>OX392530.1:2500-1272500 GCA_947623455.1 Mimachlamys varia
AGATTGTCCGGAAATAAATGTTCTAACTACATTAGAAAGCAAAAGTTCTTAGGTGTCGAAATGACAAAGTTATAATGTAGTTTACGCGACCAAAAAACAAGCCAAAATATCGATATTTCAGACCATTGAAATCATACTTTATCTGTAAGATATCGTTTTGTAATTTTGCAAGCTAAAAGAACTTCCAAATACCCAAATTATATCGATTATTTGTTTTAAAAACTCAAAAAACAAAAAAGTTACGGCACTTTCAAAGTGTCGATTTTGGCCAAAAAAACTTTTTTGTGTTAGGTGTTTTTTTATATCCAAATACATATTTTCGATAGAAAAACGACGGGAAACTCATTTTTCATAGTTTCGTAGAGATTCGAGCATGGGAAATGCTAACCCTGAACAAAAAAGTTACATATTTTCACCAACTTTGACCCTAACTTTGACACTAATTATAGACATTTTCCAGAATGTAATTTTGCAGAATGAAAGCATCACATCTCAAGATATTTGACACAAAAAATCAGAAGTCTGCATCTATTACAAGTATAAAAATATTTCGAATGAAAATTTTGAAAATTATCATTTTTGAATTGGTTACATAACTGCAATGGGTAAGGGTTAGGTTAAATATTGGTATTTTTGACGATACAAATGCACGAATAAATAAAGGAAATCAGAACAGAATAGACTGTGTTTTTTATTTTGTAGGTTTATTTTGAAAAAATCTAACCCTTATGATTTGAAAGGATATTGCAATTATGTAACCTTTTCAATTGGTTACATAATTGCATAGGCCGCGGTTAGGATTATTCCCCCTGAACTTCGCGAGATCTCGCGAGGCCAGGGTTAGAAATGCAATTATGTAACCTTTTTGAATTTGGTTACATAATTGCCACCCTTCAGGGTTAGCATTTTCAACAATAACATCTTTATAATTTCGGTTGAATATGTTACAGATAAGTATAATTAAATGTTTTCCGCTGTTTTTCTTGCTATATTTCACTTCAATACCTCTAACCGCGATCAGGTGCAATTATGTAACCAATTCAAAAAGGTTACATATTTGCACTGCATTGCGGTTAGGTCCTCATAATGGCTAATGTGCATTCTTTTAACGATAAAATGCCTTTGTAGCATTTAAATTGAAATATTCATATTAAAAACTGAACGTTTAACTCTTATTTCATCTAACCCTGAGGGGTTGCAATTATGTAACCTTTTTGAATTGGTTACATAATTGCAACCCTTCAGGGTTAACATTTTCAACATAAATATTTGTGTAATTTCATTTGAATATGTTACAAATAAGTATACTTAAATGTTTTACGTTGTTTTTCTTACAATAATTTACTTCCTTATCTCTAACCGCGATGCACTGAAAATATGTAACCAATTCGAAAAGGTTACATAATTGCACGGCATCGCGGTTAGGTGCTTTTAATGTCAATTATGCATCCTTTTTATTATAAAACATTTTAAAAGCATTAAATTGGAAATATTCTCTCTCAAAATAATACATTTTACAATTATATCACCTAACCCTGAGGGGTTGCAATTATGTAACCTTTTCAATTGGTTACATAATTGCAACCCTTCAGGGTTAGAATTTTCAACATAAATATTTGTGTAATTTCATTTGAATATGTTACAAAAAAGTATACTTAAATGTTTTACGTTGTTTTTCTTAGAATAATTTACTTCTCTATCTCTAACCGCGATGCACTGCAATTATGTAACCAATTCGAAAAGGTTACACAATTGCACCGCATCGCGGTTAGGTACTTTTAATGTCTATTATGCATCCTTTTTATTATAAAACATTTTAAAAGGATTTAATTGGAAATATTCTCTCTCAAAATAATACATTTCACAATTATATCACCTAACCCTGAGGGGTTGCAATTATGTAACCTTTTCAATTGGTTACATAATTGCAACCCTTCAGGGTTAGCATTTTCAAAAGAAATATATGTGTATTGTCGATTGAATTTGTTTAAAATAAGTATTATTAAATGCTTTCCGTTCTTTTTCTTGGAAGATTTTACTTGTATACCTCTAACCGCGATGCACTGCAATTATGTAACCAATTCAAAAAGGTTACATAATTGCACGGCATCGCGGTTAAGTACTTTTAATGTCAATTATGCATCCTTTTTATTATAAAACATTTTAAAAGGATTTAATTGGAAATATTCTCTCTCAAAATAATACATTTCACAATTATATCACCTAACCCTGAGGGGTTGCAATTATGTAACCTTTTCAATTGGTTACATAATTGCAACCCTTCAGGGTTAGAATTTTCAACATAAATATTTGTGTAATTTCATTTAAATATGTTACAAATAAGTATACTTAAATGTTTAACTTTGTTTTTTTTACAATAATTTACTTCTTTATCTCTAACCGCGATGCACTGCAATTATGTAACTAATTCAAAAAGGTTACACAATTGCACCGCATCGCGGTTAGGCCCTTTCAATGGTTAATTTGTAGCCTTTTTATCATATAGCGTTTTAAAAGCATTTAAATTGATATATTCTTGCTTGAATTAATACGTGTCACTATTATTAAACCTAACCCTGAGGAGTTGCAATTATGTAACCTTTTTAATTGGTTACATAATTGCAACCCTTCAGGGTTAGCATTTTCAAAAGAAATATATGTGTATTGTCGATTGAATTTGTTTAAAATAAGTATTATTAAATGCTTTCCGTTCTTTTTCTTGGAAGATTTTACTTGTATACCTCTAACCGCGATGCACTGCAATTATGTAACCAATTCGAAAAGGTTACATAATTGCACGGCATCGCGGTTAGGTACTTTTAATGTCTATTATGCATCCTTTTTATTATAAAACATTTTAAAAGGATTTAATTGGAAATATTCTCTCTCAAAATAATACATTTCACAATTATATCACCTAACCCTGAGGGGTTGCAATTATGTAACCTTTTCAATTGGTTACATAATTGCAACCCTTCAGGGTTAGAATTTTCAACATAAATATTTGTGTAATTTCATTTGAATATGTTACAAAAAAGTATACTTAAATGTTTTACGTTGTTTTTCTTAGAATAATTTACTTCTCTATCTCTAACCGCGATGCACTGCAATTATGTAACCAATTCGAAAAGGTTACACAATTGCACCGCATCGCGGTTAGGTACTTTTAATGTCTATTATGCATCCTTTTTATTATAAAACATTTTAAAAGGATTTAATTGGAAATATTCTCTCTCAAAATAATACATTTCACAATTATATCACCTAACCCTGAGGGGTTGCAATTATGTAACCTTTTCAATTGGTTACATAATTGCAACCCTTCAGGGTTAGCATTTTCAAAAGAAATATATGTGTATTGTCGATTGAATTTGTTTAAAATAAGTATTATTAAATGCTTTCCGTTCTTTTTCTTGGAAGATTTTACTTGTATACCTCTAACCGCGATGCACTGCAATTATGTAACCAATTCGAAAAGGTTACATAATTGCACGGCATCGCGGTTAGGTACTTTTAATGTCTATTATGCATCCTTTTTATTATAAAACATTTTAAAAGGATTTAATTGGAAATATTCTCTCTCAAAATAATACATTTCACAATTATATCACCTAACCCTGAGGGGTTGCAATTATGTAACCTTTTCAATTGGTTACATAATTGCAACCCTTCAGGGTTAGAATTTTCAACATAAATATTTGTGTAATTTCATTTGAATATGTTACAAAAAAGTATACTTAAATGTTTTACGTTGTTTTTCTTAGAATAATTTACTTCTCTATCTCTAACCGCGATGCACTGCAATTATGTAACCAATTCGAAAAGGTTACACAATTGCACCGCATCGCGGTTAGGTACTTTTAATGTCTATTATGCATCCTTTTTATTATAAAACATTTTAAAAGGATTTAATTGGAAATATTCTCTCTCAAAATAATACATTTCACAATTATATCACCTAACCCTGAGGGGTTGCAATTATGTAACCTTTTCAATTGGTTACATAATTGCAACCCTTCAGGGTTAGAATTTTCAACATAAATATTTGTGTAATTTCATTTGAATATGTTACAAAAAAGTATACTTAAATGTTTTACGTTGTTTTTCTTAGAATAATTTACTTCTCTATCTCTAACCGCGATGCACTGCAATTATGTAACCAATTCGAAAAGGTTACACAATTGCACCGCATCGCGGTTAGGTACTTTTAATGTCTATTATGCATCCTTTTTATTATAAAACATTTTAAAAGGATTTAATTGGAAATATTCTCTCTCAAAATAATACATTTCACAATTATATCACCTAACCCTGAGGGGTTGCAATTATGTAACCTTTTCAATTGGTTACATAATTGCAACCCTTCAGGGTTAGCATTTTCAAAAGAAATATATGTGTATTGTCGATTGAATTTGTTTAAAATAAGTATTATTAAATGCTTTCCGTTCTTTTTCTTGGAAGATTTTACTTGTATACCTCTAACCGCGATGCACTGCAATTATGTAACCAATTCGAAAAGGTTACATAATTGCACGGCATCGCGGTTAAGTACTTTTAATGTCAATTATGCATCCTTTTTATTATAAAACATTTTAAAAGGATTTAATTGGAAATATTCTCTCTCAAAATAATACATTTCACAATTATATCACCTAACCCTGAGGGGTTGCAATTATGTAACCTTTTCAATTGGTTACATAATTGCAACCCTTCAGGGTTAGAATTTTCAACATAAATATTTGTGTAATTTCATTTGAATATGTTACAAATAAGTATACTTAAATGTTTTACGTTGTTTTTCTTACAATAATTTACTTCTCTATCTCTAACCGCGATGCACTGCAATTATGTAACCAATTCGAAAAGGTTACATAATTGCACGGCATCGCGGTTAGGTACTTTTAATGTCTATTATGCATCCTTTTTATTATAAAACATTTTAAAAGGATTTAATTGGAAATATTCTCTCTCAAAATAATACATTTCACAATTATATCACCTAACCCTGAGGGGTTGCAATTATGTAACCTTTTCAATTGGTTACATAATTGCAACCCTTCAGGGTTAGCATTTTCAAAAGAAATATATGTGTATTGTCGATTGAATTTGTTTAAAATAAGTATTATTAAATGCTTTCCGTTCTTTTTCTTGGAAGATTAAATAGTAAATAAAGCTGTATCTTATGTATTTACCCCTAACCGCGACCGAAATGCAATTATGTAACGAATTCAAACTTTCGTTACATAATTTCAAATCAATAGGTTTAGGGTAAAACAGGTGATATGTGATGCTTTTTTTGAAAAGTATACAAGAAAAGGATCGAAATATTTGTAATATGGTTAATAAATGTTCATTTCGGTATCATTTGACCTAACCACGAAGTGTTGCAATTATGTAACGAATTCACTTTTGTTGTCTTTTTTCCTAAGTGAAGTTTTTCAACATTTATAACTTTGTAATTGCGATTGTAAATGTTAACTTCTGTTACACTAACTGCAAGTGATTGCAGTAATGTAGCGAATTTGTTCCAGAAATATAACTGAGAATAGAATGTGAATTTTACATTTATTGAGCATTAGTCAGAGATACACACTTAGATATGTCTGCCATATCAGAATATGTATATCTGTCCGGGCTTGGGACGGGGACCCTGCTCAAGTAAGCCCATCTGTTTTTTGTTTTTTTTGTTTTTTTGTTTTTTTTGTTTTTTTTGTTTTTTTGTTTTTTTGTTTGTTTTTTTGTTTTTTTTTGTTTGTTTTTTGCTTGTTTTTTCATTATTAGCATACCTAATGCCGTTTTTCATTTAGCATACCCGATGCCTATTTTTAGTGAATCTCTTCTTCGCGTTCAAAATGCACTTTTAGTGTCATTTGTTTACTTTTAAACATGCCATTCTTGTCAAAAATACAGAAAAATACAGTTATTACATAGAGTTGAGATCACGATGGTCACTGGAGGTCAAAACGTGATGTTTATCTGCTACTGATAGTTTTTTTGCCTGATTTCCTTGACCTCCTTCGGGCAGTCCTTACTCGGTCGGTTATCTGCTTCAAAGTGAAATGCTCAAGGATTTTTTTGCCCTCCTCAGTTCTACCGAGAAATTCCTTTATGAGAGTTTGCGTTATTCTGCAATTTCCTTTCACGACCAAGTCACAAGCAGAAAGGATGACGCCTGCTTCTTCCGTCGAGAAGCTCCGCCTGCCGTGTTCCTGCCACACTTCAGGTTCCTCTTCAGCAAACTCTTCAGGCTCGTCGGTCTGGTCTTTATCTGAGTCAGGGGCTGATGGCTCTTCGAGCATCACTTCTGATATCGCTGATGTTACCTGGAGGCTTTCCTTCTCTTTATTGTGGATCAGGTAATAATTGTCAGCTGTTGATGCTCGATGAGTCATATGACTCGCCAGCGCTTCCCTTATCTCAGGATGCCTCTCCCTTACGTTCGTTACAGTGGCCTTTCTTATTTTCGTGGCGCTAATGGCCGGTGTTCCAGGGCAGGCGGTCCTCCAGAAGGAGTTGATTGCATTATTTACATTACTTACATTCAGCGGCTGCCTCGTAAATGACAAAAACACTTTTGAACATGGATGCGACAACTCTGGCTGTTCAATCTCCATGTACATCTTGCGGACCTTAAGATAATCCCTCAACACTACCCAGAGCTCTCTGGTAGCAACCAGAGTTGCCGGTGTCCTGTAGCCTGTTTTGTGATCGGAGACCACCAAGACACGTTTCCCGTCCTCGCGCTCTTGAGCGTAGTTGACACACCGAAGTGTCAATCCAGCAATGGCCCCGGCCCTTTGGGCATTGAGCGCCAGCAAATGAAACATTATATAGTTTCTGCTCTTTGCCAGTCGATTTTTATTGACAGCTTCAACCTCCCTATTTGCCAGCATGTTTAAATACATTTTAGCATCCGCAGCCTCTTGGGATTGCAGTGCATGGGAGATATCCGCTGGGTTGATCGGCATTGCTGCGTCCTCGACTGCCCTTTCTATCACCCTTCTTCGTGCGACCTTTCCGAGGGTTTTCGACCATCTACCGATGGCATCCATAAGAGATCTACACTGCTCCTCCTGACAGTTATCTGGCCTGACCGCCAGAAGGAACGACGCAAATTCTTTGAGTGAACCCAAATGAGATTTTAGGGTCCCTGGAGCCATGGTGTCCCTGTTTGGTTGAACCCAGTATGTCGAAACGTTGGTTGGGTTTAGAAGGCTACTGAGTTCAGGGTTGGGACTCATATCAGTAGCCTTCCAAACCGCCAAGACCTGTTTAGTATGTTGCACCGACGCGGAAAGACTTTTCCCCTTCTCTATGCTGCTGAGCCATTCTTTAAAATTCACTAGCAAAGGAACATCCCTATAGCTAGATAATGTCGGTGTGGCCACTGCGGCTGGTACAATCTTGTCAATCTTCTCTGCCCATAGTTGTTCCACGTCGGGGCCAGGCTCTTCACAGGGAGGACTTTCATCAGACGGAGCCTCTACCTGGGGCCCCTCTTCATTACTACCGGCAGGTTGTCGGGCGATTTTAGAAAGTTTTGATCTAGTGATCTTACTTTTAATTTTATGCTGGCTGAGCAAATGCATGCTCAGACGGACAACTACAGAGTTGCAGCCAGCCACTGGGCATTCCCTATATGCCCCACCTTTCTCCAGGCCCTTTGAAACCGCCACACGACGGATAGAGTTGTCCCGGTCCAGCTCATGCACATTTTTCATGTGCCTGACCACGTGCACAACTTGCCGGGAACAAATTAAACAACTCCTTTTGGCCCTTCTTTTTTTCCTTGTGCTTGTCTGTCCCCTGATTGAAACCATCTTATAATGGCGTTTCTGGTCAGTTGGAAAGATTAAGCCCTCCTTGAGTGCCGGCAACTTTGAGGTTGGTGTGGCAGATTCTGGCGGCAGATCTGGAAGCGACGCAGGTCTTTCCTCATCGGATGAGATGAGCGACGCAGGTCTCTCCTCATCGGATGAGATTGGACTTGGAACGAAGTCAAGGTCACGGTCATCATCCGGTTCGGACTCTGAAAAGTCCATTAGGTCATCAGTCCGACTACTCTTTGCCTTTTTAACAAAGTCTTTAATCTTTGATAAAAGCCTTGGCGACAGGCCCCTCTTTTTTTGCTCCCCGCTCGACCCAGGCTGTTCATCATCAACCGCGTGAACATCGGCAGCTACGGTCATTGTTGATGTATTTGGACCGGGGGATGGCGGCGTGCTTGTAATCGGGCTAGGTGTCGATATCGTTTGTGTTACTGAACAGGAAGTTGGGATAGTGATTGTCACTGGACATACGGTTTGTTGTGTTGTTGTGACAAGAGAGGGAAATCTAAGACGGGGGCCCATATGCACACTGCAAAGACCGAGACCCCTTGGGGAGTTGGGAAACCTCATACGCGGTCGCGAGTGAATAGGGGTTCTTACAAAAGGAGATGAAGGAGGGATAATATCTTCGGAGTGAGGGGTCGGAGGCGGCGATTGTTCATGTACCGGGTCCTTTTCGGGGCTTTTGGGGACACTTTCTTCAGAAACGTCCCCCTCTGGGGACGGAGGACGTGTTGCCCTAGTTCGCCTTAGCTTTTTGGAAGCTCCCTTTGTTGTCCCTTTCCTTTTTTGTTTTGTTTTCCCCATTTTCTTTTCACGCTTTACTACTCAAAATTATACACTTAAAATACACTACCGGTCTATTGTAATGAAAAATCAAGAATGATCAATTTTCTTTTCACTGCTTTATGGTACTCTCAAAATAGACAGCCGATCTCTTCAAAGGAACTTTCAAGAATGATAAACGGAACGCTCGCGCGACTTTGTTCGATGTCGTCAAAAACCCTTACACTCTTGGAGTGTGCCAAGGTTCCGTTTTTGAAAACGGAAAATTTTGGGCTAACCACGGTTTGGATGCAATTATGTAACCAATTCAGTATGTGTCGACTGAGGGTTGAGAATCTCAAAAAATCTTTATGCGATGATATTCCGACAAAAATCTTTTTCTATTATCTCAAGACGTTCGAGATAATGCAAAATAGGTGGAAACTGTTTCCGAAAAGTTAAATATTGACCAAAATATAAGCATTTAAAATCATGTAACCAATTCGAAATTTCGCCTGGGGTTAGGTGTTAAGTTCGTTTATTTTCTAAATATAAGAGCGGAATACTTTCCATTTGATTTATTCTAGCTCTCCACAAAGTTACGTCTTAGGAAAATAAATAAAAACTCTAACCCTGGAGGGATGCAATTACGTAACTAATCCCTTGTGGGTATATGCCTTACAAAAAAAAGTTGGGAAAAAAACTTTTTTCTTTCTTTTCGGATAGTGTTTATATCTACAGAAAGTACGTGAAGCGCAGGTTATAGAAAAGCGTTTAAAGTCTAGAAATTGCTTTTTTTTCACCTAACCCTGGGGGTTCGCAATTATGCAATTATGTAACCTTTTTGAATTGGTTACATTATTGCACCCCCTCAGGGCTAGACTTAATATCACTGTAATTCTGGAAAATAAAGTTTGTTTCACATAAATATAACGTGATCTTTCAAATTTAAACATTATATCCTATTCTTATGATGAAGGTAACTCTAACCCTGAGGGTTGCAATTATGTAACCAATTCACTTATAGGGTGCACGACACCATTTTTTGGACAATTTAAAAAAATTCTACAACCTTTAATATTGCAACAATTAAATGTGTAATAGCTTATTTTGATTAATTTTATCATTCTCTATCACTTTATCAAGCGAAAAAAAATTATTTTTAATGTTTTATATTTTTTTGGTTGAATTTAAAAAAGGGCCCTAAAACCAGCATGGGGGGCATGTTTCAAGTCAAATTTCGTCAAAAGTCCTGTAATGTTTAGCTAAAAAAAATATGTCGTTTTAAAGCAAATTTAATGCCCTTTCCAACGATATATAGTTTGTCTTGATAAGTGCGAGGATACCGGAATAAATTGCCATTTAATTTGAGGGGGGTATAAATTGGTACCTTGACTTGGTACATATGGCTACACTACAATTAAGAAAGTGTAAATAAATCAAACTTTCCTTCATTTTCTGCTACATTTATGATGTCCCGATGGAATTAATACAAAAAACCGAACAGAATTGCATAAACCTGTTTGGAAAAAATTTAATAGTGTACCTATCCTTAGGACAAAACAATTCCACAATTCATAACTTGAGCTTCTGAAGGTCTATTTTCTTAATTCTTTTTTTAATATTTCCGGTCATCAAAGTTCTAAAGATTTATGCAATTTAAAGCCTAACCCTAGCCCTATAAATGACCTAAAAAACATTTAGATCTTGGGCGTGTAACCTTATGGTGCAATTATGTAACCAATTGGAAATGAGCTCGGGGTTAGGTGTTCAAAGACATTTTTCCAGCAAAAAACAATATAGGAATCTAGTACTAATGGGATTTTAGCTTTTTATCACAAATTAAACTGAAATCAAATTAAAATTGTACTTAACCGCGGCGTTGTAAAAAGTGTAACCAATTCGCCTTTGAACGTTAATAACTTTTTTTCTAAAAGTCCGAAAATTATAGGGTCAAGTGAAAAAAAGGCAGAATTTAATCCTTTATCGACATGACATAACGGTTCAAAAACGAAAAGTTCACTTTGGTTACTTGCGCAAAAGGTTACATAATTGCAGTTACATTATAGAAGTAAAAGGGTACATTATAGAAGGTAAAGGTTACATAATTGAAGCAAAAGGTTACATAATTGCATCTAAGGTTACACGTTGCATAAAAGGTTACATAGGCGTTTTGAAAAGGTTACATAATTGCGGCTTTCGGTTACATAATTGCAGGTTTTGGTTACAAAAATCCCAAAGATGATAACCCTAACCCTAACCCTAACCCTAACCCTAACCCTAACCCTAACCCTAACCCTAACCCTAACCCTAACCCTAACCCTAACCCTAACCCTAACCCTAACCCTAACCCTAACCCTAACCCTAACCCTAACCCTAACCCTAACCCTAACCCTAACCCTAACCCTAACCCTAACCCTAACCCTAACCCTAACCCTAACCCTAACCCAAGTTCAGGGTTTAATTGAACTTAACCTGTAGTTTTACTATATATACTTACATATCAAATTTCATTTAAACATCTATCATGATGTAAAAATGGACAACTGGTGTAATCGAATGTCAACGGACAGATCAACAGACGAGCAGATGGATGCGACATATACATTTTGTCCTCCCAGTTTAACCGACAGAGGACTAACAACAATATCCTAATTTATTTACAATTTTAAACCTCTTAAAACTAGCCATTTACCTGTCACTACAGACACAAAAAACAATCCATGCGCATCCCAAAAGAAATAACTATTCCCAATTAATATAATCCAGAATGAATAAGATACGATGCACATCCATCACAACAATGTCTTCTTCCTTAGCAATTTTCACGTCAAATGAATGACTCATACCCTGTTACGTCAGAATATTCAGACAAGATAACTCCGCCTACAAAAGTCACGTGATATTTGACCTGACATTGACGAGTTGGTAGGTTCGCACTTTCGCAAAAACACCCTAACCCTAACCCTGAACCTAAACCTCAAACCTAAACCTAAACCTCAAATCTAAACCTCAAACCTTAACCTTAACCTTAACCTCAAACCTAAACCTTAAACCTAAAACCTGAACCTCAAACCTAAACCTTTACCTTAACCTCAAACCTGAACCTCAAACCTAAACCTCAAACATAAACCTTAACCTCAAACCTAAACCTTAAACAAAAACCTCAAACCTTAAACTTAACCTTAACCTCAAACCTAAACCTTAACCTTAACCTCAAACCTAAACCTCCAACATAACCTTAACCTCAAACCTAGACCTTAACCACAAACCTAAACCTCAAACCTTAACCTCAAACCTAATCCTCAAACCTAAACCTCAAACCTTAACCTTATCCTTAATCTAAAACCTAAACCTTAAACCTCAAACCTAAACCTCAAACATAACCTTAACCTCAAACCTATACCTTAACCTCAAACCTAAACCTCAAACCTTAACATCAAACCTAATCCTCAAACCTAAACCTCAAACCTTAACCTTATCCTAAACCTAAAACCTAAACTTCAAACCTAAACCTTAACCTCAAACCTAAACCTCAACTATAACCTTAACCTCAAATCTTAACCTCAAACCTAAACCCCAAACCTTAACCTTAACCTCAAACCTTAACCTTAAACCTCAAACCTTAACCTCAGACCTAAACTTCAAACATAACCTTAACCTCAAACCTAAACCTCAGGGTTAGGGTAAGGGTTAGGATTAGGGTTAGGGTAATATCAGAACAAATAATCAAACCCTAACCCTAACATACAAATAAACGAGTTTGTATCAAAATATACCTATCACATGGTCATATTTAGGTACAATAAAAACGAAAGCGCAAACAAATCAAATGCTGCTTATTTCCAAAGCACTGTTGAATAACCATCATAATCATAAATCAAAACAAACATAGTGTACGAAGTATGAGCCACAAACAGAAATATTTTACTCACCAACAACGTCGATTAACTTGAGCTATCAAATAATCATGGCAAATTCGCAATCCATGGCGAATCCGGAGCATGTCACAACCAAGAATATATTGTGAAATTAATCCAACAATATCCATCAGAAGACGAGACCCAAATACATCGGAACTTTGGAATACCTTCACAAGTGATGTTAACCATCAAACGTTGCAAGTTACAATATAAATATTCACCTTAGCTCAGCTTATTAATATTCAGTCAACTACCAAGACAATCACAGCATCACCGATTGGTCAGAACAACGTGACGTCACCATCCGAACACAAAACAAAGTTGATCAGGCTTGATCACTTCGTACTTTTATCCTAACCCTAACCCTAACCAACTCTAAGAATGTTAATGGTGTAAATGATGTTTATTAAATTACAAAATATAAGTCATCACGATTGTAAGTTTTATTATTACTTTTTTATTATACAAGAAATGTTTAGGAAACTATTACAGTAATTATCAAGATAACAAAATTTATAGTTTTGAAATGAAAGAAAGAAGGTTGTTTGAGAAAAATAACTATATAACATTAATATTAATATATACATTCATATATTAAAGTTATAAATATTAACTTATGATAAGGCCAGCTTCTAAGTACTACATAGTTGAGGTACAGGTAAGAATCACAGGTAGATGGGACTTCCCATTTACCTGTAGGGGTATTTGGCCTATATGGGGTTCAGGGTGTAGTGCACTTCTAGTTTACCTGTAGTTTAAATGTAGTGCACTACTAGTGCACTAGGGTTAGGGTTAGGGTGCACTAGGTGTAAAGGTTAGCTTACACTCAACTGTATAGTCCTCGCAATTTTAACGGCAGTGGACTAATACCAATATCATGTTTCATAAACAGTTTTCAACTCTCTTAAACAATACCTATTTACCTGTCACATCAGACTCTAATTTGCCATTTTTTTCACTTTTTTGACATTTTTTTCCTTCAGTAAATTAACGATTTCAGTGCTATTTTTTCTGCAGTAAATTATTTTTTTATTATTTCCAAAATCCATAAAACCTTTTGTAGTACTTTTTTCTTTTAATTCTATAAATTTGTTTCCCATAATAAACCCAATAACCAGTAGTTTGAACCTCAGACATGGCGTTTGGAAGTAAAAATAACACCAAAAAAGTCAAAAACTCAAATCCAAACGCTAAATTCATTCGGCTTTTCAGGCTAATGGCGGCCCTCCCACCAGCGGGTTCCAAAAGGAGTTTTCAAACCTTTCCAAATTTAGCGCAAGCCAATCAGTCTATCATTAATAGACTTCAAAACATCCACAAGTCCTGGGCTAAATTTACAGCCCAAGCCTTGTTGGACCACTACCGTGTTCTTTCGGAACGCTTAGGAACGATTACAGCCAATAATTTCTCTAGTTCAATGATTAATTCTCTTTCGGCTACCTCTTTAGACTGGACACGCAAAAACTTTAGAAACAAACTTCGAGAAGACACGGTCTCGAAATGCAAAAACACGGTTAAGAGTTTGCTTCCTAAACCTGCCTATGATTCTCACCGCCACCCTCCTAACAATGCACCTAACCGTCCATCTTCTGCTCCTTATCCTCCGTCATCACCCTCCTCACCTCCACACCATTCCCTTAACACCTTCCTGTCACCTAAACAACGCCGCCTGACCCGATCTTCATCACGCCTAACTAATGACCTTCCAACAACTAACCGATTCACGGCTCTGTCACCTCCGTCTGCCCCGACTACGCCTAAGCGTAAACGAGGTTCTTTTTCTTCCTCCTCACCTTCTAACACGCCCCTTCAAGCTCGTAAGACACTACGTTAGGCCAATCCCCGCTAACAAAAACACTCCTCCACCCTCTCCTTCCTCCTAGTTACGCACAGGCGGCTTCTAAACCGCCCTCGGTTAACCGTCATCCCTACACTACTAACAAATCGGAATGGAAACTCTCCTCCATTAACAAACCGATTTTAATGATAGGAGCCTCTAACCTCTCCCGCGTGACCTCCATTTCCAATCCTGATGTCCAAGTCGAGTCATTTCCAAGTGCGAAGATTAGGCATATGATAGATATTTTCAAAAACTATTCGCACACTGCCCTTCCGGTCAAAATCATTTTAAACATTGGAATTAATGATAGGTCGACCCAAAACATAAATGAGGTGTTTAGGGACCTATCCGTCCTCCGTGACGTAATTTATCAGAAGCTTCCCTTCACAAAAATCTTTCTCACTATTATACCAATTTCGGAATCTTTGGCCAAAACAAAATCATGGGAAGCTTCCAACCTTTCGGCTCTCAACCAGCATTTTGGCGATCTCCGTAACAAATTTACCCACGTCTTGGACAGTAGGATTAGGGGCGGATTCAGGTTCAACTCAGACGGCATTCATTGGACCGAGACCATGGCCAATGAACTTGTCCGCTCTTGGGTATGTCAGGCTGAAAAAAACCAAAGGTTTTTTTTGTCTAGATCCTAAAGGGTTGAACCAGGATCCCCCCAACACTATTAACTTAAGCTCTAGGTCCCTCAATCCAGATGAAATCAGTCTGTTAAATAGAGGTTTGAAATTTATACCGACCCCGAAACACGTCGATAAATCAAACATAACAAATTCGGCAGCAGATTTCGGTCGGAAACTGAAAATTACTCACTTTTTTCATGGTAAATCAAAACCTATTGATAACAAAAAGTTTGTGAATAAAAGCAATTGGAACCCACCAGAAAATGCGATTCCGGCCAATATTCAAAATTCAGTAAAGAACATTTTTAAAGATCTTTCCAAAATTTCAATTAAAAGAGAACAAAACAATTTAACTCCGACCGAAACAAAATCGATCAAAACTCTTAAGGACGACCATTCCATTGTGATCAAAAAAGCAGACAAAGGTTCAGCAACAGTCATCATGGATAGGGTAGACTACATTTGGGAGGTAGAGAGACAATTAAACAACCCCAAACACTACAAACAACTCGACTCCCCGATTTACCCCAAAACGAGTAGAGAATTGACGCAGGTTATCCATAAACTAGGTAGAAACAAACATTTAACGCCCAAACAAATAGCATACCTCAGTCCTACAGAGGACCCTAAACCTAGACATATGTACATCCTTCCGAAAATTCACAAATCGCCCGCACAATGGTCAGACCCCCACAAAATTCCACCTGGGAGACCAATTATATCTGATGTTGAAAGTGAATCGTACAGAATAGCTGAGTACATAGACCATTTCTTGGCCCCACTATCAATGCAACATCCAGCCTATTTAAAAGACACCACAGACTTTATAAACAAAATCGAAAATCTAACAATACCTAGAGACAGTTTGTTAATCAGCTTAGATGTGGATAGTATGTATACAAATATCGATAACCGTGACGGACTTAGTGCAGTAGCCAAAACATTCCGAAACAACCCGGACCCAAATAGACCAGATTTAGAAATCCTACAAATGCTGCAATTAGGTTTAGAAAGAAATGATTTTGAGTTTAATGGCAAATGGTACCTACAGACATCAGGGACAGCTATGGGCAAAAAATTCGCACCTAGTTATGCAAACATTTTTATGGCCAACTTTGAGAAAGAAGCTTTAGCGAAATGTTCAAAACAACCCTTAGTTTATGTCAGGTTCTTAGACGACATTTTTATCATTTGGACACATTCGAGAACAGAGTTTGATGAATTTTTCAATACTATCAACAACCACCATCCATCAATTAAACTTAAAGCCACCATTAGTGAAAATTCCATTGATTTTCTTGACACCACAGTTTTCAAAGGACCAAAATTCGAGGAAACAGGTAAATTAGATATTAAGGTTTTTTTCAAACCCACGGATTCACACCAACTGCTTCATAAGAAATCATTCCATCCCAAACATTCCTTTAAAGGCATCATAAAGTCTCAAATTATCCGTTTTTATAGAATCTGCACTCAAGAATCTGATTTTAACAATGCAGTAAGCATACTATTCAAAGCACTTAGAAAACGCAACTATTCCTATAGATTTCTCCGAACGATCAAAGGTGAGACCTTAGCAGAACTAAACCCCAGAATTGGCAACATAGTTGAACCTTGTGGAGCAAACAGATGCGCCACATGCCCTTTTATGAATGTAGCAACCCTTTTTCGAAGTTCAAATACCTCCAAAATTTACCACATCAAACAAGATCTAGACTGTAATTCTAAAAATGTCATTTATCTGATAACCTGCCAAAAATGCCAAATCCAATATGTAGGACAAACCACTTTGACTATCAGAGACAGATTTACCCGTCACCGTTTCGATATTAGACACAAAATCGACAAACCCGTATCAAATCACTTTAATCAGACGGACCACGATTTAGAACATGTTCGAATCATACCAATAGAACAGGTTTCGAGCCATTCACAATTAGACGAACGCGAACAATTTTGGATTGACAAACTTCAGACCATGACACCAAAAGGTATTAATGAAAAAAACGTCTCCAACAACAACATATTACCATTCGTTATCACCTACAATTCGACAGCAAATGTAGTGAGTAGAAAGATTAGAAATCATTACAAAGAATTACAGTCTAACAATCAAGATGTTTTTAAACACAAACTAGTAACTGCTTATCGCAAAAACAAAAACTTGCAAGACATGTTGGTTCGTAGTAGACTTAAGACAGACTTATAGACTCTTAGGCCAGTGCAAAAGGGATTAAACCCTAATCCCTAACCCTAATCTTAGACCTAACCCTAACCCTAACCCTAACCCTAACCCTAACCCTAACCCAAACCCTAATCCTAACCCTAACCCTAACCCTAACCCAAGTTCAGGGTTTAATTGAACTTAACCTGTAGTTTTACTATATATACTTACATATCAAATTTCATTTAAACATCTATCATGATGTAAAAATGGACAACTGGTGTAATCGAATGTCAACGGACAGATCAACAGACGAGCAGATGGATGCGACATATACATTTTGTCCTCCCAGTTTAACCGACAGAGGACTAACAACAATATCCTAATTTATTTACAATTTTAAACCTCTTAAAACTAGCCATTTACCTGTCACTACAGACACAAAAAACAATCCATGCGCATCCCAAAAGAAATAACTATTCCCAATTAATATAATCCAGAATGAATAAGATACGATGCACATCCATCACAACAATGTCTTCTTCCTTAGCAATTTTCACGTCAAATGAATGACTCATACCCTGTTACGTCAGAATATTCAGACAAGATAACTCCGCCTACAAAAGTCACGTGATATTTGACCTGACATTGACGAGTTGGTAGGTTCGCACTTTCGCAAAAACACCCTAACCCTAACCCTGAACCTAAACCTCAAACCTAAACCTAAACCTCAAATCTAAACCTCAAACCTTAACCTTAACCTTAACCTCAAACCTAAACCTTAAACCTAAAACCTGAACCTCAAACCTAAACCTTTACCTTAACCTCAAACCTGAACCTCAAACCTAAACCTCAAACATAAACCTTAACCTCAAACCTAAACCTTAAACAAAAACCTCAAACCTTAAACTTAACCTTAACCTCAAACCTAAACCTTAACCTTAACCTCAAACCTAAACCTCCAACATAACCTTAACCTCAAACCTAGACCTTAACCACAAACCTAAACCTCAAACCTTAACCTCAAACCTAATCCTCAAACCTAAACCTCAAACCTTAACCTTATCCTTAATCTAAAACCTAAACCTTAAACCTCAAACCTAAACCTCAAACATAACCTTAACCTCAAACCTATACCTTAACCTCAAACCTAAACCTCAAACCTTAACATCAAACCTAATCCTCAAACCTAAACCTCAAACCTTAACCTTATCCTAAACCTAAAACCTAAACTTCAAACCTAAACCTTAACCTCAAACCTAAACCTCAACTATAACCTTAACCTCAAATCTTAACCTCAAACCTAAACCCCAAACCTTAACCTTAACCTCAAACCTTAACCTTAAACCTCAAACCTTAACCTCAGACCTAAACTTCAAACATAACCTTAACCTCAAACCTAAACCTCAGGGTTAGGGTAAGGGTTAGGATTAGGGTTAGGGTAATATCAGAACAAATAATCAAACCCTAACCCTAACATACAAATAAACGAGCTTGTATCAAAATATACCTATCACATGGTCATATTTAGGTACAATAAAAACGAAAGCGCAAACAAATCAAATGCTGCTTATTTCCAAAGCACTGTTGAATAACCATCATAATCATAAATCAAAACAAACATAGTGTACGAAGTATGAGCCACAAACAGAAATATTTTACTCACCAACAACGTCGATTAACTTGAGCTATCAAATAATCATGGCAAATTCGCAATCCATGGCGAATCCGGAGCATGTCACAACCAAGAATATATTGTGAAATTAATCCAACAATATCCATCAGAAGACGAGACCCAAATACATCGGAACTTTGGAATACCTTCACAAGTGATGTTAACCATCAAACGTTGCAAGTTACAATATAAATATTCACCTTAGCTCAGCTTATTAATATTCAGTCAACTACCAAGACAATCACAGCATCACCGATTGGTCAGAACAACGTGACGTCACCATCCGAACACAAAACAAAGTTGATCAGGCTTGATCACTTCGTACTTTTATCCTAACCCTAACCCTAACCAACTCTAAGAATGTTAATGGTGTAAATGATGTTTATTAAATTACAAAATATAAGTCATCACGATTGTAAGTTTTATTATTACTTTTTTATTATACAAGAAATGTTTAGGAAACTATTACAGTAATTATCAAGATAACAAAATTTATAGTTTTGAAATGAAAGAAAGAAGGTTGTTTGAGAAAAATAACTATATAACATTAATATTAATATATACATTCATATATTAAAGTTATAAATATTAACTTATGATAAGGCCAGCTTCTAAGTACTACATAGTTGAGGTACAGGTAAGAATCACAGGTAGATGGGACTTCCCATTTACCTGTAGGGGTATTTGGCCTATATGGGGTTCAGGGTGTAGTGCACTTCTAGTTTACCTGTAGTTTAAATGTAGTGCACTACTAGTGCACTAGGGTTAGGGTTAGGGTGCACTAGGTGTAAAGGTTAGTTTACACTCAACTGTATAGTCCTCGCAATTTTAACGGCAGTGGACTAATACCAATATCATGTTTCATAAACAGTTTTCAACTCTCTTAAACAATACCTATTTACCTGTCACATCAGACTCTAATTTGCCATTTTTTTCACTTTTTTGACATTTTTTTCCTTCAGTAAATTAACGATTTCAGTGCTATTTTTTCTGCAGTAAATTATTTTTTTATTATTTCCAAAATCCATAAAACCTTTTGTAGTACTTTTTTCTTTTAATTCTATAAATTTGTTTCCCATAATAAACCCAATAACCAGTAGTTTGAACCTCAGACATGGCGTTTGGAAGTAAAAATAACACCAAAAAAGTCAAAAACTCAAATCCAAACGCTAAATTCATTCGGCTTTTCAGGCTAATGGCGGCCCTCCCACCAGCGGGTTCCAAAAGGAGTTTTCAAACCTTTCCAAATTTAGCGCAAGCCAATCAGTCTATCATTAATAGACTTCAAAACATCCACAAGTCCTGGGCTAAATTTACAGCCCAAGCCTTGTTGGACCACTACCGTGTTCTTTCGGAACGCTTAGGAACGATTACAGCCAATAATTTCTCTAGTTCAATGATTAATTCTCTTTCGGCTACCTCTTTAGACTGGACACGCAAAAACTTTAGAAACAAACTTCGAGAAGACACGGTCTCGAAATGCAAAAACACGGTTAAGAGTTTGCTTCCTAAACCTGCCTATGATTCTCACCGCCACCCTCCTAACAATGCACCTAACCGTCCATCTTCTGCTCCTTATCCTCCGTCATCACCCTCCTCACCTCCACACCATTCCCTTAACACCTTCCTGTCACCTAAACAACGCCGCCTGACCCGATCTTCATCACGCCTAACTAATGACCTTCCAACAACTAACCGATTCACGGCTCTGTCACCTCCGTCTGCCCCGACTACGCCTAAGCGTAAACGAGGTTCTTTTTCTTCCTCCTCACCTTCTAACACGCCCCTTCAAGCTCGTAAGACACTACGTTAGGCCAATCCCCGCTAACAAAAACACTCCTCCACCCTCTCCTTCCTCCTAGTTACGCACAGGCGGCTTCTAAACCGCCCTCGGTTAACCGTCATCCCTACACTACTAACAAATCGGAATGGAAACTCTCCTCCATTAACAAACCGATTTTAATGATAGGAGCCTCTAACCTCTCCCGCGTGACCTCCATTTCCAATCCTGATGTCCAAGTCGAGTCATTTCCAAGTGCGAAGATTAGGCATATGATAGATATTTTCAAAAACTATTCGCACACTGCCCTTCCGGTCAAAATCATTTTAAACATTGGAATTAATGATAGGTCGACCCAAAACATAAATGAGGTGTTTAGGGACCTATCCGTCCTCCGTGACGTAATTTATCAGAAGCTTCCCTTCACAAAAATCTTTCTCACTATTATACCAATTTCGGAATCTTTGGCCAAAACAAAATCATGGGAAGCTTCCAACCTTTCGGCTCTCAACCAGCATTTTGGCGATCTCCGTAACAAATTTACCCACGTCTTGGACAGTAGGATTAGGGGCGGATTCAGGTTCAACTCAGACGGCATTCATTGGACCGAGACCATGGCCAATGAACTTGTCCGCTCTTGGGTATGTCAGGCTGAAAAAAACCAAAGGTTTTTTTTGTCTAGATCCTAAAGGGTTGAACCAGGATCCCCCCAACACTATTAACTTAAGCTCTAGGTCCCTCAATCCAGATGAAATCAGTCTGTTAAATAGAGGTTTGAAATTTATACCGACCCCGAAACACGTCGATAAATCAAACATAACAAATTCGGCAGCAGATTTCGGTCGGAAACTGAAAATTACTCACTTTTTTCATGGTAAATCAAAACCTATTGATAACAAAAAGTTTGTGAATAAAAGCAATTGGAACCCACCAGAAAATGCGATTCCGGCCAATATTCAAAATTCAGTAAAGAACATTTTTAAAGATCTTTCCAAAATTTCAATTAAAAGAGAACAAAACAATTTAACTCCGACCGAAACAAAATCGATCAAAACTCTTAAGGACGACCATTCCATTGTGATCAAAAAAGCAGACAAAGGTTCAGCAACAGTCATCATGGATAGGGTAGACTACATTTGGGAGGTAGAGAGACAATTAAACAACCCCAAACACTACAAACAACTCGACTCCCCGATTTACCCCAAAACGAGTAGAGAATTGACGCAGGTTATCCATAAACTAGGTAGAAACAAACATTTAACGCCCAAACAAATAGCATACCTCAGTCCTACAGAGGACCCTAAACCTAGACATATGTACATCCTTCCGAAAATTCACAAATCGCCCGCACAATGGTCAGACCCCCACAAAATTCCACCTGGGAGACCAATTATATCTGATGTTGAAAGTGAATCGTACAGAATAGCTGAGTACATAGACCATTTCTTGGCCCCACTATCAATGCAACATCCAGCCTATTTAAAAGACACCACAGACTTTATAAACAAAATCGAAAATCTAACAATACCTAGAGACAGTTTGTTAATCAGCTTAGATGTGGATAGTATGTATACAAATATCGATAACCGTGACGGACTTAGTGCAGTAGCCAAAACATTCCGAAACAACCCGGACCCAAATAGACCAGATTTAGAAATCCTACAAATGCTGCAATTAGGTTTAGAAAGAAATGATTTTGAGTTTAATGGCAAATGGTACCTACAGACATCAGGGACAGCTATGGGCAAAAAATTCGCACCTAGTTATGCAAACATTTTTATGGCCAACTTTGAGAAAGAAGCTTTAGCGAAATGTTCAAAACAACCCTTAGTTTATGTCAGGTTCTTAGACGACATTTTTATCATTTGGACACATTCGAGAACAGAGTTTGATGAATTTTTCAATACTATCAACAACCACCATCCATCAATTAAACTTAAAGCCACCATTAGTGAAAATTCCATTGATTTTCTTGACACCACAGTTTTCAAAGGACCAAAATTCGAGGAAACAGGTAAATTAGATATTAAGGTTTTTTTCAAACCCACGGATTCACACCAACTGCTTCATAAGAAATCATTCCATCCCAAACATTCCTTTAAAGGCATCATAAAGTCTCAAATTATCCGTTTTTATAGAATCTGCACTCAAGAATCTGATTTTAACAATGCAGTAAGCATACTATTCAAAGCACTTAGAAAACGCAACTATTCCTATAGATTTCTCCGAACGATCAAAGGTGAGACCTTAGCAGAACTAAACCCCAGAATTGGCAACATAGTTGAACCTTGTGGAGCAAACAGATGCGCCACATGCCCTTTTATGAATGTAGCAACCCTTTTTCGAAGTTCAAATACCTCCAAAATTTACCACATCAAACAAGATCTAGACTGTAATTCTAAAAATGTCATTTATCTGATAACCTGCCAAAAATGCCAAATCCAATATGTAGGACAAACCACTTTGACTATCAGAGACAGATTTACCCGTCACCGTTTCGATATTAGACACAAAATCGACAAACCCGTATCAAATCACTTTAATCAGACGGACCACGATTTAGAACATGTTCGAATCATACCAATAGAACAGGTTTCGAGCCATTCACAATTAGACGAACGCGAACAATTTTGGATTGACAAACTTCAGACCATGACACCAAAAGGTATTAATGAAAAAAACGTCTCCAACAACAACATATTACCATTCGTTATCACCTACAATTCGACAGCAAATGTAGTGAGTAGAAAGATTAGAAATCATTACAAAGAATTACAGTCTAACAATCAAGATGTTTTTAAACACAAACTAGTAACTGCTTATCGCAAAAACAAAAACTTGCAAGACATGTTGGTTCGTAGTAGACTTAAGACAGACTTATAGACTCTTAGGCCAGTGCAAAAGGGATTAAACCCTAATCCCTAACCCTAATCTTAGACCTAACCCTAACCCTAACCCTAACCCTAACCCTAACCCTAACCCTAACCCTAATCCTAACCCTAACCCTAACCCTAACCCAAGTTCAGGGTTTAATTGAACTTAACCTGTAGTTTTACTATATATACTTACATATCAAATTTCATTTAAACATCTATCATGATGTAAAAATGGACAACTGGTGTAATCGAATGTCAACGGACAGATCAACAGACGAGCAGATGGATGCGACATATACATTTTGTCCTCCCAGTTTAACCGACAGAGGACTAACAACAATATCCTAATTTATTTACAATTTTAAACCTCTTAAAACTAGCCATTTACCTGTCACTACAGACACAAAAAACAATCCATGCGCATCCCAAAAGAAATAACTATTCCCAATTAATATAATCCAGAATGAATAAGATACGATGCACATCCATCACAACAATGTCTTCTTCCTTAGCAATTTTCACGTCAAATGAATGACTCATACCCTGTTACGTCAGAATATTCAGACAAGATAACTCCGCCTACAAAAGTCACGTGATATTTGACCTGACATTGACGAGTTGGTAGGTTCGCACTTTCGCAAAAACACCCTAACCCTAACCCTGAACCTAAACCTCAAACCTAAACCTAAACCTCAAATCTAAACCTCAAACCTTAACCTTAACCTTAACCTCAAACCTAAACCTTAAACCTAAAACCTGAACCTCAAACCTAAACCTTTACCTTAACCTCAAACCTGAACCTCAAACCTAAACCTCAAACATAAACCTTAACCTCAAACCTAAACCTTAAACAAAAACCTCAAACCTTAAACTTAACCTTAACCTCAAACCTAAACCTTAACCTTAACCTCAAACCTAAACCTCCAACATAACCTTAACCTCAAACCTAGACCTTAACCACAAACCTAAACCTCAAACCTTAACCTCAAACCTAATCCTCAAACCTAAACCTCAAACCTTAACTTTATCCTTAATCTAAAACCTAAACCTTAAACCTCAAACCTAAACCTCAAACATAACCTTAACCTCAAACCTATACCTTAACCTCAAACCTAAACCTCAAACCTTAACATCAAACCTAATCCTCAAACCTAAACCTCAAACCTTAACCTTATCCTAAACCTAAAACCTAAACTTCAAACCTAAACCTTAACCTCAAACCTAAACCTCAACTATAACCTTAACCTCAAATCTTAACCTCAAACCTAAACCCCAAACCTTAACCTTAACCTCAAACCTTAACCTTAAACCTCAAACCTTAACCTCAGACCTAAACTTCAAACATAACCTTAACCTCAAACCTAAACCTCAGGGTTAGGGTAAGGGTTAGGATTAGGGTTAGGGTAATATCAGAACAAATAATCAAACCCTAACCCTAACATACAAATAAACGAGTTTGTATCAAAATATACCTATCACATGGTCATATTTAGGTACAATAAAAACGAAAGCGCAAACAAATCAAATGCTGCTTATTTCCAAAGCACTGTTGAATAACCATCATAATCATAAATCAAAACAAACATAGTGTACGAAGTATGAGCCACAAACAGAAATATTTTACTCACCAACAACGTCGATTAACTTGAGCTATCAAATAATCATGGCAAATTCGCAATCCATGGCGAATCCGGAGCATGTCACAACCAAGAATATATTGTGAAATTAATCCAACAATATCCATCAGAAGACGAGACCCAAATACATCGGAACTTTGGAATACCTTCACAAGTGATGTTAACCATCAAACGTTGCAAGTTACAATATAAATATTCACCTTAGCTCAGCTTATTAATATTCAGTCAACTACCAAGACAATCACAGCATCACCGATTGGTCAGAACAACGTGACGTCACCATCCGAACACAAAACAAAGTTGATCAGGCTTGATCACTTCGTACTTTTATCCTAACCCTAACCCTAACCAACTCTAAGAATGTTAATGGTGTAAATGATGTTTATTAAATTACAAAATATAAGTCATCACGATTGTAAGTTTTATTATTACTTTTTTATTATACAAGAAATGTTTAGGAAACTATTACAGTAATTATCAAGATAACAAAATTTATAGTTTTGAAATGAAAGAAAGAAGGTTGTTTGAGAAAAATAACTATATAACATTAATATTAATATATACATTCATATATTAAAGTTATAAATATTAACTTATGATAAGGCCAGCTTCTAAGTACTACATAGTTGAGGTACAGGTAAGAATCACAGGTAGATGGGACTTCCCATTTACCTGTAGGGGTATTTGGCCTATATGGGGTTCAGGGTGTAGTGCACTTCTAGTTTACCTGTAGTTTAAATGTAGTGCACTACTAGTGCACTAGGGTTAGGGTTAGGGTGCACTAGGTGTAAAGGTTAGCTTACACTCAACTGTATAGTCCTCGCAATTTTAACGGCAGTGGACTAATACCAATATCATGTTTCATAAACAGTTTTCAACTCTCTTAAACAATACCTATTTACCTGTCACATCAGACTCTAATTTGCCATTTTTTTCACTTTTTTGACATTTTTTTCCTTCAGTAAATTAACGATTTCAGTGCTATTTTTTCTGCAGTAAATTATTTTTTTATTATTTCCAAAATCCATAAAACCTTTTGTAGTACTTTTTTCTTTTAATTCTATAAATTTGTTTCCCATAATAAACCCAATAACCAGTAGTTTGAACCTCAGACATGGCGTTTGGAAGTAAAAATAACACCAAAAAAGTCAAAAACTCAAATCCAAACGCTAAATTCATTCGGCTTTTCAGGCTAATGGCGGCCCTCCCACCAGCGGGTTCCAAAAGGAGTTTTCAAACCTTTCCAAATTTAGCGCAAGCCAATCAGTCTATCATTAATAGACTTCAAAACATCCACAAGTCCTGGGCTAAATTTACAGCCCAAGCCTTGTTGGACCACTACCGTGTTCTTTCGGAACGCTTAGGAACGATTACAGCCAATAATTTCTCTAGTTCAATGATTAATTCTCTTTCGGCTACCTCTTTAGACTGGACACGCAAAAACTTTAGAAACAAACTTCGAGAAGACACGGTCTCGAAATGCAAAAACACGGTTAAGAGTTTGCTTCCTAAACCTGCCTATGATTCTCACCGCCACCCTCCTAACAATGCACCTAACCGTCCATCTTCTGCTCCTTATCCTCCGTCATCACCCTCCTCACCTCCACACCATTCCCTTAACACCTTCCTGTCACCTAAACAACGCCGCCTGACCCGATCTTCATCACGCCTAACTAATGACCTTCCAACAACTAACCGATTCACGGCTCTGTCACCTCCGTCTGCCCCGACTACGCCTAAGCGTAAACGAGGTTCTTTTTCTTCCTCCTCACCTTCTAACACGCCCCTTCAAGCTCGTAAGACACTACGTTAGGCCAATCCCCGCTAACAAAAACACTCCTCCACCCTCTCCTTCCTCCTAGTTACGCACAGGCGGCTTCTAAACCGCCCTCGGTTAACCGTCATCCCTACACTACTAACAAATCGGAATGGAAACTCTCCTCCATTAACAAACCGATTTTAATGATAGGAGCCTCTAACCTCTCCCGCGTGACCTCCATTTCCAATCCTGATGTCCAAGTCGAGTCATTTCCAAGTGCGAAGATTAGGCATATGATAGATATTTTCAAAAACTATTCGCACACTGCCCTTCCGGTCAAAATCATTTTAAACATTGGAATTAATGATAGGTCGACCCAAAACATGAATGAGGTGTTTAGGGACCTATCCGTCCTCCGTGACGTAGTTCATCAGAAGCTTCCCTTCACAAAAATCTTTTTCACCATTATACCCATTTCGGAATCTTTGGCCAAATCAAAATCATGGGAAGCTTCTAACCTTTCAGCTCTCAACCAACATTTTAGCAATCTCCGTAACAAATTCACCCACGTCTTGGACAGTAGGATTAGGAGTGGATTCAGGTTCAACTCAGACGGCATTCATTGGACCGAGACCATGGCCAATGAAATTGTCCGCTCTTGGGTATGTCAGGCTGAAAAAAACCAAAGGTTTTTTTTGTCTAGATCCTAAAGGGTTGAACCAGGATCCCCCCAACACTATTAACTTAAGCTCTAGGTCCCTCAATCCAGATGAAATCAATCTGTTAAATAGAGGTTTGAAATTTATACCGACCCCGAAACACATCGATAAATCAAACATCAAAAATTCAGCAGCAGATTTCGGTCGGAAACTGAAAATTACTCACTTTTTTTTAATGAAAATCAAAACCAAGGGTTAGGGTTAGGGTTAGGGTTCTTGCTAACAAGAAGTTTGTGAATAAAAGCAATTGGAACCCACCAGAAATTGGATTCCGGCTAATATTCAAAGTTCAATGAAGAACATCTTTTAAGATCTTTCCAAAATTTCAGTAAAAAGGGAACAAAACAATTTATCTCCGACCGAAACAAAATCGATCAAAATTCTTAAGGACGACCATTCCATTGTGATCAAGAAAGCCGACAAAGGTTCAGCAACAGTCATCATGGATAGGGTAGACTACATCTGGGAGGTAGAGAGGCAATTAAACAACCCTAAACATTACAAACAACTCGACTCCCCTATTTACCCCAAAACTAGTAGAGAATTGACACACGTTATCCATAAACTAGGGAGAAGCAAACATCTAACGCCCAAACAAATAGCATACCTCAGTCCCAATGAAGACCCTTAACCTAGACATATGTATATCCTTCCAAAAATTCACAAATCGCCCGCACAATGGTCAGACCCCCACAAAATTCCACCTGGGAGACCAATTATATCTGATGTCGAAAGTGAATCGTACAGAATAGCTGAGTACATAGACCATTTCTTGACACCACTATCAATGCAACATCCAGCCTATTTAAAAGAAACCACAGATTTTATAAACAAAATCGAGAATCTAACAATACCAAAAGACAGTTTGTTAATCAGCTTAGATGTGGATAGTATGTATACAAATATCGATAACCGTGACGGACTAAGTGCAGTAGCCAAGACATTCCGAAACAACCCGGACCCAAATAGACCAGATTTAGAAATCCTACAAATGCTACAATTAGGTTTAGAAAGAAATGATTTTGAGTTCAATGGCAAATGGTACCTACAGACATCAGAAACAGTTATGGGCAAAAGATTCGCACCTAGTTATGCAAACATTTGTATGGCCAACTTTGAGAAAGAAGCTTTAGCGAAATGTTCAAAACAACCCTTAGTTTATGTTAGGTTTTTAGACGACATTTTTATCATTTGGACACACTCGAGAACAGTGTAACCCTAACCCTAAACCCTACTTTGTGAAAAACACAACAAAAGCTAGGTTGAAATATACTGAGGAAGATATAGTACGAATGATTGAATTCCTGGTTGACAATATCTTTGTTGAGTTCGGAGGAAAGATTTTCCAACAGACTGTTGGCATTCCAATGGGCACTAACTGTGCACCGCTTTTGTCTGGCTTGTTTTTGTTTTCATACGAGGCTGAATTTGTCGAGGGGCTTATCAGGACGGGTAGCAAAAACCTTGCCAAATCTTTCAATTTCACTTTCAGGTATATCGACGATATATTGTCTATAAACAACAAGAAGTTTGCTGACCTAGTCGATCGCATATACCCTACTGAACTTGAGATTAAAGACACAACTGACTCTCCTACATCAGCTCCTTACCTCAATATTTACTTAAACTATGACCAACACGGGCAACTTACTACTAAGCTGTATGATAAACGTGACGATTTCGATTTTCCGATCGTGAACTTTCCCTTTCTTGATAGTAACATCCCTTCTTCTCCATCCTATGGTGTTTACATGTCGTAGTTTATTCGTTATTCTAGGACTTGCTCTGAATATCGCGATTTTCGTGATAGAGGTCGACTGCTGACGAACAAATTTATGGCACAGGGATTCGAGAAATGCAGGTTGATGAAGACTATGGGCAAGTTTTATGGTCGCCATCTTGATATCATCGAGAAATATTGATGGACGTTTTTGAGTTTGCTTGTTAGTGTGTTTACTTGTTGTGAAGACAATGATGACTCGGTTCTCATTTTGAGGATTGATGCTTACTTAGATGTGACCAAGATTTACATGACGGGTGTCGTCGATGAAGTAGAAGACGCTTACTCTTCCGGAACACCTGGTCTTATTCTCTTGTGCTTTTACGAGAGTTTCCATGTAAATCTTTCCTTTGTTCCGATTTTGCCCCTAGTTTAATCGATTTTGAGTTCGAATTATGGTTTTGTTGACGCTTTGGTATTCTCTTTTTTTTTTTTTGATGAATTTTTCAATACTATCAACAACCACCATCCATCCATTAAGCTTAAAGCTACCATTAGTGAAAATGCGATTGATTTTCTCGACACCACAGTTTTCAAAGGACCAAAATTCGAGGAGACAGGTAAATTAGATATTAAGGTTTTTTTCAAACCCACGGATTCACACCAACTGCTTCATAAGAAATCATTCCATCCCAAACATCATAAAGGGAGGGTTAGGGTTAGGACTCTACAAACCCTAACCCTAGGTTTGGAAAGGGTTAGGGTAAGAGGTTAAGATGAAAGGTTTACTTTGAGGTTTAAGTTAAAGGTTTAGGTTTAAGGTTAAGGTTTGAGGTTTTCATTAAAATTTGAGGTTTAGGTTTATGTTTCGAATTTAGTTTGTTTGAGGTTTAGGTTTATATTTGAGGTTAAATTTCGGGTTTGACGTTTACATTAAAATTTGAGGTTTAGGTCTATATTTTAGGATAAGGTTTATATTTGAGATTAAGCTTTATATTTGAGGTTAAAATGTTAAGATTTGAGGTTAAGCTTTATATTATTGGTTAACCCTCTAGTGCCCAGTGTTGCATATTTGCAACAATATATTATAAGCAACATATTAATTTCCTATTAAAATATTGAATTTTTTTAAGTTTGTACAGCTATACCAACAAGAATTATGCCAATTTGCAGAATCATGCAACTAAAGTTGCAATTGTGTTCATAGAGTCATAATACACCTATATACCAAATTTGAGTGAAATCGGACAATATCTAAATTTTGACCAATCAGATGCAAGGAAATGGCAATGGCGGCTAATTTACTGAATCATGAAACAGAAGTTGCGATAGTGTTTGTAGAGTCCTAACACACCTACATACCAATTTTGAGTGAAATCGGACAATATCTAAATTTCGACCAATCAGTGGCAAGGAAATGGCAAGCATTTTGTTGAATCATGAAACGGAAGTTGCGATAGTGTTCGTATTGTTCAATTGGGAAAGCATTGTGCAACCGTCCAAATGTTTTGCCTGGCTTATTAACTTTACACAATTTTCTGAAATCTAGTTCAGTGTTTTTTTGTGGTAAAAGTTGACCCCCACATAACTCGTTAAGCGCTTCGACCTGACCTTAATTTCATGCCATGTCATGACCACCTAACCCATAGGTTATGATATACAAAAATTAAACTTATCGGTGATAGCCACCAGAAGGCCCAAATTGGCATCCCTCCTTTAATAAATAAGAGAATACCGAAGCGTTAACAAGCGGTTTTTTAACATCATGATTATCATCTTTATAGCAAGCAATTGTATGGTATATGGTTTTGGGTTGGGGATCATTTAATAGCTATGACTCAATTAGTTAAGTCTGAAAAGGCGTGGCAGACCCTGGGGTCAAATCTAATATCATGATTGTGACGGTCTATTTATGCTCAGTTATTGTATATATAGTTTTGGGGTGGGGATCTTAACAAAGTTATGTCAATATTGCCAAAAAGATGCCTTTCGGCACCACCCGTCAGGGGTCAGCCCCATTATTTGTATAAATTTGAATCGCAGCCACCTGGGGATGTTACAACTGAAATATAAAAGTTGTACATTGCTTAGATCCAAAGAAGTCGTTAATATAAATAGTGTCAAATGGACCCCTTTCGGCCCCGGCCCTCGGGCCCCAGGGGTGTCAGTCCCATCATTTGTACATTTTTGAATCCCCGCCCCATAGCGATGCTACCAGGCAAATATGAGCGATTTACAATGCTCGGTTTCAGAGAAGATGTTTATATCAATATAGCCAAATTGACCCCTTTTGGCCCCACCCCGTATGGGGGTCCACCCCACAATTTGTACAATTTTGAGTCCCCACCCCATAGGGATGCTTCTGACCAAATTTGGTCAAATTCCGTTGAACGGTTACGAAGGAGAAGTCGATTGTTGACGGACGGACGGACGTACGCCACGATATGGCATAAGCTCACCTTAGTCCGTCGGACCGGGTGAGCTAAACATAATGTACATCTGTTGACAACCCATCCCACATACAATCCAAGGGATATAGGCCCAAAAGTCTTTGTATATCAACACGTTGGCCATCCACCCACTGAATATGTATGGAAGATTACCAAAAAATATACATTTTGTAAGATTTTAGAATATAGTATTACAAATGTAATTCACACTGGAGACTGCAAGATATGTTATTAGAGTCGGTTCTCTTAAAATTTAAAAGCAGTAATAACCACGAGTTCTAGTTCATTCTAGTTAAATCCCAGATGTGTTCTGAATGTATACGTAAATATATAGAATAAATTACATTAGTGGCAACGATTAACAACAAAATGGCAACATAGGCAGCAAATCAGACGGATACGTGGAAGTTCACGGTGGGCATGCCATTAGCCAACGCAATGCTGAAGGTGAAAGTGTGCTTGAATTCGCTGTAGCAAACGGTTTGGTGATAGGCAATTCTGTAAGGACCACAGACATTTGGTCACTTACCAATCTGGAGAAGTCTCAACACAGATCGACTACATCTCATATCGAAGCAGGTTCAGAAAGTATGTCACAAATGTAAAAGTCATCCTAGGTGAAGAATGCCCATCCACACAAACTTACTGTGTGCGATATGACTGTAGAAGCTCCACGCAAGAACAAGCTACAGTTCAAGCCCTGCATAAACTTCTTGAAACTTAAAGACCCAGGCACAAAAGCGGAGTTTGCTGAACTTTTTGCTTCCAAGATTAAGGAGCTCAGGCCAACACCGAAAAGGAGCTATGGAAAACACTGAGGGAAGGAGTAACTGAAGCTGCCCAAGAAACATGTGGTCTTTTACCTAGGAACCTGGTGGTGAAATGACACAGTGGAGAATGCTGTGCAGGCGAAGAGGAGATGTGTTAAGGCCTGGAAGGCAGGAGGAAGCAGAGAAGCATACAACAAATTCCAAACGTACTGCTAAGCAGGTCATCTACAGTGATAAAACTGAGGCAGAAAAGGAGGTTTTTCACAACTTCAACACAAAGTCAGGGACTGTTTACTAACGGGCGAAGCAAATGCGCTGTGACAACCAAGGTGTTAGTGGCGATAAGCCCATAGAAAATGACGCCGGTGAACTCTCCCTTGACTGACGAGGAAGAAGAGAAGGCTGCATGGAAACAAAACTATAAGCGACTTCTTAATGTGGAATTCCCCTGGAACCCTGATGATCTCTCAGATGAACCCTCCGTTAAGATTCCTAGTGTACTAATCACCACTGATTAGCGGTAAGTAGGTGCGCATTGGAAAATCCCATGGGCCATCAGGAATAATAGGAGAGATGCTGAAGCCCACAGGCAAGGTAGGAGAAGCTCTTATACGAGACCTTGTGGAAGCTATTGTCCGCGAGGGCTGTTAACTAGCAGACTGGGAAGAAAGATATATCACCAGCATCTACAAAGGAAGATAGGGGCAATTACCGATGTCTAAAGCTGCTTGAAAAGACTATGAAAATACTCTCGAGAGTGACGGAGCAACTGATCAGGCAACATATGTGCATCGACAAAATGTAGTTTGGATTCATACCAGGCCGAAGTACAACCGACGCCATCTTCATCATCCGTCAGTTACAAGAAAAGCACTTAAAGCTGACAATGCAACTTAAAAAGTTTTTTTTGTTGAGATTAAAAAAAAATACGGCAAAGTAATATTTTAATATTTTAGAAAGCTTCTGAGATGCCCCCTAACAGGTTACTAAGGAGAGGCAAGCATTTTAGTTTTTGCCTTGCTTGGAAACGAGAGTCGGCCTCCCTGGGTATAAAAGGCACTCAGCCTGTCAAACCGGTTTTTACATGAACACTGGCAGTGCAAAGTGCAACACACCTGCGGACACAACAGATGACACTGGAGTTACAAAACTGGAATGACCAACACATACTTACATTGAAGTTGAAGTTCATTTCATTTCAGAATATTTTATTGAAGATGTTAATTCAAAGGGAATTGGGCAACAGGCAATGCCTATATTAGCCCTCTCCCGATATTTACATTGATAACAGTACAATACATAAAATCCACAACTAGAAAATACATGTTGTAAAGCAAAGATAATAGTGATTAAACAGACAATTTCGGAGAGTCTCGCAAGTTGAATATAAACAAATCATGAAGCGTATGTTAGACATGTCAAAATGGCTTAGTTTAACTATTTTTCACATCTTGATTAATAAATCTAAAATCAACTCAATTAATTATAATTAGTTATCAATATCTTATATAAAGCGTTTGGTATCTCTAATGTATTCCTGTACGATCTTCAATAACATATCATTGGAATTAAAAACATGACTATTATATCCATAGAGGAAAGTTTCGATAGAAAGAGGAATGTTAACATCTAATACAGCAATGGCGTTACTTAGGCGAATTCTTTGATTAGTATAGAGAGGACAATAAAGAAAATAGTGATAGGAATCTTCAATCGGAAAACCACACCGGCAGGCAGGACTATCACATAAGTGAGAATAAAATAAATCAGAGTTTAGATTACTAGCGGAATTTCTTAACTGACATATTACAATATTGATTTTTCTTTCGCCAGAATATTTAAATGTTTCAGAACACTGTGGGAAATTATCTGTAATACCAGCTTGTAAGCATTCCTTTTTTATTTCACGTACGGAAGACATAGAGGGAAACGGACAGGACGGACTGTTCCATTCAGACATCAAGGACGGAAAAAAACTATTGCTGTATAGTTGAGTTCTCAAGGCAGGAATATTAAACAATCTAGCATGGCGAAAATTATAGACATCATTGGTGTTAATAAAAGGTTGTAGTGAGTCAGTGATATGATGTGGACAGTTATTGTTAAAAATATTATAAAAAGTAATATTTTGATGTAGATGTCTTCTAGCAATGAGAGGTACAATACCAGTTTCATAATATAATACTGAATGACTAGTTCCTTTTCTTAAGCCAGTAATTATACGTATTGCATCAAGTTGAATTGACTCCAAGAGGTTACATTCTGCCTGGGTACAGTTAGACCACACAATACTAGCATATTCTAGGATAGGCCGAATAAAAGAAGTATATATAGTTGTAAGAGACCTTCTATCAATTTTGTATTTCAACATCCTGAGTATATTTATCCTTTTATATGCTTTTTCATAAATAAAATTGATATGAGTCGACCAGTTAGCCATAGAATTAAAGAAGAGACCAAGATGTTTGTGATTTGTTACATTTTTGATAGTAAGGTTATTAAAGACCAGATCAGGATGTAAAGTCTGGGAGTCAACCCGCCTTGAAAAAAGAAGAGCTACTGTTTTTTCTGGGTTAAAAACAATTCCCCAGGCGTCTGCCCATAATAAATTTTCCTGAGATCAGAATTTAAAATATTTGCAGATTCTGTCGGTCTCCCTCTATAAGTGTATACAAAGATGTGTCTTCAGCAAACAGTTTCAAATCTGAAGTTAAATTTTCACATATATCATTTATATATAATAAAAATAGATATGGACCCAACACGGACCCTTGGGGCACACCTGCCTGAATGGTTTTCCAAGAAGATCTGAATCCATCGACGACCACTCTCTGCATCCTACCGTTTAAATAAGATGAAAACCACTTAACCATATTTCCGCTGATACCATATTTTTTCAATTTATATATTAGACAATCATGCCAAACTCGGTCAAAAGCTTTACTTATATCGCAGAAAACCATTCTTGCCTCTTTACCCTTATCCAAATGCTTTATAATTGTGTCATATATATATTCAGTAGTTGAAAAGTAGTTGAATCTTTAGGTAAAAACCCCGATTGATTTCTGGAAATGATATTATTCTCTGATAGAAAGTTAAACATGTACTTAAAGACAATTTTTTCTAATATTTTACTAAAAATAGGAGTAACAGAGATTGGTCGAAAATTCGATGGATCAGATCGTAAACCTTTGCCTTTATAAATTGGAGTGACATTAGAATGTTTCCATACAGTCGGAAGAATACCAGTAGAAATAGACTTGTTAAATATTACATGCAGTGGTTTAATAAGCGAATTAGAAATACCTTTAATAAATTTAGGGGGAATAGTACCCGGACCTGCAGGTTTACTTGTGTTGAGAAGACGTAACTGATCTATAATGTCTTGTTCGGTAATATTGATAGTAGAGAAGGTCTGTTGAGGTTGGGAACAATCAGGTCGTAAATCGTCAGCATTCTTATTGGAAACAGATATAGACGTAAAATAGTCGTTGAAAGATTCAGCTTTGTCAATAGGGTGTAATTTTAACTCTCCGTTTATAACCAAAGGGGCATCTGTTTCATTTTTGTTTTTTAGATTCATAACTGATTTGGCAATGCGCCACCATTTACCGGGCGGAATAGACTTATTAACTAAGGATGATTGGAGTTTAGAAAGGTATTTTTCTTTTGCCTCACGGATAGAAGAAATCACTTCGTTCCGAATAGTTCTAAATTTGTTCCAAGAGGCAGGAGTATTGGTTAATTTAGCTTTCGAATGCTGACGATTTCTCTGACGAATTTTTATTCTAATGTCATTCGTCATCCAGATTTTATCGTTGGGCCTAATAGTTACAGTATTTTTTGGAACATATTGGTCAATAGCTCAATTGTATCAGTGAGGATAGCATTCATGTTATTGGTATCACCTTGTAAGCGTTCATTCCAATCGATAGAATTAAGAAAGTTGTTAGCACCGTCGTAGTCGAAGTTGAAGTTACATGAAGATGATCACTCTCTCAGACACCATTATAAATCGTATGCCAAAGTAAAAAAAATCAAAGTACTGAAAGTACTGGAAGCTAAGGCGAAAAAACAGTATTAATATGATTTTTTGGATGGAGTACACAGTATGCATTTGTAAAAGAAATTAAATGGTATTCAAGATTAGCAAAAGATGACTTTTCATCGACCACAATGGAAAAGTAGAGAGTTGTCGATAAAAGTCAGCATGGTCGGTCAAAACTCAGTGTTCATTGAAAAGTCAGCGCTCCTAAAGAAATTAAAAGAGTTTTATAGTTGCCAGTTTCACGGCATTATAAATCAAACAATCAGAAATTACCAAAAGAGAATATGATAGTTAACAGCTAGTCAATGTAAGGTTTGTATGAATCTTCATGTTGGTGATACAGGGCTCACCCTGATAATATTGAACCTTAAAAAAAACCAAGAGACCCCAGCGGGATCTTGGTGCCCGTCATCAATGATATTTTATTCATTTTTAGAAAGATGGATCATATTTGTGATAGTCTCTTTATGCTCAACGATCGTATATATCGAAGAGTTCCCACTGATGGAGTGAAAGCGCCAAGTAATGTGTCCGTGTCGTTTTTTATTTTTACATATATATATAGTTTTGGGGTGTGAATCTTAGCCGTTTAAAAGTTATGACTAAAGAGTCAAGTCTGCAAGGGTGTTGCAGACCATGGGTTCAAATCTAAAATCATATTTGAGACCTTCTCTTTATGCTCAGCAATTGTATATATAACAAGGCATCAAGGGGAACCTACAAATGAAATAAGAGAAAGATCCATCTAGTAGTCAGAAATAACAAACTATTACTCTCGACAAATCGAAAATGACCACCTGGCGACCATTTTGTTTATCAGATTTGTTCGTAAATGAAATATGCAAAACTAAGCATCAATGGGAACCAACAAATGAAATTTGAGAATGATCCATCCAGTACTTCTCAAGAAATAGTGATACAAACTTTTACTCACAAATACAAGATGGCCACCTGGCGGCCATATTGTTTATCGTATTTGTCCAAAAATGGAATATGCAAAATAAGGCAGCAAGGGGAACCAACAAATGAAACTTGAGAATGATCCATCCAGTACTTTCCCAAAAATAGTGATAACAAGAATTGTTTAAGGACGGACGACGGACGCAACGTGATTTGATAAGCCCACCATCTGATGATGGTGGGCTAAAAAAAGCCAAGTGTGATTTTCAGTAGCCACTTATTTTTATCAGTAGTGTTCTTTTCACAGCCACCAGTCAACCCTGGCTCGTCATTCCTCCAAATGCTATCAAGTCTGAATTGCAACATTCAACAGCAAATAGTTATATTTTTTCATAATCATTATTTTTAATTAAGACGTATAATGACCAAGTTTTAGAATTAATATTTTCAGATAAATGGCTGTTACTTTCAAGAAACAAACAACATATATCAATACATGATGAACAATACACTTTATTTTCAAATTCAGCAATAAATACCATCAATACAACAATTATACTAACCGTAAAAATTAGAACTTTCTTTCCAGGTAAAAATCTGTCAATTTCTCAAGATCATCTCAAGAATGCTGGTCACTTTCATTATCTGTTAATTTGATCAAGTATGAATTTGGCACATTATTTAACACTTTCCAGGATTGAAAGTGTAGTAGAATTTTATATCATAAAGTTTGTTGAAAGATTTATACACCGTTGTGGATTTTTTAAACTGTCCATTTAGCATTTCTTTATTGCATTTTGTTGCAGCTCTCTTTCTTAATGTAGTTCCATGGCTGGTTGTGGATTTTTTAAACTGCCCATTTAGCATTTCTGTATACATTTTGTTGTCGCTCCTTCTCAATGTAGTTCCATGGCTGTTGTCACCTGTAAATTAAATGAGTTTGATTTAATATCATGTAGATTTACTGGTTATTAATATAACGATGGTTTACATCATGCGACATAACTGTTACACAATCTTGGTTGATGTAATTTCCTTATTGACTTTAAAACAAGAAATTAAACATTTCAAAAACTAAAAACTTCTTCAGCATTTGGCTACATGATTTGGTTACAAACTTAATAACTCTCTAGCTCTAGCTTGTGATAGTGCTGACAGACTTCAGTGGACAGACAACGAGGAAATTATAGTCCCCACACGTTTCACAAACAATGTGAGTGAGCAATCTTACATAAAAACAGTGGGATTTGTCCTATCCTAAAGTGCAAGAAACATGTAATTTTTAAATTGACATATTTTGTGTATGATAACTTTTTATATTGTGCTTGGTGCCAAAATACACATGAAAAAAACAGTATATTTCCATCTTGATGTAATTGAAATGAAAGAGACCGTACTTCTTACAAATATAGTAAAATCAAATTGATGTGAAAGGAAACATCATAAGAAAGAGTCTAATTTACATGGCAATAATTGTTTTTGTGATCAGTACAAAGCTTTTAACACAAACAGGTAAGGATATAATGGGACTTAGCATTTGGTCATGCAAAAATCATTATTTTACAAATTGACAGGTTCACACACCCCTCCCCCTCAGTCTAAGGGGTGGGGACAAAATAATGCTTACAGAATTTAGTTCCAATCCCCACCCTTAAACATATACCATTGATAATTAAATTATACCCAAATTACACAATTGTCTGATACCATGTGATGTATCTTTGTTAGAAAGCATTTGAGTATCTTGATATAGGATTCATATTTAATTTAATTGAACTAGTGAGACCACATTTCAATATTCCTTGCAAACCTAAAGACATCAATCTCAATGAGAATGTGCACAGAGCAGCATATGTAGCTACAACCTGGCTTTCATGATCTGTCAGGCTTTCATGATCTGTCGGGCTTTCATGATCTGTCATATATGGAATATGAATATGTACCAATAAGTTGGTGATAATGAAGGCATATTTGGGTCCATTCTCTGGGGAAAATGTCAATAAAGATGTGTTTGCACTCCATTTCGGTGACGAAAGTCGTGGCGTGAATTGCGTAATTTTGAAAAATTAATTTAAAATATTTCTGGATAAAATACACCCTCGACCTTTTGCATATACCCCAATGTTATGATAAAGAATGCATATTTAGGTCCATTCTCTTAAAATAATACCCTTTTCAAATTTCAAGCCAATTCTCCTTCTTTTCGGTAATTCAATTATTGAAGTCCATTCCGGTAAATACCCCAACCTAGCTGCGATAACGTAGCTCTTCACGACAAGACGATTTTTATATATTTGCCGGGGCAGAGCCATAGGAGGCCGGGTATTAATATTAGTACTAACCCCAACCGGGCTTAATCCCAATCTTTATTAAATTCATTCCCGTACTTGGTGTTAATTGACACCCTCGTTCTTCCCAATCTTTATTGAAATTTCATGCACACGTTCTCGCATCTTCATCATATAAACGTATACTTAAACAATCAATTATGGCAATTATTTAATTTACTCGATCTGTATATTGACGTTACGGGCTGTTGATTCAACATCAAAACAAATAATGAAAACCACTGTTTTGTCAAAATGCAAGGCAAAGAATCATAACAATGGACAAACAATGATAGATGAAACATTCTAGAAACGTATACTTACACTTGTTATTTCCGATGGTATTGACTAGACAAGATGATAATGGATTTGTTGGAGGCTTTCGAGGAAACAGCAATCGATCAGTAATGGCGATGAATGTAAACATCCGGTTGCATCATGGGTATTTTTAGAAGTCGGAGATTAACGAAATTCACCGAATGTTTGAATAAAAGTTTTCAAAGGCCTATTTCATAAAAAAGACATTAAAAAGCTTCGCAAATTAATTTTATAATTCGCCAAAAATTACGTAAGGGTCTTTCATTTCTCATCATCCAATACGTGAATTTTATATTGGCACCTCAACCGGAAGTTGCGCGACTGGTATTGCAAGTAAGCATGGATACAACGATTTTTTGGTTTCGTAGATAAACGGTACACATTAAAATAAACTAACATGGAAAGGAAGGTTAATGATAGATAGATTAATGTGTGCACCTAGTTGTTGTCAGGTTTGTATGGATTACGATATTATAATAGATTTCATGTCAGATTAAAGCCAATAACGTCCGCCAGAGGTCATCGTAGGCGGAAAGGAAAAAAATTTTTCCGGTTTCTGACTGGCGACAATACGCTGTAGGCGTATACGCCTTAGCGTAAAAACCTGAAAACACCCTAACTGTCCCTTCACTTATGTATACGTAATGGACATGTTGATTTTACATTCGGAAGCAGAGCAAAACATTCCGAACAAAATATGTACTCGCTCCTAATACTACCAATAATATTACGCCTTGCCACTAAAGCGCTTGTAATGAAAACGTAGTGTAACACGCGAGCATAGTCTTCATTATGTAAAACACGTGCACGAACACATGCGAGTGAGGGGAACTTATTTTGATGGAAATAAATGGATGTTATAGCAATGTTTATCACACAGGAACTGATTACTCGTAGCGACATGATGTTCTAATTGAATACTAAGGTAGGTTTATCAGTTGTCATTCATGTACTTGTTTTTTATTCGCACGAATTTTGGTGTAATCTAATGTTTTTTTTATTTTGCTCATATTGTATAATATCGTTATAATAACACCTTCAATATCCATGTCAATGTTCTTCAGATACTGATCGAAAATATCGTAAAAAAAATCAGAAAGTATGTGTTGGCTAGCAATATAGGTATATAGAAGTGTCGCCGTGCGGTTTCATCACAACAATGAGAACCGGTTTGACGGCCTGGGTGCCTTTTATACCCAAGGAAGCCGACTATCGTTTCCAAGCAAGGCAAAAACTAAAATGTCTGCCATTCCTCAGTAACCTGTAATGGGGCATCTCAGAAGATTTCTAAAATTTTTACTAAGCCGTTTTTTAAAATATCAACAAGAAAGCTTTTTAACTTGCATTGTCAGCTTTAACTGCGAACAAAACCATTCATATGGTCTTTGTAGACCTCGAGAAAGCCTTTGATCGAGTGCAAAGGAATGTGATCCGGTGGGCCATGCGAGAGCTGGGTGTTGAGAGATGGCTAGTACGTATAGCACAATCAATGTACTCAGATGCTAGTAACCGTGTGTGGGTTGGAGACGGATACAGTGACACATTCAAAGTGGGGGTAGGGATACATCGGGGTTCTGTACGTAGCCCACTGCTCTTCATCATCGTCCTGGAAGCCTAGTCACACTGCACACTGGCTGCCCTTGGGAGCTTTTGTACGCCATGGGTTAGGTGACCTTGCCATTGTTGACACCTCACTAGAAGCACTAGTCGACAGAATCACCACCGGAAGAAGAGCTTGCAACCATAACTCGGTGCATGTCAGTCTGGAAAAAGTTCAGAGAACTCCTTCCTATCCTCACAAATAAGCAACTTCCTGCTGCAACCAGAGGTCACGTTTACTCCAGCTGTGTCAGGAGTGCCATGCTTTATGGTTCTGAAACTAGCAACATCAGTGTGTACAGTCAAGCGCCTTCAACGTAACGACAAAGCCATGATAAGATGGACCTGCCTGGTCAAGCCTGAAGACGACATCCTCTTTGAGACTCTTCTATCTAGGCTCAAAATAAGAGACATTGCTGAAGTGCTCCAATTTGGCAGGCTGAGATGGCTTGAACACATTGAGCATAGCACAAGATGGATTTCACAGGTCAGATATATGAACATTGCAGCACAGCAGGGTTAAGGCAGACTTCAGCATTCTCGGTACAAACTCGTGAAGCGATATCATGCAGCCCTGAGCATGTACTCTACCAACCCACTGGATCGGCAGGCGTGGAGAGGAAGACTTTGCTCTCGACACACTGACAGGGCCACACCCTCAACATGAGGACTATTCTATGGCCTGTATAATCAAAATCATCAAAATAATCAAGTTGATTATGATGATGATGTACAATTTGTACAATTTTTAGTTCCCACCCCATATGGATGCTTCTGACCAAATTTGGTCAAATTCTGTTGAGCGGTTATTAAGAAATTGATTGTTGACGGACGGATGCCACGGTACGGCATAATTATAAGCACACCTTGGTCCTTTGGATCAGGTGAGCGAATGAAATGAAAAGCATTTTTTCTTTTCATGCCCACATCTACAGACTTGAGTTCCATTCAGGTGTTCTATATATAAATCAGTTCAAGTTGCTTGCATGATTTCTAAGCTGACAAATTATAATATTAAACTTTCTTGAACCCTGTAGTGACTTAATGTTGCAATCGTCATATCATTACCAAAAACACAAAGACAAGATTCCCCTAATTGAATAATTTATTGAGACTTGCATGCCACAAAAATGACTCTGATGCTACCCAGTCCAATATCAAGCCAGCAAAGACACAGACAATCACGCTGTGTTTACAAAACATGTAGGTCAACTATCCCTTGCTTAAGATCACTAGTAAACGAGCGAAACTCTTTCCTGTTCAGTCACTGGTAAAATGTGGGCTTCCTCTTTCTTGTATATCACAGATGTAAACTACTTCAACACTTTCTTGTTCAAGATTATCAGGACTGATGACATCAATTGTCAGGGGTATGAACCTCAGGGTCTTTGGTATGGATGTGTACCGGCAGCTGCCTTGATGTTGGTTTTAATTGTCAGGGGTATGAACCTCAGGGTCTTTGGTATGGATGTGTACCGGCAGCTGCCTTGATGTTGGTTTTAATTGTCAGGGGTATGAACTTCAGGGTCTTTGGTATGGATGTGTACCGGCAGCTGCCTTGATGTTGGTTTTAATTGTCAGGGGTATGAACCTCAGGGTCTTTGGTATGGATGTGTACCGGCAGCTGCCTTGATGTTGGTTTTAATTGCACTAGGAGCCTTTCCTGTACTCACTGAAATATAAAAGAAAGTTTCTGTTACATGTTTATATCCGTTGTATCAAAGTAGTAGCAAGCTCTCTTTTGATGAAACACAAGCTGGTTAGAAAGACATATCACTGACACAAAGAGAAAATTTAAAAAAAAGAGGCCCAATGGGCCTTAAATGTCATTTGACTACAGATAAATATTTTGTTGACTATTGCTGAAATATTTACATATTTGACCACTGTGACCTTAAACATAGGTCAAGGTCATGCACTTGAATAAACTAGGTAGCCTTTTATTTAAGCATGCTACATGCCAAATATCAGTACCCTGGGCTTTTAGGTTATTGAGAAGATGTAACTTGAAGATTTTTACCACTGTGACCTTCAAAATTGGTCAAGGTAATATATTTGAACAAACTTCGTAGCCCTTCATCCAAGCATTCTACAGGCAAAACATCAGTTATTGAGAAGTCTCTTGAAGATTTTAACATATTTGACCAATGTGACCTTGAAAGTGGGTCAATGTCATTCATTCGAATAAATTTGGTAACCTTAACATTTAGATTTTAGGACATAGACTCCTGTGACCTTGAAAGTAGGTCTAAGTCATTCATTTGAAAAAAGATTTTGCAGCCCTTCAATCAAGCATGATACTGGCCTAACATTGTTATATTTGGCCTTTGGGTTTATTTGGACAAAATTGGTAACCCTTCATCAAAACATGCTACAGACTCAATATCAGTATCCTGGGTTTTGGTAATTGAAACGAACTTGAAGATTTTAAGGCATTAATCCTGTGACCTTGAAAGTAGGTCCAGGTAATTCATTTGATCAAATCTAGCATCACTTTATCTAATCAAGCCACATGCTCAATACCAATACATTGGACCTTTTGGTTTTATTTGGAAATACTTTGACAGATTTTACCCATGTGACCATGAAAGTATGTCAAGGTCAATCAATTGAACAACCTTGGCAAATTTCACCCCAGCATGCCACTGACCCCGAATCAATACTCTAGGCCGTTCAGTAAATGAGAAGTTGCTTGAAAATGTTCAGGCATTTGACCAATGTGACCTTGAAAGTGGGTCAAGTTCAACCAAGCATGAAGTTGGCCCAACATTGTTTTCCTTGGCATTTTGGTTTTTGAAAAGTTGTTTGAAAATATTTAACAGATATCATCCCCTTGACAATGAAATTGGTCAAGGTCATTCATTTGAACAAACTTGGTAACCCTTCATCCAAACATGCCACAGACCAAATATCAGTTCCCTGGGCCATTTGGTTATTGAGAAGAAGTTGCTTGAAAATTTCAAGACACTGACCCCTGTGACCTTGAAAGTAGGTCAAGGTCATTCATTTGAACAAATTGGTAGCCCTGAATCCCAGCAGACTACGTGCCTAATTTCAGTATCCAGGGCGTTTAGGTTAATGAGAAAAAGTAACTTGAAGATTTTAAGACATTTGATCCCTATGACTTTGAAAGAAGGTCCAGATCATTCCCTTGAAAAAAAAAATATATTCCTTTATCCAAGTATGCTACTTGCCTAATATCAGCACTCTTAGACCTTTTATATATTGAGTTAAAGTTGTTTGAATTATACATTTAACGACAGATGACAGATGCCGCACCATGCCACAAATTCCATAGTTTTTGGCTATACTGAATTTGATGTCATATCCTTTCTTTAATTCACCCGGTCCTAATAATTGCTGCATACCATGTATGCCTCATTTAACAGTCCTTTCAGTCAAATACCACAAAAACTATCCATTATGGGCATCTTTCCATGTAATAAACCCCAAATTGTTGAATTTCAATGCTGCTTGCTCAAAAGTTTTCCGAAATCTAAGAATAAAAACAATCCACTCTTGCTCCTGTTTTTTTTTCAAAATTTCTCAAAAAAATATTTTTCAAATTGGTGTTGCCCAACTAGAAACACATTATTACATCTACTGGTTTTTACAGAAATCAATTTAAGGCACCATCTTTTCGTTTACAACATAGCCATGATAGATATACCTTGTGTCTTTGGTTGTTGTGCTTGCTGTTGTATACTTGGCTGTGATTGGCTGGATTCTCTCCTTAGTGATTTGAGTCCTTTACCAAACATGGTGACAGCTATGAGATTATTGGTATCAGACATAGAGGAAGTCTGGGCCAAGCTTGACTTCTGGTCTGAGAAAGAGATGTACAATTAGAAAGGGAAAATGTACATTAATAATTTTCAAAGCTCATTCCCTTCTGTTGTATTCACATTGTGCCTATAAATAAAACTGATATTTGTCTGAACTTATAAAATGAAATCCTCAATCTACTCTAACATTTATACTAAATGGTCAACATTATATAACAAACCCACTTACTGGCATCACTCTCCATGTCATCCCTGTGGGAGTTGATGATGTCTAGGATATTACTGGTCACCTTGTTCATGGCATTCAGTTGTTTCTAGAATAAAAAAACCAATTCATATAAAGTTCTGTTTGAAATATTCCCAGTACCCGCCTGTAGTGTTGTGACCTAACCATTAACTACTTCTCAGAAAATTCCTTGGGGCCAAAAAAGCTATTTAATTCACTGCAGAGAGGAACAAAAGGGGAATTTCTGTGACTGAAACATTGTCAGCAGTCATGAAGGTAATTTTTTAAAAGACATCAGGTGATGATGTCAATAGGACTAACAACACTTACCTGAACAACAACAGGTGATCTAATACCAAAACCTACAACACTTACCTGAACAAAATCAGGTGATCTAATACCAACATCTACAACACTTACCTGAACAACATCAAGTGATCTAATACCAACACTTACCTGAACAACATCGGGTGATCTAATACCAACACTAACCTGAACAAAATCAGGTGATCTAATACCAACATCTACAACACTTACCTGAACAACATCAAGTGATCTAATACCAACACTTACCTGAACAACATCAGGTGATCTAATACCAACACTAACCTGAACAAAATCAGGTGATCTAATACCAACATCTACAACACTTACCTGAACAACATCAGGTGATCTAATACCAACACTAACCTGAACAAAATCAGGTGATCTAATACCAACACTAACCTGAACAAAATCAGGTGATCTAATACCAACATCTACAACACTTACCTGAACAACATCAGGTGATCTTATACCAACACCTACAACACTTACCTGAACAACATCAGGTGATCTAATACCAACACTTACCTGAACAATATCAGGTGATCTAATACCAACACTTACCTGAACAACATCAGGTGATCTAATACCAACACTTACCTGAACAACATCAAGTGATCTTACAAACTAACACCTACAACACTTACCTGAACAACATCAGGTGATCTAATACCAACACTTACCTGAACAACAACAGGTGATCTTACAAACTAACACCTACAACACTTACCTGAACAAAATCAGGTGATCTAATACCAACACCTACAACACTTACCTGAACAAAATCAGGTGATCTAATACCAACACTTACCTGAACAACATCAGGTGATCTAATACAAACACCTACAACACTTACCTGAACAAAATCAGGTGATCTAATACCAACACCTACAACACTTACCTGAACAATATCAGGTGATCTAATACCAACACTAACCTGAACAAAATCAGGTGATCTAATACCAACACTTACCTGAACAATATCAGGTGATCTAATACCAACACCTACAACACTTACCTGAACAACATCAGGTGATATAATACCAACACTTACCTGAACAAAATCAGGTGATCTAATACCAACACCTACAACACTTACCTGAACAACATCAGGTGATCTAATACCAACACTTACCTGAACAAAATCAGGTGATCTAATACCAACACCTACAACACTTACCTGAACAATATCAGGTGATCTAATACCAACACTAACCTGAACAAAATCAGGTGATCTAATACCAACACTTACCTGAACAATATCAGGTGATCTAATACCAACATCTACAACACTTACCTGAACAACATCAGGTGATCTAATACCAACACCTACAATACTTACCTGAACAAAATCAGGTGATCTAATACCAACACCTACAACACTTACCTGAACAATATCAGGTGATCTAATACCAACACTAACCTGAACAAAATCAGGTGATCTAATACCAACACTTACCTGAACAACATCAGGTGATCTAATACCAACACCTACAACACTTACCTGAACAAAATCAGGTGATCTAATACCAACACCTACAACACTTACCTGAACAATATCAGGTGATCTAATACCAACACTAACCTGAACAAAATCAGGTGATCTAATACCAACACTTACCTGAACAATATCAGGTGATCTAATACCAACACCTACAACACTTACCTGAACAACATCAGGTGATCTAATACCAACACTAACCTGAACAAAATCAGGTGATCTAATACCAACACTAACCTGAACAAAATCAGGTGATCTAATACCAACACCTACAACACTTACCTGAACAACATCAGGTGATCTAATACCAACACTAACCTGAACAACATCAGGTGATCTAATACCAACACTAACCTGAACAAAATCAGGTGATCTAATACCAACACTAACCTGAACAACATCAGGTGATCTAATACCAACACTAACCTGAACAACATCAGGTGATCTAATACCAACACTAACCTGAACAAAATCAGGTGATCTAATACCAACACTAACCTGAACAAAATCAGGTGATCTAATACCAACACCTACAACACTTACCTGAACAACATCAGGTGATCTAATACCAACACTAACCTGAACAAAATCAGGTGATCTAATACCAACACTAACCTGAACAAAATCAGGTGATCTAATACCAACACCTACAACACTTACCTGAACAACATCAGGTGATCTAATACCAACACTAACCTGAACAAAATCAGGTGATCTAATACCAACACTAACCTGAACAACATCAGGTGATCTAATACCAACACTAACCTGAACAAAATCAGGTGATCTAATACCAACACTTACCTGAACAAAATCAGGTGATCTAATACCAACACCTACAACACTTACCTGAACAATATCAGGTGATCTAATACCAACACTAACCTGAACAAAATCAGGTGATCTAATACCAACACTTACCTGAACAACATCAGGTGATCTAATACCAACACCTACAACACTTACCTGAACAACATCAGGTGATCTAATACCAACACTTACCTGAACAACATCAGGTGATCTTACAAACTAACACCTACAACACTTACCTGAAAAACATCAGGTGATCTAATACCAACATCTACAACACTTACCTGAACAACATCAGGTGATCTAATACCAACATCTACAACACTTACCTGAACAACATCAGGTGATCTAATACCAACACTAACCTGAACAAAATCAGGTGATCTAATACCAACACCTACAACACTTACCTGAACAACATCAGGTGATCTAATACCAACACTTACCTGAACAAAATCAGTTGATCTAATACCAACACTTACCTGAACAATATCAGGTGATCTAATACCAACACTTACCTGAACAACATCAGGTGATCTAATACCAACACCTACAACACTTACCTGAACAACATCAGGTGATCTAATACCAACACTTACCTGAACAACATCAGGTGATCTAATACCAACACCTACAACACTAACCTGAACAACATCAGGTGATCTAATACCAACACTTACCTGAACAACATCAAGTGATCTAATACCAACACTTACCTGAACAAAATCAGGTGATCTAATACCAACACTTACCTGAACAAAATCAGGTGATCTAATACCAACACCTACAACACTTACCTGAACAACATCAGGTGATCTAATACCAACACTAACCTGAACAAAATCAGGTGATCTAATACCAACACTTACCTGAACAAAATCAGGTGATCTAATACCAACACCTACAACACTTACCTGAACAACATCAGGTGATCTAATACCAACACTAACCTGAACAAAATCAGGTGATCTAATACCAACACTAACCTGAACAAAATCAGGTGATCTAATACCAACACTTACCTGAACAACATCAGGTGATCTAATACCAACACTAACCTGAACAAAATCAGGTGATCTAATACCAACACCTACAACACTTACCTGAACAACATCAGGTGATCTTATACCAACACTTACCTGAACAATATCAGGTGATCTAATACCAACACTTACCTGAACAATATCAGGTGATCTAATACCAACACCTACAACACTAACCTGAACAACATCAGGTGATCTTATACCAACACTTACCTGAACAATATCAGGTGATCTAATACCAACACCTACAACACTTACCTGAACAACATCAGGTGATCTTATACCAACACTTACCTGAACAACATCAGGTGATCTAATACCAACACCTACAACACTTACCTGAACAAAATCAGGTGATCTAATACCAACACCTACAACACTTACCTGAACAATATCAGGTGATCTAATACCAACACTAACCTGAACAAAATCAGGTGATCTAATACCAACACTTACCTGAACAATATCAGGTGATCTAATACCAACACCTACAACACTTACCTGAACAATATCAGGTGATCTAATACCAACACCTACAACACTTACCTGAACAACATCAGGTGATCTAATACCAACACCTACAACACTTACCTGAACAACATCAGGTGATCTAATACCAACACTAACCTGAACAAAATCAGGTGATCTAATACCAACACTAACCTGAACAACATCAGGTGATCTAATACCAACACTAACCTGAACAAAATCAGGTGATCTAATAGCAACACTTACCTGAACAAAATCAGGTGATCTAATACCAACACCTACAACACTTACCTGAACAACATCAAGTGATCTAATACCAACACTTACCTGAACAACATCAGGTGATCTAATACCAACACTTACCTGAACAACATCAGGTGATCTTACAAACTAACACCTACAACACTTACCTGAACAACATCAAGTGATCTAATACCAACACTTACCTGAACAACATCAGGTGATCTAATACCAACACTTACCTGAACAACATCAGGTGATCTTACAAACTAACACCTACAACACTTACCTGAACAAAATCAGGTGATCTAATACCAACACTAACCTGAACAACATCAGGTGATCTAATACCAACACTAACCTGAACAAAATCAGGTGATCTAATAGCAACACTTACCTGAACAAAATCAGGTGATCTAATACCAACACCTACAACACTTACCTGAACAACATCAAGTGATCTAATACCAACACTTACCTGAACAACATCAGGTGATCTAATACCAACACTTACCTGAACAACATCAGGTGATCTTACAAACTAACACCTACAACACTTACCTGAACAACATCAAGTGATCTAATACCAACACTTACCTGAACAACATCAGGTGATCTAATACCAACACTTACCTGAACAACATCAGGTGATCTTACAAACTAACACCTACAACACTTACCTGAACAACATCAGGTGATCTAATACCAACACTAACCTGAACAAAATCAGGTGATCTAATACCAACACTAACCTGAACAACATCAGGTGATCTAATACCAACACTTACCTGAACAAAATCAGGTGATCTAATAGCAACACTTACCTGAACAAAATCAGGTGATCTAATACCAACACCTACAACACTTACCTGAACAACATCAAGTGATCTAATACCAACACTTACCTGAACAACATCAGGTGATCTAATACCAACACTTACCTGAACAACATCAGGTGATCTTACAAACTAACACCTACAACACTTACCTGAACAACATCAAGTGATCTAATACCAACACTTACCTGAACAACATCAGGTGATCTAATACCAACACTTACCTGAACAACATCAGGTGATCTTACAAACTAACACCTACAACACTTACCTGAACAAAATCAGGTGATCTAATACCAACACTAACCTGAACAACATCAGGTGATCTAATACCAACACTAACCTGAACAAAATCAGGTGATCTAATAGCAACACTTACCTGAACAAAATCAGGTGATCTAATACCAACACCTACAACACTTACCTGAACAACATCAAGTGATCTAATACCAACACTTACCTGAACAACATCAGGTGATCTAATACCAACACTTACCTGAACAACATCAGGTGATCTTACAAACTAACACCTACAACACTTACCTGAACAACATCAAGTGATCTAATACCAACACTTACCTGAACAACATCAGGTGATCTAATACCAACACTTACCTGAACAACATCAGGTGATCTTACAAACTAACACCTACAACACTTACCTGAACAAAATCAGGTGATCTAATACCAACACTTACCTGAACAACATCAGGTGATCTAATACCAACACTAACCTGAACAAAATCAGGTGATCTAATAGCAACACTTACCTGAACAAAATCAGGTGATCTAATACCAACACCTACAACACTTACCTGAACAACATCAAGTGATCTAATACCAACACTTACCTGAACAACATCAGGTGATCTAATACCAACACTTACCTGAACAACATCAGGTGATCTTACAAACTAACACCTACAACACTTACCTGAACAAAATCAGGTGATCTAATACAAACACTTACCTGAACAACATCAGGTGATCTAATACAAACGGGGACTTCCCCGAACACCAACTCTGCTTAAAAAAACATGTTTACTTAGGTGGTCAGTTGTGATGATAGTGAGTTATAGTCTGTAGCAGAAATGTTGTACAGGTAAATTACACAGGTAAATCAACCTCTGGTAACTAATCGGATACCCTTTAGTTCTTAAAATATGAATGCATTACTTATACATCTAGAATCTGTTAGTACTCTATATAAAATATATATGTATGTATGAGCTAGTATAATTAGTATAGTTGAATTTATTTCATCTGACATATACCAACTACACCATTCATAAAACATCTAAATGAACATAACCTAAAAGATCACATATAGAAACAATATGTTTGTGGCGGTCATGCTGCATTATAGTATGTCATTAAAGAAAAGAAGGAGATGATGATTAGAAGGCTTAGAGTAAAAGTTAATGCTACTGTTTTAGTTGGATTAAAATAATTTGCCATTCATTGATTAGCCCAAGCAGGGATTGATGAAAGATCATTATTTAGTATATCGGCCGTTGTATAAGGGTCATCATCAATATCTACAATAACATAATGAGAAGTATCAACTGTTAACAAGTTAATATAAGAAGTTACATCAGCTGTTTTATATCAATAAAGGATAGCAATAAAAAGGACCAAAAAACAGATCCTTGAGGATCTCCTGCAGATATGATTAAGTATTTGATTGGTATCAATCAATAATTTCACTTGGTTTTCTGTCAGATAATTAAGCTTTAAACCACCCAAATATTTTTCTTTTTATACCATTTTTGTAAAGTTTATACAAAATACTTACATGCCGAACCCTGTCAAATGCCTTATTTATATCATACTATATATATATAGGTAAATAGTATATATTAGTTAAACTTTTACAGATTTAATTGTGTTTAATTTGGGTAACATCAGTTTAGTATTATCTGTCTTCATTTAATGTTTTTCAATTAAGATACTGATGTCTAATAATGATCTTTCGATGCTGTATTAAATATGTATTACTATAACATGAATAAAAACTTAATTTTATTATCAATATGCTTTAAATAATTTGATTAAGGAGATTCAATTTTCAAATAATGTATTTCAATTACTATTTTTCATTTATTGAATCTAAACTAAAAAATAATATCTAATGATCATTTTCTATTACTTAAAGCTGTAGTACCTAGGTATATGAAAATATTTTATTAATATCATTACTGAGTTTAGTATCATGTCTACAAATCAAATGAGTTGACATTCTTAGTTGAAACAGACTATAACTTAAATTTCAAAGGATTTCCTATATAAACACCTTTCTTTCAAGTTACCAGAGTTGGTGTTCAGGGAATGAGCCATACAAACTAACACCTACAATACTTACCTGAGCAACATCAGGTGTGTTGATAGTGGCCCTGGCACTCGACTCTTGGATTTTTTTCTCTACATCAGGTTCTGGTTTGGTTCGCAAGTAGTCTGGTACAACTTCATGGTTGAAAGCAAATACTCTCCTCTCAGTTAGTTTCTGAAGACATGTTTGAATAAAGTTGAACAACTTTTTTAAGGAAATGTTTGTCAGGCTTCAAAGATATTAGTTCTTGTCAACAGACCTGCAGTAAGTTTCTGAATTGATATAACAGTAAGGCCAAATAGTATTAATGAATAAGATATATATATCCTCTATATCTTATTCTAACTTATAACTATACATAACTTAATATAAATTTGATAAAGTGCCCTAACCCTAACCCTAACCCCTAGCTAACATAAGCTACTCTAAAGTGCTTTAAAGTACAAAGATATACAATCTTTATATAATTTATACAGTTTAACACATAAAGTTCTAACATATAAAGGTGCTATTCTTGTGTGTCTTTTGTACATGGTATGAGGCCAACATTTAAACACCAATAATGATCATGCTACCAGAAAAAGCAGTTTGTCTAGCCAGTCTAAAGAAATATTGCTTTTGGTAAAGACAACTAAATGTTTGAATATAAAGGCATAGTAGTGTAAGAAGACATTTTAGAATGCAGTAAGTTGATGACTTTATTTGATACCCTGGCTTGTGAACTGACCTCAAGTTCTTGGTCTCTGTCTGGGGAAAGAGCCAGGGGTAGCAGAATCTGGTTTCTCAGGGCTGGCACCTTTTCACTCTTCAGGAGCTTTCCTAGGGAGTTAAGCTGTCCCGACAACAGGGCAAAGTTATCTAGCACTGAAGGCCTACCAACAAAAAACAGCAAACGTCATCAAGCACTGGAAGGCTTGGAAGTTGTTGATCAAATATCATACTGTTATCATGTGGAGTTTCCTATGTATATATCATATTCTTCATCAAAATATGTCCAGGTGAATAACCAAGTTGTTTTGTTTCTATCTTATTCCTATTAACTTTATAATAGCAATTATGATAGACTGCTAATTTATGTGTATTATGTGACCACAGGTAAACTTCATTATCATACAATTATAAAACTAGAACTGTCACTTATGGGCTAACTAATCCCCCGCCACCCCCAATCTAGCTGGTTGTTGCTAAGGTGGAAATAAACGTTTTTTGAATGTTGTCGCTTTAAATGTGTAGCTTGCATCAGTTGGAAACAAACCTTTGACCCCATGACTTTTGAATGTTGTCACTACATAGCTTGCATCAGTGCTACAAACAATGTATGTGCATACAAAATACCTTCTGAAATAATCAGTCGTTTAAAAGAAACCTAATGCATTTGTGACCTTTGATTGGAAGTCTGTTGCAATGAAGCCTGCATGTGTATAATTCCCTATCTAAGTGATGTAATTAAATTGTGATCTTTGACCTTTGACTCACTGACATGAAAAGCTGATTAGTTTGTATGAATACCTTCATTGCTTTTGTGAACTAAAATGAGTTCCCCCCATTTAGTGTTAACTAAAATGAGTTTCCCACATTAAGATATTCCTGATAACATGAGTTTCCCCCATTAAGATATTCCTGATAACATGAGTTTCTCCCATTAAGATATTCCTGATAAAATGAGTTTCCCCCATTAAGATATTCCTGATAAAATGAGTTTCCCCCCATTAAGATATTCCTGATAAAATGAGTTTTCCCCATTAAGATATTCCTGATAAAATGAGTTTCCCCCATTAAGATATTCCTGATAAAATGAGTTTCCCCCTTTAAGATATTCCTGATAACATGAGTTTCCCCCATTAAGATATTCATGATAACATTAGTTTCCCCCAAGAAAACTATGATCATATTCATATTCTTTACAAAAAAATCAGTAACCATGACAAAATTTAAACCTAACATTATCATCAAAAACATGAATTTGAAGAAAAACTTCCTCTGACGTGAGAGCTGCCAAAATTATTTATTTCCAGCCATTTTCCCAAGTTGTCTCCCTTTTATACCCCAGCCTTGGCCTTTAAGGTTGTGATAAAGTGGTATGTAAATTATTATCATTATTATTATCCGATGATGATTAAAACTAGATTCATGCGAGTTAATTTGTACTAATAACTATCAATATAGTCATTTAATACTGAGAGCACAAATGCTGATTATGATTATCACCTAATCTACTGTACATGTATAGGGGAACTTGACTGGGGCATGATCAATCACCTGTGGCCAGGAAGTTCAATTGGATAGAGGTCTAAAGTATTCATGTTGGGTACCAATACAAACCACAGAGGGCCTCTGGCTCAAATCTTGGTCTGGCCATGCATTTTTCTTCTTTCCTGTTAGTTTAAGATATTTACTGTAAATTAGTACATGTACTTGAAATTCAAAAGTAAATATTTTACCAGCTCATTGTCTGGTACTCGTTTTCCAGCTTGGACAGAAAAGAAGCCAAAGAGTTTTTCAAATCCTGCACTCTCTGTATAAGTGCATCTAGTGCTAGCTCTAGCTGTTTCTCTTCTTTCTGCAAAGATAAGTTACATATTATTACAATCAGCCATTTAACTGCCAATAACATCATGTAAGACAAAGATTACCATTCTCAAGCTTATGAGCTATACATTTGTAATACTAGAAATATACAAATGTACTATCAATAGGCCAAATAGAACGAGTTTTTTTTCAGGAACAGGAAGTCCTTTGTTATAGGCCTAGTCGTATGGTTTGACAGTGAATCAAGTTAGTGACTGAAATCTAGTGAAAAGGTTGTAAATCTGAGTCGAAAATAAATGGTTTGGAGTACAATGAAAATATACCATACAGGAATTTACGCCATACATATATATATATATACCCTTTACAGACTTTTGTGCACAAGAGAAAACCTAATATTTATTTCCATTAGATAATGTTGTTTGGCCATTGGTATGTATATATATCATACAGGTTCTGATTAAGTTTTGGAAAAAATATGCCATTTAAGTTTCTGCTCGGCATAGATAAAATATTAGGGTTATTATAACCCTAATATTTTGTGAACCTTCACCCGGAATAGTTATATTAATTAGTCAGAAGTGTAAGATTACAACTACAGTACTTAATGATCCCTTGAGGCTTTTTACCCCTACCCACACCTTCTTCCCTTTGTTCGGCTCCCGTAAGATATATTTCCACACAGGTAAGTAATATGGACAACTGTGATGACCCCCGCAGCTCTCCATCCCTACAGGGTTTATTTGGGAGTCCCAGTATATTATTAGCTTTGAAAAGACAACTAGCAAATAGGGGAGAAGTGAAAAAAAAATGTCATTTCGATGCTCATATAAATTAAACATTGTGAAATCACGTTTTTTTAAATTTATTTTTAATGATATAGGTCTAGTTCACCCTTTATTCAGTTAGATATTATTTTAAATTGATATATGAAAAGGGATATTATAGAATTTTATAGTTTAAATCATGAACAGATTTAAAATTGATCCTCTAGAAAAAAGGAGTTTAAAGACCCAATATACGTAACTTTCGGCAAAACTTGAAGCGAAAATCAAGCCTAATAACTTATTATATTTATAGATTTAATTAAAATTAACTGATATCAGCAATATTCAAGATGAATTCTTACGCGGTAACCGGTACGGCAGCAGTTGAAACACGCTATTTGTAAACATGCGTCCATTTCGAGCCGTCTTCTACCTTCGGTTTGTTGTTGAAGTGAGCCCCACCTGAATTACTTTCAATTCTTTGGATTTTTTGTCAAGAGTTTCTTGTTAGTTATCGCTCAGGTTTACTTCGTTTTAGGCTTATTTTTGCATGGTTATCAACTGGATTTTTTTCAGAATCACGTAAATTTCCATGAAGTTACGTATATTGGGCCTTTAAACGAGTCTTGCCTGTTTTTGTTTTATGACTTCCTCATTTTGAAATCATGGTAGATTCTCAGATGAATTAAGCAATTTTGTAGTTATTTCCCGTAGCTGTTTAAAATTGACCGTCTAGAAAAAAACGAGTTTAAAGTACATTATTGCCTAGAGAAAGAGACAGTTGCTAGCAATGCCCAAGCAAAGGGGAGATGCCTCTTGTTTCAGATATCCCAAAATGGCAATGATGCGTACACAGGAACACTCTGTTTTCCCCATCGTTTAGTTTTAGTAAGATGACATTCTATGACCATATATGGTATTCAATCAATTCCAGAACCACATAGAGATGATGTTATTGTTTTTTAAGTGTTTGATTGTCATCAATAGTTGCAATTATTATGGAAAAATACTGTTAAAATAATGACAATCGATATTGAGCAAAGAAAACAGATTATTTCCGGACGAACCCTGACCATGTGATGTTTGTTTACATTCTGACAGACAGCTGATCAATGAAAGGTCATGATCACAAGCATCTTGTTTAAACAATTTTTTATCCTTCGAAAACCAGTCAGAAAAGCTGTTTATTTTACATAAAATCTTTTTTTACAATGCTTAAATAATGTTTTATACAAAATAAGACATTTGATTCGAAATTAATTAAAATGTCATTTGAAGTTAAAAAATATTTTTTGTTATGAATTTATATGGATTTTGTAAGGGAGGTAACTCTTTTTTTCCAATTTTATTCATTTTAAGGATAATAAAATTTTGTTCTTAATAAATGGTGTGAATTTAGGTTTTTCAATGTATTTTTCTAATTGTAAAAAAAAGAAAACATTTTTTAGGTTTTGAAAATTTTATGGGCAAAATATGCATTTCATCAATTTGCATGTTTATTGAACAAGAAAATCTAGACTTTCAGAAGTTTGTAAAACATGTGTCTTTTGAGATATCTTAATAAAGTAGACTTTTAGGGAACTTGGTAATATTCTCTTTCATATTAAATTAAAAATTACTCTGAAAAAGTGTTTTAAAAAATTGGCTGGGCATTGCTTCAGTTGCCAATCTCTTGGTTTATATATATACGTCTCTGCACCAGCCGTCCAAATATTTAGTGGGTAATCAAGAGAGTCGGAACAGGCCTACCGGTAGTCCGAAGGGCTCTGACTCGCTAAATATTTGGACAACAAGCGGGTCAGAAAGTCCGAACCCTTCGGACTAGCCTACCGGTGACAGACTTTATCTACGTGTGGGCACCAGCCGAAGCTCGCTCGTTACAATATCATCATTGTTGGTACTCGCTTTCCTTTCTGGTCAATGAGAGAAGCTGTTATGCAGCCTCGTCCAGCTTTTAGGGAAGCTTATATTTGCCGCAACAATCTTACCTGCATCTTGCCAGTGTTGTTAGAAAATGTCCGGAAATGCGATTCCGGAAGTAGCTATATAGTAACTTTATGAGTTTGCGCAGATCGTGAAATATAAATAGGTCAAACCAGTTAAACGAATAAGCGCCATATTTACTTCCTCAAGACCCCTTTCCCCAAACAACACGACTGGTAAGTTGTTTTTCTGTTTAATACTTATCATTATTGCAGTTTATGTGTTCACAAACAACCCCTTTCGTTTGTGACAGCCGTATTGGACTTTCCCGCACTGAGGTGATCCGCTACTGTTCTTTGTTCTCATTGGTGGGTAGGTCAGCAGTGATCTGTTGATTGGGTGTAAATTCCTGACCAATTTATTGGTCCAATGTCTCAAGAACATCGTTTCATTCGTCAGTTGGTCCCAAACGAAAATTAGTTTACTAAATCACACAAGCGTGTTGTATCCTGAAGGTATTCCCAGCCTTTTCATTTAGGGATGTGCAGTTGTTTACATTTTGGGATGTGCAGTAATAAGTGTTCTTCATGTTACCTCTGCCACAGACTTATATTACTATATAAGTCCGTGCCTCTTCTGATAACAGAACACATGCAAAGATATTACAAAATTAAAAGTTTTTAGATATGAATTTTTGAGAAATAAAGATTTGAAACACAGAAATTCACCTGCAGAAAATTGTGTTTTCAAGAAATTCTTCAAAAAAAGTACCCATAGATTCTATATCCTAGGATATTTTCTTATCAATAGTGCAATTTATTTTGTTTTTCTTGTGCACAACGTTTATAAAAACATACTCTAAGTCTGTGGTTATATCCATTTCTGATTTAAAAGGGAAGTTTTCACATATATATATACCTTTACTATTTCAATGCCAATAATTAATTAAATTAAGGGTTACATCCCTTGGCAAAAAAAAAATGAAAAAAAACCATGAAAAATAAAGTCTACTTTATATGACAATTTTTAGCTTACCTGAGCTTTATGCCATACCTTGGTGTCCGGCGTCCATCAACAATTGACTCCTTCATATATAACTGCTGATTGGAATTTACTCAAATTTGGTAGGAAACATCCCTATGTGACCGGGATTCAAATTTATACAAGTGATGGGACTGACTCCCCTGCAGGGGCCTGAGGGGCGGAGTCAGAAGGGGTCCATTAGCAATATTCATATAAAGACTTCTTCCCTGAAACTAAGTAATGTATGACATTCATATTTCAGTGGTAGCCTTCTTCTCTGACACTAAAAATGTATGACATTCATATTTCAGAAGTAGTATTCCTAGGTGGCTTTGATTCAATTTGATTCAAATAATGGGGCGAACCCTCCAGGGGCCTGAGTGGTGGGTCCATAAGAAGTCCATTTAATTGGCAATAATGATATAATTTCTAAACAGTTGAGATCCCCACCCAATACTTACATACATGTATAAAATTGCTGAGCATACAGAGATGATCTCAAATGATTTTAGATTTGACCCCAGGGTCCATCATCCCCTTGCAGACTTGACTCTTGAGTCATAACTTTTAAACGGTTGAGATCCCAACCCCAAAACTATATATATATGCAATTGCTGAGCATAAAGAGACAATTTTAGATTTGACCCCAGGGTCTGCCACACCCTTGCAAACTTGACCCTTGAGTCATAACTTTTAAGTGGTTATGATCCCCACCCCATGACTATATACAATTGCTGAGCATAAAGAAACGATCATATGTATGATTTTAGATTTGACTCCAGAATCTCCCACATCCTTGCAGACTTGACTAATTATTCATAACTTTTAAATGATTGAGATCCCCACCCCAAAACTATATATATATACAAATGCTATCAGCATAAAGAAACCATCACAAATATGATTTTAGAATTGCCTCCAGGGTCTGCCAAGCCCTTGCAGACTAGACTTTTGAGTCATTGCTTTTAAACAGTTGAGATCCCCACCCAGGGGTCGATTTAGCCGCTGGCCCGTTAGCCCCAGGCCAGTTGATTTAGACTTGGGCCAGTTGGGTTTACAGTTAAGAATACCATGGGGCTAGTTAATTTTTAGGGTTTTTGATGAATAAGTTATCTATTCGTCATTGTGTACTTTGTACTTTCCAAGCCTACCAAGAGCTGTATTTGGATAAATGTTCAAGATTTTGGTGGTTTTCATTGCTGAATAATTTCATGTTTTTGTTATTCAAAAATGCTGTAAATCAATTTCCTGCCATCTAGGAATTCAACATTTCCTGGGGGTGACACCCTGTACCCCCCTTACGAGAAGGAGGTATCCAGCCCCCTGGCTCACATCTGTGGCCCGCTGCCTGTCTGGGCCAGTTGGGCCATTTCATTCCTTGTGCAGCTGGCCCAAAGGGCCAGTAGCATTACAAATGCTAAGTCTACCCCTGCCCACCCCAAAACTATATATACAATTGCTGAGCATAAAGAGATGATCACAAACACGATTTTAGATTTGACCTGAGGGTCTGCCACGCCCTTGCAGGCACCCCACCCCAAAACTGTCCAGAGACAAACACAATCATGATATAACATATTGATGTAAGGGTCTAGCCCGACAGCCCTAGGGACCTTGGTTTTCAGTTCAGCTTGAGAACAGTGAGTTGAGATATCCACCCATTCACCAATCTTTAATTTATACAGATATGCTTCAATGAGAATTCTTTGGGTCTGTCCCTGCCCATAGCATCTTTTAAAAAATATTTTACCATGATTACCTTGATATAAATTTTTCCAGGTTTGTGATACAGGCCCTCTGAGCCTCTTGTTAGCGCACCTGGTCCAAAGGACCGAGGTGAACTTATGCCATACCGTGATGTCCGTTGTCTGTCAGTCTGTCGTCCGTTCATCCGTCGTCTGTCAACAATTTTTTGAACGACTTCTTTTCCATAACCACTGATAGGAAATCAACCTAATTTGGCAGGAAGCATCCTTAGGTGCCCAGGATTCAAAATTGTACTAATGGTGGGACTGACCCCCTAGGGGGCTAAGGGGAGGGGACAAACAAAGTTATTTAGCTATATTGGTTTAAACAACTTCTTCTCCATAACCACTGATTTGAAATCAGCCTTATTTGGCAGGAAGTATCCCTAGGTGCTCAGGATTCAAAATTGTACTCATGGTGGGACTGACCCCCTAGGGGGCTGAGGGGTGGGACCATAAAGAATTACTTAGCTATATTGATATTAGCGACTTCTTCTCCATAACCACTAATTGGAAATCAACCTTATTTGGCAGGAAGCATCCTTAGGTGCCCAGGATTCAAAATTGTACTAATGGTTGGACTGACCCCCCTAAGGGGCTAAGGGGAGGGGCCAAAAAGGGTTATTTAGCTATATTGGTTTAAACAACTTCTTCTCCATAACCACTGATTGGAAATTAGCCTTATTTGGTTGGAAGCCTAAGCATCCCTAGGTGCTCAGGATTCAAAATTGTACTCATCATCAGGTGGGACTGACCCCACAGGGGGCTGAGGTGCGGGGACCAATAAGGTTATTTAGCTATATCCTGGTTTAAGCAACTTCTCCATAAACACTAATTGCAAATCAGCCTTATTTGGCAGGAAGCATCCCTAGATGCCCAGGATTCAAAATTGTATTAATGGTGGGACTGACCCCCCAGGGGGCTGAGGGTTGGACTAAAAAGAAAATATTTTACCATGATTACCTTGATACCAATGTATCCAGGTGAGCGATACAGGCCTTCTGGGCCTCTTGTTTAAAATAACATGTGATGTTTTAGTAATGCATTAATTCAAACATGTCATGTACCTTTAACTATGTCTAAACTATCCTTATGATTTTAGAATTTTCTTTCATAAGTTCAAAATTTTATTGAATCTTCATGATTTCCAATTTGTTTAACTCAGAATTTCCCCTTCATTTTTCAGAGATATGTCTGTTGAACAAGCATTTCAAACGCCAGCTAGTCAGTCTCCTGGTGGAGGGTCAGTGGCAGTCAGTGGAGAAGCTGCCCAGATGCTGACACAGTTCTGGCCTAAAGCCATGCAGGACATTCGAAATCTAAAAATGGTCAGATTAACAAAGTCCTTTTTGTTTTACCTTTGTAAATTAACGATTATAACAAATTTATGCGTCATGGATCAAAGAGTTTTTTCCAAAAAAGTAAAAGCACTCCTGACAGCTATAGCTTTCTGATGATTGTCAGATTTTGATTGTGTTCAATAATGTTTGATACGCCAACACAATCCCTAGATTTCACCTTGTCAATAAAATATTTCAAAATAGAAATGAAAAGGAAGTGACACTTGTTTCATCTGTACTTATAAGTCTGTGTTCATCTATAAACAAGAACATCTTTGTCATTGAATATATATAAAAATCTTCCTTGTCTTGATATGGATATAATCCTACCTAGCTAAATATAGCAACTCCTTCCTTACAGGATGATTTTAAGCAGCAAGAACTTCCTCTCGCAAGAATTAAAAAGATAATGAAACTGGATGAGGATGTAAAGGTGAGTCTACACCCATAAAGCACCCTTAGGTGATGGGGATTCAAAGTTATGCAAATGGTTAGGCTGACACCCCCTTCCTCGGGTTGAGGGTAGAACAAATGGGAAGGGAGGGGGGATTTAACTTTATTGCTAGAAACAATTTCTTCTCTGTAACCAAGCAATGACACGGGTACCAACTATATTTCAGTGGTAGCATCACTAGGAAGTGGGGATTTGAAATTGTACAAATGGTAGATCTAGAGCTTACAGTCACACCCCAAAGGACTGAGGTAGGGGGTGGTGGCAATTTGGTTATACATGTATTGCTATCAATGACTTGTTCTGTAACCAAGCAATGAATATCAACTATATTTTAGTGGTATCATCAGTTATTCATCACTAGGAAATGGGGATTCAAAACTACAAATTATGGGGGCCGAACTAGGGCGGGACTAAAAGATGACAATTGGCTATACTTCTATTAACAAATTCTTTTGTAGAACTATGAATGAGCTGGATATCAATCTTGTTTTGTAAGATGCTCACGGGAGGTGGGGTTTCAAAATTGTACATTTTGTGGGTTATTTAACTATATGTACTAGCATCCCAAGGTTGTGTGGATTCATATTTGTACAAATCATGCGCAGCCAAATAATGTGATTTATCTGTTTTGGTTCAATCCACTTATGCTTTGGAACCAAGCAATACATATACATGTAAACAAGATATTTTGTTTGACGCATCACCATGTGGTTGAAATTAAAGTATTTTACCATGATTTTATGATTTCAAGGTCTTAATTCAGCAGTATGCTGTTGCTTTTTCTCCTTTCAGTTTATGCATTGTAATACTATCATTTGATTGATCGTCACTTGTTGTCCCCATACATCCACCATCTGGTGTCGAATGGTTTCATTATCATGTAGCCATCACTTGTTGTCCCCATACATACACCATCTGGTGTTGAATGATTTCATTATCATATAGCCATCACTTGTTGTCCCCATACATACACCATCTTGTGTCGAATGGTTTCATTATCATGTAGCCATCACTTGTTGTCCCCATACATACACCATCTGGTGTTGAATGATTTCATTATCATATAGCCATCACTTGTTGTCCCCATACATACACCATCTGGTGTTGAATGGTTTCATTATCATGTAGCCGTCACTTGTTGTCCCCATACAACCACTGTCTGGTGTCGAATGGTTTCATTATCTTATAGCCATCACTTGTTGTCCCCATACATCCACCATCTGGTGTCGAATGGTTTCATTATCATGGAGCCGTCACTTGTTGTCTCCATACATACACCGTCTGGTGTCGAATGGTTTCATTATCATGTAGCCGTCACTTGTTGTCCCCATACATCCACCATCTGATGTCGAATGGTTTCATTATCATGTAGCCGTCACTTGTTGTCCCCATACATACACTGTCATCATGTTGTCAGTTACAGGGCTATCATCATGTTGTCAGTTACAGGGCTACCATCATGTTGTCAGTTACAGGGCAATCATCATGTTGTCAGTTACAGGGCTATCATCATGTTGTCAGTTACAGGGCTACCATCATGTTGTCAGTTAATTACAGGGTTATCATCATGTTGTCAGTTACAGGGCTATCATCATGTTGTCAGTAACAGGGCTATCATCATGTTGTCAGTTACAGGGCTTTTATCATGTTGTCAGTTACAGGGCTATCATCATGTTGTCAGTAACAGGACTATCATCATGTTGTCAGTTACAGGGCTTTTATCATGTTGTCAGTTACAGGGCTATCATCATGTTGTCAGTTACAGGGCTACCATCATGTTGTCAGTTACAGGGCTATCATCATGTTGTCAGTTACAGGGCTATCATCATAATGTCAGTTGCAGGGCTATCATCATGTTGTCAGTTACAGGGCTATCATCATGTTGTCAGTTGCAGGGCTATCATCATGTTGTCAGTTACAGGGCTATCATCATGTTGTCAGTTACAGGGCTATCATCATGTTGTCAGTTACAGGGCTATCATCATGTTGTCAGTTACAGGGCTATCATCATGTTGTCAGTTACAGGGCTATCATCATGTTGTCAGTTAAGGGGCTATCATCATGTTGTCAGTTACAGGGCTATCATCATGTTGTCAGTTACAGGGCTACCATCATGTTGTATGTTACAGGGCTATCATCATGTTGTCAGTAACAGGGCTATCATCATGTTGTCAGTTACAGGGTTTTTATCATGTTGTCAGTTACAGGGCTATCATCATGTTGTCAGTTACAGGGCTACCATCATGTTGTCAGTTACAGGGCAATCATCATGTTGTCAGTTACAGGGCTATCATCATAATGTCAGTTGCAGGGCTATCATCATGTTGTCAGTTACAGGGCTATCATCATGTTGTCAGTTAATTACAGGGCTATCATCATGTTGTCAGTTACAGGGCTATCATCATGTTGTCAGTTAAAGGGATATCATCATGTTGTCAGTTACAGGGCTATCATCATGTTGTCAGTTACAGGGCTATCATCATGTTGTCAGTTACAGGGCTATCATCATGTTGTCAGTTACAGGACAATCATCATGTTGTCAGTTACAGGGCTATCATCATGTTGTCAGTTAAGGGGCTATCATCAAGTTGTCAGTTACAGGGCTATCATCATGTTGTCAGTTAATTACAGAGCTATCATCATGTTGTCAGTTACAGGGCTATCATCATGTTGTCAGGTACAGGGCAATCATCATGTTGTCAGTTACAGAGCTATCATCATGTTGTCAGTTACAGGGCTATCATCATGTTGTCAGTTACAGGGCTATCATCATCAGGTTGTCAGTTACAGGGCTATCATCATGTTGTCAGTTGCAGGGCTATCATCATGATGTCAGTTGCAGGGCTATCATCATGTTGTCAGTTACAGGGCTATCATCATGTTGTCAGTTACAGGGCTACCATCATGTTGTCAGTTGCAGGGCTATCATCATGTTGTCAGTTACAGGGCTATCATCATGTTGTCAGTTAATTACAGAGCTATCATCATGTTGTCAGTTACAGGGCTATCATCATGTTGTCAGGTACAGGGCAATCATCATGTTGTCAGTTACAGAGCTATCATCATGTTGTCAGTTACAGGGCTATCATCATGTTGTCAGTTACAGGGCTATCATCATGTTGTCAGTTGCAGGGCTATCATCATGTTGTCAGTTACAGGGCTATCATCATGCTGTCAGTTACATGGCTATCATCATGTTGTCAGTTACAGGGCTATCATCATGTTGTCAGTTACAGGGCTATCATCATGTTGTCAGTTGGAGGGCTATCATCATGTTGTCAGTTACAGGGCTATCATCATGTTGTCAGTTAATTACAGAGCTATCATCATGTTGTCAGTTACAGGGCTATCATCATGTTGTCAGTTACAGGGCTATTATCATGTTGTCAGTTACAGGGCTACCATCATGTTGTCAGTTACAGGGCTATCATCATGTTGTCAGTTACAGGGCTATCATCATGTTGTCAGTTAATTACAGAGCTATCATCATGTTGTCAGTTACAGGGCTATCATCATGTTGTCAGGTACAGGGCAATCATCATGTTGTCAGTTACAGAGCTATCATCATGTTGTCAGTTACAGGGCTATCATCATGTTGTCAGTTACAGGGCTATCATCATGTTGTCAGTTCCAGGGCTATCATCATGTTGTCAGTTACAGGGCTATCATCATGTTGTCAGTTACAGGGAAATCATCATGTTGTCTGTTACAGTGCTATCATCATGTTGTCAGTTACAGGGCTATCATCATGTTGTCAGTTACAGGACAATCATCATGTCAGTTACAGGGCTATCATCATGTTGTCAGTTACAGGGCTATCATCATGTTGTCAGTTACAGGGCTATCATCATGTTGTCAGGTACAGGGCAATCATCATGTTGTCTGTTACAGGGCTATCATCATGTTGTCAGTTACAGGGCTATCATCATGTTGTCAGTTACAGGGCTATCATCATGTTGTCAGTTAATTACAGGGCTATCATCATGTTGTCAGTTAATTACAGGGCTATCATCATGTTGTCAGCTACAGGGCTATCATCATGTTGTCAGCTACAGGGCTATCATCATGTTGTCAGTTACAGGGCAATCATCATGTTGTCAGTTACAGAGCTATCATCATGTTGTCAGTTACAGGGCTATCATCATGTTGTCAGTTACAGGGCTATCATCATGTTGTCAGTTACAGGACAATCATCATGTTGTCAGTTACAGGGCTATCATCATGTTGTCAGTTAAGGGGCTATCATCAAGTTGTCAGTTACAGGGCTATCATCATGTTGTCAGTTAATTACAGAGCTATCATCATGTTGTCAGTTACAGGGCTATCATCATGTTGTCAGGTACAGGGCAATCATCATGTTGTCAGTTACAGAGCTATCATCATGTTGTCAGTTACAGGGCTATCATCATGTTGTCAGTTACAGGGCTATCATCATGTTGTCAGTTACAGGACAATCATCATGTTGTCAGTTACAGGGCTATCATCATGTTGTCAGTTAAGGGGCTATCATCAAGTTGTCAGTTACAGGGCTATCATCATCAGGTTGTCAGTTACAGGGCTATCATCATGATGTCAGTTACAGGGCTATCATCATGTTGTCAGTTACAGGGCTACCATCATGTTGTATGTTACAGGGCTATCATCATGTTGTCAGTAACAGGCCTATCATCATGTTGTCAGTAACAGGCCTATCATCATGTTGTCAGTTACAGGGCTATCATCATGTTGTCAGTTACAGGGCTATCATCATGTTGTCAGTTGGAGGGCTATCATCATGTTGTCAGTTACAGGGCTATCATCATGTTGTCAGTTAATTACAGAGCTATCATCATGTTGTCAGTTACAGGGCTATCATCATGTTGTCAGTTACAGGGCTATTATCATGTTGTCAGTTACAGGGCTACCATCATGTTGTCAGTTACAGGGCTATCATCATGTTGTCAGTTACAGGGCTATCATCATGTTGTCAGTTAATTACAGAGCTATCATCATGTTGTCAGTTACAGGGCTATCATCATGTTGTCAGGTACAGGGCAATCATCATGTTGTCAGTTACAGAGCTATCATCATGTTGTCAGTTACAGGGCTATCATCATGTTGTCAGTTACAGGGCTATCATCATGTTGTCAGTTCCAGGGCTATCATCATGTTGTCAGTTACAGGGCTATCATCATGTTGTCAGTTACAGGGAAATCATCATGTTGTCTGTTACAGTGCTATCATCATGTTGTCAGTTACAGGGCTATCATCATGTTGTCAGTTACAGGACAATCATCATGTCAGTTACAGGGCTATCATCATGTTGTCAGTTACAGGGCTATCATCATGTTGTCAGTTACAGGGCTATCATCATGTTGTCAGGTACAGGGCAATCATCATGTTGTCTGTTACAGGGCTATCATCATGTTGTCAGTTACAGGGCTATCATCATGTTGTCAGTTACAGGGCTATCATCATGTTGTCAGTTAATTACAGGGCTATCATCATGTTGTCAGTTAATTACAGGGCTATCATCATGTTGTCAGCTACAGGGCTATCATCATGTTGTCAGCTACAGGGCTATCATCATGTTGTCAGTTACAGGGCAATCATCATGTTGTCAGTTACAGAGCTATCATCATGTTGTCAGTTACAGGGCTATCATCATGTTGTCAGTTACAGGGCTATCATCATGTTGTCAGTTACAGGACAATCATCATGTTGTCAGTTACAGGGCTATCATCATGTTGTCAGTTAAGGGGCTATCATCAAGTTGTCAGTTACAGGGCTATCATCATGTTGTCAGTTAATTACAGAGCTATCATCATGTTGTCAGTTACAGGGCTATCATCATGTTGTCAGGTACAGGGCAATCATCATGTTGTCAGTTACAGAGCTATCATCATGTTGTCAGTTACAGGGCTATCATCATGTTGTCAGTTACAGGGCTATCATCATGTTGTCAGTTACAGGACAATCATCATGTTGTCAGTTACAGGGCTATCATCATGTTGTCAGTTAAGGGGCTATCATCAAGTTGTCAGTTACAGGGCTATCATCATCAGGTTGTCAGTTACAGGGCTATCATCATGATGTCAGTTACAGGGCTATCATCATGTTGTCAGTTACAGGGCTACCATCATGTTGTATGTTACAGGGCTATCATCATGTTGTCAGTAACAGGCCTATCATCATGTTGTCAGTTACAGGGCTTTTATCATGTTGTCAGTTACAGGGCTATCATCATGTTGTCAGTTACAGGGCTACCATCATGTTGTCAGTTACAGGGCAATCATCATGTTGTCAGTTACAGGGCTATCATCATAATGTCAGTTGCAGGGCTATCATCATGTTGTCAGTTACAGGGCTATCATCATGTTGTCAGTTAATTACAGGGCTATCATCATGTTGTCAGTTACAGGGCTATCACCATGTTGTCAGTTAAAGGGATATCATCATGTTGTCAGTTACAGGGCTATCATCATGTTGTCAGTTACAGGGCTATCATCATGTTGTCAGTTACAGGGCTATCATCATGTTGTCAGTTACAGAACAATCATCATGTTGTCAGTTACAGGGCTATCATCATGTTGTCAGTTAAGGGGCTATCATCAAGTTGTCAGTTACAGGGCTATCATCATCAGGTTGTCAGTTACAGGGCTATCATCATGTTGTCAGTTGCAGGGCTATCATCATGATGTCAGTTGCAGGGCTATCATCATGTTGTCAGTTACAGGGCTATCATCATGTTGTCAGTTACAGGGCTACCATCATGTTGTCAGTTGCAGGGCTATCATCATGTTGTCAGTTACAGGGCTATCATCATGTTGTCAGTTAATTACAGAGCTATCATCATGTTGTCAGTTACAGGGCTATCATCATGTTGTCAGGTACAGGGCAATCATCATGTTGTCAGTTACAGAGCTATCATCATGTTGTCAGTTACAGGGCTATCATCATGTTGTCAGTTACAGGGCTATCATCATGTTGTCAGTTGCAGGGCTATCATCATGTTGTCAGTTACAGGGCTATCATCATGCTGTCAGTTACATGGCTATCATCATGTTGTCAGTTACAGGGCTATCATCATGTTGTCAGTTACAGGGCTATCATCATGTTGTCAGTTACAGGGCTATCATCATGTTGTCAGTTAATTACAGAGCTATCATCATGTTGTCAGTTACAGGGCTATCATCATGTTGTCAGTTACAGGGCTATTATCATGTTGTCAGTTACAGGGCTACCATCATGTTGTCAGTTACAGGGCTATCATCATGTTGTCAGTTACAGGGCTATCATCATGTTGTCAGTTAATTACAGAGCTATCATCATGTTGTCAGTTACAGGGCTATCATCATGTTGTCAGGTACAGGGCTATCATCATGTTGTCAGTTACAGAGCTATCATCATGTTGTCAGTTACAGGGCTATCATCATGTTGTCAGTTACAGGGCTATCATCATGTTGTCAGTTACAGGGCTATCATCATGTTGTCAGTTACAGGGCTATCATCATGTTGTCAATTACAGGGAAATCATCATGTTGTCTGTTACAGTGCTATCATCATGTTGTCAGTTACAGGGCTATCATCATGTTGTCAGTTACAGGACAATCATCATGTCAGTTACAGGGCTATCATCATGTTGTCAGTTACAGGGCTATCATCATGTTGTCAGTTACAGGGCTATCATCATGTTGTCAGGTACAGGGCAATCATCATGTTGTCTGTTACAGGGCTATCATCATGTTGTCAGTTACAGGGCTATCATCATGTTGTCAGTTACAGGGCTATCATCATGTTGTCAGTTAATTACAGGGCTATCATCATGTTGTCAGTTACAGGGCTATCATCATGTTGTCAGTTAATTACAGGGCTATCATCATGTTGTCAGCTACAGGGCTATCATCATGTTGTCAGTTACAGGGCAATCATCATGTTGTCAGTTACAGAGCTATCATCATGTTGTCAGTTACAGGGCTATCATCATGTTGTCAGTTACAGGGCTATCATCATGTTGTCAGTTACAGGGCTATCATCATGTTGTCAGTTACAGGACAATCATCATGTTGTCAGTTACAGGGCTATCATCATGTTGTCAGTTAAGGGGCTATCATCAAGTTGTCAGTTACAGGGCTATCATCATGTTGTCAGTTAATTACAGAGCTATCATCATGTTGTCAGTTACAGGGCTATCATCATGTTGTCAGGTACAGGGCAATCATCATGTTGTCAGTTACAGAGCTATCATCATGTTGTCAGTTACAGGGCTATCATCATGTTGTCAGTTACAGGGCTATCATCATGTTGTCAGTTACAGGACAATCATCATGTTGTCAGTTACAGGGCTATCATCATGTTGTCAGTTAAGGGGCTATCATCAAGTTGTCAGTTACAGGGCTATCATCATCAGGTTGTCAGTTACAGGGCTATCATCATGATGTCAGTTACAGGGCTATCATCATGTTGTCAGTTGCAGGTCTATCATCATGTTGTCAGTTAAGGGGCTATCATCATGGTGTCAGTTACATGGGTATCATCATGTTGTCAGTTACAGGGCTATCATCATGTTGTCAGTTACAGGGCTATCATCATGTTGTCAGTTGCAGGGCTATCATCATGTTGTCAGTTACAGGGCTATCATCATGTTGTCAGTTAATTACAGAGCTATCATCATGTTGTCAGTTACAGGGCTATCATCATGTTGTCAGTTACAGGGCTATTATCATGTTGTCAGTTACAGGGCTACCATCATGTTGTCAGTTACAGGGCTATCATCATGTTGTCAGTTACAGGGCTATCATCATGTTGTCAGTTAATTACAGAGCTATCATCATGTTGTCAGTTACAGGGCTATCATCATGTTGTCAGGTACAGGGCAATCATCATGTTGTCAGTTACAGAGCTATCATCATGTTGTCAGTTACAGGGCTATCATCATGTTGTCAGTTACAGGGCTATTATCATGTTGTCAGTTACAGGGCTATCATCATGTTGTCAGTTACAGGGCTATCATCATGGTGTCAGTTACATGGCTATCATCATGTTGTCAGTTACAGGGCTATCATCATGTTGTCAGTTACAGGGCTATCATCATGTTGTCAGTTGCAGGGCTATCATCATGTTGTCAGTTACAGGGCTATCATCATGTTGTCAGTTAATTACAGAGCTATCATCATGTTGTCAGTTACAGGGCTATCATCATGTTGTCAGTTACAGGGCTATTATCATGTTGTCAGTTACAGGGCTACCATCATGTTGTCAGTTACAGGGCTATCATCATGTTGTCAGTTACAGGGCTATCATCATGTTGTCAGTTAATTACAGAGCTATCATCATGTTGTCAGTTACAGGGCTATCATCATGTCAGTTACAGGGCAATCATCATGTTGTCAGTTACAGAGCTATCATCATGTTGTCAGTTACAGGGCTATCATCATGTTGTCAGTTACAGGGCTATCATCATGTTGTCAGTTACAGAGCTATCATCATGTTGTCAGTTACAGGGCTATCATCATGTTGTCAGTTACAGGGAAATCATCATGTTGTCTGTTACAGTGCTATCATCATGTTGTCAGTTACAGGGCTATCATCATGTTGTCAGTTACAGGACAATCATCATGTCAGTTACAGGGCTATCATCATGTTGTCAGTTACAGGGCTATCATCATGTTGTCAGTTACAGGGCTATCATCATGTTGTCAGGTACAGGGCAATCATCATGTTGTCTGTTACAGGGCTATCATCATGTTGTCAGTTACAGGGCTATCATCATGTTGTCAGTTACAGGGCTATCATCATGTTGTCAGTTAATTACAGGGCTATCATCTTGTTGTCAGTTACAGGGCAATCATCATGTTGTCAGTTACAGGGCAATCATCATGTTGTCTGTTACAGGGCTATCATCATGTTGTCAGTTACAGGGCTATCATCATGTTGTCAGTTGCAGGGCTATCATCATGTTGTCAGTTACAGGGCTACCATCATGTTGTCAGTTACAGGGCTACCATCATGTTGTCAGTTGCAGGGCTATCATCATGTTGTCAGTTAATTACAGGGCTATCATCATGTTGTCAGTTACAGGGCTATCATCATGTTGTCAGTTACAGGGCTATCATCATGTTGTCAGTTACAGGGCTATCATCATATTGTCAGTTACAGGGCTATCATCATGTTGTCAGTTACAGGGCAATCATCATGTTGTCAGTTACAGGGCAATCATCATGTTGTCTGTTACAGGGCTATCATCATGTTGTCAGTTACAGGGCTATCATCATGTTGTCAGTTACAGGGCTATCATCATGTTGTCAGTTACAGGGCTATCATCATGTTGTCAGCTACAGGGCTATCATCATGTTGTCAGTTACAGGGCTACCATCATGTTGTCAGTTGCAGGGCTATCATCATGTTGTCAGTTACAGGGCTATCATCATGTTGTCAGTTAATTACAGAGCTATCATCATGTTGTCAGTTACAGGGCTATCATCATGTTATCAGGTACAGGGCAATCATCATGTTGTCAGTTACAGAGCTATCATCATGTTGTCAGTTACAGGGCTATCATCATGTTGTCAGTTACAGGGCTATCATCATGTTGTCAGTTGCAGGGCTATCATCATGTTGTCAGTTACAGGGCTATCATCATGCTGTCAGTTACATGGCTATCATCATGTTGTCAGTTACAGGGCTATCATCATGTTGTCAGTTACAGGGCTATCATCATGTTGTCAGTTGGAGGGCTATCATCATGTTGTCAGTTACAGGGCTATCATCATGTTGTCAGTTAATTACAGAGCTATCATCATGTTGTCAGTTACAGGGCTATCATCATGTTGTCAGTTACAGGGCTATTATCATGTTGTCAGTTACAGGGCTACCATCATGTTGTCAGTTACAGGGCTATCATCATGTTGTCAGTTACAGGGCTATCATCATGTTGTCAGTTAATTACAGAGCTATCATCATGTTGTCAGTTACAGGGCTATCATCATGTTGTCAGGTACAGGGCAATCATCATGTTGTCAGTTACAGAGCTATCATCATGTTGTCAGTTACAGGGCTATCATCATGTTGTCAGTTACAGGGCTATCATCATGTTGTCAGTTACAGGGCTATCATCATGTTGTCAGTTACAGGGCTATCATCATGTTGTCAATTACAGGGAAATCATCATGTTGTCTGTTACAGTGCTATCATCATGTTGTCAGTTACAGGGCTATCATCATGTTGTCAGTTACAGGACAATCATCATGTCAGTTACAGGGCTATCATCATGTTGTCAGTTACAGGGCTATCATCATGTTGTCAGTTACAGGGCTATCATCATGTTGTCAGGTACAGGGCAATCATCATGTTGTCTGTTACAGGGCTATCATCATGTTGTCAGTTACAGGGCTATCATCATGTTGTCAGTTACAGGGCTATCATCATGTTGTCAGTTAATTACAGGGCTATCATCATGTTGTCAGTTACAGGGCTATCATCATGTTGTCAGTTAATTACAGGGCTATCATCATGTTGTCAGCTACAGGGCTATCATCATGTTGTCAGTTACAGGGCAATCATCATGTTGTCAGTTACAGAGCTATCATCATGTTGTCAGTTACAGGGCTATCATCATGTTGTCAGTTACAGGGCTATCATCATGTTGTCAGTTACAGGGCTATCATCATGTTGTCAGTTACAGGACAATCATCATGTTGTCAGTTACAGGGCTATCATCATGTTGTCAGTTAAGGGGCTATCATCAAGTTGTCAGTTACAGGGCTATCATCATGTTGTCAGTTAATTACAGAGCTATCATCATGTTGTCAGTTACAGGGCTATCATCATGTTGTCAGGTACAGGGCAATCATCATGTTGTCAGTTACAGAGCTATCATCATGTTGTCAGTTACAGGGCTATCATCATGTTGTCAGTTACAGGGCTATCATCATGTTGTCAGTTACAGGACAATCATCATGTTGTCAGTTACAGGGCTATCATCATGTTGTCAGTTAAGGGGCTATCATCAAGTTGTCAGTTACAGGGCTATCATCATCAGGTTGTCAGTTACAGGGCTATCATCATGATGTCAGTTACAGGGCTATCATCATGTTGTCAGTTGCAGGGCTATCATCATGTTGTCAGTTAAGGGGCTATCATCATGGTGTCAGTTACATGGGTATCATCATGTTGTCAGTTACAGGGCTATCAACATGTTGTCAGTTACAGGGCTATCATCATGTTGTCAGTTGCAGGGCTATCATCATGTTGTCAGTTACAGGGCTATCATCATGTTGTCAGTTAATTACAGAGCTATCATCATGTTGTCAGTTACAGGGCTATCATCATGTTGTCAGTTACAGGGCTATTATCATGTTGTCAGTTACAGGGCTACCATCATGTTGTCAGTTACAGGGCTATCATCATGTTGTCAGTTACAGGGCTATCATCATGTTGTCAGTTAATTACAGAGCTATCATCATGTTGTCAGTTACAGGGCTATCATCATGTTGTCAGGTACAGGGCAATCATCATGTTGTCAGTTACAGAGCTATCATCATGTTGTCAGTTACAGGGCTATCATCATGTTGTCAGTTACAGGGCTATTATCATGTTGTCAGTTACAGGGCTATCATCATGTTGTCAGTTACAGGGCTATCATCATGGTGTCAGTTACATGGCTATCATCATGTTGTCAGTTACAGGGCTATCATCATGTTGTCAGTTACAGGGCTATCATCATGTTGTCAGTTGCAGGGCTATCATCATGTTGTCAGTTACAGGGCTATCATCATGTTGTCAGTTAATTACAGAGCTATCATCATGTTGTCAGTTACAGGGCTATCATCATGTTGTCAGTTACAGGGCTATTATCATGTTGTCAGTTACAGGGCTACCATCATGTTGTCAGTTACAGGGCTATCATCATGTTGTCAGTTACAGGGCTATCATCATGTTGTCAGTTAATTACAGAGCTATCATCATGTTGTCAGTTACAGGGCTATCATCATGTCAGTTACAGGGCAATCATCATGTTGTCAGTTACAGAGCTATCATCATGTTGTCAGTTACAGGGCTATCATCATGTTGTCAGTTACAGGGCTATCATCATGTTGTCAGTTACAGAGCTATCATCATGTTGTCAGTTACAGGGCTATCATCATGTTGTCAGTTACAGGGAAATCATCATGTTGTCTGTTACAGTGCTATCATCATGTTGTCAGTTACAGGGCTATCATCATGTTGTCAGTTACAGGACAATCATCATGTCAGTTACAGGGCTATCATCATGTTGTCAGTTACAGGGCTATCATCATGTTGTCAGTTACAGGGCTATCATCATGTTGTCAGGTACAGGTCAATCATCATGTTGTCTGTTACAGGGCTATCATCATGTTGTCAGTTACAGGGCTATCATCATGTTGTCAGTTACAGGGCTATCATCATGTTGTCAGTTAATTACAGGGCTATCATCATGTTGTCAGTTACAGGGCAATCATCATGTTGTCAGTTACAGGGCAATCATCATGTTGTCTGTTACAGGGCTATCATCATGTTGTCAGTTACAGGGCTATCATCATGTTGTCAGTTGCAGGGCTATCATCATGTTGTCAGTTTCAGGGCTACCATCATGTTGTCAGTTACAGGGCTACCATCATGTTGTCAGTTGCAGGGCTATCATCATGTTGTCAGTTAATTACAGGGCTATCATCATGTTGTCAGTTACAGGGCTATCATCATGTTGTCAGTTACAGGGCTATCATCATGTTGTCAGTTACAGGGCTATCATCATATTGTCAGTTACAGGGCTATCATCATGTTGTCAGTTACAGGGCAATCATCATGTTGTCAGTTACAGGGCAATCATCATGTTGTCTGTTACAGGGCTATCATCATGTTGTCAGTTACAGGGCTATCATCATGTTGTCAGTTACAGGGCTATCATCATGTTGTCAGTTACAGGGCTATCATCATGTTGTCAGTTACAGGGCTATCATCATGTTGTCAGTTACAGGACAATCATCATGTTGTCAGTTACAGGGCTATCATCATGATGTCAGTTGCAGGGCTATCATCATGTTGTCAGTTACAGGGCTATCATCATGTTGTCAGTTACAGGGCTACCATCATGTTGTCAGTTGCAGGGCTATCATCATGTTGTCAGTTACAGGGCTATCATCATGTTGTCAGTTACAGGGCTATCATCATGTTGTCAGTTACAGGGCTATCATCATGGTGTCAGTTACAGGGCTATCATCATGTTGTCAGTTACAGGGCTATCATCATGTTGTCAGTTACAGGACTATCATCATGTTGTCAGTTGCAGGGCTATCATCATGTTGTCAGTTACAGGGCTATCATCATGTTGTCAGTTGCAGGGCTATCATCATGTTGTCAGTTACAGGGCTATCATCATGTTGTCAGTTACAGGGCTATCATCATGTTGTCTGTTACAGGGCTATCATCATGTTGTCAGTTACAGGGCTACCATCATGTTGTCAGTTACAGGGCTATCATCATGTTGTCAGTTACAGGGCTATCATCATGTTGTCAGTTACAGGGCTATCATCATGTTGTCAGTTACAGGGCTATCATCATGTTGTCAGTTACAGGACAATCATCATGTTGTCAGTTACAGGGCTATCATCATGTTGTCAGTTAAGGGGCTATCATCAAGTTGTCAGTTACAGGGCTATCATCATGATGTCAGTTGCAGGGCTATCATCATGTTGTCAGTTACAGGGCTATCATCATGTTGTCAGTTACAGGGCTACCATCATGTTGTCAGTTGCAGGGCTATCATCATGTTGTCAGTTACAGGGCTATCATCATGTTGTCAGTTACAGGGCTATCATCATGTTGTCAGTTACAGGGCTATCATCATGGTGTCAGTTACAGGGCTATCATCATGTTGTCAGTTACAGGGCTATCATCATGTTGTCAGTTACAGGGCTATCATCATGTTGTCAGTTGCAGGGCTATCATCATGTTGTCAGTTACAGGGCTATCATCATGTTGTCAGTTGCAGGGCTATCATCATGTTGTCAGTTACAGGGCTATCATCATGGTGTCAGTTACAGGGCTATCATCATGTTGTCAGTTACAGGGCTATTATCATGTTGTCAGTTACAGGGCTATCATCATGTTGTCAGTTACAGGGCTATCATCATGTTGTCAGTTACAGGGCTATCATCATGTTGTCAGTTAATTACAGAGCTATCATCATGTTGTCAGTTACAGGGCTATCATCATGTTGTCAGTTACAGGGCTATCATCATGTTGTCAGTTACAGGACAATCATCATGTTGTCAGTTACAGGGCTATCATCATGTTGTCAGTTACAGGGCTATCATCAAGTTGTCAGTTACAGGGCTATCATCATGATGTCAGTTGCAGGGCTATCATCATGTTGTCAGTTACAGGGCTATCATCATGTTGTCAGTTACAGGGCTATCATCATAATGTCAGTTGCAGGGCTATCATCATGTTGTCAGTTACAGGGCTATCATCATGTTGTCAGTTACAGGGCTATCATCATGTTGTCAGTTACAGGGCTATCATCATGGTGTCAGTTACAGGGCTATCATCATGTTGTCAGTTACAGGGCTATCATCATGTTGTCAGTTACAGGGCTATCATCATGTTGTCAGTTGCAGGGCTATCATCATGTTGTCAGTTACAGGGCTATCATCATGTTGTCAGTTGCAGGGCTATCATCATGTTGTCAGTTACAGGGCTATCATCATGTTGTCAGTTACAGGGCTATCATCATGTTGTCTGTTACAGGGCTATCATCATGTTGTCAGTTACAGGGCTACCATCATGTTGTCAGTTACAGGGCTATCATCATGTTGTCAGTTACAGGGCTATCATCATGTTGTCAGTTACAGTTCTATCATCATGTTGTCAGTTACAGGGCTATCATCATGTTGTCAGTTACAGGACAATCATCATGTTGTCAGTTGCAGGGCTATCATCATGTTGTCAGTTTCAGGGCTACCATCATGTTGTCAGTTACAGGGCTACCATCATGTTGTCAGTTGCAGGGCTATCATCATGTTGTCAGTTAATTACAGGGCTATCATCATGTTGTCAGTTACAGGGCTATCATCATGTTGTCAGTTACAGGGCTATCATCATGTTGTCAGTTACAGGGCTATCATCATATTGTCAGTTACAGGGCTATCATCATGTTGTCAGTTACAGGGCAATCATCATGTTGTCAGTTACAGGGCAATCATCATGTTGTCTGTTACAGGGCTATCATCATGTTGTCAGTTACAGGGCTATCATCATGTTGTCAGTTACAGGGCTATCATCATGTTGTCAGTTACAGGGCTATCATCATGTTGTCAGTTACAGGGCTATCATCATGTTGTCAGTTACAGGACAATCATCATGTTGTCAGTTACAGGGCTATCATCATGATGTCAGTTGCAGGGCTATCATCATGTTGTCAGTTACAGGGCTATCATCATGTTGTCAGTTACAGGGCTACCATCATGTTGTCAGTTGCAGGGCTATCATCATGTTGTCAGTTACAGGGCTATCATCATGTTGTCAGTTACAGGGCTATCATCATGTTGTCAGTTACAGGGCTATCATCATGGTGTCAGTTACAGGGCTATCATCATGTTGTCAGTTACAGGGCTATCATCATGTTGTCAGTTACAGGGCTATCATCATGTTGTCAGTTGCAGGGCTATCATCATGTTGTCAGTTACAGGGCTATCATCATGTTGTCAGTTGCAGGGCTATCATCATGTTGTCAGTTACAGGGCTATCATCATGTTGTCAGTTACAGGGCTATCATCATGTTGTCTGTTACAGGGCTATCATCATGTTGTCAGTTACAGGGCTACCATCATGTTGTCAGTTACAGGGCTATCATCATGTTGTCAGTTACAGGGCTATCATCATGTTGTCAGTTACAGGGCTATCATCATGTTGTCAGTTACAGGGCTATCATCATGTTGTCAGTTACAGGACAATCATCATGTTGTCAGTTACAGGGCTATCATCATGTTGTCAGTTAAGGGGCTATCATCAAGTTGTCAGTTACAGGGCTATCATCATGATGTCAGTTGCAGGGCTATCATCATGTTGTCAGTTACAGGGCTATCATCATGTTGTCAGTTACAGGGCTACCATCATGTTGTCAGTTGCAGGGCTATCATCATGTTGTCAGTTACAGGGCTATCATCATGTTGTCAGTTACAGGGCTATCATCATGTTGTCAGTTACAGGGCTATCATCATGGTGTCAGTTACAGGGCTATCATCATGTTGTCAGTTACAGGGCTATCATCATGTTGTCAGTTACAGGGCTATCATCATGGTGTCAGTTGCAGGGCTATCATCATGTTGTCAGTTACAGGGCTATCATCATGTTGTCAGTTGCAGGGCTATCATCATGTTGTCAGTTACAGGGCTATCATCATGGTGTCAGTTACAGGGCTATCATCATGTTGTCAGTTACAGGGCTATTATCATGTTGTCATTTACAGGGCTATCATCATGTTGTCAGTTACAGGGCTATCATCATGTTGTCAGTTACAGGGCTATCATCATGTTGTCAGTTAATTACAGAGCTATCATCATGTTGTCAGTTACAGGGCTATCATCATGTTGTCAGTTACAGGGCTATCATCATGTTGTCAGTTACAGGACAATCATCATGTTGTCAGTTACAGGGCTATCATCATGTTGTCAGTTACAGGGCTATCATCAAGTTGTCAGTTACAGGGCTATCATCATGATGTCAGTTGCAGGGCTATCATCATGTTGTCAGTTACAGGGCTATCATCATGTTGTCAGTTACAGGGCTATCATCATAATGTCAGTTGCAGGGCTATCATCATGTTGTCAGTTACAGGGCTATCATCATGTTGTCAGTTACAGGGCTATCATCATGTTGTCAGTTACAGGGCTATCATCATGGTGTCAGTTACAGGGCTATCATCATGTTGTCAGTTACAGGGCTATCATCATGTTGTCAGTTACAGGGCTATCATCATGTTGTCAGTTGCAGGGCTATCATCATGTTGTCAGTTACAGGGCTATCATCATGTTGTCAGTTGCAGGGCTATCATCATGTTGTCAGTTACAGGGCTATCATCATGTTGTCAGTTACAGGGCTATCATCATGTTGTCTGTTACAGGGCTATCATCATGTTGTCAGTTACAGGGCTACCATCATGTTGTCAGTTACAGGGCTATCATCATGTTGTCAGTTACAGGGCTATCATCATGTTGTCAGTTACAGTGCTATCATCATGTTGTCAGTTACAGGGCTATCATCATGTTGTCAGTTACAGGACAATCATCATGTTGTCAGTTACAGGGCTATCATCATGTTGTCAGTTAAGGGGCTATCATCAAGTTGTCAGTTACAGGGCTATCATCATGATGTCAGTTGCAGGGCTATCATCATGTTGTCAGTTACAGGGCTATCATCATGTTGTCAGTTACAGGGCTACCATCATGTTGTCAGTTGCAGGGCTATCATCATGTTGTCAGTTACAGGGCTATCATCATGTTGTCAGTTACAGGGCTATCATCATGTTGTCAGTTACAGGGCTATCATCATGGTGTCAGTTACAGGGCTATCATCATGTTGTCAGTTACAGGGCTATCATCATGTTGTCAGTTACAGGGCTATCATCATGTTGTCAGTTGCAGGGCTATCATCATGGTGTCAGTTACAGGGCTATCATCATGTTGTCAGTTACAGGGCTATCATCATGTTGTCAGTTACAGGGCTATCATCATGTTGTCAGTTGCAGGGCTATCATCATGTTGTCAGTTACAGGGCTATCATCATGTTGTCAGTTGCAGGGCTATCATCATGTTGTCAGTTACAGGGCTATCATCATGGTGTCAGTTACAGGGCTATCATCATGTTGTCAGTTACAGGGCTATTATCATGTTGTCAGTTACAGGGCTATCATCATGTTGTCAGTTACAGGGCTATCATCATGTTGTCAGTTACAGGGCTATCATCATGTTGTCAGTTAATTACAGAGCTATCATCATGTTGTCAGTTACAGGGCTATCATCATGTTGTCAGTTACAGGGCTATCATCATGTTGTCAGTTACAGGACAATCATCATGTTGTCAGTTACAGGGCTATCATCATGTTGTCAGTTACAGGGCTATCATCAAGTTGTCAGTTACAGGGCTATCATCATGATGTCAGTTGCAGGGCTATCATCATGTTGTCAGTTACAGGGCTATCATCATGTTGTCAGTTACAGGGCTATCATCATAATGTCAGTTGCAGGGCTATCATCATGTTGTCAGTTACAGGGCTATCATCATGTTGTCAGTTACAGGGCTATCATCATGTTGTCAGTTACAGGGCTATCATCATGGTGTCAGTTACAGGGCTATCATCATGTTGTCAGTTACAGGGCTATCATCATGTTGTCAGTTACAGGGCTATCATCATGTTGTCAGTTGCAGGGCTATCATCATGTTGTCAGTTACAGGGCTATCATCATGTTGTCAGTTGCAGGGCTATCATCATGTTGTCAGTTACAGGGCTATCATCATGTTGTCAGTTACAGGGCTATCATCATGTTGTCTGTTACAGGGCTATCATCATGTTGTCAGTTACAGGGCTACCATCATGTTGTCAGTTACAGGGCTATCATCATGTTGTCAGTTACAGGGCTATCATCATGTTGTCAGTTACAGTGCTATCATCATGTTGTCAGTTACAGGGCTATCATCATGTTGTCAGTTACAGGACAATCATCATGTTGTCAGTTACAGGGCTATCATCATGTTGTCAGTTAAGGGGCTATCATCAAGTTGTCAGTTACAGGGCTATCATCATGATGTCAGTTGCAGGGCTATCATCATGTTGTCAGTTACAGGGCTATCATCATGTTGTCAGTTACAGGGCTACCATCATGTTGTCAGTTGCAGGGCTATCATCATGTTGTCAGTTACAGGGCTATCATCATGTTGTCAGTTACAGGGCTATCATCATGTTGTCAGTTACAGGGCTATCATCATGGTGTCAGTTACAGGGCTATCATCATGTTGTCAGTTACAGGGCTATCATCATGTTGTCAGTTACAGGGCTATCATCATGTTGTCAGTTGCAGGGATATCATCATGTTGTCAGTTGCAGGGCTATCATCATGTTGTCAGTTGCAGGGCTATCATCATGTTGTCAGTTACAGGGCTATCATCATGGTGTCAGTTACAGGGCTATCATCATGTTGTCAGTTACAGGGCTATTATCATGTTGTCAGTTACAGGGCTATCATCATGTTGTCAGTTACAGGGCTATCATCATGTTGTCAGTTAATTACAGAGCTATCATCATGTTGTCAGTTACAGGGCTATCATCATGTTGTCAGTTACAGGGCTATCATCATGTTGTCAGTTACAGGGCTATCATCATGTTGTCAGTTACAGGACAATCATCATGTTGTCAGTTACAGGGCTATCATCATGTTGTCAGTTAAAGGGCTATCATCAAGTTGTCAGTTACAGGGCTATCATCATGTTGTCAGTTACAGGGCTATCATTATGTTGTCAGTTACAGGACTATTATCAGCAGGGTTTATAGTGTAGTTATGTTGTATGGTCTGATTGATGTGAAATGGAATCTGGTGAAGATAAAGCTATCAATAAATCTTGAAAGGAATGAAGTGTGATGTAGGTTTTTTAATTTCAATTAGTCATAATACATGTATAAAACGTTTAGTCAGTAAATATATATTATTTATCATAAAGGATGTCAACAGCAACACACAAAGGATCATTAAACTATTATACCTACATGTACATGTAAAAAAATCCAAATATAATGAAAATATTTTGTGGGGACATGATTGAGATGGGCAGGAAAGAACTTATTTCTGATCCTAATCCCATACATTCAATATGTATAAAGCTATCAGTTATTTTAGATCTTATCTTTGGATGTAACTGATTAACAAATATTCTTGAAATATTTTCATTAATTGGAATTAAACACTGACAAGGACAGTATACGTATATTTCAGGATGTTGGGTATCATAATGAATGACTTATCTCCCTTATACTACAAAAATCATTAAAATGCCTTTTACCTACAGATGATCAGTGCAGAAGCGCCAGTACTTTTTGCCAAGGCCGCAGAAATATTCATCAGTGAGTTGTCATTACGAGCATGGATCCACACAGAAGACAATAAAAGAAGGACACTTCAGGTGACTTAAACATTTGTTGTCTGTCTTATAACCATAAGATGTATGATGTGTGATGTACAAAATAATATGTCTTTTAGGGTTATTCCTGGTAAATACAGTCACCTTGTCACCTTGCGATAGGTCTCAATTGTATACCCTAGTATGATGTGTTATGACCAATAGATACCGAAAGAGATACAAAACTGACCTAAAACCAAAAGGACTCTGAATAGAATTTTCATTTTAATGGGCCAAAAAACAGTGGGTCGGGGAATACAGACATGGTCTGGGAAAAAGAGACACAGTGACACAGGGACACTTAAATACGGACACATTGTTACTGAAGCAGTTCTGCTGAAATATTGGAATCAAGAAAGCCTGAGGAGGCAGGATGGTACATCAAATTGAGAATTATATCTGGAACAATAGAATTTGCTACATCTAGCGGCAAACTCTGTTGTGGAAATTCAAGGGATGAAACTCAGTAATTGTTAGTATAGGCAAGAAAGCATTTAATGGTCATATTCAACCCTTAGTTAAGTAAATAAGATATTCTTACAAAAATGGTTATACTGTTTACATTTCATTAAACAATATTTTAAGATGAATGTTTATCAGGTATTGGCCCATTGTATACTTCTACATCGACTTTTGAAGGTGTATGCACTTTAAGAAATAAAAATGACTGTTGAAAGGGAACAACTGTAAGATAGTCGTTATAAATAAATTGCCATTTCACCAACCGAAATATAGTCTTGAGACTTGTCTCAATATTAAATACAAAGTAAATCATTCAAAGTGTGGTAATGCTGACGCCAATCTCTTTAGGCCCAACCCTAACCCTTGGTCAGGCAGCCTGTATTGGTAATGCTGACGCCAATCTCTTTAGGCCCAACCCTAACCCTTGGTCAGGCAGCCTGTATTGGTAATGCTGACGCCAATCTCTTTAGGCCCAACCCTAACCCTTGGTCAGGCAGCCTGTATTGGTAATGCTGACGCCAATCTCTTTAGGCCCAACCCTAACCCTTGGTCAGGCAGCCTGTATTGGTTATGCTGACGCCAATCTCTTTAGGCCCAACCCTAACCCTTGGTCAGGCAGCCTGTATTGGTAATGCTGACGCCAATCTCTTTAGGCCCAACCCTAACCCTTGGTCAGGCAGCCTGTATTGGTAATGCTGACGCCAATCTCTTTAGGCCCAACCCTAACCCTTGGTCAGGCAGCCTGTATTGGTAATGCTGACGCCAATCTCTTTAGGCCCAACCCTAACCCTTGGTCAGGCAGCCTGTATTGGTAATGCTGACGCCAATCTCTTTAGGCCCAACCCTAACCCTTGGTCAGGCAGCCTGTATTGGTAATGCTGACGCCAATCTCTTTAGGCCCAACCCTAACCCTTGGTCAGGCAGCCTGTATTGGTAATGCTGACGCCAATCTCTTTAGGCCCAACCCTAACCCTTGGTCAGGCAGCCTGTATTGGTAATGCTGACGCCAATCTCTTTAGGCCCAACCCTAACCCTTGGTCAGGCAGCCTGTATTGGTAATGCTTATGCCAGTCTCTTTAGGCCCAACCCTAGCCCTTGGTCAGGCAGCCTGTATTGGTAATGCTGACGCCAGTCTCTTTAGGCCCAACCCTAACCCTTGGTCAGGCATCCTGTATTGGTAATGCTGACGCCAATCTCTTTAGGCCCAACCCTAACACTTGGTCAGGTAGCCTGTATTTACTGCAGCATCAACACTGTCATGTGACAGGATCAGAGCTTACCCCAACAATAAAAGTGGTCAAACTTGACTTTTAGAATAACATGCTTTGAATTTGGGAATAGCAAGGAAATATAACCAGTAGCTACACTTGTAGTAGTACAGACAAGTGAATACTTCTGACTGTTTGTGTTAAAAACACTGTTTTGTATTTTACAGAGGAATGACATCGCCATGGCAATAACCAAATTTGACCAGTTTGATTTCCTGATAGACATTGTACCAAGGGATGAACTAAAACCAACCAAGCGTCCGGTAAGCTGTTGTGAAAACACTTCTTGTGTACATGTCCTTGGCTGGCTTGGCAGAGATTTAGCAAAGCCAAGTTAATCTTTTTTTTTTAGTGAAAAATAATCTTGACTATTCAACATGATGCCTTGTTTCTCCAACAATGATAAATTTAAGTGCCAGTGGAGCTTATGTTGTGGTGTGTTGTCTGTTGAATATTTCTTTAAATTACTTCATCTGAAGAACAAAAGGACCTGAGTGGCAGTGTCAAATAGGGGAAATGAAGGAAGTTCTTCTCGTTATTTTGTCTGAAGCATTCTTGAATGAAGGGGAACTAAATTTGTATAAACGGTTGGTCTGCCTCACTGGTGCCTGAAGAGTGTGGCCCAATAGTGAAATTTAGTAAATTCTTTAAAATCTTTTTACTCTCGCCTGGTTTGAAAGCCATCTCCAGTGAGTCGTCTGTCAGTCGTGCATACACCTGTCGTCCATCAACAATCTTTTAAACTACTTCTCCATAATCACTGATTGAATATCAACCTAATTTGGCTGGAAGCATTCTAGGTGCTCAGGATTCAAAATTGTACTAATGGTAGGACTGACCCCAAGAAAACTGAGGGTTTGGGCCAAAATAGATTATTTAGATATACATATTAGTTTAAGTGACTTTTCTAGAACAAAGAATGGATACCATATTATTGCTACCTTATATTGGTACCTAGTGAGGGTTCAACATTGTATTCATGGTTTGGATGACCATATGGCTGTTATAAACAACTTCTCTAGAATTATGCACTGGATATCAATTATCATTGGTGAGAAACATTAATAGGATGTAGGGATTCAAAATTGCACAAATTGAGGGGATGACCCCAAGACGGCTGAGGGGAGATCCAGAAAGATTATTTAGGTATATTGGTTAAAGTGACTTCTTCTTTACAACCAAGGAATGGATATTTCACTGGTAGCATCCCTAGGTAGATGGGAATCATAATTGTACTCATGGTTTGACTGACCCTCCTAGGGCTATATATTAATTAAGATATGAGAGCTAGATATCAGTGGTATAAGGTTGAAAGCATATCTGGATGATGTGAATTCAAAATGGTTCAAATGGTAGGACTTAACCCCCACCCAGGTGGCTCAGGGTTGAGGCCAAAAGTTAGTAATTTGGCCATTAAAGCAACTTCTTTGGAACTAAACTTTAGATATCAACCGATTATGTTGGAAGCGTCACTGAGTTCATGTACAATTGACAGGTTGACCCTCTCGGCTATTAAAGGGGTTGGGCCAAAAATACTTTTTAACTTGGATTTGTTTTGGGTCTGGCCACACCCTTAGGGACCTAGTTTTATCAAACTTTTTAAAATTTCATACAGATATGCATTGAGGATTGGTCTTGGTCAGTCCCTGTCCCTGATTATCTGGATACAAAGGTATCCAGGTGAGTGATACAGGCCCCCTGGGCCCCTTGTTCTTCTAAAGGAATGATAAGATTATTGTCAAAATTGTGTCCAGAATGGTTTTGATACAACTTTATATAGGTGAGCAATATAGGCCCTATGGGCCTCTTGTTTATCCTTGGAGGAAAGGAAACCATCATGGTATAATTAGTGAGTCTGGCCTCCTAGGGACAAGAGGGACGAGACTCAATATGGATAAATCCTCAAAAACTCCCTTTTCTAAATGATGAAAGAAAATTGTCAAAATTTGTACATGATTGTTTTGATACAGCTGTATTCACATGAGCAATACATGCCATCTGTCCTCTGAGCCTCTTGTATAAAAAAAAAAAAAAAATTAGTGAGAGGGCTTAATTGCAGGCATCCACCTGTTCCAAGAACATCTACTACCAAAGTGGAAAGGGGGTTATTTGTGAGAGGGGGCTTATTAGTTGTAAAATACAGTTAACTTTTTGAATACAGTAATAGGCTACAGTTGAGTGTTTCCCAAGTAAGTATGTTTACAATATTTCATTAAATGACTCAGCATTGATCATTGTCATGTTTAAATTGACAGGAAGAAAGTGGGAGATCATCTTCAGGACTGCCAGACCAGATCCAATATTATTTACAGCTGGCACAGCAACAAGCTCAGCAGCAGCAGCAACAACAGCAGCAGCAGCAACAACAACAACAGCAACAACAGCAGCAACAGGCCCAGGCACAACAACAACAACAAGCACAACAGCAGCAGACACAACAACAACAGGCTACAACACAAGTCCAGGCTACTGCTGTTGTCCAGCAACAACCCCAAGTCACACAGATCCAATTGCCAGGTAAAGATTTATTTATTTTGTAAATTTATTCATAGTTGTATTTTTAGCCCACCATCATGTGGTGGGCTATTCAAATCACCCTGCATCCGTGGTTCGTCCGTCCTTAAACAATTTTTGTTACTGTTATAACTTGAGAAGTACTAGATGGATCTTTCCCAAATTTCATATGCAGGTTCCCCTTGGTGCTTTGTTGTGCTGTATTGATTTTTGGACTGATCAGAAAAACAAAACGGCTATCTTGGATTCATAAGTAATTGTTTGTTATCACTATTTCTTGAGAAGTACTGGACGGATCATTCTCAAATTTCATATGTAGGTTCCCTTTGGTGCTTAGTTGTGCATGGTCCATTTTTTGACAGATCCGATAAACAATATGGTTGACACGCAGCCACCTTTGATTTTGACAGTGATAGTGTGTGATCACTATTTGTTGAGAAGTACTTGAGGGATCCTTTCCTAATTTCATAAGCATGTTATGTTTGGTCCTTTAGTTGTGCATCGTCTAATTTTTGGACTGCTCCAGGGTAAAAATATGGCCACCAGAAGGGCATCATGTATGTTGACTATGAAAGTATATTATGGTTATTTTTTAAGAAATACAAGATGGATTTGGAATTTGTAACTGATCATAAAAACAAAACTCCTGACAAGAGACCTTCTTTCAACTATTAATTATTTTCAAGGGATATTCATAGAACTAAGATTAAGTACATAAATATAATATAAATACATGTATGCAAGATGTTGAGATTCTAAGCTAACTTCTGTCTGACACAGGAAATCAGATTCTACAACCACAGTTCCAAGTACAAGCAGGTCAAATACAAACAGGACAAGTTCAGGCACCGTCTGCAATACAGGGGGCCGCAGTACAAGGGGCCACAGTAGTCAGCAGCACAGTAAGTACAATACAGGGGGCCGTAGTAGTCAGCAGCACAGTAAGTACAATACAGGGGACCACAGTAGTCAGCAGCACAGTAAGTACAATACAGGGGACCACAGTAGTCAGCATCACAGTAAGTACAATACAGGGGACCACAGTAGTCACCATCACAGTAAGTACAATACAGGGGACCACAGTAGTCAGCAGCACAGTAAGTACAATACAGGGGACCACAGTAGTCAGCAGCACAGTAAGTACAATACAGGGGACCACAGTAGTCAGCAGCACAGTAAGTACAATACAGGGGACCACAGTAGTCAGAAGCACAGTAAGTACAATACAGGGGACCACAGTAGTCAGCAGCACAGTAAGTACAATACAGGGGACCACAGTAGTCAGAAGCACAGTAAGTACAATACAGGGGACCACAGTAGTCAGCAGCACAGTAGGTACAATACAGGGGACCACAGTAGTCAGCAGCACAGTAAGTACAATACAGGGGACCACAGTAGTCAGCAGCACAGTAAGTACAATACAGGGGACCACAGTAGTCAGCAGCACAGTAAGTACAATACAGGGGACCACAGTAGTCAGCAGCACAGTAGGTACAATACAGGGGACCACAGTAGTCAGCAGCACAGTAGGTACAATACAGGGGACCACAGTAGTCAGCAGCACAGTAGGTACAATACAGGGGACCACAGTAGTCAGCAGCACAGTAAGTACAATACAGGGGACCACAGTAGTCACCATCACAGTAGGTACAATACAGGGGACCACAGTAGTCACCAGCATAGTAAGTACAATACAGGGGGCCGCAGTAGTCAGCAGCATAGTAAGTACAATACAGGGGACCACAGTAGTCAGCAGCACAGTAAGTACAATACAGGGGGCCGCAGTAGTCACCATCACAGTAGGTACAATACAGGGGACCACAGTAGTCAGCAGCACAGTAGGTACAATACAGGGGACCACAGTAGTCACCATCACAGTAGGTACAATACAGGGGACCACAGTAGTCAGCAGCACAGTAGGTACAATACAGGGGACCACAGTAGTCAGCAGCACAGTAAGTACAATACAGGGGGCCACAGTAGTCAGCAGCACAGTAGGTACAATACAGGGGACCACAGTAGTCAGCAGCACAGTAAGTACAATACAGGGGACCACAGTAGTCAGCAGCACAGTAGGTACAATACAGGGGACCACAGTAGTCAGCAGCACAGTAGGTACAATACAGGGGACCACAGTAGTCAGCAGCACAGTAAGTACAATACAGGGGACCACAGTAGTCAGCAGCATAGTAAGTACAATACAGGGGACCACAGTAGTCACCAGCACAGTAAGTACAATACAGGGGGCCGTAGTAGTCAGCAGCACAGTAAGTACAATACAGGGGACCACAGTAGTCAGCAGCACAGTAAGTACAATACAGGGGACCACAGTAGTCAGCATCACAGTAAGTACAATACAGGGGACCACAGTAGTCACCATCACAGTAAGTACAATACAGGGGACCACAGTAGTCAGCAGCACAGTAAGTACAATACAGGGGACCACAGTAGTCAGCAGCACAGTAAGTACAATACAGGGGACCACAGTAGTCAGCAGCACAGTAAGTACAATACAGGGGACCACAGTAGTCAGAAGCACAGTAAGTACAATACAGGGGACCACAGTAGTCAGCAGCACAGTAAGTACAATACAGGGGACCACAGTAGTCAGAAGCACAGTAAGTACAATACAGGGGACCACAGTAGTCAGCAGCACAGTAGGTACAATACAGGGGACCACAGTAGTCAGCAGCACAGTAAGTACAATACAGGGGACCACAGTAGTCAGCAGCACAGTAAGTACAATACAGGGGACCACAGTAGTCAGCAGCACAGTAAGTACAATACAGGGGACCACAGTAGTCAGCAGCACAGTAGGTACAATACAGGGGACCACAGTAGTCAGCAGCACAGTAGGTACAATACAGGGGACCACAGTAGTCAGCAGCACAGTAGGTACAATACAGGGGACCACAGTAGTCAGCAGCACAGTAAGTACAATACAGGGGACCACAGTAGTCACCATCACAGTAGGTACAATACAGGGGACCACAGTAGTCACCAGCATAGTAAGTACAATACAGGGGGCCGCAGTAGTCAGCAGCATAGTAAGTACAATACAGGGGACCACAGTAGTCAGCAGCACAGTAAGTACAATACAGGGGGCCGCAGTAGTCACCATCACAGTAGGTACAATACAGGGGACCACAGTAGTCAGCAGCACAGTAGGTACAATACAGGGGACCACAGTAGTCACCATCACAGTAGGTACAATACAGGGGACCACAGTAGTCAGCAGCACAGTAGGTACAATACAGGGGACCACAGTAGTCAGCAGCACAGTAAGTACAATACAGGGGGCCACAGTAGTCAGCAGCACAGTAGGTACAATACAGGGGACCACAGTAGTCAGCAGCACAGTAAGTACAATACAGGGGACCACAGTAGTCAGCAGCACAGTAGGTACAATACAGGGGACCACAGTAGTCAGCAGCACAGTAGGTACAATACAGGGGACCACAGTAGTCAGCAGCACAGTAAGTACAATACAGGGGACCACAGTAGTCAGCAGCATAGTAAGTACAATACAGGGGACCACAGTAGTCACCAGCACAGTAAGTACAATACAGGGGGCCGTAGTAGTCAGCAGCACAGTAGGTACAATACAGGGGACCACAGTAGTCAGCAGCACAGTAGGTACAATACAGGGGGCCACAGTAGTCAGCAGCACAGTAGGTACAATACAGGGGACCACAGTAGTCAGCAGCACAGTAGGTACAATACAGGGGACCACAGTAGTCAGCAGCACAGTAGGTACAATACAGGGGACCACAGTAGTCAGCAGCACAGTAGGTACAATACAGGGGACCACAGTAGTCAGCAGCACAGTAAGTACAATACAGGGGACCACAGTAGTCAGCAGCACAGTAGGTACAATACAGGGGACCACAGTAGTCAGCAGCACAGTAGGTACAATACAGGGGACCACAGTAGTCAGCAGCACAGTAGGTACAATACAGGGGACCACAGTAGTCAGAAGCACAGTAGGTACAATACAGGGGACCACAGTAGTCAGCAGCATAGTAAGTACAATACAGGGGACCACAGTAGTCAGCAGCACAGTAAGTACAATACAGGGGACCACAGTAGTCAGCAGCACAGTAAGTACAATACAGGGGACCACAGTAGTCACCAGCACAGTAAGTACAATACAGGGGGCCGCAGTATAGTTACCAGCATAGTAGGTACAATACAGGGGACCACAGTAGTCAGCAGCACAGTAGGTACAATACAGGGGACCACAGTAGTCAGCAGCATAGTAAGTACAATACAGGGGACCACAGTAGTCAGCAGCACAGTAAGTACAATACAGGGGACCACAGTAGTCAGCAGCACAGTAAGTACAATACAGGGGACCACAGTAGTCACCAGCACAGTAAGTACAATACAGGGGGCCGCAGTATAGTTACCAGCATAGTAGGTACAATACAGGGGACCACAGTAGTCAGCAGCACAGTAGGTACAATACAGGGGACCACAGTAGTCAGCAGCACAGTAGGTACAATACAGGGGACCACAGTAGTCAGCAGCACAGTAGGTACAATACAGGGGACCACAGTAGTCAGCAGCACAGTAAGTACAATACAGGGGACCACAGTAGTCAGCAGCACAGTAAGTACAATACAGGGGACCACAGTAGTCACCATCACAGTAAGTACAATACAGGGGACCACAGTAGTCAGCAGCATAGTAAGTACAATACAGGGGACCACAGTAGTCAGCAGCACAGTAAGTACAATACAGGGGACCACAGTAGTCAGCAGCACAGTAGGTACAATACAGGGGACCACAGTAGTCAGCAGCATAGTAAGTACAATACAGGGGACCACAGTAGTCACCAGCACAGTAAGTACAATACAGGGGACCACAGTAGTCACCATCACAGTAAGTACAATACAGGGGACCACAGTAGTCAGCAGCACAGTAAGTACAATACAGGGGACCACAGTAGTCAGCAGCACAGTAGGTACAATACAGGGGACCACAGTAGTCAGCAGCACAGTAGGTACAATACAGGGGACCACAGTAGTCAGAAGCACAGTAGGTACAATACAGGGGACCACAGTAGTCAGCAGCACAGTAAGTACAATACAGGGGACCACAGTAGTCACCAGCACAGTAAGTACAATACAGGGGACCACAGTAGTCAGCAGCATAGTAAGTACAATACAGGGGACCACAGTAGTCAGCAGCACAGTAGGTACAATACAGGGGACCACAGTAGTCACCAGCACAGTAAGTACAATACAGGGGACCACAGTAGTCACCAGCACAGTAAGTACAATACAGGGGACCACAGTAGTCAGCAGCATAGTAAGTACAATACAGGGGACCACAGTAGTCAGCAGCACAGTAAGTACAATACAGGGGACCACAGTAGTCAGCAGCACAGTAAGTACAATACAGGGGACCACAGTAGTCAGCAGCACAGTAGGTACAATACAGGGGACCACAGTAGTCAGCAGCACAGTAGGTACAATACAGGGGACCACAGTAGTCAGCAGCACAGTAGGTACAATACAGGGGACCACAGTAGTCACCAGCACAGTAAGTACAATACAGGGGACCACAGTAGTCACCAGCACAGTAAGTACAATACAGGGGACCACAGTAGTCAGCAGCACAGTAGGTACAATACAGGGGACCACAGTAGTCAGCAGCACAGTAAGTACAATACAGGGGACCACAGTAGTCAGAAGCACAGTAAGTACAATACAGGGGACCACAGTAGTCAGCAGCACAGTAAGTACAATACAGGGGGCCACAGTAGTCACCATCACAGTAAGTACAATACAGGGGGCCGCAGTATAGTTACCAGGATAGTAAGTATGATACATGGAGAAATATCAGTGTTATTTTAAGTATGAAGATTTAAGAGTTATCAATATTTTAAGCTCACCTGAACCACAGGTCTGTTGAGCTTATGCCATGGCGTGGCGTCCCTCGTCTGTCCCTCAACATTACATTCAAATCGTTACTAGTCAAAAAGTCCTGATTAGATTTTGACCAAATTTGGTCAGAAACATCCTTGGGGAAGGGGAACAGATTTGGCATAAATGGTAAGGAGTAAGAGAGACGGGTCCAATAGGGGAAATAGAGGTGATTCCTTTCAATTGCTACTTGTCTTAAAGCTATGAATGCATTTGAATCAAATTTGGTCAGAAACATCCTCTGGGGAAGGGGAACAGATTTTGGGTAAATGGTTTCTCTGACCTCCCAAGGGGCCAGAGGTGTGGGGCCCAATAGGTTAAATAGAGGTGATTCCTTTAAATTGCTACTATAGTCATGAAAGTATGAATGCATTTGAACCAAATTTGGTCAGAAACATCCTTTGGGGAAGGGGAACAGATTTTGGGTAAATGGTTACTCTGACCTCCCAAGGGGCCAGAGGTGTGGGGCCCAATAGGTTAAATAGAGGTGATTCCTTTAAATCGCTACTATAGTCATGAAAGTATGAATGCATTTGAACCAAATTTGGTCAGAAACATCCTTTAAGGAAGGGGAACAGAAACGACTTTTAATTCGCAAATAATCAGCTTTTGAAGACATGAACAAAATAAAACTTACGAATGTGAACGCACGACAGACATTGAAAACAAATCAGCAATGTTTTACAATGCCTGGAAGATAACAGGACTTCGATTGAGCTGACATGTTTTTACAGTGATTAACTTTACACTTTGTAATGTATTTTTATGCTAATCACTTAAAATAAGTATAAGGTAGTCGTTCCAGCGGTAACATTTTGACGGTTTTCCTACTGCGTATTGTGTTATACAATAAGATAAATACTTTGCATGTTCAATTTCTGGGCATAAAAGAGACAATCAGAATCATGATATAGATTTAATCCACCACGCCCTTGCAGACTTCCCACACCAAAACTATACAGGTGAGTGATACAAGCGCATAGGGCCTCTTGTTACTTTTTGTGTTCTGTTTCAATTACCCATTTTATTACAAAAATGAAGTTTGCAAACTTGATCCAAAGATATAAATCTCTCCTGTATGATATTATGGTGTTGAGATAGTACTTTGTTATTACAGCCTCAGCCACAAGTGATACAAATCCAGGCCCCACCCCAAGTCCAGCAAGTCCAACAGGTTCAGGTTCCATCATCCACTGCTGCAACCCCAGTCCCACAGACACTGCAGCAGGTACAAATCCAGCAGCCCCAACAACAGACACAGGTGTACCAACAAGTGGTCACAGCATCTGGGGAGGTCCAGAACATCCCTGTAAGTATCCAATTAACACATCAGTATAGTCCAGGATAGTTCCTTATGTAGACTTGATATGACGAGTGTACTCTGTACCAAAGGTTTACGGAATCAGCCAAGGAGTCTTTAAGTTTACTATTTATCCCGTGGCTCTGATTTTTTTTTTTTAAATAAGTCAACAGCATAGCCAGATTCTGCATAAAGATCGGTCTCGGCCTTTACTATTTTTGCTCACTAATAAATAATGCTGTTGGTAGCTCTCTGAGCTTTTTGGGAAAGCTAATACTTTTTGCATATGTCTGCAATGCCTTTATCTGAATTAAAGAAATCTTGCAAAATACTAGATTATTTTATAGAAAGCATTATTATGTTTATAAATTACAGATTCAACTGACCCCACAGCAACTACAGGCCATACAGATGCAGCTGCAGGGTAAACAATCCAACCAGCCAATCATAATCCAGCAGGCAACCCAGCCAGCCATTCAAAACGTGCAGACCATCTCACAAACCGACCAATCACAGTTTAGTTCACAAGTAAGATGAAATTTGCAAATGTTTTACATGTTTATAGTTAATGATCAGTTAAAAGTTAGGCACATACTTTAACTCTTTCCGTACCGTGATTCCGGATTCTGTACCAGAAGTCATTACTAGGCTCACCCCCAGACGTTTCGGCCAAAATGGCGGCTCTTTGTTGTGTTTGCGTAGTGGATATTATGCCAAAATAATGCAGGGAAATGTAAACCAATGCTCTATTCGGTTCTTCTATAGTTAGAAGACATACAAAGCTTTATTTTTGCAGCAATATGTTCGTCAGATGTGGTACCGCTATGTATAGTTAAAGCATTCGCCGACATGTTGTTTACATTGGTGATGACACTTCAGAGTATCGCGTGGGAAATTCAATCTAAATGGGTCACATGACAGAAAATATGCACTTTACGCCTATCAAATTGTTGGTTATAAACTGACACAGTCAATTTTGTGTAAAATTGTATTGGTCAACTGATCTGTCGTCGGCTTTACCCAGCATATCAAAAAGTTACGTAACGTCAAGTAGCTTGTCGTCTGTATACGACGACGGGGAGGAGACGTCACGTTTTTTTGTCGTCTGTATACGACAACGGTACGGAAAGAGTTAAGGAAGAAAAACTGAATTTTTCAGCAGGTTAAAGAAACAAAATAACTCCAGATACTCTTACCTAAGTAGCAGATCCTGTATTGTAACCAGCACTAAATGGAAAGTCAAAAAGAATCTCCAAGAATCAGGGAGGAATGTATTACTTTATAACAATTGCTATTGTTATAATATTATGAATAAGATTTCACATGTATATTAAATTTTGTTTCATATTGCAAATAACAATACCAGTACTGTTCTTCTGTACTTTTGAAATGTTCGTTATACAGTTATTATGGAATTATCTGTTTGTAGCAAGTGTACCAGATCCAACAGCTGGCAGGAGGCCAACAGCAGGTGTACATACATCAGGCCACAGGTGCGGACGGTGACCATGGTGATGGCTCACAAGAGGCAGCGTAACTAGGACACAATGTAAACATGACATGATGTTGTGTTTGACCTGCCCAGCAATGTACCAGTATTAACTTGTGGAAGTCTGGTTCCAAAGAGATTTCATCTTAAGGTTAATGTCGAAGGTGTTGGGCCGGTCGCCGGGCAAGAATCCTCAGCTTCTAGACGAAGTACTCCGCCGACTAGTGATCAAGATTGGCATCGTGTGGACAAAAGCTCCTGCTTTTGTGATGATGTTGAAAGTTGCTGATGAGACATGGTTCAACATCCCGGCCACTTGATGGATTTGCCAATCACTTGTGACACAATCCTGGAAGTCTGACGCAATCTAAATTGCAGGTTAAAGTGTCAAAACAAGGACACTTTGTGTGATGCTTACACGAAAAAAACAGCCTACATCATCTGCATCAAAAGATCTGATACATTGGATGTTCTTTATTCATGGATAAATTTCATCATGACTTGATTTGTTAAGAATTATCCCTACAATTGTAGTTGTTTTGTATAGTATTGAAAGCTTGCAGTATAAAAATTAAATTTGAACTATCAAATAAAATTTGTATTCTTATCAAGTTTGAAATTTTTAGTGCACCATCATTAGATGGTAGGCTAGTCAAATTACTCTGGGTCTTTGGTTCATTCTTGAATCTTTTAATAGTGCATTGATTTATTTTCTATCTGAAAGAAAAGTATCTTGGATACAGAGAGTAATAGTTTGTCATTGCTATTTCTTTGGCAATGATTGGATTTATGTTTCTCAAATTTCACATGGAGATCTAAACTCCCCTTTGCCCCTAATTATACCCCCTGCAAGGAAGTTGGTGGGGTATACTGGAATCCTCTCATCCATCCGTTCGTCCATCTGTAGGTGCAATTTGTCTGGCTATGCATTCGCTCAGTTTTTAACAGATCTTTTTAAAATTTTGTGGAAATAGACAGTACAATATGAAGATGTGCCTCCTTAAGTAGATTTGCATTTCCAACCTTTACAGGGAGTTATTCCCCTTTTATGTAAAAAAAAAAAAGAACACAATTTTGTCCGGCTATGCATTTGCTCAAATTTCAACAGATATTTCTGAAATTTTGTGGAAATAGACAGTACAGTATGAAAATGTACTCCCTGAAGTAAATTAGCATTTTTTACCCTTTATAGAGAGTTGTTTCCCTTTTATGTAAAAAATGCACACAATGTTGACTGGCTATGCACAGTTCAGTTTTCAATGGATCTTTTTAAAATTTTATGGGAATAGACAGTACAATAGGAAGATGTGTCCCTTGAAAAGACTTTGGATTTTAGACCCTTTACAAAGAGTTATACCCCTATTAGGAATAAGATTTATCAGTTTTGTATGAATAATATATACTGAGTTTGTTTTGTACACAAGCAAGAATTGAAAACTTAATTTGCTAGCTTTCTAAAACATCTGTTTCCCTTGTCAAGCAAAGAACAATAGCGGAGTGACAGTGTTGGTGTTCTGACCGCTGAAATCAGCTCACTACCCAAAATAGGGCGAGTTAGAGAAGTCAGCTGTCAAAAACGGAGCGTGACATTTTTTCCAAATGTACTCTAGTACTACAGGTAGACAGAGGGACGGGTAAGATGTTTACCCATTCCGCCTCTTATTGAAACAACTCCAAAGTGTTTGAAAGGGAAGAAAACTGAAGAATGAGGAAAATTAAAGATGTTAACCCATTCCGCCCCTTATTGGATGTTAAAATAGGGTCATAAAGATACTCAACTGGTGTCCCCCCTCGTCTCTGTTCATTGATTCCCCTTCCTTCCTAATCTGTATGCATTATTTAATTTTCCTCATTCTCCAGTTTTCCTCTCTTTGCAACACTTTTAAGTTACCAATTCCTGTTTGTGTACAAAACAAACTCAGTATATGAGTTATACCCCTTTTTAGAAAAAAATCAACACGATTTTACCTTGCTATGCATTCACCCAGTTTTCAACGGATCTTTTTGAAACGTTGTTGGAATACCCTGTACAATATGGAGATGTGCCCCTGAAGTGACTTAACATTTTCGACCCTTTTCAGAGAGTTATCCCCCATTTATATAAAAAATGAACAAAATTTTTCCAGATTTATATGCATTTCCTTAGTTTTCAACAGATGTTTTTAAAATTTTGTGGGAATAGACTGTACAATATGAAGATATGCCCGCCGAAGTAAATTTGCAATTCCCACCATTTACAGAGATTTATCACATACCCTTCTATGTAAAAATGAACACAATGAAATGAACACTGTCCAGCTATGCATTTGCTCAGTTTTTAACAGATCTTCTTAAGATTGTGTGGGAATAATGAGTACAATATGGCGATGTGCTCCCTAAAGTGACTTAACATTTAAACCCAGAGGGTTAGCTCCCCCTTTTATATAAAAACATGAACAAAAAGTTGTCCGGCTATGCATTTGCTCAGTGTATAAAGGATATTATAATAAACAGTTCAAAAGGGAGATAAACTCCCTGAAATTACATTGTCATTTTTACCCTTTACAAACAGTTATTCTGCTTTAAATGAACACAGTTTTATCTTGCCATGCAATTTCTCAGTTTTTGATTGATTTTTTTTCCGTGAAAAGGGTAAGTTCAATAATTTTGCATTTTAACCCCTTTTGATAGAGTTTTGCAAATTTTATTTATTTTTCATTGCATGGGGGTAGTGGGGGTTATTAGTCAGCCATCCTGGTGACAGTTCTAGTTGTTTTTTCAGGCAGCTTATACTGCACCACGAGTCCTGATATTTGACCTGCAGGACATTAAGTACCTGGGATGGAGCTCTTTCAAAGGTGTTCAAATATATTACTTTTGACTTTCATGCAAGGTTACAGGAATCAAATCTGTCCAGCTTTATTCAATGACCCTTTCAGCAAAATATCATGTTTCTAGGCCTTCTGGTTTTAACAGTTTCAACACCTGTGACCTTGAATATCTGTCAAGGTCATATATTTTCGCTAACTTTGCCGGGCTTCATCCAAGAAACCTTTCAAAGAAATATGCTTCTGGGCCTTTTGTTTATTAAGATGTCGTTTAAATGGAAAGTTGGCATTGTTTTTTCATGGTTTTTAGCTCATCTGGCTAGAAGGGCCGGTGAGCTTATGCTATGGCGCTGTATCCGGCGTTGTTTGTTAACATTTCCTTTAAATTGTTATCTATCACTTAGTATGTTAACAGGAGTTACTTCTGCAAGAGCTTGATGGACCCTCGAGTAAAATCTAAAATCATGATTGTGATAGTCTCTTCATGCTCAGCAATTGTATAAAGTTTTGAGGCTAGGATCTCAATTGTTGAATTAAGTTATGACTTGAGAGTGAAGTCTGCAAGGGCGAGGCAGACCCTTTGATCATATTTAAAATTGTGTCTGTGATTGTCTCTTTATATCCAGCAATTGTTTTATATATATTTTTGGGTGGGGATCTCAGCTGTTTAAAAGTTACCACTCAGGAGTCAAGTCTGCAAAGGTGTTGGTCCCTTGTGTAATTCTTAAAACATGATTGTGATTCTTTCTTAATGCCCAGCAATTGTATACAGCCAAACCTGTCTACAAAGGACACCCAAGGGACAGAGCAAATGTGTCCTTTATAAACAGGTGTCCTTGGTACAGAGGTTATTTATATAGTAAATTGCACTGTGTTGGTCTGATGAGTCTGTCTTTTATAGACAGGTGTTCTTTTTATAGAGGTGTCCTTTATGACAAGTTTGACTGTATATAGTTTTTGGGTGGGCATCTCAATCGTTTGACTCTGGGTTTAAGTCTGCCGGGCGAGACTAAAAACTGGACTGCACAACACTAGGGACCAATTCAGGGGAACATACATCTGATTGGCTTAGACATTTTTCAGCCTCTTCTCAAGAATGATTTCACAGATAAAATTCTGATTTGATACAATGCATCCTTATGGTGTTCTAAACAAATTTTGTAGTTTCTTTTTTTATCCGAAAGTTCAAGATAGCGTTATTGATCTCATTTCCCCTTCTTGTCAAGAATGTCACATAAGGTTCAACAAGCCCACTAAATAACACAGTAGCCACCCTAAATATTAATTTCAACACCTGAAACGAGTCTTTCAAAGACTTTGATTAAAAACCACAACTGATGGAATAAGAATATATTGAACTTGTTCATTGGCTATTAAACAATTTTATATATAGCTAACCTCAGGTACTCTAAAATAAAGCATTAAGGCTGACATCTTAAGAAAAATAGCCCTTCAGAATTTTCACATGTCAATCTCTTTTTATTTATGTACCCAGAGGTTTATTTCTCTTTTAATACTTGTTGAGAGGAATGCCAACCTCATATATCCATAGATGTACTGGCCATGTGAAACTACTAAATTCATAATAAAATCAAATGGTAATATATTTTAGCAGATTATAAATAAGAAAACAAAGGTTAGGTAACCTTGATCGATAAATGAACTCAATATTATAAGACTCTTTCATATGCGTGTATGTAGGATAGGGATATTCCACCCAAGGGGTCACAAAATGTGGTGAAACCCGAGGCTTGCCGAGGGTTTTACCACATTTTGTGATCCCGAGGGTGGAATATCCCTATCCTACATACACACATAAAGAAAGAGTCTTTTTCTCTCATATCAACTACCCAAATAAGCTCAAAAACCATGAAAATATGTTTAAACAGGCTACCATTTTGAAATTTCAACTTTTTCCTTGAGCTTTTTTGACGAAAACGAATTAGACAGCGAGTTTAAGCATACCCTATATTTGCAAACAAAGTTTGCGCAAAAAAATTAATCTCCTCTTCCTGGTGTTTATGGTTAAAATTTTGTGAAAGGTTTTAACTTTATCATGCCCTCATTTTCTCTTTCCGGCATCAGAGTTTACCGTATTTGTGACGTCACGTCATTTTTGAGCCATTGTGACGTCACGTCGCGTGAAATGCTATGTAAGATAGATTTTTCTTTCATAGCTTTCTTACATGGGCAACCTCTATCCAACATGGCGAGATATGAGAGAAAATATGCTAATAATTTGATAACATTATGTGAAATTGTGAAAGCACTAGACGTGTTTTAATAATTTGAACTAAAATGTACTTTACCTGGTAATGTTTATAGCATGGCTAGCTTTTGTATAACAACATTAAAGGTTAAGAAAAGATTCTGTTAATGAAGCTGAAGGGTCATCTACAAGATGTATATAGCATATCTATAGATATTTTACAAGCTTATCAATCTCTATTTCGGGCAAATTTAACAGAAAATAACTTTAGCAATTGATGGTATATATCATGCTGAACCATGGACCTTGCTTTTGACATGTAATTTGCTAAGGTTTTTGTTAAGTTTGGCAAAACATGCGAAAAATGCATGTTTCAGGGCGCGACAATTAAGTTGTGTACTGTACATCATACACGCAAAAATAGCACTTCCATTGTACTCCCAAGTGTCTATAGCACACGATAGGGACATTTGTTTGACTGGATATATCACTCTATCAAAGCTTACACATTGATTCTGTTAAAAGGACTTTGGCCTTTATAATTTCTTGAATTGCAAATGGGGATTATAAAGGTTTTACTCAAACAATCATTCATTTAGAGGTATCTTAATTATTCAAAAAAGTTCCTATTGGATTCTGTTATGGTTTCTGAACAAAGTGAGAAGACTGTTTTCTAGGCAAAGGTTAAAACATTGGAGTTCAAGTTTTTTTTTATGAAATCTGCATTTTTTACCTTTGACTCAGTGGTAAAACTATTTTTCCTAAAAACGGCCTTCTTTTTATGTTTTAAAGTCTCTAATACGAGCATTTGCATAATTGAAATACTTCCCTATATGCTATTTTTGTGTGATGTTATTCACAACCGTATGACATTTTACAATAATTTTTGCACATTCTCATTGCCAGCATCATCTACTTTTACCATATGCTCTCTACATCCAGTTCAGGGAAATCATGTTTTAGGGGGCTTGTTGAATCTTAAAGGGACAGCATCATGTTATGTGTATTATAAGAAAGGTGATTCACCTGCAAATTCTAAGTTTTTTTCTGTATTTGTAACCATGACAGCCAAGGAGCCAAGACAAACTTCTATTTTTCTCGCATGCAACTGATTAATTATATTTTTCCAGTACCTGGTACATTTTTGTATGAAGGCCTTTTTACATGTTATTGTACTTGGTAACTCGGTTTTAATGCACTTTACGACCGTATGATGCTAAGCCTCAATCTTCATTCACCCCATACTTTTTCACTCCCATTGTAACCTGTTTGTGGAAAGAAACTGTTAATAATCCTTACTTGAAATTTCCTGTGTTGTATTTACACGTGCAAATACACAATGGACTCCAGGAGATGAAAGGTATATTAAGGTGGAATCAAACAGGATGGGTTGACTGGACATGGGGCTAACAGGATGGGGTGACTGGACATGGGGTTAACAGGATGGTGTGACTGGACATGGGACTAACAGGTAAGGGGTGACTGGACATGGGGCTAACAGGATGGGTTGACTGGATATGGGGCTAACAGGTAAGGGGTGACTGGACAAGGGGCTAACAGGTAAGGGGTGACTGGACATGGGGCTAACAAGATGGTGTGACTGGACATGGGGCTAACAGGTAAGGGGTGACTGGACATGGGGCTAACAGGATGGGTTGACTGGATATGGGGCTAACAGGTAAGGGTTGACTGGACATGGGGCTGACAGGATGGGTTGACTGGATATGGGGCTAACAGGTAAGGGGTGACTGGACATGGGGCTAACAGGTAAGGGGTGACTGGACATGGGGCTAACAGGATGGTGTGACTGGACATGGGGCTAACAGGTAAGGGGTGACTGGACATGGGGCTAACAGGTAAGGGGTGACTGGACATGGGGCTAACAGGATTGGATGACTGGACATGGGGCTAACAGGTAAGGGGTGACTGGACATGGGGCTAACAAGATGGTGTGACTGGACATGAGGCTAACAGGATGGTGTGACTGGACATGGGGCTAACAGGATGGGGTGACTGGACATGGGGCTAACAAGATGGTGTGACTGGACATGGGGCTAACAGGTAAGGGGTGACTGGACATGGGGCTAACAGGATGGGTTGACTGGATATGGGGCTAACAGGTAAGGGTTGACTGGACATGGGGCTGACAGGATGGGTTGACTGGATATGGGGCTAACAGGTAAGGGGTGACTGGACATGGGGCTAACAGGTAAGGGGTGACTGGACATGGGGCTAACAGGATGGTGTGACTGGACATGGGGCTAACAGGTAAGGGGTGACTGGACATGGGGCTAACAGGTAAGGGGTGACTGGACATGGGGCTAACAGGATTGGATGACTGGACATGGGGCTAACAGGTAAGGGGTGACTGGACATGGGGCTAACAAGATGGTGTGACTGGACATGAGGCTAACAGGATGGTGTGACTGGACATGGGGCTAACAGGTAAGGGTTGACTGGACATGGGGCTGACAGGATGGGTTGACTGGATATGGGGCTAACAGGTAAGGGGTGACTGGACATGGGGCTAACAGGTAAGGGGTGACTGGACATGGGGCTAACAGGATGGTGTGACTGGACATGGGGCTAACAGGTAAGGGGTGACTGGACATGGGGCTAACAGGTAAGGGGTGACTGGACATGGGGCTAACAGGATTGGATGACTGGACATGGGGCTAACAGGTAAGGGGTGACTGGACATGGGGCTAACAAGATGGTGTGACTGGACATGAGGCTAACAGGATGGTGTGACTGGACATGGGGCTAACAGGATGGGGTGACTGGACATGGGGCTAACAAGATGGTGTGACTGGACATGGGGCTAACAGGTAAGGGGTGACTGGACATGGGGTTAACAGGATGGGTTGACTGGATATGGGGCTAACAGGTAAGGGTTGACTGGACATGGGGCTGACAGGATGGGTTGACTGGATATGGGGCTAACAGGTAAGGGGTGACTGGACATGGGGCTAACAGGTAAGGGGTGACTGGACATGGGGCTAACAGGATGGTGTGACTGGACATGGGGCTAACAGGTAAGGGGTGACTGGACATGGGGCTAACAGGTAAGGGGTGACTGGACATGGGGCTAACAGGATTGGATGACTGGACATGGGGCTTACAGGTAAGGGGTGACTGGACATGGGGCTAACAAGATGGTGTGACTGGACATGAGGCTAACAGGATGGTGTGACTGGACATGGGGCTAACAGGATGGGGTGACTGGACATGGGGCTAACAGGATGGTGAGACTGGACATGGGGCTAACAGGTAAGGGGTGACTGGACATGGGGCTAACAGGATGGGGTGACTGGACATGGGGCTAACAGGATGGGGTGACTGGACATGGGACTAACAGGATGGGGTGACTGGACATGGGGTTAACAGGATGGTGTGACTGGACATGAGGCTAACAGGATGGTGTGACTGGACATGAGGCTAACAGGATGGTGTGACTGGACATGGGGGTAAGGGGTGAATGAGATTTCGGGCTAAACGTCTGTATACCCATTATACATGGTATGTACCTGTGTATCTTAATTAAATATAACACAAACAATGAATATAATATAACAAGCCTCTTTATTTATACAGTAAAATGAATTCAATTGCTGCCACGTTCATAATGACTCATCTCCCATTACTCAACTTTCACCATATCTTTTGCACTAGATAACACACAAGTACGTTCATAAATAATCTATCATATAGCATCAACAATTTGTTTTCTTATAAATAAGACTAAGAGTAAGACAAAACAAGATGTCCATTGGGCCTGCATAGCTCACCTGGAATAAATCTCATATTTGTCAGTTGTAACCTTAAAGTGGTAAGGGTTAGATTAAAACTTTTTTGACCCTGTAGCATTGAAAATACAATCATTATGTATTTAGTCGAGGTAATTTTGTTTGTCTTCTTCCAAGCATATTTCAGATGTTCGAAAGTTTTGACATCGACCCCTGTGACTTTGAAAGTAGGTCAAAGTGTTTTAGTTTTGCAAACTTTTTTCAGCTCCTTCCAGGGAAGCGAACATTACAAAATCGTGTCTCTAGGTCTTTCAGTATTTCAGAATTGTTTTCTAGGCCTTTCAGTATTTCAGAAGAAATTTTTTAACAGAAAAGTTGACTTTTGACACAGGACGGACAACAAATGATGGACTCTACACCAGGGCATAATTTTATTTGGCCCTTTGAATTCGGGACTAGGTGAGTTAAAAATCAACAAAATAATGTGACTAGGATAGGCTTGTTAGCTGCCTAACCAAACATTCTACAGATAGAGTGATGGTGAATCAGACAGCCTTCTGTAACACACGGCCTCCTCTTTAACTAATACAGCCTCCAATACATCCAACTAGGCTACATAACATAGGATAAAGTCAGACTTTTTGTTTCTCCAACACTGTATACATGTATATGTGAGATACGCTACTTGAGTGGACCTGCCATGATTTAGAGGATGCCAACAGATTAAGGAACCCCCCTCCAGGCAGATACATGGGACACCTCACAAATGATGTGTACACATGTACAGTTACTCTGAAACACACAAACATTGGCCTTCCTCCACTCCAGTACTGCAGGCACAGTGAGATATGGGCAGTTAGTCACAACACCAGTGAAAAACAGTACTGACATTATATACTTGTCTAGAGAGATTCAGCTTCTGTACAGCCATATCTCAGATAACCTGATTACCTAGTAGCTAGCTACATTGTACAGTATATAAGCTTCCATAACTCCTATGGAAGTACAGCAAGAGATTTTAGAATAATGTGTCAGTAAAATACCTACGCCAAGATCCCTTCCTATAGACATTATATTTACAGTCAGGCTGATGTGCTTTTTAGCTCAACAATTTGGCATGATTTCAAGTGTTGTGAAATATTTTGTTTTTAATGGTCAGTGTCAGACTCACCCTGTTACCATAATAACTGATTGGGTTGCAGCACTGTCACTATCATAACTGATAGGGTTGCAGTACTGTTACCATAGTAACTGATGGGCTGCAGTACTGTTACCATAATAACTGATGGGCTGCAGTACTGTTACCATAATAACTGATGGGGTTGCAGTACTGTTACCATAGTAACTGATGGGGTTGCAGTACTGTTACCATAGTAACTGATGGGGTTGCACTACTGTTACCATAGTAACTGATGGGCTGCAGTACTGTTACCATAATAACTGATGGGGTTGCAGTACTGTTACCATAGTAACTGATGGGCTGCAGTACTGTTACCATAGTAACTGATGGGGTTGCAGTACTGTAGTTACCATAGTAACTGATGGGCTGCAGTACACAGAAGAAGAGCTATGACATTGTCCAAAGTAATTTAACAGATAATTACTTGTACTATGTACATGTGATAATACTATTTAAAATACTTCATTGATAGACAAAAGTACATGTATCTAAAATAAAAGTCCTTTCCTTAGATTAAATGGGGGATAGTCGACACTGATGTTAAATCTTGTGTAGAAAATGTCCTGGTGTGTTGGCAATGCCCTGATGTGTTGCACTGGCAATACCACTCCAGGTATGTATGCATTTGACCATTCTTAGGTCACCTTTTTACATATTTGACTTCTCTAGTTCTCAAGGGCCAAAGGATAGAATCTTTTCAAACTTGGCCAAAATAACTTTGGTAGGTGAAGATACAAAATTGTAAAATTGGGATTCCTGTCCACACTCAAGGGCAGACTCAAAGGAAAAAAATCCAAAAATTAACAAATATTTCAATACTGTAATTCTTTTGACTCAGAAGTCTATTGTCGTGCGTGGATGGGAAAATCATCAGGGGTTTTGTTTAATAATAAATTTTGTGTGTTTCCCCTTTGGAAGGATGTAAAAGTGCATTTTTTTCAGCAGGAACATAATCATACTAATGAGTGATAATCATCTTTATCAAATTATAAAACCAGACTATCAAAATGTGAAATTGGGATTCTTGCCCCGGTTAACTCGAGGGACCAGGGTGGAGCCCCAAAGGCAAAATTAACAAATATTGCAAAAATCATTTTTGGGGTCTCATCCTGGCCACTGGGGTTGGTACAACCGTGTATCATTATCTACCAAAGATTTTTTTTGACCAAGTTTGAAAAGCATATACATGTATGCATCCATCCAAAGTTGGTCCTTGTGGAAAGGTCAAAAATGTAAAAAGTGAATGTACAACGCATGACAGATGGAAAGCTATCAGAATAGATCACTTGTGTTAAGTTCATGTGACCCAATAATATCAGATTCACTCAAGACTAGATTTTAGTCCATACCATAGCTCACTGAAGTACATACAAATTTATGTAAACGTGTATACATACATACATGTAAAGTATATATAATATACTGTATATAATATCACTGGTATGTATGATAAAGGGCTTGGCAGTGGACAAACAAGGGCTGGGCTAAATTGTGGGTGATTAGCTTACTGGTTGTAAACTTTAAAGTATGCCTTTCTCTCTTACAATAAACACAATGTAGGTCAGGTTGTATTGCAAGTTTTAAACTCCCACACAATGCTCATATGAACAGGACTCACCTCACGAGTGCTGGAATTTACAAAGCCTATTAACTACTCAAGAGGACTCAACGATGATACACAATTTGTTATTTTAATCACTCCCTTTTAGATTCCAGACATAAAAGCCACAAAATCCTAAGTATATGTTCCGTTCCAGTTGTGATTTATGCACGACTGCCTATGGCTCCGACAGCATAGCTAGGTTAGGTCATATAATCAAATACAGGTGTGCATGATTATTGTTCCACAAGCAAATCTTAAGCATTGGCTCATCTAACAATTTTACAATTATTTGTTCACATTCAATGCCCCGGCTTAAAACATACTTTGGATTTTCTCCATTACAGTATGTACAATGTACGTAATCACAAGAGCTCTAGAGCTACACACTGTTGTCACTGCCCCACTTATTACCTGGGTAGACAGTCTGATAAAATTTCCTTGGCTGTAGATGATATGTGGTTAGGAAATGTCACATCAAATTGAACTATCAGGTCTCCACGTTTGTTGGGTTGTTTGGGAAGCGGTAGTCCTTCACCCTGTATACGTTTTACACTGTTCGGTTTCACTACATCCGTTAATCTGAGAGGTATTTTCCTGCCGTCAATTGTTGGTACTTGAACTGTTGTGCCACAAAGAGACTGCAATAAATAAAGGAGTTTTGTTAGTTGCATATCATTTCAATCAGTATTTCTGAAATGCTCTACTTACCACTGGAATGTCACTATGTGTATGGTTGGGATATCAACAATAAACAGAATACTTTTAGCACTGAAACCTTGGCTTGTGCCGCTTTAATCGGGAAAATATTGTCGAATTTTACTTAATTTTTTGGAAAATAACGCAAATTTTGACTAGGGGAAACAGCCTTATATCGGCTGTAAAAATAGGCAAACAAAATCATTGAAAAACATTAATTAAGGAATTTGGATACTTACATCTCGTAGTGGAATCTTTGCTTTGTATGTTATATCAGATCCTTCCCTTGCAAACTGGGGGTGTGGTTTGTCTTTTATCACAAAAACAACATCTGCCGGCACACTGTTCGGAGACTGATCCCCTTCCTTTGGAAAAGTGATCTTAGTACCAGCCTTCCAGCCTGGTTTTACATCGATTGTTAATATCTTGTCCTCTATTCTTGTAGATTTACCGTCTTGATTTAAAACACGTCTTGTTATTTTCAGTTTTTTAGTCGTTCCTCTATGAATATCCTCAAGAGCCACAGGCAGGTCCTTGACAACAGGTGGGTCTTGACGTTTCCTTCCCCGCACGTGAGGCCCCATATGGTGTCCGTGTGTCCCATGTCCACTAAAACCAAACGGATCATCATCAATATCCATATCCTCTTGGCCTGGATGTCCAAACTGGTACTGACGGGACCCACCCATTCCTGGACCACCAAATCCGGAGTGGAAAAAGTTATCAAACGGGTTGTCAGTGCCGAAAAACATACGGAAAGTTTCGTGAGGGTTTCCTTGGAAAGTGTAACTATATGTACCCGGTCCAGTATGACCCCCACCCCCTGTGGGACCACCATTTCGCAGACCCTCCTCGCCAAACTTATCGTATATTTCCTTCTTTTTCTTGTCACTTAGTACATCGTATGCCTCGGCAATCTCCTTGAATTTCTCCTCTGCCCCGGGGGATTTGTTTTTGTCGGGGTGATATTTTAACGCCATTTTTCTGTATCCCTTTTTGATTTCATCGTCGGTTGATCCCTTGGACACACCAAGAATCTTGTAATAGTCCTTTCCCATGTTGTACAGCGTATTCACAGCACAGACAATGAGCTCAAACCCGTTACGTTTCTGACTGACCTACTCCTGTCTTCTCTCTGACGTTTCACTTAAATATGGCAACTTCCGTTCTCGGTGTTTCCCGAACTTTCTCGATGCGTCTGGAAGATTTGCGTCACTTCCTGTTCTTAAAGTAGAATGGAATCCTGCTGGCACATTCTGTATAAATAAATACCTACTAGCTACATGTCGTCGAGTTTTTTGGCCTAATAGGCAAGAACATGCATACGGACGATTATCAGTAGCTCTGAAAATGGTTAATAACTCGAGGGACGTGTATGAGACACATATACGTCCCAGATCCCTCAAATAATTTATAAGTAGCCTAACTATATAATGATGACAATTTGTTCGGTTGTTGAATGTTTTAGCAAATGTTGTTACAGTTCTATAACACACATTGCTATTGATGACAAACTAAATAAAGACCGGGCTGTATGAAAGTTTGTCAGCAATAACAATGTTATAGGACTGTAACAATGTTTGCTAAAATGTTCATTACTTATATCAGGGACGTATATGTGTCTCACATGTATACGTCCCTGCTTATATTTACATTTCGGTAGATTTTTGTGCTTTATTTATAGTTACTTCGAACCAATTTTGAACAGCAAATCAAGAGCAGACAACAATTAAAGTAATGACGTCACGATAGAGATTGTTGATGTCACAATAGCAAATGTTGTTATAGTCTTGAGGCACTGGGTGTTATAGGCTAATGACGGCAACTACCTCTTAATTACCATGCATTGTGTCAATGGGAAAATGCAGAGCAAATGTAAATACTGGGGTATGAAAATAAAAAAAATATTTGCATGAAAACTGTATGAAAAAGCGGATTCTTACAAAAGTTTGCAAGCAAATTTTTTTCATAACCCTATGAAACTAAAAAAAAAAGATTTGACATCAACGGTTATAATTGATTTTTGAAAGTTATTTTCAGATTTAAAACATGTTTATGTACAATTTGACGGATCTAACAACGGATTCTATATTGCCGTATTGTGACGTCACATATTCCGCACATTTTCGGATTTTTTTTCATAGAGGTATGAAAAAAAAATTAATTCAGACAAAACAGTCTATTCAAAATTGTCCAAAACTGGATTTATATTTTCTCATCTGGTGTATATAGGCACCATGAGAACAAGCAGGTGATTTGGCATCCCCGACCTCACCCCCCCCCCCCCCCCCCCCCCCCCCCCCACACACACACACACACTATTGTGCCTAATTTACCAGACTATATGTTTACTAAAATGTTTTGCGGAAGTGCTTTTGCTCATTTTAATTTGCTCTGCCCTTCAAAATACTCTCCGCCAGCCAGAACACACCCTTTTAGCCGGTCAATCCATTTTTGGAAGCATTTTTTATACTCTCAATGGGTACACCCATCAGACACTGATAAACAGCAGATCCAAGGGCATTTCTCGAATTGTATCTCCTTCCAGATAAATGATATTTAAGTTTTGGAAAGAGAAAATAGTCGCAGGGGGCCAAGTCTGGCGAATACGGAGGGTGCGGAAGGACGGTAACCTTCTCTGACTCCAAAAAGTCAGTCACAATACATGCCTTGTGAGCGGGTGCATTATCATGCAAAAGTCGGACATACTTAAGTCCTGTTTTGGGGCGGCGACTTTTGTAGTAGTTCTTCAACTTTCTCAGAACAACGTTTTTATAGAATTTGCCTGTGACCGTTTTGCCTTTTGGCACCGGGATTTGAATAGCTGGACCCTTATTAGTGAAAAAAAATAGCATACAAAACCTTCTTTACCGTTCGTATTCGTTTGGCAATACTTGGGCGTCTGGCATTTTTAGTGGCCCATATTCGGTTGGCAACCTTCCGCTTTGGTTCAAAATAATACACCCAGGTCTCATCACCAGTGACTATATTATCAAAAGCCTTTTAACTATATTTTGAGTACATTTTGAGAAGTTTTTTTGCCATTGTTACACGCGTCTTCTTTTGCTCATCCGTTAACAAATGGGGTTTCCATCTTGCATTTATCTTTCTGACTTTTAGGTGTTTCTTCTAAATTGCATGAACTCTTGCTAACGACAAGTTTGTCATTCGAGCCAATTGTCTGACGGTGAATCGAGAATCAGTTTGGAGGATATTTCGGATTTTTTCTATGTTACCTTTGGTCGTAGTTGTTGCAGGACGACCTGGGTGAGCAGCATCTTTTAGTTGCTGCTTCCCACCACCAAATTCACCTACCCACCTACAAACAGTCCTGTGAGACATTTTGCCCTCCCCATAAATGTCACACACCTTGCAGCCTTTATGCCGAGTAATGACCTACCTTTTATATAGGCCCTAATTTGAAGAACATTTTCAACTCGTTTTCCTGTCATTTTGTGTCTAGTCTAACGAATAGGCTATGAAACGATGTACACTGTACCGAGGCCAGTGCACGTCTGGACGAGATATTTACCTGTGTCACGAGCCAGTGATCACTCAATCGACACGAGGTGGTTTTGTGCATAAATTCCACGATTACCGCTAAATAAAGCCCAGGTGACATTATTTATGGAACACCCCTCGTACAAAACCGATTACATAATTCAAGTTCTTTATTTGCTTAAGTTTTACAACTTACGGCAATATACATATTATATTAATCTAGGACACACCCACACAAACTTCCACCCATCCTCTCTATCACCATCTTTACATGAACTCACCCCTACTCTCACACATCATCAATCAACTCCCTTATCAACTAAACCCCCACATCAATCCAAACATCATCATCATCATCATCATCATCCATTCATTCATTATCATCATCCGTTCTAACAATCCTCTTCTTATATTCACTTTAGGACACTAAAATACAACTTAACACAGTACTAGGTTATTTGTAAAAATGTAAACAATATGATATTTTCAATAGAATATATGCGACATATTTGTTTACATGACCTGTTCTAGAGGTAATAAGTCAGATCTACGTTTAAATGCTAATGTCAAGCATTTTCCTAAGTTATTAAGTTCTTTGTTGTTTATTGTATTTAACATTAAGTAATTATATGAATTTAAACATATTAGGCCTTCTGAAATAAAACTGCTTTATGAATTTAGCACGGATATCTGAAAAGCTATTACAATTAATTATAAAATGATATTCGTCCTCTAATTCATTATCGTTACATAAAATACATTTTCCATCTTCTCTAGGAATATCCATGCAACGGCCACGTTCAATAAATAGGTCATAATAAGTATGCACATAAACGTTTCTTAGAAATATGTTTAAGGTAATTCAAATCAATGGCTTTATGAAGATACGGTTGCAAATGAATATTTTCCACTAAATGATGATATAATACTCCGTTAGAAGAAGAATGGACTTTATCTAGGCAATCTTGCTGGAAAATATCAACTAATCTTTGCTTATATACACCAACAGAGTTGTTATTGATTAAATTATTACACATACATCCAAGACGGACTCTTGAAAGATCAAGTTTCATGTTGAGTATCCACGGGTCTTGATTTGCAACCATATCATCATAACATGCTTTCAGTACACAGTTATCTGTATAATAGAATTGTATGATTTAAATGAGTCCAGAGAATTTAGACAATGCAATCTACTTTTGACCTGATTTCTTTTAGTTCCGGTTATGAAGACCCCTTGAACTGAAAAATAATAGAATAATTGTGATATTTATTTGTTTTCATACCTCCGCCTGTGTCCATTTAATGCGTGTCTGTGTGACAATAGCTTGCAACAATCGCCTGATCATATCGGGCCACGTATTAGTTTGTATGTGTCGTTTTATGTATTGGTTTTCAATCAAAATCTTACCATATCTGTCACATAACAACCTTCCACGTGCGTCTCTGAACGCTTGAATAGTGTTTGTTTTACACTCTAGACATTTCTCAGTTCGATGATATGTTTACAACGGGTGTCGTCGATGAAGCAGAAGACGCTTACTCTTCCGAAATACCTGGTCTTATTGTTTCGGCTTTTACGAGAGTCTCCATGTAAATCTATCTTTTGTTCCTATTTTGCCTCTAGTTTAATCGATTTTGAGTTCGAATTATGGTTTGTTGACGCTTTGGTACGTATTCTCTGATTTTTTTTCTATTCGCTTGTCAGCAGTTTTGAAAATACGGAAGCCGGTTAGTGCCACATTAAGTAAACTTTTTATGTCGTTATTACGACTTAGTTATCTCGTAATCACGACTTAGTATGTCGTAATTACGACTTCGTTATCTCGTAATTACGACATAGCTATCTCGTAATTACGACTTAGTATGTCGTCATTACGATTAAGTTATACAGTGTACCCTCGACCTATTGCCACCCGAATCTACCGCCACCCTCGCATACCGCACCTAAAACTCTAAAACGGGTTTCTGTCCTATATAATTCCCTCGTTTAGCTCGCCACACTCGCATACCGCCATCCGCCACACCCTTTAAAATACAAACGTCCCGAATCGCTATATATTTCCCTCGACGACATATTGTTCTGTTTTTTAGAGATCGAGGAACTCTTTAGTGTTCCATTTGGAATGGTATGCGGCAAAAACAGATCAAAAATATTTTTAGATATAAATTTGTGCCAATTTAGATCTATATGACGATATAATAATACGTTTCTTTTAAATAATAAGTTGGAAATGCAATCTATTATTCAATTTAATTCATGGTTATAATTTTCATAATTCGATACTATCGCCACCCTCGTTATACCGCCATAATTGCTGTGGACGAAAGGTGGCGGTATAACGAGGGTACACTGAATCTCGTAGTTTGGTCTGGTATATAGGAACCCCATTGGAAATCAGCCTTTAAGGCTTTATATGGGCTATCCTAAGGAATTCAAGTCAAAATCTGTGATTCTAATTACCGTATGTAATATTTTAAATTCATTTTTTTTTATTTATTTAATTGTTCCTTTTACCTGAATAAATATTATTATTATTATTGTTTCTGTATAATGCTGTGTTTTCATTGGAACGGGTGTCTTGGAGTATTTGTTGTCGCTAATTTAAGGTAAGTTAGTTTATCATACCAATTCAATTCAGCCAGTCGCTGTCCCAGGTACCTAGAGAGCACCTCAGCCAATGAGAGCGTCTACGATATTGAGCATTGCTACACATAAGATAGTCCATAAGTCATGTTTACAGGATAACTAAGTCGTAATTACGAGATAGTTAAGTCGTAATTACGAGATAGTTAAGTCGTAATTACGAGATAACTAAGTCGTAATTACGAGATAACTAAGTCGTAATTACGAGATAGTTAAGTCGTAATTACGAGATAGTTAAGTCGTAATTACGAGATAACTAAGTCGTAATTACGAGATAACTAAGTCGTAATTACGAGATAGCTAAGTCGTAATTACGAGATAACTAAGTCGTAATTACGACATACTAATTCGTAATTACGAGATAGCTAAGTCGTAATTACGAGAAAGCTAAGTCGTAATTACGAGATAGCTAAGTCGTAATTACGACATACTAAGTCGTAATTACGGCATAAAAAGTTTACTTCAAGTGGCACTAACCGACTTCCGTATTTGAAAATCTTCATACGAAAGAAAGATCACTCTTCTCAAAAATAGAGATAGCAAACAACAATCATTCAAAATACCCGTCAATGATAAAGACGCTGACCTATCTCGTCTATATTGGATACCTAAACTGCATAAGGATCCATATAATTATAAGCAACGTTTTGTCGCTGGCTCGTCTAATTGCTCAACCAAGTCATTATCGAAACTTCTTACTACCATTCTTAGTACCGTTAAATCAGGGCTTCAGTCTTATTGCGACACTGTATACTCCAGGATTGGCATTAATGGGATGTGGATTTTGAAAAACTCAAAAGATCTTCTGAACAGTCTTGAGCACTCCCTTCTCAAACAAGTTTCGTCTTTCAAAATATTTGATTTTTCCATCCTATACACTAACATACCACATACCAAACTGAAGAACCTCTTCGGTCTCTCATGATGAGAGATTTCTTTTCCAAGAAAGGTGAACATCGATACAAATATATGGTAGTGAGCTATCTTGGAACAGGAACATACTTTGTGAAAAACACAACAAAAGCTAGGTTGAAATATACCGAGGAAGGGTTAGGGTTAGGGTTAGGTTAGGTTTTCACTCGTGTAGCACGACTTTTGACACTTACTCCTCCGGAACACCTAGTCTTATTATCTTGTACTTTTACGAGCTCGAGGGTCTCCATGTAAAAATTTCCTTCGATTGTGAGATGGATTATATTTTCGTGGTCAAAATACTGTTTGATGATAAAGGACAGACCATGTATGAAGGTAATTTGAATAGCCCATCAGCAGTTTAGCAATTAAGAAATGTAAATTTGACCTTGATATTTGGTCCAATGACATTGAGGTTTGATCAACTGACTCTTTGCTTAAATCTGTCTAACTTTGAATCGTAACGTCGTAACAAATTGTTAAGCAGTCCAAACAGATGTGAAATTTGACACTTCCATTTGATCTGATGATCTTGAGGAAAAGATATAAAACACGAGCTTGACTTTTGGTCGGAGGTTTGATAAATTGTGTTTCATGACTCATTATGCATCACTGACTAGTCCTAGGAGGACGAAACAGCCGATTGATGCACTTCAATTAATTTTTCGGCATACTATATCTTTTACTAAATTTAAAAGCATATGTTACGTCATCTTTCATATGTAATTAGACAGTGAGGGACAAATGACATTATCTTAGCACACACCTTTTAATGTTTGAAACAATTTAAAATTTTGACCTCACAACGACCTAAAGACGGTGCACTTCACATCGTTTATATATAAAAATGTATATGCACAGATATACTAAAAGCTTCATTAATATATCTTTCACACTTATTTGACCATTTACCTGAATGTCAAGGTCACAGTAACATAACAACATTGCACTACACATGAGCTTTTGGCGATGAAAGCGTTTCTCAAGTTTTGTCACATCTTCAACGGTTTCGAAGTTATGGCCCTGGCAAGAAATTATTAGAAGAACCAGAACACGAACCTTTAATTGCACACTCCCCAACTTTGACACCCTGATTTTTTATGAGCCCACACAAAATCGGATGACTTTGAACATATTTTATTCAGCTGATCTTAAAGTATTTGCCTGCCAATATATTAGCATTATTATTGATAGGCCGCAGAAAGGGCCAAATTGGCACATCATCCTTATTTTGCTGGTAACTGACTTTTGTGGAATGCCTCATTCTAAATTACACATTCCAATAAATAATAGACGACCGGAACTAATAATATCTGGGAAAAAAAACTTAATTTAATATAATTTACAATTTTTAAATATACCTGCTGTTGGATTTGTTAAAATAACTTTTTTATTTACATAAAAGGCTTTCGTCAATCAGGGACGTATATGCTTACATATACGTCTTGGGTTAATTAACAACAACAAACAAAAACATTACAAATATTTGTTTTCTCATAACATTTTATTGTAAAACATTTAAAATATAAATGGAAATAAATGGTTCACAACTACATGTATGTGTATAAAAAACATTAGTACTGATCTTAGATTTTAAATTATCCCTTTACGTTCTTTTAAATTTTTATCTTTAGCAGTTCAGGCAGATCCAAATGGTTTTTCTCAGCTTCAGCATATATATGCCACATTTGATGTTTGAAAACAAATGTTTGTTTCTTACTTTTTAAAACGAGAGGTATCCCAGAGGGATCTTGGTGATTTTCATTTGTTATTTAAAGTTGGATCTTTTCCCTTCTTTCCAAGAGAAACCTATAAATGAAATTCGAGAAAGATCTATCCGGTGTTTTTTTCTGAAACCATGATAACAAACATTCAGAGTCAAAATCAAAGATGGCTGCCTGTCAGTCTTTGTTTTCTCGACCAGTCGCAAAATCAAAAGAGCACAAAAAATGACCAAATGGAACGTAAACATTCGGGAAAGATCCATCAAGTATTTCTCAGGAATAGCCATATACAATTTAAACTTTCACAGACTAAATCCAAGAATACCAACCGTCGGCCTTTTTTTTTTTTGTTGAGAAGTCTGAAAATTGGACCATAAATCAACAAGAGACCTTCGGCCTTAACGGTAATATAACTATAAATACCAGTCACCTAAAAAACGTTTTCTGTTGGTTATTGCTAAGTTATTTAAAGATGTTAACATATTTGACCCCTGTGACCTTGTGAGAGTGTAAATCCACAAATTTGGTAGTATTTTATCCAAGCATGCTACCCGTAAAAATCAGCACTCTGGGCCTTTCGCTTACTGAGAAGAAGTTTCTTGAAGATTTGTAACACATTTGACTATTATGAGCCTGGAAGTTAGTAAAAGTCATTCACTTGAACAAACTTGGTAGCCTTTCAACTAAGCATGATTCAGGCCAAATATCAGTACCCCAAGCCTTTCGGTCATTGAGAAGATGTTGCTTGAATATTTTAAGGTATTTGACCCCTTTGACCATGAAAGTAGGTCAAGGTAATTCATTAGAAATTGGTAGCCATTCATTCCAGCATGCTTCATGTCAAATATCAGTACCCTGGGCTTTTGTATCATTATTGAGAAGTTGCTTGAAGATTTTTGACACAATTGACCCCTCCGACCTTGAAATTGGATCAATCAGGTTCATTCATTTGAACAAACATGGCAACCCTTCTACCAGCATGCTACAGGCTTAATATCATTACCCTGGTCTTTCTGTTATTAAGAACTTGCTTAAAGATTTAAAGACATTTTTATCCCCGTGACCTTGAAAGTGGGCCAAGATCATTCATATGAACAAACTTTGTATCCTTTCTTTCCAGCATGCTACATATCAAATATCATTACCCTAGGCCAGATGTTGGTCACAGATGTTGCTTTAATAGTTTCAAAGCAACTGACCCCTGTGACCCTGAAAGTGAGACAAGGTAATTAATTTCAACAAACGTTGTAGCCTTTCATCCCAGTATGCTACAGGCTTAATATTAGCAACCAGGGCCTTTCAATTATTGAGAAGAAGTTAATGCATGGCAGACATCAGACAATGATGGACGAAGCATGATAGGTATAGACCTTTATTAGGTTTTGAAATCAAAATTACATGGCCCAAATTCGTTTCAAAAACACATCCCAGTGTAGCCAAGATATGGTAAACAAGGGAGATAACAACACTTTTGAGTAAGCCTATAAGTCATCCTGACGTTTGGGTAAGATGACTTAAAATCTAACTCCAAACTAGAACTGTCGTCCAGGGGCCAACTCATACCCCACTCCCCTAAAAGTTTTTTGTACAACAAATGAGGGGCACATCTTCATACTGTACTGTCTATTCCCACGAAATTTTAAAAAGATCCATTGATAACTGAGCGAATGCATAGCTGAATAAAATTGTGTTCATTTACATAAAAGGGGAATAACTCTCTGAAAAGGGTAAACAAGAGGCCCAATGGGCCTGCATAACTCACCTAGAATTCATCTCTGAATTGTAACCCTAAAGTCGCCTAAAATCTATTACTGTAAGACATTCAGAAAAACATGTTAATATTTAAACACATTTTACCCCATGACCTTGTAAGACAATGTCATTATCTTTTGCAAATTTTGTTTGGCTTCTTCCAAGGAAGCTACCAGCCAAATATCATGTCTCTAGGCCTTTTCGTTTATCAGAAGTCGCTCAAATCTTTTAACAGATTTGACCCTTGTGACCTTGAATATAAGTCAAGGTCATTTCTTTTCGCAACCTTTGTCAGGCTTCATCCAAGGAACCTTTCATCCAACTAACATACTGCTAAGGCTTTTTGGTTAATCAGAAGAAGTCATTTAAATGTTTATACAGATTTGACCCTTGTGACCTTGAATATAAGTCAAGGTCATTTCTTTTCGCAAATTTTGTCAGGCTTCATCCAATGAACCTTTCCTCCAAATATCATACTTCTAGGGGTTTTGGTTTATTAGAAGAAGTCGTTTAAATGTAATAATAGATTTGACCACTGAGACCTTGAATATGGGTCAAGGTCTTTTCTTTTCGCAAACTTTATTCATCTTCATCCAGGGAAGCTTCTGGTCAAATATGAGGTCTCTATGCCTCGCAAACTTTGTTCAGTTCCTTCCAAGAAAGCTACCAGCCAAATTTCATGTTACTAGGCCTTTCGGTATTTTAGAAGAAGTCGATCGTCTAAAAGAAAAAGTTGACGGACACAGGCAGACGACAGACGCTGCACTATCATAAAAGCTCACTTGGCCCTTCGGGCTAGGTGAGCTAAAAACCCGTAATTTATGTTAAATATTATAGCTTTTCGAAGTTCCATAACATATTTTAGAGGAATTGAAGAAAACACCAAAAAGTTTTGATATTTTCTACATAATGCCACAAATTGCATCAGATACGAAGTTCCAAAGGGCCATAATTCTAGTAAATATTGTCGAATCAAACTGTCAATCAGGAAAAAACAACTTCATGTCATGATGATTAAGCTTAGCAAGTTGGAAAGATATCCATTGAAAACTTTAGGAGAAGATCTCCGGACAAACAACAATTAACGACAGAAATGCATTTTCTACATATTAATGCCTATATTTTGCAATTGCAAAATTGCAATGCTGTTATGCAAAAAGTTAACATAACACAGCAAAATTCTTAACATATGTTAAATATTATAACTTTTCAAAGTACCATACCAAATGTTAGAGGAATTGAAGAAAACACAAAAAAGTTCTGACGTTTTCTACATAACGCCCGAAATTACGTCCCAAAGGGCCATAACTCTAGTGAATATTGTCAAATCAAACTGTCATTCAGTAAAACACAACTTCACGTCATGGTAGTCAAGCCTAGCAAATTTGATCTCCTGACAAATAAAAGTTTATGATGGACGGACGGACAACGCCATACCATAATACGTCCAGTCAATGACGGGCGTATAAAAAGGGTCAAAAATCAAATTTACTTCAGGGGGCACATCTTCATACTGTACTGTCTATTCCCACAAAATCTTTAAAAGAACCGTTGAAAACTGAGCGAATGCATAGCCAGAAAAAATTGTGTCTACAGACGGATGGAAGGACCTGATGTCAGTATACCCCCCTAACTTTAAAAATAATCCCAAAAGTGTGATTTCCCTACATAAACTATACCTATATCCTTAAGGGGGAATGGGTCATAAATGATTACTATTTGTGCCGAGAAATAAACAGTAGTATGGATGAGGCTGAAAAAGAATATTTCAGAGACTTTTGGGGCCCCGCCCTGACCCATGGGGTTTCATACATAATGTAGAGCTTTCTTCAATGATAATTTTCACCTAGTCAGCAAAATTTCCTTCTGAAATTAACAAACTGTTGGGTATTGGAATCACAATTTTACTGTTTGATACCATCGTCCTCCAAGGATGATTCTCAACAAGTACAAATAATCTCCTACCAAAAATAGACAAAGTTCAAGCAAAAGTGTTATTCCCTTAAATAACTAGAACAGTAAGCCAATGGCTAAACTAATACCCCAGCTACCCATCATATTAAGAAAACGTGCCATTGTGACAGATAATCAAGGAGAACTATTGAGGTTTTTAGTATTATCTCATTAAAAGTTCTTCCTCTTAGTGCTACAGTATAAACGTTCTTCCTCTTAGTGCTACAGTATAAAAGTTCTTCCTCTTAGTGCTACAGTATAAAAGTTCTTCCTCTTAGTGCTACAGTAGAAAAGTTCTTCCTCTAAGTGCTACAGTATAAAAGTTCTTCCTCTTAGTGCTACCGTAGAAAAGTTCTTCGTCTTAGTGCTACAGTAGAAAAGTTCTTCCTCTTAGTGCTACAGTAGAAAAGTTCTTCCTCTTAGTGCTACAGTAGAAAAGTTCTTCCTCTTAGTGCTACAGTGCATAATAGATTATCAAAGAAAGTTAATTTTCCGCATAAATTCCATAAGGTGTGTAAAATAATTTAGATTCAAAATCTTTCTTGAGATTTTTGCTATTTTTCCTTCGAAAAGTTTTTCCACAGAAGTAATTTTAAGGGAAACAAGGCACCTACATGATTATGAAATTTGAGACAGACCCATAAAGTATTTGTCAAGAAAAAGGGAAAACAAACTTTCTGCCAAAATGGCCACTTTTTTTACAGAAAGGGGCATAACTGTAAGACATTTTGTCAAAACTGAGTACAAACGTTATGAAAATTGGATGAAAACTATAAAGGCACAAAGTTCTATATATCATCAGGATGTAGGAAGCCAAGTTTAGGAAATATTGCTTCAGTTACACTACAAGACATAAAGATAAACATCTATAAAAAGGGGCATAACTTTAACAAATGTCAAAATTTCACGACAAAGTGAAAACACACAGCCATATATCATAGGAATGTAGTAATTGCCAAGTTGGAGAAATATTGCTTCAGTACTCGTCACAGTATTTCATCCAGGATATCCACAAAAAGGGGCACAACTCTAACAAATGCATTCAAAATTTCATGAAAAGTGAACAGGTACAAAAATATATCATAGGGATGTAGAATGCCAAATTTGAGAAATATTGCTTCAGTACTTTATTTAATCTACTTGTCACAATATTCCATACAGAACGTGTACTTAAAGGTGCATAAGTCTATAAAATACTATCAAAATTGTTCGAAAAACAAGAGGACACAAACTTATATCATAAGGATGTAGTATGCAAAATTTGATAAATATTGCTTCAGCACTTTTTTAGATACACTAGACACAATTAATATTCCAGACAAACGGACAATCCAAATTTCATTTTTGTATTGTAAACAAACTCTCTTTCGCGGTTATTAACTTTCGCGACTTCAGCAACACAACAAGTTCATGGCGATTTACTTTCGGGGAATCATTCATATTACAGGAAACCCCGTAGGGAGCCCCATTCCAGGTCGCAAATAGCCACAACAAGTGAATTTGCTGTAGAGCTTTTCAGAGAAATGGGATAATACTGACCAATTTATAGACTGGAAAATAAATCACACTTGATTGACAATGCGTGTGGTGCAATATCTAATAATAATAATAATAATAATATACAATATTTATATCGCGCTCCATATAATTTGTAAAATTACTTTAAAGCACTTCACAACATGTAGATAATAATTTGACACTTACAATGCATAAATAAAGAAGATATTACAATCTTAGCTAATGTGATAATATAAAAAATGCATATAAATACGAACTAGATAAACAAATGTCAGTATATACATGTCCTCTAAGTTGATACTCTGATATATATTCAGACGTGAAAAAGGTACGTCTTCAGATGTTTCTTGAATTTGGCCAGAGTATTTGTCAATAAGTCAGTATCATTAGCTTCCAAATTCTGTTGCTTTGTTTTGACAGCAATGTGAAGGTTGATCACAGCTATTCAAAAGCTTGTTATTTGGCTTAATACCTTCATTGAAATCAAAAACCCAAGTGATCATGAGTAATCTCAAGTGATGAGCATTTGAATGTTTGATTTCAATGAAGGTAATAATCCAAATAACAAGCTTTTGAATAACTGCAATCTTTCTACCATTTAGAGACATGACTGAGCAGAAATTCTGAATTAATAAAATTATTTATTTATTTAATACGTGTGTCATTCGCAATTTAACGGATTATGATTGAAAGAAATTTTGAACAGCATGGATGGTGGGAACATGTATTACTTTGTTATACATTTATTGATTTATATTACTCATGAAATATTTCTAATTTATAAAATTTCATTTGTGATAATTTGAGTCATTATTTTTGTAATATTTCTTATACTTCTGATTGTTGATAAGTACCAGACGGGAGATAACTGTGATGTGTCATGATACCGCTGCAAGTATAAGAAGTTATAGTGTTCTAGGTATCACCTAGTAAGTCATTCCTACCATAATTCGCGGTGATTAACTTGAAGGCGAAATTCACAAAAGTAAATCGCACGCACCAGAAAGTTGGTTTACAGTATCTCCTTCTACCAAGGATTTGTCCAACTAAGCTTGAAAAATGTCCATTCATTGGTTTTTGAGAAGTAGGAAATTAAAAAGGTTACACAGGAAGCAAGACTGACCGGCAATCAATGGAAAGCAATTAAAATAGCTAGGTCACCTGAATAAAACTCACACACATCTTCACTGCTACAGTCATACATGTAATTACAAGCACTGGCAAGAGACACTTGGTATGTTGGTATCTGTCATGGATGGTAAACAAGAAATGCAATTGACAAATATGATGAGTAAACAAGAAATGCAATTGACAATATATGATGAGTATTACATCTTAAATGAAGCTTAAATTGAAAGCCATGAGTAAGATTGTTTCAATTGTGTAGTGACTAAATCATTTGTGTTGTGACTAAATTATTTGTGTAGTGACTAAATCAGTTGTATAGTGACCAAATCAGTTGTGTAGTGACCAAATCAGTTGTGTAGTGACTAAATCAGTAGTGTAGTGACAAAACAGTAATGTAGTGAATAAATCAGTTGTGTAGTTACCAAATCAGTTGTGTAGTGACTAAATCAGTTGTGTAATAACTAAATCTGTTGTGTAGTAACCAAATCACTTGTGTAGTAATCAAATCAGTTGTGTAGTGACTAAATCAGTGGAACATTTAACACTTAAAAGAAAATATTGATAGAATATATGTTATAAATATTTTATGTGATGGGCAATTTACAGGAGTCCCATAACACCAGTGACAAGACCCTTACTAGCAGGTGTCCAGTTTGCTTAAACAACTTGTACAGTTGTGTAAGTGGTCAGATGGCCTTCAGGACACCTGTGAACAGGGTCAGGCTACATAAAGCTGACCTCACCTTTATCATGGCAGATGACCTAATTGCTAGGCTAAGATTGACCAATGGGATAACAACATCCCTGCTAGGGTGACTCCCCCACCCCCCACCCCCCACCCCTCCATAACGAGAGTCATTGTCAGCAGACTGATTTTACTAGATGTAAAATACAGGTTTGAGCAACATTGAGGTATATCTTAAATGTGAACATAACTTTGTGCTTTGAATGATTAAAATATATGCACAGAGGTTGATTGCAAGAAAGAAAAAGGCACTGTTTGGAATTCAATGCACTCTCCTGACCTAGGAATTCAAAGTGCTTTCCTGACCTAGGAATTCAATGCACTTTACTGACCTAGGTACAAAATGTATTCAAAGCACTTTACTAACCTAGGAATTCAATGCATTTTACTGACCTAGGAATTCAATGCACTTTACTGACCTAGGTACAAAATGTATTCAAAGCACTTTACTAACCTAGGAATTCAATGCACTTTACTGACCTAGGAATTCAATGCACTTTACTGACCTAGGAATTTAATGCACTTTACTGACCTAGGAATGCAATGCAGTTTACTGACCTAGGAATTCAATGCACTTTACTGACCTAGGAATTCAATGCACTTTACTGACCTAGGAATTCAATGCACTTTACTGAGCTAGGAATTCAATGCACTTTACTGAGCTTGGAATTCAATGCACTTTACTGACCTAGGAATTCAATACAATTTACTGACCTAGGAATTCAATGCACTTTCTTGACCTAGGAATTTAATGCACTTTACTGAGCTAGGAATTCAATGCACTTTACTGACCTAGGCTAGGTACAAAATGTATTCAAAGCACTTTCCTGACCTAGGAATTCAATGCACTTTACTGACCTAGGTATTCAATGCACTTTACTGACCTAGGAATTCAAAGCACTTTCCTGACCTAGGAATTCAAAGCACTTTCCTGACCTAGGAATTCAAAGCACTTTACTGACCTAGGAATTCAATGCACTCAATGGACCTATCACTTCCAATTAAACACTTTCTCTCTTTTCTAGAAGAGGGACAGATACATTTTGGTTGTCGTTTTCCTTCGTAAAATCAACATTGACCTTTTCTTCCTTGTTCATAAACTGAACTTTAACCTCTTCATCAGGGACCTTCTCCACAGCAAAGCGTAATTGCTTTTCTTCAGGTTGACTTGTATTGTGTCGTCGACGAAACAGCTTGCTGCGACCAGCCTTAGGATGACGAAGAATGCCAAAAGCCTTGGAGAAATGACCTGGGGATTTTTTTGGTTTAATAGGCCCGTCAGCTGAATAAGGTACATTCTTTTCATTGACTTCCGTCAAAGACGTGGACACAAACTTTTTCCGACGCACGCTTCCTGTGGACATGCTAGGGGAGGGATGATAGCTAGAGCGAAACAGGTCCCTCCTGGAATGGCCATACATGCTGTGGAAGGCGTGAAAAGTGTGGAAAGTCTTGTACTGGGGCGTCATGATTTCCATCTCCTCCTCATCTTTGTTCATGTGATCTGCAAAATGTCGGGACACCAGCTGCAAAAAAAAATTTTAGTTGGTAGAATAAGTCAGGAAGCACTGAGTTCATGTATTGATATTTCTGTAACAGTGTTATTTAACTTAACCATTCATACTGTTACGACACAATAGAACATAGGCACACAAATCAAACCAGATCCGTCAGGAGGCAGCTAACATATCAATGAAATGGAAACCAGGGGCTGTAATTGTATTTAAGAAATTATCAATTCTGATAATAAGTACACACAAACAACCTCACATAGGTAAGAAACAATATTTATGAAACAAAAGGCCCAGAGGGCCTGTATCACTCACCTGGCTTTAAGTAAATGCAACAAAAAGTCATGTGTAAGTTAAATAACAAAACTTTTCCAGTGAGGGATCTACCACAATACTGCCCTTAGCTTTCTGAATCAAAAGAGCATTTAGAGGAAATTGATTTGGAATTGGTTCATATTAATATTATGCCCCCTTCTTGCCCAGAAATTGTAGTGTTTTGTGTTGGGAAGTCTGCAAGTGGTGTGGCAAATCGCAAGGATCAAATCTTACATCATGTTTGTGATCGTCTCTTTACCCCCAACAATTGTATACATAGTTTTGGGATAGGGATCTCTTCTGTTTAAATGTTATGACTCAGGAGTCAAGCCCCATTATTTATATGAATTTGACTCCCAGCCACCTAGGTATGCTACTACTAACATATGAATGTGGAATATTGCTTAGATCGAGATAAGAAATCATTAATATGAATATTGCCAAATAGATCCCTTTTGGACCCACCCCTCAGGCCCCTGGGGGGTCAGCCCCTTCATTTGGGTAAATTTAAATCCAAGCTACCTAGGGATGCTACCACTGAAATATGAATGTTGTACATTGCTTAGTTTCAGAGAAGAAGTCGTTAATATGAATATTGCCAAATTTAAATGGACTCCATTTGGCCCCAGCCCTCAGGCCCCTGGGGGGTCAGCCCCTTCATGTGTGTAAATTTAAATCCAAGCTACCTTGGGATGCTACCACTGAAATATGAATGCTTCCTACCAAATTTGATTAAATTCCAATCAGTGGTTATGAAGAAGAAATTGATTGTTGAAAGACGGACAGACGGACACTGGATGCCACGGTATGGCATAAGCTCACCTTGGTCCTTTGGACCAGGTGAGCTAAGAAGGGGAGAAACTAGAACTGTAAGTTAGCCAATGGCGAACTAATACCCCCACCCTCACCTTTTGCGATAAATACTTGTATAAAGAAATGTTGATAAGTAAAAAAATAATTATCTGCAGATACATGATTGTTAAATTACATTCAACAACTAGAGACTTGTTTTAGTGAACAAAAACTTGTCTCCCCTTATAATCTCTTTTTATTCTGACCAACTTTCCTTCATAATGTTAAGCACTTAATAAATGTAAAATCTGACCTTAACCTATGACTTTGACCTCTGACCCTGGGACCTTGAGGTTTGGTCAGTGGAAATCTTTTTTTATTCTGACCAACTTTCCTTCATAGTGTCATAACAAAATGTCAATCAGTAAAAAACAGACAAACAGAAGGACAGACAGACAGATGGACAGACAAGCTAATTACTATAGGGCATCTGCATCGAAGATTGGCTTCTATTACTTTGAAGTTTGGTCAATTATTGTTACATGTACATGGTATGTAATTAGACAGTGAGGGTGAAAGTGCATCACCTTGGCATACACCTTTGGATATATGAAAAAGTCATACATTTTTTATATCGGACCTTTCGGTGAAGGTCACACTGGCCTATTGACAGTGCACTGCACATCATCTATTGGTGATGCAGGTATACTAGAAATTTTATCAAGAAAATCAATGGCCTGGAAAAGAATTATAAGAAGAACCAGAACTAGAACCAGAACTAGAACTAGAACCAGAACTAGAACCAGAACTAGAACCAGAACTAGAACTAGAACTAGAACCAGAACCAGAACTAGAACTAGAACCAGAACCAGAACCAGAACTAGAACTAGAACTAGAACCAGAACTAGGACTAGAACCAGAACCAGAACCAGAACCAGAACTAGAACCAGAACCAGAACTAGAACTAGAACTAGAACTAGAACCAGAACCAGAACTAGAACCAGAACCAGAACTAGAACTAGAACCAGAACTAGAACTAGAACTAGAACTAGAACTAGAACCAGAACTAGAACTAGAACCAGAACCAGAACTAGAACTAGAACTAGAACCAGAACCAGAACCAGAACTAGAACTAGAACTAGAACTAGAACCAGAACCAGAACTAGAACCAGAACTAGAACTAGAACCAGAACCAGAACTAGAACTAGAACTAGAACTAGAACCAGAACCAGAACTAGAACTAGAACTAGAACCAGAACTAGAACTAGAACTAGAACCAGAACCAGAACTAGAACCAGAACCAGAACTAGAACTAGAACTAGAACCAGAACTAGAACCAGAACTAGAACTAGAACTAGAACCAGAACTAGAACTAGAACCAGAACTAGAACCAGAACCAGAACCAGAACTAGAACTAGAACTAGAACTAGAACCAGAACTAGAACCAGAACCAGAACTAGAACTAGAACTAGAACCAGAACTAGAACCAGAACTAGAACCAGAACTAGAACTAGAACTAGAACCAGAACTAGAACCAGAACTAGAACCAGAACCAGAACTAGAACTAGAACTAGAACTAGAACCAGAACTAGAGCCAGAACTAGAACTAGAACTAGAACCAGAACTAGAACCAGAACTAGAACTAGAACTAGAACTAGAACCAGAACTAGAACTAGAACTAGAACTAGAACCAGAACTAGAACTAGAACCAGAACTAGAACCAGAACTAGAACCAGAACCAGAACTAGAACTAGAACCAGAACCAGAACCAGAACCAGAACTAGAACTAGAACCAGAACTAGAACTAGAACTAGAACTAGAACTAGAACCAGAACTAGAACTAGAACTAGAACTAGAACCAGAACTAGAACCAGAACTAGAACCAGAACTAGGACCAGAACTAGAACCAGAACTAGAACTAGAACCAGAACCAGAACTAGAACCAGAACTAGAACTAGAACTAGAACCAGAACTAGAACCAGAACCAGAACTAGAACTAGAACCAGAACTAGAACCAGAACCAGAACTAGAACCAGAACTAGAACCAGGACTAGAACCAGAACTAGAACTAGAACCAGAACTAGAACCAGAACTAGAACCAGAACTAGAACTAGAACTAGAACTAGAACCAGAACTAGGACCAGAACTAGAACTAGAACTAGAACCAGAACTAGGACTAGAACTAGAACCAGAACTAGAACCAGAACTAGAACTAGAACTAGAACCAGAACTAGAACCAGAACTAGAACCAGAACTAGAACTAGAACTAGAACCAGAACTAGAACTAGAACCAGAACCAGAACTAGAACTAGAACTAGAACCAGAACTAGGACTAGAACCAGAACCAGAACTAGAACCAGAACTAGAACTAGAACTAGAACTAGAACCAGAACTAGGACTAGAACCAGAACTAGAACCAGAACTAGAACCAGAACTAGAACTAGAACCAGAACTAGAACCAGAACTAGAACCAGAACTAGAACCAGAACTAGAACCAGAACTAGAACCAGAACTAGAACCAGAACCAGAACTAGAACCAGAACCAGAACTAGAACCAGAACTAGAACCAGAACTAGAACCAGAACTAGAACCAGAACTAGAACTAGAACTAGAACAAGAACTAGAACCAGAACCAGAACTAGAACCAGAACCAGAACTAGAACAAGAACCAGAACCAGAACTAGAACCAGAACTAGAACCAGAACCGGTACTAATACAATATGTCTCCATTCATATGAAGGGGAGACATAATTATAAGTATAGAACAAATGGATGAAAATCAGAGATGTTTCCTCCTTATTATTGCTGATATAATCTAGCCCATGGCAGAGCCAAAGAGATTAAGATATGGTCACTGTAGTATTTAATATCCTTCATGCACATCTACATACGGTCCCTAAAATTCCTGTGTAGCTTCATTGAAATTGGTTCACTGATCAATTCCAAGTTAACTATATATGATTTGACTGATGGACTCCCATGCAATGAATAAACTTGCAGACATTGATGTTAAGATGTCTTATGAAACAGACTTTCCATGAATAAATTTTCCTGATTTTCTACCTGTAATAATAAATGTTAGGTGATTTTTGAAGACTTTTCATACCAGTAAGCAATACATAAATTTTGGTGTTAATTTTAGTCCGAAGGGAACAGAACATAGATTTTCTATTTATAGTAACAGTGACATTAACTTTAGAACATGAAAAGAAATTCCAAGCAAGCACTTTCTGTAAAGAATAATTGCACAAAGTTTTAGTTAGATCAGTGATAGCAAACTCAAGTTATCCAACAAAAACTGATTTTCTATTCATAGTAAAAGTGAATTTGACCTTTGAACTTCGAACATTTAAAGAAATTCCAAGTAAGCATATTTGGTAAGGAAGCACTGTATGGAGTTTGAGCTTGATCGGCTAAAGCGAATCAAGTTTATCACACGAAAACTGTTTTCTTTTTATTAGTAAAAGTGACCTTGACCTCTGACCTTCAAACCTGAAAAGCTATTCCAACCAAGCACTTTTGGTAACAAGAGGCCCAAGGGCCTTAGCAGTCACCTGGGTAATGTTATCCGTATGGAAGCTCAAATTTAATGATGAAATCAACATGTCAACTTGGTAAAATATAACATTTGTCATGTCATTACAGGAAAAGAATTCTAAAACTTTTGAAATGATTGTCACCAAGTAGGAATGGTTTCCTCAAAGAATATGGACAAAATATACTAATTTCCTCTTTGGGGCCCGGCCCATGGGGTTGAGGCAGGAATCCTAATTTTACAGTTTGAATCCATCTTTCTCCAAGAATGATTGTGACAAAGTAGGAATAATTTCCTACTTAAAATGGACAAAATATACCCAAAAACTTTATTTCCTTATACATGTATATAAACAAAAGTAAACTTAACCCCCTCCCCGAGGGGGAACGGATAGCCCGGGGGTACTGAAATTTACAAATTAAACCAAGCCCCTGATGATCTTTCTATCCATGTAGAGAAATAGGCTGTAGTACCTCTGAGTCTGGGGAAGAACATTTTTGAAATTTAGGATAATTTTCCCTTTGGGGCCCCGCCGTAGCCCCTGGGGTAGGGGCAGGAATCCATATTTTACAAATCTGTATCCTCATCAACTAAGGATCATTTTGGCCAGGTTTGAAAAGATTCCATCAACTGGTTCTGGTCAAGAAGTCGAAAATGTTAAAAGTGTATGTACGAAGACAGACGGAAAGTGATTGGAATAGGTCACTTAAAAGACTCTGTCTCAGGTAACCTAATAAAGCACTGTATGAAATCTGAGTTTGATTGGCCAAAGCAAGTTGAGTTACAACTTCGCAAGCCAAGGGTGTACAATACGCTACTCTCCTTTTCACCCTTGGCGGATCTCACGGCAAATTCGAAGTTCCCGCACTGCGCCATCTAGTGGACTATTGCAGTTGTGTCCCTTGTTTTACGTAATTCCTGACCAATCAAATAGCTCGTACTATTTGTGTACGATTCAACAAATAAACAGAAATGGCAGAAATTAAAGAACTTCGCGAGACACAGAGACGATCAATCAGCTCAATCAACAATGGAAAGGATGTTTTTGTTGGAACAAGAACAGGGAAATAAGTTTGTGTTTTCCATTTCCATTTTATGAATTAGATCATAGTCGATAGTTTGTTTAACTTCGTAAAACAAAATCCACACACGTATCTGCATTTTTTATCCGCCTGATCGGCGACATATCCCAAAATCTGACTCAACTGGTCGAAAACGGTGAATGTCGGACCAAAAATCACACGTCTAGACTTTGTTAGCAACATGTTGTTATAGACACGACATGTTTCCGTGGGCGCTGCCATCTTTGTTATTTACAATTGCAGTGCGCGTTTTGATTGGTCGGCTAAACCTAGCCGCATCCAATCAAAATGCAGGAGCGGGAACTTCGATTTTGCCGTGAGATCCGCCAAGGGTGAAAAGGAGAGTAGCGTATTGTACACCCTTGGCTTGCGAAGTTGGTTGAGTTATTGCAGGGAAACTGATTTTCTATTTACAGTAACAGTGACCTTGACCTTTGAACTTTTAACCTGAAAAGCGGTCTGAAGCAAGCAATGGTTATCTTGACTAAAGTTTTCCACTGAAGGCCAGACAGATGGACAGACAGAGACAAACACTATAGTCCCCTCCAGTTTCACTGGCAAGGGATCAAATATTGGAACAGAATCAAGGCATTCTTACGCTTACAGAGGGATTTTCAAGAATTCGCTCTACTTCCCCAACTGGGACCCTCCTCTCAGTGCCCAAAGGTCAATGACCCAATATAAAAGTGTTTCAACCTACAGACGACGCTACAGACCAATCTAAGTATCTGATCATTCTAACAGAAGATAGATTTTAAAGAATTTGCGAAATTCCACCTTTAAGGCCTCATCCCTCAAGCCCTTGGGGGCCAACACCTACCTTTTATACAAAATTAGTTCCCCTTCCCCCAAAGATGCTTTAGACCAAATTAAAAGTAAAAGTCGAAATCCACTAATTGTTCAAACCTAGTATCTTCAGGAACAAGAGATCCCAGAGGGATCTTAGCGTCCACCATAAACAATCTTTATTTGTTCTTGAAATGTCGGATCTTCTCCCTTCTTTTCTCTTACATGCATTTATTTAATTTTAGCTATATGAAATTCCCCTTAACAAGAGGCCCTGAGGGCCTGTATTGACAGGGATGATGTGGAGTGGTGGATGGTGGTTTAGTGCCTTCACAGTCCCCAGGGGTTGCCTACCCACAGTTTATACAGAACTGATTCTCATTCATCCAAGGATTTGGACAATATCCGGTTATTCTTAAAGAAGAAGAAGGATCTTAAAGGATTGACTATATTTCCCTATTTTGCCCAACCCGCAGGCCCCAGGTGGGTCAGACCAACATTCGGACAATATCCTGTCATTCCTCAAGAAGAAGAATGATCTTAAAGAATTTACAATATTTTCCCTATTGGGCCACGCTTTGGCCTTAGGAGGTCAGATTGACCATTTATACAAAATTGAATTCCCTTCTCCCAAGGATGTTTCTGACCATTTGGTCAAATTCTGCTATGTGATTCAGGACTAGTAGGGATTTATAGGCAAAGTTGACGACCACACTGGACGATGAACAACAGACGATGCACCATAGCATTAGTTCACTTGCCCTTTGGGGACAGGATAAGAAAAATAATTTTGAAAGAACTCTACCAAGGGGACGAGTGCCACATGAGAACCACTCGTCCCTGAACTAGGATCACTCGTCCCTCTGACTTCCAATTTTAAATTAAAAAAAAAAACACACAAATATGTTTTCATTGTTTTTGTTTTGCTTCACTGCTGGACTTTCACTTTGCACAGCGCCTTTAACTTTGGTCTCACCATCATCACGTTCCTGTTGTGTTTTCTTTGATGATGAATCTATAGGCCTACCAGGAACTAACAAGTCAGTTCTAAGCAGTAAAACCTTTATCCGGACTTAATCTTTAAAAATAAAGTTTAATAATGTATTTGCCTATGATACTTTATAATTATATTACACAAAAACAGGATATAAAACAATGTGACTTGCTAGCGTTCAAATAATGCCATTCTCAGTGCCTTTTAAAATTTCGTAATTGATATGATACCGGGTGCAGATTTATTTGTCATTTATCAGTATTCATCTCGGCTTTTTTGATTACCTAAACGCATCATTATCACTTAAACCCTTCTGCAGAGCAATCGTGGAGAAAAGGCTAACTGCTCCGTTGAACTTTCTTTAAGTATGATGTAATCCGAATTTGTTTAGAAAATTATATAGACTTTGTGGAAAAAACAAGACAAGAGAATATTTATGAATGCAATTTATTTACTTTTTTCCTTTAAAATTTACTCGTCACCAGGGACAAGTGCACGACAACATTCCCTCATCCCCAGCCAAAAACACGTCCAGGACAAGTGGACAAGTGTTTATTTCAAACCCTGGGCAATATCAATTGAAAGATGGTAGCCTATGAGCTATTTACTTATTTCTTATCACTCCCAAAAACAACAAGAACAAATAAAGACCAGCACGATCTACATATAGTAAGAAATATAAGCAATTTTCATTGTCAAAATCCAAGATGGCCATAAGTCAGCCATTTGTCTTTTCTGATCAGTCTCAAAATCAAAAGGGCACTTCTAAATACCAAGGGGTACATACATTATGAAATTTGAAAAAAGCAATAGCAATAGAAATAGCAATAACAATGTTGACTTGTGAATTCAGATGTTTCCGAGGTCAACATATATGACAATGCCAAGATCTAGATAGATCCTGTACTTACATCTCCCCTAATGCCGCCTGGAATCCTGGACTGTATTTCTTGGACCCCTGGGTCATCATCTATTTCCTAATGAAATGAGAAAAAACATAAGTGGGTAAAATCAGCAAAGAAATTTAGGATATTAATAGTGAAAAATAAAATATAATTATCTTTCCATAGGACAATAATATGTAAAGTCTGCAGATAGTGGTAGGCTATATCTACTAGACCAACCAATATACCCCCAGATGGTGGTAGGCCATATACACTAGACCCACCAATATCCCCCCAGATGGTGGTAGGCTATATATACTAGACCCACCAATATACCCCCAGATGGTGGTAGGCTATAAATACTAGACAACCAATATACCCCCAGATGGTGGTAGGCTATATATACTAGACCCACCAATATACCCCAAGATGGTGGTAGGCTATATATACTGGAACCACCAATATACTCCCAGATGGTGGTAGGCTATATATACTAGACCCACCAATAAACCCCCAGATGGTGGTAGGCTATAAATACTAGACAACCAATATACCCCCAGATGGTGGAAGGCTATATATACTGGAACCACCAATATACCCCCTAGATGGTGGTAGGCTATATATACTAGACCCACCAATATCCCCCCCTTCCCCCCCCCCCCCCCCCCGATGGTGGTAGGCTATATACACTAGACAACCAATATACCCCCAGATGGTGGTAGGCTATATATACTAGACCAACCGATATCCCCCCAGATTGTGGTAGGCTATATAAACTAGACCCACCAATATCCCCCCCCCCCCCCGATGGTGGTAGGCTATATATACTAGACCCATCAATATACCCCCAGATGGTGGTAGGCTTAATATACTAGACCCACCAATATACCCCCAGATGGTGGTAGGCTATATATACTAGACCCACCAATATACCCCCTGATGGTGGTACGCTATATAATAGACATCCTTTCTTGCTCTGTCATATATATATACTCACCTGTGTCATCTTTCTTGCTCTGTCATATATATATACTCACCTGTGTCATCCTTTCTTGCTCTGTCATAAATATATACTCACCTAGCTGTGTCATCCTTTCTAGCACTGTCATGTACTATTAAACTCACCTGTGTCATCCTTTCTAGCTCTGTCATGTACCAGTATATAAACTCACCTGTGTCATCCTTTCTAGCTGTCATATATATATACTCACCTGTGTCATCCTTTCTAGCTGTCATATATATATAATATACTCACCTGTGTCATCCTTTCTTGCTCTGTTATAAATATATACTCACCTGTGTCATCCTTTCTAGCTGAAGCAACTGAATGGGTTGGTCACCATTTACTTTCTGTAAAACATGAAACACATACCTTATAACTATATACGCTTTGTTTATTACTTGGTCATAGATGTGCCAGAGTCTGTGAACTCCCTCTTGATTTAGAACCAGCCCACTGTGGCATTTTCAGATGGCTTCTTTGATCTGCTGAGGCAACTGATCAAAGAAGCCATCTGGATATACCGCAGTGGGCTGGTTCTAAATCGAGATGAGGGGGCTCACAGACTCTCCCACTTTTTTCTATTTTCTATTTATAGCAACAGTGACCTTGACCTTTGACCCTGAAAAGCAATCCGAAGCAAGCACTTTTGGTAATAAAGCATTGTAAGAAGTTTGAGTTTAATTGGCACAAGAAAACTAAGTTATAGAATGAAAACATATTTTCTTTTTATAAAAACAGTGACCTTGGCCTTTTACCTTTGCCCGTGAAAACCAATCACAAGCAAGCACTTTTGGTAAGGAAGCACTGAATGAAGTTTGAGTTTGATTGGCCCAGGAAAAGTGATTTTCTATTTATAGCAACAGTGACCTTTACCTTTGACATTCGACATTGAAAAGCAATCCAAAGCGAGCACTTTTGGTAAGGAAGTACTCTATGAAGTTTGAGTTTGATTGGCCCAAGGAAACTCAAGTTATTGCATGGAAACCAATTTCTGTTTATGGCAACAGTGACATTGACCTTTGACCCTGAAAAGCAATCCAAAGCGAGCACTTTTTGTAAAGAAGCACTGTATGAAGTTTGAGTTTGATTGGCCCAAGGAAACTAAAGTTATCACACGGAAACAGAATTTCTATTTATAGCAAATGACCTTGACCTTCGACCCTGAAAAGCAATCCCAAACGAGCACTTTTGGTAAGGAAGCAGTGTATGAAGTTTGAGTTTGATTGGCCCAAGGAAACTAAAGTTATCACACGGAAACAGAATTTCTATTTATAGCAAATGACCTTGACCTTCGACCCTGAAAAGCAATCCCAAACGAGCACTTTTGGTAAGGAAGCAGTGTATGAAGTTTGAGTTTGATTGGCCCAAGGAAACTCAAGTTATCGCACGGAAACAGTTGGTGCAGACACAGACACCGTCATAGTGATCCCTATATGTCGCCTTTTCAGGGGACATAAAAACCAAGTTATTACATACACCTGATGTACATTAAATTTGCTATTCAGAGTTAGCACCAGAAATTTCTCATTTCTTTTGCATAACATCAACCTCTAGCATCGCAGTTAAGCATACAATAAGTAATTTCATATATTGCACACAGATTAAATATACATACCACTCAACTGTTTTTTAAAAGAAATCGTGTTACCTCAGTTTCTGTTAATTTTACAGTCTCTGAAGTAATTAAATTTTTATTTTAAGTAAATTTTATTTAATTTTAACAATTTAACACATTTAGAATTCACAAAAAACTCCAAAATTCTACAGAAATCATGAGTCATAAAAGGTTATCAGATATCCATCTTAACTGTTTATCTATCAATTACACAAGCTTACATATAGCACTTCTAGCTCCCCGGGGTGCCTCAAATTTACAGGGAGAATATTTGGGATATAGGGGAGATGTAATGCCTTAAACAGTGTATTGTATGAGTAAACAAAGAACACAAACACATTAAATCAATAAACAAGATGTTGAGCAAGGTATATATTGTGACAGGAATAAGAAATATCTACAATTTACTGAAAATATGGAATTTAAGTTGGATTTAGCCACCAAAACCTATAAGGGACATATACACATTATAAACTCAAATGTGCATTTTTTGTACAAGCTAGTAGATATGAATACTTACCCTCCACTCATTAAGTAGATCTCTTGCCTGTTGTGACATGCTCTTGGACTGGTTCCCCTTCATTGTCACATAGGATTCCTTGGCAATCTTTAAGAATATCAGAACCAATGAAAAAAAATTAATAAGGACAAAGTCATCAAGATCCCCTGGCTATGTGAATATCATACAAGAGATCCCAGAGGGATCTTGGCGCCCACCATCAAATGATCTAAGTTTGTTTTTTGAAAGATGGTTCTTTTCTCTTCTTTCGATTGTCTCTTAGGTGTTGATTAAGTGTGAGCAGAGACTCTGGTGGGACACAGATGCATTTTTTTGTTTTTTTTTGTGAATTACATTGTCGTTTCCTTATTCTTAGCATAGCTAGGCACCAGGAGGAACCTACTTATGAAATTTGTGAAGGTTCCCTTCAGTATATTCTCAGAAATAGGGATAACAAACTTCAATTGTCAAAATCCAAGATGGCTGCCTGTCGGCCATGTTGTTTTCCGATCTGTCCAAAAATGGAATATGCACAACTAGGGACCAAGGTGAACCAACAAATGAAATTTGAGAAAGATACCTTCAGTACTTTCTTAGAAATAGCGATAACAAACTTCAATTGTCAAAATCCAAGATGGCTGCCTGTCAGCCATATTGTTTTCTGATCTGTCCCAAAATGGAATATACACAACTACGGACCAAGGTGAACCAACACATGAAATTTGAGAAAGATACCTTCAGTAATTTCTGAGAAATAGCCATAACGAACTTCAATTGTCAAAATCCAAGATGGCTGCCTGTCGGCCATGTTGTTTTCGGATTGGTCCAAAAATGCAATATGCATAACTAGGCACCAAGGGGAACCTGCACATGAAATTTGAGAAAGATCCATTCAGTACATTCTCAGAAATAGAGATAACAAAGTTCAAATGTCAAAATCCAAGATGGCTGCCTGTCGGCCATCTTGAATTCAGATCGGTCCCAAAATGGAATATACACAACTACGGACCAAGGTGAACCAACACATGAAATTTGAGAAAGATACCTTCAGTACTTTCTTAGAAATAGCGATAACAAACTTCAATTGTCAAAATCCAAGATGGCTGCCTGTCGGCCATGTTGTTTTTGGATTGGTCCCAAAATGCAATATGCATAACTACACACCAAGGGGAACCTACACATGAAATTTGAGAAAGATCCATTCAGTACATTCTCAGAAATAGCGATAACAAAGTTCAACTGTCAAAATCCAAGATGGCTGCCTGTCGGCCATGTTGTTTTCGGATTGGTCCAAAAATGCAATATGCATAACTAGGCACCAAGGGGAACCTACACATGAAATTTGAGAAAGATCCATTCAGTACATTCTCAGAAATAGCGATAACAAAGTTCAAATGTCAAAATCCAAGATGGCTGCCTGTCGGCCATCTTGAATTCAGATCGGTCCCAAAATGCAATATGCACAACTAGGGACCAAGGGGAACCAACACATGAAATTTGAGAAAGATCCATTCAGTACATTCTCAGAAATAGGGATAACAAAGTTCAAATGTCAAAATCCAAGATGGCTGCCTGTCGGCCATCTTGAATTCAGATCGGTCCCAAAATGGAATATGCACAACTAGGGACCAAGGTGAACCAACACATGAAATTTGAGAAAGATTCCTTCGGTACTTTATGAGAAATAGCGATAACAAGAATTGTTTACGGACGGACTGACGGACTGACGGACGGACGGACGGACGGACCACGGACCACGGACGCAGGGCGATTTGAATAGCCCACCATCTGATGATGGTGGGCTAAAAATATATACACAATATATAGTATCTAGAATCTTTACTTATTAAATTTTAGTCATTAAAAACATAATCAATAACAATTTAGTAACATAATACATAGTACAGTAAACCGTGTCACCTGTGTGGTCAGGTGTAGACTGATTATAAGCTCACATGCCATTTGGGCAGGTTAGTTAATAAATTTGATTGAACCATTTCATCTGTTATGATCATGAATAAGAGGGCCTTAAATTAGCTCACCTGATATTTTATTTTCAAATTATAAGCTGTTGACTACCATGAAGGTTTTCAGGAGTACAAGAAAGGCCAGTGGGACTACAACCTCCATTTATAAAAAAAATTGAAATTCCTTTGTGCAAAAAAAAAACAATTTGAAAAAAAATCATTCCACTGGTTGAGAAGATTTTTGATAATAGTTATTTCTTCTTTTTCCCCTCATGTGCCCCTTCAATCTGCCCAAAAATGGGGCACACACAAATCAGTATATATACAAAGTTGTTTTTTCATTCCCTTAGCATCCTTTAAACTGCATTTGATTTAAGTTCCTTCATTTTTATAGGAGTACAATTGTTCTATTTTCCCTGGGGCCCGCCCCTCTGTCCCCCAAAACCCTTTGTTTATTCAAAATTGTGAACCCTTTGGCCAATGACGCTCCATACAAAATTTGGTCCAAATCCTATGAACCTTTAAGGACAAACAGCGTTTTAAAGAAAAAGCTGACAGATGATGGATAAATGATGCCAGACGATGAACACTGCGCCATGGTATATGTTCACTCAGCTAAAAAGGAGTGTGGCCCTAGTCGTAACTACCTACCTTGATATCCTCTTTCCAGAAAGTCTTTGTGTCATCGGACAGTGCCATTTGTGGTGCCACCTCCTTGATCTGTAAACAACATGAATGTAATGCAGAGTTATGATCAACAGACCAAAAATATATCTATTGTAAGAAACAACTAGAAATATCTGTGAGACATAAATGGCCCCCATATGAAATATACATAAGTTCTACAAAATTTCATGAAACAATGAGTTAGATTTTGACTAATGAATTATCTCCTATTTTTGTTTTCATAAGATGAATACTGCCATTGTCTTCACATTGCCATATTACATATACATACCAAATTTTATTTAAATTGGACAATATTTAAATTTCGAACAATCAGCAGCCTCTATTTGGCAGTCATCTTGAAATGCTAATGCCTTATTTTTTTTTGTTTATAATGAGCAATGTAATGTTATCATCCCTCCTCCCACCAAGTTTCTTCATAATCAGTGAAGTAGAAGAAAAGTTATTACAGGATATGTTTTCTGCAAATCAGAGGTTGTTGTGGCCATCTTGGATGCATGATCTGGAAAAAAAGGTGCACAACAAGACATCATACTTATTATGTATGCGAGGTTTGATGACAATCGTATGTGTAATTATTGAAATTAGTTGGTTTCATAACCATGGAACAGGGTGGGACAGGCAGGACGCCAAGCAACAGAAAGGGCCTACCTTGAGTACAATGATTCCAATGATAATGATGATACAGATGATGTTGAGGATGGTAAGGACCTACCTTGAGTACGATGATTCCCAAGATAATGATGATACAGATGATGTTGAGGATGGTAAGGACCTACCTTGAGTACAATGATTCCCATGATGATGATACAGATGATGTTGAGGATAGTAAGGGCCTACCTTGAGTACGATGACTCCCATGATGATGATACAGATAATGTTGAGGATGATAAGGACCTACCTTGAGTACGATGATTCCCATGATGATGATACAGATGATGCTAAGGATGGTAAGGACCTACCTTGAGTACGATGATTCCCATGATGATGATACAGATGATGCTAAGGATGGTAAGGACCTACCTTGAGTACGATGATTCCCATGATGATGATACAGATGATGCTAAGGATGGTAAGGACCTACCTTGAGTACAATGATTCCCATGATGATGATACAGATGATGTTGAGGATGGTAAGGACCTACCTTGAGCACGATGATTCCCATAATGATGATACAGATGATGTTGAGGATAGTAAGGGCCTACCTTGAGTACGATGACTCCCATGATGATGATACAGATAATGTTGAGGATGGTAAGGACCTACCTTGAGTACGATGATTCCCATGATGATTATACAGACGATGTTGAGGACGGTAAGGACCTACCTGGAGTACGATGATTCCCATAATGATTATACAGACGATGTTGAGGACGGTAAGGACCTACCTGGAGTACGATGATTCCCATGATGATGATACAGACAATGTTGAGGATGGTAAGGGCCTACCTGGAGTACGATGATTCCCATGATGATGATACAGATGATGTTGAGGATGGTAAGGGCCTACCTTGAGTACGATGATTCCCATGATGATGATACAGATGATGTTGAGGTTGGTAAGGACCTACCTTGAGTACGATGATTCCCATGATGATGATACAGATGATGTTGAGGATGGTAAGGGCCTACCTTGAGTACGATGATTCCCATGATGATGATACAGATGATGTTGAGGATGGTAAGGGCCTACCTTGAGTACGATGATTCCCATGATGATGATACAGATGATGCTAAGGATGGTAAGGACCTACCTTGAGTACGATGATTCCCATGATGATGATACAGATGATGCTAAGGATGGTAAGGACCTACCTTGAGTACAATGATTCCCATGATGATGATACAGATGATGTTGAGGATGGTAAGGGCTTACCTTGAGTACAATGATTCCCATGATGATGATGATACAGATGATGTTGAGGATGTTAAGGACCTACCTTGAGTACAATGATTCCCATGATGATGATGATACAGATGATGTTGAGGATGGTAAGGACCTACCTTGAGTACAATGATTCCCAAGATAATGATGATACAGATGATGTTGAGGATGGTAAGGACCTACCTTGAGTACGATGATTCCCATGATGATGATACAGACGATGTTGAGGATGGTAAGGACCTACCTTGAGTACGATGATTCCCATGATGATGATACAGATGATGTTGAGGATGGTAAGGGCCTACCTTGAGTACGATGATTCCCATGATGATGATACAGATGATGTTGAGGATGGTAAGGACCTAACTTGAGTACGATGATTCCCATGATGATGATGATACAGATGATGTTGAGGATGGTATGGACCTACCTTGAGTATGATGATTCCCATGATGATGATACAGATGATGTTGAGGATGGTATGGACCTACCTTGAGTACGATGATTCCCATGATGATGATACAGATGATGTTGAGGATGGTAAGGGCTTACCTTGAGTACGATGATTCCCATGATGATGATACAGACGATGTTGAGGATGATAAGGGCCTACCTTGAGTACAATGATTCCCATGATGATGATACAGATGATGTTGAGGATGGTAAGGGCCTACCTTGAGTACGATGATTCCCATGATGATGATACAGACGATGTTGAGGTTGGTAAGGACCTACCTTGAGTACGATGATTCCCATGATGATGATACAGACGATGTTGAGGATGGTAAGCAGCAGACTGATGAGACCGAGGTAGAGCATCTCTTCAGCCATGTCACAGCTGTACACTGGGATGTACGTATTACTGTCCAAGGGGAGACAATTCAGTCCTAGAGTCCGGTTAATGTGGGTTGGTAGATCCTGTCGAAAAAAGAATTATGTAATTATATGCCTTGTCTTTCTCCCTTTGTTGATAACTTTCAAGTGCAAACGGAATATAATAGTTAGACAAAATACATACAGCAAGATAGTACCGGTAACTTAGCCAAGTTTCAATTTAATTACATATCAATAACACTATTAAAAGTGGACGCTAACATAAACGCTCAAAATTTTCATGTTTTTACCCCAAAACAGCAAGACCTGCAAATAAATTTCCTCCAAATTTCAGTAAGGTGTTATGATGATTTCAGTAACTACATACTGTCAAACCTCCCTCATTAGGATGGAGACTCCCTCATTTTGACCAAAATTTACCAATCTCCCTCGACATCTCCCTCATTTAAGTCCAAACTCATAATAAATCAAATTCTACATCTTGAGGTCAAATGAGATCCTAGTTACTGCAGGATATGTGTAATGACAATTATTGGTGTATCTGGATCAAATGAATACTTTGTGAAGTTATTTTGATACATAATAAAGGAAAGATGATACTTTCTCCGGTCCCTCATTGAAAATATAGAAAGAGGGAGATCTCCCTAATTGGAGATTTCAGAGGTTGACACCTATGTAACTACACTCTCAGTTTCAAATCAATCGGATATCAGTAACACTTTAAAAAGTGGACTTTAGCACAAATTTTCAAAATTCCCATGTTTTTGCCCGAAAATACCAAACATTTTAACAATTTTATTTTAAATTGAGGTGAGTGAGTTTGAGTAATGTGACCAAATTTCAATTGAAATGGAGAATTATAACACTGTGAAAGGTGGACTTTCACGTAAATGTTGATGTGGTCTTGGTCTTGATTGCAGTCGCCATCAAAAAAGCAACACCTTAGTCTCCCTTTTCTCAACTATTGTCGAAGGCGAGCCAAAAACCACTAGTACATATATAAACAAGGAGCAGCAAAGAGCAACATAATTCTTTTTACTCAGACTCACTAGTAACAATATATGCAGCGACCTGGTTATTTATCAAGTGTTTGTGTAGACATATATAATAGGCTAGTGCCCTTTAGCTAGTTGTGCCTTTTGCTATCTACGAGGTTTTAGTTTTGTGTGTGTAGACATATATAATAGGCTAGTGCCCTTTAGCTAGTTGTGCCTTTTGCTATCTACGAGGTTTCAGTTTTGTGTGTGTAGACATATATGATAGGCTAGTGCCCTTTAGCTAGTTGTGCCTTTTGCTATCTACGAGGTTTCAGTTTTGTGTGTGTAGACATATATAATAGGCTAGTGCCCTTTAGTTAGTTGTGCCTTTTGCTATCTACGAGGTTTCAGTTTTGTGTGTGTAGACATATATAATAGGCTAGTGCCCTTTAGCTAGTTGTGCCTTTTGCTATCTACGAGGTTTTAGTTTTGTGTGTGTAGACATATATAATAGGCTAGTGCCCTTTAGCTAGTTGTGCCTTTTGCTATCTACGAGGTTTCAGTTTTGTGTGTGTAGACATATATAATAGGCTAGTGCCCTATAGCTAGTTGTGCCTTTTGCTATCTACGAGGTTTTAGTTTTGTGTGTGTAGACATATATAATAGGCTAGTGCCCTTTAGCTAGTTGTGCCTTTTGCTATCTACGAGGTTTTAGTTTTGTGTGTGTAGACATATATAATAGGCTATAGTGCCCTTTAGCTAGTTGTGCCTTTTGCTATCTACGAGGTTTCTGTTTTGTGTTTGTAGACATATATGATAGGCTAGTGCCCTTTAGCTAGTTGTGCCTTTTGCTATCTACGAGGTTTCTGTTTTGTGTGTGTAGACATATATAATAGGTTAGTGCCCTTTAGCTAGTTGTGCCTTTTGCTATCTATGAGGTTTCTGTTTTGTGTGTGTAGACTTATATAATAGGCTAGTGCCCTTTAGCTAGTTGTGCCTTTTGCTATCTACGAGGTTTCAGTTTTGTGTGTGTAGACATATATAATAGGCTAGTGCCCTTTAGCTAGTTGTGCCTTTTGCTATCTACGAGGTTTCAGTTTTGTGTGTGTAGACATATATAACAGGCTAGTGCCCTTTAGCTAGTTGTGCCTTTTGCTATCTACGAGGTTTCTGTTTTGTGTGTGTAGACATATATAATAGGCTAGTGCCCTTTAGCTAGTTGTGCCTTTTGCTATCTACGAGGTTTCAGTTTTGTGTGTGTAGACTTATATAATAGGCTAGTGCCCTTTAGCTAGTTGTGCCTTTTGCTATCTACGAGGTTTCAGTTTTGTGTGTATAGACTTATATAATAGGCTAGTGCCCTTTAGCTAGTTGTGCCTTTTGCTATCTACGAGGTTTCAGTTTTGTGTGTGTAGACATATATAATAGGCTAGTGCCCTTTAGCTAGTTGTGCCTTTTGCTATCTACGAGGTTTTAGTTTTGTGTGTGTAGACATATATAATAGGCTAGTGCCCTTTAGCTAGTTGTGCCTTTTGCTATCTACGAGGTTTCAGTTTTGTGTGTGTAGACATATATAATAGGCTAGTGCCCTTTAGCTAGTTGTGCCTTTTGCTATCTACGAGGTTTCAGTTTTGTGTGTGTAGACATATATAATAGGCTAGTGCCCTTAAGCTAGTTGTGCCTTTTGCTATCTACGAGGTTTTAGTTTTGTGTGTGTAGACATATATAATAGGCTAGTGCCCTTTAGCTAGTTGTGCCTTTTGCTATCTACGAGGTTTCAGTTTTGACAGCACACAGGGTTCTTATATTTAAGGTAAAACACAGCAGCTTTGTTAGATGACCAAAATGCTAAATGTTTCTTTTTATCAACTTACTTATATTTTTACCTTTATTACATGTATATTTACATTCTGTATTGCCTGCGCCTGTATATCATCAGTAAACGGAATTGTACTATATCACACTGTATGCTACAATTTGCAATGCCGCATCATATGATGTGATTCTGATGCCATATTGGACTACGTAATATCAAAGCTTTGCACTCCACCTCAGATAACATGTAGGGTGGCTTTGAATCAATCGCTTAGATGACTTTGATTTAAATCAGGCTACCGCGGGTATTTCTTATTGCCAGATTACATACACATACCAAATTTTATTAAAATCAGACAATATCTAAATTTCGACCAATCAGAAGCCATCATTTGGCGGCCATCTTGAATCATAATGCCATATTTTTTTGTGTATAATGAGTGCCGTCATGTAATCATCCCTCCCACCTAGTTTCATCATAATCCGTAAAGAAGAGGAAAATGTTATGCCCCCCAAATTTCATGGCAGTAAATATAAGCATTAAACTGTACCCAGATGTAGCATACAGTCTATATGAATACAATTACGATGACAGATAAATAATCATGTCGCCCTAGCTAACGGGTGACATTCTATTTATCTGTCACCCAAATTGTATTCATATTGACTGTATGCTACATCTGGTAACAGTTCAATGCTTAAATGTGTACTCACTGTCGCAGTGTTGTTGGTAACGTGTACTCACTGTCGCAGTGTTGTTGGTAACGTGTACTCACTGTCGCAGTGTTGTTGGTAACGTGTACTCACTGTCGCAGTGTTGTTGGTAACGTGTACTCACTGTCGCAGTGTTGTTGGTAACGTGTACTCACTGTCGCAGTGTTGTTGGTAACGTGTACTCACTGTCGCAGTGTTGTTGGTAACGTGTACTCACTGTCGCAGTGTTGTTGGTAACGTGTACTCACTGTCGCAGTGTTGTTGGTAACGTGTACTCACTGTCGCAGTGTTGTTGGTAACGTGTACTCACTGTCGCAGTGTTGTTGGTAACGTGTACTCACTGTCACAGTGTTGTTGGTAACGTGAACTCGCTGTCGTAGTATTGTTGGTAATGTGTACTCACTGTCACAGTATTGTTGGTAATGTGTACTCACTGTCACAGTATTGTTGGTAATGTGTACTCACTGTCACAGTATTGTTGGTAATGTGTACTCACTGTCGCAGTGTTGTTGGTAACGTGTACTCACTGTCGCAGTGTTGTTGGTAACGTGTACTCACTGTCGCAGTGTTGTTGGTAACGTGTACTCACTGTCACAGTGTTGTTGGTAATGTGAACTCGCTGTCACAGTATTGTTGGTAATGTGTACTCACTGTCACAGTGTTGTTGGTAATGTGTACTCACTGTCACAGTATTGTTGGTAATGTGTACTCACTGTCACAGTGTTGTTGGTAATTTGTACTCACTGTCACAGTGTTGTTGGTAATGTGTACTCACTGTCACAGTGTTGTTGGTAATGTGTACTCACTGTCACAGTATTGTTGGTAATGTGTACTCACTGTCACAGTATTGTTGGTAATGTGTACTCACTGTCACAGTGTTGTTGGTAATGTGTACTCACTGTCACAGTATTGTTGGTAATGTGTACTCACTGTCACAGTATTGTTGGTAATGTGTACTCACTGTCACAGTGTTGTTGGTAATGTGTACTCACTGTCACAGTATTGTTGGTAATGTGTACTCACTGTCACAGTGTTGTTGGTAATGTGTACACACTGTCACAGTATTGTTGGTAATGTGTACTCACTGTCACAGTGTTGTTGGTAATTTGTACTCACTGTCGTAGTATTGTTGGTAATGTGTACTCACTGTCACAGTATTGTTGGTAATGTGTACTCACTGTCACAGTGTTGTTGGTAACGTGTACTCACTGTCACAGTGTTGTTGGTAACGTGTACTCACTGTCGCAGTGTTGTTGGTAACGTGTACTCACTGTCGCAGTGTTGTTGGTAACGTGTACTCACTGTCGCAGTGTTGTTGGTAACGTGTACTCACTGTCGCAGTATTGTTGGTAACGTGTACTCACTGTCGCAGTGTTGTTGGTAACGTGTACTCACTGTCACAGTGTTGTTGGTAATGTGAACTCGCTGTCGTAGTATTGTTGGTAATGTGTACTCACTGTCACAGTATTGTTGGTAATGTGTACTCACTGTCACAGTATTGTTGGTAATGTGTACTCACTGTCACAGTATTGTTGGTAATGTGTACTCACTGTCGCAGTGTTGTTTGTAATGTGTACTCACTGTCACAGTATTGTTGGTAATGTGTACTCACTGTCACAGTGTTGTTGGTAATGTGTACTCACTGTCGCAGTGTTGTTGGTAACGTGTACTCACTGTCGCAGTGTTGTTGGTAACGTGTACTCACTGTCGCAGTGTTGTTGGTAACGTGTACTCACTGTCGCAGTGTTGTTGGTAACGTGTACTCACTGTCACAGTGTTATTGGTAATGTGAACTCACTGTCGTAGTATTGTTGGTAATGTGTACTCACTGTCACAGTATTGTTGGTAATGTGTACTCACTGTCACAGTATTGTTGGTAATGTGTACTCACTGTCACAGTGTTGTTGGTAATGTGTACTCACTGTCACAGTATTGTTGGTAATGTGTACTCACTGTCACAGTGTTGTTGGTAATTTGTACTCACTGTCGTAGTATTGTTGGTAATGTGTACTCACTGTCACAGTATTGTTGGTAATGTGTACTCACTGTCACAGTATTGTTGGTAATGTGTACTCACTGTCGCAGTATTGTTGGTATGGGTGACATTGTACTGTGTCTGGCTGACATTGTACTGGAGCGTAGAAGCTGGAAGGGCAACAGTCTGCACTCTTGGAGGCGGTTCAATAGCGGCAATGATAGCACTGGCCCACAGCATACCCTGTCATGATAACGGTGTGTCTTGTCAACTTTAATATGTAAATTTTTGGTTTATAGAAGGAGAGGAAGAAAATCATTTGCAAGAGTAACAATCCTGAATAAATTTCACCAATCTATTTTCTTGCCCAGTTGATATACTATGCATCTTTTATATATCCATGGACACCCAGTCCAGTCTCAGTACTTCCGTAAGATCTGATACAAATTTTACCACACAGTGTTCACACAGTGAAATTTGAAAATATTTTGCAAAAACTTTCGCCAAAATTACTTTTCTTGTGCCCTTAATTTTGTCACTTAACAGGTGTTATGCTCGAAAAATAACACTGATTACTTATGTAACGAGAACCAACGGGATTACTGGAAGGCTGATTCCCCTATTCATAAGACAAAAGTCCTAAATACAATATATACAGTTTATTTACAATACATAACATCTAAGTTGTATAGCAGCCATTTACATGTAGATATATGTACACACACAATCAAAATGGTTCTCTCTCTCATTCAATAAAAGCAAAACGAGCAGGTCCTCACATAGATATACCCTAACCCCGCAAAGTGGTCAATTGTGACCTTCGACCCTTTAAACTTGACCAATCACCACCAAAATATAATCATGTGTAGAACTTTGTTGTGTGATGATACGGCATGAATATGAACCAAATCTGGCCAGGGGTCTTCAAGGTGTGTTGTACACAAGGTCCAGAAGGTATTGGTAGCTCAATTTCAATGATGGGATATACATATTAACAAAGCGAAATACGATATTTGTTATGTCATCAAAGGATAAGAATTCAAAAACTATTGAAATAAATTATAACCTTTGATGATGATCGTCATCAAATAGTAATTGTATCCTCCAAAAATGAACAAATCATAGTTTTACTCAAAAATGTTTCTTTCTTATATTTAATTCATTGTAAACTTTGCTCCCTCCCTGAGGGGGTAGCGAATCGCCTGGAAATATTGAAATGTTCTGAAAATGGACAAAGTATACTCAAAATGTTATTTCCCACTTAAAATATAGTAACCTTCACCTCTTCACCCAAGGGGGAATGGATGGCCCAGGGGTACTAAAACTTACATTCCCCTCCTCCCCCAGGGGGAATGGATGGCCCAGGGGTACTAAAACTTACAAACTAAACAAAGCCTCTGATGATCATGCCATCATGCAGAGGAATAGATTGTAATGCCCCACAGAAGAAGATTTTTGAAATTTTGGTTAATTTACCTCTTTAGGGTCTTATACTGGCCCCTGGGGTTGAGGCAGGAATCCCAATTTTACAGTTTGATTCCATCTTCCTCCAAGGACAAGTTTGACTATGTAGGAATAATGCCTTTGTGAAAATGGACAAAATATACCAAAAAGTGTTGTTTCCCTATAACAGCTATCGTAAACTTTATCGCCAATCAATTAACCTGCAGCATATACTTAAACATTGACTTTTGACTCACAAGTTATACCTAAGCTTACATCATCTATGATTGGGTTGAAATATCATAAGAATTATATGTTAGTTTATCAATGATAACTTACAGCATTGACAGCAGGTGGTAGGAGTGAGGCAGATATAGCGACGCCCACCAGAGATCCTGTGTTACCCCCAAGGATGGAGAGGGCGACGCCCGCACCAGAGGGCAATGCAATCAGTATGCCTGTCCACAGACTCCTGATCATACCTCTGTAGTAAACAAAATTAAAATGGAATTAACTTCACAACACAACAACATCACATCAATATTAGGGCCTGCTATTTAAACAAGAGGCCCAATGAGCCTGAAAAGCTCACCTGATTTTCATCTCGTTTTTAATTTAAAAAAATTTAAACAACAATACAGCTATAGGCAAAATATCAGTGTCAATAATCTACTGAAAGATTGTAATATATTACTCATATGACCTTGAAAGTGGGTCAAGGTCATTCATTTGAACAAACTTGGTAGCCCTACATCTAAGCATGCTACATCTACAACATTAGGACCCAGTTCATAAACTTTGAAGACATTTTGTAGCCTTTCATTCCTTCATGCTACAGGCCTAATATCAGTACCCTGGGCCTTTTAGTTATAGAAAATAAGTTTTTAGAAGATTTAAACTTTCATCACACTATGCAACATATACATGCCTAATATCAGTCCAACAGCCATTTTGGTTATTAAGAAGAATGTGTTTTATGTCATTTTGGCAGTAGAGCAAACAAGAGGCCTAAATAGGCCTGATGATTGCTGACCTGCTTTTTAATCCCACACATTTAATCTTTAAAGGTGGACTAAAATACAACTAAAGTTGGTCAAGTCATTCACTTGAACAAACTTGGTAACCCTTTATCCAAGCACGCTACAGGTCAAATACCCTTTCCCTTGGCCAATTGGTTATTGAAAAGAAGTTGTTGGCTTCTGTTTGCCAGTCCGTCCATAGGGATTGCTTATGGCACAAAATATTTTGAAGGAGTTATTGAATTTTCATGTGATTTGCTTGCTACACTCATTACATGAACCCTTTGCTTATGTTCAATAATCAGCTAATTCTGCACATATTTAATAAGGCTGCTGTGACCTGATTGGCTGATTGCTTTCAAACACATTAATGTTGAAGACTATAACTGTATCCAAAGTGGCTAACATATTGAGGTACTGTTGCAGATACATTTTTAACAAGAGGCCAATGGGTCTTAACGGTCACCTGAATTTTGCTGTACTAGTACCAATAACTTTTGTTGTTGTGTCCTTATACTGAAATTATCATTAACTTAAACCAAGTTTGAGCTAGAAAACTGACAGGTAAAAAAGGGATCTACTTATATATCTATATATCTCCCAAAATCATCGATCCTTGAGCTTTGAACTCAACAATCAAACTCAGTGACTTTGATTTTTGTTCAATTGACTTCTCAAAAAAGACAGTTACACACGGTTTCCTTGACCTTTAAATCAGCAACATTGACCTCTTTAGCCTTGACGTTTGGTCAGTTGACTCCTTGTTTTAATTCTAATAAATTTTCTTCACAATGTCATTACAAAATTTTCATCAGTAAAGAGTTATATAATTTGACCTTGAAATTTGAGGTGGTGACCTTGACTTTTGGTCAGTTGAATCCAAACAACTTCATAATGTCAATACAAAATATTCATCAGTAAAAAGATATACAATTTGACCTTGACCTTTGACCTAGTGACTTTGATGTTCAATAAGTGTCATTACAAAATATTCATCAGTATAAGAGGCACATCTGGGTCTAAAGAAGAAGGTTGTTGAAATTTTAGCCAATTTGACTCATATGACCACCTTCCCACAGCCCCAGGCCCAGGGGTAGGCCAGAGTCGAAATTCTTCCAATATCAAAGTGTCATCTCATGGTTGTAATTCCAATCAAGTTTGAATTATTTCCAACTGGAAATGAACAAAAAAATAATCAAAAGTATCATTTTCCTAAACAAGAGACCCAATGGGCCAGCATCGCTCACCTGGTATCAATCTCTGACTTATATTATAGTGTAAACCTAAAGTTGCCTAAAATCTTTTACTGTAAGATATTCAGAAAAACATGTGAAGATTTAAACATATTTTACCCCTGTGACCTTGTGAGACAATGTCATTTTCATTTGCAAATTTTGTTTGGCTTCATCCAAGGAAGCTTCCAACCAAATATCATTTCTCTAGGCCTTTGGGTTTATCAGAAGAAGTCGCTCAACCGTTTTAACAGATTTGACCCCTGTGACCTTCAATATGGGTCAAGGTCATTTTTTCACAAATTTTGTCAGGCTTCAAGGAACCTTTCAGCCAAATAACATGCTTCTAGGGCTTTTGGTATTTCAGAAGTCGTTTAAAAGGTTTTAACAGATTTGACCCTTTTGACCTTGAATATGGGCCAAGGTCATTTTCATTTGCAAATTTTGCTCAGCTTCTTCCAAGGAATCTACCAGCCAAATAACACACTTCTAGGGCTTTTGGTATTTCAGAAGAAGTCGTTTGAAGGTTTTAACAGATTTGACCATTGTAACCTTGAATATAGGTCACTTCATTTCTTTTCGAAAACTTTGTCATGTTTCATCCAAGAAAGATACCAGCCAAATCTACCCAAGTAATGTCTCTAGGCCTTTTGGCTAATCATCAGAAGTCATTTAAATGTTTTAACAGATTTGACCCCTGTAACCTTGAATATAGGACCCCTGTGACCTTGAATATAGGTTAAGGTCCTTTCTTTTCGCAAACTTTGTCGAGCTTCATCCAAGGAACCTTTCAGCCAAATATCATGCTTTTATTGGTTTTGGTTTATTAGACGAAATCTTTCAAATTTTATAATAGATTTGACCCCTATGACATTGAATATCGGTCAAGGTTGTTTAATCTTTTTGCAAACTATATTCTGCTTCATCCAAGAAAGTTACCAGTCAATTATGAGGTCTCTATACCTGATGGTATTTCAAAAGAAATTGTTTGAAGGTTTCAACATTTTCGACCCCTGTGGCATTGAAAGTAGATCAAAGTGATTTTTTTTTTGTTCTGCTCCTTTGCAGAAAATTAGCCAAATTTCATTTCACTAGGCCTTTCAGTATTTTAGAAAAAGTCGTTTAAAGGAAAAAGCTGATGGATGCAGGACGGACAGACGGGTGAGCTAATAAACTATAGTAAACTTCACCCCCTTCCCAAGAGGGAACCTGAAGTTCGGGGGGGCATGAAATTCAAAATCTTGATAAAGCTCCTTAACATCTATCCATTGGTGAGTAAATTTGATTACAGCATATCTGGGACTGAAAAAGACTGTTGAAATTTTTGCCAATTTGACCCTTTCAAGCCCCTCCCTACTGCCCCAGGGGTGGGCCAGAGTCAAAATTCATGCAACGTCAAACCATTTTTTTCTGGTTATAAATCCAACCAAGTTTCAGTTATCTCCAACTGAAAATGACCCTGGCTTTTAAAAGGACGTAAAACAAAAAAAAACAAACCAAACCATTGTCCGACTGAAAATGAACAAAATATCAAAAAGTGTCATTTTCCTATATAAACTCAGGGTGCGAAAAAAGCACTCGTCAACTTGTCCTGGACGAGTTAAATTTGGCTGGGGATGAGAATTTTTCTAAACAAATTAGGATTAAATCATACTTGGTAAGTTCCAACGGAGCAGTTGGCCTTTTCTCCATGATTGCTCTGCAGAAGCATCTACGTGATAATGATGCGTAGGTGATCAAGAAGGGTAAGACAAACAATACAGATTAATGACAAAAATAAATCCGGACCTGGTATCATATCAACTATGAAAATTTGTAAAGGCACTGAGAATGACATTATTTGAACGCTTGCGAGTCAAACTTGTTTTATATCCTGTTTTTGTGTATTCTAATATCTAACATATAAAAGTATCATAGGCGAATTCATGATTAAACTTTATTCAAGATTAAGTCCGGATAAAGTTTTCACTGCTTAGAACTGACTTGTTAGTTCCTGGTAGGCCTATAGATTCATCGTCAAAGAAAACACCACAGGAACGTGATGATGAAGTGACCAAAGATAAAGGCGCTGTGCAGAGTGAAAGTCCAGTGGTCAAACCAAAAAACAATGAAAACATATTTACACAGGTTTTGTGTGTGGTTTTTTTTTAATTTAAAATTGGAAGTCAGAGGGACGAGTGATCCTAGTTCAGGGATGAGTGGTTCTCATGTGGCACTCGTCCCAAAAACAAAGTGTTTTTAAAAATATTTTTCTCACCCTGTAAACTAAAGTGAACTTCACCCCCTCCCCAGGACGGAACTTGGAGTCTGGGGGGCATAAAATTCACAAGTACCTTAAGACCATTTTATTGGTGAATAGTATTAGATTCCAGCATATCTGGGTCTGGAAAAGAAGATTGTTGAAATTTTAGCTAATTTGACCCCTTTCCACCCCTTTCCACTGCCCTGGGGGTAGGCCAGAGTCAAAATTTGCCCAATATCAAACTGTCATGGTCCTGGCTATTTTTTCAACCACGTTTCAATTATCTCCAACTGAAAATGAAAATATGTCGAAATGGGTCATTTCCTATATAAACTATAGTCTTCATCCCCTCCCCATGGGAAAACCTTAAGTCTTGGGGGCCTTTAATTCACAATCAGCTTCAGACCTTTCCATTGGTAAATAGCATTTAATTCTAGCATATCTGGGATTGGAGAATAAGCCCCTCCCCAATGCCCTGGGGGTGGGCCAGAGCCAAAATTCTTTCAACATCTAACCGTCATCTCCTGGTTATCATTCCAACCAAGTTTAAATGATCTCCAATTTAAAATGAACAAAACATGTTGAAAAGTATCATTTCCTATATAAAGTATAGTAAATTTCACCCTTCCAAAGGAGGGAACCTTAAGTCTGGGGGCTTGAAATTAACAATTTTGATTAAGCACCTTAAAACCTTTCCATTGGTGAATAGCATATCTGAGTCTGGAGAAGAAGATTTTTGAAACTTTAACTAATTTGACCCTTTTGACCCCTCCCTCAGGCCCCTAGGGGCTAGGACCATATTATTCACAACTGTGGTGCATCTTTTGCTAGGGAAGAATCCTGCCAAATTTCATTCAAATTTGGTTCAGGGGTTTTTGAGCAGAAGTCGAAAATGTGAATTGTTTATGAACGGACAACACACGACGACAGACAAAAGGCGATTAGAATAGGATTACTTTAAACCTAAGTCATCTGAGACGAAGTCTCAAATAACCTAAACATTAAGGAAGTTTTTCATATCAGAAATCATAAACATTGTACACATACCTGGACTTCATTTCACTAGTAGGCCAAGCATCTGTACTTCCCCAGTAAGCTCCATCTTTACATACCCCTCCACATACCAGCCCCCAAGCCAGTCCTACAGAAAACAGGCAACAACTACATCAACACCCCTCCACATACCAGCCCCCACGCCAGTCCTACAGAAAAAAGGCAACAATTACAGTACACACCCCTCCACACACCAGCCCCCAAGCCAGTCCTACAGAAAACAGGCAACAATTACATCAACACCCCTCCACATACCAGCCCCCACGCCAGTCCTACAGAAACAAGAGGCCCAAGGGCCTTAACGGTCATCTGACTACCAATTGTGATACCATTATGGAATTAGTTTAAACAATATTTTATTTCCATCAGTGTACATGTATATTACATATATAGAAATTATACAAATAGTGAGGATTGGAAAACAAGCTAATAGCTTATATAAATTCCTCTCCTCTAGGAATTAGTAATACAATCATGTAACAATATGCCACACAAATGTGGTTTTCAAGATGGTGATGATCATGGAGTTCTTAGGAACAGTGCGAAAAAAAACATTTGGTCAACTTTAGGCAAGTTTCAGATCATGGAAAGTGTTAGATGTGGATGCAATATGGGGGCCGTTGCAGCCATCTTGGATCTCTGACGGACTGGAGAAATAACAACATTTGGTTGGGACTATCTGGGGATCATTTTTCTATGAAAAGTTTTAAATGTGTATTCAAAATAGGGGCTGTGGCAGCCAACTTGGACGTCTGACGGACCCGATAAATAACATTTGGTTGGGACTATCTGAGGATAATTTTTGCAAGGTTCAGCTCAATGTCACTTGTAGAACTTGAGAAGTTCAAAATGACATACGTAGCGGCCATCTTAGATTTGTGACAATGGGCGAGTTCGATTGCCGACTATAGTTACTGTAGTCTACTAGAGTTCAACCGAACACACTTTAGTTATAATGTACTGTGCATGTGTACAGAAAGAAGGAGTTGAACTTGAGAAGAAGTTTAAAATGTGAAAAGTTTACGGACGGCAATTTTGTTTTTCAAGATGGCGAATCTGGCGGCCATCTTGGATTTTGGACCAACCCGAAATGTAACAACACTTGGTCAGGACCATCTCAGGATCATTTCAGCCAATTTTCAGCTTAATCCCAGTGGTAGAACTTGATAAGAAGTTGGAAACGTGTTTTTCAAGATTGCGGCTCTGGCAGCCATCTTGGATTTCGGACCGACCCAAAAAGTAACAATACTTGATCAGGACCATCTCAGGATCATGTCAGCCAAGTTTCAGCTTAATCACACAGGTAGAACTTGAGAAGAAGTTTGAAATGTGTTTTTCAAGATGGCGGCTCTGAAGGCCATCTTGGATTTCCGACCAACCTGAAAAATAACAACACTTGGTCAGGACAATCTCAGAATCACTTCAGCCAAGTTTTAGCTTAATCCCACAGGTAGAACTTGAGAAGAAGTTGGAAATGTGTTTTGTAAGATGGCGGTCATGGCGGCCATCTTGGATTTCGAACCGACCGAAAAGTAACAACTCATGGTCAGGACCATCTCAGGATAATTTCAGCCAAGTTTCAGCTTAATCCAACAGGTGAAACTTGAGAGAAATTTGGAAATGTGTTTTTCAAGATGGCGGCTCTGGCGGCCATCTTGGATTTTGGACCAACCCAAAAAATAACAACACTTGGTCAGGACCATCTCAGGATCATTTCAGCCACGTTCATCTTAATCCCACTGGTAGAACTTGAGAAGAAGTTGAAAATGTGTTTTTCAAGATGGCGGCTCTGGCGGCCATCTTGGATTTCGGACCGACCCGAAAAATAACAACACTTGGTCAGGACTATCTCAGGATCATTTCAGCCACGTTCATCTTAATCCCACTGGTAGAACTTGAGAAGAAGTTGAAAATGTGTTTTTCAAGATGGCGGCTCTGGCGGCCATCTTGGATTTCGGACCGACCCGAAAAATAACAACACTTGGTCAGGACTATCTCAGGATCATTTCAGCCAAGTTTCAGCTTAATCCCAGTGGTAGAACTTAAGAAGAAGTTTAAAATAGGTGTTGTTCAGGAAAACAGTGATTGCGCAATCATGTCACAAAATGGCCGCCATGGCACAAATGTCGAGAGTTTTTCGGACCCGAAAAATAACAACATTTTATGGGCTGCCCTTCCTGAACATCCCTACCAATTTTCAGCTCACAGGTACCAGTGGAACTGTAGAAGAAGTTTAATATGTGTTTTTCAAGATGTCGGCTATGGCGGCCATCTTGGATTTCGGACCGACCCGAAAAATAACAACACTTGGTCAGGACCATCTCAGGATCATTTCAGCCAAGTTTCAGCTTAATCCCAGTGGTAGAACTTAAGAAGAAGTTTAAAATAGGTGTTGTTCAGGAAAACAGTGATTGCGCAATCATGTCACAAAATGGCCGCCATGGCACAAATGTCGAGAGTTTTTCGGACCCGAAAAATAACAACATTTTATGGGCTGCCCTTCCTGAACATCCCTACCAATTTTCAGCTCACAGGTACCAGTGGAACTGTAGAAGAAGTTTAATATGTGTTTTTCAAGATGTCGGCTATGGCGGCCATCTTGGATTTCGGACCGACCCGAAAAATAACAACACTTGGTCAGGACCATCTCAGGATCATTTCACCTAAGTTTCAGCTTATTCCCACTGGTAGAACTTAAGAAGAAGTTTAAAATAGGTGTTGTTCAGGAAAACAGTGATTGCGCAATCATGTCACAAAATGGCCGCCATGGCACAAATGTCGAGAGTTTTTCGGACCCGAAAAATAACATCATTTTATGGGCTGCCCTTCCTGAACATCCCTACCAATTTTCAGCTCACAGGTACCAGTGGAACTGTAGAAGAAGTTTAATATGTGTTTTTCAAGATGTCGGCTATGGCGGCCATCTTGGATTTCGGACCGACCCGAAAAATAACAACACTTGGTCAGGACCATCTCAGGATCATTTCACCTAAGTTTCAGCTTATTCCCACTGGTAGAACTTGAGAAGAAGTTGAAAATGTGTTTTTCAAGATGGCGGCTCTGGTGGCCATCTTGGATTTCGGACCGACCCGAAAAATAACAACACTTGGTCAGGACCATCTCAGGATCATTTCAGACGGAGCTAGATTGGGTATTGTCATTAGACCTTACCTTGTGTATCCCAGAATGCACTGCTTCCGGTACAGGAAATTCACTTCCTGTTCAGCGATGAGTGTTCAAATCACACAATCCACGCAATATTTTTTTTTTTTTCGTTTCTTTTTATTACTTATGACTGAATTGATGAGGGGTAAATGAATAAATCGTGGAATAATAACATAATACTTTATTTCATTATTTCATATGTCATAATATTTACAACTTTGGCCCAATCCATTAGGTGTGACCTTGAAAGTAGGTCGAGGTCATTGATATGAACTAACTTTGTAGCACTCCATTCCAGGTACCTACTGGCCAAATATGATCACCCTTGGCCTTTTGGTTAGTGAGGAGAAGATTGTCAAACGTTTTTTTACATATCTGACCCCTGTGACCTTGAAAGTTAGTCAAGGTCATTGATATGAGGAAACTTTGTAGCACTCTTTCCCAGATACCTACTGGCCAAATATGATCACCCATGGCCTATTGGTTAGTGAGGAAAAGATTGTCAAACGCTTTTTTACATATTTGACCCCTGTGACCTTGAAAGTTAGTCAAGGTCATCGATATGAGGAAACTTTGTAGCACTCTATCCCAGGTGCCTACTGGCCAAATATCATTACCCTAGACCTTTTGGTTACTGAGAAGAAGATTGTTAAAGGTTTTTACATATTTGACCCCTGTGACCTTGAAAACAGGTCAAGGTCATTGAAATGAGGAAACTTTGTAGCACTCAATCCCAGGTGCCTACTGGCCAAATATCAGCACCTAGAGCCTTTTGGTTACTAAGAAGAAGATTGTTAAAGGAAAAGTTTACGGACGGCGGACGGCGCACGACGACGGACGAAGCATGATGGCAATAGGTCATCTTGACCCTTCGGGTCAGATGACCTAAAAAGGCAACAATTACAGTACACACCCCTCCACACACCAGCCCTCAAGCCAGTCCTACAGACAAGAGGCCCAACGGGCCTTAACGGTCATCTGACTACCAATTGTAAAATCACTATGAAAATACGTGTAGTCATTAAATCAAGTTATAATATGCCTGTATAGATTGCCAAGTTCAAGATAGTGGCCTTCTTGGATTTCTGATGGGCTTGAAAAATAACAACTCTTTGTTGGGACCATCTCAGGATATCATTTCTGGCAAGTTTCAGCTCAATTCCACTGGTAGAACTTGAGAAGTTTAAAATGTGTATTCAAAATGGCGGCTGTGGTGGCCATCTTGAATTTTGAACAAACCTAAAAATAACAACACTTAATCAGCATCATCTCAGAATCATTTCTGGCAAGTTTCAGCTTATTCCTAGTGAGTAAACTTGACAACAAACCCTTTTGGCCCCTGTGACCTTGAATGAATGTCAGGGTCATTTCTTTAAACAAACTTGACACACCTTTATCCCAGCATGCCACAAGCCCAATATCACATCTCTGTGCCTTTTGGTTATTCAGAAAAAGTTGTTTTAAAGATTTTGACCCTTTTGGCCCCTGTGACCTTGAATGAAGTTCAAGGTCATTTATTTGAACAAACTTGGTAGACCTTTATCCCAGCATGCCACAGGCCTAATATCAGGTCTCTGAGCCTTTTAGTTATTCAGAAGAAGTTGTTTAAAGATTATGACCGTTTTGGCCACTGTGACCTTGAATGAAGGTCAAGGTCATTTCTTTGAACAAACTTGGTAGCCCTTTATCCCAGCATAACACAGGACCAATATCAGGTCTCTGGGCCTTTTGGTTATTCAGAAAAAGTTGTTTTAAAGATTTTGACCCTTTTGGCCCCTGTGACCTTGAATGAAGTTCAAGGTCATTTATTTGAACAAACTTGGTAGCCCTTTATCCCAGCATGCCACAGGCCTAATATCAGGTCTCTGAGCCTTTTAGTTATTCAGAAGAAGTTGTTTAAAGATTATGACCGTTTTGGCCTCTGTGACCTTGAATGAAGGTCAAGGTCATTTCTTTGAACAAACTTGGTAGCCCTTTATCCCAGCATAACACAGGACCAATATCAGGTCTCTGGGCCTTTTGGTTATTCAGAAGAAGTTGTTTAAAGATTATGACCTTTTTGGCCCCTGTGACCTTGAAGGAAGGTCAAGGTCATTTGTTTGAACAAACTTGGTAGTCCTTTATCCCAGCATGCCACAGGCCCAATATCAGGTCTCTGGGCCTTTTGGTTATTCAGAAGAAGTTGTTTAAAGATTATGACCGTTTTGGCCCCTGTGACCTTGAATGAAAGTCAAGGTCATTTCTTTGAACAAACTTGGTAGCCCTTTATCCCAGCATGCCACAGGCCCAATATTAGATCTCTGGGCCTTTTGGTTATTCAGAAGAAAATGTTTAAAGATTATGACCGTTTTGGCCCCAGTGACCTTGAATGAAAGTCAAGGTCATTTCTTTGAACAAACATAGTAGCCCTTTATCCCAGCATGCCACAGGCCCAATATCAGGTCTCTGGGCCTTTTGGTTATTCAGAAGAAGTTGTTTAAAAAGATTTTGACCTTTTCGGCCCCTGTGACCTTGAATGAAGGTCAAGGTCATTTCTTTGAACAAACTTGGTAGCCCTTTATCCCAGCATGCCACAGGCCCAATATTAGGTCTCTGGGCCTTTTGGTTATTCAGAAGAAGTCGTTTAAAAATTATGACCGTTTTGTCCCCTGTGACCTTGAATGAAGGTCAAGGTCATTTCTTTGAACAAACTTGGTAGCCCTTTATCTCAGCATAACACAGGACCAATATCAGGTCTCTGGGCCTTTTGGTTATTCGGAAGAAGTTGTTTAAAAAGATTTTGACCTTTTCGGCCCCTGTGACCTTGAATGAAGGTCAAGGTCATTTGTTTGAACAAACTTGGTAACCCTTTATCCCAGCATGCCACAGGCCCAATATCAGGTCTCTGGGCCTTTTGGTTATTCAAAAGAAGTCGTTCAAAGATTTTGACCTTTTTGGCACCTGTGACCTTGAATGAAGGTCAAGGTCATTTGTTTGAACAAACTTGGTAGCCCTTTATCCCAGCATGCCACAGGCCCAATATTAGGTCTCTGGGCCTTTTGGTTATTCAGAAGAAGTCGTTCAAAGATTTTGACCTTTTTGGCCCCTGTGACCTTGAATGAAGGTCAAGGTCATTTGTTTGAACAAACTTGGTAGCCCTTTATCCCAGCATGCCACAGGCCCAATATTAGGTCTCTGGGCCTTTTGGTTATTCAGAAGAAGTCATTTAAAAATTATGACCGTTTTGTCCCCTGTGACCTTGAATGAAGGTCAAGGTCATTTCTTTGAACAAACTTGGTAGCCCTTTATCTCAGCATAACACAGGACCAATATCAGGTCTCTGGGCCTTTTGGTTATTCAGAAGAAGTTGTTTAAAAAGATTTTGACCTTTTCGGCCCCTGTGACCTTGAATGAAGGTCAAGGTCATTTCTTTGAACAAACTTGGTAGCCCTTTATCCCAGCATGCCACAGGCCCAATATCAGGTCTCTGGGCCTTTTGGTTATTCAGAAGAAGTCGTTCAAAGATTTTGACCTTTTTGGCCCCTGTGACCTTGAATGAAGGTCAAGGTCATTTCTTTGAACAAACTTGGTACCCCTTTATTCCAGCATGCCACAGGCCCAATATTAGGTCTCTGGGCCTTTTGGTTATTCAGAAGAAGTCGTTTAAAGATTATGACCTTTTTGGCCCCTGTGACCTTGAATGAAGGTCAAGGTCATTTGTTTGAACAAACTTGGTAGCCCTTTATCCCAGCATGCCACAGGCCCAATATCAGGTCTCTGGGCCTTTTGGTTATTCAGAAGAAGTCGTTCAAAGATTTTGACCTTTTTGGCCCCTGTGACCTTGAATGAAGGTCAAGGTCATTTGTTTGAACAAACTTGGTAGCCCTTTATCCCAGCATGCCACAGGCCCAATATTAGGTCTCTGGGCCTTTTGGTTATTCAGAAGAAGTCATTTAAAAATTATGACCGTTTTGTCCCCTGTGACCTTGAATGAAGGTCAAGGTCATTTCTTTGAACAAACTTGGTAGCCCTTTATCTCAGCATAACACAGGACCAATATCAGGTCTCTGGGCCTTTTGGTTATTCAGAAGAAGTTGTTTAAAAAGATTTTGACCTTTTCGGCCCCTGTGACCTTGAATGAAGGTCAAGGTCATTTGTTTGAACAAACTTGGTAGCCCTTTATCCCAGCATGCCACAGGCCCAATATCAGGTCTCTGGGCCTTTTGGTTATTCAGAAGAAGTCGTTCAAAGATTTTGACCTTTTTGGCCCCTGTGACCTTGAATGAAGGTCAAGGTCATTTGTTTGAACAAACTTGGTAGCCCTTTATCCCAGCATGCCACAGGCCCAATATTAGGTCTCTGGGCCTTTTGGTTATTCAGAAGAAGTCGTTCAAAGATTTTGACCTTTTTGGCCCCTGTGACCTTGAATGAAGGTCAAGGTCATTTGTTTGAACAAACTTGGTAGCCCTTTATCCCAGCATGTCACAGGCCCAATATCAGGTCTCTGGGCCTTTTGGTTATTCAGAAGAAGATGTTTAAATGGAAAAGTTTACGGACGGCGCACGGCGCACGACGCACGACGCACGGCGCACGACGCACGGCGCACGACGACGGACCAAGCATGATGACTATAGGTCATCCTGACCCTTCGGGTCAGATGACCTAAAAACAGGCAACAATTACATCAACACCCCTCCACATACCAGCCCCCAAGCCAGTCCTACAGAAAACAGGCAACAATTACAGTACACACCCCACCACACACCAGCCCTCAAGCCAGTCCTACAGAAAACAGGCAACAATTACATCAACACCCCTCCACACACCAGCCCTCAAGCCAGTCCTACAGAAAACAGGCAACAATTACATCAACACCCCTCCACACACCAGCCCCCAAGCCAGTCCTACAGAAAACAGGCAACAATTACATCAACACCCCTCCACATATCAGCCCCCAAGCCAGTCCTACAGAAAACAGGCAACAATTACATCAACACCCCTCCATATACCAGCCCCCACGCCAGTCCTACAGAAAACAGGCAACATCAACACCCATGTTAGTCCTACAATGTCAAACGTACACTCCTCCAAATATCAACTTTCATCTTATCTTACTGAACAGATGTAAAATATAATAAACATATACTTCAACATCATACAGGAAACTGTCTAGCATGGTACGACCCCAGAGTCAAAATACCATTATGGTGAAATGACTCCTCCCACCATTGTAAAGTGACACCCCCCACCTCATATCAAAGTCACTAAAACATGTTTTTCTTCTATCTTATTTAACATATATCTATTAGAACAATGTTGTAACAATATAAACTTTTGAATGGGTAGGTTGACCATAGAGCCAAATATAAATGTATTTCCCAGCCCCAATGATACCTCAGACCAAAAGTGGTTGAAATCCCTTCAAGCATTAAGGAAGAGTAGCATTAGCAGTATTTTAACTAACCTCCCCTTTTGGCACCCTGCTCTCCAATCCCCAGGGGACTGATCGTGGCACCCTGCCCTCCAGTCCTCAGGGGACTGATCGTGGCACCCTGCTCTCCAGTCCCCAGGGGACTGATCGTGGCACCCTGTCCTACAGTCCCCAGGGGACTGACCGTGGTACCCTGTCCTACAGTCCCCAGGGGACTGATCGTGGCACCCTGTCCTCCAGTCCCCAGGGGACTGATCGTGGCACCCTGTCCTACAGTCCCCAGGGGACTGATCGTGGCACCCTGCCCTCCAGTCCCCTGGGGACTGATCGTGCCACCCTGGCCTCCAGTCCTCAGGGGACTGATCGAAATTCTAAATATAAGAATTGACTGGCCACCAAAAATGATGCATCATACAGGCCAAACCGCATTGAAATCCACCAAGGCATAAATGAGGAGTAGTGTTTCTGATCAAAATTACAGCTTTCTTCCCCATTTAGGGCCACGCCCCTTCAAACAAGGCATCAAATCGAAATTCTGAATTCAAGAAATTAATACTCATCACGAATGATCATCAAACCAAATGAAGTTGAAATCCACTGTTGCATGAAAGAAGAGTAAAGTTTAATGCTAATTTCAGTAATCTCCTCTCTTGTTGCCTGCCCCCTTAGCCCTCAGGGGTCTAATTAATATTCTGAACTTAGGAAATGATTCCTCCACCCGATGGTCAAAAATATTCAATGATATACGAAAAAGACATGAGGGGTCATTTCACTATAATGGTGTCAGTACTATCAATACTACACTGGTTCTTGAAATATTCATCTATATGCAGACATGACTCAAAAGATTTTCTTTCTAACCTTAGGTGTTCCAAGTGTACATACCAATGTGTTCCAAGTGAGCATATCAATGTGTTACAAGTGTACATACCAATGTATTCCAAGTGAGCATACCAATGTGTTCCAAGTGTACATACCAATGTGTTCCAAGTGAGCATATCAATGTGTTCCAAGTGTACATACCAATGTGTTCCAAGTGAGCATATCAATGTGTTCCAAGTGTACATACCAATGTGTTCCAAGTGTACATACCAATGTGTTCCAAGTGAGCATATCAATGTGTTACAAGTGTACATACCAATGTGTTACAAGTGTACATATCAATGTGTTCCAGGTAAACATACCAATGTGTTCCAAGTGTACATACCAATGTGTTACAAGTGTACATACCAATGTGTTCCATGTGTACATACCAATGTGTTCCAAGTGTACAAACCAATGTGTTCCAAGTGTACATACCAATGAGTTCCAAGTGTACATACCCATGTGTTCCAAGTGTACATACTCATGTGTTACAAGTGTACATACCAATGAGTTCCAAGTGTACATACAATGTGTTCCAAGTGTACATACCCATGTGTTCCAAGTGTACATACCCATGTGTTCCAAGTGTACATACTCATGTGTTCCAAGTGTACATACCCATGTGTTCCAAGTGTACATACAATGTGTTCCAAGTGTACATACCCATGTGTTCCAAGTGTACATACTCATGTGTTCCAAGTGTACATACCCATGTGTTCCAAGTGTACATACAATGTGTTCCAAGTGTACATACCCATGTGTTCCAAGTGTACATACCCATGTGTTCCAAGTGTACATACTCATGTGTTCCAAGTGTACATACAATGTGTTCCAAGTGTACATACCCATGTGTTCCAAGTGTACATACAATGTGTTCCAAGTGTACATACCCATGTGTCCCAAGTGTACATACTCATGTGTTCCAAGTGTACATGCCCATGTGTTCCAAGTGTACATACAATGTGTTACAAGTGTACATACCAATGTGTTCCAAGTGTACATACCAATGAGTTCCAAGTGTACATACCCATGCCAACACAGATTAACAGACTCAGTACTTCGTTCTTGATACCAAGGTTCCTCAGAGTGTTGTTTTGTATAACCGTCCCAAAAGTTCCAGCCAGAATGGGACCCTGACACAACAAAAACAAGGGTCCAATGGGCCTGAATTATTCACATGCTATTAATCTAATATTATTAATCTTTAATATAATTATACCTACAACATATCTAGATACAGGCAAACTATCAGTATCTCAGATTAATAACCTTTGTGACCTTGAAAACAAATCTAGGTCATTCATTTGAACAAACTTGGTAGCCCATCATCCCAGCATGCTACAGGCCCAATATCAGTGTCCTGGGCTTTTCGGTTATAGAGAAGGTCTCTTTCTACTTGCTGATTTTCAGACATTTGACTCCTTTTAAGCTTGAAAATTGGTCAGGGTCATACATTTGAAAAAACTTGCTAGCCTTTCATCCCAGGATGCTACTGGCCCCTAAGCCTTTTGGTTATTTAGAAGAAGTTGCTAAATGTATTTAAGATATTTGACCCTAATGACCTTAAAGTGGTGCAAGGATACATATTTAAATAAGCTTGGTAGCACTTCTTCACAGCAATATGCTACTGGCTAAATATTTGTATCCTTAGCAAGTCAGTTATTGGAGAGGAAGCTGCTTTAAGATTTTCAGATATTTGACCCCTGTGACCTTGAAAGTAGATCAAGGTCATTCACTTGAACACTAGTAGCTCTTTATCCCAGCATGCCACATGCCAAATATAATATATATCATGGGTGTTTATTGAGAATAAATTGCTTAAAATTTAACTCTTAACAGATTTGACCCCTTTGACCTAGAAAGGGGGTCATAGTCATTCATTTGAACAAACATGGTTGCCCATCATTCCAGACATTTGACCCTTTGATCCCAGCATGCTACTGGCCCAATATTAGCACTCTGAACCTTTTGGTTATTGACAAGAAGTTTTGCATATATATACTGCCCTGAATGGCATAAACTCTAATAAAAAAGATATGAGATCTCGGTAATTTAAGCTTACTATGGAAGGACCAACAGACACAGTGATTATCATATGGCATCTGTATCTCCGATTAGGGGCCGTAATAAAATACACGACATGATAGAAGACACCAACAATACAGAGAAAACTTAAATGATAGGAGACACCAACAATACAGGGAAACCTGACATGATAAGAGACAACAACAATACAGGAAAACCAGACATGATAAGAGACACCAACAATACATATAGAAACCCAACATGATAAGAGACACCAACAATACAGGGAAACCTGACATGATAAGAGACACCAACAATACAGGGAAACCTGACATGATAAGAGACAACAACAATACAGGAAAACCAGACATGATAAGAGACACCAACAATACATATAGAAACCCAACATGATAAGAGACACCAACAATACAGGGAAACCTGACATGATAAGAGACATCAACAATACAGGGAAACCTGACATGATAAGAGACATCAACAATACAGGGAAACCCGACATGATAAGAGACACCAACAATACAGGGAAACCTAACATGATAAGAGACACCAACAATACAGGGAATCCCAACATGATAAGAGACACCAACAATACAGGGAAACCTGACATGATAAGAGACACCAACAATACAGGGAAACCTGACATGATAAGAGACACCAACAATACAGGGAATCCCAACATGATAAGAGACACCAACAATACAGGGAAACCTGACATGATAAGAGACACCAACAATACAGGGAATCCCAACATGATAAGAGACACCAACAATACAGGGAAACCTGACATGATAAGAGACACCAACAATACAGGGAATCCCAACATGATAAGAGACACCAACAATACAGGGAAACCTGACATGATAAGAGACACCAACAATACAGGGAAACCCAACATGATAAGAGACACCAACAATACAGGGAATCCCAACATGATAAGAGACACCAACAATACAGGGAAACCTGACATGATAAGAGACACCAACAATACAGGGAATCCCAACATGATAAGAGACACCAACAATACAGGGAAACCTGACATGATAAGAGACACCAACAATACAGGGAATCCCAACATGATAAGAGACACCAACAATACAGGGAAACCTGACATGATAAGAGACACCAACAATACAGGGAATCCCAACATGATAAGAGACACCAACAATACAGGGAAACCTGACATGATAAGAGACACCAACAATACAGGGAAACCCAACATGATAAGAGACACCAACAATACATATAGAAACCCAACATGATAAGAGACACCGACAATACAGGGAATCCCAACATGATAAGAGACACCAACAATACAGGGGAACTCTTTGTTTAAGAAGCACTTACCATACATGGCAACCTGACATAAGACACAAATAGTACAAAGAGACCTACCATGATGGGAGACACCAACATGCTTGCTACAAGTACCACTGAACTATTCTCCACGAGTCCCATGGCCGAGATTGAACTACAATACAAAACATTATAATCATCCATATTTCAAAACATATATAGAATTCTCGTGTTTTACAATTATAAACAAAGGCTTTTACAAATGAAAGGCATTTTTAAAAAACATTGAGGAATTCACAAATCTACAAACCTTGCTAGGAGGACCAACACCAGAAAATCAAATGTAAATTCTGCATTTCCTTGAACAGAGTTCACAACCTACAACAACAAGAGGCCCAGAGGGCCTGAATCATCTGAATACATTTTTATCAAAGCCACCATCGACAAATTAAGATCATATCTTGTCATTCCTTTACAACATTTTTAAGAATTTACTACATTTCTATCAGGCCCTGTCCCTTAGGCCCCAGGTGGGTCAGACCAATCATTTATACAAAATTGATTTTCCTTCGCCCAAGGGTGATTCAGACCAAATATTGTCAATAGCGTTTCATTCCTATGGAAGTAAATCCGTTTCTCCTATTTGACCCTGCTACTGAGGCCCCTTGGTGGTCAGAGTTATCATTTATACAAAATTAGTTTCCCTTCATCCAAAAATATTTCAAAAAAAATATTGAACAAAATCCTTTCATTCCCACAGAAGTAGGATTTTAAAGAAACTGCTGTTTCCCATTATAATTGGGCCTTGCCCCTCAGGCCCCTGAAGGGTCAGACTCACCAATTATACAAAATTTGTGTTCCTTCACCAAAGGATTTTTCAGATCAAATAGGGAACATATCCTTTCATTTCTATGGAAGACAGATTTTAAAGAAGAATTGCTCCATTTCCCATATCTGCTATTTCCCCCCTTCACCTAATAATGCTTAAGACCAAAGTTTGTCAAAATATGCTGTTTGGTTTATGACGTGGTGGGATTTCTAGAAAAAGTTGACGGACAACAGATGGTGGACACTGAGCCATGGCATAAGTTCACTTACTCGTTGGTCAGGTGAGTTAAAACAATCATCTCCCTTAGAATACTTACTCAGTGGTATTTCTTACAAATTGTTTACCTCCATCAATTTAAAACAATTCAGAATCACCATCTTACTAAACCAACTAACTAAATACAAATTTGTATCAACCAAATAATATCTAAATATTGTGTTAGTTGAGAATCCTGTATTGCAGAGAAATCGTGGCTACTTCCAGGCCTGGTATGGTTGTACCAACCTCTGTGACAAGCATACGAGCCTTGATGGATTTCTTAAAATCACTCTGCTTCTGTTCATCAGGATTAGCACTGCAACACAAAACTACAAAATTTATACTACGTGCCTCTTCCTTTTGTCTAAAAGCAATCTGTTGATATTCTTGAAGAAACACAATTCACAATTTCATTTTTCATACAACAGTTAAGTTATACATATAAAATCATCTGTTAAAGAACAAGACGGTCAAAGCAAAAGAATAATATTATTATTTCAACACAGAAACGTACGCAAAGGTAACTCGATCTTCTTCCTCTTCCTCTTCTTCATTCACAACTTCTCCGGCTCCCTTATAGATGCTTGTTTCAAACATACTGAAAGAGATTTATTGGTCATCGTCACATTTATAATTCCTATAAAATAGAAGATATTGCAGACTTACATATCTTTTTCATTATAAAGTTTCAATCTAACTACATATCAATATCACTATAAAAAGTTATCAAAATTCCCATGTTTTTGCCCCAAAACAGCAGAAGCTGCAAATAAATTTCCTCCAAATTACAGTAAGATGTCAGGATGATGATATTAGTAACTAAGCTAAGCTTCAATTCAATCATATATCAATGACACTATAAAAAGTGGACTTTGATGCAAATTCTCAAATTCTGATGTTTTTGCCCCAAAATACCAACACCTATTATACAATTGCTTTTAAATTGAGATTAGGTATTTATTATGATGGTTTGAGTAATCAACTCAATTGGATAATTATAACACTGTGTAAAGTAGAAGGCGAGACAAAAACAGTTTTTATAAAGAACTGTTATTTTTTTAATAAACAAGAAAGAGGCTTAAAGCAACACAAGTTACGAGGGGTGTTCCAAAAATAATGTCACTTGCATCGGTGCTCGTATAGCGGAAGTGCTTTTGTTCATTTTAATTTGCTCTGCCCTTCAAAATACTCTCCGCCAGCCAAAACATACCTTTTTAGCCGGTCAATCCATTTTTGGAAGCATTTTTCATACTCTTCAATGGGTACACCCATCAGACACTGATAAACAGCAGATCCAAGGGCATTTCTCGAATTGTATCTCCTTCCAGATAAATGATATTCAAGTTTTGGAAAGAGAAAATAGTCGCAGGCGGCCAAGTCTGGCAAATACGGAGGGTGCGGAAGGACGGTAACTTTCTCTGACTCCAAAAAGTCAGTCACAATACGTGCCTTGTGAACGGGTGCATTATCATGCAAAAGTCGGACATACTTAAGTCCTGTTTTGGGGCGGCGACTTTTGTAGTAGTTCCTCAACTTTCTCAGAACAAAGTTTTTATAGAACTTGTCTGTGACCTTTCTGCCTTTTGGCACCGGGATTTGAATAGCTGGACCCTTATTAGTGAAAAAAAATAGCATACAAAACCTTCTTTACCGTTCGTATTCGTTTGGCAATACTTGGGCGTCTGGCATTTTTAGTGGCCCATATTCGGTTGGCAACCTTCCGCTTTGGTTCAAAATAATACACCCAGGTCTCATCACCAGTGACTATATATTATTATCAAAAGCCTTTTTACTATATTTTGGGTACATTTTGAGAAGTTTTTTTGCCATTGTTAAACGCGTCTTCTTTTGCTCATCCGTTAACAAATGGGGTATCCATCTTGCATTTATCTTTCTAACTTTTAGGTGTTTCTTCAAAATCGCATGAACTCTTGCTAACGACAAGTTTGTCATTCGAGCCAATTGTCTTACAGTGAATCGAGCATCAGTTTGGAGGATATTTCGGATTTTTTCTATGTTACCTTTAGTCGTAGTTCTTGCAGGACGACCTGGGTGAGCAGCATCTTTCAGTTGCTGCTGCCCAGCACTAAATTTACCTACTCACCTACAAACACTCCTGTGAGACATTTGGCCCTCCCCATAAATGTCACACACCTCGCGGTGAATATCTACAGCCTTTATGCCGAGTAATGACCTACCTTTTATATAGGCCCTAATTTCAAGAACATTTTCAGCTCCTTTTCCTGTCATTTTGTGTCTAGTCTAACGAATAGGCTATGAAACGATGTACACTGTACCGAGGCCAGTGAACGTGTGGACGAGATATTTACCTGTGTCACGAGCCAGTGATCACTCAAACGACACGAGGTGGTTTTGTGCATAAATTGCATGATTTCCGCGAAATAAAGCACAGATGACATTATTTATGGAACACCCCTCGTATCTTTCAGACCTTTGTTTGGACTCTGTTCTTGGTAATAATAACAGTGACCTTGATATTTGACTTTCACGCCTGAAGAACAATTATAAGGAGGCACAATATGCTGTATGAAGTTTGAGTTTGATAGGCACAAGAGAAATCAATTTATCGCATGAATTTTTTTATTTTGATGGCAGTTCAATTTATAGTAATGGTTACTTAAATATTTGACCTTCAAGCCTGAAAAGCTACCCCAAGCAAGGGTTCAGTAAGGAAACACTGTATCAAGTTTGAGTTTGATAGGACCAATGAAAATGAAGTAATCGCATGTAAACCTTTTTTCATATGTGGATTCTATATATAGTAACAGTGACCTTGATCTTGATCTTCATATCTGGAGTTTAATCGACCTGAAGTTCAATCCCATGCAATGACTATCAGTAAGAAAGCCCTGTATCAAGTTTGGGTTGGATTGGCCCAAGCTTACTCAAGTTATCACACTGGAACCTTTCTCCAATGGCTATCAGTAAGAAAGCCCTGTATCAAGTTTGGGTTGGATTGGCCAAAGCTTGATCAATTTATCACGCTTGAACCTTTTTCAACCAATCAATGTTGTAGACACCGAACGCCGATACCCCTACATGTTGCCTGGAAAAGCGGCACTATAAAAGGAATATGCTACAGTAAAATATAAATGTATGGATAGAGGAACAAGGCCACTCTTACCTTATAGAAGACTGGGAATCGTCACCGATACCAATTTCTGCCAACTTGTTCAAAATCTTTTCACAGTTCTCTCCTTCTTCCACAAACACAAACTTAAAAAAAAAGGAGAATTCACCTAATTATTTGTAAAGTTTACTGTTCAGTGTCAGTATCACCAAGCTAGGGGTTGTGTAGGTTAGTAGAAAGTATCGGTTCTTTCTAATTTGAGTTTATTAAAAAAAAATGGAATAACATATTCATCGTAATAAGCGCCAAAGGCACTTAAAAACTGATCCCAAAGGAGTCACTTAATATACTAATAGGATAAGACCTGGAGGAAAAATGTCGTTTTTGTAAAGTCAATAAGTACAATATATTGTGATCAGAATGGGTAGTGCTCATGATGTGCGATATTATTGTCATGAATTTCTGACAATGTGTACACATATTACCGATATTTGTGGGATAATTTCCTTGTAAACAAGCACAGTGAAGTTTACAGTACCGTAATATAGAATAATTCAGTTTTGACCTGATAAGTAGAGGCACTAACTTATATAGTTGCAACACATTCACAGAAGGGGGACGGATGCTTTCAAGGGAATAGGCACTAATTACTGTGAATACAGTATTATGAAACGTTGATTAATTAATCAAAGACCCATTGACAGATCAAAAGTTTCTTGTTTTATACGACAGAAGCTCTGACTAGCTAACTGCCAACAACTCCAATATTTAGCAAATCAAATATAGCTAGTCAGATCCCTTTTGACTCAAAATAATAAAAAGGAAAAGGGTCTTCAAAATTTTCTTTAAAATTCCAACAATTGATCATGAACCCAGTGTGTGCATGCCAAACACTGTCGGTCATGTCCGAAAAAAATCATGGCACATGGCTTCGGTATGAAGACGTAACAAAGGAACTAAATGACCCGAACATTTTTGTGTGGCTTTTGGCAGCAGACCAGTAGTAAACAATAATCCAGAAGGCTGCAGTCATATATACGACTGTCAGTGATGGAGGACTTCGAAAATATCTAAGGTTCCCAATGCAACGAAAAAAAGAGTCCCATGGAAAATGTTGTAATGTTGTCATATGGAAGCCATGACAATTTTTTTTTGCCCAGTCAAACAGAAACAAAATTAGTAGTGTAAACATTGAATAACATTGAAGAAATCCCTGTTTTAGTCAATTTTTTTATGAAAGAACATTTTAACTTTCAAACTTTTTTTAATTATTTTTTTTTGGACATGTAAAAATTATTTTGGACCTGTAAATTTTTCAGATTACCTGCCCAAATGTCCTGTAAAGGTTTTGAAAGTTTGGCACACAATGTGAACCAGAATTTTTGAAAGAATATTGAGATGCAGCATAGTTCTGTTTCTGTATTGTGACATGATACAATATACATGTACCTGCATAATGTGTATTGTGATATACTTGTTTTCCAATATATTGTACCCCTCACCCTGTTATTCTGAGTGCAACTACAAAATTCTATATCTTGTATGAATTGCAGTATACAGACCTGAAAAGATTTGCCATTGGTTGTCTTATGTACAGACAGATTCTTTATGGAAAAGCTCTCTAATGCTGACAAGGCCCTCTGTGGAAAAAGAGACAAAAATTGAATTTGATTGTGAAATAGCAAGAAATGGTCAAAAAACTTTTTTTTTTTTGCATGTATTTCATGCCTATCATGTACCTTTATGTGTTCAAATTATCCTTTTCTTTCTTGGAAAATGATTAAGTTGAAAAGGCAGTCAGCACATTTATAAAAGTAGTTTATCTACTAATTTCTTTAAAATAAAAAAAAAACAATGTTATACATATTATCTTAAGACTCTCCATCATTTTTTTAGAATTTAAAAAATAAAAATTCTTTCAGTTTCTGTGATGATTTAAGACTCTCAAAACCCATAGTTTGCCTACCTGGAACAGGGATTCCGTCTTTACAAATATCTCCAATTCTTTATCATTTTCCTTTACACTGTTCTTTGCTACATCTGTAGATCTTCTGGGTTTGTCATTGTTTTCTGTTGGAAGTTTCTTTGTTGTATAATCACAAGACTGTGGTGCAGTGTCCGGACTTTCTACCAACTTCTCATCAACATCTTGACAATCTTTTTCGGCATTGGTACCGGTGATGTCTGTAATTCCATCGGACGACGAGTCTGAAATTTTGTTGGATGAGGGATCTGGTACGGGAATGGGTAATGTCTGTGCTGATTGCAGAGCTACTGGAGTTTCTTGTGCTTGATGAAGTTCCGACTCAGAAACAGAATCTGAATCGTGCAGATCTTCATTTACAGAATTTTTTATCAGTGGGGTTTCCTTTTCGATTGTTTCTGTTGCAGGTGGGAAAGTCCAGGCTGGTGAGGTGGAGTCCTGTGTTGCTTGGCTACTGTTCCAAGTGTCACAGTCACGGACCTGTACTGGATCAACTTGTGGTGGTGATGTGCTGGTTGGGGATGACGGAGGTGTGAAGTCCCATGGTGGTGGTGTTTGCAACGCAGTATCCTCATCATCATCGATTGAGGGATCGGGGATCATGTTGGGCGAGGGATCAGATATCCCAGAAGTCGATGTGTCTAATGTTTCAAGTTCTGGGAATGTCGGTACACGAGTAGCTGATGAGTCAGAAGGAGTAGTTGAAACGTCTGATACTTTTTGGGGTGAGGGTTGTGATGCCGGTGAAATAGGCTTACCCTTTTCGTCCTGTTCTTCCGGTTTGACAGGTGCCACTGTCAGAGCCAAACTTTCATTGTCAACATCGCTGCCTGAAAGTGTAACATCTTGTACATCGCCTATTTTATCCTTTGAATCAATGACCGGAACTTCGGATGACCTACCGTTGTCGCTTTCTGACGTTTCCCGTATATTCTCTTGTTTCGCTGCCGCTGGTTCTGCCTTCTTTGTTTCTTTATCTTTAACATTTACATTGCTTTCTTCTTCGACAGGAACGCAAACAACGAAGAGAAACGACGACGCTGTCATCTTTGTTTGGTCATGCGAACGTTTAGAAGTAACTGTACAGATATGCTATGGAACTATCGATGAGGAAGTTTTCGTCTGCGATAACACTGATGAGACAACCGTCATCGCTGTTTCCTTATCGCAGTTGTCCTACATTAGAGGCGTTAATCGTTTGTGTTTACCAGCACAGGTGCATTCGATTCCGATCCGCCGACAACGCCTGAAAGTCATATAGTCACGCGAGTGATATATATATAGGCCTAATGTGGGTTTATTCTCTTGTGTAAATATCAAATATTTTCTAACAAGTGATGTGCTACACAATTTGTTTAGAACCACGAAGCATGGAATATTGAATATTTTTATATTAAATAACATTTTATTTCATAGTTACACTTACATGCATGTAATACAATATATAGAAGATATACGCACTCGTGAAAATAAATAAAAACAAAATCTGCCATACGAGTGAAATATATTTCATATTAACGACAAACCATTGAATTTTTTTCTTTTTATGACATTTCCAATGAGACTTTAAAATGCTTTTAGGGCCTTGTGTTTTTTTTTTCTTAACCTGTCTACTGGAAAGTAGCTATATGGGAACAAATCTTTTTAACAGGAAAGTAGTTCAGGTAAAACCTTATATTTACTGTAACAGTTACACTGCAAAATCGTATATCAGAACTGGAAATATAAGTTTTATCAGTTTGATGATTTTCTATATTTCACTGGCAAAAATGCAATAATCAATACTTTTGCACTAACTTTGATTCTATAAAACTCGACCACGTGTATGTCCTTCCTTACATTGTGTTTGTTGAATTATCTTAATTTAGCGTATGACATCTATAGTTTTAAAATAGTTGAGTAAATAGATGAACTATTTTATGCATATACTGTTCAGTTGGATAAACTTACCTTTGAGCAATGGCCGTAAAGCACACTACTTATAAATGCCATCGTCGGAAACCCACGATACACTTAAAAGTGTACATGTACTGTGGGTATCCGAAGATGTATATATTTTGAAAGGTTTGAATAAACAGTCTGAAGAGCTCCCGTTGACAATCTGATTAAAATACAAATCCTCACTATTACTACCGTGTGTACATACGATAGTAATACTGAGGATCTGTATTTTAACCAGATTGTCCCATTGATGGAGTGAAAGTACTAAAAGAATGTGTCCGTTTCATTTTTGACGTTACATATATATAATAATATATATAGGACGTGCGTGTATATATATATGTATTTGTGCTTTAAACACATAAAATTATATTAATAATGACTTACTAATTTCAAACTGTATATAAAGTTTGAACAATGCGACAGTCACAAACAGGGCCCGTATTCATAAACCCGTTCTCATGCTCAAGCATGGATGTCGTGCTCAAGGCTTATTACTTGTTCTGGCTATAGATTATTCTTAAAATCTAATTTTGTCAAAGTTTTGGGAAAATGTTGAAGAGACATGAAGCCAAAAGCTGTTTTCAACATTTACATAGACTTTTTGACTCTTCGACATGATTAAAGAGAGTTTCAAGAAAGCTGGCTTGAGCACAGAATCCACGTTTGAGCATGAGAACGGTTGCATGGATGCAGGCCCCGGTCTCACTTGTTGGCATTGATAGAAGTAAAAGATTTTGTACTCTATGTAATCTTAATGATATAGAAGACGAGTTTCATTTTGTATTAGTTTGCACTAGGTATTCTGATTTAAGACAGAAGTATTTAAAATATTATAATAGAAATAATCCAAGTGTATAAGCTTACACAATTACTTAATAAAAACAATGTTAAAGACTTGTGTAATCTTGGGAAATATCTGTTAGCGGCAAATAAGTGCCGATCACAAGCATGAGATATATATAAATATATATTTTGCAATAATAATATTGATTAATGTTACTATTATATTATTGCATCGTTCATTCTCCTGTGGCCAATTCAACATTTTGTATATATGTAAATATCCTGTATATATCATATGTTTACACTGATAAGTCGTAAGACTTAAAGTAATAAAAGAACTTGAACTAGAACACTTAAAAGTGTCTGCAAGCGTCAACAAACGACTTTATCAATATCACCGTGTTCAAGCCAACATTAGGGGGCCAATACTGATGGGGGCAATTAATATAGTAAAATTCCGGTTGTGCAGGTGAAACATCAAGACACACACTTTTAACACCAATAGTTGCTTTGTGCCTAAATGTTACAGGGGTTTTTTCAAACAATTTCAACACAGTCTTGCAACATGCTGGGTGTTTGGTAAATGTGTGCTCAAAAAACACATTTTCTCTTTTTAAATACGCAGTTTTATATACATAGCTAGTTGCAGTATTGCTTCAATGTGTCTGTTATTTGGACATGCACATGAAACACACGCATATATACACATTGTTATTTTAGGATTAGAGATAGAAATAAATTGCGAACACGATGTTTTCTTAGGGGGGGGGGGGGGGGGGCAATTCATGGGTTAATTTGTTGTGCATCGTATACGGAGGTTGGAGTTAATTGCATTTTCTTCGATTCAAGAGAATTTCTAGACCAGTTTCAAAATGTAAATATTCAATTCGGGCATATGACGGAAGTCCGGTTATAATACCAGCAAATTCCATTTGGTCTTTCTCTTACATTTCAGTTGCATAAGCTGTGCAACCATCATACAATTCACAAGCATATTATAAAACTGGTAAACAAATGATGTATACATCTTTAAAAGAGTATCACGATTCAATAAGTATTGTAGTCTGTGCAAACCTTTGACTTTTTTTCGTAATTGAAGTATATATTGTACAAATATGACCCCTCTCCAATTTCGCCATCAATTTAAATATTATACCTAAGTGCTTATAATGATCAGTAAAACTTAAATTTCGCCCTTAAATTCTCATTCTAAAACTATCAATTTCAACCGAGTTTGTAACAAAAATTATCTCATTATTTTATAGATTGAACATTACTAACCAAGTTTGGAATCATACCATCAGCAATGTACATCATTTATGAAAATTAGAAACAACTGGATGTGTCAGTGGGACACAAATGCCCCCACCGGCAATACATATTGACTTTTTAATACGTATATTCATAGCTTTTCTGGATTAAATTCCATGTCCCACTTGGACTCTCATGCTTCCAGGTTATTCAGATACTTTTGGAGCACATGATGATTCTGAAGACTGTTGAATGATAGGTATAGGGCTGTGCCATCTGCGAATACCCTTACGCGTGATTTCATTTATTATAATATAAGCCAGAAATAAAGTTGGCCCGAGGACAGACCCTAGGGTACCATTGATGTGACGGGTACAATGGTCGAATGTGTCACCTTCTACATTGTTTTTGCTACCTTGATTTTACAACAGCCTGTGCCTTTTTGAAATTGGAAATTACAGTACGATATACCCTGGTCCAGTTCGGTTGCTAATTCAAGTCATCGTTGCGCTGTGGTCTAATTACCTTTGTGATTATTTGGAACCCTAACCCAGCTTGCCTTGTTGTACACCAGGACTTTGCGTAGTTTAACATTGATGAATTTGACTTGTATAGTTACCTTTGCATATACTAAATCATGATGAGACAATCCAAGGATGGTAGTTTCTCTGGTCACGAGGGTGGGGTTGTTCGTAAGGAAAGAAATCTAGGTTGTTATTTTCTCTCTTTGGTTTCCTACAATCTTCACCAAGTTCTTAGCTTCCAAAATATTAGAGAAGTCTTGGTAGATGGGAATACTTACATTATGTACGTTACTTTGACAGTGGGGTGGTTGTTCTCCCAGGAACGTTTAGAATAATTGAAATCCAATATTAAAGTAGTATCCAAACGTGATTGTCCTTTTTTTAGTCACCATGGAAATCGATTTGGAAAACCTTATCATTTTACTTAAGTTCATAATAAGAGGAGATGGATAATGGTTTGGATCCTGTAATTTCTAGTTTTAATTCATATACAATAGGCCCAGAGAGCCTGTATCGCTCACCTAGATACATTGGTATCCAGGTAATTGTGGTAGAATATTATCCAAAAAGATCCCAAGGACAAGGATAGGCTGAAAGACCAATCCTTGAAGCATATCTGTATAAATTAAAAGTTTGGTAAATGGGTGAGTATCTCAACTGTTTTCAAGTTCAACTAAGAAATTAGGTCCTCAGGGGTGTGGCCAGACCCTGACATCAGTTGCTAATATTACGATTGTGTTTGTCTCTTTATGCCCAGCAACTGTATATAGTTTGGCGATCTCAACCATTTCAAAGTTGTGACACGGGGTTCAAGTCTGCAAGGGTGTGGCCATCGTCGGATACCCACGGTTGATCTCGCTTCACTAACTCATGAGCGAGTGAGTTAGCGAAGCGAGATCAACCGTGGGTATCCGACGATGGGGTGTGGCAGACCCTGGAATAAAATCTAAACTCCTGATTGTGATTGTCTCTTCATGCCCAGCAATAATTGTATATATACATGTAGTTTTGGGGTGGGGATCTCAATCGCTCAAAAGTTATGACTCAAAAGTTAAGTCTTTTTGGCCCCACCCCTCAGGAGATCTGTAAAATTTTGAACCCTCTCACGATGTTTCCAAACAATTATGATTGATATCCAGTGAATAGTTATAAAAAAAAAGTTGCTAATAACACCAATATGATAAAAATTTATCCCCTTTGGGCCCCTACCATCAGCCCGGGCATGGGAACTCAGCCATGGCCCCGCCCCTCAGCCCCCTGGGAGCTCAGGCAAACTACAAGACTACCTAGGGATACTACCAGTGATATATATTTGGTATCGATTGCTTGGCTTCAGAGAAGAGGTTGCTTAAACCAATATAGCAACATAATTCAATAATTCTTTTTGGCCCCTCCCTACAGCCCCCTGCTGGAATCAGTTCCACCATTAGTACAATTTTGAATCCTGAGCACCTAGGGATGCTTCCTGCCAAATAAGATTGATCTCCAATCAGTGGTTATGGAGAAGAAGTCGCATATGTTAATATACCTAAATAACCCGTTTTGGCCATGCCACTCAGCCCCTTGGTATCTAGGTAATCATGATAAAATATTTTCTTTTTGGCTCGCCCCTCAGCCCCCTAGGGGGTCAGTCGCTCCATTAGTACAAATTTGAATCCTGAGCACCCAAGGCCTTCCTGCCAAATAAGGCTGATTTCCTATCAGTGGTTATGGAGAAGAAGCCTTTTTGTTTTTCTGATCAGTCCGAAAATTGAAAGGGCAAGCAAAACAAATCACCTGCAGAAACCTACATACAAAACTTGGGAATAATCAATCAAGACTAGTAATGATCAAGAAATAGTGATAACAAACTATTACTCACAAATCAAAGTTGGCGTCTGTTGGTCATATTGTTTATCAGATCAGTCCAAAATTGGACCATGCACAACAAGGAACCAAGAGGAATCTACATGTGAAATTTGAGAATGATCTATCCAGTACTTCTCAAGAAAATAGTATTAATAAACGATTACTCACAAAACCCAGCTGGCCGCCTGTTGGCCATATAGTTTATCGGATTTGTCCGAAAATAAGATATGCAAAACTAGGCATCATGGGGAACCTACATATAAAATGTGAGAACAAGTCATCTAGTACTTCCCAAGAAATAGTGATAACAACTTATTACTCCCAAATCCAAGATGGCCACCTGTCAGCCATATTGTTTATCGCATCTGTCCGAAAATGAAGCAGGCACAACTAGGCACCAAGGGGAACCTTCATATAAAATTTGAGAATGATCCATCCAGTACTTCTACAGAAATATCGATAAAAAGATTTGTTTAAGGACCAATGATGTTGGACGCAGGGTGATTTGAATAGCCCACCATCCAATGATGGGATAAATTAAAACTGCTTCAGAGATAATCATCAATGTAAGTAATGTGTTCTCATTTTTTCCGGCATACTGTACCTATTACTAAATTTAAAAGGTGCAGCATATGTGTGTGTTATGTCACGGGCGCTCGAATCTGGACCCCGCCCCCTTTACTAGCCAAATACTCTTATATATCATATATATGATATATAAGAGTATTTGGCGAGTAAAGGGGGCGGGGTTCAGATTCGAGCGCCCGTGGTTATGTCATCTTCCATGAATCCTATAAGTGGATTTGGTGATCCCTTGTAACTATGTACATATACAGCCTCTGACCTCCTCCGCCTGTCGGTAGTTGACAGATATCAATATTTCAAATGTCACCAACAAAGGCAAGTTGTTTAAGAACATTTATTTCTGAATACATATATCAATCAGTCATATTGAATGTGCATCTTGCTGTTTATCTTAACAAGCACAATTTTTGGGGGGGGTTTTTTGTGTTGGTAGGAGGTTATTGTCTGCGTCACTTCCCAGTTGTTCGGTAAGTTACATTAAATGTAACAGGCTCATTACTTGGTCCAAATGATGTGAACTTTTACCTAAGATGGACCAAAATCATGTGATATGGTTGTAAGTCAGGAGTAACCACTATAAATACAATATTCAGCTTCAAAACTATTTCCAAATATCTTGCATATCATTGACAAACATTTTGTTGTTCTTTATCAACTCATCACTAGCAAAAGTAATTTACGATACAGGATTTCATTTTAGCATAATGGTTTTATGAATATGGACTATGAATCATAACTTAATCAATGTCTTCAAATGCATAGAGTCATTGGAGCTTTCAGCTGCTAGTATGAGATCACTGCAGGAAAATGTGTTATAACAAGAGGCCCAGAGGGCCCGTATTGCTCACATGGATAAATTGGTATCTAGGTCATCATGGTAAAATATTTTTTAAAAAGATGCTATGGGAAGGGACAGACCAAAAGAATTATCCTTTAAGTATATCTGTATACATTAAAGATTGGTTAATGGGTGGGTATCTCAACTCACTGTTTTCAATCTCAACTGAGAACCAAGGTCCCTAGGGCTGTGTCTGGACACTTACATCATGATAATATCATGATTGTGTTTGTTTCTGTATAGTTTTGGAGTGGGGTGTCTGCAAGGGCATGCCAGACCAAGGGTCAAATCTAAAATCATATTTGTGATCATCCCTTTATGCTCTGCAATTGTATATATACAGTTACGTGCCAAAAGTCTTTCAATTTCTTTTATTTTGCTATATATTCTTTGTATTTTCAACCTTTTTCAATGAATTTTCCTGACTTTGTTTATGGATGGATTTTGACAATTTTTTGTCATTTGGTACAGAAATATACAAGGTTTCCTCTCATAATATTTATTTAATTTTCCGTTGTGTATTTATGGAGCTACACAAAATTATCTACACTGCTAATTTCCATGTGACATCATTTCTCTATATAACGTTACCAAAATGACGTCAAAATGGTGTCCAGAAAATTGGATGTTGTAAATAAATTAACATTTCTCTAGTAATACATAACGGAAAACAACTGAAAATATTAAGAGATGAAACAGGAAACAATTCTCTATTAGTACACAAAATTTCATTAAAAATGATCTATAAACGAAGTTAGGAAAATTCATTGAAAAAAGTAGAAAATACAAAGAATATATGGAAAAATAAAAAAAATTGAAAGACTTTTGGCACGTCACTGTAGTTCGGGTTGGGGATCTCATCTGTTTAAAAGTTATGATTAAAGAGTCAAGTCTGCAAGGGCGTGGCAGACCCTGGGGTCAAATCTAAAATCACATTTGTGATCGTCTCTTTATGCTCAGCAATTGTATGTAGTTTTGGGGTGGGGATTTCAACTGTTTAAAAGTTCTATCAATATTGTCTCCTTTTTGAACCACCCCTAAGGTCTCTGGTGGTGGGGGTCAGCCCCATCATTTGTACAAATTTGAATCCCAGCCACCAAGGAATGCTGCCACTAAAATATGAATGTCATACATAACTTAGTTTCAGAGAATAAGTCGTTAATATGAATATTGCTAAATGGACTCCTTTTGCCTCTGCTGGGGATCAGTCTCAGCATTTGTATAATTTAAATCCCTGCCACATAGGGACACTTCCTACCATAAATATTAAATTCTGATCAGTGGTTATGAAGAAGTCAATTGTTGACAGACGCCAGACGCCACGGTATGGCATAAGCTATTAAGCTGATGCTTCTTATTAATGTCAGTATCCTTCTTCTGCAGTGCATACTGGAAACATGATGTATAAAATTGACATAAGATAAAATAATGAATTGTTATCACATAACAATATACACTTTGATGTATTGGTTTGATGTACACATGTATTGGTAAAATATATATATATATATATTTCTAAAATACAAATTTAACACAATATAATGTTCAATTTTCAAACAAAATTTAGTTTTCAATTAAAAAATATTTTCATTATTTCTAAATTTTCTGGTCAAGAAAATCATTGAACATAAACTATGTAGATTAAATTATGGACCACTAACACAAAGTCTAGCAAGAGGCGCATAGGCCTTAAAGATCACCTGAGTTGATATACTCGTACCAATAACCTTTGTTGTTGCGTCTTACACTAAAATTATCATTAACCCCAGCCAAGTATGAACTATAAAACTTGATAAGTCAGCAAGGGCCCCTTTTAAGTCTATATAATCTCCCAAAATCATCAATCCTTGGAGTTTTAATTTGGACCAAATGGCCAAACCAAGTTACTTTGATCTTTGTTCAACATACTTCGCAAAGTGAAAAGATGCAAATGTTTTCCTTTACTTTTGAACTAGTGACTGAGACCTATTTGCCTTTGACTTTTGGTCAGTTGACTCTGTGTTCAATTCCTAATAATTCATAATGTCCTAACAAAACACGTGACCTTTACATTTCATCCAACACCTTGACACTTTGTCATTTATCATAAAATCAGTGAAAAGCTACAAAATTTGACCTTGAACTTTGACACAGTCACCTTGACCTCGAATCTTGGTATTTGAGCTCAGTAGGCATCTTGGTGAACTGATCAACCTCTTTCATGGGAAGTCTAGGAGTCATGAAATTAATAATAATTGTGATAAAGCATGTTAAAATCTTTTCATCTGTGAAAAGTATTTGATTAAGAAGAAGATTTTTGAAACTTTAACCACAAGTTAATTTGACCTTTTTGGCCCCCTCCCTCAAGCCCCAAGAAGGTTAGGACTAGATAATTTACAATTTAAGTACATCTTCGGCCTGGGAAGGTGCCTTTCCTATTTCATTGATATTGCTTCGGGGGGTTTTAAGAAGTTAAAAATGTAAATTGTTTACAAATGGACGATGCATGACTATGGACAAAAGACAATTAGAATACGTCACTTCGACTCAGGTGACCTAAAAATACATCACTTTGTCAGTCTTCAATATTGATCCAATGACATACATTTTTTTTGAAAATGAAAATTGTTTAGACGGATGGGGCATGACTATGAACAAAAGACAATTAGAATAGGTCACTTGAGACTTCGTCTCACTGGTGATCTAAAAATACATCACTCTGACAGTCTTGAATATTGATCCAACAACATATAATTTTTTCACAATGGTAAAATATGTTATAGATCATCAATCATGCTATCATCCTAAATAACCACACTTGGTAATCATCTGATGATCAATAGTAACAGTTATTGTAAAGCAACTTTCTCTGTTGGTTATAACATGAAGTTATCCTTCAATACAGAAGCAAACTGTTGTGTTTAAAATAAGTTCATTCTTAAAACATATAAATGATCATAATTTTTATATCTCATTTTTGAAAAGATACATCACACAATGAACTGCATAAAAATAATTCTTTCTCACATTTTAGTACATACATAGTATATGCTTTGAGCTCCAGATCCATTCACATCAAACTTCTGTTTCAACAATACACACAAGAGGCCCAAAGGGGCTGTATCATTCATCTGGATCAGTTGTACCTTATATAACAAACATGGAGGAGGGGGGTTCAATCTAATCAAACTGACTGTTAGGGGCCAAGAGCCATCATTTCTTCAACATTGGATCCCCTACCCCTAAGGTTACAGAACAAGGACCCGTAGGCCTTACTCAAATTGTATATACTTGTACCTATATAGCTTTTGTTGTCCTAACACCAAAATTATCAAGAACACCGACAGATCAGAATAGTAAGACATGAGGCCCATGGGTCTTAACCGTCATCTGTCTATAAAGATGGATCACCTATATAATGTTGTATAGGTTATTGCAGTTATTTAAAGATATTAACACATTTGACCCCTGTAAACTTGTAAGAGGGTCTGTGAACTTGTAAGAGGGTCATGATCAATGAAAAAGCTTAGTACATGTATCCATTCATCCCAGCATACTGCTTGAAACAAATCAGTATCTTAGTCTTTTCTTGATTGAGAAGATGTTTCTGGAAGATTTTCATACATTTGACCCCTGTGACATTGAAAGTGGGTTAAGGTCATTCATTTGAACAAACTTGGTAGCCCTTCATCACGGCATGCTTCGGCCCAATATTAGTCGGCCTGTATTAGTGGGTCTTTTGGTTATGGAGAAGCTGTTTAATATCTTGACCCCAGACAACAGATGATGGAAGACCGGACAATATCCTAGGTGTTCAAATTCTGTCAAAATCTTTGGTGTTTATAAGAAGGTGTAGGGATTTATAGAAAAAGCTGGCAGACGGAGGAGTGCCATGGTATGCCATTATTATATATAACCTCAACATGGTCCCATGGACAAAATTACAAAGGGAGTTACACTGATGGTGTCTTTAAATGCATTGTTGCAAGCACTCCGATATACATGCAAACATATTTTAAAATGAACTGGACACAGGTTTTGCAAAAGAACAATTGATACATAGAGTCTGAATAGCACTTCACTGTTTCTAAATTTTAAAGCTTTTGTGAACAACAAATTTCAACTGAAACTTATTGGGTGAAAATATGTGAACAGTCACTTAATATTTTTTTTTCGCTGATACTTATAATTATTGGGTGATAATTTGTTGTTAACCCTAACCCAAAACTTGGTAGACTTTCATCCCATCATGCTACATAAACTATATCAGCACCCTAGGCTTTTAAGTTATTGAGAAGTGTAAAGGATCTTTAACCCATTTTACCCCTGTGACCTGGAAAGTAAGCAAAGTTTGTTCATTTGAACAAACATGGTAGCCCTTCATCCCAAAATGCCATCAGCAAAATATAAGTACCCTGGGCCTGTTAAATATTAAGAATAAGTTGTTTTAAGATCTTTAAAACACATTCGACCATTGTGACCTTGAAAGTGTGTCCAGATCATTCATTTGGACAACCTTGGTAGCCCTTCATTCCAGCATTCATACTAGCAGATAAATATCAGTACCATGGGCTTATACACACGGCATACATCGGATGGCGACTGACGAAGCACAATGGCTAAAGGTCATTCTGACCCTTTGGGTAAGATATCCAAATAATTAATCCAAATCTAACAACTTATGGCTTTTAAATAATAAAGTTTGTTTAAATATTTAAATAAAATGATACGTTTGCTGAAAAGGCAGACTTTTACAATGTTATATAATAGATGATTTTATACATTGCCCTTACTCCATTGCTGCTGAGCACATGCCAGTACTTGATGTACACGTTTCTTCTTTAACCTCTGTAGCTACAGAGCTACAGACATCTAAGGACCCTGGATCATTTACAATTTGTTCACTCACTTTCACACACTCACTGACAATATCACTTCCATTACAGACATGGCTTTCTCTATCTTTGTTAATAGATTGATTTTCTGATGAACCACATGCTTCACTATTCATATCATTATTGTTCAGAGAGCAACATGCTTCATTTTTCATGTCATTATTGTCCAATGAACTACACTCTTCACTTTTCCTGTCATTATTGTCCAATGAACCACAAGCTTCACCTTTCCTGTCATTATTGTCCAATGAACTACACTCTTCACTTTTTCTGTCATTATTGTCCAATGAACCACAAGCTTCACTACTCTTGTCATTATTGTCCAATGAACTGCACATTTCACTACTGTCCGATATATCACAGTTATCATTTACTATAGCATCTCTACATGGCATGTTACACACTCTATTGTCTATATTTCGTTCTGTAGAATTGGCCTCACTAGCAGCACTGTACTCCTGACAACTAGTATCACAACAAATGAGGTTAGAACTAGATGATGCCGATTCCTCCTCTAAAACTGAATTGTGATGACCGACACTAGAACCTAATGGCATTTGAATGTTCCATTCCTCCTGGGAACTATAATGGTGAACAACACTAGAACCAGATGATGCTGACTGTTCAGAACTCTCATTTAAACCAAAATTGTTGCAGTCAACATGAGAATTAGATGTTGCTTGTTGGTCTAACTCCTCTGAACTAGATTTCTGATAGGGGACATTCGGAATAGATGACGTTGGCTTGTTCAATTCCTGTTTAGAGCCAGAACTGTAACAGTCAACATTTGGTGCTTTACAGTCAGATTCCTCACTTTCAAATAATAAATTGTTCTGATCAGAAGGAATGTTTTCTTTGCAATTTACAATGTTATCACTTGAGATATGGATATCCCCGGAGGAGCTTGCACTATACAGTAAATCATTGTCTTCCTCGGAGGAAGAAGCACACCGCAGTTGTCCATTAATGTGTGAGGCTGTGTCCTCTTCATCACTGACACAAACACTTAGATCACATGTAGACCTGCGAGTTCTCCCCGCATCGTCCTCTAGTACTGCCTCACTCACACTTCCGTGAGGCAATACAGCACCGATCAAGTTCTCACACACACTGTCTGTTGGTCCTGACATTTCCTCAATCTCCACATCGCTGTCATCACTGATGAGATCCACAGGGGATTCTTCCCCAAAAGACTCCTCTTCATCGGTGATGTCCATGATGTTGATTTCTCTAAATTCATCCTCATTGTCGGACAAGTATAGCACATCAACATCAGTATCCCCCTCACTACTGTCTGCTACTTCGATATGTCGGTCTTGTGCCCACAAATTGCCTGATCCAGAACTAGTGAAATGATTTGGTAAGGGGGACAGCGATGCTTGAGAGCTGCCTTCTATGGGAAGAAGGTTCTGGTTCAGAGAACAGTTAACCTGGGGTGAGGCATTGGACAACAGCTGTGACGGACTTGAGGTAGTGCTGTACTGCTGACTTGTAGTGTAGGACTGTTGTGTATTGGTGTATGTTTGTACTGTGGTGACGTTAGGTAGGAACTGTCCAGATGTTGTGTGTGGTATGTAGGCCAAGGTAGATGATGTAGCACTACGAGTGGAGCCATATAGGTTGTTGTGAGCCACCCCTGACATGGTCTGTACCAATTCCACATTACCCATGTTGGCACGCGAGATACTGTGGGCGGAGTGATGAGACTCCCACTGACCTCCTGCACTAGCCCGGTACACATGGTTTGTCATGTGCTGACTCTGTACCCCTGCCGTGGATATTGACACTGCCATGTTACTGACAAAGCTGTCTGTTCTCATCATACTTGCACTAGAGGAATGAAAGAGACCGTTGAAGCTGGATATGGCTAGGTTTGTTCCCATTGGGTTGTTATACATTAAGTTGGGACTGCTGTAGAGGCAGGGACTACTTGGCTGTGATGGGCTTTTATTTGTATTGGAAAAAATGTTTGCATCTGACATAGCACTGGAGGAAGAGATTTCGTCATGTTCACTTGTGTGTTTAGGGTAGTCTGAGGCACTGTCTGATGGGTAACTGATGGCCACATTTTGGGGCGACTCTATACGACCACATGACCGCCCCTGATGATTGATACTCCCAGAATCTGCACTTCCCTCGCAGTCTAACAAATCCTCAACATCAATATCGGAGTCATTGTTGAGCGAGGAGTCTGAATCCAGGATCTCTATGGTGCTTGTTTGGTGCCTAAACCGAGGTGTTGCTACTCTATAGCTGTCAAACATACAAGGCGAGTTCTGGTAGTTACCGGTGCTGTCATCACTGATCTGCCTACTATCTGCAGGGGGAAAGCTGGAGTCAACATTACCAGACAGTTCCGCAGATATATCTGTACCAAGCAACCCACATTGGTGATCTTGGTCCTCAATTCTGAATTCATTAGACACAGTTTGATTTAAATCCTCACTGTTAGAGGTATTTCTGTCCGGCGATGTTGTCTGCTGACAAGCAGATTTGTGGTCAGTACTGAGCTGTCCACCAGCGGTACGGTCCGTGTTGTCTGATGGATTACTAGACCCGTTGTTGTTCGAGTTACAACTAACTTCACCAGACACATCAAAGCTGGCACTGTCTTTGGTGTTCTCTTGTGCCTTCTCTGGGCCAGACATTCTACTGGAATGCTCATCCTCTTTGGAGTCAAGTTCATCAACGGACATTAAGGGAGATTGTACTGAGCAGGATGGGGCATCTTTACTGTGAACCTCCTCTGTTTGATTTTCCTGACCTGTATTGATTGGTGCCTCACTGATATCTCCATCATTGCTCTCGGAAGATTGTGTACAAGGTTCAGAATAAATTCCATTCTTTACAAGAGGGGATGACTCTAGTGACTTTGAAGGCTGAGCACAGTCCAAACAAGATTCTGTTGCGGAGGTATGTTTAAGGTCCACTGAAGCACATTGAGAAGCAGTTTTGCTTTGGCTACTTTTCTTGTGACCAGTTGGGTGTTTCTTGTATGGCTTTTTTATGTTAGATTCTAACAAGTTAGATTTTGAATCTGATGAACCCTTAGAAGAAACTTTTGAATCGGAAGATCTTAATGTAGTTGAGTCCAATGATTTTGAATCTGATGTTGTTGCCTGGGCATTCAGCAAAATTTGGGAGTCTGGAGCCAATGATTTTGGCTCTACTGTAGACGAACTATGGTTGCTTGGACTATTCTCCTTCTTCGGAGTTTTAGATTCAGTTCCATTTTTGAAGCATTCCTCTGAGTTCTGTTCTGATTGTTTTGGTTTGCTGACAACTGTAACTAAACTCCTAGGCCTGCCCATACTCTGAATCGTATCTTCCTCACTGTCCTCTGAATCTGAAGCCCTTCTTCGCTTCTTATGTTTTCTGCTTTTGTGTTTTTTATGATGTTTCTTTTCCTTTTTCTTGTGTTTTGATTTCTTTCGTTTAACATATGTGATTTCGACACTACTAGATTTACTTCTGTGGCGTTTCTTGTCCCATGATAACAAGCTTGAATTTCCTCTAGATCTGTTGTAAATAAATGAGTGATCAAAACTTGGAGAAGATATTCTTTTCCTTTTTGAACCTAATCGTCCTCTTGATCTTGATCTAGATCTATGTCTCCGGTGATCTGATATGTACTTAGACTTTGAGCGACTCCTCCTTCTCCTATATTTTCCATGTTGTGATGAAGACCTTGATTGTGATCGTGTTTTAGATCGTGATCTTGTTCTTCGCCTCTTTGATGACCTCCAGTGACTCTTTGAATGCTTATCAGTCTGTAATTTTCTATCATCCCTTCGCTTGGACTTCCTGTCTTCTGTGATGCTAGAAGTAGGTTGGGAAACCGCATTATCTTCCTCACTCGAAGAAAGCAATATCGGAGAGCGATCTTGCCAAGGTCGATCATACCCCACAAACACAATATCACTTCCAGCCTTGCTGGAGTCAGAATCAGAATCATCACTAGAGGAGTTACTCCCTGTGTTTTCTACGTCAATTTCACCCTCATCTTCTGTTTTGACCATAGTATGTGCATCCCCCATTGTACGGATTCCATCCTCTAACACTGTTTCCTCTTCAACAGTTGTTACTGCTGCTGACGAGTCAGACAACTCCGTTTCAGCTGCCCAGGAAGGCCCTGGGGTAGGAGAATCCCAGCCTGGTGTGTTAACACTTAAATGACTTCCCTCTGGATACTCCAACAAGCTTCGAACCCTATGCAACAAAGGTGAGAGGTCACGATATGTCAGTGATCTGCTTTCTCGTTGATGAGGAGGAGGTGATGGTTGATGTCGTCTCACAGTTTCCTGACTAGGAGAAATCACAATTATGTCATCATCGTCATCGTCTACAGAGAGGATGGAGTCTGTGTCGGAGTCTGACTCAACTGCTAAAGTTTGTGGTTGATACACTGCATGCTGATCATATGCAGCAATGTTATATGGAGACCTAGCAAAGTTTTCAAACTCTTGCATGAAATGTCTTGTATATCGGCCAACATACGGATAAATACTCTGGTAAAAGTCTTCACTTGTGATAGCCATGCTCTTTATCAACCCCATAATTAGTTCCAGAACAAACTGAACATTGTTATGCTGGCTCTGGAGGAGAGCATTGAGTTCTCGATTCAACCATGGGACAAGCCTGTGTGTACATGCTGGATTACTTCTGAAAAAGTTTGGGGTTGTGTCTCTGGTGCGCATTCTTGGGTCTGTTACCTCTACGAGTCTTAAATTGTTTGTGTAAATCCTCCTTCGGAAGTCTGAGCTGGAGGTCTGTCTCTGACGGCGCCAATGTGACCGAGTAGTCATGTGGTTATAGAGGCTAGGTCGTTGGAGCGTGTAATCATGTTCCTGGTACTGAGGATGCTGTCGGAAATCAGGAATATTGATTTGGAGTCGTCTCTCTAGGGTGAGTGTTGTGTGGTAGCGGAAGTTACGGGCCTGCTCTTCCCATGAAGGAATCTTTGGTGGGATTGGGTATTGGTCGTAGTCCTCGTTAGACCTCACATTGTGGATAATACTGGTGAACTTCTGTTTACACAATGGACACTCGGCTTTGACTTTGGACCATTCCTGTAGACACACAAAGCAGAACATGTGGAAGCAGCGGTCAGTGAAGGACTTGTTCTGGAGGCGCCCAAGACAAATCGCGCAGTCTGGTTCCGGTGAAGACCGCCCAGGAGATGCACCGTTTGACTTATTCTTAGCCTCTGCCCCATCAGGTATCTGACTGGTGTCCTGGCCATCTGCTACCTTAGTACTCGCCTTCTTCCTACCCGACGACCTTGTCTTTCTCCTGTTGGAATTGTCATCCATGGTGTTTTACTACATCTGAAAATAAAATGCTACTTTTAAAACATTATCATGAGATATATTTACAATTTGATATATGATCTTACATGACAATATTAAAACAGTTTTAAAATATATACGTGGGTCTCTTTTTGTAATTTTTTGAAATTTTAAAATGATTAGTTTAATATTTTGTAGCAAAATAAGTCGATTGTGTAGTGTGTTTACTACTGCAGTACCAGTCCGACAGCAAAAAATTGTTGCTGGTGACGTTGCTCATAATCAGATAAATATGTTAGCTCTGTCAATGAATGACCAAACACTTCATACTTTGAGATTAGTTTTCAAAACAACTTATTGTTATCCTGGGTACTGAGCAGTGTTCAGTAACACCAAACACCTACCTGACTATAATGGGATGCATAGCAAGGTAAGGGAGGTAACCCAAACAGCAAAAATACATTTTGCAATAAACCGATTATCAAATTTATTATATAATGAGGTGATAACAGTTTACCACTGCCAATCTGAGAAAATAATTATCATCACAACAGCAATCATACATCATTATTCATGTGATATTTTCTTCACTGTGACATACTAATTATCACAGCACAACTGTTTTGAAGAAATGAAACAGAAACTTTCCCAGTGATGAGGTTAAGACAGTGATTAGCAAATCCAAGGGATAAAATGTCTCAGAAAAACACATGTAGATGTTTTATAGACATACAGTTGGACCTTGTTAACTTGAACTCGTATAACTCAAAGAGCCTGTTTAATTCAAAGTATTTTGTTGGGTCCGGCCAAGCTTTAGACTAGCATTAGAACTCGGTCCGGTCAAGCTTTAGACTAGCATACAAACTCGGTTCGGCCAAGCTTTAGACTAGCATACAAACTCGGTCCGGTCAAGCTTTAGACTAGCATACAAACTCGGTCCGGTCAAGCTTTAGACTAGCATACAAACTCGGTTCGGCCAAGCTTTAGACTAGCATACAAACTCCTGTAACTTGAATACTAGGTTAACTTGAAGTTTTACTATGGTCCCTTCGACTTCGAGAAAACGAGGATTATTTTGTCTGAATTAATGTATTTTTTATTCTAGCTGAATTTAAAAAATGTTGATTGACTTACCCCTGGTAATTGCCCCTTTAAGATATATTTATATTATGCATAATTAATTTTCCCTTATCAAAACATAAGTAGGAGGAGATACAACTGCATTGCTCGTAAGTTGAGTACCTCAATTTTCAGCCAATCAATGGCAGGTTATCTCCCCATGTAGAATTCGTGACTAAGACAGAATTACTGATTTTAGTGCAGGTTATCTCCCCTTGTGGAACTCGTAACAAAGATATTCACGTTTTATCATTGTCTGTAGCCCAGAGTTCTATGGTATCGCGGTAGTTAACATTTACTCAAACAAAACACAGTGGCTGTATCAACACACACAAAACTATTTGGGTGTTTTTATCCTCATTATTTTTGCATGACTTTCGAAGCATGGTCCTGAGTGTTTTTATCCTCAGTATTTGTTCAATCACACATGAAAAACTCTTCAATGCCTAGCTACTTTATTCAGCGTACAGACTGCTAGTTCACGGCCATGTTGTGTAACGTCATCAAAGGGAGAGTACTATGATATCGTGGTATCATTGTATGGAAGCCCAGTAACATGTAAATATTGCTAAGGTGATGAAATAATATCACATCAAATAAGTCCATGAAAAATGTTCCAATTTCAAAACGTAATATGAATAAAAGATGATGCAATTTTAAAATGGATACACTTTGAAGATTTTTGTTTGTTTTTTGTATCTTGTTCTTCAAAAATTATCATTGATTAAAATATTGCATCAAAAATCATTAAAAAAAATGTTTTAATTGTTATTTTTTGTATCTATTAATTTGTTTATTTCTTATTCTATAAATAAGCCTTTTCCTACCCAATAAATATATATTAAATAATAGTAACTGTAAATAAAGTAAGATGTCACTTTGGCATTATGTTTGTTTTGGTCCTTAAATGTTTCCATACTTTTGATTGTGGGAAAGGGTACTTATTTGTGAAGTCACATGATGAAGTCTGACCTCATTTTGATGGTAAGCATGCAAGCAGACTTCTACCTGACATGTGCCTTAACATTAACCTATCAGTAAATTAGCACATGCATCAATCTAATACATGTAGTTCAACATTTCCTTGTCTGAAACTAAGTATTTAAAAAAAAAAGCATATATTCAAAAACATTCTAGACATTTCTGTTTTTTTAGCTGTCACATTCCTCAAATACCCTAAAATCTCGATAATAAGCCTGAATCGAAAATAGGCCGGTCTTGAAAATAAGCCATGGATTTCTTGCAGTCAAGTATATCTTGACAATATGCCGGCTTTGACAATAGGCCGTACTTGTAAGTAAGCCTTGGATTCCTTGCAGTGAAATATATCTCAAAAATAAGCCGACTATTTATTTGTTATTTTGTCACTAATAATCATAACCCTGTGTTGTTTTTTATCATTGAAACCCCATTTGCTTAGCATACATATATGTATATATATATATATTACTAATAGCGTACGATCTAGACTCTACGTCCATAATTTTATAAAAAAAAAAAATTGTCTGTAATGATATTGTTCAAGACTCTTACAGTATTGACTTCTGTTGTCGCCGGATTCTATTTGATAACAGCTCAGGTGCGTTACCTGTGTCAGTTTTTTTGACACCTGGACAATAGATCGAGATCTTGCTTATCATGTATAATTACATCGCTCGCAGTGATCACCTACATGGCTACTTTAGGTATTGTATTTTACACTTCGCTACACCCCAAGTCTGGTGTTTATATATATCAGTTTACACAAAGCACCTGCAATTTATCTTAAACTGTAGGACAGTTAGTATTCAAATAATGAATTATCAAACGGAAATAAGACCTGCAGATATTCCGATATGAACTAACGGTTACCTTAACATGCCTTCAGAAAAAAATTCTGTTTTAAATGAAATTATTAATCAGGAGGAAGGCACTATTTTAATCATTTAAGCATTAGTTTCTCTACTGCATTAGCAGTTGATACCCACATACTCTGTAGGCCTATCGCCATTAAAAAAATGTCAAAATCGGAGCACAATCCGTCTGGTCAACATGTTGCTGGAAATCATTCCAGTGTTCATGTTATAGACGTAAACATATTGTTTATTTTCAATATATACAATATATACACCATTTTCGTTGAGAAGGGATGTTTGATCTTTGTTAAAATGCAATATTTTGTGCATTAATTTGTTACAGTTCCTATGTTATATGAAAGACGACATTATTGTACGATTAGCTAGGCATGTGATTGTCACATGATCATCAATATTGAAACACAGTGCAGCAAATAATACGCTCATCGATGCTTTTGTGTACCGATGAAAGCTAGGTTTCGAAAGTAAGACGGTCTTGTAAATAAGCCTTACTTGCCTTACGGGATAATGACTTCAAAAATAAGACAGCCTTGAAAATAGGCCTGCCTTCGAAAATAAGCCTGGAGTTCCTTACCAAAAAAGAAAATAAGCCGTGGCTTATTATCGAGATTTTATGGTATTGCTACTCGTAGTAAAGCATCGAAAATGCCTCAAGGTGGCGTGACGCATTCGCAAACATTATAAACAATCTGTACTGCGATACCATAGGAACCCGCAATATCTTAGGAAAATAAATAACAGAATACTGAAGCGTTAACAAAATCATGATCCAAACTCAAAATCGATTTAACCAGAGGCAAAATATGAACAAAGGAAAGATTTACATGGAGACTCTTGTAAAAGTACAAGAGAATAAGACTAGGTGTTTCGGAAGAGTAAGCGTCTTCTGCTTCAACGATGACACCCGCCATGTAAATCTTTTGTCACAACCACGTAAACATCAAGAAGTGAGTATATATACCAAGTATTATGAATGTTACGTCACATCCCTGCTTCTCCAACTTATGGTGTTTACGTGTCGCAGTTGATTCGATATTCTAGGGCTTGCTCTAAATATCAGGATTTTCGCGATCGATGTCGACTGCTGACAAACAAACTAACAAGGATTCGAGAGATGTAGGTTGATCAGAACTATGGGCAAGTTTTATGGTCGCCATCTTTGTCTCATTGAGAAATATTTAAGTGATATGAAGATGGAAGTTTTTGAGTACGCTCATTAGTGTGTTTACTTGTTGTGATTGAAATGTTGGATTTAATCAGCAGTTTTAGGGGATATATAACATGTGCCCCCTTTTCTGAAAAGTTATGGATTTAATTCATTAATTGTATGTTTATTTTACAAGTGTCCGAACGTCCCTACTTTTACCCTACTCTAAACGCCCTAGTTTAGGTCCGATTAATCGAATACAGAAAAGGGTTAATCGTGGCAGCCCTATTCAATGGGTGTATGTCGTTAATTTTATCAAATAAAACTACAGAATCTACGTGTCCTTCTGAAGGTAGGTTACATTTTCGTCACAGTATAATCCTGAACTGCTCAACATAGCCTACCAAAATTCGTCATACATAACCAATTGGAAACTGAAAGGAGGCTGTTCGTGGGAAATTTCATAGATCTGCATATATATGACATGAAATTGTAAAAGAATTGATTCAGTTTGGCAAACTTACCAGCAAATGAAATAAATTATTAACAGTGTCGCACACAGTGGGCCATCTTTCAACTTTCTTCAATAGTCATTATTATAACAAAGGACACGATTGGCTGAGATGAAAGACATACACCCAATCAAAATTGTTTTAACATTTCCTTGGTATTAAGAACCACCGGAACGGACCGAATCGGACCGAAATGGAAACGAAACGGGGCAAATCGTAACGAATCAGGGTCAAAGCGAAACAATTATGTTCACAATAATCAAATCAAATACATGTGATTAGTATATGTAAAACGAAAATACTTCAAACAGAACAGAAAAGAAAGTCGCGCATGGTTACTGGACGTATCAGAGCGGAAACGGTGCAGAATCGTATCAGAGACGTATTTTTAGTCCAAAGGGTTCTGAACATGACTCTGACCTGCTAAATATTTGGACGACAGGCGGTCGCACCTGTCGTCCAAATATTTAGCGGGTGAGAGAGTCAGAACCCTTCGGACTAGAGACGTATATTCTTAGGCCAAAGCTATTATTTAGATAGTTGAAATGGGGGTAAAAACTCTTTCATGAGTCTTATAACCCATGTGTTAGGCCTATATACGTCCCCATCGAGGAGAGGACTTAAATAGGCTATGCCTGCTGTCCAATCCTTTTGTCAATATATTTATATATTTGTCAATAAAATTGCATGAAATGAAAAATACGTCTCTGCTGTAATCTTATAAATAGGTTGGCAAAACATGGCTTATTACTTTCAATCCAGATAAAACTGAGGTTATTTTTATATCAAATTTTGATGATATTGATGATGATCTTAATTTAATGTCTGATGAAAATTTCGTAAATTTCAGTAGTTCCTATAATAAAAATCTTGGAGTCATTTTTAATTCAAATTCAAAATGGTCTGATCATATTGATGAAGTTTATAAATCAGTAATGAAAAAAATAAATGTCTTGAGGAAAATTAAGTATATATGCTAAAGCGTGATGCTCTATTAAGAATTTATAAATCATTCATATCACCTGTTCCGGAATATGCATGTGAGGTTTGGGATGGTTGCTCTCGGGTAGATTCAGAAAAGTTAGAGAGGGCTCAGCGTGAAGTAGCAAGAAATATAACTGGTTTACCTTCTAATGCGAAAAATTAATCTTTATAATTATATTGAATCAGGACTTGAATTACTTTCAGATAGAAGGGCCACAAGAAAACTACAATTATTATACAAGATGAATAATAAATTGACTCCAAGCTATCTATCAAATCTATTACTCCCCTCAGTAGGTGATAACAATCCATAAAAAGGAAAACTTCATTATATTATCGACTTTCTGCAACACACACATTTGTCTTACCTAATTCTACATTAAGTAAACTGCATGGAACCTTTTAGATGATGATATCAAATCCCTACCTCTCCCATCTTTTAAGCTAGCTCTCTCCCGAAATGTTCCCAAAACTCAACTCTGTTTCTATAGTTATGGGGAAAGAAAAGTAAATACCATACATGCTAGACTAAGAGACACCATTGTAGCTCTCTTAAAGATGATCTCTTTCATGTAAATCTAGTTTAAGACTCCCAATGTGTATATTGTGGGCATTTTTATGAAAAAGCATACCATTTCCTTTTTGAGTGTCAATGTTTTTCCACTCCCCGTTCAGAAATGTTTAAAGCATTAAATCACTTGAGTATAGAAATTAATTTAAATTTGAAACTTTTTTGGCAATGCAAAAGATTTAAAACATGCAATTTATGTCTATCTCTATATCACTAATGAATACGTAAAATTGACTTATTTCAACTTTGAATTTGTAAATGTCTATTTCATCATTTGTGTAAATATTGTTTGTTGATAGGAGATGGCTTCATAAGTTGTTATAACTTGTGCCTAATCCTTTGTTCCTATTTTTGGAAAAAAAAATATGTTTAAAGTCAAAGTGTAATCTTAAAAATGTGATATTATAATATGCAATATCACTTGAAATCGAACGTGGAAAAATCAGGGATGTATATGCATACTTGCCAACCCTTCCGATTTAGGCGGGAGGCTCCGATTTTAGAATGCCTCTCCCGCCTACCGATCGTGTTTGTTAAAGTCGGGAAGCACGTACTTTTCTCCCAAGTGGAAATTTTGAAAAGTTGGCAAGTATGTTTATGTGCCAGTGTTTTTGCTACCTAGATTTTACAGCAGCATGTGCCTTATTAAATTGGGAAAATTTAGTAGGATTTTCAGATAAATTGGGAAAATATTCTTGAATTTTGCTTCATTTTGGGGAAATGGCACAAATTACTGGGGGGGAACAGCCTTATATCGGCTGTAAAAATGGGCAACACTGTGTGCATATATATCCCTAGGATAAAATATACAAAACTTATCGGGAGAATGAGCAAAAATTACCATTATGTGAAATTTCAATAAATTTTATTAAAAATTAAATCAAGAAAAATAATTGAAAAAATTGTCAAAATACATGACCGTGACCAGGGACACATATCGAACAATACATTACAATTATCTAGTACAATGGCGGAGAACATACATGTATACAATAAAGTCTATACGTTCAAACTTAATACTTATAAAGTTAACCAGTGAAAAGATTGGGAAAAAACTCTACCGAAGGGAACTTAGCAAAACTAAAATCATACTTATTTATCAGATCATACAAAAACTTATCTAATCAGCTTTCAAGAAAATAACAAGTTTCAATTAAATCACACCTTTTTAACCTAAAGATTGGCCTTAACTGCATATATATATATATATATATATATACTATACATCAATGACAAATAACATACGATTTTTATTTGGAATATCATAACAAGCCTTTGGTCGAACATATTCATAGTAATCGGCTTCTTTTAGCATTTGCTTGAGTCAAATACTTACATAGATTTCTAATGTGTTTAAAATTTCTGGGAGAAAGCAGGGACGTATATGTAAGATATACGTCCCTGGAGAAAGTAATTCTATTAACTTAAACACAGAAGGTGAATACGATAATATGGCTTGATATACGATACTCTTAATTCTAAAAATACAGGACAAATAAGAATAAAATGAAACTCGTCCTCTACATCTCCAAGATTACATAAAGAACACAATCTCTGGCTACGAGGTACTACTCTGTATCCACCTGTCTCTATATGAAGATTATGTGCCTGCAATCTATATTTCACAATAATACATTTATATTTCCTTAATAGAGGCTTCGTAAAATACCATTGCAAGTCGAAACGGTCAACAATGTGTTTATACAACAAACATTTTGACGATGTTTCGAAAGTTTTTATCATCTGAATAATGTATCTTTTACACGCTGTACATATAATATCAAAAAGAATTTCTCATTTGGTACACATTGTGCCAACCAAACATCTCCAAAACCCAACGTACACAAATCAAGTCTCAGATGATAAATCCAATTTGTTTTACAATTAGGTTAACCGTTTCCTGTTATAAAGATCTAAAAGCTCATCGTAACAGGCTCTCAAAACACAGTTACCGGTCTTAAGTAGTCAAGTAAGGTTTTCTTGAAGTGAGAATCTAGCCTAATAATTTTTCATATTTTTTAGATTTAGGTAAGAATAACTGATATCGGCAATATTCAAGATGAATTCTTACGCGGTTACCGGTACAGCAGCATTTAAAACACGCTATTTTTAAACACGCGTCCATTTCGAACCGTCTTCTACCTTCGGTTTGTTGTTGAAGTAGGCCACACCTGAATTATTTTCAATTCTTTGGATTTCTTTGTCCACAGTTTCTTGTTAGTTACCGCTCAGGTTTACTTCGTTTTAGGCTTATTTTTGCATGGTTATCAACCGGATTTTTTTCAGAATTTTTCAGAATCACGAAAATTTCCCTGAAGTTACGTATATTGGTCCTTGAAATCATAAGTTAAGTCAGGGACGTATATGTACGTCCCTGGTTAAGTGTATAATATATGAATGCATTCATATGAATATCATCAATAAATATAAATAGGCAGTTCAGATAATTGTTTAGATGTATGCATACTGCAGTATATATCTGTGTTTCAATGTAAATCATAACGATTCCTTTTGGTAATCATTCAACAAAATCATGATACAACATTTTACAGCATGGTGTATATAAAATACAGAGAAGATAAGATGCAAATCATATTATACAATTGTTTTAGTTACCAATTTCTTAATCCAATATAGCTTCATATGAATATAACTACTCTGAGAGCACTGCAATTCTTTTATATTTTCTACTTTAATTAACTAGGTCAATTTAATTTATATTTATATATAATATGGACTTTCCCAATAATATTGTTTGGTGTGTTTTATCCTTGAGTTTATAATTCTATATATATATTACAATTCAAAGAATGAATTCGGCCAATTGTCTTGTAATACACATAATACATATTTACAAAATGAACACAGTTGAAACCATTTCTTGCCTTTTCTCATTTTTTTCTTCTTAATATTCACAATTGAAACCAATATTTAAATTTCGTATAATATTTAAATAGAAACAACCTACTTCAATATAAGGATTCGGGGGTGGGGGATGTTTTAACATTAAGTATGTTAGGTAAGATAGTTAGTATATGATACAAACTATAGTTTACCTGTGATTAAATCCTATTGTTCTCTACCTGACACAAAATCTCACTTAGCATACACCCAACACCTTACCTATATATAGGAAAATATCAAATGTATGCTACGAATAATATATGGCTTTATACGGTTCTTTATACGCCTCTGCATCAGGTAACCAACCAAATACCGCCGAAGGCAAAACTCTCCCGTGGTGAACACCCACGTAACAGGTTATTTGGGTTGTTAGTAGATGGAGTCACGTGTCTGGACTGACAATTAGAATTTAGAGGTAATTGACTGCAAGTAAATGAGTTATAGTGAACTTGGAGTCTCAAATTTATCAGTACATCGGGATCCCATCTCTGAGAGAACAGTTGCCGTAACTTCCATCAGTCAATCAGTGGACCAAAAACCTATATACATGCATCAGAGACGTTGTGTTATATACGTCTCTGCATGCATGTACACTTCTCTATATAAACCAGCAATGTAGACGTCACTCATACTGATTTAATATATTAATTCTGATTTTTATGTTACAATTTGTCAAAGACAGTATGCATCAATTTCGTCGTCACTCTCTTTGAATAACGTCATTGCGCCTCGTTCGTCTCCTGATAGGCAGAGCTTGGAGTCTGTGAATCAGGAGATCTGTAAGTAAACAAGTAAAAAGAGCCATCATGTTGAACCTTACCCTAAGTCTGGCGTTAGATATTGGAAAACGTTTATTTAATGTATAGACAAATATTTTCAGGAGGTATAATATTTCACTGAGAAATTATGTTCATGCGTAATAAGAGACAAACAAATCATACTGAAGGCCTACGATACATATTGAAAACAAAATATTTTAACTCTGTAAATCAAAATAAAAATGAATTCCATTTTTATAATAATAATATACAACATTTATATAGCGCTCTATATCATTTGTAAAATTACTCTAAAGCGCTTTACAACAGGTGGATAGTTATTTGATACTTGCAATGCATACATAAAAAAAGTTATTACAATCTAAGCTCACATGTGATACTATAAAAAATGCATATAAATACGAACTCCATCTACTGTAGATAAACAAATGTCAGTATATACATGTAGTCTAAGTTGAGGCCCTAAAATGCAGACGTGAAAAGGTACGTCTTCAAATGTTTCTTGAATTTGGCTAGAGTATAATTAGTTTTTCTGGTAGCGGATGGTAAGATATTCCACAACGGGCCGAAACTCTTCCAAAAACACCGTTTTCCGGTCACAGTACCACAACAAGATTTTGTCTCCAACCTTATCAGTGATCGTGACAGCTGATGCAGGTTACTAAGTCCCTGGTTATATAAGTTAGTTACGACGTCCCTTATGTGCTGAGGAGCTGTTCCATCCAGTGCCTTGTATTAGTCCAGTCAATTTATGATTTAACCTCATACTAATTGCAACAGAATTTATTCTTTCAATTTTTGGTTGATGAGCACCATACGTATAACGGAAAAAAGTCCCAGAAAATTCAAATGGGGAAAAGTGTTTTTTTTGGCCTTGTAAAGGATGAGGACAATTAAAAAAAAACAACACACCTATAACCATATTTGAGGTCTAATATCTACCTCGATTGTAACACTGGGCATATGGATTTAACAGTATGTAAAAACCAACTAATATAGAAAACAGATACGTAAATATTTTCCATCCAAGATATTGTAATGAAGAAAAAAATGACTGTCAATATGGCCGAAAATCATTTTTCACAAGACTATTCTGGCTTTTCTTTTTTTTTCAAATGTAGAAGTTAATATAAATTAACATCAGTTTCAATGTCAGACTTGATTTAATTTCTTAAAATATGAATTTCAATGCAATTAACCCAATGATCAATTGTACATTCGCATACGAAAAAAATATAAATGATCAAATCTTGCAAATTGTGCGAAATGGATGATATTTTATGTCTAAATCGAACGATCTACCTATTTCTGAAGCATATAATTTGAATAAGGGCAAGCAAATGAATTAAAACATCTTATATCTATTCATGGATGAGCACCACTTACTGTTAAAACTAATTTTGGTATGATGAGTTTACAAATGTGGCCAAGTTTTGATGGTGAGAACTCCGCCCCATGCATATTTTGCTCAATCCTTGAAAAATGGCAAAGTCCACAATTTTGAACAACAAAAAATGGATTTTTTCCCGCATTTGTTTTTCAATTAACAAATGACCTTGCCAGTAAAGCCGCCTTATATGTATGTAAATACTGAACTGTGTTTGAAGTTTAACATTCATACTACTTCACAGCTTTATAAAAAAATATGTATCCCCAATGCGTTGCTATGGGGGGGGGGAGAAAAAAATTGATATGTTTGAATATAAAATTCTATTTCAACCTTAATTTCATTTAGTCAAAAGGGGCATGTTAAGGCAGTAGTTCCTACCAAAAGTGTTGGCAATGGTACCATAAATTAAAAATATACAATAATTTTCGTTGTTCAAAATCATTGACCTGGCCATTTTCAGCAGCACAGTCAAAATTGCACGAAATGAGGATTTGATATACCTGAATCGGTTAACTATTTCTAGAAGCCTTCACCAAGATGGCATTTCTGTTCAGAAAAATTTGAATAGACAATAATTTGATGAGTTTTAAGCAAAGTCTTTTGATGTTATCTAAATACGAGTTACATAAAATGAGAAGTTGTTCAATTTGGACCCCCGAATAGCTCCAAATTAGCGCTATCGGTCAGCTTCGAAGGTTCATAAATGTTAATGAGTGAAAACAAAAATCATCTATAATTACGAATTACAGATTACCTTATACAATGCAATTAAACTAAGCTTGAATGAATATCTATCTTGCTTATTAGTATTTCGTTTAATAAAGGCTGGACCACGGACAATAAAGGTTGGACCACGGACAATAAAGGCTGGACCACGGACAATAAAAGCTGGACCAAGGATAATAAAGGCTGGACCACGGACAATAAAGGCTGGACCAAGGACAATAAAAGCTGGACCAAGGATAATAAAGGCTGGACAACGGACAATAAAGGCTGGACCACAGACAATGAAGGCTGGACCACGGACAATAAAAGCTGGACCAATGATAATAAAGGCGGGGCTGGACGACGGTCAATCAAGGCTGGACGACGGATAATAAAGGCTGGACCACGGATAATAAAGGCTGGACCACGGACAATAAAGGCTGGACTACGGACAATAAAGGCAGGACCACGGACAATGAAGGCTGACCCACGTACAATAAAGGCTGGACCACGGACAATGAAGGCTGACCCACGTTCAATAAATGCTGGACCAGGGACAATAAAGGCAGGACCACGGTCAATAAAGGGTGGACCATGTTCAATAAATGCTGGACCAGGGACAATAAATGCTGGACCAGGGACAATAAAGGCAGGACCACGGTCAATAAAGGCTGGACTACGGACAATAAAGGCTGGACCAAGGACAATAAATGCTGGACCAGGGACAATTAAGGCTGGACCTAATTCCGTGGCAGGACATATCTTACTTTTAACAAGAAATTATAATAACATTTCATATATCATGATAATAATAATACTGTAAGTGGTTTGAGACTTATGAATAACGCTATTGACACATGTCTTTTTTAATTTGTACCGCAAACTAAGCTGGATGGCATGGTAATCTAATTCCGTATTGGTATACATTCATTATCAGTATCTGGATAACTAATAGCCCCAAGGCATCATTCCCAATTGAAGCTGGACTCCAGAAAACAGACTTGTGTTTTCTCCTAATTAGCGACACATAGATTTTATTCTGACAAAGCAAAATTTTACAATCCTTTGACAGTCAGCTCGGTTCATTCCCGCTCAGCCAACATCTTAAAACAACATTACCTGTATTTACCTGAACAAATCTGAGTATAGTCTGTTTCAATATATAGCACGTATAAATCACATGTTCTTTTATCTCCAAGTTCAAATAAGCCAACTACAATAAAAGATGAAAATGAAAAAACAAATTTGTGTATATTTTATATGAAATGTGTGATTGATTTATGTTTATATGTAGCGGAACTGGACTGGGTCGATCATCGGCGACCAGGTAGCTCAGTTGGTAGAGTGTTCGTCTAGAGTTCGGAAGGTTCCGGGTTTGAACCCAGGTCTGGACAAAACATTTTCTCCTTCTCTTATTACATTTATATTATATTGCGTGACACTTTAATAAAATTGTATTGATTGATCTAATCCGTTTTTGTACTCATTCATTATAAGTATCTGGATTATTAGCAGCCCCAGGATACCAGCAAAGATATTGGTATCATTTCCCGGACTTGGATAATCCAATTCTGTGGTGCCACAACCTCAATTTGGATATTATAAAATAGACGTATATTTGATCAAATTTGTATTTGAAGACATGCAAGTCTCTCTTATTATAGAATATATACCTATAACGTAACATGTACGTCTCAGATTTTATAATATTTATTACCACGGACTTGATAGACTTTATCTAATTCCGTGCTACTAACAGGGACTTGAATTGTACATGCTCAACCAAAAATTTCGAGATAGATTAAATAGGCCTACTGCTATATTACAATACGTATATTTCGTGACATAAACTTTTACTTTCACTTTCACTTAATTCATTTCCGGTTAAACGAATACGAAACTGTGACTGCGGTGTAGTAAAGCTGGCCATTTAGACGCGCCTGTTTTGAGGGCTAACGTTATGCATAGTCTCAACAGTATCAAACAGCTGAGCTGCCCTCATTGTAACCGTGGCTGGAATCGTAGCTGACCTGGACTGTTGCATGTCAGTCAAATGTTTAAATCTAGTGACGATGGTCTAGGTAAGATCTGGAGTCGCCGAAACACATTGATTTAGGAGGGTACTGCAGTACACAGTCACTTAGCGTCGTATGTCAAACACCCAGTGTAACCCTAACCCCACTAAAAATTACTACAACAATTATAACATTGCTAAAAACTGCATTGTAACATTAAACAGATACTGGAGCATCGGCAAATCTGGCCATATAGGCAGATTTGGCTATATGACCAAATTAACATAGGAGGCCACTGGTCGGCCTTTTTATTATCGGATATGATTTTGCCGACTCCGATAACATAGGTGGTCCCTGGTCGGCCTTCTTATTATCAGATAAATAGGCCGCGACTGCGACCTCATAACAAAAATGTCAAAAAGTATCTCGCCGTGTTCAACTTCTAACATTGTTGGAGTAATAGCGAAATTATAATGACTATAAATATATACATTGTATATATATGCTCGCTCACTACCAAATACATTGAACCAATGCTCGCTGATCTAACGGATATTGTGGCGTTTTTCTTTAAATACATGCCGATTGCCATCATTATCGTGTTGATTTTTTGGAATCAACATTTTTCCATCTCTTCATGCGGAAGGGTCTCCCTAAAATACGCCATAGGATATTTTCGGGGCCATAGTATACCAAATGTATCAAATATAAATAAATATATATGTATGGCGTATAATTAGAGTTACTCCCCTTGAATTGGACTGGCACGTCACAGGAATTTTACAGATTTTCTTACAAAGTACGTGTACATTTTTTTAACACTAAAACTTAACCATAACTTTCAAATGGCATATTTAACGCTTGTTTGACTAGACACCTATGGCATATTTTGGTGTCTGAGAGCCTCCGATATCAGATCATTTTTTGGTACAAAGTACACATTTTTTTTCAATGAAACTTCACCAGTTGATGTAATATGCATCAATCAATGAATAAAACAATGTATTTTGAAGATTTACTACGTACATTTGTTCTGTGGTGCCGAAAATAATCCTATGGCATACCTATAGTGGCATATTTTAGTGTGACCATGCAGAAGAAGTCCATTTCAAGCAAAATAATTTTTAATAAAATCAGACAACAAAGCTGATGAGAATGATGCATTTTGGTTATGTTTTATTTACAAAAGATGTGTACTGAAAAGAAAAGGAATTTTTTATATTTTTTGAAAAAGCACAAAATATTATTGTTTATGTAGGATTAACTTAAGTTAATGGTCAAATAATTTCAAGATTACCCGTAATTTAAACTATATCCAAAATTTTATGTTTTGTGAGTAAGGTCCCATTCATAATCGTTACTATCACAATGGCAGCGAGGGCTTTCAAACACTTCGGATAAGGGCATTGGAAAAAGATAATTTTACCCTAACCCATATTGACAAGTACCAGATATGACATTTTTAAATTTCATATGCATGTTCCCCTTGGTACCTTCAGTTGTGCATTGTTTCATTTTCGGTTGGCTCTGAAAAACAACAATTGGCCGATTGGTGGCCATCTTGTATTTTGAAAGTAAAAGTTGTTATCGCTATTACTTAACACGTACTGGAGGAAATATTTTCAGGTTTCATATGAAGGTTCCCCTTGGTTTCTAGTTATGCATTGTCTCATTTTCAGACTGACCAAAAAATCCCAATGGCAGACAGGCGGCCATCTTGTATTTTGAGAGTACAAATATTTTGTTCCCACAATATTTTGACGATTCCTGGATGGAGCATTTCCAAATTTTATATGAAGGTTTCTCTTGGTCCCTAGTTGGCAGCTATTTTGGATGTTGAGAGTAATTATAGTTTGTTTATAATGGCTATTTCCTGAGATGTACGTGTTCTTCAAAGTTTATACTAAGGTTCCCCTTGGTCCCTATTTGTGTATTTCCCATTTTTTGGGCTGCTTTGGTTTGTTTACATGTTGATTTCCTCATCTTCTCTTTGAAATGAATTTAAGGTACATGACCCTATCAACATGTTACCCAGGTGATCGTTATAATTATACAGTTTTGTATTTGTAACAGTTTGGAGTGTAGGAGAACAGTGCAGGGCCCCCTATTCCAAGGATACTGAATACCATGTGGCTACAATAAAGAAGCTGAAAAGGAAACTCTGCAGTGTGATTGCTACCATTAGCTATGAGGGCTACTGCTCAGATGAGACAGAGGATGTTGATGTAAATTTTCTCCTGAAAATTGCCCCCAAAAAGAATTCACCAGGTATGGATGTTAACTTTGGCAACTAGACTGAAGTGATGTAGCAAGAATTTTTATGGGGGCCATTTTAAATTAAAGGGGGTCACTGAAAAGTGTAATTATATAATAAATCTAAAACACAAAAAAACCTTCACCGTATAATTTGACCTTCTGAAATAAATCATCCCGCTAACAACTGACAAGGCATTCAAACTCATGTGATGACTGATGTCTTAAGAGGTGAGGTGTGATAGTTTGTGCAATCATCATAAGATATGTAACTTTTTAAAGTCTGACTTTAAACTTTATACATATTTCACATCTTATTCCTGATTTGGTATCATATTATAGTCAATTAGAAAAAAGGATCGTAACATAAATCACGTTTGAAATTTACGTTTTTTTTCGGAAGAGTAATATCAGCCTGTTTCTTTCTGTTCAATTTTATTTCCCCAGACTTTTGCTCTGCTCTTTCCTAAAGTCACTGACTTCTTTTACTTTCCCACCTTAAGTATTAGATATTTTGTTCTCATATCGAAACCATGCTTTGTTGACAACAAATTACGTTTCTAAATCTGAATCACCGAAATGTTTGTTTTACATGGGATCATGAAACTGACTATAAGATTAAGCCTCGTTATGAACCTGCTTCTCCACTTCCCATGTAAACACTACGAAGATAAGTTGATCATGGAACGAGTTAGAGACTAATAAATCTTTGCCTATTCAGTAATTTTTATGGCAGAAACAAGAATTTAGCACTTCACAGAATGGTAATCCCATTGCGCCGGCCTGGCCCGGTAGTGTGTTCAGATTGCGCTATTTGTTTTACAAAGGGGTCATTGGCGCAATGGCGCGGCCTGGATTGAACACTGTTAACCTTCCTATTTGGTAACTTCTAATTGTTAAATTTAATATTGTTATCCATTAAAACATTATATGGTATATATGTGCAGTCGCGCTACTTCCTGTTCAATGTATGTAAATTAAAATAAACCAAAAAACTTAACAAAGTGCCTTTAAAAAGGTATTACCATGGACTGAAGTTCACAAAGGGCTTTAAATATAACCATATTCTTAGCCATAACTCAGTACCCTTCTACAACATTGTTACAGCCTCTAATTCTTCTGAAAAATAATTCTAAATTACTTGTCGGGGAAATGTAACTTGGATATAGCCATTTCGCAGAAACTGAAATCCTTTTAACACTGCTGACTGGCATACCTGTCTGAGGAAACACCTACATATAGGGTTCTGGAATGTTTATTATTTGAGTCTAATAAAAATCTCCTTGAAATTTGATATGCAGTCTGTACAAGGAAAATTGAATGACAGAGAAATTTAGTGAATTTGTAAGGAGCATAGTTGTATTACGGTATTATTATTGTGTGATTATATGAATGATGTTAATTTTGAAAATTTGCCAAATCCTGTATGTTCAAAAGAGGCTGATTGGCATGAACTTTGACATTATAACATATATACATTGTATAGCTTTATGGTGAATAGCAATAAGATGAAGTGTGAAACCTATCGAGTATCTAGACCGACCAACTTTAGGATATGTAAAACCAGCTGGCATTGACAATTACTATCTATTGTATTATTTGTTTTCAGATGTTAGTATTATAGAGCCACCTGGTAAAAGTGAAAGCTTATTTCAGCCTCTGGATGGAAAGGAACAGGTTTCCTGGCTAAGGTATAGTTACTGTGTTCTTGAGAAGTATTTGATAGATCCTATGTGTTCAGTCCCTAGATGTGCATGGTCTAATTATAGCCACCTGAGAGACGGCCATGAAAGTATACTGAGCTTATTTTCTTAGAAATAATACAAGATGGGTTTGGAATTAGGAAGTGATCAGAAAAACAAAACTCCCGACAAGAGACCTTCTTTTAACTATTTATAATTTTCAAGAGAAAATCATAGAACTACCGGAGTAAGATAAATACCTGAATGAAAGTTAAAATAAGATGGGAAAAGATCCATCTTTCTAAGAATGAATGAAAATATTGGGCGCCAAGATCACTCTGGGATCTCTTGTTTAATTAGGTCTACTTTGGCTCTCCATGACAATTACATAAATATATGTTTTCAGTGACAAGTACGCCGGTTCAGAGGAAGAAGAAGATGACTATTGTGTATTAAGCAAAAAGTCCGAAGAAGTAGTTGGAAGGAGAGAAGTCCCTAAACACAGGTCACCACCTAATCAGGGGAGGTAAATCTTGTGGCTCACTTTTAGAAGTGTAGTGGTATAAGTGTGTTCTGGTCTTATAAGGGATAATGTTGGACTGATGTGTGGTAGACCCGGTGGTATGCAACAGTGATCGTGGTAAATAAGAAGGGAAAAGTCATCGATGGTGGGCACCAAGATCCCTCTTATAAGGGATAATGTTGGACTGATGGGTGGTAGAACCGGTGGTATGCAATAGTGATCGTGGTAAATAATTGTTTTGTATGGTGGTATAGTGTTTTATCCTACTGATGGCAAGAATCTCACTATACTATTTGTTAAAACAATGTCACATGATGTCCTGGATAATCCCGTATCAGGTCACTGAAAATCTGTATCATGCCACTCGTGTTATCCTCTATATAGGCTCCAATATTGTTTGGGTGAACCTATGTCTGTCCTAGTTGATCAGCAAACTTATAGGAAATTATAATTAAACCATATTGGAATTCCAATTGATCTATATAACAAGTAGTTCTTTGATAAGTTAAATGAAAGTTCCTAAAAAACTGGTATAGGACTAATGTACCACGGTACATACCATCACAATTTTATACGGCGGTATACTGGTAAAACTGCCAAGCCCTATCAGACACTGATATTTTGTATTTATGCTATAGTTCTCTTTTAAGATTTAAAGTATAAGATAAATAGCATATCAACAATTGGACCTTTTATTTTGATTTTGTTCTCCATTCCAATATTATATTTAAACTATAATAAGTTTTGCCTCAGCTTTCAGTACTTTCAGTACTTTGATGCTATTGAGAAACATGTGCAATGTTGAATATGATAAAACTATTTGATTGGTCCATTGATATTCATCTATATACTAGTATGTCTAGTTTTAAGTATTATTTAAAGTGTTTTAAACATCATGAACACAACTATTTATCATTAATTTTAGTACATGTATTTGCTCACTGTTTACCTCTTCTTATAACCTTGTGTGGAGGCGACCTGCATATAGGTAATGCACATTATTCAATTTAATCAATATTGATATTGTTAGAATTTTGTTAAAAGACTTACATTGAATTTGTATAAACTTTCATGAATGTCCTATATTAAGAAACAGTAGACAGGTGTATCAACCAAATTCATTGTATTTATTTTTTGTGGTTCAATAGCAAATCTGAATGTTTACACACATTGATTATTTCATGTTAATGTTAGAATACATAATTATTTGAATTTGCATGTTTATAAATAATTGTCCTGTTTTACCGTTCTCGGCAAACATTTGATAGGCCACATGGAAGCGAGACAGTTGGAAACACTCAAAAATTGAGGTCTGGAGGAAGATCAAATACACATACTAGGCAGTCATTAACAGAAGCCTCACAGGAGAGAAGGTTGGAGGCTGAGATACAGAGTGATGATGAAGAGGAAGAGGCTAGGAGGACAGAAGGATGTGGTGGTTGGTATCTGGCTGAGATGTAACATACCCAGGTGTATCTATATATACAGTGTACCCTCGACCTATTGCCACCCAAATCTACCGCCATGTTAACCTCTAGAACGGATTTCCCTCCTATGTTATTCCCTCCTTAAGTTCGCCACCCTCGCGGCAATCTGCCACATTCGTTACAATACAAATTGCTTTATTTTTGTTGATCGAGTAACTCTTTAGTATTAAATTTATAGACATAAGGGTATTTCCAGTTTCCACTCAAACAATTTGTACATGTACAGGTACGTTTGAATGATTTTCTCTTTCTGAGGTAGATCAATATTTGGATTGTTTTATTATGCCACATCCAAGCACACTTATGGCTTGGTTTGTATAAAAAAACATGACTGATATCTACTTATGAATGTTTGTCTTCGTTGAATACTTGAATTGCAAAGTTAGTTTTGCCTGGTTATGATATGTCGATAAAAATCACATAATCAGACTCGGGACATCTAGCTGGCACAATGTTTACTAAGCGTTGCAAATTTAACTGAGGCTCAGAACACTGCAGGTAAGGTTTTAAAGATATATATAAAATGGGCTTAAGTAAATACTTGATTTTACAGAAGTATATATTCAATCTGCTATAATATTACCCGTTTGAAACACAAAGTCTACTTTTCTTGGTCAAAATGTTCCTTGTTGTGTGGGCGTTAGGCAGACGACACCTGGTGAGAAATCACATGAGATTTTACATGATATTTACAAAATGCCAAAGGCATCGGAAACTCCATCTCGTCGATAACGTAATTCCTGAACATAATTGAGGCATACACTGAATAACAGAGAAAACGGAAATAGAAAGAAATACTATAAACATGCATATGCTATATATTTGTCAAAACTTTGATCGTTACTGTATTGTGATACATATAAAAACAAAGTATCATTATACGGATCTTACACGACCCAAGTATCATGATACGTATCTTATCGCAACCCAAGTATTATGATACAGATCTAAATGATACAGATCTTATCGTGACCCAAGTATTAGCATACACATCTTATCATGACCCAAGTATCGTGATATGTATCTTATGGAAACCCAAGTATCGTGATATGTATCTTATGTCAACCCAAGTATCGTGATATGTATCTTATGGCAACCCAAGTATCGTGATATGTATCTTATGGCAACCCAAGTATCGTGATATGTATCTTATGGCAACCCAAGTATTGTGATATGTATCTTATGGCAACCCAAGTATCGTGATATGTATCTTATGGCAACCCAAGTATCGTGATATGTATCTTATGGCAACCCAAGTATCCTGATATGTATCTTATGGCAACCCAAGTATCCTGATATGTATCTTAAGACTTATGGCAACCCAAGTATCGTGATATGTATCTTATGTCAACCCAAGTATTGTGATATGTATCTTATGGCAACCCAAGTATTGTGATATGTATCTTATGGCAACCCAAGTATTGTGATATGTATCTTATGGCAACCCAAGTATTGTGATATGTATCTTATGGCAACCCAAGTATCGTGATATGTATCTTATGGCAACCCAAGTATCGTGATATGTATCTTATCGCAACCCAAGTATCGTGATATGTATCTTATGGCAACCCAAGTATCGTGATATGTATCTTATGGCAACCCAAGTATCGTGATATGTATCTTATGGCAACCCAAGTATCGTGATATGAATCTTATGGCAACCCAAGTATCGTGATATGAATCTTATGGCAACTCAAGTATTGTGATATGTATCTTATGGCAACCCAAGTATCGTGATATGTATCTTATGGCAACCCAAGTATTGTGATATGTATCTTATGTCAACCCAAGTATCATGATATGTATCTTATGTCAACCCAAGTATTGTGATATGTATCTTATGGCAACTCAAGTATTGTGATATGTATCTTATGTCAACCCAAGTATCATGATATGTATCTAATGGCAACCCAAGTATTGTGATATGTATCTTATGGCAACTCAAGTATTGTGATATGTATCTTATGGCAACTCAAGTATTGTGATATGTATCTTATGTCAACCCAAGTATCATGATATGTATCTTATGGCAACCCAAGTATCGTGATATGTATCTAATGGCAACCCAAGTATCGTGATATGAATCTTATGGCAACCCAAGTATCATGATATGTATCTTATGGCAACCCAAGTATCGTGATATGTATCTAATGGCAACCCAAGTATCATGATATGTATCTTATGGCAACCCAAGTATCGTGATATGTATCTAATGGCAACCCAAGTATCGTGATATGTATCTTATGGCAACCCAAGTATCGTGATATGTATCTTATGGCAACCCAAGTATCATGATATGTATCTAATGGCAACCCAAGTATCGTGATATGTATCTAATGGCAACCCAAGTATCATGATATGTATCTTATGGCAACCCAAGTATCGTGATATGTATCTTATGGCAACCCAAGTATCGTGATATGAATCTTATGTCAACCCAAGTATCGTGATATGTATCTTATGGCAACCCAAGTATCGTGATATGTATCTAATGGCAACCCAAGTATCATGATATGTATCTTATGGCAACCCAAGTATCGTGATATGTATCTAATGGCAACCCAAGTATCGTGCTATGTTTTGTCTTACTTATGATTCACACCCCTAGTATCTAATAAGGGCTACAAAGTTTGTCTGAATGAAAGACCTTGACCCACTTTCAGGGTCACAGGGATGAAATGTGTTAAAATATTCAGAACAGCTTTTTAATAATCAATGTAAAATAGGTGAATGATTCAGGCCCATTGGACCTCTTGTTGCTTATTCTCATCAGGATTTGAAGAGGAAGAACTTGAGAAGCCGAGGTTTAAATTTACTCCAGCTTCAGCCAAGATACCATTCCAGCTCTCAACTGATACTGCAGAAACTGTTCAAGTAGGTTACATTGACAGTAGTGTAATAAGTATAAAGCTTATCTGGCCTGAAGGGCTAAATGAGATTATGCCATGGCGCTGTATCTGTTGTGCGTCTACTAGACTGTTCATGCAAACAACTTACTTCTGAAACACCGAAAGACCAAGTGACACGACAGCTTGAAGGCTTCCTTGAAAGAAGGCTAACAAAGTTTGGAAAAAAAATATTGACCTACTTTCAAGATCACAGGGGTAACATTTAAATCTTTCAAACAACTTCTAAAATACCAAAAGGCCTACAAACATGTTATTTGTCTGGAAGCCTTCTCTGAAGAAGACAAGCAAATATTTAAATGTTAACATGCTCTTTAGAGTAAATTAATCATAGATTGAAGACTTTAAGTTTACAAATTAAAGGTCAATAATAGGTGAGTCATGCAGGACCATTGGGCCTCTTATCTTTTTATTTGGCAATAGTGATAAATTCAAGGCATAATATACATCCTTTTTATGGGTTTGTTAAAACATGTTTTAAATCCTTGAAAATGGCAGGTCCCTGCGACAATCAACCAGTACTTAAGGGACTACCAGCGAGATGGGATCAAGTTTATGTACAGACACTACAGGAGGGACCGAGGGGCAATCTTGGGTGATGATATGGGCCTCGGTAAAACAGTTCAGGTAAACTGTCACTTGTAAAAAGGACGCTGCTTGGCAAGAAGTATGCATGAATGAAAAGCATTTAAAGAGTGTGTGATCAAATGACCTTGATCTACTCTAAAAATAAATTCAAAAGCAAAAGTCAAAAACCTTTTCAGAACTCTCAGTACTTTGATTTATGCTGAATGATAAACAAAGCTTACTTTCAGTGCTCTGGTTTATATTATCCTCTCCATGATAAAGGGCAAAGATCATGAGGGTTTTGATGCAAGACCAAATAGGTCGTAGCTGTGAAAAGCCTGTCAAATTGTAAGCCAACAATTATTAGTTTTTAAGAGAAATTCTCAATTTTCAGATAACTTAGATGAAAGAAAGAAAAAAGAATGGAAAGATCCAACTTTTTGTCTCGCCTCGACGATAGTCGTGAAAGCGAGACTTAGGTGTTACTTTTCCGGCGGCGACGGCGTCAACATTTGCGTTAAAGTCCACTTTTGACAGTGTTATGATTATCCAATTAAATTGAAAGTTGGTCACATTGGTCAAGCCATCATACTGAATACCTTACCTAAATTTAAATTAAATCGTGTTACAGGTTTTGGTGTTTTGGGGCAAAAACATGGGAATTTTGAGAATTTGCGTTAAAGTCCACTTTTTATATTGTTACAGATATCCGATTGAATTGAAACTTTATGTAGTTACTAACATCATCATACTCACATCTTAGTGAAATTTGGAGGAAATGTATATACAGGTTTTGTTGTTTTGGGTCAAAAACATGGAAATTTTGAGAATTTGCGTTAAAGTCCACTTTTTATAGTGTCACTGATATCAGATTCAATTGAAACTTACAGTAGTTACTGATATCATCACACTGAACACTGAAATGAGATTTTGAGGAAATCTATTTGCAGGTTCCGCTGTTTTGGGCAAAAACATGGGAATTTTGAGAATTTGCGTTAAAGTCCAATTTTTATAGTGTGACTGATATCGGATTCAATTGAAACTTAGGGTAGTTACTAATATTATCATACTGAAGACCTTACTGAAAATTGGAGGAAATTTTGGGGTAAAAACATGGGAATTTTGAGAATTTACTTTAGCATCCACTATTTATAGTGTTATTGATATGTAATTAAATTGAAACTTGGCTATGTTACAGATATAATCTTGCTGTATGTATTTTGTCATACTAATTTTTACGATTTTTATCGGCAAAGCGGAAAAGGCGAGACATATAATTACGCGTAATGTGACTATCCATCTGAGATCTCTTGTCATCAATTTCAGATGGAAATACAAAACTGCTTGATGAATTCTTTTTTTGTATACATTAGAAGGAGGTTTGATGTTATGAATTAAAACCCAAGTAGAAGCTGAAGGGCAGTGCCCAAAGAGTTGGATTGATTAAGGCTTCTGTAATATATCCTTTAAATTCACTCTTGCTACAATTAATATTCTCCAGTCTTTATAATCTGCATGCTAGATATTGGATAAGACCATTTTGTTAATTGTATAACACTTTGAATAGACTGTGCTTGTCATTTGTTAAAGGCAAAAATCAAATCAGGAGACTGGTAAGGCCAATGGAGCCTGTTGCTTTAAATTCTTGCAGGTGATTGGGTTGCTGTCTGCTCTTTTAGGCAAGAAAGGAAACAGAATAGACGTAGAGAAGCAAAAGCCAGAATTTCTCCGACTGGTGAGTTTTAATCATGTCAGGCAGTTATGTTCTGAGTATTTCAGGTATGTTTTAAGTATAAGAACAAATCTGAGTTAACTGGTAATTTTTGAGTATATAATAAGGCAGGTACATTCTGAGTATCTTTTGAGTATTTCAGAGAGATGAGTTCTGAGCATGTCAGGTAAGTTCTGAGTATGTCAGGTAAATTCTGAGTATGTCAGACAGCTAAGTTCTTTGTATGGGAATTACGTTTTAAGTATATAGACAGTTAATTTATATACATTTGTTGTGGGTATGTTGGATAAATTGTGTGTACGTTGGGTAAGTTGTGGGTATGTCAGGTAAATTGTGGGTATTTATTTGTTTTATTAGGTCATCTGACCCGAAGGGTCAGGATGACCTATAGCCATCATGCTCCGTTAGTCGTCGTCCGCCGTGCGCCGTCCGCCAACCGCCGTGCGCCGTCCGTAAACTTTTCACATTTTAAACTTCTTCTCAAGTTCCACCAGTGGGATTGCACTGAAACTTATCAGAAATGATCCTGAGATGGTCCCGACCAAGTCTTCTTATTTTTCAGGCCGGTCAGAAATCCAAGATGGCCGCCATGACCGCCATTTTGAAAACACATTTTAAACTTCTTCTCAAGTTCCACCAGTGGGATTGCACTGAAACTGATCAGAAATGATCCTGAGATGGTCTCGACCAAGTGTTTTTATTTTTCGGGCCGGTCAGAAATCCAAGATGACCGCCATTTTGAAAACACATTTTAAACTTCTTCTCAAGTTCCACCAGTGGGATTGCACTGAAACTTGACAGAAATGATCCTGACATCGTCTTGACCAAGTGTTCTTATTTTTCGGGCCGGTCAGAAATCCAAGATGGCCGTCATGACCGCCATTTTGAAAACACATTTTAAACTTCTTTTCAAGTTCCACCAGTGGGATTGCACTGAAACTTATCAGAAATGATCCTGAGATGGTCCCGACTAAGTGTTCTTATTTTTCGGGCCTGTCAGAAATCCAAGATGGCCGTCATGACCGCCATTTTGAAAACATATTTTAAACTTCTTCTCAAGTTCCACCAGTGGGATTGCACTGAAACTGATCAGAAATGATCCTGAGATGGTCTCGACCAAGTGTTTTTATTTTTCGGGCCGGTCAGAAATCCAAGATGACCGCCATGACCGCCATTTTGAAAACGCATTTTAAACTTCTTCTCAAGTTCCACCAGTGGGATTGCACTGAAACTGATCAGAAATGATCCTGAGATGGTCTCGACCAAGTGTTTTTATTTTTCGGGCCGGTCAGAAATCCAAGATGACCGCCATGACCGCCATTTTGAAAACACATTTTAAACTTCTTCTCAAGTTCCACCAGTGGGATTGCACTGAAACTGATCAGAAATGATCCTGAGATGGTCTCGACCAAGTGTTTTTATTTTTCGGGCCGGTCAGAAATCCAAGATGGCCGTCATGACCGCCATTTTGAAAACACATTTTAAACTTCTTTTCAAGTTCCACCAGTGGGATTGCACTGAAACTGATCAGAAATGATCCTGAGATGGTCTCGACCAAGTGTTTTTATTTTTCGGGCCGGTCAGAAATCCAAGATGGCCGTCATGACCGCCATTTTGAAAACACATTTTAAACTTCTTTTCAAGTTCCACCAGTGGGATTGCACTGAAACTTATCAGAAATGATCCTGAGATGGTCCCGACCAAGTGTTCTTATTTTTCGGGCCTGTCAGAAATCCAAGATGGCCGTCATGACCGCCATTTTGAAAACACATTTTAAACTTCTTCTCAAGTTCCACCAGTGGGATTGCACTGAAACTGATCAGAAATGATCCTGAGATGGTCTCGACCAAGTGTTTTTATTTTTCGGGCCAGTCAGAAATCCAAGATGACCGCCATTTTGAAAACATATTTTAAACTTCTTCTCAAGTTCCACCAGTGGGATTGCACTGAAACTTGACAGAAATGATCCTGACATCGTCTTGACCAAGTGTTCTTATTTTTCGGGCCAGTCAGAAATCCAAGATGGCCGTCATGACCGCCATTTTGAAAACACATTTTGAACTTCTTTTCAAGTTCCACCAGTGGGATTGCACTGAAACTTATCAGAAATGATCCTGAGATGGTCCCGACCAAGTGTTCTTATTTTTCGGGCCTGTCAGAAATCCAAGATGGCCGTCATGACCGCCATTTTGAAAACACATTTTAAACTTCTTTTCAAGTTCCACCAGTGGGATTGCACTGAAACTTATCAGAAATGATCCTGAGATGGTCCCGACCAAGTGTTCTTATTTTTCGGGCCTGTCAGAAATCCAAGATGGCCGCCATGACCGCCATTTTGAAAACACATTTTAAACTTCTTTTCAAGTTCCACCAGTGGGATTGTACTGAAACTTGACAGAAATGATCCTGACATCGTCTTGACCAAGTGTTCTTATTTTTCGGGCCGGTCAGAAATCCAAGATGGCCAACATGACCGCCATTTTGAAAACACATTTTAAACTTCTTCTCAAGTTCCACCAGTGGGATTTCACTGAAACTTGACAGAAATGATCCTGAGATGGTCCCGACCAAGTGTTCTTATTAATCGGGCCAGTCAGAAATCCAAGATGGCCGCCATGACCGCCATTTTGAAAACACATTTTAAACTTCTTCTCAAGTTCCACCAGTGGGATTGCACTGAAACTTGACAGAAATGATCCTGAGATGGTCCCGACCAAGTGTTCTAATTATTGGGGATGGATCAAATTCCTCATCAAAATTCCCCTTGATCCCTAGTTGTGCATCTTGATTAGGAAAACAAAATAGCTGACAGGTCACCCTATTGGATTTTAACATTTGAAATTGGTTATAGCTATTTCTCTAAAATGTACTGAAGAAATCCTACTCAGATTCAACATGAAGCATCAAGTGGATTCAAATAACAAAAGCAGAGACCGGATAAATCTTTTCATTAGACAAATATAAATCATAAAATGCTGACCTAACATCCCTCAGGTTCTCTTGTCCACTACTTAAATTAGGGTACATGTAAACATTGGCTGAAGTGTTTATTAAATGCAACAACAATTTCACATAACCCTTTGTAGACATACTGTAATATAATTGCATATATTCCTTTTCCAGTGATAATTTATAGTCAGATGACCGTTAAGGCCCCTGGGCCTCTTGTTTGCAAAATATTACATTTGAAAATAGGAAAATCAGTTAAACTATGTGCGTGAAAGTGATCCAACTTTTGTAAACAGTCAGGAAATTAAAGGCTACAGTCATTTGTAAGTTGACTCCTTTTATCTAATAATTAAAAATGCAAATAAAACTATATTTCTTATCAATATTACCACTTGGATTGTTCATGAGGGACATCATACAACATTACTACTTAGAGATTTACAATATGGTTATAACAAAAACAACTTCAAAATTGTGCGCTAATGTCGGTCAAAAAAATATAATACTGATACACAATCACTGTACACAGTCCTGTAATGTGATGTTTGTTTCTGTGTTTAACCAGATATCAGAATCTGCGTCCCTGACAGACACACGTACTAACACCCCTCAACATGGTCCGTTTCTGATCATTGGTCCGGGCAGTGTTCTGTACAACTGGCTGGATGAACTAGAGGCATGGGGTTACTTTACCGTAGGGTAAGATGTGTGGTCTTCATGTCTGACCTTCATTGAAAATACTATAAAGAACAGATTTTTTCTGCTTGAACATAGAATATCATACACTTTTTTCAAGGAAATATTGATTATTGTGCATTTAACAGTATATGAATGAATGTGTAATTGATATGAATTTTGTTTTTACTTCAACAGAAAATACCATGGGACAGAAAAAGATCGTTGTCTATCGGACACAAAGCGTGGAAAGTTTGAGGTTGTTGTAACAACTTATGAAACCTTTCGAGACAATAGAGTAAGTATGAGACATCCTCTAATGATACAGGTAGGGCGGGGTAGGTATGACATTTGGTACATCATAAAAAGTTGTCAGAACAGTCCCTGTCCTCTAGCGAAATAATACTGTTTAGTGTTTGCAACTTGGTACCCCTTTCATGAATAAAATTTATGACTATTCTGAATTAGTTCAGGAATTTTTAAGAATATTCTCGAGCTTAAAAAAAATGAAAAATAAGCTGGATAATATTTTTCATAAACATCCATAAACTTTTCAGTCAATGAAGGTATATGAACCATTCATGAACAGTAAATGCTATAATAATTAATAAAATTGTTTGAAAAGTTCATCAATAATATTCATCAATGTTCATTTATTTTTAAGTTCATTCAATTTTGAACACAGTTATGAATATTCATTAACACAGAACACGTTTATAATTCATCAAAATACATGAAAAGTGCATGAATTTTTATACACCCCCCCCCCCCCACCCAACAAAACTAGTTGGGGGGGGGGGGGGTACTTGAATCATCCTGTCTGGATGTCTGTTGTATACACAGTGTAACTTGATAAAAAATATCCTCCATAATCAACAAGCAGAATCTGATGAAACTTCACTTGAATGATTATTAAATGATGTAGTTGTGCATTGTCAATTAAAGTTTTAGATTTTGACTGTTTTTAAGGGAGTAAAGGCTATTATTTGAAAAAAAACCCATCTTTTTGGAGATCTCCATTTTACTGTATGTGCCCCTGGTTTTGGCATTGATGAAGGGGGGGGGGGAGAGAGGGGCTTATGTACCTCTGGTGTCGACATCGGTGGAAGGGGGTTTATGTATCCCTGGTGTCGACATCAGTGGAGGGGGGGGCTTATGTATCCCTGGTGTCTGCATCGGTGGAGGGGGCTTATGTATCCCTGGTGTCGGCATCGGTGGAGGGGGGCTTATGTGCCTCTGGTGTCGGCATCGGTGGAGGGGGGCTTACTGTATGTACCTTTGGTGTCGGCATCGGTGGAGGGGGTGTTATGTATCCCTGGTGTCTGCATAAGTGTGAATATGGTTAAGACAAAATGGTTGAGGTCAGTTGTGAGGTAACAATAAGTCCTACATCAACCAAACTTACATGGCTGATTGATCTTAAAGACAAATAGCACAGGCTAGGTTTGGGATAATGTTCCATCTGTTAAAAAATATTCGAACAAATTCTCAATAACCGAAAGGCCAAGGATAGTGATATTTAGCATGTAGCATGCTGGGTTTCTTGTTTACAAAAGATATCAATTTTATTTTTTTTTACTTTTGTTGTTTTCTCTCATGATTGTCATCCTTCACTTACACCAACAGGGAGAGCTCAATGAAATAGAATGGGATGCAGTCTTCGTGGATGAGGTTCATAAGATCAAGGTACAGCTTGTTATATACGTTATGTCTATCTATAGCCAAAACTATCATCACCAGCTGCTGTCATTATCACAATACTGAAGATCGGGAAATCCCCCCTTCTGCCAATGAAACCACTTTCAATTACTATGTATAGTCTTTGTTAACTGTTATATTGGCTGTAATAATAGATTCACCCTCGGTAAATGAGGGCGAAAAAAAATCAACTTAACAGCAGTGAAAAATTTGCTTCATAGATTATGAAATATTTGAATATACATAATATTATGTGTATCATTATGCAGTTTTTAGCTCTCCTGCCCGATATATATGATTGACATGATTAAACTTAAGTATCAGTAAAGCACCAAATGTTGAAAGTGCTTATTTTTCATAGGGCTTAATTGCAGCTGTTAAGCTTAAAACATTCTTTAAGAGTATTTGAATACTTGCACCAGATTTCTTCAATTGGGCTAAAATGAGCTTTTCTTTTGTAGGGACTGAAGGCACAAGTTACAAAATCTTTGAGAAAGTTAAAATGTATGAGGAGATTTGGCCTGACAGGGACAGCACTACAGAACAGTATGATAGAGCTGTGGAGTATCCTGGACTGGTCAGTAACTGTGGAGTGGTATCGTTACAGTACTTCCTTGATTATCAGTAAATGTCTGGGACTGGTCAGTAACTGTGGAGGGGTATCGTTACAGTACTTCCTTGATTATCAGTAAATGTCTGGGACTGGTCAGTAACTGTGGAGGGGTATCGTTACAGTACTTCCTTGATTATCAGTAAATGTCTGGGACTGGTCAGTAACTGTGGAGGGGTATCGTTACAGTACTTCCTTGATTATCAGTAAATGTCTGGGACTGGTCAGTAACTGTGGAGGGGTATCGTTACAGTACTTCCTTGATTATCAGTAAATATCCTGGACTGGTCAGTAACTGTGGAGGGGTATCGTTACAGTACTTCTTTGATCTCAGGGGAGGGTATTAGTCATCCATCCTGGCGACAGTTCTAGTTCTATTTGTTTTTTGGACTGACCAGAAAGAAAACAAAATGGTAACAGGCTATCTTCTTTCAATTTATTCGCAAATTTCATATAATAAAATTAAGAACATGTAAGAGAAAAAAGGGAAAAGATCCAACATCTTAAGAACTTATGAAGATTGTCTATGATACATGTAAATGCCAAAGTCGAAAACAATATTTTTGTGAACCGTGTTTTTTGATTAACGCTACATATTTTCTGTGATGAGAAAGAATTGTTTGAAGATCATTTAGGTTAATTCTTTTCCAGGGCCCAGCCAGGATGCCTTGGGTTATTGTCAGATTTCAAGGAAGAATATGTAGACCCCATAGAACAGGGACAGAGAAAAACCTCAACAAAACGAGAACTGGCTTTTGCTAGAAAAAGTAAAAGTTCCTTTTGAAAATTTGTTTGTTGTCTAGTACACTGTTGCTTAGTACGATGAAGTTAATCAATGAAAAGTATAAGTTTTCTTCATCATATAAAAAAAATATGAAAACAATTCATGTCAGAGCAGTTTACAAGGAAATGTCACCCCATAATACAGGGAAATGTCTCTTTAGTATACAGGGAAATGTCACCTCATAATACAGGGAAATGTCTCTTTAGTATACAGGGAAATGTCACCCCATAATACAGGGAAATCTTACCTCATAATACAGGGAAATGTCACCCTATAATACAGGGAAATGTCACCTCATTATACAGGGAAATGTCACCCCATAACACAGGGAAATGTCACCCTATAATACAGGGAAATGTCACCCTATAATAAAGCGAAATCTTACCTCATAATACAGGGAAATGTCACCCCATAACACAGGGAAATGTCACCCTATAATACAGGGAAATGTCACCCTATAATACAGGGAAATGTCACCCTATAATACAGGGAAATGTCACCCCGTAATACAGGGAAATGTCACCCTATAATACAGGGAAATGTCACCCTATAATACAGGGAAATGTCACCCCATAATACAGGGAAATGTCACCTCATAATACAGGGAAATGTCACCTCATAATACAGGGAAATGTCACCCTATAATACAGGGAAATGTCACCCTATAATACAGGGAAATGTCACCTCATAATACAGGGAAATGTCACCCTATAATACAGGGAAATGTCACCCCGTAATACAGGGAAATGTCACCTCATAATACAGGGAAATGTCACCTCATAATACAGGGAAATGTCACCCTATAATACAGGGAAATGTCACCCTATAATACAGGGAAATGTCACCTCATAATACAGGGAAATGTCAACCCGTAATACAGGGAAATGTCACCCTATAATTCAGGGAAATGTCACCCTATAATACAGGGAAATGTCACCTGATAATACAGGGAAATGTCACCCTATAATACAGGAAAATGTCACCCTATAATAAAGGGAATTATCACCCTATAATACAGGGAAATGTCACCCTATAATACAGGGAATTATCACCCTATAATACAGGGAAATGTCACCCTATGATAAAGGGAATTATCACCCTATAATACAGGGAAATGTCACCCTATGATAAAGGGAATTATCACCCTATAATACAGGGAAATGTCACCCTATAATACAGGGAAATGTCACCCTATAATACAGGGAATTATCACCCTATAATACAGGGAAATTTCAAGTCATAATACAGGGAAATGTCACCTCAAAATACAGGAAAATATTACGTTCAGTTGTCCAACATTTTTTTTTTTTATTGACAATATTTAGTTTACTTTGTTGATAATTGATATGATCCATTTCAGAAAACCAAGAGTTTGCAGAGAGAAGAAACAAGATGTTACTGAGGAGGACAAAAGATATAATATCTGATCAGCTTCCCAATAAAGGTTGGTAACACACTGGTCAGACAATCCTTTGAAAGCAGTTTAAATTATGTACGGATCATAACTTACTACGTTGACTTGACATAAATCAACTAAAATTAGATGCCGTTGGTGCATAATACACCAAAAGTAGCATGCATACATCTTTCCACACAACTGGATGATTTAGCAATCATTCATCCCATTGTGCACATTTCTCCACACACATACACAATTTGATACAATTGATCGATCAGTATCACAGAATGATAAAAAATGCGAAACCCTTAAATAATGAACACAAAATCTTGTATCATACTAATTTCAATTTAACAATATACAGTGACCATGAGACAGCCAAGAACAGGTTTAGCTCCCAGGTAACAGAACAGGCAAAGACTTGTATAACTGATATATGTTACTGTGTGACCGTTATGAAAAAAAAAATGCGCTATTGTTTACGGACAACTATGGTCTATGTACAGGTAGGTGTACACTGGCTATGTTTACCTGATGGAGAACCAGTTCAGTATGTGTTAAAAGTTTGGTTCGTCGAGAAACCTTCAAACGACTTCTTCTGAAATACTGTCAGGCCATTTATAAGTGAGCTAATGTGATGGTGCAGCATCTGTTGTCCGTCCGTAACACCTGTCTGTATTCTCTGTAACACCTGTCTGTATTCACTGTAACACTTGTCTGTATTCTCTGTAACACCTGTCTGTATTCTCTGTAACACCTGTCTGTATTCTCTGTAACACCTGTCTGTATTCTCTGTAACACCTGTCTGTATTCTCTGTAACACCTGTCTGTATTCTCTGTAACACCTACATGTATTCTCTGTAACACCTGTCTGTATTCTCTGTAACACCTGTCTATATTCTCTGTAACACCTGTCTGTATTCTCTGTAACACCTGTCTGTATTCTCTGTAACACCTGTCTGTATTCTCTGTAACACCTGTCTGTATTCTCTGTAACACCTGTCTGTATTCTCTGAAACACTTGCCTGTATTCACTGTAACACCTGTCTGTATTCTCTGTAACACCTGTCTGTATTCTCTGAAACACCTGTCTGTATTCTCTCGAACACTTGTCTGTATTCTCTGTAACACTTGTCTGCATTCACTGTAACCCTTGTCTGTATTCTCTGTAACACCTGTCTGCATTCTCTGTTACACCTGTCTGTATTCTCTGTAACACCTGTCTGTATTCTCTTAAACACCTGTCTGTATTCTCTGTAACACCTGTCTGTATTCTCTGTAACACCTGTCTGTATTCTCTGTAACACCTGTCTGTATTCTCTGAAACACTGCCTGTATTCACTGTAACACCTGTCTGTATTCTCTTAAACACCTGTCTGCATTCTCGGTAACACCTGTCTGTATTCTCTGTAACACCTGTCTGTATTCCCTGTAACACCTGTCTGTATTCTCTGTAACACCTGTCTGTATTCTCTGTAACACCTGTCTGTATTCTCTGTAACACCTGTCTGTATTCTCTGTAACACCTGTCTGTATTCTCTGTAACACCTGTCTGTATTCCCTGTAACACCTGTCTGTATTCTCTGTAACACCTGTCTGTATTCTCTGTAACACCTGTCTGTATTCTCTGTAACACCTGTCTGTATTCTCTGTAACACCTGTCTGTATTCTCTGTAACACCTGTCTGTATTCTCTGTAACACCTGTCTGTATTCTCTGTAACACCTGTCTGTATTCTCTGTAACACCTGTCTGTATTCTCTGTAACACTTGTCTGTATTCTCTGTAACACCTGTCTGTATTCTCTGTAACACCTGTCTGTATTCTCTGTAACACTTGTCTGTATTCTCTGTAACACCTGTCTGTATTCTCTATAACACTTGTCTGTATTCTCTTAAACACCTGTCTGTATTCTCTGTAACACCTGTCTGTATTCTCTGTAACACCTGTCTGTATTCTCTGTAACACCTGTCTGTATTCTCTGTAACACCTGTCTGTATTCTCTGTAACACTTGCCTGTATTTTCTTAAACACCTGTCTGTATTCTCTGTAACACCTTTCTGTATTCTCTGTAACACTTGTCTGTATTCTCTGTAACACCTGTCTGTATTCTCTGTAACACTTGTCTGTATTCTCTTAAACACCTGTCTGTATTCTCTGTAACACCTGTCTGTATTCTCTGTAACACCTGTCTGTATTCTCTGCAACACCTGTCTGTATTCTGTAACACCTGTCTGTATTCTCTGTAACACCTGTCTGTATTCTCTGTAACACCTGTCTGTATCCTGTAACACCTGTCTGTATTCTCTGTAACACCTGTCTGTATTCTCTGTAACACCTGTCTGTATTCTCTGTAACACCTGTCTGTATTCTCTGTTACACCTGTCTGTATTCTCTGTAACACCTGTCTGTATTCTCTGTAACACTTGTCTGTATTCTCTGTAACACCTGTCTGTATTCTCTGTAACACCTGTCTGTATTCTCTGTAACACCTGTCTGTATTCTCTGTAACACCTGTCTGTATTCTCTGTAACACCTGTCTGTATTCTCTGTAACACCTGTCTATATTCTCTTAAACACCTGTCTGTATTCTCTGTAACACCTGTCTGTATTCTCTGTAACACCTGTCTGCATTCTCCGAACACCTGTCTGTATTCACTGTAACACCTGTCTGTATTCTCTGTAACACCTGTCTGTATTCTCTGTTACATCTGTCTGTATTCTCTGTAACACCTGTCTGTATTCTCTGTAACACCTGTCTGTATTCTCTGTAACACCTGTCTGTATTCACTGTAACACCTGTCTGTATTCTCTGTAACACCTGTCTGTATTCTCTGTAACACCTGTCTGTATTCTCTGTAACACCTGTCTGTATTCTCTGTAACACCTGTCTGTATTCTCTGTAACACCGGTCTGCATTCTCTGTAACACCTGTCTGTATGCTCTGTAACACCTGTCTGTATTCTCTGTAACACCTGTCTGTATTCTCTGTAACACCTGTCTGTATTCTCTGTAACACCTGTCTGTATTCTCTGTAACACTTGTCTGTATTCTCTGTAACACCTGTCTGTATTCTCTGTAACACCTGTCTGTATTCTCTGTAACACTTGTCTGTATTCTCTGTAACACCTGTCTGTATTCTCTATAACACTTGTCTGTATTCTCTTAAACACCTGTCTGTATTCTCTGTAACACCTGTCTGTATTCTCTGTAACACCTGTCTGTATTCTCTGTAACACCTGTCTGTATTCTCTGTAACACCTGTCTGTATTCTCTGTAACACTTGCCTGTATTTTCTTAAACACCTGTCTGTATTCTCTGTAACACCTTTCTGTATTCTCTGTAACACTTGTCTGTATTCTCTGTAACACCTGTCTGTATTCTCTGTAACACTTGTCTGTATTCTCTTAAACACCTGTCTGTATTCTCTGTAACACCTGTCTGTATTCTCTGTAACACCTGTCTGTATTCTCTGCAACACCTGTCTGTATTCTGTAACACCTGTCTGTATTCTCTGTAACACCTGTCTGTATTCTCTGTAACACCTGTCTGTATCCTGTAACACCTGTCTGTATTCTCTGTAACACCTGTCTGTATTCTCTGTAACACCTGTCTGTATTCTCTGTAACACCTGTCTGTATTCTCTGTTACACCTGTCTGTATTCTCTGTAACACCTGTCTGTATTCTCTGTAACACTTGTCTGTATTCTCTGTAACACCTGTCTGTATTCTCTGTAACACCTGTCTGTATTCTCTGTAACACCTGTCTGTATTCTCTGTAACACCTGTCTGTATTCTCTGTAACACCTGTCTGTATTCTCTGTAACACCTGTCTATATTCTCTTAAACACCTGTCTGTATTCTCTGTAACACCTGTCTGTATTCTCTGTAACACCTGTCTGCATTCTCCGAACACCTGTCTGTATTCACTGTAACACCTGTCTGTATTCTCTGTAACACCTGTCTGTATTCTCTGTTACATCTGTCTGTATTCTCTGTAACACCTGTCTGTATTCTCTGTAACACCTGTCTGTATTCTCTGTAACACCTGTCTGTATTCTCTGTAACACCTGTCTGTATTCTCTTAAACACCTGTCTGTATTCTCTGTAACACCTGTCTGTATTCACTGTAACACCTGTCTGTATTCACTGTAACACCTTTCTGTATTCTCCGTAACACCTGTCTGTATTCACTGTAACACCTGTCTGTATTCTCTGTAACACCTGTCTGTATTCTCTGAAACACCTGTCTGTATTCACTGTAACACCTGTCTGTATTCTCTGTAACACCTGTCTGCATTCTCTGTAACACCTGTCTGTATGCTCTGTAACACCTGTCTGTATTCTCTGTAACACCTGTCTGTATTCTCTGTAACACCTGTCTGTATTCTCTGTAACACCTGTCTGTATTCTCTGTAACACCTGTCTGTATTCTCTGTAACACCTGTCTGTATTCTCTGTAACACCGGTCTGCATTCTCTGTAACACCTGTCTGTATGCTCTGTAACACCTGTCTGTATTCTCTGTAACACCTGTCTGTATTCTCTGAAACACCTGTCTGTATTCACTGTAACACCTGTCTGTATGCTCTGTAACACCTGTCTGTATTCTCTGTAACACCTGTCTGTATACTCTGTAACACCTGTCTGTATTCTCTGTAACACCTGTCTGTATTCACTGTAACACCTGTCTGTATGCTCTGTAACACCTGTCTGTATTCACTGTAACACCTGTCTGTATACTCTGTAACACCTGTCTGTATGCTCTGTAACACCTGTCTGTATTCTCTGTAACACCTGTCTGTATTCTCTGTAACACCTGTCTGTATTCTCTGTAACACCTGTCTGTATGCTCTGTAACACCTGTCTGTATTCTCTGTAACACCTGTCTGTATTCTCTGTAACACCTGTCTGTATTCTCTGTAACACCTGTCTGTATGCTCTGTAACACTTGTCTGTATGCTCTGTAACACCTGTCTGTATTCCCTGAAACACCTGTCTGTATTCTCTGTAACACCTGTCTGTATGCTCTGTAACACCTGTTGACATCCACCTGTTTGTTGTGTTTCCAGATGACAACATAGTATTCTGTAAGCTGACAGACTTCCAGATATCAGTTTATCGTGCAGTTCTTGCCCACCCAGCGATGAGGTTTGTGTTGGATATGGATAAGCCTTGTGACTGCGGAAGTGATGTTGTCAAGGGACGCTGTCATAATGTCAGTGAATATTCACGAGTCACTTGTGATTGATTCATTTTGTTGTATTTATTTTGATTGGTTCATTTTGTTGTAGTTACAATTGTATTTATTCATATGTACCTACCATCAAATATCTACTTTCCTATCATGCACATGCAAACTAATAGTTATTATATCTTTTGCCATTTCTTTCATGCACTGGTAGGTAACTTATTTGGTTGAAAATACAAAATAGTCATCCAGTATCATAATAAAATCAAGTAAAACTAACATTATAAAAAAAGGTTGTGAAAGTAGGAGATTTTTAGCTCACCTGGCCATGGTCCCAAGGGCGAAGTAAGCTTATGCAATGGTGCAGCATTCGTCGTCTGTCTGTCCATCCAGCATCTGGCCTCCTTCCTGTTTCCTTCAACTTTTCATTTAAACAACTTGTTCTGAAAAAACTGAAAGTCCTAAAGACATGATATTTGGTTGGTAGTTCCATTGGACAATGCTTAACAAGCTTTGGTAAAAAGGTAACTATACCTACTTTCAAGGTCACAGGGGTCAAATATGTCAAAACCTTCAAAGGACTTCTTCTGCAATATAGAAAGGCCTTATAGAGACATGCTATTTGGAAGGTAGCTTTTATGGAAGGAGCTGAACAAAGTTTGCAAAAGATAATAACTTTGTTGACCTTCTTTCAAGGTCTCAAGGATCATATGTCAAAACATTCAAATAATTTCTTCTGATAACAAAAGGCCTAGAGACATAATATTTGGCCGGTAGCTTCCTTGGAAGAAGCAGAACATAGTTTGCGAAAGGAAATAAATTTGACATTACGTTCAAGGTCACAGGCGTTAAAAGATGTCAAAACCTTCAGATGACTTATGTCATATTGAAAGGCCTAGGGGACTTGCTTTTTGGATGGTAGCTTCCTTGGAACGAGCCAAAAAAGTTTGTGAGAAAAAAAAACTTTGACCTACTCTCTCAGTCACAATGTTCAAATATGTCAAATCCTTCTAAATAATTCTTCTGAAATTCCGAAAGGCCTAAAGATGTTATGTTTGGCTAGTAAACAAGGTAATCAAAGTCATGGGCATGAAATCAACTTCAATGGAAAATTCATTGATTAATACAACACTAGTCTGGTTTTTCATAGCATCATGAAAAATATTCAAATAAGAATTCATGACATGACTTCATGATTTCATGGCAATTTCATGTTTGTTCATGGAATGGTCCTTCCAGTAGTGTAGTGGACAAACTTTGAAGGTGAAAGTGGTTAAATATGTTTACATCTTAACATGTTCTTTTGAATGTCTGATAGTCATAGATTTTAAACCAGTTTTAGGCTACAAGTGAGAGATTAATACCAGCTGAGCGATGCAGGCCCATTGTGTCTCTTGTCTTATTACAGATAATATGTTTAGCATCAGACTGGTCTTAAATAATAACTTTTACACAGCTAATTATTGGGGTTTTTTTTGTGAAAATTACCTTCTTAAATGTACCTATAAATACTAATAATGAAATAACAGCATGTTCATGTATTCCTTGCTATAATACGATGGACACAGTTTATCAAACCTTTGGTTGTACTGTTCATGTATTCCTTGCTATAATACGATGGACACAGTTTATCAAACCTTTGGTTGTACTGTTCATGTATTCCTTTGGATATAATACGATGGACACAGTTTATCAAACCTTTGGTTGTACTGTTCATGTATTCCTTGCTATAATACGATGGACACAGTTTATCAAACCTTTGGTTGTACTGTTCATGTATTCCTTGCTATAATACGATGGACACAGTTTATCAAACCTTTGGTTGTACTGTTCATATATTCCTTGCTATAATACGATGGACACAGTTTATCAAACCTTTGGTTGTACTGTTCATGTATTCCTTGCTATAATACGATAGACACAGTTTATCAAACCTTTGGTTGTACTGTTTATGTATTCCTTGCTATAATACGATAGACACAGTTTATCAAACCTTTGGTTGTACTGTTTATGTATTCATTTTGACAATTTTTTGTAGAAGACTCCAGATGGCCTATCCACCAGACAACTGCGATTCACATTCATGCACATCCTGTTGAAGATAGCTAACCATGTGGCACTGTTAGCCAGTTCTAGAGATTCAGATGATAAGCTTACAGAATTCTCTAAAGAGATTATTAAATATATCTGTGACAAGTTCCCAGAGTTCTTCAGTGAAACCAGAGACGCTGCCTTCCGAACTTTGTCTGACCCAAAATACTGTGGCAAGATGAAGGTACTTAACTTAGCTATGTTGAGTGAAGCATGCTAGACCACCCATGTTTTAATACTCAGGAGGCAGATACAAGCCTCTATATGATATAACCTGTAGGGCGGTATGTTGCAATACATACACTTAAATCCCAATGATATCACAGTGTTTTAAGTAAGGAATCCCAGGCTTATTTTTCTACCCTTGACTTAGGTAAGGGGGTATGTACCAATCACTTGGTCTGTGTGTCCGGACCTTCTGTGTAACATATCTTAAAATTCCTTGGTCAGATTTGGTTCATATAGCATCAATAGCATCAAATGGTGAAGGTCTGCGCCTGATAAGATTTTGGTGGTCAATGTTAAAGGTAAAAGGTCACTGTTAAATACTTTGGGAATAAAAAGCTTGTGTACTAGATATCTGATGTCCCCTTGGCAGATTTGGTTTATATTGATCAGCATTAAAGGTTAAAGGTCACACTTTACCACTTTGTTTTGGTGGGGGTATGTCTCTGTGAGCCTCTGTTCACTTTCTTTTTTATTTTTCAACAAAATTAACGTAAATTGTAAATAAAGCAGTTGTCTTCAATTGTTAATGACAAGAACGTGAACTATGGATCAATTTCCAGCATCATACTGTCAGTAGAGGTGGTGCTGATTTTAACACTGAATGGACAGACTAGGAATTAATGAATTAATTTGTCAAAACTTGATTTATACAATTAACAGGAAGTTAAAATTTGACCTTTGACATTTTCTTAGATCCTGAAAGGACTGCTGTCAGTGTTCAATAAGGATCATAGTAAAGTCCTTCTCTTCTCCTACAGCACAAGGGTGAGTACTTAGGGTGAGTACTTAGTGTGAGTACTTAGTGTGAGTACATAGTGTGAGTACTTAGTGTGAGTACTTAGTGTGAGTACTTAGTGTAAGTACTTAGTGTGAGTACTTAGTGTAAGTACTTAGTGTAAGTACTTGAGCTTTGTTATTATATTATGGACATAACGTATTAGACATCCTGGAGCTTTGTTATTATATTGTGGACATAAGGTACTAGACATCCTTGAGCTTTGTTATTATATTGTGGACATAAGGTACTAGACATCCTTGAGCTTTGTTATTTTATTGTGGACATAAGGTACTAGACATCCTTGAGCTTTGTTATTATATTATGGACATAAGGTACTAGACATCCTGGAGCTTTGTAATTATATTGTGGACATAAGGTACTAGACATCCTGGAGCTTTGTTATTATATTGTAGACATAAGATACTAGACATCCTTGAGCTTTGTTATCATATTGTGGACATAAGGTACTAGACATCCTTGAGCTTTGTTACTATATTGTGGACATAAGGTACTAGACATCCTGGAGCTTTGTTATTATATTGTGGATATAACGTACTAGACATCCTGGAGCTTTGTTATTATATTATGGACATAAGGTACTAGACATCCTTGAGCTTTGTTATTATATTGTAGACATAAGGTACTAGACATCCTTGAGCTTTGTTATTATATTGTGGACATAAGGTACTAGACATCCTGGAGCTTTGTTATTATATTGTAGACATAAGGTACTAGACATCCTGGAGCTTTGTTATTATATTGTGGACATAAGGTACTAGACATCCTGGAGCTTTGTTATTATATTGTAGACATAAGGTACTAGACATCCTTGAGCTTTGTTATTATATTGTGGACATAAGGTACTAGACATCCTTGAGCTTTGTTATTATATTGTGGACATAAGGTACTAGACATCCTTGAGCTTTGTTACTATATTGTGGACATAAGGTACTAGACATCCTTGAGCTTTGTTATTATATTGTGGATATAACGTACTAGACATCCTGGAGCTTTGTTATTATATTGTGGATATAACGTACTAGACATCCTGGAGCTTTGTTATTATATTATGGACATAAGGTACTAGACATCCTGGAGCTTTGTTATTATATTGTGGACATAAGGTACTAGACATCCTGGAGCTTTGTTATCATATTGTGGGCATAAGGTACTAGACATCCTTGAGCTTTGTTATTTTATTGTGGACATAAGGTACTAGACATCCTTGAGCTTTGTTATTATATTGTGGACATAAGGTACTAGACATCCTTGAGCTTTGTCATTATATTGTGGACATAAGGTACTAGACATCCTTGAGATTTGTTATTATATTGTGGACTTAGGTACTAGACATCCTTGAGCTTTGTTATTATATTGTGGACATAAGGTACTAGACATCCTTGAGATTTGTTATTATATTGTGGACATAAGGTACTAGACATCCTGAAGCTTTGTTATTATATTGTGGACATAAGGTACTAGACATCCTGGAGCTTTGTTGTTATATTGTGGACATAAGGTACTAGACATCCTGGAGCTTTGTTATTATATTATGGACATAAGGTACTAGACATCCTTGAGCTTTGTTATTTTATTGTGGACATAAGGTACTAGACATCCTTGAGCTTTGTTATTTTATTGTGGACATAAGGTACTAGACATCCTGAAGCTTTGTTATTATATTGTGGACATAAGGTACTAGACATCCTGAAGCTTTGTTATTATATTGTGGACATAAGGTACTAGACATCCTTGAGCTTTGTTATTATTCTGTGGACACAAGATACTAGACATCCTTGAGCTTTGTTACTATATTGTGGACATAAGGTACTAGACATCCTGGAGCTTTGTTATTATATTGTGGACATGAGGTACTAGACATCCTTGAGCTTTGTTATTATATTGTGGACATAAGGTACTAGACATCCTGGAGCTTTGTTATTATATTGTGGACATAAGGTACTAGACATCCTTGAGCTTTGTTATTATATTGTGGACATAAGGCACTAGACATATTGGAGCTTTGTTATTATATTGTGGACATAAGATACTAGACATCCTGGAGCTTTGTTATTATATTGTAGACATAAGGTACTAGACATCCTTAAGCTTTGTTATTATATTGTAGACATAAGGTACTAGACATCCTGGAGCTTTGTTATTATATTGTGGACATAAGGTACTAGACATCCTGGAGCTTTGTTATTATATTGTGGACATAAGGTACTAGACATCCTGGAGCTTTGTTATTATATTGTGGACATAAGGTACTAGACATCCTGGAGCTTTGTTATTATATTGTGGACATAAGGTACTAGACATCCTTAAGCTTTGTTATTATATTGTAGACATAAGGTACTAGACATCCTTGAGCTTTGTTATTATATTGTGGACATAAGGTACTAGACATCCCTGAGCTTTGTTATTATATTGTGGACATAAGGTACTAGACATCCTGGAGCTTTGTTATTATATTGTAGACATAAGATACTAGACATCCTTGAGCTTTGTTATTATATTGTGGACATAAGGTACTAGACATCCTGGAGCTTTGTTATTATATTGTGGACATAAGGTACTAGACATCCCTGAGCTTTGTTATTATATTGTGGACATAAGGTACTAGACATCCCTGAGCTTTGTTATTATATTGTGGACATAAGGTACTAGACATCCTGGAGCTTTGTTATTATATTGTGGACATAAGGTACTAGACATCCTGGAGCTTTGTTATTATATTGTGGACATAAGGTACTAGACATCCTTAAGCTTTGTTATTATATTGTAGACATAAGGTACTAGACATCCTTGAGCTTTGTTATTATATTGTGGACATAAGGTACTAGACATCCCTGAGCTTTGTTATTATATTGTGGACATAAGGTACTAGACATCCTGGAGCTTTGTTATTATATTGTAGACATAAGATACTAGACATCCTTGAGCTTTGTTATTATATTGTGGACATAAGGTACTAGACATCCTGGAGCTTTGTTATTATATTGTGGACATAAGGTACTAGACATCCCTGAGCTTTGTTATTATATTGTGGACATAAGGTACTAGACATCCCTGAGCTTTGTTATTATATTGTGGACATAAGGTACTAGACATCCCTGAGCTTTGTTATTATATTGTGGACATAAGGTACTAGACATCCCTGAGCTTTGTTATTATTCTGTGGACATAAGGTACTAGACATCCCTGAGCTTTGTTATTATATTGTGGACATAAGGTACTAGACATCCCTGAGCTTTGTTATTATATTGTGGACATAAGGTACTAGACATCCTGGAGCTTTGTTATTATATTGTGGACATAAGGTACTAGACATCCTGGAGCTTTGTTATTATATTATGGACATAAGGTACTAGACATCCTTAAGCTTTGTTATTATATTGTAGACATAAGGTACTAGACATCCTGGAGCTTTGTTATTATATTGTTGACATAAAGTACTAGACATCCTGGAGCTTTGTTATTATATTGTAGACATAAGGTACTAGACATCCTGGAGCTTTGTTATTATATTGTAGACATAAGGTACTAGACATCCTGGAGCTTTGTTATTATATTATGGACATAAGGTACTAGACATCCTTGAGCTTTGTTATTATATTGTGGACATAAGGTACAAGACATCCTGGAGCTTTGTTATTATATTGTAGACATAAGGTACTAGACATCCTTGAGCTTTGTTATTTTATTGTTGACACAAGGTACTAGACATCCTTGAGCTTTGTTATTATATTGTGGACATAAGATACTAGATATCCTTAAGCTTTGTTATTATATTGTGGACATAAGGTACTAGACATCCTGGAGCTTTGTTATTTTATTGTGGACATAAGATACTAGATATCCTTAAGCTTTGTTATTATATTGTGGACATAAGGTACTAGACATCCTGGAGCTTTGTTATTATATTGTAGACATAAGATACTAGACATCCTGGAGCTTTGTTATTATATTGTGGACATAAGGTACTAGACATCCTTGAGCTTTGTTATTGTATTGTGGACATAAGGTACTAGACATCCTGGAGCTTTGTTATTATATTGTAGACATAAGGTACTAGATATCCTTGAGCTATGTTATTATATTGTGGACATAAGGTACTAGATATCCTTGAGCTATGTTATTATATTATGGACTTAGGTACTAGACATCCTGGAGCTTTGTTATTATATTGTGGACATAAGGTACTAGACATCCTGGAGCTTTGTTATTATATTGTGGACATAAGGTACTAGACATCCTGGAGCTTTGTTATTATATTGTGGACATAAGGTACTAGACATCCTTGAGCTGTGTTATTATATTGTAGACATAAGATACTAGACATCCTGGAGCTTTGTTATTATATTGTGGACATAAGGTACTAGATATCCTTGAGCTATGTTATTATATTGTGGACTTAGGTACTAGACATCCTGGAGCTTTGTTATTATATTGTGGACATAAGGTACTAGACATCCTGGAGCTTTGTTATTATATTGTGGACATAAGGTACTAGACATCCTGGAGCTTTGTTATTATATTGTGGACATAAGGTACTAGACATCCTTGAGCTGTGTTATTATATTGTAGACATAAGATACTAGACATCCTGGAGCTTTGTTATTATATTGTGGACATAAGGTACTAGACATCCTGGAGCTTTGTTATTATATTGTGGACATAAGGTTCTAGACATCCTTGAGCTTTGTTATTATATTGTGGACATAAGGTACTAGACATCCCTGAGCTGTGTTATTATATTGTAGACATAAGGTACTAGACATCCTGGAGCTTTGTAATTATATTGTGGACTAAGATACTAGACATCCTGGAGCTTTGTTATTATATTGTTGACATAAAGTACTGGACATCCTGGAGCTTTGTTATTATATTGTAGACATAAGGTACTAGACATCGTTGAGCTTTGTTATTATATTGTGGACATAAGATACTAGACATCCTGGAGCTTTGTTATTATATTGTTGACATAAGGTACTAGACATCCTTGAGCAGTACATGATGACCACTGGCTACGAGTATCGCAGGTTAGATGGCAAAACAAGTCCCAAGAAGCGTATGAACCTGGTCCGCGAGTTCAATAATGACTCCTCCATCTTTATCTTCCTTATTTCTACAAAGTAAGTATAGACATTTTGTATTGTATTGATCTGTGCTTCTCCTATATTCTCACTAAGTCATACATTCAGGTTTGAATATGAGATTAACTATTTTTAAAGACAGTTCAATTTGTTCATGTTATTACAGAAATATTCAGTCAGTGAACTTTCATAGCTTAGTATGAGCTTTTAGCCTAATCCTTCATCAGATGGTGGACTATTCAAATCTCCCAGCTTTCGTGGTCCATCGCCTGTCTGTTATCATTTTGTCTGTACATAAACAATTGTTATCAATATTCCTGAGATCAGTCAGTTCAGATCTGAGCCTGCCATTTCTCCTCAGACTCTGCTCTGAATATGTTGTATTGAGAATTGTACACTTGATTTATACACCAAGGTTTGGACTTTTTGTTTTGTTGTACTTTGAATTGTACTACTGTACTGTACATTGAACGCATTGTGCATGTTCTTTGTTGTACTGAGAGCTGTCTGTATTTAACAGAGCTGGCGGACTTGGCCTCAATCTCACCGGTGCCAACAGAGTGGTGATTTTTGACCCCAACTGGAATCCAACCCATGACCTCCAGGCCCAAGACAGGTTGGAATTATCATGCTAGAATTATTAGATTTCATATTAAGAATTTGTTTAAATTATTCAAAACAAAATATGTGTATCCCGTCAATTGGATATCTGATTTTGAAATTAACATAGTTTTAAATGCACTTTTTATGAAAAATAAACTTGGTGAATATTGCCTGTTAAAAGGGTTATTGTTTAAATCATGTGTAGAAGGATAATACACTGCTGGACTACAGGGTTCAGACCCGGCACTTACAAACTCCTAAGTTAAGCTACCTTGTAGGCTCTCGTTTTTCAAAGTCTTTGCCCAGAAGACAACAATATGCACAACCTAATTTCGGATATCCCTTGTTAAGCATTCACCTTGTATTTAAAACAAGTGTTTACCGCAGAAAACAAGTGTAATCACGGATGCCAAACACACTAATATGGTGCACATGGTATTAGTGTGTCCAGCACCTGTGAGTATAATAGGATTGGGGTTCAACCTGGAACCCTCCAAAATCTAGATGGATGCTCTACCAATTGAACTACCTGGTCACAGTGATTGACCCAGTTTAGTTCCACAACATTCCTCCCTTTTCCTAAGTCTTTGCCCCTGAAAACATCACTATTAACTATAAACTGTGTCTGTAAATTAAGTCTATTATAGAAATCTGTATCTACTTGTAGGGCATACCGTATCGGTCAGCGAAGAAATGTTCAGGTGTACCGCATGATTTCAGCTGGATCTATAGAGGAGAATATGTACCTGAGACAGGTGTACAAACAGGTAATTCAGGGCCTGAACCTGAGACAGGTGTACAAACAGGTAATTCAGGGCCTGTACCTGAGACAGGTGTACAAACAGGTAATTCAGGGCCTGAACCTGAGGCAGGTGTACAAACAGGTAATTCAGGGCCTATACCTGAGGCAGGTGTACAAACAGGTAATTCAGGGCCTGTACCTGGGGCAGGTGTACAAACAAATAATTCAGGGTCTGTACCTGGGGCAGGTGTACAAACAGGTAATCCAGGGCCTGTACATGAGGCAGGTGTACAAACAGGTAATTCAGGGCCTGGACCTGACACAGGTGTACAAACAGGTAATTCAGGACCTATACCTGAGACAGGTGTACAAACAGGTAATGGAAGTTAATTCAGGGCCTGTACCTGGAGAAGGTGTACAAGCAGGTAATTCAGGGCCTGGACCTGGGACAGGTGTACAAACAGGTAATTCAGGGCCTGTACCTGGGACAGGTGTACAAACAGGTAATTCAGGGCCTGTACCTGGGGAAGGTGTACAAACAGGTATTTCAGGGCCTGTACCTGGAGAAGGTGTACTAACAGGTAATTCAGGGCCTGGACCTGACACAGGTGTACAAACAGGTAATTCAGGACCTATACCTGAGACAGGTGTACAAACAGGTAATGGAAGTTAATTCAGGGCCTGTACCTGGAGAAGGTGTACAAGCAGGTAATTCAGGGCCTGTACCTGGGACAGGTGTACAAACAGGTAATTCAGGCCTGTACCTGGGACAGGTGTACAAACAGATAATTCAGGGCCTGTACCTGGGGAAGGTGTACAAACAGGTATTTCAGGGCCTGTACCTGGAGAAGGTGTACTAACAGGTAATTCAGGGCTTGTACCTGAGGCAGGTGTCCAAACAGTTAATTCAGGGCCTGTACCTGGAGCAGGTGTACAAACAGGTAATTCAGGGCCTGTACCTGAGGCAGGTGTACAAACAGTTAATTCAGGGCCTGTACCTGGGTAAGGTGTACAAACAGGTAATTCAGGGTCTGGACCTGAGACAGGTGTACAAACAGGTAATGGAGGTTAATTCAGGGCCTGTACCTGAGGCAGGTGTACAAACAGGTAATTCAGGGCCTGTACCTGGAGCAGGTGAACAAACAGGTAATTCAGGGCCTGTACCTGAGGCAGGTGTACAAACAGGTAATTCAGGGCCTGTACCTGGGGAAGGTGTACAAATAGGTAATGGAGGTTAATTCAGGGCCTGTACCTGAGGCAAGTGTACAAACAGGTAATTCAGGGCCTGTACCTGAGGCAGGTGTACAAACAGGTTATCCAGGGCCTATACCTGAGACAGGTGTACAAACAGGTAATGGAAGTTAATTCAGGGCCTGTACCTGGAGAAGGTGTACAAACAGGTAATTCAGGGCCTGTACCTGGGACAGGTGTACAAACAGGTAATTCAGGGCCTGTACCTGGGACAGGTGTACAAACAGGTAATTCAGGGCCTGTACCTTAGGCAGGTGTACAAACAGGTAATTCAGGGCCTGTACCTGGGGAAGGTGTACAAACAGGTAATTCAGGGCCTGTACCTGGGGCAGGTGTACAAACAGGTAATTCAGGGCCTGTACCTGAGGCAGGTGTACAAACAGGTAATTCAGGGCCTGTAACTCGGGCAGGTGTACAAACAGGTAATGAAGGTTAATCCAGGGCCTGTACCTGAGGCAGGTGTACAAACAGGTAATTCAGGGCCTGTAACTGAGACAGGTGTACAAACAGGTAATTCAGGGCCTGTACCTGGGGCAGGTGTACAAACAAGTAATTCAGGGCTTTAACTGAGGCAGGTGTACAAACAGGTAATTCAGGGCCTGTACCTGAGGCAGGTGTACAAACAGGTAATTCAGGGCCTGTACCTGGGACAGGTGTACAAACAGGTCATTCAGGGCCTGTACCTGAGACAGGTGTACAAACAGGTAATTCAGGGCCTGTACCTGGGGCAGGTGTACAAACAAGTAATTCAGGGCTTTAACTGAGGCAGGTGTACAAACAGGTAATTCAGGGCCTGTACCCGAGGCAGGTGTACAAACAGGTAATTCAGGGCCTGTACCTGAGACAGATGTACAAACAGTTAATTCAGGGCTTTAACTGAGGCAGGTGTACAAACAGGTAATTCAGGGCCTGTACCTGAGGCAGGTGTACAAACAGTTAATCCAGGGCCTGTACCTGGGGCAGGTGTTCAAACAAGTAATTCAGGGCCTGTACCTGAGGCAGGTGTACAAACAGGTAATTCAGGGCCTGTACCTGAGGCAGGTGTACAAACAGGTAATTCAGGGCCTGTACCTGAGGCAGGTGTACAAACAGGTAATGGAGGTTAATTCAGGGCCTGTACCTGAGGCAGGTGTACAAACAGGTAATTCAGGGCCTGTACCTGAGGCAGGTGTACAAACAGGTAATTCAGGGCCTGTACCTGGGGAAGGTGTACAAACAGGTCATTCAGGGCCTGTACCTGAGGCAGGTGTACAAACAGGTAATTCAGGGCCTGTACCTGGGGAAGGTGTACAAATAGGTAATGGAGGTTAATTCAGGGCCTGTACCTGAGGCAGGTGTACAAACAGGTAATTCAGGGCCTGTACCTGAGGCAGGTGTACAAACAGGTAATTCAGGGCCTGTACCTTGGGAAGGTGTACAAACAGGTAATTCAGGGCCTGTACCTGAGGCAGGTGTACAAACAGGTAATTCAGGCCTGTATCTGAGGCAGGTGTACAAACAGGTAATTCAGGGCCTGTACCTGGGGCAGGTGTACAAACAGGTAATGGAGGTTAATTCAGGGCTTGTACCTGAGGCAGGTGTACAAACAGGTAATTCAGGGCCTGTACCTGAGGCAGGTGTACAAACAGTTAATCCAGGGCCTGTACCTGGGGCAGGTGTTCAAACAAGTAATTCAGGGCCTGTACCTGAGGCAGGTGTACAAACAGGTAATTCAGGGCCTGTACCTGAGGCAGGTGTACAAACAGGTAATTCAGGGCCTGTACCTGAGGCAGGTGTACAAACAGGTAATGGAGGTTAATTCAGGGCCTGTACCTGAGGCAGGTGTACAAACAAGTAATTCAGGGCCTGTACCTGAGGCAGGTGTACAAACAGGTAATTCAGGGCCTGTACCTGGGAGAAGGTGTACAAACAGGTAATTCAGGGCCTGTACCTGAGGCAGGTGTACAAACAGGTAATTCAGGGCCTGTACCTGGGGAAGGTGTACAAATAGGTAATGGAGGTTAATTCAGGGCCTGTACCTGAGGCAGGTGTACAAACAGGTAATTCAGGGCCTGTACCTTGGGAAGGTGTACAAACAGGTAATTCAGGGCCTGTACCTGAGGCAGGTGTACAAACAGGTAATTCAGGGCCTGTACCTGGGGCAGGTGTACAAACAGGTAATGGAGGTTAATTCAGGGCCGGTACCTGAGGCAGGTGTACAAACAGGTAATTCAGGGCCTGTACCTGAGGCAGGTGTACAAACAGGTAATTAAGGGCCTGTACCTGGGGAAGGTGTACAAACAGGTAATTCCGGGCCTGTACCTGGGACAGGTGTACAAACAGTTAATTCAGGGCCTGTACCTGAGGCAGGTGTACAAACAGGTAATGGAGGTTAATTCAAGGCCTGACAAAAGTACTCATCTGCTCATCATCCCAAATTAGTAGATCCGACTGACATACTAGTGAATTTCTAGCCCACCATTTTCAGATGCGTGGATCGGTCAAGTGTTGACCCTCCGGCTTTCCACACAAACAAGTAGAGTTCTATCACCCGAAGTGGTCAAACGCATGGAATATTCAAAGAAAATGCTTTTCTCCTGCCCACACAGCTCCAATAACCTAGGTGGAGTATAAAATGGTCTGAGTTGTGTAGTATCTGTATCTCTATGAAACATTGTTAGTCAGACATAAACATGAAGTCAACAGAGCAAATCAAGGTCACAGGGTCGAAGGTCAAATTTTGTAACTTTTCACTTATGAACATTCTCTTATGACATTATAAAAAAGATGGTCGAAATGTCACAAGGATTGAGTTAACTGACCAAATGTCAAGGTCACTGAGTCAGTGGGCTAATCACAAGGTCAAAGTAAAATTTTGTGCCTTTTTTGGTCATCTGACCCAAAGAGTCAGGATGAGCTACAGCCATCATGCAACGTCTGTCTGTTTGCTGTGGGCCGTGCATAGACTTTCCCTCTAAACAACTTCCTCTCAATAACTTCAAGACCTACTTTCAAGGTCACAGCTGGGGTAAAATATGTTAAAACCTTCTAGGAACATCTTCTCAATAACCGAAAGGCCAAAGGGTACTGATATTTGGCCTGTAGCATACTGGGATAGGGGCTACCAAGTTTGTTCAAATGAATAACCTTGACATACTTTCAAGGTCACAGGGTCAAATGTGTTATAAATCTTTATAACAATAACTGAAAGAGCCAGGTTACTTATAATTGGCTTGTAGCATGCTTGGATGAAGGGCTACCAAGTTTGTTCAACTGAATGACCTTGACCCACTTTCCAGGTCACAGAGGTCAAATGTCTTAAAACCTCCAAGAAACTTTTTCTTAATAACCAAAAGGCCCAGGGTACTCATATTGTCCCTGACATTGTCATTGTCAATGACCTTGGTGCCCAGTTTACTGATATTTGGCCTGTATAGTGCTGGAATGAAGGGTTACCAGGTTTGTTAAAATGAATAACCTTGACCCAATCTCAAGGTCACAGGGGTCAAATATATTAATATTGGAACCAACTAAAATTATATATAGTCAGATGACCACTAAGCCCCTTGGGCCTTTTATTACATTTGAACATTTTGTCTTGACATTATGAAGCCAAGTTGGTCAGAATTAAACAAGGAGTCAATTGACCAAATGCACAAGTCACTGAGTCGAAAGGTCATATCCCCAGGTCAAGGTTAAATTTTGTACCTTTTCACCCGTGAACATTTTGTCATTACATTATGAAACGAAGTTGATTGAAATTAAACAGGGAGTCAATTGACCAAACATCAAGGTCACATGGTAAAAGGTCAAGGTCACATTTTGTAGCTTTTCGCTAATTATTATTTTCTTATGATATCATGAAGCAAAGTTGGTCAGAAATCAATAAGGAGTTAATTGACCAAAGATCAACCTTGCTGGGTTTGACCATTTGGTCCAAAGCTAAGGATTGATGATTACAGGAGATACATAGTCATATGATGGGACCCTTGCTAGCTTGCCTGTCAGTATTCTAGTTTAAGGGACCCTTGCTAGCTTGCCTGTCAGTATTCTAGTTTAAGGGACCCTTGCTAGCTTGCTTGTCAGTATTCTAGTTTAAGGGACCCTTGCTAGCTTGCTTGTCAGTATTCTAGTTTAAGGGACCCTTGCTAGCTTGCCTGTCAGTATTCTAGTTTAAGGGACCCTTGCTAGCTTGCCTGTCAGTATTCTAGTTTAAGGGACCCTTGCTAGCTTGCCTGTCAGTATTCTAGTTTAAGGGACCCTTGCTAGCTTGCCTGTCAGTATTCTAGTTTAATATGCATCCTATTCTTCATCTGTTAACTGTTAAGGAGAACAGCAGTAGAGAGTAATGTTTGTTTTATAATGGATCCTCCCCCAGACTGGTAACACCTCGGGTCAGAATCAGGCCTCTCTATTTAATGGCTAGTTTGCTACAGTCTCTTTAAAATCATTGTAGAAATTAAACTACCATCATGATAGTCTAAGACCTGTCAACCCTCCCTCATTAGGAGGGAGACTCCCTCATTTTGACCAAAATTTACTCCCTCAATATCTCCCTCATTTAAGTCTAAACTCACAATAACTCAAAATCTACATCTTGTGGTCAAATGAGATCCTTGTTACTGCAGGATATGTGTAATGACCATAATAGGTGTATCTGGATCAAATGAATACTTTGTGAAGTTATTTTGATGCATAATAAGGGAAAGACAAATTGAGCAATGCAGTTTCAGTTACATTTCATGCACTTTCTGCATCATTGAAAATATGGAATGAGGGAGATCTCCCTTATTGGAGGTTTCAGAGGTTGACACCTATGATTTTCAGTAAACAGGATCAGCTACTTGTCAAAATTAAAAAACAAAAAACAATCTGGAGGTTTAAATTAAAAGGTATTGAAAGTACTCAACTTCAGTTTTCTTTTGTTTCAGCAACTTGACAGTGTTGCCGTGGGAACTATGAATGCAAAGAGATACTTCAATGCAATATCTGGTGACAACGACCAGAAAGGCGAAATTTTCGGTGTGAAAAACATGTTCAAACTGAACAGTGGAGACAGGTGTTTAACTATGGATATTCTACAGGTAATAATGATTTACTGTTAACCTGTGTATATTAGCAATTCTATCATTGTCACATCTCGGACTGTGATATATTCCTGTTTGATAGTATTTACTTGTTCTATTCATGAATGAATTGCAATTCCTTGTTAATTGCCTTACTGATCTCAATAGTTTGCAGGTTCTCAACCATTATCAAATCATTCTTGTTTTTATACGCCCGTCAAAACTGACAGGACGTAATATGATATAGCATTGTCCCTCTGTCAATCCGTCGTAACTTCCATTTGCCTTGAGATCAACTATTACAATTTTCAAGCAATCTCTTTTAAAGTTGGTAGGCTTAATCACCATGACATAAAGATGTGTTTTCCAGAACAACAATATTTACTAGAGTTATGGCCCTTTGGGACTTTGTATCTGATGCAATTTAGGGTATTATGTAGCCTACTTTTATTCCAAATACACTTCTGATAATTACGTACTTTAATTCATTAAATTACTTTATTTTGTTTATTTGGGGGTTAAGGGGGAATCTTAACAAATTTCACTAAAATTCTTTCACATTTTGTACATCACCTGAGCTCACCAAGTGACCTATTCCAATCACTTTCCGTAGAGGATAGACTCTTTTCAAATTTGGCTAAAAAAATCTTTAGCTAATGAGGATCTAGATTGATAAAATGGTGTCTTCCCACTCAGCCAACAGTTAGTATAGGGTACAGGTAGTGTTGTTACAGAGTGAGAACAATTAGGTACTAATTGCAGGTAAGGCTATAGGAAAATAACACTTAAGTATATTTTGTCTTATATTTTGGAAGAAACTATTGACTGACTTGGTGATAATCATCCTCAATAGTACAATAATTTGTTTCAATAGTTTTCAAATTCTAACCCTTTAATGACATGACAAAAATTGATTTCCTCATTGAAATTGATTGAGCTATCATACCTATAACATTACTCAGGTGACCGCTAAGGCCCTTTGGCCTCTTCTTATATATGGGGGTGAGGTTATCAGACAACTGTATGTATCTTGGGGCAGGTCTAAGAATTTTGGGGTATTAGAAGTTAGGTCACATTTGTGATATATCATTGTATAGTCAATTCTAGCTGAGGTATTGCAAAAATGCATAACAATATATTAATAATTCTTTATATCGTAAGTAGACATGGATTTATCCAAATTGTTTTTAACAGAGAAATACTAACCTGGAGATGGGACTGGCTAAGTATGACTTAGCTAAATATATTCCTCCTGTGGAATCTCCAAAGGAGACTGGTTATGACCCGGAACATGGAGGAGACACATCAGATGTCAGTGACGAGGAAACTGGTGATGATGTGATGATACAGGATGAGTTAGCAGTCGAGATGGACCTAGATACTTCAGATGATGACTTGTCAAGTAACTGCAATTCACTGTTTTATATTTAACCTTCCGAGTCTTTACACACAGCTTTGTTCTCAATTCTTTCCTTTATTTTTTAATGCCCTTAAAGGTCACATTCAGTTTGAGGTGGTAACATTTGTACCCTCTAAAGACATTACCATCGTCCACAATTATGACCTTTGGTTTGATGTCTTAGTTCTTTGTTGAGCTCTTTAGCCATTCGGTACATGTATCTAAGAATCTAGAATTAAGAAAACTGTTTAAAAGTTTTCTAAAGCCCATATATCCAACAGGTCTTAAAAAAAGATATTTCATAAGAAAATATTGGACTGGTGCTAAATATGTCACTTATAATCTCATTTTACCTTGTAGTTACAAACAAAGGCTATACACATTCCAAAGTATGGAAGTCCAGTAAGTTAAAACCAACAAGGAAGGCTGATCTACATAGCAGTCAGTTTGACTCTGTGGATGGTGACCCTGGTCAGATACGTAACCCCAGCTTCTCTTCTGTTGGGGCAGTGTTTGGTAGGTAGCATGATCTTAGTATAGAGGTAGTAATGATGAAGCCTCATTTAATAGTCCTATATAGCATTTACAACCCCAAGAGAGAATTTTTGTCCCGTTTTTTTTCCCTACATGTGTTTATTCCATTATAATGAAATGTTTTTGCCCTATGCTGTTGTATTACATATCATGAAATGTTTTTGCCGTACACTGTTGTATTCCATTATCATATGTTTTTGCCGTACGCTGTTGTATTCCATTATCATGAAATAGTTTTACCCTACGTTAGTATGATTTATTAGTGTGAAATTATTTTGGTCCACCAATTCTGGCTGGCACCCCTCAAGACCAGTCACTTTAAATATAACTTCAATCAAGAAGTACAACAGCCCAATAGGGGATTGTTACCTATGTGAACTATTCCTTACTTTCATTGTTGTGATATATCTACAGAAAGATGTGGTGTTGTGCATGTCCATGAAAACAGAAAGGTTATTGGCAGCAGCAAAGCCGAGGACCACATGACGAAATGTGCTATACAGGACGTGTATGAGTTACATCAAAATTCACAAGTCCCTGCCGCTTACTGTGCACCGTATTCCAGTGTAAGTGTCTTATTGCATTACTGCTGTCTCTGTGAATTATTAAACCAAACAAAAGTATGATCACTTAGAGTATTGGCTATTGAGGTAGTACTGTTTACAGTTAATCCATCTATCTATCCTCCGTCCATTCTCATTCTATAGCTCACTTGCCTGAAGGGCACTGACATAAAATAATGAGCATGTTGGGATGAAAGGCTGACAATTTTGTTCAAATGAATGACCCTGACTTACAGGTCAGAAATCTTCCATCAACTTCCCAATAACAAAATGCCCAGGTTACTGCTGTTGGATCTGCAGTATGCTGGAATGAATCCAAGTTTGTTCAAATGAATGACCTTGGCACTTTCAAGGTTATAGTGGTGAAAAGTTTTAAAATCTTCAAACAACTTCCCAATAACAAAATGCCCAGGTTACTGCTATTGGATCTGCAGTATGCTGGAATGAACCCAAATTTGTTCAAATGAATGACCTTGACACTTGTTGCATGCTGAAATGAAGGGTTTTCAAATTAAAATGAATGACCTTAATCCTTTTGTTCAAGGTCACATTGATCAAATGTAACAACTTTTCTTCTCAGTAACCGAAGTTAGTTGTGCATTGTCCAGATTTTGAGGTGATTTGAAAAAACAATATAGCAAATTGGCTACCATCTTAATAGTTTCTGATTGCTATTTCTTGAGAGGTGCTGGACCAGGATCCTCCTAAAATTCCATATGCAGGTTCCCCTTTTCCTCTAGTTTTGCATATTTCTGTTTGCCAGCTGATCTGAAAAATGAGTTTTTTTGACAAGCTGAAGGGGGCCATCTTGGATTTTGGCAGGAATGCCTAGTTTGTTATTGCTTTTTCATGACAAGTCCTGGATGGGTTTTTTTTCAAATTTTATATGCAGGTTTGCATTGATCTGTTATTGTGCGTTGTCCAATTATTTGAAATTGATCCAAAAAACCAAAATGGCAGATATGAGGCAATTGAAATCTTTGATTTTGACTGTAATACAGTCATGTATTTTATAACAATTTTTTGACAAGCTGATATATGTACTTAAAAAACCCCCATAAATATTTGTTTTCCCTGTGAATACATCAGTGCTCATATCTGATCTATTTTCAGATATATAAATTTCACCTACCTGATATATACTGAAATATGTTCATAATTACATCCATTAGGGTAAGAAAGCTATTTATGGTTACGGATTGTAAGCGAAAATAGCTTTCTAACCCTGGGAGCTTTCGCACAACATGCTATTTCAGTACTTTGATTTGAAAAGACACTGACCTACGTCGTTTCTGTTGGATATATACCTAAAGTGCCTAAGTACCTTACAAGTACATTGCTGGCTCTGCTAATTGCTCAATCAAGCCTTTATCAAAACTTATATAATTCTACCACTCTTACCACTCCAGTACATATAGATTAGGACTTCATTGTTATTGTGACACAATTTTTTTTAAATGTAGATTTTATAAAGCTTGAAAGATCAGTCTTTAATACCCCCTCCTTAATAATGTTTCATTTTTTAAAATGTTAAATGGTTCTGCCCTATACACTACCATACATCTTACAAAACTGAAAGAACAACTTCGATCATAAATTATGAGAGCTTTCTTATCCAAGATAGGTGGACAACAATGCAGATATGATGGTTGTGCGCTATCTTGGGCTAAGATAAAATAATATGTTCTGAGAAAGATACAGTACGAATGATTGTTTTCCTGGTTAACAATATATCTTTGTGGAGTTTGGAGAAAAAATTTCCAGCAAACAATGCTCCACTCTTGGCGGACTTGTTTTTGTTTTCATACGAGGTTGAATTTTTCGAGGAGCTAATCAGGACAGGTAACAGAAGCCTTGCCATATCTTTCAGTTTCACTTTCAGGTATATCAACAGTGTGTTGACCTATTTGATCGTATATACCTTCTGAACTTGAAATCATGAACACATCAGACTCTTTTACATTAGTTACCTACTCTGCTCTTTACTTAAACTATGACCAACATAGTTAGCTTATACTGCTAAGCTGTTATGGTAAACATGACAATTTTCCATTCTTATTTTATTGTATGGTTGCCATCTTTGTATGATAGAGAAATATTCTGTGTCCTTATATGATATGAAGGTGGGTGATGTTAGCCCACTATCATCAGATGCTGTGTTCCTACAAGCACATTACATGAGGATATTGATCCAAGTCATTCATTTGCTTTTTATGCAGTCTTCATCAGAGGAAGAAACTCCACTTCAAAATGATAAAGGTCGCTGTAAGAGCAGGAAAACTGCCAGCCCAAACACAGCCAAAGTTGAAGTTATTGGTAATTCAAAGGTCCTGATTGGTCAGACCCCTAGAGGGATAAGACAGTAAGTATCACAAGTCCTGATTGGTCAGACCCCTAGAGGGATAAGACAGTAAGTATCACAAGTCCTGATTAGTCAGACCACTAGAGGGATAAGACAGTAAGTATCACAAGTCCTGATTGGTCAGACCCCTAGAGGGATAAGACAGTAAGTATCACAAGTCCTGATTAGTCAGACCACTAGAGGGATAAGACAGTAAGTATCACAAGTCCTGATTAGTCAGACCACTAGAGGGATAAGACAGTAAGTATCACAAGTCCTGATTGGTCAGACCACTAGAGGGATAAGACAGTAAGTATCACAAGTCCTGATTAGTCAGACACCTAGAGGGATAAGACAGTAAGTATCACAAGTCCTGATTGGTCAGACCCCTAGAGGGATAAGACAGTAAGTATCACAAGTCCTGATTGGTCAGACCCCTAGAGGGATAAGACAGTAAGTATCACAAGTCCTGATTAGTCAGACCACTAGAGGGATAAGACACTAAGTATCACAAGTCCTGATTGGTCAGACCACTAGAGGGATAATACAGAAAGTATCACAAGTCCTGATTGGTCAGACCCCTAGAGGGATAAGACAGTAAGTATCACAAGTCCTGATTAGTCAGACCACTAGAGGGATAAGACAGTAAGTATCACAAGTCCTGATTAGTCAGACCACTAGAGGGATAAGACAGTAAGTATCACAAGTCCTGATTGGTCAGACCACTAGAGGGATAAGACAGTAAGTATCACAAGTCCTGATTAGTCAGACACCTAGAGGGATAAGACAGTAAGTATCACAAGTCCTGATTGGTCAGATACCTAGAGGGATAAGACAGTAAGTATCACAAGTCCTGATTAGTCATACCCCTAGAGGGATAAGACAGTAAGTATCACAAGTCCTGATTAGTCATACCACTAGAGGGATAAGACACTAAGTATCACAAGTCCTGATTAGTCAGACACCTAGAGGGATAAGACAGTAAGTATCACAAGTCCTGATTGGTCAGATACCTAGAGGGATAAGACAGTAAGTATCACAAGTCCTGATTAGTCATACCACTAGAGGGATAAGACACTAAGTATCACAAGTCCTGATTAGTCAGACACCTAGAGGGATAAGACAGTAAGTATCACAAGTCTTGATTGGTCAGACCACTAGAGGGATAAGACAGTAAGTATCACAAGTCCTGATTGGTCAGAGCTGCAGAGGGATACGACAGTAAGTATCACAAGTCCTGATTGGTCAGAGATGTAGAGGGATAATACAGTAAGTATCACAAGTCCTGATTGGTCAGACCCCTAGAGGAATTAGACAGGAAGTATCACAAGTCCTGATTGGTCAGAGCTGTAGAGGGATGAGACAGTAAGTATAGGCCTGGTCATTAGTGGATAATAGGAAAGTATAAAATTTAATACAGTATGAAGGTTTTCATGCCCATTAATTTTTTAATTTTATCCGTACAGTAGTTTTTTACCTTCACTTGTAAACTTCATGAACTGCAAAAAAAATCCCCAAGTGAATCCAAGTGGAGATCCATCATAAGCAAAAGCAATCAACCATCATTTTGCTATCTATGTAGTCACAGACATATCTTTGAGTTAATTGAAGGTTTACATTTTATAGCCAAGAAGGCTGTTATGTTGTCAAATTTCAATTTTGATTTCAATTTCATAATTTTGAATACGTTGCAGACGACAGTTTCAACAGATGGCTGGGCAGACATCATTAGTGGACTTTGCCCAGGAAGTATTGCTAGGGGACACTCATGCCAGGACTCGGATGCTGAAAGAGTTTTACACAAAGAAAAACCTAGAACTGTCTAAAATCTTCCAGGAATCTCAGCAGCAGCAGCAGCAGTCATCTTCTAGAAATGGTACAGTATACCGTATATCTTAAGATGGGCATGCATTATCATCCCCGATTAAAAACTAAAGATGTAGTTCGGCCCAAAAGAATTAATTACTTGGTTCTCAGGCCAAAATAGATGAGGAAGATACGCAATTTTTTTTCATTTTACCAGGCAAAAATGACATGAGGAAGGCATTTTGTTTTATTGTTTTCAGGAAAAAAACAGCATTTTCGCGCAAGTATTTAGAAATTAATTTAAAATGAAGATAAATATCTTATTAGTTATAAACAATCAGCTATCAATTATTAGTAAATAATGATGAAAGTGTTTTCAATACATTTGTCTGTGTCTTTTGTCAGATTCTATCTAAACTTTTCGGGAGAAATTATTTGCACAGTTTGTGTGGGAACGACCACGTTCCCAGATCAGTGTTGCCAGTTTTTTTTGTAGAATAGATATCGGCCATTGTACAGGCCTCCGAAAAACCATCGACAATGTTTCATGGTAGGATTACTGATCCTCCCTTCCTTATTTATACAGAAATAAGTGCCATATTCTCTGTCGCCTCTGTGAGAAACCGTCGCGGTAGATAAGTCACGGTCATTTCAATGCTTGTTTGCATTTGCTTTTATTCAAACATTTTAATGACTTTGGTGACTTACCAGTAAAAACAACATGCGGAAAACAACATTTTCTGGATTTTTTTTAAAGACGGCGGCTGGCGCATTCCAAATTTTCTTTTTTTATTACTTTTATGATAAAATCGGAAATGTGGTGCCCTAAAAGTTTTGGCCTTATCCAGTAAATGAAAAAAAACAACATAATATACTTTTTTCCCATTTCATTTTCTTTGTAATTAAAATTTTGCTTTGAATTTTTCTTTTGTAGAACCTTCGAGCAGAAGAAGATCTTCGAAAAAGCACAGAAAAGTGACAGACAACCCTACTTTAGGGGTGAATTACATGTCAGACAGTGAGTCTCTGGGAACAAAGATGTTGGTACCAACCAGCAGCCGGGAAAGTGAACCCTCAGAAAGCTTAGAAATTGGCAGGACGGTCAAAAAGAGAAAAGTCCATACACCTATGACAACAAGAACTCGAGTACCCCGGAAACAGAGTGTTAGTAGTAATAGAAGTGGCATTCATGGTATAGCGATGTCGCCTATGTGGTCATTTCAAATGTCAGACAAGGAAGGGGAGGCACCAAGAACTGGACAGGAATTCGAAGGGCCTCATTCTACAGAACTTCTGGAAGAAATGGGTTTGGAGGTAAAGAGCAAGGTGTCTAAACAGACGGATGACGTAAATCTGGACATGTCTGTTTATGAAGACATAGATGACATATTCCTTATAGATGGGAAGTCCTCTAAACAGAAACCACCTCCAAATAAGGGAAAAGAGAGGGAAACCGTCACAGGTAAAGTTACCCCAGGTAACACAGCAGACAGTGACCGACCAGTCTCTGTGTCAGAATCCAGTGTTCCTCTTCTTGATGATAGCACTCTTAAGGATGATAGTTTTGACTGCTTTAGTGACCCTCTGAAATGGAAGAAGAAAAAGAAAGCATTGCCACACACAGGGGTGGACAAACTCATCTCTGAAGGAGATGCCAACTTCTTAAGCCTCTTTGAAAGAGGAAAAATGAGAAAGAAAGACAAAGTCGTACCTCCTGTGGAAATAAAAGATGACAGCAAAGGTTTGGCAGAACAGACCCCAAGTCTGTTCTGATATGTTTCGACAGGGTTCCCGTTGCATGCTTAATGGAATCAAATCAATTTTGTTTATGTCTTTTTCGATAACATCTACATTTTCTTTTATCAAAAAATCCTAATATTGCTGGCATTGATTTTGAATATCAGTAAGAAGTGTATCTTTCCAACGCCAAAGTTGTGTGTTAAATTTGTGATTTTTGGATGTGCCGAATTTTCAAGAATAAGTTACATTTTATGAGTTTACGGTGCTACATTATAATATTAAACAAGCAGGTCACTCTGCAAGGATGGTATATAAAGAACCTGTTGACAATGATCAAAGTGGAGCAGTGATATGTAATATGTGAAACCTGTGACAATTAACTGAGATTTTATATATATATATATATCATCATGGTATGTGTGGGAGATATGTTGAAGCATCTTAATCCCACCCAACTTACACCTTAAACTCGTTTAAACTGTATCAACTTAACCCTAACCCTGTATCACCTGTGACGATATGATTTCAACATTAAATGCAACTTGTAATGGGTCCAATGTTTAATTCCACAATGTATAATAATTATATAATTTAACACAGCCAATATTTTACATGTATGTGAGTGTTTTGCTCATCTTTTCAGAGAGGAAAGGTTGAAAGTTGAAGTCTTTACTATTTTATCTGAGATATATATACAAGATAAATGTAGATATATTATGTTGTAATAAATTCATTGACGAAAAATTCATATTAATCATTATATGTTTCTCTGTATTAGTCAGTTAATTGTAAGACCAACAGCTTGTGTCTGAAACCAGTTTTATTGAAAAGAATAAGAAGTCTGTCAGTTTATCATTGATGTTCGTTTGATTTTAAAATCAGCTTTTTGTAAAGTGTGGAACTTTTTACTTAAAAGCACTAGATTGTCAAAGTTCATTTATTACATATCGCTCATCTTGAATTCAATAGTTTGTCTGGAGACGTACATGTATGTGATAAAAACAAATCAGAGACTACCAAAGCGTCAACAAAATCATAATCCGAACTCGAAATCAATTAAACTAGGGGCAAAATAGGAACAAAGGAAAGATTTACATGGAGACTCTCCTAAAAGTACAAGAGAATAAGACCAGGGCCCGTATTCATGAAACCGTGCTCATGCTCAAGCATGGATTCTGTGCTCAAGCCAGCGTTATTGAAACTCTTCTTAATCACGTCGAAGAGTCAAAAGGTCAATGTAAATGTTGAAAACAGTTTTTTGCTTCATGTCTATTCAACTTTTTTCCAAAATTTTGACAAAGTTTGACTTTTTAAATAATTTATGGCCAGAACAAGAAAGAAGGCTTGAGCTCGAAATCCATGCTTGAGCATGAGAACGGTTTCATGAATACGGGCCCAGGTGTTCCAGAAAAGTATGGGTTTTCTGCTTCAACGACGAAACCTGCCATGTAAATCTTTGTCACATCCAAGTAAACATCAAGTTCTCAAAATGAGAGCTGAGTATTATTGTCAACCACAACAAGTAAACACACTAATAAGCAAAGTAAAAAAAACGTCCATCTTCATATCACACAAAAATACAGAATATGTCTCGATAAGATCAAGATGGCGACCATAAAACTTGCCCTTAGTCCCATGATATTTTGTTTCCATAAAACAATTAAAGGAATGCGAGTTTGTGAATTATTGTCTGAGGTTCCCGATTTTGTCTGAGTTTGCTTAAGCTGTCTGTAGTCAAAAGTGTTTTAATAACATTAATACTTGTTTCATCTCAAAATCATCAACTTTTCTGTTTTTTTTTAAAACATTTTTTTTCAGAATAGTTACTTTGACTGTGTTTGGGAACTGCTTGCTTTATATTTAAACTGCTAGTTCATCATTTATTTACCGTATATAAGTCATGCACTCCTAAAACTCCATAATGGACTACTTTGAATTGGAGGAGTTTAAATGTGTCGTTACAAAATAACCAAACCAGGGAAAATAAAATTTGAAAAAAAGACAGATGAATGGCAATAAATATCGGTAATACGACATTATTTACACCAATTATATATTTTACAACAAGTTTGCTGACCTAGTCGATCGTATATACCATACTGAACTTGAGATTAAAGACACAGTAGACTCTGCTACATTAGCTTCTTACTTCGATCTTTACTTAAACTTTACCAACACGGGCAACTTACTACTAAGCTGTATGATAAACGTGACGATTTCGATTTTCCGATCGTGAACTTTCCCTTTCTTGAAAGTAACATCCCTGCTTCTCCATCCAATGGTGTTTACATGTCGCAGTTGATTCGTTATTCTATGACTTGCTCTGAATATCGAGATTTTCTTGATAGATGTCAACTGCTGACGAACAAACTTACGGCACAGGGATTCGAGAGGTGCAGGTTGGTGAAGACTAGGGGCAAGTTTTATGGTCACCATCTTGATCTCATCGAGAAATATTCTGTATCTTTGTGTAATATGAAGATGAACGTTTTTGAGTTTGCATATTAGTGTGCTTACTTGTTGTGACGACAATGATGACTCGGTTCTCTTTTAATTAATTCATTATCATTAATTTTGGCGGGTGTCGTCGATGAAGTGGAAAACGCTAACTCTTCCGGAACACTGGTCTTATTCGCTTGTGCTTTTACAAAAATCTCCATGTAAATCTTTCCTTTGTTCCTATTTTGCCTTTAGTTTAATCTTCAATACTATGCTCCCAGTTAACATATGAACTGGCATATAGTATTATACCAAACGAATATAAACAGGTTACCGTATGGTTTTATGGGACAGCAAAATAAATGAAGTGGCAAAAGAAACCGTGTACTTAAAAACAAACAAGGAGGTTTAAATATGAATTGATGTTGATTTAATTGTTTCAATTAAAAGAATTAAACTAATATATCGAATGATCCATAATGAAGTAGAGTCTTGGAATTCACTAAAAAGATATGTTTTGGTAAAATTGTTTCAAAACGGATTACATTAAATGTTAATGCACCAACACGAACAATTGAGAATTTAATAAAAATCCACCAAAATATTAAGAGGTATTTTTTACATGTATATTGGCAAAACCTTAGAAAAAAATATCAATAGTCAATTCAGAATCTAGGGAATCATGCTATACTAATTAAAAGCAACCAAATCTGCTTCAATAGTAGGGTATTGAGTAGATTAAGATATATATATATTTGTCTATTGAAACCCAGTCTGAATAGCGTATAATAGTTTTATTAATTTGTGTATTTTTGGAAATTGTTGTTATAGTCTACCTCTCAGAGTTATTTTTCTTTGTTTTGTGGCGTCATAGTTCTTATGACGTCATTAAAAATGTTTGAATAAACAGTCTGAAGAGCTCCCACCGATGGAGTGAAAGCGCTAAGTAATGTGTCCGTGTCGTTTTTTATTTTCACATGTATATATATATTTGGAATATCAAAGAACACAATTTTATTTCCTCAGAAGACCTATTCAGACATAAAAGAAACAAAAAACACATTTCAAAAGGTAATGAAATTTCAATTCCAAATTTCAGACGACCTATTATTCACTTATACGAATAGCATATTGTTACTGAACAAATGTTTAAATTCGAGAAAACAAATCTTTATCAAACAGGTAAGACATAAAATCCCTTCTGAAGTGGAGTGAATAGTACACATTATATTTAGAATCAGAGAATACCAAAGCGTCAACAAAACCATAATCTTAACTCAAAATTGATTAAACTAGAGGCAAAGTAGGGACAAAGGATGTGTTTACATGGAGACTGTTGTAATGTAAAAGTACAATATAATAAAACCAGGTGTTCCGAAAGAGCAAGCGTGTTCTGCTCTATCGACGACACCCGCAATGTAAATCTCGGTCACATCCAAGTAAGCACCAATCCTCAAAATGAGATCCGAATAATCATTGTCAATCACAACAAGTAAGAATACTGAAATAAATAAGAGAATACCGAAGCGTTAACAAAATCATAATCCAAAATCGAGTAAACCAGGGACAAAATATGAACAAAGGAAACATTTACATGGAGAATCTTGTAAAAGTACAAGAGAATAAGACCAGGTGTTCCGGGAGAGTAAGCGTCTTCTGCTTCATCGACGACACCCGCCATGTAAATCTTCAAAGATATAAAATTAGGCGAAACGCTATCAATCATTATTTAATTAGATAAGGATGTCAACTAAACACATTGCAGATGATATTATAAGAGGAAAATATATTCACTGCTCTAACTCCTACACTAAAATCACAAATGTGATAAAGATCACGTAACACACACATATACTGCACCTCTTAAATTTGGTAATCGATACAGTATGCCGAAAAAATGAATTAAACTGCATCATACAGCTGTTTCGTCCTCCTAGGACTCTTCAGTGATGCTAGGGGCCAAAAGGTAGGAATCCAAAATTTCTAAACTAATGTAGAAGCAGAAGGGTCAGGTGCGTAAAACCCCTTTAATTTATTAATTTAGAAGTACAATTTAACTAGTTCTGTATAATTTCAAATCGTGTACTACGAAAATGTGTATATTAAGTACCGTGCCACTACTCAAATGAGATTAACTGTGGCTATGGAGGCTCCAGCAAACCTCGGGGACTAGAAAATCCACCAGCAGAATCTGCCACCCCCTATCATAAAGATCACGTAACACACACATATGCTGCACCTCTTAAATTTAGTAATCGATACAGTATGCCAAAAAAAAAAGAATTAAACTGCATCATACAGCTGTTTCGTCCTCCTAGGACTCTTCAGTGATGCTAGGGGCCAAAAGGTAGGAATCCAAAATTTCTAAACTAATGTAGAAGCAGAAGTGTCAGGTGCGTAAAACCCTTTTAATTTATTAATTTAGAAGTACAATTTAACTAGTTCTGTATAATTTCAAATCGTGTACTACGAAAATGTGTATATTAAGTATATGCACATAGATATAGATGTGATGTGTTGGCAATAGTTATAAACTGTACTATGTAATTAATATGATTAAATATCATTAATGGAGAATGTAGTATTGATGATGCTGAACATGAATCACATGATGTAGCTAAATTGTTGATGCACAATCAATGTTTATGAAAAAAGTGTATAACGATGTGTTTCGAATTGTAAATCAAAGGAGGGATAGCTTTTTATATCCATAGCTTGGTTCCAGAGAAGAAGTTACTTAACGCAAATGATCAAAGTTAGGGTGAATGGGGAAGGGAAGGGACGGGGTTCAGACATACAGTTTGTCCTTTTTTTTAGCTTCGTCCCATAGAAGAAGTCACCTAAGCCAGTATAGCTATGTAACCCTTCTCCACTCTAGTCAATCTCACCATTGGTGTAACGTTTTGAATATCGATTACCCAGGGATGCTTTCGGCCGAAGGTCAATTTCTAAACAATACTTACAGAGAAGGGGTCGTTCAATAAATTGTTGACGGACGAGGAGAGTGGCGATACGGCATAAGCTAACATTCGTCCGAAAGACCAGGTAATACCTTACTTTTAATTTGATATCTGCACGATAATCTGATACTTTCTGATAATGATTTCACTAAAGAAGGGTAGCAGACATATACCAACTCCCGAATAACATTACCAGATTTCAATCTAGTACATGTAGTAGAAATCAAGACATTAAACCGATTGAAACACTGTGGAAACTTACAGGTAAATTAAATCCATTGCTCACCTTGAACACCTTGTTCAGGAGACAATATACATGTATCAAGCTTTTGGCCGGGAAGAGACATACTTGTAAAAAAAAAGACCAAACATGTGAAAGAAAAATAAACTTGCAGGAATTGATATAGGATGTCATGGAAATAGAAAAAAAAACAATATTATTCTTGAGAACGAAAATTATCTATCATTATGTAATGTTTTGCAAGAATCAGCAACATTTTTGTTATACAAACTGCTGTACTTTAAACTCTTATTCAATAGCTGCCACATAACTTCATTCCAGGATTCATACCTTATACGTTCACCACATTTTAACAAGAGGAAACGCAAGTAAACTGTAAAATCCCTACACAATTGATCATGTAATAAAATCATACTCTGCTGTCTTTACCTACAGAAAATGTGCTATATTGTTTTTTGGGAAAAGAAGCGTACTTTCTTTTTCAAATGTAAAACAATCGTGCATTGCAATAGGTTAATCAGATAGAAGATAATCAATAAAATGAAATGGAAAGAGTTTAGCTAAAATAATTAATATTGCATTATTTAATTGAAACCAATGTCAGAAAAGCTGCAGAAATGATTATAATATTCCTGGACCAGGTTGATTTACCTTTGTAAAGATTTCCGCTGTCTTTTATGCTGTGTTCTTGACCGAGCTCTAACTTTCTTTTTCCTATACATCTTTTGTTTGAAATTTGCTGATCATGAATAAAACATTTAAAAGATAAATCACAAACATATGTTAAAACGCAGCTGGCTGTGCGTGCCACACATCATATCCTCTTAACTGTTTTAGCAATTTATTCATTTAAGTATTCTTCCATGAAATAATATTTCATATGAAGATAAAGTAAATATATTCCTTTAGCATCACATAGTTGTGAACGCAAGTTCATAACACAATGGATCATAACGTATTATAATAGTCAAAATGCAAAGTATGGTGCTAATTCAAATGAAGTTTCAATAACAGTTTGTCTACGTATCTCCCTTAAAAAGAGTTGAAAAATGAAATAACTGGATATATCAGTATGACAATAATGCTCCTACTGACATTCAAAGGGAAGACAATTTTTGTGGTTTTTGTAATGTCCATTGCAGGCGGACAAGGCTCTGCAATGCTAGTCATACAGTAGGCCTACCATTTACTGACATTTTCAAAGTCAAATTCAACAAAAAAGTTAATCTGCATTAAATTAGCACTAAACCTGCATCTTATCATCATACAAATTCCAAATAACAGTTGAATATATGTATCCGTTAAAGAGTAAATGAACGGAAACAAAAGTATGACGGAATGAAGGATAAGGGCAACACTATTATTCTCTGGCCATTTCATGTAAGTTTTGTATAAAGGGATATAACTCTCTCAAAATGGGTCGAAATGGGGAAATGACCCTGAACAACTAGATGATAATAGCCCATTGAAGAGAAGTTTCATCAAAATATGTCCGCAACTTATTAGATAGAATGTTACGGACAAAATATTTTATTTATCTCTGTTGAAATTTTTTCAAACTCCCACTCTTGGCTGAGCAAAAACCTTGCTAAATCTTTTAATTTCACTTTCAGATATACGACTATGTGTTGTCTATAAATAACAAGAAGTTTGCTGACCATGTAGATCGTATATACCCTCTGATCTTGAAATCAAGGACACAACTTACTTTTTTTCATCAGCTTCTTACATCGATCTTGACCAAACTATGACCAACACGTGCAGCTTACAAATGTACTTCTAAGATGTACGATAAACGTGACGATTTCGATGTTCCTAACATGAACTACCCCTTTCGCAATAGTAACATCCCTCCTTTTCCAACCTATGGTGTTTATATGTAGCTTGCTTTGAATATCGATATGTTCGTGATAAATGTCGGCTGCCGATGAACACACTAACGGCACAGGGATTAGAGAGATACAGGTTGATGAATAATATGAGTTTCATGGTCGCCATCTTGGTCTCATTGACAGACAAATAGTTTGCATCATTGTATATGAAGATGGACGCTTTTACATAGATACACATTTTTGTAGGACACGATTTGTAATTATACTTAACAAGTTTAATTTTACTTCTAAATTCATAAATTAAATGGGTTTACGCACCTGACCCTGCTTCTACTTAAATTTAGAAATGTTGGATTCACACATTATTGCTCCTAACATCACTAAAGAGCCCTAGGAGGACGAAAGAGCTGTATGATGCAGTTTAATTCATTTGTTTGGCTTACTATATTTATTACTAAATTTAAAAGGTGCATCATATGTGTGTGTGACGTCATCTTGAAAATGCTCATTAGTATGCCTGCTTGTGATTGAGACTTGTGTCTCAGTTGTGACTTTGAGGCCTTGGCATTTACTTGATCTGACCTATGGTATGGCGGGTGTCGTCGATGAAACAAAAGACGCCTACTCTTCCGGATCACTTGGTCGTATTCTCTAATAATTTTACAACGGTCTACATGTAAATCTTTCCTTTGTTCATATTTGGCTCTAGTATAATTGATTTTGAATTAAGGTTAATAATCATGTTTCTTTTCTTAATCACTTTTAATTCACAATTGTTTTTGAAAAGAACAACGACCCCTCTCGCATTCGTTCTATAATAATTAAAATAACAGTGAAGGCCCCGTTCATTTATTATAAATACCTGTTGCTCTTCGGTAAAATAAGTATACTGCCAACAGATCTAGAGTGCATTGCATTTTGTCGATTTTAAATAACAGGAGTCATCCTTGGCATTAACCACACCCCTGTCCTTTAAATTAAGTATCCATAGTTCCAAATCAAAGGAGCTAAGCATGCTCCCGTACATTAACTAGTAAAAATATTGTAATTCAAGAAAGATGATTGTGGTCCATATTTCGACATCGAAAGTCCATGTATGGGCGTCATTTTCACCATAAGTACACCTAAACCACTGAGACATGTAGAATTACCTACGTTAAGACAGAATCTAACCTGTAACAAACGCACCGGTTCCTAGCTCTCAGCTTACTTCGGTTAAGTTTGCTGCCCATAAACTGCGTAAGACCGTCGCAGTGGTGATAACTAGAGCGGCATTTCTTTGTTTGTTATTTTCATGGTCGGCACTTTTATGGAGGTCATATTTTCATTCCATATAAATGGGAAACAAGCTACGTCATAGGGCCAACTTTTTACAAGAGGAAAACTGTCGCTTCGAGGTACATTGTAAGTATTTGCTTAAATCTGAAGACATCTGATCTGTAACAGCTAGCGTGCGTTACATTCAGCGTGTTGTTAGAATAGAAGTCGTGATTTAATGTGTCTTAAAAAAAATCAGAGAATACCAAAGCGTCAACAAAACCATAATCCGAACTCAAAATCGATTAAACTAGGGGCAAAATATGAACAAAGAAAAGATTTACATGGAGACCCTTATGAAAGTTCAAGAGATTAGGAGTATCATAGTCAACAAGTAAACACACTAATGAGCATACTCAAAAATTTCCATCTTCATATCACTTAAAGATACAGAATATTTTTAAATGAGACAAAGATGGAGACCATACACCTTGCCCATAGTTCTGATCATCCTGCATCTCTCAAATCCTTTGTTCTTAGTTTGTTTGTCAGCTGTCGACATCGATCACGGAAATCACGATACCTAGACCTACAACACAGTTTTAAGCAATTTCTTACCTCGAAGCGACTGTTTTGCACCCTGGGTCAGTTCCGATGACGAAAGTTGTTTCTCCATGTTGCATCTTTGTATGGCGTCTTCGAAAGAGATTGCTGATTACCTAGATTTGTGTCTCTTTTTACCTGCTTATCCCAACTGAGTCAAGCTCATTTTCTTTTTTTTTTAATAATTAGTTTATTTAAAAAACGAATGTACAACTATATGTTGTTATATTGTGTACCCTGTCCAGTCTGATTGTTATTATTCAACAACTGGTCCTTTTATAATATTTGCGTAAGGATTAATCAAGTACTACTGACCTTTGTTTTCTACAAAGGTCATTTTTCTTTTTCTGCGATATATATTTAGAGAAGACAGTGACGTATGACCCTGCTGAGCCTCGGTCTGGCTGTGTGGTCCTCTGTCTCTGCAAAACAGCCGGTACCGACTGAGGCTACAGAAACAATACATTCTGATTACAGCACCCAAATAAAGACATAATAATGAAATATTAATGACGTCATTATTACCATGCTAACATTTGATAACTTAATTTATATTTCATAATAAGTAGAACCTGTAGTGTTTTCACGCATTTTGTCAATGTCCATAATTCGATTCATTTTGTCTTCATTGTTTGGTTAAATTTCGTCATGTTTCGTTTATTTGATCCGCTGCGTTGTTGATTTCTGATTTACTGGGCGGGGAATGCCAGGAACAACTGTAATAGTTCTTAACTCCTTCACCCCTGAAATTTCATAATGGGCTATTCCAAACTTTGATTGGAAGATCTCAAGTGTGTTTTCAGGGGTGAGTGACTTAAACCCACATAAAACATAAGTTTTGTTTTACTTATATAAGTCCAGTAGGTATCTGAAAGGAATTATGTAAAGCATATTCTTATAGTAAGTAACTGTGGCAAAATTCAGTGTATCACAAAAATGAAATAATGGAATACCAAGTAGTTCCATCGAAAAATTTTAGCATTTGAAACTAATCCGGATGCTAGAAGTAGATAGAAGGGTTTCAAATAGATTTGTAGGCATATTAGCCAATCAAGCATGCCAGTATTTTAGGTTATTTTTCTGTCGTTATATATGTTTTAATTGGACTTATTGAATATTTAATTAAGTCTGGGTTTATGCTACAATGTACTTTACACACTTCAAACATAATTCATCATTTAATAGTCAAATCTGAACTGTTTGTAACTGCTAGTGTGTGGCATATAATTCTTTTGGAACGGAGAATCATTTTGTGTTAGTGGAAGGTAGTGTTTATCCGAAGTTTTGTAGCTAGGCCAATTAATATTTGTTTTCACAACCATTCTTTTTGTTAGTTTTTACATACATACCACAATACTGTGGTAATCATGCATATACCATCATTTTGTGGTAGCGACGCATATATCACCACCGCACATACACCACAATATTGTGGTAGCCATGCATATTTGTACCACTATACTTTGGTAACCAAGGAACACCACAATATTGTGGTAGCTATGCATATTTCTACCACTATACTTTGGTAACCAAGGAACACCACAATATTGTGATAGCCATGCATATTTGTACCACTATACTTTGGTAACCAAACATACACTACTACAATATACTGTGGTTGCCATGCATAAACATAATTATGTACATGTACAAAGTACCACCATATGTTGGTTACCACACATAAACCACCATATTGTGGAACCATGCGTTAACCACTATACTGTGGTAATATAATATAACCTCACACACACCATCATAGTTCGGTCATTATATAGACAACATCTAGTTGCTATCATCTTAGAAGCATTTGTGTTAATTTATACAATTATTATCTTGTATCGTTGCTGCAGACCATCTTTTCTGAAAGTCACCAATTGGAATATGTTTGTTTCATCTGGTTTTCTCAAAACATTCTTAATATGTCGTTCTTTTTTATAGAATATTGGATAGACACCCTGTTTCCGTCATTAGGTGTAAGTTATCAAAACTCAAATTAATGATGAATTCAAGCATAGAAGTTTTCCATATCACCCTTTTTAGAAATGATTTGTAGCGGATGTTTTACAGTTTGTATTGTGTACCTCATTAGGAACGAATTTGTTCTTCAAATGTATTTACAACGAATGCCAAAAGTAAACAAACTTGATGATAAGGATCAGGGTATTGTCTACCTTAGTGTGACTGTATTTACCAGGAAAAATTGACATGACTGATATCTGGACTGTAATTGTTTTTCTTATGTGTTGTGTCAATTGGTCATTTAACAAATGTTGTTTCATAACAAAGGAAGCCCTACTTACACATTGAGTGGTTCTTCGAAAAATAAAATACTATTTAACGATGCTGCTATATTACAATCGTTCATGATACTGGTCAGTACACAAGACGCGGACCTCGTCTTTATGGATAACGAAACTGCACATAGACCCTTGTAACCAACATTTTATCACTGGCTCTGCTAATTGCTCAACCAAGCCTTTATCTTAACTACTTACTACCATTAAATCAGGTCTTCAGACTTATTGTGATACTGTATACTCCAGGAGTGGAATCAACTGGATGTGGATTTGAAAAACTCAAAGATCTTTTGATTAGTCTTAAGCAACCCTTCCAACCTAAAATGATTTTTCGATCAAAATATTTGATTTGTCCACCTTGTACACTTCCATACCACAAACTAAACTGAAAGAAAGTCTTTGATCTCTCGTTATGAGAGCTTACTTTTCCAAGAAAGGCGGACGACGATACAGATATATTGTAGTGAACTGTCTTGGAACATACTTTGCGCAAATTTTGAAACACACTAAAGAAGATATAGTATAAATGGTTTAATTCCTGGTTGATAATCTTTTTGTTGAGTTTGGAGGAAAGATTTCCCAACAGAATGTTGACATGTTCCCATGAAAACAAAGTGTGCCCCACTCTTAGTTGACTTGCTATTGTTTGCTTACGAAGCTGAATTTGCGGAAGAGCTCATCAGGACAGGTAACAAAAACTTTGCCAAATCTTTTAATTTCACTTTCAGAAATTTCGACGATATATCAAATTACTATACACGGATTCAAAAGATGCAGGTTGATCATGAACTATGAGCAAATTTTATGGTCGCCATCTTCGTCTCATTGAGAAACATTTTGTATCTTTGTGTTATATAAAGAGGTTTAAGTATGCTTAGTGTCATTACACTAACTTACTTGATGTTTACTTGGAAGTGACGAAGACGCGGAAGACGCTTACTCTTCCGGAACACCTGGTCTTATTCTCTTGAACTTTTGCAGGAGTCTCCATGTAATTTAGTTCGTAATTTGAGACCATCTCCCTGTGAATATGACCATCATCGGCAGAGAGGGGTACATGTTTTACTAGGATAGCTGTCATGTCGTTAATTCCTATATTAATTACGGGGGTTTACCATATCGGCAATTGTGCTTGCACCTGCGTCAAACCTGCTTTCCCCATTACGGTCATAATTTGCATACTGTCATGAAACAGATAACTGTTTCAACTTTGGAATTTGAATAATGTTTTTGTCAGGGTAAAGTAAATCCCGTCTACCTCGGTTTGAAGGGCAATAACTCCTTGAATGTAGACTATACAAAGCCGCGAGACCACTAGCCAAACGTTTACAATCTACCAAATATCATTAAATCCGATCAACGAGCATCAAATTGTGAGAACGAGCACGGTTATGTACCGGATGTATGTATCGGAAGTCACGTATGCGCTAGATTGTTAAAATAAAACTAATAATGTTTAGAACGTGGAGGTATTTGGAAGTCTAAGACGTGTATGGATGTGAACAGAAACACATTTGTACTTTTAATAGTCAGAATTAATAAAAGGTCTTAAATTGTTTGTTAATATCGCTGGCTATTCTCATTGCTCAGCCAAGCAACTATCAAAAACTTCTTACTACCATATCTAGCACTATTAAATCAGGGCTTCAGTCTTATTGTGACAAAGATTTACATAGTGGGTGTCGTCGATGAAGCAGAAGACGCTTACTCTTCCGGAACACCTGGTCTTATTCTCTTGTTCTTTTACGAGAGTCTCCATGTAAATCTTTCATTTGTTTCTATTTTGCCCCTAGTATAATTGATTTTGAGTTGGGATTATGTTTGTTTGACGCTTTGGTACATGTATTCTCTGATTTTGTTTTTGTATAGATAATATTTGGGATTTTAAGGTTGATTTCCGGGTATATTTGGGTAACTTTTAAATTCTAGTAGATCTAGTATTGGAGTCATAAGGATGTTTCTAAATCGTTCATTTGGTTAGTATACAGTCGAGACTGTCTTACATCATTAATAAAAAAACCTGTCATTAATTGTGAAGTGACTCTAGATCTCTCCTTGTTTATTACCATATCAACTGACCTGTAAACTAATGAGAAAAGAAAACTTATGATTTTTAAAATTGTTTTAAAAAATGATTTATTAATAAATACAAACTTTTACAAGAAAATTTAGGAATGTTCATAAGATTATAATCATTGAACATTATTGACTAGTTAAAACAAACAAAACTTGAAAATGTCTCGTATTATCCTAAATTGTATTTAAGATCAGACACAAGATTTACTGAGATTTAAATTACTTTGATCTTTCCATGTCAACAATTGTTATTTTGGTTATTTTGCTCAAGTTCACTACAACATAAGACAGTGTTTCATTCAAATGTACAATACTATCCAGAATGTCTGAATAGTCCGACACAATTGCAAATAATTTCAACTTTAAAAGAATTTCGTTGGCCTCGGCTACTGTTGGAGTTTCTCTAGTGTTGTCATATGCACAGTTTTCATTGTCACTATCATCACTGTCCTTGTCTACTGTTTGATAAGTGCTTCAGAATTTCACTAGGCGTGAATACCCAAATCGACTGAATTGTGTCACATGAGTGGGTTAAACTATCGATATTCACCAAGGCTTTGAACGAACAATCGAACACATAACTTGGCAATTTATTTTATTTTCTAAATTACGCATTTATTAATTAAGATATTTATTCTATTTTGGGGAAAATCCTTAGGCTGGATTACGCTGTATTGTTAAGGTTAATTTTTCAATCAAAGTGATGTTTTTACGAATTATTTTTATAATGTTAACTGATTTTCCGTGGTGAAGCTACATCTACATTTTCATTGTAAACAACTTTTTTATATTAAATCTGCTTGTTCTGAGAGGTTTGTACGGGTATTGAGAATATAGTGGAAGGTATTGAGTGATACAAGAGAAGGAATGGAAGATTTTGTAGTTGTTATCCATTCATTTAAAAACCGAAAGCTGGTGATTTAACAATATTTACTTATTTACAAAGAAGGATAGAAACAAATAAAAATCTAAAGTTCATTCATGTTCCTAATCCAATTATTGAAATTATTAATCCCGGTCTTATTTGAGTAGGATCACTGCCCAAAAGATAGTGAATTACATGTAGTATGACTTTATTCAGTATGTGGATATTTCAGTCTAAAGCCAAGTATACGTCACGTGTCATAGAAATGGTCCAGGGGCAGACGATTCCATTTTGGGTCCAGTCCAGTGAGTTTGTTTCCCACCTTTTGGTCCCTAGCATCACTGAAGAGTCCTAGGAGGACGAAACAGCTGTATGATGCAGTTTTAATTAATTTTGTCGGCATACTGTATCTATTACTTATGTGTGTGTTACGTCATCTTTACCAGTATCCAAGTACAGTGGAACTGGTTTATAATGTCATGGTTATTTACAAAGAACGATAGAAACAGAGTAAAGGTATTTATGGATATTTGTATTAATCAGAGTGATACTCAAATTCTTATGCAGCAGTCAGCTACCATACCATAATTAGTGGTCGAGTTTACCTTTGACTCTTACAATATTCATACTTCAAGTTTTAAAATATGAACATCTTTTTCCTTGTTTATGATAATCACTCCTTGCTTCTTGAGGTCGAAGAGGGTTTTTTGCAGTTTCTAATTCAGTAGAGCCAATATTTATGGTTAAAGAGTTACGATATTACCTTACAGTTACGCAATGGCAAAACATGCCAAGTTGCGAACTAAAACCTTCGTTTTATTTCGTTTCTTTATTCTGTAATAAATACCTGATTGAAAAGCTTGCTGAAATCCGCATGTGACGTACCAAAGGGATGGGTCAAAACGACCTGATTTCCATTTCATGAATTATTTCAGTGGGTCACGAGCATAATCTTTCGGACGCGCTGATCGTAAAACGGTAATGTGGGCTGCCGCTGGTGGTGGTATCAGTCACGTTTAAAGGGCATGGCGACATCAGGCTGTAAACGGATATCCCCGTGTGCCCACCTGGAATAACAAGAGACACCCTCATCATAAACTTGCCTCCAGCGGCAGGTGTGGTGATGATTGTTTAATAAACATCTTCTATTATGACACGAAAAAACCCTAAAATATAACTTAAATTGACATTGTCCCAGTTAATTAAATATTTTGACAAGGAGAAGATGAATAGAATTCACATAATGGTGGATGATGCGAACAGCATTGCAATAAATTGTATTTTGAAATGGAAGACACGCCATATATGACACTAGTATTCTCTATAACTCATAAGGACTCTCTGGGATATCAAGTAGAAGCGAATGTACAATTATGTTTAATAAGATGTGCTGAATAGTGTTGGTTGAGGACACAGACTGAAATAATTTGCGTGGATTTGTTGTTCGTTACGATACACACCTAAGTCAGGCGCTTGAAGGTCGTCACCTGTCAAACACTGCATTGACTCCAATTTGAAGACTGTAAAATCTCAATCTCGTCGGCGCTTGTGACGTAAGTCGAAGCCGGAGAAATTTCTAGGATGGAGAAAACATTGGACTTCCGTTTGCCACCCCCGCACTTCAGTTCATCGTGTAGTATTGATTAGACGAGACCCACCACTGCAAACATCTGTCCACAAACACCCTCTCCAACATACACGACGTTAACACATACCGCTGAATACATTCCTATCCCAGTATGAGAATTTCTACCCAACAGGAAAACTGTTACTTTACAGGACATCACCGTCACTGTAAGCGACTGGTCAGTGAACAGTGTATGGATTTTAATATATCTAAAGAGCATTTTATTTCAGAATTACATGAAAAACAGGGATTTTCTCTTCCAGATATATGTGTATGATATATATGATGAGGACAATCTCACAATTAAACAACATGACCACACCTAAAGCCACTTTGAGAATTCATTTGGAAAGGAATGGTCAAGCGTCTCTATGATGTAGCTGTAATTGTCGTCTGCTCAAATGGAAACAATTAGCAGCTCTGACGTAAAGAACTACAGACGGATTTAGGTGACAGCAGACAGAACATGGTGGCGTGTTGTGTAATCAATGACGTCACTTCTAAAGCTGGCCTGCAGACCAAAATGAGGATTTGATGTTTTAGGGGGAATTGCTCTGTACAAATATCACAACGTGATTGCGTAGAAGACTCAAACTAATTGGTTATACTGCAAAAACAATATGTACATATATAGACCTTGATGACTTCCTACTAAAATATCTGATTAGAATACGTTGTTTGTACGTGTTTCCTTTCGTTTCACTGTGTTCTGTCACAGTTCTCAAAATATCTCTTTTCCCTATACTCACATTGCCTGAATATGAAGTCTAGCAACATATCGTTTTGCTATTGCGATGTTATGATATATCAACCATTCCTCAGGTTTCTAAAAAACAAGGAACGACACAGAAACGAAGTCGGAAGAAACAAACTAACTTAAGGTCGACATCCTTCTGTCGGTACATAATACAGAATTGTGACAGGAATCGGCCCGGTTAGCATATTCAGACAGGACTTGATGTTGAATAAATATGTTCATTCCTTTACTTCTTGTTGTTTTGAAATATAAAACCGTTTAAAATTACTTATATCAAAATCATCTACAAACCAGCAAACCCCCATTTAAGCTTAACACATAACAAATGTGACAGCAAATCTACAGAGCAAAATTACAACGTTTTGCGTGTGAAAGAAAATATAGTAACGGACAAAACAGATCACTTACCTCTTTTTCCTAGAGATAGTGCTTAGTTCATATCTTAAATGCGTTTAAGCATTAAAGAGATTGGCTACTTTTCGTGTGCTTCATTTGCATTAAAATCTTGATATTATAGAAAAATGGTGCTGACCTTTTACAGTTATTTGTTACAAAGCTAAGATCCATAACACTTTTTACAAACGATTACCCCTGATAGCTTATCAAATCCAATCCATCCATTAAACGGGTAGATATTGGCTAGACCTTCACGTTGATTGGCAACAAAACATCTTTAACATTGGTACGTGGCTGTTTGTAGCGACCTTTGAAGAAGTTTTAATTTGTTTGGCACTTTTGTTTTACGTCCTCTTAACAGATTTGGTCATGAATATAAGTAACGGTGACCCCGAGGACAAACCGGTGACCCCGAGGACAAACCGGAGATCCCGAAGATAAATAGGAGACCCCGAGGTTAACCGGATACCCCGATGATAAACCGGAGACCCTGATGTTAAACTTGATACCTCAAGGATAAACCAAAGACCACGAGCATAATCCGATGACCCAGAAGATAAACCGGAGAGCCTGAGGATAAACCGGAGACCACGAGGATAAACCGGAGACCCCGAGGATAAACCGGAGACGACGAGGATAAACCGGACACCCCCGAAGATAAACCGGAGACCCCGAGGATAAACCGGAGACCCCGAGGATAAACCGGAAATCCCGAGGATAAACCGGAGACCACGAGGATAAACCGGAGACCACGAGGATAAACCGGAGACCACGAGGATAAACCGGAGACCCCGAGGATAAACCGGAAATCCCGAGGATAAACCGGACACCCTGAGGATAAACCGGAGACCCCGAGGATAAACCGGAGACCCCGAGGATAAACCGGAGACGATGAGGATAAACCGGACACCCCGAAGATAAACCGGAGACCCCGAGGATAAACCGGAGACCCCGAGGATAAACCGGAAATCCCGAGGATAAACCGGAGACCACGAGGATAAATCGGACAACACGAGGATAAACCGGAAATCCCGAGGATAAACCGGAGACCACGAGGATAAACCGGAGACCACGAGGATAAACCGGACACCCCGAGGATAAACCGGAAATCCCGAGGATAAACCGGAGACCACGAGGATAAACCGGAGACCACGAGGATAAACCGGACACCCCGAAGATAAACCGGAGACCCCGAAGATAAACCGGAAATCCCGAGGATAAACCGGAGACCACGAGGATAAATCGGACAAGACGAGGATAAACCGGAAATCCCGAGGATAAACCGGAGACCACGAGGATAAACCGGAGACCACGAGGATAAACCGGACACCCCGAGGATAAACCGGAAATCCCGAGGATAAACCGGAGACCACGAGGATAAACCGGAGACCACGAGGATAAACCGGACACCCCGAAGATAAACCGGAGACCCCGAGGATAAACCGGACACCCCGAAGATAAACCGGAGACCCCGAAGAAAAACCGGAGACCCCGAGGATAAACCGGAGACCCCGAGGATAAACCGGACACCCCGAGGATAAACCGGAGACCCCAAGGATTAACCGGAGACCCCGAGGATTAACCGGACACCCCGAAGTGCCTTGACCAGGACTCTCGAACTCGCAACCCTTCGATCGTGAGCCCGGCGTCCTTCCACTAGACCACCGTGCCTCTTTCATTTTCTATTTATTAGAGATTGTTTTATCTTGAACCATAATGTTATCTATAAGATAATTCTATAATGTCCACACGCTAATTCACTTCCGTTTATGTAGTAGAAGGCCCTGATTTATTGGTACTAAGTATGAGTGTAAAAAGTATTTAAGGATTGTACTTGATGATAAATTGGTAAATAAATTTTGTTATTAAGTACATATACAATCCGTATTATTTGATTATATTACAAAATTAAACAATCCTATTCCAGATGAATATATGGATTTTTCATTTAAGAAATCATTTTTCTTTTTGTTGTTTACTGGTGTGTAAACTGATTTTCCTATGGATATTGTAAATGACGCGCGTCAGCGCGTTATGTTAAAATATCTGAATAAAAATCACTTTACACACCAGTAAACAACAAAAAAGAAAAATGATTTCTCATATTTACATTTTGACACTTTAAAATTAATTTACGCAACTTACAAAAGTAACAATCGTCATTTATTGAACGTTATACGCACTGACAGAACAGCCGACAAATGATGGAAATAAACAGAATATAGTCCACATTAACATTATTTGTTACCATTGGAGATTGAAGATATTTTATTTTCCATTATTATATTGCTTTCGTTTGCTTATTAAAGTTTTAAAAAACCAGGTTCATCTAAAGTTTGAATTAAAGGTAACAAATTAACAATGCGCATTCATACTAATAGCGCACGCGTGATAGTGGTCCGGCTTGTATTCCTACGCGCTGGCTAACGTTTACCGAAGTGTAAACGTCAAAATCGTTGGAAGTACCATATAGAGAATACACACCGGAAATGTAAATATATAGCATTGCTGTTTTTTCTAAGAATTGTGCATTGATATCTCAATTAAGCAATCACAATCCTTGTTTCAAATTTGGTGAGTGGAGACCATGGCAGTCCCAGTTCACACGGAGAAAATCTGGAACCACTTTACAGTTAGTTACCAGTAACAAATTATGATTGGTGGAACTGGTCACAATTATTAAAAGCGGAGTTTGAAATGAAACGAGACGACATGCTATTGAATGCCACGACCTACGAAGGTCGGTATGTGATCGTGTTTAGCCTTACGCCATTCAGTGATGAGGTTTCAGCAGAACGAGTACGGGATACCACTCTTTGGGCTTCATTAGGAGTAGTGACCGGATGTAGGCCTTCACTCATCGTACCAAGAGTCTTCTTTGGGTCTCCTAGTCTTATATGTCAAACGCCAATGGGACAGTGCAGCCATGTAGCACTAGCAAACGATCTTTTTATGTAAAAAGTAGTATTCTGTGTATGACGTCATCAAAACATGTCCTTTAATTTTCGGTCTATCGCTTGATAGACTTAATCAACAAACCAATGAAAAACGTGTTTCAAACAAAATTGAATTATAGAAGGATGTTTGGGAATCCAATATATACGAGGCAGGACACGGCTTCATCTATGTTCCTTAATGTAACGGAACCCCTTCCTTAACTTATCGCCATAGAAAAGCATTACAGAAGTTAAGGGGGGATCTTAAGTTGGTTATATATATTGATATGGATTTTATGTGTAGAGTTCCCTGTCTAAATATAGGATAGCATATGTGTAGAATTCCCTGTCTAAATATAGGATATCATATGTATAGAGTTCCCTGTTTAAATATAGGATAGCATATGTGTAGAGTTCCCTGTCTAAATATAGGATATTATATGTGTAGAATTCCCTGTCTAAATATAGGATATCATATGTGTAGAGTTCCCTATCAAAATATAGGATATCATATGTATAGAGTTCCCTGTTTAAATATAGGATAGCATATGTGTAGAGTTCCCTGTCTAAATATAGGATATTATATGTGTAGAATTCCCTGTCTAAATATAGGATATCATATGTGTAGAGTTCCCTGTCTAAATATAGGATATCATATGTGTAGAATTCCCTGTCTAAATATAGGATTTTATATGTGTAGAGTTCCCTGTCTAAATGTAGGATATTATATGTGTAGAATTCCCTGTCTAAATTAATTATATGATATGTGTAGAGTTCCCTATCAAAATATAGGATATTATATGTGTAGAGTTCCCTGTCTAAATATAGGATATTATAAATAGAGTACCCTATCTAAATATAGGATAGTATATGTGTAAAGTTCTTTATCTAAATATAGGATATTATATGTGTAGAGTTCCCCGTCTAAATATAGAATATTTTATGTGTAGAGTTCCCCGTCTAAATATAGAATATTTTATGTGTTAATAATAGTGAGTTAAATGTGAGTTAATAATAATTCGATGGTCTTATATTAATTATATACCTCTTTATCACACCCTTAAGGTCACCTCAGTGGTTCAAAAATTACTATCGGTGATATGTGGCCTTAACAACCAGCCAATATGATTCTCAACTCCCTTGGGAATATGCAGCCGGTGCTGCCATTTCGGCCCTCACAGCTAGCATTCTCCAGTTTCTAGCACTGTCCAACTACGTAGTCAGCTGAATAGACTGGAACAAGCGGAGTATGTATATGTAGAGTTATTGAAATATTTTGACGAGCAGGAAATGCTTTCGTGTTTGTAGAAGAAGATTAAGAGCTTCAATATTTTGTCTGATGAAACAAATTCTTACTTATATGATGAATCAAATAAAGAACTGAAAAAATCAACATGTTTTCGTTTTGGCCATGTCTTCCCCAGAACCAAAGTCAGTATTCAATATTAGTGTTACATTTTGAGTAGGAGTTTCTCAATATTTTTGGACTTTTCTTAGAAAGCTCGCTCAGCATTTTATTATTTGCAGTATGGATATAGTCAGTAATTACGTGCCAATCTGGACATAAGGACGACGAGTTCGATCTCCGGCATCTGAGGTATACACAAGAAGCGAGTTATTAATCAAGAGCGGCTACATTCACTTTTACATGCCCGCCGATATATTTCTATTGCGTATTTAATACTGTACGATCTCTACAATCAGCTGGATTCTAATTAGGTATAATGGTCGTGAGCTGGATCATTAGGTTGACTAATCATTTACCTGATAGGAATTACTATTGAACCCACATGATGACTGCAACGTCAGTGTTACAATATAGTGGGTGCTATAGTCGTTTAACAGGCGTGCAATAGTTCTTATTGCTCAGTTGTTGACCAACTTCCGGTAACACAGAATGTGTATGGTGAGGTTATCATACCCCGCACGATCAGGGGCGTAGCTGCCATGTAAGCACATAAGCCCGTGCTTGCACATCATTTTCCAAAGTATGTGTATAAAAGTCCAGAAATTTCATATTTCAAACTTATATTTATAAAAGTCTACTGATATTGTAACTCCTTTTTTCGACTCGTCAGATTAACATATTAGGCTGCAGAAAATTTGTAAGCTATAAATACTTCAAATTCAATTTTATTTCTTTCCGAATGCAATAGCATATAGGATTACAATACACATACATTTTAAATCATATATAATTGTGCAAGATGTCGGAGACCGCAGCCAACAAAATTCATTATATTTATAATACAGCTCACTACGACAATATAGGTAATGGCTTTATCGTGAGAAAATTCGTATACAAATGAATACCGAACAACATCCAAACATAAGCATCAGTTTGAAACTACCTTCATTTAGGCCGACTTTTTTTTTTATTAAGTCATGTCATATTAGGTTTTAGTGATAGATATCAGCTGCTGACGAACAAACTTATGGCACAGGGAAGGAGAGGTGCAGGTTGATGAAGACTATGGACAAGTTTCATGGTCGCCATCTTGGTTTCATGGGACATGTTCTGTATCTTTAAGTGATATGCAGATGGACGTTTTTGAGTATGCTCACTAGTGTTCTCCCTTGATTTTATTGACAATGGAAACTCGGTCTTCATTTTGAGCACCTGATGTTTACTTGGTTGTGACAAATATTTACACGGCAGTTGTCACCGATGAAGTAGAAGACGCTTACTCTTCCGGAACACCTGGTCTTACTCTCTTGTGCTTTTACAAGGGTCTCCATGTACATCTTTCCTTTTTTCATATTTTGCCTCTAGTTTAATCGATTTTGAGTTCGGATTATGGTTTTGTTGACGCTTTGGTACTTTCTGTTATTTTAGTAAATCTGTATTAGATTTAATATAAAAATGACCCTTTTATCATTCTAAGACTTAGAGTAATATAAAAGAAGGGCCAATTTTTACTACATTTCGGTTCAAACAGAATGTCAGCAAATACAATTATTAATGAGCCCGGCCAAAATTCCTTAAGTTAAATATCTCCATAGGAAAGCATTACAGAAATTAAGGAAAATTCGTTTGACATAAGATTTTCCCGTTAATTCTTTAAAGCTTTTCTATGGAGATTTTTAAGTCAAGAAACTTTCGTGAAACTAGGCCTGTTCGAATTATACAAAATTATGCTTAAGAACACAATCATGAGTTCTTACTTCCTGAGTCCTGCACAGAACATATATACTTATAAATAGAGACGTATGTATATCAAAGATGGTTTTACATGTAAATACCTCTGGTTTTACTTACTGATGAGTTAATGACCAAAGAAAGGTATGGATAATGATTTTGTTTCCATACATCATGGAAATAAAACATATCGTATTCCATTTTCGGATTAATAATTTGTATAATGATAGGCCAGACAATGATGATTTAAACAAGTCCAAAACAATGGCACCATTTGAAGTCCAAATGTGATCCATCCCCCCCCCCCCCGAAGTACCCCCCCCCCCCCCCCAAAAAAAAAAGAGTTGAAAACGTCGCGGGCTTGCACATCAAAATACCTCCAGCTACGCCACTGACGATCATGTGATCACTTTTATCATGACATTGACGCTCCTAACGATCATGTGACTAAGTTCCCGCCATACATGTCCTTAATGGTCATGTGACCACATTCAAGTTTATTTCACGGTGGTGTTTTGTGTCTTTATTAGGTTTGGCGGTGACAGTTTGGTGGCAGTGTCGGAATGGCAGAGACGACAGCATGCAACCAGCTAGTGTTGTGTTTACCTGGACCCCGATCGATCGCGAGGTCTTCCAGCACATGTAAACACACCGTCACCGCCATGACGTAAGCACCTCGCTCTGGGCCCAGAATAATTTTCATCAATGACAAAATCTTCCCATTGAAAGCTGTGAACGGACCTCTCATCACTAGGCGGCAAGGACGTTCAGCTGCCGACATGTGAACGGACCTCTCATCACAAGGCGGCAAGGACGTTCAGCTGGAACACGGCCACACACTGCACAGGCTGGGGTGGCACCAGAACGAAAAGTGACGCGCGTGCGATCAACTGACCATGGGATACGTCACATCACGTACATCAGCACGTACCACTCTCACACATGCCTTGACATTAATAAGGTAAAGTGAAACATATACTGGATCCAGTGGCGACTGTTATTGTAGTATTGATTGGAGAGGCTGGCGCTGGTACAGAACAGCCATGGCAGTCTGGCGCGGAGTACGTACGTATGCAGTGTAGGAAATGTACAGATTTAACTCAAATTACGTCGACTTCTGCTAATGTGATTGACACACTGACTGACAGCCGAACGATGTGATAGTGGCTCGTGTGTTGGCCTGAAGACGTTACGATAGGTAAGTCATGATGACGTACTTCACATGTGGTACACACGCACGGGAAACCTGTCCAAGAGTAGGGTCAGTGTGTGTAACGTTTTATGTGAATATAATATTAATAGGGTCATGGTTGTTGAAAAGCATTGTATATCAATGAAGTGTGATATATATAAAAGTGTCTATACCGATATGTCTATACTGATATGTCTACATACCAATATGTCTATACCGATATGTCTATATACCGTTATGTCTGTACCAATATGTCTATACCGATATGTCTATATACCGATATGTCTATATACCGATATGTCTACATACCGATATGTCTATATACCGATATGTCTATATACCGATATGTCTATACCGATATGTCTATATACCGTTATGTCTACATACCGATATGTCTATATACCGATATGTCTATATACCGATATGTCTATATACCGATATGTCTATATACCGATATGTCTATACCGATATGTATATATACCGATATGTCTATACCGATATGTCTATATACCGATATGTCTACATTCCGATATGTCTATATACCGATATGTCTACATACAAATATGTCTATACCGATATGTCTTTACCGTTTTGTCTATACCGATATGTCCCTTACCGTTATAATTATCTATACCGCTATGTCTATAAGACTTTCTGTATTATATGATGACGTTCCATATTATTAGTTGTCGGGATCATATAAAAATACGATATTTCTTAGTATTCTCTCAAGAATACCTTGATACTAGTACTTGTCTCTCCGATCTAGTGTATACAACATCGTGGTATATATATTGTTTGGCGTATGTTTTTTCGTGGTATCTGTATAATTTTGTGTGTACATCATTTCGTGGTATCTGTAGCACATAATTTCGTGGTATCTGTATAATTTTGTGTATACATAATTTCGTGGTATCTGTATAATTCTGTGTATACATAATTTCGTGGTATCTGTATAGTTTTGTGTATACATATTTCGTGATATCTGTATAATTTTGTGTATACATAATTTCGTGGTATCTGTATAATTTTGTGTATACATATTTCGTGATATCTGTATAATTTTGTGTATACATAATTTCGTGGTATCTGTATAATTTTGTGTATACATAATTTCGTGGTATCTGTATAATTCTGTGTATACATAATTTCGTGGTATCTGTATAGTTTTGTGTATACATATTTCGTGATATCTGTATAATTTTGTGTGTACAAAATTTCTAGATATCTGTATGATTTTGAGTATACGTGATTTCGGGGTATATTAAATAGCATGTTATCTGTATAATCTTATATATATATAATTACATTGTAATGCATCTTAAGCTTTATACTATCGTGTTATTTATGCTATCAATAGTAATGTATTAAATAGCATGTTATCTGTATAATTTTGAGTATACATGATATCGGGGTATGTGTATAATTTTGAATATACATGATTTCGGGGTATATTAAATAGCATATTATCGGTATAATGTTGTATAGATAATATCGTGATGTATGTATTGTATAGTTGGCTCTTCCTCTCTTTCTCCTCACACATCAATGTACGGCCTCCATAGGCTAAATATACTTCACAGAACACATACCACCTGTGAAGTTTCCTACTGAAGTAAATAGACGGGATCAAACAGGTATATCATCTTTATCAACTCCTTGTAACAAAATCCAAACCATCACTTGTTCCCCACACCGCGCTTACACCTACGAGGCGATCATATAAAATGTTGTTTCGTGGTGATAACGCGCAAAAAAGTCTCAAAGCAACGATGAAGTGTAAACAGAAAAGTTTTATATATGGTTTAGTTGAAAGCATTTTAACCCAAATTCCGTGTACCTTGATCATTAACTTATCTAATTACAACCGATACTCGGACTTTGGGGTGATAAAGTTATCACTATGATTCTGTGATCGTCCGTATATATAGTAATCCCAGTGACAAGTTGTCACGCATGGTTTACAATGTATTGTACAGCTGAAGTGACCGCGGATAACCATGTCATCATTAGTGTTTTTGAAAGCCCAAAAGACTCGTGAGAAACACAAACCGCTTACTCTTCCGCAACACATGGTCTTATTCTACCCTGGTTTAATCGATTTTGAGTTGATACTTCAGTATAATCTAATTTATTTAAACAGGGCAAACTGTTGTCATCAGTGTATTGTATACAATGTAGATAAATAGAGGACCTGGCGATCACTTGGTCATCGGTGTTTGTATACAATGTAGATAAATAGAGGACCTGGCGATCACTTGGTCATCAGTATGTTGTACACAATGTAGATAGAGGACCTGGCGATCACTTGGTCATCAGTGTATTGTATACAATGTAGATAGATAGAGGACCTGGCGATCACTTGGTCATCAGTGTATTGTATACAATGTAGATAGATAGAGGACCAGGCGATCACTTGGTCATCAGTATGTTATATACAATGTAGATAGATAGAGGACCTGACGATCACTTGGTCATCAGTACATTGTATACAATGTAGATAGAGGACCTGGCGATCACTTGGTCATCAGTGTATTGTATACAATGTAGATAGAGGACCTGGCGATCACTTGGTCATCAGTGTATTGTATACAATGTAGATAGGGGACCTGACGATCACTTGGTCATCAGTGTATTGTATACAATGTAGATAGAGGACTGGCGATCACTTGGTCATCAGTACATTGTATACAATGTAGATAGAGGACCTGGCGATCACTTGGTCATCAGTATGTTGTATACAATGTAGATAGAGGACCTGGCGATCACTTGGTCATCAGTGTATTGTATACAATGTAGAAAGAGGAACTGACGATCACTTGGTCATCAGTGTATTGTATACAATGTAGATAGGGGACCTGACGATCACTTGGTCATCAGTATGTTGTATACAATGTAGATAGGGGAACTGACGATCACCTGGTCATCAATACATTGTATACAATGTAGATAGAGGACCTGGCGATCACTTGGTCATCAGTATGTTGTATACAATGTAGATAGGGGACCTGACGATCACTTGGTCATCAGTGTATTGTATACAATGTAGATAGAGGACCTGGCGATCACTTGGTCATCAGTATGTTGTATACAATGTAGATAGGGGACCTGGCGATCACTTGGTCATTAGTGTATTGTATACAATGTAGATAGAGGACCTGGCGATCACTTGGTCATCAGTGTATTGTATACAATGTAGATAGAGGACCTGACGATCACTTGGTCATCAGTATGTTGTATACAATGTAGATAGGGGACCTGACGATCACTTGGTCATCAGTGTATTGTATACAATGTAGATAGAGGACCTGGCGATCACTTGGTCATCAGTATGTTGTATACAATGTAGATAGAGGACCTGGCGATCACTTGGTCATCAGTGTATTGTATACAATGTAGATAGGGGACCTGGCGATCACTTGGTTATCAGTGTATTGTATACAATGTAGATAGAGGACTGGCGATCACTTGGTCATCAGTGTATTGTATACAATGTAGATAGAGGACCTGGCGATCACTTGGTCATCAGTATTTTGTATACAATGTAGATAGATAGAGGACCTGGCGATCACTTGGTCATCAGTATGTTGTATACAATGTAGATAGAGGACCTGACGATCACTTGGTCATCAGTGTATTGTATACAATGTAGATAGAGGACCTGGCGATCACTTGGTCATCAGTATGTTGTATACAATGTAGATAAAGGAACTGACGATCACTTGGTCATCAGTATGTTGTATACAATGTAGATAGATAGAGGACTGGCGATCACTTGGTCATCAGTGTATTGTATACAATGTAGATAAAGGAACTGACGATCACTTGGTCATCAGTGTATTGTATACAATGTAGATAGGGGACCTGGCGATCACTTGGTCATCAGTGTATTGTATACAATGTAGATAGAGGACCTGGCGATCACTTGGTCATCAGTGTATTGTATACAATGTAGATAGAGGACTGGCGATCACTTGGTCATCAGTACATTGTATACAATGTAGATAGAGGACCTGGCGATCACTTGGTCATCAGTGTATTGTATACAATGTAGAAAGAGGAACTGACGATCACTTGGTCATCAGTGTATTGTATACAATGTAGCTAGAGGAACTGACGATCACTTGGTCATCAGTGTATTGTATACAATGTAGATAGAGGACCTGGCGATCACTTGGTCATCAGTGTATTGTATACAATGTAGATAGAGGACCTGGCGATCACTTGGTCATCAGTGTATTGTATACAATGTAGCTAGAGGAACTGACGATCACTTGGTCATCAGTGTATTGTATACAATGTAGATAGAGGACCTGGCGATCACTTGGTCATCAGTGTATTGTATACAATGTAGATAGAGGACCTGGCGATCACTTGGTCATCAGTATGTTGTATACAATGTAGATAGAGGACCTGGCGATCACTTGGTCATCAGTGTATTGTATACAATGTAGATAGGGGAACTGACGATCACTTGGTCATCAGTATGTTGTATACAATGTAGATAGGGGACCTGGCGGTCACTTGGTCATCAGTATGTGGTAACAATGTAGATAGGGGACCTGGCGATCACTTGGTCATCAGTGTATTGTATACAATGTAGATAGAGGACCTGGCGATCACCTGGTCATCAGTGTATTGTATACAATGTAGATAGGGGACCTGGCGGTCACTTGGTCATCAGTATGTGGTAACAATGTAGATAGAGGACCTGGCGATCACTTGGTCATCAGTGTATTGTATACAATGTAGATAGGGGAACTGGCGATCACTTGGTCCTCAGTGTATTGTATACAATGTTGATAGGGGACCTGGCGATGACTTGGGCATCGGTGTGTTGTATACAATGTAGATAGGGGAACTGACGATCACTTGGTCCTCAGTGTATTGTATAACCAGAGGGACCGGTGATTACGTGGTAATCAGTGTATTGTATAACCAGAGGGACCGGTGATTACGTGGTTATCGATGTATTGTATAACTAGTGTGACCGGTGATTACGTGGTAATCAGTGTATTGTATAACCAGAGGGACCGGTGATTACGTGGTTATCAGTGTATTGTATAACTAGTGTGACCGGTGATTACGTGGTAATCATTGTATTGTATAACCAGAGGGACCGGTGATTACGTTGTTATCAGTGTATTATATAACCAATGTGACCGGTGATCACGTGGTTATCAGTGTATTTTATAACCAGTGTGACCGGTGATTACGTGGTAATCAGTGTATTGTATAACCAGAGGGACCGGTGATTACGTTGTTATCAGTGTATTATATAACCAATGTGACCGGTGATCACGTGGTTATCAGTGTATTGTATAACCAGTGTGACCGGTGATTACGTGGTAATCAGTGTATTGTATAACCAGAGGGACCGGTGATTACGTGGTAATCAGTGTATTTTATAACCAGAGGGACCGGTGATTACGTGGTAATCAGTGTATTGTATAACCAGAGGGACCGGTGATTACGTGGTTATCGATGTATTGTATAACTAGTGTGACCGGTGATTACGTGGTAATCAGTGTATTGTATAACCAGAGGGACCGGTGATTACGTGGTTATCAGTGTATTGTATAACCAGAGGGACCGGTGATTACGTGGTAATCAGTGTATTGTATAACCAGAGGGACCGGTGATTACGTTGTTATCAGTGTATTATATAACCAATGTGACCGGTGATTACGTGGTAATCAGTGTATTGTATAACCAGAGGGACCGGTGATTACGTGGTAATCAGTGTATTGTATAACCAGAGGGACCGGTGATTACGTGGTAATCAGTGTATTTTATAACCAGAGGGACCGGTGATTACGTGGTAATCAGTGTATTGTATAACCAGAGGGACCGGTGATTACGTTGATATCAGTGTATTGTATAACCAGATGGACCGGTGATTTCGTGGTTATGAGTTGGTTTTATTAATAGAAGAGGTTGTGATCACGTTGTAATTAGTGTATTGTATAACCAGAGGGACCGGTGATTACGTTGTTATCAGTGTATTATATAACCAATGTGACCGGTGATTACGTGGTAATCAGTGTATTGTATAACCAGAGGGACCGGTGATTACGTGGTAATCAGTGTATTGTATAACCAGAGGGACCGGTGATTACGTGGTAATCAGTGTATTTTATAACCAGAGGGACCGGTGATTACGTGGTAATCAGTGTATTGTATAACTAGAGGGACCGGTGATTACGTTGATATCAGTGTATTGTATAACCAGATGGACCGGTGATTTCGTGGTTATGAGTTGGTTTTATTAATAGAAGAGGTTGTGATCACGTTGTAATTAGTGTATTTTAAAACTAGAGGGACTGGCGAAGTTAATCCAATTATTATGAGTGGGAGTATAATGGTCATGTTTTCAGCCTTGTATTTTATAATCCTAGGATTGGTGATCACGTGGTGCAGAAACTTAGAATTATGAGCATGTATAGAGAGCATGGGGTAAACCTGTCTGTTACGTATGAATAATTCAGCAGCCCCTTCTTTAGTTAAGCGATGATGATGCGGGTGTGTTCTCAGGCCCCGCTCACCTTTCACTTGGTTACTTGCCTGGGAATTGATGGTGTGGCGCTGCCAGCGCTCGAGGTGTTATAATCACACCGCTTGGAATTAGTTTCCGTAGAAAACATAAGTTATACAAACCAAAATAGAAGCAATTTTAAAGTCTCTACCTTGTACGCTGCCTGAAGAGTCCGACGACTTAGACGGTCGTAGGTGTAGCCTGTGCACTGCCTGTGAGAATCTCTGTCGGCCGTAGGTGTAGCCTGTGTACTGCCTGTGAGAATCTCTGTCGGCCGTAGGTGTAGCCTGTGTACTGCCTGTGAGAATCTCTGTCGGCCGTAGGTGTAACCCGTGTACTGCCTGTGAGAATCTCTGGCGGCCGTAGATGTAACCAGTGTACTGCATGTGAGAATCTCTAGCGGCCGTAGGTGTAACCAGTGCACGGCCTGTGAAAATCTCTGTCGGTCGTAGGTGTACTGCCTGTGAGAATCTCTGTCGGCCGTAGGTGTACTGCCTGTGTACTGCCTGTAAGAATCTCTGGCGGCCGTAGGTGTATTGCCTGTGAAAATCTCTGCCGGCCGTAGGTGTAACCCGTTTACTGCCTGTGAGAATCTCTGGCGGCCGTAGGTGTAGCCTGTGTACTGCCTGTGAGAATCTATGTCGGCCGTAGGTGTAACCCGTTTACTGCCTGTGAGAATCTCTGGCGGCCGTAGGTGTAGCCTGTGTACTGCCTGTGAGAATCTCTGGCGGCCGTAGGTGTAGTCTGTGTACTGCCTGTGAGAATCTCTGTCGGCCGTAGGTGTAGCCTGTGTACTGCCTGTGAGAATCTCTAGCGGCCGTAGGTGTACTGCCTGTGTACTGCCTGTGAGAATCTCTGTCGGCCGTAGGTGTAACTTGTAAACTGCCTGTGAGAATCTCTGTCGGCCGTAGGTGTGACCTGTGTACTGCCTGTGAGAATCTCTGGCGGCCGTAGGTGTTGCCTGTATACTGCCTGTGAGAATCTCTGTCGGCCGTTGGTGTAACCCGTGTACTGCCTGTGAGAATCTATGTCGGCCGTAGGTGTAGCCTGTGTACTGCCTGTGAGAATCTCTGCCGGCCGTAGGTGTAGTCTGTGTACTGCCTGTGAGAATCTCTAGCGGCCGTCGGTGTACTGCCTGTGTACTGCCTGTGAGAATCTCTGTCGGCCGTAGGTGTAACCTGTAAACTGCCTGTGAGAATCTCTGTCGGCCGTTGGTGTAACCCGTGTACTGCCTGTGAGAATCTATGTCGGCCGTAGGTGTAGCCTGTGTACTGCCTGTGAGAATCTCTGTCGGCCGTAGGTGTAGCCTGTGTACTGCCTGTGAGAATCTCTGGCGGCCGTAGGTGTACTGCCTGTGTACTGCCTGTTAGAATCTCTGTCGGCCGTAGGTGTAACCCGTGTACTGCCTGTGAGAATCTCTGGCGGCCGTAGGTGTACTGCCTGTGTACTGCCTGTGAGAATCTCTGGCGGCCGTAGGTGTAACCCGTGTACTGCCTGTGATAATCTCTGGCGGCCGTAGGTGTAGCTTGTGTACTGCCTGTGAGAATCTCTGTCGGCCGTAGGTGTAGTCTGTGTACTGCCTGTGAGAATCTCTGTCGGCCGTAGGTGTAGTCTGTTTACTGCCTGTGAGAATCTCTGGCGGCTGTAGGTGTAGTCTGTGTACTGCCTGTGAGAATATCTGGGCTTAGGCAGGTATCATGTTCCTTTCATATTTTGGTGAAGTCATTATGATTAGTATAATGTATATGTACCTTGTACAAGTTAGACGTTATTGACCAAATGTCATTGTTAAAGTAAAATCACTATACTTTCTGACAGACTTGAACATCTCGACACGCCTTACACATGTCTAGACTATAGAGACTAATTAGGGTCGACTGGAAGGTCACACTACTGTTGCTGAGAGATTAGAGTTTTACCTGTAAAGTTCATCGATATGGTAACCTAGGACAAGTACATGAACCAGGGGTGAACGTCGCTGTATTGTAAATTGCGAACTCAAAAATCAAGATCGATTTCGAATGGGAATACTTTTTTTTAGGAAAATGAAAGAAAAATACTCTTTCATGACCCAAAAATTCAACCCTCTGGATTTTCATATTAATCAGAATCCTCGGGTTTTACAAAATTTGAAACCCCCCTCAGATGGAATTTCCCTATCTTGGGGTTTGTAAATTAAGTAAAACTGTGAGATATATAGAGGATCTGACATGAGTGTTAATTTTATATTGATTTAATTCAACTTACTCTATTAAACAATTTCCTTTGAAATTAACAGACGACTTTCATAAGTTCAATATAAATGCATGAACACGATTGTTAGATTCTATTTATTCCATAGCTTGAGAAAAATGCTCTTAATTATGTATTTTCAATGATCCTTCTTTATAACGGTAGACTCATATTTTACTTCTGAGACAACAACGTGACGTCATTAACATGACGTCTCAAAAGTTAAATACATTGCACCCCAATATTACAAGGACGAATACGTATTCTATGAATATCATGACATATCCAGTATGGAGTAACATCGCAAGGAAATTTCAGCATCATTCACCCAGATACCGATGTCCTTCTGGTAAGGTCCGTTGGCGTTATTGTGAATTTATACGCCGTAGTTCTATCAGAACAAAACTCACGTTTATCTGCGTCACATAACTTACAATGTAGTTGGTTGATTCTAATGTTTAAAGTGATTGCTTTTTTCTTACGAAGCCACGAATAACATTGATTTCGCATTACCAGCAGTGACGTCACTAACGATATAAAGCCGGATCAATTACCGTTAATTCGTGACGTCATTGGTGCAAGGCGATGCTCATTCAATCACGGTACATGATCAACGCGGATCATGTATTGGTCGTTTACGGGCGCCGATCGATCATGTATATTGTGGGCGAGTGGGTCGTGCGGGGGATGTAGGCGAGGCCGGGTAAACACAATACCACGATATTTACAACCACACTCAAATTAATACGGCTGCTGTCTGACGGCTAGTAACTGGGACATGGAATTGGCGGGCTTGTACAATAAATTAAGATCCTTAAATTCCACAGATTGTCTCATTATAAACAAGCTGTAGCGGACGTGCTTACCACAATTCGAGTAACATAAGCAACATTTTCACCAACTTTGTTATCTGTCATATAGCAAATAACATGTCTGTGTGAATCCAACACAAAACTGTCAACGATGGACCTAATACAACTACGGGAAATCAAGTAGATTTGTCAAGTCAAAAAAGGTTCAACTCAGCAAACCAATTGATTTATCAACTTTATAACGGAAAACTCAACTACGGGAGGCTATAAGACATAGACACGTTAGTCTGATACCTCTACTACGGGAGGTCATCAGTAACGTTAGTCTGATACCTCAACTACGGGAGGTAACTAGTAACGTTAGTCTGATACCTCAACTACGGGAGGTCACTAGTAACGTTTGTCTGATACCTCTACTACGGGAGGTCATCAGTAACGTTAGTCTGATACCTCTACTACGGGAGGTCATCAGTAACGTTAGTCTGATACCTCTACTACGAGAGGTCACTAGTAACGTTAGTCTGATACCTCTACTACGGGAGGTCATCAGTAACGTTAGTCTGATACCTCTACTACGGGAGGTCATCAGTAACGTTAGTCTGATACCTCTACTACGAGAGGTCACTAGTAACGTTAGTCTGATACCTCTACTACGGGAGGTCACTAGTAACGTTAGTCTGATACCTCTACTACGGGAGGCCATCAGTAACGTTAGTCTGATACCTCTACTACGGGAGGTCAGTAGTAACGTTAGTCTGATACCTCTACTACGGGAGGTCACTAGTAACGTTAGTCTGGTACTTCTACTACGGGAGGTCAGTAGTAACGTTAGTCTGATACCTCTACTACGGGAGGTCATCAGTAACGTTAGTCTGATACCTCTACTACGGGAGGTCAGTAGTAACGTTAGTCTGATACCTATACTACGGGAGGTCATCAGTAACGTTAGTCTGATACCTCTACTACGGGAGGTCATCAGTAACGTTAGTCTGATACCTCTACTACGGGAGGTCACTAATAACGTTAGTCTGATACCTCTACTACGGGAGGTCAGTAGTAACGTTAGTCTGATACCTCTACTACGGGAGGTAACTAGTAACGTTAGTCTGATACCTCTACTACGGGAGGTCAGTAGTAACGTTAGTCTGATACCTCTACTACGGGAGGTCATCAATAACGTTAGTCTGATACCTCTACTACGGGAGGTCATCAGTAACGTTTGTCTGATACCTCTACTACGAGAGGTCACTAGTAACGTCAGTCTGATACCTCTACTACGGGAGGTCAGTAGTAACGTTAGTCTGATACCTCTACTACGGGAGGTCACTAGTAACGTTAGTCTGATACCTCTACTACGGGAGGTCATCAGTAACGTTAGTCTGATACCTCTACTACGGGAGGTCATCAGTAACGTTAGTCTGATACCTCTACTACAGGAGGTCATCAGTAACGTTTGTCTGATACCTCTACTACGGGAGGTCATCAGTAACGTTAGTCTGATACCTCTACTACGGGAGGTCACCAGTAACGTTAATCTGATACCTCTACTACGGGAAGTCATCAGTAACGTTTGTCTGATACCTCAACTACAGGAGAACATATATTTCACACGTACCTTGTAGTGTATCATTAGATAATTTAATTGAAATAGAATACGATATATTATGTGGATCATAAGACGTGTTACCACTGCTACAGAGAGCCAGGTTACTTAGTAACAACAGACCTAGTACCACACCTACAGGAAACCAGGTAACTTAGTAACAACAGACCTAGTACCACACCTACAGGAAACTAGGTAACTTAGTAACATTCGACCTAGTACCACACCTACAGGAAACTAGGTAACTTAGTAACATTCGACCTAGAACCACACCTACAGGGAACTAGGTAACTTAGTAACATTCGATCTAGTACCACACCTACAGGGAACTAGATAACTTAGAAACATTCGACCTAGTACCACACCTACAGGAAACTAGGTAACTTAGTAACCACATACCTAGTACCACACCTACAGGAAACCAGGTAACTTAGTAACATTCGACCTAGTACCACACCTACAGGAAACTAGGTAACTTAGTAACGACACACCTAGTACCACACCTACAGGAAACCATGTAACTTAGTAACATTCGACCTAGTGCCACACCTACAGGAAACCAGGTACCTTAGTAACAACAGACTTAGTACCACACCTACAGGGAACAAGGTAACTTAGTAACAACAGACCTAGTACCACACCTACAGGAAACCAGGTAACTTAGTAACAACAGACCTAGTGCCACACCAACAGGAAACCAGGTAACTTAGTAACAACAGACCTAGTACCACATCTACAGGAAACCAGGTAACTTAGTTACAACAGACCTAGGGCCACACCAACAGGAAACCAGGTAACTTAGTAACAACAGACCTAGTACCACACCTATAGGAAACCAGGTAATTTAGTAACATTCGACTTAGTACCACACCGACAAGAAACCAGGTAACTTAGTAACAACAGACCTAGTACCACACCTACAGGAAACCATGTAACTTAGTAACATTCGACCTAGTACCACATCTACAGGAAACCAGGTAACTTAGTAACAACAGACCTAGTACCACACCTACAAGAAACCAGGTAACTTAGTAACCACATACCTATTACCACACCTACAGGAAACCAGGTAACTTAGTAACAACAGACCTAGTACCACACCTACAGGAAACTAGGTAACTTAGTAACAACAGACCTCGTACCACACCTACAGGGAACCAGGTAACTTAGTAACATTAGACCTAGTGCCACACCAACAGGAAACCAGGTAACTTAGTAACAACAGACCTAGTACCACATCTACAGGAAACCAGGTAACTTAGTAACAACAGACCTAGTACCACATCTACAGGAAACTAGGTAACTTAGTAACATTAGACCTAGTACCACACCTACAGGAAACCAGGTAACTTAGTAACCACATACCTTATACCGTGGTATTATGTTTATTTCTTCTGATTAATTCTTGGGTATCGTTTGTTAAGACTGGCCAATCGCGACCAAGGTTCAGAAGTTCAGGCAGGGGACATAAAATCTCAAAAATTAGGGAAACCCAGAGGGTAAGAAGTGTAGGAAGTTAAGACAGTCAGACGCTTGGAAATATCGTTTTCAAATCAGGTTTGTATCTATCATTTGTTTAAATAATATATGACGTAGCTATGTCGTGACGCCTAATCAAAATCAATACCGTCCCCAACATAGCTTTGCCGCCACGACAAAGAAGACAGGCTACGAGTAATATCCTGTTATGGCGATGTGTTGGTCTGTATGGCTCATTGTATCAGGAGAGACGTCTGTTGTGTATGGTTGTCTACGGTAGGGACTGGGTCTGTGACTGTATGGTATCAGGAGAGACGTCTGTTGTGTATGGTTGTCTATGGTAGGGACTGGGTCTGTGACTGTATGGTATCAGGAGAGACGTCTGTTGTGTATGGTTGTCTATGGTAGGGACTGGGTCTGTCACTGTATGGTATCAGGAGAGACGTCTGTCGTGTATGGTTGTCTATGGTAGGGACTGGGTCTGTGACTGTATGGTATCAGGAGAGACGTCTGTTGTGTATGGTTGTCTATTGTAGGGACTGGGTCTGTGACTGTATGGTATCAGGAGAACGCGTACGTCTGTCGTGTATGGTTGTCTATGGTAGGGACTGGGTCTGTGACTGTATGGTATTAGGAGAGACGTCTGTTGTGTATGGTTGTCTATGGTAGGGACTGGGCCTGTGACTGTATGGTATCAGGAGAGTATTTACAACAGACTACAACAGACGTATCAGGAGAGACGTCTGTTGTGCATGGTTGTCTATGGTAGGGACTGGGCTTGTGGCTGTATGGTATCAGGAGAGACGTCTGTTGTGTATGGTTGTCTATGGTACGGACGCATTCGATCAATGATTAATAAAAATTCAGCCAGAAACTAATGGGCAATTCCAGATATCAATGACCCTATTTTCATCGGACTGGGGTTCAAGACGAGTTAGCATTTTTCTCAATCTGGACGGACAACCATTTTAGTAGTCTGGCTCCCGAATAGCATACAGATATTGAAAAAAATAGTCAAATAATTTTGATTACTTGGATGTCTGATTCTAGAGTTTGAAACGAGGGGGAGATAAGCTAGTAGTAAGTTAAAGTAGAGAAATTCTCTATAGAAACTTAGGGGCTGGTAGCCAGTCTACCATTTCAGCTTCGGGCGCCAAATGATTTCAACACAGTCAAAGGGATGTAACTCGAGTTTCCACTTGCCTAGTGATGACATTTATGGGCAATATTTGTCGGATTTCTATGTTATAATGTAAATCCACTGTGACGAAGGCAATATTGTTTATACGCCTTTTTTTTATAAATGTGGTACAAATAATGATCGAACTTATAATACTTATGATACTAGATTTTGTCATTCTTGGTCATACGCTTTTTGAAGAAAATACGAAACTAACATTTTGGCTCAACATGCAACTGTTAATAAATACGAGCCTCGCCACACATGTAGCTGTGACGTGTACCAGGTATTCGGCAATAGTAAGTGACGAGGTACACGGACCTTACAGACCTGCTTTCTTTGTAAACAGAAATATTATATTCCATGTTGTTCGAGGACGGGTTTAGTTACAACGCGAGATAAACGCTCGTTGAAATCATAGACTGATGGGAAAATGCCAACCAGCATCATTCTAATACGAATTATTTGTGCCAATTTGTTGAAGACTACAGTATTTTATACATGTAACAATATGATCCTCAACAACCCACTAAGAATCCTTATAAAAATCATTCATACTCACAAGCGCGGGTGCCTCTTTTAATGTTCCTGCTTTTACATACAAAATTACTTCAAGGTCAATCAACGTCTTTTATAGATTAAAAGTATTGTTCAACCGTACAAAGTACATTGACCTGCACCATTCAACTTGATGCGGCGCTTCTTTTCTTTAGAGTAAAGCTTGGCAGTATTTACAATATCTGTACTGTTTATGTTTGTATTTACAATCTCTGTACTGTTTATGTTTGTATTAACAATCTCTGTACTGTTTATGTTTGTATTTACAATCTCTACTGTTTATGTTTGTATTAACAATCTCTGTACTGTTTATGTTTGCTGCTCGAATCAATGCTGGTGCCAATGGCAGTCTGGTCTTGATTGTTTTGACAAATGAAATGGTTTCCATGGCTTGCAATTATCTTTGATTGATAAAGTACATTCAACATTCTAAATGGTTGTTGAATGACCATTGGCTATTTCAGAAACTGAATTTGTTCACATGGATGAGTTAACTACAATGTATAATGCCAAATTATGAACCAAGTGTAACTTAGCAAAATGTCTAGATAATAAGTTAGAGAATACCGAAGCGTTAACAAAATCATAATCAGAGCTCAAAATCGATTAAACCAGAGGCAAAATATGAACAAAGAAAAGATTTACATAGAGACCCTTATGAAAGTACAAGAGAATAAGATTAGGTGTTCCGGAAGAGTAAGCGTCTTCTTCATCGACGACACCCGCCATGTAAATCTTTGTCACATCCAAATGAACATCAAGTTCTCAAAATGACAACCGAGTATCATTGTCAATCACAGCTTGTAAACACACTAATGAGCAAACTCAAAAACGTGCATCCTCATATCACTCAAAGATAAAGAATAGTTCTCAATGAGACAAAGATGGCGACCATAAAACTTTCCCATAGTTCTGATCAGCCTGCATCTCTCGAATCCCTATGTTGTTAGTTTGTTTGTCAGCAGTCGACATCGATCACGAAAATCACGATACTTAGAGCAAGCCCTAGAAACTCGAATCAACTGCGACATGTAAACACCATAGGTTGGAGAAGTAGGGCTGTTACTATCAAGAAATGGAAAGTTCACGATCGGAAAATTGAAATCATCACGTTTATCGTATAGTGTAGCAGTAAGCTGTCCATGTTGGTCGTAGTTTAAGTAGAGATCGAAGTAAGCTGCTGATGTAGAAGAGTCTGTTGTGTCCTTTATTTCAAGTTCAGAAGGGTATATACGAAGGGTAACCTTTCAGTTCTACCAGTACTTTGATTTTTAAGCTACGCAAGGAATCAAATTGCCCAAATACAACATGACCAATCATCAAAATAACATTTGCTTAGGTTGGTAGTGGTAGTGACAATTCATAAACTGTCCTAGAAGCTCTCCCTTCAGGTATTTGTCAGTGTCAACCCTTGGTACGAATAAAAACACATCGTAGATCTACCTGGTCACGTCACGTATGAAAGGAAGTCAACTGCCATATCGGTTGTTTCGTCCGTTCGAGCCACGTCTACTTGTGTTCTCGTCTAGTTCGACATTCAGTAAGCTTCACATTCCAGAAGATGTACAGAAACTCGAAATTTAGCGGGTCTCAAATTCGGGTTTCTGATACAGTGGCTGTCGTGGCTTAGTTTGCGCACCTCGTCTAGACTTTATTCGCGACAGAAAAAATGTATACCGCATCAACAACAAATATTAAAAAAAAAAATTTTAAAATAGATTTTGTTTCTATATAGTTAAAATTTGCTCTGCTTACCTATCAATGCATGCCATTATGTTATACATGTATGATCTTGCAATGGCGAACTATGTTTTTTTACAATAAGTCAAGATACGAAGACTTTCACAAGCTCCAGAAAGTGGAACAAACTGTCGGAATGTACTTCACAACATTAAAGTATTGGAATAAAACACGTTGATTGAAATATAAGGTTTTAATCTGGAACTGAGTTCAACTCATAACCCCATGGAATCGACCCGAGTCAGATTCTATTCTATATCAATGTGTACGATATGGATGCATTTCAATGGCCAAAATAAAGGATGGTAACATTAGTCTATTCTTCACCGATCTGTAAAAGTTACATAAACTGCAATAGTAAATTATTGATGAATTCAAATGGACATGTTTTAAAATTAAACAACAAAACTGTTTTCAATGGAACGAACTTTTGTACTTACCTTTTATGAGATACAAACGCATGATGGCACTTCAGCATATAAACACGAACGAACCTGAATAAATGAACAAAAGGTACGATCGAAAACAAAGCAAAAAAGACTATTCAGATGGGGATTCCTCAAGGACACCCAAATAAAGGCCAGGTGTCATAAAGAAGTGTCTGTGAAATACCTGTGTGTATGGCCTGTAACTAACACCGTTCTGTAGCAACGCTATCTTCTACTGCCACGGGCACGGACTTACTGTTAATTCCGTTTTCGTCGTTCTGTTGTTAATATTACATGAAATAATAATTTAACTAGTTAATAAAACAGGGGTAGTCCGAGGGGGAAAGACTGTCGGAATATTATACATTGTATCATACCATGGTCGAACTGCTGTATTTGGAACCCTTACCCTTGAACCAGATTAAACGTTTTGTCTCGCTTTTGAACCGAGACAAACTGCTGACTACGTATTTGTGAACGAATGGATTGTATTCATCTTTGTCATGACACGAGCATAGACCAATAGGATCCATCATTTCTCTACCAATTTTTGATAAAGGGTGGGGGTCAGAAGGGAAATGTGGTTAAACATTGGTCTAACTGCTGTATTTGGAGCCCTTACTCTTGAACCACTGACCGCCATTTCATCTTCGATTACCAACCAATACATGGATAGACTGTTTCCTCTTGAATGTGGGAAAAACCATTTGTGATGTAAGTAGGGAATCGTTTCTAGCTGGAGTACCCTTTGGTAGGGGGCACGAGTTCGTGATCCTTAGGTTGGAGGGGACATGTTCCAAGTTACTTTATTTATTCCTGGTCGTTTGTTAAATAACCAAGTACAAGTTTTCTTGTTTAGAAATAGCTAGCTAGTCAGCTAGTAAAATAGTAAGCCAGTACACGAAAAACGAGAGATTTCCTCATTTTGACGACAAGCTGCGCTAAACCAAAGGGAAGAACATGAACCCTATAGATCAGGATTGAAAATGACTTTGTATTCTTCCTGAAGTTCTCTTAATTTCCATGCATTTGAAATCTGCAACAACACCAGACAATAAGTAGGTGTGCACTGGGTCGATGATGATTGAAGTTAAATATACAATTTAAAAAAAGAAAAAAGACTCTACATAGTTCGATCATCTTCCTAAGGATAGATTATGGTCAATTGATATTTGTTGTCGGAGAGCTTTCTTACGGCATACAGAACAGTCGTTTGTGTATCTATATTGCTTGCTTTCTAAGAAGGCTATTGAACCAATACTATTTCGGGACCTAGGCCACGGCACTACGGCGAGATTCCTAATCGCGTGTCCACCTATAATTCACTATTTTATGAATGAAAAATCAATAGTGTGTGACTTGCCGCATACGAAGATAGTCGCGTGTCGCCTTGGCGCCATAGAAACAGACTGGCAGGACGCATCGACGCTGCTTGTCGCTATGCGTTTACTTTGTGCTGCCATGGAAACCCGCCGGGAAGACACATGGACACCTGTGTGTTGTTGAATGGGTCGTTCTGGAGATCATGTTTTGTCTCATATAAATATATATTGTTATTATAGAAAATTACGAAAGACACATGGACAGATAAGGGACTTTTAGGCAAGGGATGTATCTATTGTAATGCAAATTAATGTAAGGTTTTGTCTTCCCTGAAGTAGATAAGTGGGGCGAGAAAACAAACTTGATTTGAAAGTTGACATGAAACATTCCCAGTGAGTGATTAAGTGACGGGTTTGACCTCCGCCCCAATCGCCTCCCCCTCCCCCTCTTGCTTCTCAAGTGAGTCTTAATAGGGGAAACATGGCCAAATACTTAAAAGACTGCTCCTGATGAAGGTATAAAGGTATTTCCAACACTATACGGGAAAAAGAATGATATGGGAAAAAGAATGACTATCACAACCGATTTCGATGTTCAGATTAAACGTTTTTTCTCGCTTTGGGACGATACAAACTGCTCACTCCGTATTTGTGAGCGAATGGATTGTATTCAATTTTGTCATGAAACGGGCATAGACCAATGGAATCCATCATTTTTCAATTTTGGTAAAGGGTTAGGGATCAGAAGTGAAATGTGGTTAAACATTGTAAAGGTTACTGCGTAAATAAGTATGATTGGATTTTAATCTGATTTTGTTCTATAATTTCCAAGGCCAAACAAACTTTAATCTATGATTGGCTGGGCTTGCTTGGTGTAGAGGGACGAGGTCAATTACTAAAATAAAGGTATATATAAATAATACTTTTCTTTCACCTAATTTGGTTTTGACAAAATAAGGACGTCTTTCCCCTTTAGCCTAAGATATGGACGAAACAGGAACATCGAGGGTTTTAAAGACCAAATATAGTGGTGAAGGCATTTTCACCTCATTATAGCTTGAGCCACTCGCGGACAGATTAAACATGACATTCAAAATGTGACGTTCATACCAGTAAATGAACAGTGACTATATAGTAAAGTGTATATGAGGTTAAACTTTTTATGTCTATGGAGTATAATCAGCCATTCAATTTAGCAAAAAGACAGGAGCTAGACTCAAAACACGTTTTATTTGAATGGGGATTTAACGTTACATAATGTCGGGCCATGCTGATAAGTAAAATATATGCCGAAACATTTTCATCTGATTAACTAGTCTCATTAGATCAATTTTGGTATGCATAATCATTTCATGGTATTGCCCAATTGTTCTTCTCTTTCCGCCTGCTTTCCGAGTTAGTGGCCCCTGATTGGTTATCTGGGATGCTGCCTCTGATTGGTGGTGTCCGGGGTAGCTGCCTCTGATTGGGTATCTGGGATTCTTCCTCTGATTGGTTATCTAGTATGCTGCCTCTGATTGGTGATGTCCAGGGTAGCTGTTTCTGATTGGTTGTCCGGGACACTGCCTATGTCCAGGGTAGCTGCCTCTGATTGGTTATCCGGTATGCTGCCTCTGATTGGTTATCCAGTATGCTGCCTCTGATTGGTGATGTCCAGGGTAGCTGTTTCTGATTGGTTGTCCGGGACACTGCCTATGTCCAGGGTAGCTGCATCTGATTGGTTATCCGGTATGCTGCCTCTGATTGGTTATCCAGTATGCTGCCTCTGATTGGTGATGTCCATGGTAGCTGTTTATGATTGGTGTATGTCCGTGAAAGCTACCTTCGATTGGTTGTCCGGGGTGTTGGCTGTTTGATAGGTTTGACATCTCTAAAAAAACAGCTTTTTAATCAGTCCCTCTAACTTCACTATATATTTTTTCGACGTCCTATAGGTCAACTTGCCTTTTGATTGGCTTTTGGGAGTTAAAATATATTGCTAGTTTCCCCATGCAATTCTTGATTTGGTTTCTAGATCGTTTTTTTTGGGGGGGGGGGGGGGGGGGGAGAAGGATTTATCGCAAACCCAACATGTCGTCGGACGGACTTGGGAATTTTCGACTCGTTTTAAAGTTTGTAGGGTTAAATTTTGTCTCGTTGGGAAACATTCAGTATCTTTGTGTGATATGAAGATCTACGTTATTGATTATACTTTTTAACGTGCTTACTTGTTGTGATTGAAAATGACTCGGTCCTCATTTCGAGGACTTGATGTTTACTTGTATGTGATCAAGATTACATAGCGGTTGTCGTCCATAAAGCAGAAGACACTTACTCTTCCGGAACACCATGCCTTATTACCTTGTACTTTTACAAGGGTCTCCCTCCATGTGGATCTTTCCCTTTTTTGAATTTGGATTATGGTTTTATTGACGCTTTGGTATTCTCTATTTTTTCATCCAAGTAATGAAGCTTACATTAGAAATACATTGTTGTGGCCGTATTTGTAAGGAACAAAACGATCATTCGAGATGGCCACCATGGCCTATTCAGTAGAACGATACAGGTTCCTGGTGTGTAGAATTTGAGGTGAAAGAAATCTGTCGTGATCTACATGATAGGCGGACACTGAAACAAACAATCAAATAAAAGCGTTTCCTGGCGGACACTGAAACAAAACCTCCAATGAAAGCGTTTCCGTGAAAATGTCTTTAACAGCGCCAAGTACTTCCTGGTTTCGGGGTACGTAGCTCGTCGATCCGTGAGATGGCAGTACCTGTGTGAGCGTGAACGTCTGCTTCTCGTATGACGCGTACATGTCTGCATTAGGTGAGTCAAACAGCAACGATCGATACTCAACCGTATTACCCGTGGTACATAGCGTATATAGAGCAGTAGGTCAATGCCCTCCTTCACACTAGGTCAAGGTCAGGCGCTCAGCTTTACCGCCTCATCATCGTCGTCATCACATTAGATTGATTTCTACGCTGTTCAAATGTTGAAAATCAAGACTTACCACTCTGTACCTGTGCGTACATTGTGCAAATGGTGAAAATCAAGGCTTACCACACTGTACCTGTGCGTCCATTGTGCAAATCTTGAAAATCAAGGCTTACCACACTGTACCTGTGCGTCCATTGTGCAGATGTTGACAATCAAGACTTACCACTCTGTACCTGTGTGTACATTGTGCAAATGTTGAAAATCAAGGCTTACCACACTGTACCTGTGCGTCCATTGTGCAGATGTTGACAATCAAGACTTACCACTCTGTACCTGTGTGTACATTGTGCAAATGTTGAAAATCAAGGCTTAACACACTGTACCTGTGCGTACATTGTGGAAATGTTGACAATCAAGACTTACCACTATGTACCTGTGCGTACATTGTGCAAATGTTGACAATCAAGACTTAACACACTGTACCTGTGCGTCCATTGTGCAAATGTTGACAATCAAGACTTACCACACTGTACCTGTGCGTACATTGTGGAAATGTTGACAATCAAGACTTACCACTATGTACCTGTGTGTACACTGTGGAAATGTTAACAATCAAGACTTACCACTCTGTACTTGTGTGTACATTGTGCAGATGTTGACAATCAAGGCTTACCACACTGATATGCCACTATGCACTTTATTTGAAGTGTTCATTTTATAGGATGCAAGCATTCATCATGATTCTATGAGATACAACCACACAATAACCCGTTTACAATTTATCGTGTTTCAATATGTCACATACAGTGTTTCTGTCCTTATATATGGATCTCCAATAATCTTGTTTACCTGTCATGCGTATTGTGTGAAAATCGATGTTGTTGGGATGTTTGTAATACCTCCGAATTCTGGTATCCCTTGGCGACACCTTAGTGACAAGAGTTGACATGTGACGGCGCCTGGTGCACATTAGTGTATTATAGTATGTTTACGTAGTGCTAGTCAATAAAGACATAGCTTGTACATGCTCAGAGCCATATTCATAAAAATAAAGTAGTGTAGTGTCACAATTGTAGGTGAGGTAGGGATGGCTGTTGACAACGGCGCAATCATTGCAAACATCAAACATTTTAAAAGGTCCAGTTTGACTAAGAAAACTATCGAAGTCCCTGATTGGACGTAAAGGGGAATTGTTTCCCGGTTATCTCCGGGTACTCCGATTTTACTCCCACATAAAGACCCTCTGTGCAATAACATCCGGACCATCAATTTTAAAAGTGATTAGAGTATCAGACCTCTGTATCTGTAGCGTTGCATCACAAATAGCCGAAAAATGGTATAATATGTGACAGGTGTGTGGAATTATGTTCCCGGTGGATTGTGTCTAGGAGAGTTTTTCCATTGTGCTTCTCTAGGTTGTTTGTGGGAAGAGAGAATTTCGTAGTTATTCCAAATGGCCATGCACTACTTTGAAGGACCTTGAGGTTAAGTGGATAATTTATCTTCCACATTTTTGTGCTCGTAACTAATTTTCTAGGCCAAATGTTTCTTTTTGGTTTGTTTAGAATTACGGTCACAGGAACAGCCAGATCTGGTAGATCGTTTGTATGACATGGAAACGATGAGTTGTGTGTCACAGGAAAAACCAGATCTGGTAGATCGTTTGTATGACATCGGAACAATGAGTTGTGTGTCACAGGAAAAGCCAGATCTGGTAGATCGTTTGTATGACATTGGAACGATGAACTGTGTGTCACAGGAAAAGCCAGTTATGGTAGATCGTTTGTATGACATGGGAACGATGAACTGTATGTCACAGGAATAGCCAGTTATGGTAGATCGTTTGTATGACATGGGAACGATGAGTTGTGTGTCACAGGAAAAGCCAGATATGGTAGATCGTTTGTATGACATGGGAACGATGAGTTGTGTGTCACAGGAAAAGCCAGATCTGGTAGATCATTTGTATGATATCGGAACGATGAGCTGTGTGTCACAGGATCACCCAGATCTGGAAGATCGTTTGTTTGACATCGGAACGATGAGCTGTGTGTCACAGGATCAGCCAGATCTTGTAGATCGTTTGTATGACATGGGAACGATGAGCTGTATGTCACAGTAATAGCCAGAACTGGTAGATCGTTTGTTTGACATGGGAACGATGAGTTGTGTGTCACAGGATCTTTACCGCTCACCCATGTTTACACAGTTCTTATGTTTTATTTTACAATGCTGACAAAACTAAACTGGCGTAGCCGTTTAGGTTTGAAGGTTAAAATAAAACAGAAAAGAGGCTTTAATTCGTTGTAGATAAAACCTTACCTTGCTGTGAAAGGTCACTGTAAATCGTAATCAGAAAATATTTTGCCCAGCATTATTATAGAAATATAAACGTTACTCTCCTAAACGGTTATAATATAAGCAGGAAGAATGAACAAAACAAAACAGAAGGCACAAAGTGGATGGGTGTGAGAAGATTTAACTGTATACTTTATCTATATTTACACGTCCGTATAATGTTGCCATACTGACCTATATGTTTTATTTACACGTCCGTATAATGTTCCTATACTGACCTATATGTTTTATTTACACGTCCGTATAATGTTCCCATACTGACCTATATGTTTTATTTAGACGTTCGTTTAATGTTCCCATACTGACCTATATGTTTTATTTACACGTCCGTATAATGTTCCCATACTGACCTATATGTTTTATTTACACGTCCGTATAATGTTCCCATACTGACCTATATGTTTTATTTACACGTCCGTATAATGTTCCCATACTGACCTATATGTTTTATTTACACGTCCGTATAATGTTCCCATACTGACCTATATGTTTTATTTACACGCCCGTATAATGTTCCCATACTGATCTATATGTTTTATTTACACGTCCGTATAATGTTCCCATACTGACCTATATGATTTATTTACACGTCCGTATAATGTTCCCATACTGACCTATATGTTTTATTTAAACGTCCGTATAATGTTCCTATACTGACCTATATGTTTCATTTAAACGTCCGTATAATGTTCCCAAACTGACCTATATGTTTTATTTACACGTCCGTATAATGTTCCCATACTGACCTATATGTTTTATATACACGTCCGTATAATGTTCCCATACTGACCTATATGTTTTATTTACACGTCTGTATAATGTTCCTATACTGACCAATATGTTTTATATACACGTCCGTATAATGTTCCCATACTGACCTATATGTTTTATTTACACGTCTGTATAATGTTCCTATACTGACCAATATGTTTTATATACACGTCCGTATAATGTTCCCATACTGACCTATATGTTTTATATACACGTCCGTATAATGTTCCCATACTGACCTATATGTTTTATTTAAACGTCCGTATAATGTTCCTATACTGACCAATATGTTTTATATACACGTCCGTATAATGTTCCCATACTGACCTATATGATTTATTTACACGTCCGTATAATGTTCCCATACTGACCAATATGTTTTATATACACGTCCGTATAATGTTCCCATACTGACCTATGTTTTATTTACACGTCCGTATAATGTTCCCATACTGACCTATATGTTTTATTTAAACGTCCGTATAATGTTCCTATACTGACCAATATGTTTTATATACACGTCCGTATAATGTTCCCATACTGACCTATATGATTTATTTACACGTCCGTATAATGTTCCCATACTGACCTATATGTTTTATTTACACGTGTTAAATGTTCCCATACTGACCTATATGTTTTATTTACACGTCCGTATAATGTTCCCATACTGACCTATATGTTGTTATATTTTACAGAATACCATGCTACAAGTTTAGAACAGCCAGATGTCCGCGCCGCGATGCCAGGTTCGACTTTCATGCCACCGTTTAACGTAAGTACCAGAAAATGGCAAATGTTCTCAAAAGTTCTCAAAGACAGGTAGGTAAAATAACACAATATCGATACTTGCTATATACATAGCTCTGCGTGAATTCTAAACTGTTCTCTTGATGAATTTAGCTATCATTGGTACACATGCACAAAGCTTTCCTTGAAGCGGCGTTCAGTAAATTGTTTAAGTTTTGTTTGTCGAGTGATCAAGTGGTTGAAGAAAAGATGTATACTTTGAACTTATATATACAGTTCTCCACAGAAAGCAAGGGGATGTAATATATCTATCACATTATATACAAATGTTACATGACAAGCTCAGCCTTTTTTTTGAAAAATACAATTAAATAACTGGCTGATGAGTATGTTCATAGGCAAACTAGCAAAATCACCAACCATGTTATTCTTGACGTTTAATCTGATAAACGCACCGCTAGCGTTAAAATATTGCACGCGTGGTTATTCTCGAGTGCCATTGCAGTCATTGGGGATTACCACTGCAGTCTGCAGATAGAATTTGCGTTTCCTTAGTTTGCATTTTGAGTCCGCCATCATCACATGGTTCTACATTGTCCCTAGTTGTGCACGTGTAATTTGAGACAGATGAACGAAACAAAATTGCCGAGATGCTGCCATCTTTACCGTTGAAGTTTGTTATTGCTGATTTGTATGGCGTCCCTTACTTATCTCGTTAAGGGTAAACCCGACATCCATCATGTTAAGTGACAACTAATATCTTGTTTAACATTGTACCTATCGACAACAACAACAAAAACATTCCGTGAAGTGGGATGACTTTATGATGCCATGCCACCCCATATTCACTTTTCTTTTCTGGACGGTACATTGTCATAAACAGCAGTATAAAGTTTAAATTGAAATAACCACATGATGCTGGGATCACACTTATACTTATATACCATAAAACTAATTCAGCTTGCCAGTGCAATGTGTCAGTTGTGACGTTTCCGTTGCCAGGGCGACATTACAGGTCAGGCCGTATCCCCCTACGTCACCGTCGGAATCCTCGTGGCCGGGTTTGTTGGAGGACTGGTCATCGTCATCGCCGTTATCCTCTTCTGCAAGTTTTGTCTGAAAAAGGACAAGGGATTCGGGAGGTACGTGTTTGTGATATGTGTTGTGGGGAAATCTCATGGCAGAATCAGTTATTGTTAACTACCAAACTACATAAAATGCTTTACATTGTCAACTGTAAAACCATACCCCAACGATGTGAATTGATATAGAGAATATTCAACGATTTGTAGTTTAATATCGAATATATATATCAGGATTAGGCAACTTTGAAATTATAAAATAAAAGCTGTCATGCTAGTGAAATATAGCATATCGCAAATCCAAGTACAGTTTTCAAGCTGGCAAGGCTAGCGATCAGAGAACCGAGACTGCCATTTCTTGAACTGTTATGTCATCGTTGCTGAAAAGGTTTGTTAGGTTTAGAAGCCAGTCAGACCTGAGCCAAAAAGTAACACAGACAACAATATCTGTTTAGATTTCTGATTGTAGTCAGACCTAAACGCTGGCAGATAGCGCGTACACATACGCAGGTAGGGAGCTGCCAAAGAAAAAACTCATAATTCTCTGTTAACCTAAGTTCGCGTTGTAGTCTGTTCCACACCTTTGGGCCATAAAACGAAATGATCACTTGCAATATGTGAAATTATTCAATCTTCAGCAATCTTCGTTATCTTGTCTTAGATTATTCAAAATAAACTTCCTCTTGACAAGATCATATAACATTGATGGCGAAATATCATATTAAACAATGTACCAAAAAGCCAGGCAAGTAAGCAATACTCAAATTGAGACCGAATGAAAGACATACAATGTGTAACTTGTTATTCTAAATATATTGTTGTCTATCAGCTGACTTGAAACAAAATAACCTAAACGTTTAGCAACGTGTAAACACATGGCCGTAGTATTAGGTATGTAGGGAAGGTATATATATACTGGCACGCTTTCAAGACAAGATACTATAAAGTATTTCAAAATGATCTCGTTGCTATCCAGGTCCATGTTACATCCAGGTCAGTGCTTCAGTGCGTATTGTCTAGATTTATTAAAGAGGATCATCTTATTTTGCTTATGTTCCCCGTAAAAATACAAATTAAGCATTTGGATAAAGCTATGCTCATCCAGTTGGATCCTTTCATTTTTCCAGTTTTATGAATTATGTCTCAGGCAGTATTTTCAGTACTTTGATACAAAGGTTAGGATTAATCTGGATTGCTTGTCGTTTTATATCAAAGTGTCACACTAACCAACTGATTTTATCGATAAAGTCTTGAATACGCTGTACATGCAGCAAACACCAACGTCTAGTTATACACTGTAATAGTGATAAGGTTTTATAATGTTACTCGTCTTTGTTTCCATTACCTACAGGTGGAGCATTTATTTGTCGATGAATTTGATTTACTTTTGTATATATTGATCATTGTTTTCATTTGCACACGTATTTATTATCCACATCACCTCTTGTCCAGTATGCAAATCTTCTTCAATTATGGAGTGGATACCTATATATTTACGCTCAGAGTTTAGCACATAACTTAAAATTTTAAGTACAATGATGACAGGTATACTTACAATCCTGTAGAAAGTAATATACAGAAACTGAAATTAACACAAAAATAATTTTGCGGAATGATTTTAGCGCGAAAATCGCAAAGACAAGATTACCACTACTAACCTAAGTACGTTTACAGTAACTGTTTGTTAGAGTTGTACTTTTGTTACCGTGATACAGACAAAGCACTAGTGATAGCAGACAAGCATCCGACAGAGAGAGGCGCTCAAAACCACTACAACGCTATGAAACCATCAACTCGGATGTGTTCTCAGAACCAAGTACCGGGTCCATGGAGGGCATTCCCATCAGTCCCCGTAAAGTGTACGATACCAGGTAAGATTAATCGATAATCGACTTGCATACCATGACACCAGGTGGATAATTACAGAATTAACTGCGACAGGGGACATACAAACTTGAAAGCTTTACATATGTGATACATGTTGGACGCTATTTATTAATATATAGTGTAACAATTTCATAACACGACGGATCATGACATGTTGAATTCACTGAAACAGTAAAATACATCCAAACAACGTTGTATCATGTAACATAAAAACCCTGCAAACACAATTAAAACTAAAGTATATTGTACTGCGTTCAGTGTTATGAAACGTAGCTTCTTGTTTGTTGTTATATTTTTGTTAATAGCTCATCTGGTACGAAGTATCACGTGTGCTTATGACAACTGGTATGTTGTCTGGCATCCGTCAACATTCTCCTTAAATGTTTTCTACTGTTTTCTACAAGGGCCATGATATATGGACAGTAATGCCCTTGGCAGAATGCTATAAAGTTTCCTCAAATGAATGACCTTGATTTACTTACAATGTCACAGGGGTCAAAGGGTCAAATATTAACAACCTTTTAAATACATTCTTTTGAATAACCAGGTTGCAAATGGCAATAATATTTTGCAAGTAGATACTTCTAATAAAGTGCTATAAAGTGCTGATATTTGGTCAGTATGCTCCTGGCATGAAGTGGTATAAATCTCATCAAATAAATGACCTTGGCATATTTTCAAGGTTACAGGAGTCTAATATGTTAAAATGAACAAGTAAAAAAAGTAAAACAAATTGTGCCAATGGTGAAGCAGAAAGCGCTTATTCTTCCGGAACACCTGGTCTTATTCTTTTGTAATTTTACGAGGGCCTCCATGTAAATATTTCCTGTGTTCATATTTTGCCTCTAGTGAAATCGATTTCGGATTATGGTTTTGTTGACGCTTTGGTTTTCTCTGATTGTTTTTTGTTTATCCCCTCAATTGTGTTTTTCAGAAGCGTCGAAAGATTTCCTGCTGATGTTGAAGACATAGATGAAACAACCAAGCTGAAGTCTGACTTCGACAAAGGTAACCGGCTTTTGGACATGTATACACATTTCTGGGGATTAATTGTCCTCATATATCTATGTAATTCTAATAAACGTAATACAGTATATCCGTGGACAAGGTTTGAAGTAAAACAAATCTGTACATACTACCTTGAAACGCTACCAGGGAAATGAGGCATAATTACACCGAATAAATCTTGTGTTAAGGCCTTTGAGAAAATAAGGCATACACATCTTGGACCAATTACCTGCAGATCTTGATCTGTTTTGGCCGTTTGATGTAAAGTTGCCGTGGTGTAGGCCACGTCTTGTGTCGAGATGATATACTGTATACGGTACCTTCAGTAGATACATTTAAAGATTGGTTGTCATATTTTGACATTCATTGGTGTGTAACATAATGTCCTTACCTATATATTGGATGGTGCGCGCTATCGCACCTTGTTGGGTATGTAGTTAAATCCAATGTATGTTGCAGACCAATACATTTAAAACATATGACAACCAATACTTCTACATTTTATATTTACAATGTTTGCTAATCATCATACAGTTGGTGCGGAACTATACATATAGTTTAAGTCCAAACTGACATGTTTAAACGTCGGGGTATCCAGACAAGGCGACAGTTGGGCAGTGTGATTCCCAATGCTACTTTTATTAGAAAGTAGCATACGTTGTCCCTAGAAAATGTGTCTGGTCTCTGTGCACTGGAAATGTAAATATTGTGAATTGTATATCATTTCTGTCGACAGTGAGTTACCATGAGGTTATAGAGGAGGGGGATCAACTGTCATCTCACCTGACCGAGGACATTCCCGCAGTGAGATCAGGGAGGCGAGTATCATTTCAGCTTCACCAGCTGACGAAGACGTCATTTCACCTCCATCGAGGAAGAAGGTCCGCTCAAACTGCTAAACAATGCACGAGGAATTGTTCCATTTCTAACCCTTTTGCGTTGCCCTGTAAACATGAATTTCTTCAGTAAGAATCAGTGATGTGTTCTAAACAACAAACTGTCTAGATCAATCTCCTCATTACAAATTATTCTGTCTCTCCCTCCATTCTATTCTGTTTTTGTCGTTACTATGGTAACAACCTTATGAAACATTCCTTCTTTATTCTAAATGTTACTGCTATGATTGTAACACTACGGTAACAGAACTTTTCGACCCCCGGTTCTAACTCCATGCGTGTGGTGTTAATATTGTACGACTGCTTGTCTCCCCACTCCCCCTTTCGGTTCTAACTCCATTTTTGACGTTTCCATGGTAACGTGACAGTACGTGATGTTACTGTGGTAACACTCGCCACTGTCGCGTTTCTACATGTGTGTTTGGTGCTACTACGGTAACATCTCTTGTCTCCCCCTTCTCGGTTTAACCTACATGTATGATGGTTCCAAGGTAGAATGACAGAACGTTCACTCTCCGTGTTGGATGTTACGGTAGTAAAACTTCTTGTCAATCCATCTGTTGACTTAGTCCCATGTTTTGCAACCATGGTAACACTTCAGATAACCCTCCTTTTGTTCTGACGCCCTGATTCCTGTTACTTTGGTAATTGGGATGATCACCACTACTATGGTGATAGACCACATCATCGCGATCATCCTCAATACACAATTAACGCACATACCAGCGCTTGTCCTAAATTGGATATTGTATAACAGTCTATTCATAATTGCTTAAATCCAGTATGATCTATTTTCTTCTGAATGTTATCGGTAAAATTAAAAAAAAAATTGTCAAATAAAATAAACGAATTAATTGAAGAATTATTTACTGAAAATGAGTTAGGAAAGACAGAATCCTGGTTGATTGGTAACTGGTTGGGAATCCTGGATGATTGGTAACTGGTTGGGAATCCTGGTTGATTGTGTTGTATCCCTTCCGCTCTAAAGACACGAGATAAATCTATGTTTCCATGCATGTTGTCTACCAGCAGTTTGATGTACCTCCCTGTCTCGAATCGGAAGTGACGTTTCTTTTTTGTACATCATTGGTTGCATATGAAATGTTTCGTAAAATATAATTATATGTAAATGAATATATTGTAATGTAATGTTAAGAAAAATCTTTTGACGATAGGTTTGTTTTCAAAAGAAATTTCATTTCTGATCTCTAAATATGAATTGCATGCAAATGCCTTTTATTCCAGCTTAAGCTGGTGGGTTTGGAGACAAATGTCTTTTTGTAATTCAAATTGTGTTGTCATTAAGGCTTAAGAGTTTGAAGGAACAAATCGAAATACATGTAGTTCGTTTCTCTGTCGTCTGAAGTATGAAATAATAAGTACTTATCCAGTATATTTACTGTTCACTGCAGGTACACAGAGGGGGACTTTCATCATCTGAAAAAGTCCCGGATCGACAAGAATATTAGAAAGCAGTGTTCCCTTGGTCCGCCGTTTCAGGGTCAGGAGATGAGCAGTCCAACTACACCAGACAGGCGCCAGTCAGATTTCTACATGGAGGACGAATACATTGGCAGTCCAAAACCAGAGCCATTCATATCCACATCCGCAGTCATGTCCCTTGGTGATTCTCCCTCGCCCACAGACTCCGCGCCTCTGCATCGGGAAGTCGCAGTCGAAATTCACTATCAATCACGTGGACGAAAAGGTAGTATCAGCAGCGGCCGCAGTGGTCGCAGTGCTGGAAGTGACGGCAGTGGGGGTCGTGTGGTAAACAGTGGCAGTGGGGCTCGTCTCGGAAGTAGTGGTAGTGGGGGTCGTCTCGGAAGTACTGGTAGTGGCGGAAGTGGCGGTCGTGCTGGAAGCGGTGGAAGTATAAATAGTGTTAGTGGCGGCGTGTGTCTCAGTAAAAATGAAAACAGGCGCCATTCACTAGGTCTTGGAGGATCGTCAGCTCCAAAAGTCGAACGCGAAAAGAGAGTGCGCTCCCATTCACATAGCCTTGACACAAATCGAATATTTGAGAGAATGAATGAACGAAAAGTGAAAAGTTTTGAGGACATTGTTGATTATGATGTGTTAAAGATAACAGAATTCAAAGGGCCATTCTATAACACAGACTTTGACGTCATATCGGAACTAAATTCCCCGGATACGTGCAAAGTCCGGTACAACGACACAGGGAGTATTGAGATATTGAACGAGGACCACCTGGACCAAATGGACATGTACGGCGAGCTGGACTCAATACGTGTGGACAGTGATGACACTGACACATTAAACGGGACGCAGAAGTACCGCGAGCTGTGGAACCTCAGAACGACATTCGAGGAAGAGGAGGAGTGTAGTGATACAATTCGTATGGAAGACATGACGTCACCGGATCAGTCTCCAGACGGAGAAGTGCCTAATTCATATACCACATCTTTTGAATCAAATACCGAGTCGGTGCCATACGCGGAAAGTGTTGAGAAACGATGTAGTCCCCACAGTGGCGACTGCAACCAAAACTCAGGCTGTCACCAATTACAACCCTCTCATCGTGAAAACAGGAGGCAAAACTATAAAAATATTCTTGCAAAAAGACTGCAACAGAAACCTTCAAATGCGAGTGCAGACAACAGTTTTGATAGTATAGAGACGGTGGACACTGATGGTGATGTTTCGGACACGAGTCGTCCGGAAGTGACTACGACATCGTTCGAGTCGACCACGGATAATACGGACAGTACGACAGAGAGCCAAAACCACAAACTGATACAGATGAAGGCGGACAGTGGATACAAGTCGCTGGAGACACAGTCTCCATATATCAAACGGACACACAGTACCAGTGAGATCGAAGTGCTAGAGGAGGGAAACAGCCCCGAACCACCCGCGCGGATTTACACGCATTCCTACTCACTTCCGGAGGCGGGGACATCCAAAGAGGGGTATGGCAGGCGGTCTAAATACTTTGAAAGAAGAAACGGAAAGACGGCGTCAAAAAAGCGGAGAGAGTACAGCCGGGAGAGACAGATTGTACAAATATATGAGAGCATTAATGAGCCAGAGACGGACTCAAGATCTGATCAGCCTTCCGGAGACAGTTTTGAGGAACCGCATACCCCTAGCAAGTCGTCTTTATTCTCTCGTTTCTTTAAATCACACCGCGAACCAAAGGAACGAATCATGATGCGAGATTTCAGTGTAGATCAGAAAACATATAAAGTGTTTCAGGAATTCGTTCGTTACGACCCTTCCTTAGAGTCATGTCGATCGGGTCGTCACCGATCTCCGCGGTTTACACGCCATCGATTACAGAGGAAACATACGGATCCTATATATTTTGAAGAGCGACGTCGCAATAGGCTCACACCAGAACTAAGGAGCACTAGTCTTGGAAGTGACAGCAGCGCGAGCTCAGCGCGTCGCTTATCGCCCCAGGACAGCATAGAGGAAGAAGATTACGATAAAGTACGAGAAGCGGAAGAAGAAGAGGGCTGGTCCCTTGAACAGGCTCCAAGAGATGACCCTGGCAGACAATCATTGTCAATTTCTGTTCATGACATTCCAGTTATACACCTACCAGAGGAGGAGTCGGGTACACCTGCTGACATTTAGTAAGTGTCATTACGGACACTGTTGTCATAGAAACTATTTGTACGCTACACTGTTTCGAACTGACGTTAAGGGTAACAGTTGTTTTTGTCTGTTTGACGCTACAAGATGGTGAACTGATGTTTGGTATTACTGTTGTTCATGCCATTGCCTGTTGCGCTACCCGTGTTCATTAAAATGATGGGGTAGATACCTGAGGCTTCTCACACAAACTAATAATATAAAATGTTAGATAATGATTCACCGTTATACTATTTGTTAAACCAAATCTTTATTTACAAACAGTAGATCTCATGTTAATGTTGAAGTGACAAATTCACTATATACAAGTAATTTGATAACCAATAATCAATCGAAACATGTTTTAGTCCTATATGATTTGTATATTTTTCGTGCCAATTTTACATTTTCTTACCTCTTAATTTACCTTGACGTGTATTGTACTGGGATTTTGTTAATACGAGTAGACTTACCTCTTCACACACTGACAGCATGATAATTCACTCCCAGGACAATGAATAATGAGTTATCTCCCCTTACACTTACATACTACAAACACCTCTCAAACTGATAGTTCGTGGAGAGTTATCTCCTCTAAAACGTGAGGAGAGCTAGGTATGGGAGTTAACTCCCCTTACCATCGCGGACTGTGAGAAGGTGCCCCAAATGACATATACAGAATAAGTTGTTTCCTTTACATAGTAATGTCTTGGCCAGTCACCGCAAAAACAACATGTATTGAAATATCCTTTCTCAGTGCTGAACACATTATCAATATCCTTCAATACATGAAACAAACATTGCATTATCGGTATCTTCACTTCAAAAATGTTTACCTGCACTGAATTTTCCTTGTGAATACCCAAGTGACACTTGCACGTGGATAATTGAACGCGCTTGTTTATATAAATACGTGTAAGTCAATAGTTATAACAGTAAAATCCCACCTACAAACAAGGGGGTCTTTTAGTGTCAGGGGTATGTTCAATTTCACATAGGTGTAAAATTCATATGCGCTTACCATCAAGTTTTATTGTAATACTAAGCACTTAAATATCGGGATGTGGTATTACTAAATTGTATCTAATGAACTTGTGTTCAAATGCAGTCCCAGAAGGACGAAACAGCTCTATGATGCAGTTTAATTCATTTTTTTCGGTATACTTTATCAATTACTAAACTTGAATGGTGCAGCATGTGTGTGTTACGTCATTTTCTAACACCATCGACTCAGCCGTCTTGCATGTGGACTAACACACAAAAGTAGGCATGCAAAGACGTACATTTGTTTCTGTCTACCAATCTGATTGCTCATTGCAGAACATCTATATTGCCGACTATTGTTCAATATATTGAGCTTTGTTGATTATAATTTATTTTGTTTGTAATTAAAGTCATCATCGACTCTCCAAACAAAAGCTACCAGCATTGACTACAAAGGATAGCCTTAGCTATTCGTATCCATAATTCGTCAGACTGAACTGAAATCAAAGCTGAATAGGAGTGGGGCTTTGCTGTATTACACCCGTTGTTGAAGTAACGTAGGGGAGTTTACATATGTTCGTACCAGACATATGCCTATGGAAAGACTTATACCAATGACGGACTCTTATCAAAACTGTATCAATATTATTATGTCAGTGACATATATATGTTAACCTACGTCACGAAGAGTTGATGTTCGCTGCGGTTGACTGACATTTTTTATTACGCTAATACCTGTACGATGTTGATGTGAAATAAGAACCCACGTTCCCAAAGTAGCCCATTGCTCAGCACAAAATAACATGATATTTCAGCTATTACCATTCTCTTCATTTCTCGGAATGTTTTTGATAAGCGAGTTTTGGGGTACATAAGTATTGTAATATTTGCATGAACTTGAAAAGTTGTTTCGCATGAATTATATTTATAAAAAAGTTTACAAACATCTTTTTTCAATTTTATACATATATCACCAAACGTTTTAAACCCTGTTGTCCATTAGCTTAACTAAGTGCACTACTAACTGTTTCCGCCTTATCTGTGACGTCACGTCATCACAGATGTATTTACCGGTGTGACGGGAAGATGTACAGCTGTAAAAATACAAATCCTGTAACTTAACATGTCGTGTAAACTTGTAATTTTCTCAATTCTACACCAACTCATTTTTTATAATGTCATGTTATCACTGGTATAAGAATAGTTTATATATTGACTAGATTTTCTGCTTGATATTTTCTATTTTCATAGACTTGTCTTCATTAATATGTTGGCCGTTGTTGACCGTCATTAACATCCAGCATTAACAATCCCGTGTTACACCGGTATCTGGTGCTCTCCTTGAATCCCGGGGAGAACTTTTTGTCAAATCCTATGTGTTATAAATGTACATTTTTTAGATATATTTTTCTACCCATCCGATAAGAAGGTGTAAATGTGAATAAAGTGTGAGCTCCGTCACAGGTCATAGTTCATACCAACAGTCGAGTAGAATTATTCATCCTATTTCAAACTTTTGCCAACTGATTCATGTCTCCTCCCGTTAAAAGTCAAATCTCGTCATTTTTTTTGTCATGGATTCCACATCTCGGCCAAAGCTTGACCCAACCACTGTTCGTGTCGTCACACGACTCACCCTATCCGACGTCTGCCTGTCATGTGTTCCACGTGACTCTGCAGATCCCGCTCTCGAACCTTCTTGTGTCAACAATTCCGCAAAGCCTAACATTCATATTAGATACCATGTCTATATTAAAGTTCTATTGTTTTACTTATAATCTTCGTGTGTTTGTTTTTTGTCTATACCTACAAACGATCTATTTGGCAACACAAACATTAATTTATCTTTTTTAGCATCAAACTGCTTTCTGTTTCGAGTTATAGGCGATATGAACGCCCACTGCATTACGGGAAAATAGCATGAACCGCGCTAAATGTTGAAACTTTGTTCTTTCTTTTGCCCCGTTTCTGTCTAAGGGTGCTTTAAAATAACACTTGAAATAATTGTCGTCAGTATAAATGACAAGGAGTATTTACGACGCCATACATCTGAGGCATGGCCGCTGAATTTGAAAAATGAGTAAGATGGCCCGCCATATGGAAAGTTGTCACGTCGCTTTGTTTTTGCTGCGTTACATAAGAACCTGAATGCCTGTATGCTATATTTTGGTCGACTTCACTGCTGATGGGGATACAAATCGTCTTTCTACATTCTTACATGTATGTACGTGGTATCAGATTGTTGATAGTACATTATTTCGGACGATAGGCCTACTGAAACAATACCGCACATTCCGGGAATCACGGAGGGGGAAACTTCTTCATGGCAGACAGTGAGTGATTAAAAGCTTATACTTGTAATAATGAGGCTTTCTCATTGTTTAACTATGTAAATTCAATCTTACCCAATGAGTGATTTACATGGAATAAATAAAGCCAACAAGTTGTCTATAGTTTCTCGTCCAAACGAGAGTTCGGCGTGATATGCATTGTTGTTCAACATTCATCTCACGTTCATATTCAAACTCGTTTCGGGTTATAGTCCTATGAACCGAAACGGAACTTACTTGGTTTACCAAGTTATCTATGGCAACACATACATCAAGCTATCATAATTTTAATTTCGAAAATGAGTGAGCATCTACTGAAAACGAGACCGGACACAACGAAATATCTAAGATTCTTCTATGCCTACGACGGTTGATATCCTTCATAAAAGGATGGGCTACACGACCGTGACAATACGTTGACTTTTGTATTGTGAAGTACACGGGATACAAAAGATCAAAGACGCGTTTCGCCTTACAATGCAGCACTTCAGATGTCATTTACATATGCAAAATATTAAACCAGGAAGGAGGGAGGGATTTTTGAGGAAACAACAAATCATATGTTATTCCAAGGTACCTTACAAACAGACATTGGCAGCATCAATTGTGAAGCTAGGGAACTTATAGAAAAGTACCACAATCACTGAACACCAACAGTCATGGGAGTTCATCATAACTCAGCGTGAGTTAGGAGGAATACTGTGTTTATAACGATACTTGTCATTGTGTATCACATGTACATCCAACCGGAAGTCTTGTAAAAGATGTGCATTGCTTAGGTTAGGTTAGTTCCGCGACAAGTATATCAAACAATGATACATCAACACAAGCTTATTCTGGCTTACATCGATGTTACTCTGTGATTCCGGTAAATCTATTGTGCCTTTGTTCCATTGTATGGGCGGTGGACAAAACACGTAGACATAGTTTGTTACTGACGTTAGACTTTAAACAATAGATACAACCATCATGTGCTGTTCTCATTATAGTAGAGTGGCCGTTCAAATCATTATATCATTGCAAACAGTTGCAGTTGTTACGACTGGAAGGTGATTGCATGAGGTTAATTGATTGCAGTAGCTATTTAGGGGGGCATTGGAGAGCTATGGAGACGAAAGAGGGCAGTTTATAACAATATAACATATCATTTTAGGCCGTAGAACAATGCCACTTCAGTATCTTCCAGATCGACATCAATTATCATATATCAGTAACAATCTCGTACAGAAAAATCCCAGTGGTATAAAAATTACAGATATCACACATATTACCATACTAAAGTTCATACAAAGGCACTGCTTCCAGTAGTGTTAATGTCGATTGTTGACAAACAAACTAACAACACAAGTATTCGAGAGATTCAAGTTGATCAGAACTTTGGGCAAGTGTTATGGTCGCCATCTTTGTCTCATTGAGAAATAATCTGTATATTTTGGCCCATAGCATCACTGAAGAGTCCTAGGAGGACGAAACAGCTGTATGATGCAGTTTAATTCCTTTGATGGGTTAACTGTTTACATTTCTAAATTTAAAAAGTGCAGCATATATGTGCGTTACGTCATCTTTCATGACAGGAGGTGGCAGACTCTGCTGGTGATTTTTTTAGTCCCCGAGGTTTGCTGGAGCCTCCATAGCCATATTTTATATCATTTGAGTAGTGACACGGTACATACTATACACATTTTCGTAGTACACGATTTGAAATTATACAGCACTAGTTTTATTATACTTCTAAATTCAGAAATAAATGGAGGTTTACGCACCTGACCCTTCTACTTCTACATAAGTTTAGAAATTGTGGATTCCTACCTTGGCGCATAGCATCACTGAAGAGTCCTAGGAGGACGAAACAGCTGTATGATACAGTATATTTCATTTTTTCGGCTAACTATGTACATTACTGAATTAAAAAGGTGCAGCATATGTGTATGTTAGCTCATCTTTAAGTGATATGAAGATGGACGCTTTTGAGTATGCTCATTAGTGTGTTTACTTGTTGTGATGACAATGATGACTCGGTTCTCAATTTGATGAGAACTTGATGTTTACTGTTATGTGACAAAGATTTACATGGCAGGTGTCGTCGATGTAACAGAAGACGCTAACTCTCTCGGAATACCTGGTCGTATTCTCTTGTACTTCTACAAGGGTATCCAGGTAAATAATTCCTTCTTTCATATTTTGCCCATAGTTTAATCAATTTTGAGTTCGGATTATGATTTTGTTGGAAAGATTTACATGGATACTCTCGTAAAAGCACAAGAGAATAAGACCAGATGTTCCGGAAAAGTAAGCGTCTTCTGCTTCATCGAAACTCTGTACCACACCTTTCTATTATGTATCTGTGTTTACAATTTGTCATCGTGTTGGCGATATCTCTGATTTTCAGTATTAACATTAAAAAAACCTACACTTTTACGTAATTTCTGAACAACGTTTGCATTATTAAAATATCCGATTTTGGTCGCATCTATAGATGAATTGTGGTCTAAGCAATGGAATGTTGGTCGTCCTAAAAGGGTTCAGTTAATGTCCGACTACTTGGTTATTAATGTCAGTGATGGGTGTCTAGTCTTCCAGCCGAGTAACCGGTTAGCCGGGTGAACGTCCCAATGGAATAAGTATAACAAACTTGTGTTCTTGGCATAATTACGTCAGTCGCACATCATTTTTACATCCGTATTAATTAGCTAGCAGAGCAACAGCGAGAATCTGAATATACACCTGGAATTTTAATTCCTCCTTGCTGTACCCATGAACTATAAATTCAATACAGCTTCCAAAATGGTAACACCGCTTGATATTGGCCGGCAGTATAACGAGAACGGCGTAACCCGAGTCACGAGTCTGAGAGACAACTCGAGTAGACCCCAGGTAACTCAAGACGGAAATTAATACGGGGGGTTCCCACCTTCCCCACTTTTTATATAACAAAGGAAAGTGTTGATATAAGAGAACAATGGCAAACCAATTATAGTCTGTTTCATACTAGGTAACTTACCTGTGTAAAAGTTACCTGTGTGAAAGTTACCTGTGTCATTTACCTGTAAATGACTATACTGCCTATATGTAGTATATAGTAGTATATAGTGAAAAATACTTTGATTTATATCTATACTTATTACTTATTAAATTAACAGCAATTCAAGAAGATCATTTATTTTTACTTTTTAACTATTCATTTCTTTAATTTTTTATTAATTAATATTACTTCAAATTACACAAAATACAGTAGAATTTATTATATATCATTCATATTTAACAACTACAATTATATCAAAATGTGTTCTGGTTATTGACACATTATTAATGTTACACATAGAGAAATACACAATTATTAATACTATTTCATATTACATACATTGCAGTAAAGTTTATTTTATTCATACAATTATATCAAAACTTGTTCAGGTTATTGACATATTATAGGTTACACATATAGAAATACTTACATTAAAGTAAATTTAAGTATCTTCCCCTCATACACTCAAATACAAATATTTTCATATATTAAATATATATTAATTACATGCATTTATAGTCAAACATTTTCATACTTGTACATAATGATACCTTATACATAATGATAACCTTTCATTCGATTTTACATATATATAAGTACATGCATTTATAGTCATTTCTTCACTATTAACTTAAAGTTCACAAGTCATTGGCCCATATTTCATTATTGTAATCTATCCAAGATGTAACAGATGTGATGCTGTGTTCGCGTAGTCCATATTGTCCATTGCCTGGTTCTCTAGGCGTTCCTTCAGATTGGTCAGGCGGCTGTTGATGTTCCGGTATCTCTTCGCAGATGGTCTGTTTGCTCCTCCCGCATGGCGCTGTATCCCGTTGATTTCATTTGTAGCTTGAATCTCCTGAAACACTCTAATGATGGCAAAGATGTTTGGGTGGGGATGGTGGACCTTCTTCAACTTCCAATGTCAGGCTTCTAGATGATTGGTGGTTCGAGGTCCCTCGGTGTCGTAGTGGTTCCAGACGTGACGATCTCCCTCAATCCACTGTGTTACCACGTAGTCGGTGAAGGGTGTTGTAGGCACGGGCAGGTCAGCATCCTCAAGTTCGTCAAAAGCATTGAACCACACATCGTCAACTCTCTCTAAGAGAACTAGGGGTAAAACTGCAGCCAAGCGTACAAGTCGGTTGAAGTCGTCGTTCTCTCTGTAGAACTGCTGAAGTCCGGTCTGTTGTGCTTTCCTCCATATAAATTGGGTAAAGTGGAAAAAAATCCCTTGATGGTCACTCCCGGGAAAACTTGATGAAGGGCGTTGTGTGCGGCAGTTTCGAAGTCAACGAATACTGTTGTTGGGTGGAGAGGCAAGTTGAAGTCAGTCATAGTTGCTTTCAGTCGTGTCAGGAAACAGGTGTACAGCTGCTGGGTCTTGCCTGGTAGAAGTGTGTAGACTAGTGGGTACATCTTTCCGTCAATAAGTCCATGAATGGTGTAGATCTGATAAAACAGCTTAGGGCACGTGAAGAAAGTTCCATCACAGAATAAGTTGGTAGTTGTGGGTAGTAGTTGGTAGTTGTGGGTAGTAGTTGGGAGTTATGGGTAGTTGGTCTAGTAGTTGGTAGTGTTGGGTAGTAGTTGGTAGTTGTTGGTAATACTGCTGGAACTTCACAATTGGAAATGATTCCTACATGATGAATTGTTGATATATATAACCAATTTGACTTGGATATTCATCATCAGCTTGGACTAACTGATACAAAGTAAAAAAGTGTTTAATTAATTGCAGCACTCATCATCATCTCGGTAATTAGTGAAGGCTTTAGCTCACCTGGATGGGAGTGAGAGCTTGGATAATTAGAGTCTATTAATAAGTTTTATAATAAGTATAAAATACCATTATATCATATTGTAGTCTCATATGATAAACATATATTACATTGATAAACAAAATTTCCATTTGAAAAATATTGTTTTCAATATTTATTTATTGAAAGTGCAAATGTATAATAAAACATATATATCCATATAAAATATAGAGGTTCATCACTGATTAAACACAGGTAAAAACTCAGGTAAGAACACAGGTAAGAACACAGATAAATACAGGTAAATAATTCCAAAATTATTCAGAAACAGACTATAATCCTTCTAACAACATTCTCCCCCATATGTTTTTTTAAAAAAGTGGGGAAGGTGGGATACAGCCATTAATACCACTCTCCACTCTCTGTAATACCTGCTGGGTAAGTGGTTATACATATAAATTACTACGCACTTTCAATGTTAAAAGCATGGATAGTTTACATGTCTTCTGCGACGTAAATCATCAGCAAATATTTACATTTTACATAATGGCCTCCTTTAACTCAATGTTAATTTAGATTGTATTAACATGAGTATACATGCAATCTATAACAGCGGGATATAATATGACGTCATGTTGGCACCTTACTATTGCGCTTTGCACGTTGCCTTAGGAATATATAGATTTATGTTAATCAAGCTCTTCCATTATGTTAACTTACGAGAAGAAAAAACTTCCGGAATCGGAAATAGTGACATGATAATGTAAACAACTACATAATGCTTAGTATATGAAATTGAAATATACATATAACCTTTGAACGTCAGTCAGATTGTAGTTTTTGTCAATAAGAATTAATGCAATTTGATTGCAAGATAAATAGAATAACATCACGAATATTTATCTGGCACCCAGATTGAACAGACGACGTTCAATGGCCACTATTTAGCATGACATTCCAAACGGATATAGACAACACTTTAATGTGTTATGGAAAACAAATCGAGTGTTCAAAACAATTTCACATGATGAAGTTTTAACTCTAACCCTACAACGATCGGGGCAACCCACTACCAAAAAGAAAATTCAAAACAAACGTTTGACCAGTTTTGAAACCCACTCTTTAAAAGTTTGTTTTGTGTACAGGGCATTGGTGTAACTATTACAAATATTATTATATTTGTAGTAGTACCAATATAACTCAATGTGTTAGCGTTTTGTGTTAGCTTCAAAACACGGATAACAAAACACATATTAATGGAATAATACATTTTAAAGCTGATATGCGTTTACACGATTAACACATGTTAGTATCAAGACAGCGATCTGCCATGATAAAATGGAGTAGGTAGCGTTCTAACGAACAGACTGCATGCATGGCTCTGATCAAGTTGTAGAAATACACAGCCTTGCCCCCGTTTTCAGACTATTAATGCAGAGCATCAAGACTCCCGCTAAATCTTGGGTCATTTATATCCTGAAAGTGATCCCAACAAATATGTCGACGTTGAACATAGATAACAATGAAAACGAGAAAGTGTAACAATAGTGTATACACTATTTGCTCGCCGTGAACGTTTTAAAATATTCCCTGTAAGCTACAGTATGCTGATTGTAACTCTATGGATGCTAATATCTGTCAGGGTTATCTTTTCGCTTGATTCGAGAGTGCATTAAATTTACGAAATCTCGTGAATTTTTTCGATCGCGGCCATTTTATTTAGATTTCACAAGTCACCCTACCATACGAAGTGACAACAACAAAGATAACGACATGCAATAAAATTTTATTGAAAACAGCTCCGTCACCTTGTACGTATAGCAGGTCTATAAAGCCGGAGTCGGCTTGCTCTTCTTACCAGTAACTGACACTCGGAATTTGTGTTTCGAAAAACTCACAATTTGTGTTTACGGAATTAAACCCCCGCTAATAAGTTCCGGACAGAATATGACGAAATTGAACACCTGTAAAGTGTATTTAGTATTTCTGTAACAAAACTGGAAACTATGTTTGTATCCGGTATGAGTCAAGATTTGGATTCGTACGCCTGACTTCGATAGAATTGTTGTACTGTCTCTCTGAGTAAATGGAATCAATTGGTCAATCAATGGAAATTACTTAACCAAATTGGTCAACACTTAATTAGTCTAAAACGAAACCAAGGGATGTCGCTGACCACAGTCCAGACGGACAGCATATGAAATACTCCAGGGCTTGTGCCTACTTCCGCTCTCTGCAACCCCGGAATATGTGATAGCAAAATCGAAGCTTTGATTATTTGGTGCATATGAAAACAATCTGTCGGCCAGGTAACGGTAAAAATGTCTTGGTGTCACTCAGTTAAATTTGTTTTCGTGAGGTCAATCCGATGTTAAGCTTATAAAGTCGCGTACCTTCAATTAAATTACTTCGACAGGGTGCAGAGAGCGAAAGCGATAATCTATGCAAAATATCAGATTAACATTTTAAGCAAGCCTATATCAAGTATCCATTCCCTGCAAACTATTTCTTATACATAAAATTAATGCATATTATATAATAAATAATTAATAAATGATTATATCAGAATGACAGCGAATTATAAGATAGTAATACGTTAAACATGACCTTCATATTCAAAAGTGAATGTGATGCACCATGAATTGGCTCCATATCATTAGATAGGCAATTAAATAACGACTAACTTGAAGCGGAATCCTCTTTCCAAATTTTTTCTTGTTCGCATAATGCACAACATTTCTAAGATCTTATAGATAAAATCTTTTCCGTTAAAACAGAATGTCTCTATTTCTGCCATCGTTTTCTGAAGAGTTATCTCCCATTTTCATCTCCGTGGAGTTTTCTGCATCTTCCTTTTTGGTTCCTAACGCTCTGCTTGGCGAAATGTAAATAATGCGTTTGGATCTGTTCCCAAGCCAAATCTGAAATAATGGTAGGTGTTATATCCTGCTTAAAGCTCAGTATTTAGAGGAATGACTGGTTCACGTATTCTATCAGGATAATGTGTCTGAGCGGGATGCTGCGTTGGAATACCTCGGCCAATACAACACGCTAAACACACATAGAGGCGCGTCCTAGGCTGAGCCCAGCTGTGGATAGGACGCTACCTCTCTGTTACAAGCCTTGTTTGAAGTAGGAAAACGTTGTCGATAACATAACGGGAATAATACGTGAGAGATCGTGCGCGCATCATAGTACAATGTAGGAAACAAACAATTGCTTCTTTGATGGGGGAAAAGATAAGGGAAAATGATGATCTTTTACGTTGAGAAGAAGCAAGTAGAACAAACAATGCGATGACATAAATATGACGTAACAGTCAATACGGATTATGAAATATGTTAATAACTGCAAGCTTTGTCTTCTTCGTTAAGAGTTGAAGCAAGCCTATCAATAACGTCAGCCTCAGATTGCGATTTCTCCGTTACAACCGCATGGTAAGGGAAGATGTGTACAATCTCCGAACTGTCATGTGTCGCCCTCGGCCTCTACAATGTTGCTTGACACTCTTTAATCGTTAAACATCAATAGCGTCGATAGAAACATAACACATCGTACGAACGCAATGTATTGGCACTCATTTAATCACACCTGTAATGTAAACACACTTTCTTACACCTGTATGTACCCGCGTGTACCGAATCACCGTGTCGACCTTACATACAGGGTCTCCTCCTCCTGCAGGTGTACGTCCAAATCAACATCGTGTCGCTCTGACAGTGGGATGGGCGAGTCGGAATCTCGGTCCTTTGCCGCAGGTGGAACAGTCGTGCACGGGAATGCATGTGAGAGGTAGAATCCAGTTCCCGACCCCAAAACCACTGCCGTGTATATCCAAATGTTAAACGTCATCACAAACAACATCAAACAGTATCCTACACCGACACGCAGTACATGGTATATTGTTACAATCACCTGGGTCTTCATGGCATCACTGCAAATCACTGACCTTTCCTTCCTGTTGGAAACCATAGACTTTCTTAAATAAATGACACATAAATTCTTCATGTAATACTGTTTGATCATAGGATAAATGATATCAACATCAGCTCAACATAAATCTTACATATATGATTTCCAAAGAACTGATAATGCAGGAAAGGATTCGATCAGAAGTTAATATCATATAACAATATTTGACGAAGCGCAACAAGGATGTACACAGTATCAAAAAACCTCAAAGTGTCGACAGTACGCTCGAGTTATATTAGAAAACAAAGCTGTGTATTTATATAATCTAAATGTATAACAGTACGCGCCTATATTTGACTAGTTTGTATGACGTAAATGTACCTGTATTGATTCTGTGTAACCATGGCATACCTATATTTCAGTACACGTTTATGTAAACATGACATACCTACAGTTGCGTATATGTAAACATGACGTGCCTACAGTTGCATATATGTAAACATGACACACTACAGTTGCGTATATGAAAATATGACGTACCTACATTTGCGTATATGTAAACATGACGTGCCTACAGTTGCATATATGTAAACATGACATACCTACAGTTGCGTATATGTAAACATGACATACCTACAGTTGCGTATTTGTAAACATGACGTGCCTACAGTTGCATATATGTAAACATGACACACTACAGTTGCGTATATGAAAACATGACGTACCTACAGTTGCGTATATGTAAACATGATGTACCTACTATTGCGTATATGTAAACATGACGTACCTTTATTTGTGTATATGTAAACAGGACGTACCTATATCTACCTAGGTGTAAATAAAACATACTTATTTTGAGTACGTGTAAACATTACATACATGTACCTATAGTTGAGTATAAGTAAGCATGACGTGCCCATATTTGAGTATGTATAAACATGACGTAGCTATATTCGAGTATGTATAAACATGACCTAGCTATATTTCAGTATGTATAAACATGACGTAGCTACATTTGAGTATGTATAAACATGACGTAACTATATTTGAGTATGTATAAACATGACGTAGCTATATTTGAGTATGTATAAACATGACGTAGCTACATTTGAGTATGTATAAACATGACGTAGCTATATTTGAGTATGTATAAACATGACCTAGCTATATTTGAGTATGTATAAACATGACGTAGCTATATTTGAGTAAGTGAAAACATGACATACATGTATTTACCTAAGTGTAAATACGACGTACTTGTTTTTGATTAGGTTTGTGTGTGTAGACATGACATACCTATATTTGACGGGTTTTTCGGCGCTGCTTTGCTCCATTGTGTATTTCATTATAACATGAATGTACTCCAGCAGGACGGACAGAACAACAGATACCACCATGGCGCATACCAGACCTGGGGAAACACATACGTCCTGCGTCATTACCAACTTCATAACAGCGGCAAATCGCTTATTAAGATGTTACTTTTACACGAACATTAATCTTTCTGATCGAAGTGTACCTGGTTACGACAAAATATATTCAGTGTACATTTATAATCATAAACTAAACAGATAAAAATCCTTTAGAATTAACAAGGTACCGTATTTTAGTACCATGTTTTATGATATGAGATGCGGTCAGTTCTTGTTACATTGTAACTAGACACACTGGGACCATTGACATCACCTTGGCGTCCATCTTTATGTTTGAATAAAGTCACAATCGTCAATGGATGATAGAGGTATACTGCAAGTTGTGTCAAGATTTCATTTATGATTTCAAAGATACGGTCCAGACAAGAATGTACTGCCAGTACCCATTTATTTGACCTTGAGGTCAAGTTTACGGTGGCCTAAAAGCAGAGTAATGCGTTTCGGCTTTAGGTGATGCAATCCCATTGTAAACCATAAGACATCTTTTCAGCGGTTAAGAAGTAAGGGCCGGGACAAGAGGTCATCAGCAGAGCCAGAACAAGAACCAGACTAACGGTACTAATACAATACGTCTCCTTTCGTTCGAAGTGGAGACAGAATAACTGGCATTGACCTGTAGAAACGAGATGTGTTTTATTCCTGAGCAATTCCCAGTGAGGAAACTCTCTATTGCTGAAAATAAATAAAGAGAATACCAAAGCGTTAACAAAATCATAATCCAAACTCAAAATCGAATAAACGGGGGCAAAATATGAAAAAAGGAAAGATTCACGTGGAGACCCTTGCATAATGACAAGAGAATAAGACCATGTGTTCCGGAAGAGTAAGCGTCTTCTGCTTCTTCGACGACACCCGCCATGTAAGGAACAGTAGTACACGTTTTAAATACGAAATTCATAAAGATACCAACAGATCGGACAGATTTGCGATCGCTAGGTAGAACGGACGTCTCATACTTTGACATAACGGCACGTCCACTGTCGATTCCGGTATTATATAACACCTGACTTGTTTCTGACCTTGTAGAGTATGACATACCTGGAATAGTGCCAGTATCCCATATCTTCAGTAACACCGTCTCCCCGCTGGTATTTGTCGACATTGTCATCTGGGAAAAGGTGAACTCGTACACATCACAGAAACAACAATCCGGTAAAATGAGAAGGTGATATAAAAGCAACAAGAGAAACAAGATCACATTTAGGACATAATTGAATTGTCGTAGAATAAGGTGTTTTAAGGGAGCTTATGTTCCTTAACCTAAAATAAGTACAGGCGGCAGCAAACATATGGCATGGTTTGTTAACTGAATTTCTTGGAGTTTAAACATTAAAAATGGAAACAGGGAGGACGTACCTTCATTTTGGTTTCGTCAGTTGATCATCGTTTTTATGTCATCAATTAATCAGCATCTGTAAATAAAATGGACACTTGTGTTATGGAGTCTAATAATGCTAGCAGCTGTTGTCAATATATTGTACAATATAACCGTTAGTACTATAATACTGTATCGATGAGATATTGATAGTATGTAACTAACGGAGATGTAGGGCTAGTGATGTACCCCACCCCCACAAAGTTTTCAAGTGTAACCGTCGATCCTTTAACCTTCAACGATGACCACCAAAATCTAACCACGTGTTAAATTAGATAGTGTGATAATGAGCTTATTATTCTCAAAGAGATGAACGGTGACCTTTGTCCTTGTACCTTGAGCGACGAACACCGAAATCTAATGAGGTGGAGAACTTGATCTTGTAATGTTATGGTGTGAATATGGACAAAACATGTACAAGGGTAAACAGCGTGACGGCAAAACTGTCGGTCTGTACAAGGAAGGGAGTACATCCTTGCGAGTTGCTAGCTAGGTGTTGGCTTTAATATCCTGGGAGATAGGAACTGTTTTGGGTTTCTTTCTCGTTTAAAGTTCATGATGGAATGACAACCAAGTAGGAAGGGCCGTCAAACCACTTGGAGGCAATTCCATTGTCGTACATTTGCATGTACACCCGCCCCCCCCCCCCCCCCCCCCCCCAGGAAATTGACATGGTTCAGAAATCAAATGCCAGTGGTAAGTTAAGAATCACACCTAAAGGGCTGATGTTATGGCGGCCCAAGGAGATCTTAAGGCATTTAAGGGGTGATCATTTCACCCCAAGTACTCCTGTAGATATAGAACGTCCTGTTCTGAGACAGCGGGATATCTTTAAGATTCCTGTCATGTTTGATGAGCTGTGACAGTTTCGGGGTAAACGTAACAAAGCTCCTGCAAGGTGGAAATGGGGTGAGGCGCAGCAAGTAGCTTTTGACCCCATTAAAATCATATTGGCTTATGAAGATTATACCCTTTGTAGTTAAAACTGATGCATGCGAGTGGGTCAGGCCTTTGGTCAGTCTTGTATCAGGAAAAACAGTGTAAGAAACGCGTCATAGCATATGCCAGTCGTGGCCTTAGACGTACCGAAAAGGACTGTCCGACTCATAAGTTCTGTGCTCGGTAATGGGCAATCAAGTAATTTTCATTATTTCCTCTATGGGATGTCTTTACAGGTGTAAGGCAAGGAGATTGTCGAGGTGGATAAGGAGTCTGAACAGAAAAAAAGATCCAGTGATTGGTAGTAACACTCTACAGTAAAAATATGGTATGTCCCAAAGGGAAATGTTTTAAAGAATGAGCCTCTTGAAGTTCACAAGTTCCTCAGAGAGAAAAGGCGCACATCTTTTGTTAATGGGGTCCGATATCGGACTGCTAATGCAGATGGCGAAAAGGTGAGTCAATTACAAATTCCTAAGAGACACAGAGCCAAGATACTGAAAGCGGTCCATTGTGGATGTTGGCCATCCTGCTAAAGACAAACTCCCTGTGGTTGGCTTGTCAACGGTTTTATTTGCCGGTGTGGAACACAATGTGAATGGTAGAGTTTATATCGAAATGGGGTCGGTGTATCCGGAGGAAAACTCCCTTCACACCCGTTTCTGGATTGGTTCCGATAGAAACCACCAGGCCCCTAGAGTTGCTATGTATGACTTCCCTGGCCTGGAAAGGTCAAAGGGTGGTTATGAGGATGTGTTGGTCATCACTGACCATTTTACACGCTATGCGCAGGCAACTCCTGTCCGACAGCCTTCACAACAGCAATTGCTGTGTATGGCCACTTTATTGTGCATAACAGCTTTTCTGAGAGGCCTCGTCCAAGTTACCGCCATATCTGTAAGGGGGCTGAGAGGCCTCGTCCAAGTAACCGCCATATCTGTAAGGGGGGGGGGTGAATATGCTCATAACTAACATCGGCAAGCATTTGTTTGGCTTAGGTGTGAAAACGTAGGATACGTTTTTTTTTTTATATTATGGTGTTATTTTAAAGAAGACGACCTTGTAAGAAGGGCGTGCCCAACCACCTGGGCGTTATTCTAATGAATGTAAGGTAAATGTTACCTCTGTAGTTGCCTCTCCAAAGTGGTTACAGTATTTAACATTCAACGAGGTCCAAATATATCGAATAGGACTGTTATAGTAGTCAAACTATCTGAACAGTGCACTTGGAAACCATGTCTATGATATACGCATAGCATCAATGTATTGGAAAATTATATATTCTGAATATGGTGTAAATTCTGACTAGTTCGGAATTTCGTAACATTTCTATATAAATAGAGACAGTTGCTGTTTAGAGGTATGAATAATTTGAATATATAAGTTGATTAATTTGGTACTCGCCTTATTGGTAATGGTAATGGCATGGTAATGCTTGGTCAATAAGTTCCATTGATATATAGAGTTTGGTTCTTATTTCAGATACCGTCATGTAATGTCTAATGTAGGACACATTTCCTCTAAGTGGAGGTGTATATAACCCTTGTGTATCACTGTTATATGAAGTCCCAATTGTGTTATAGCATCAGGTACACGTGTGGTTGTCAAACGCAATGAAACAGAATCGGGTGTGTCTAGCTAAACAAAAACTTGATGTTTGTCTGGAGTATTTACAGCTGGGTTTGTCTGGCTTAACAAAATCTGTCTGTTTGTCTGGAGTATTTACAGCTGGGTTTGTATCTGTCTGTTTGTCTGGAGTATTTACAACTGGTATGTCTGGTTAAACAAAATCTGTCTGTTTGTCTGTAGTATTTACAGCTGGGTGTGTTTGACTACACAAAATCTGTCTGTATTGTCTGTAGTATTTACAGCTGGGCTTGTCTTGCCTAACAAAATCTGTCTGTTTGTCTCGACTATTTACAGTTGGTTGTGTATGGCTAAACAAACCTTGATGTTTGTCTGGAGTATTTACAGCTGGTATATCTGGTTAAACAAAATCTGTCTGTTTGTCTGTAGTGTTTACAACTCGGTGTGTCTGTCTAAACCGAATATGTGAATGAGTTTTACATTGTATCTATTTAACGCAGCAAAGAGTATAAATAATTTAAAAATATTTAAATAGAAAACGAAAATCATTATCTACGCTGACATCTACCTGATAATTTGAAACGTGTACATCATACAGATAGTAATGACATACACGATAGACGTAAGGTTTAATAACACATACTTTCTAGTGACTACATAGTAATGTTACAGCAAAAGGAATGGTATGTACATCGCTGTCTTGAAATGCACTTCGATGAATACATGGGAGAAAATCAGAGAATACCCTAAGCGTCAGCAAACCCGTGATCCTAACTCAAAATTAATTTACTGCAAAATATGAACAAGTGTTATATTTACATCGAGACCTTTGTAAAAGTACAAAAGAATAAGACCATGCGTTCCGGAAGGGTAAACATCTTGAAAGTGAGGTTCCCATTGATTTCAAATAATAAGTCTTTTGTGATCATTAAATGAACCAGATATTCATATATCATTTATTTAACAGTCCTGAAATCACCAGTACATTAAAAAGTAGTTCCCAGCATTGTGTGAATCATAAAAGTTTAAGGGGCAACAGATGTGTGTTATAAAAATAGTCAGGGAAGCAAAATGTTAGCACAAGGACTAGAGCATTAAAACATCCTGCTTTTTTTACTTTCATTAAAAGCAATAACTTGTTTAAAAACCCTGCGCCGCTATCTTTAAAAACGGGAAAAAAATAAAATTTTACTCGTGCCCTTGACAAATATTTGAAGCATGGCCACTGTCGATATTTTACGGAAATTATTTCTCTACTTAAACTACGACCAACATGGACAGCTTACTTCTAAGCTATACGATAAACGTGATGATTTCAATTTTCCGATCGTTAACTTTCCATTTCATGATAGTATTCCATGGCTTGCTCTAAATTTCCGGATTTTCGTGATCGATGTCGACTGCTGACAAACAAAGTAACAACACAAGGATTCGAGAGATGCAGGTTGATCAGAACTATGGGGAAGTTTTATGGTCGCCATCTTTGTCTCATTGAGAAATATTCTGTATCTTTGAATGTTATGAAGATGGACGTTTTTGAGTATGCTCATTAGTGTGTTTACTTGTTGTGATTGACAATGATACTCGGTTCTCATTTTGAGAACTTGATGTTTACTTGGATGTTACAAAGATTTACATTGCGGGTGTCGTCGATGAAGCAGAAGACGCTTACTCTTCCGGAACACATGGTCTTATTCTCTTGCACTTTTGCAAGGGTCTCCATGTTAATCTTTCCTTTGTTCATATTTTGCCACTGGTTTAACGATTTTGAGTTTGGATTATGATTTTGTTAACGCTTCGGTATTCTCTTATTTATTTTCAGTAAAGGAAAGTGCAATGTATGGTGATGTAGCCTTTGTTATGAACTATTTCGCCTAATTAGGGCATTGTTGTTCTACCTAGTGATATACGTGTGGGTCAAGAATATAATTATCCCAAGTCTAGTTATCACTAAACCTAGTAAGATGATCCTAAAACTCGTTATCTATTTCTTTACCCAGTTTTTTTTATTTCTCTGTGAAATGATATATCCCCGAATCTTACTATTTATTCAATACGAAGCTGTTTTTATTCAGAGACTATAAACACCTTAGACTAGTTGCACATTGCAATTCTAACAGCGTCTATCAAGGGATTTAAACCCCAGGTCACAAAGCTTTCTGTAAAATAAAACACAATCTTGTGTCAAATTCATCATGCTGCGTTCTCTTTCTTCCTTTGACTATTTTTTAGAAAAGAAAGATCAATATATTTTATGTTTATGATAAGCGGATTTAATGTGTTTGCATCAACAAATGTTCGAGGGTTTGGTCACGTGTTATATATCCATGAGTTGTATATCTACATATGTTGCAACGTTGATCCGTAATCGCGTTTTATATCACGTTATTTACTTTCGGTCTACTCGGATATCATGATAAATTGCCTGTTGCTGCACCATAAAAATAACTAATGTGTAGGGTTTTTTTTATCAAAATCAAAATGAACATATTTTCGTCCCTAAAATACGGATATATGAAAGCCGGCTAGCACCAAATGAAGTAAACTTTTCGGTCGCAATTTTCTTTTTCTTTTTTGTATAGTTTACGACACAGTAATTTACTGTAACTAGTAATTACGACTTAATTATTTCGTATTCAACAAATTAATGACCTACCTGGAAGTCGATCCTTTATTTCCTTTCAAACTTGAAATCAAGGACGCATCAAACTCTTTTATATTAGCTGCTTACCACGATCGTTACATTAGCTTCTTACCACGATCGTTGCATTAGCTGCTTACCACGATCGTTACATTAGCTGCTTACCACGATCGTTACATTAGCTGTTTACCACGATCGTTACATTAGCTGCTTACCATGATGGTTACATTAGCTGCTTACCACGATCCTTACATTAGCTGCTTACCACGATCCTTACATTAGCTGCTTACCACGATCGTTACATTAGCTGCTTACCACGACCGTTACATTAGCTGTTTACTACGATCCTTGCATTAGCTGCTTACCATGATGGTTACATTAGCTGCTTACCACGATCCTTACATTAGCTGCTTACCACGATCCTTAAATTAGCTGCTTACCACGATCGTTACATAAGCTGCTTACTACGATCCTTACATTAGCTGCTTACCACGATCCTTACATTAGCTGCTTACCACGATCCTTACATTAGCTGCTTACTACGATCCTTAAATTAGCTGCTTACCACGATCGTTACATAAGCTGCTTACCACGATCCTTAAATTAGCTGCTTACCACGATCGTTACATAAGCTGCTTACCACGATCCTTACATTAGCTGCTTACCACGATCCTTACATTAGCTGCTTACCACGATCCTTACATTAGCCGCTTACCACGATTCTTACATTAGCTGCTTACCACGATCGTTACATTAGCTGCTTACCACGATCCTTACATTAGCTGCTTACCGCGATCGTTACATTAGCTGCTTACCACGATCGTTACATTAGCTGTTTACCACGATCGTTACATTAGCTGCTTACCACGATCCTTACATTAGCTGCTTACCACGATCCTTACATAAGGTGCTTACCACGATCCTTACATTAGCTGCTTACCACGATCCTTACATTAGCTGCTTACCACGATCCTTACATTAGCTGCTTACCACTATCCTTACATTAGCTGCTTACCACGATCGTTACATTAGCTGCTTACCGCGATCGTTACATTAGCTGCTTACCACGATCGTTACATTAGCTGCTTACTACGATCCTTACATTAGCTGCTTACCACGATCGTTACATTAGCTGTTTACCACGATCCTTACATTAGCTGCTTACCACGATCGTTACATTAGCTGTTTACCACGATCCTTACATTAGCTGTTTACCACGATCCTTACATTAGCTGCTTACCACGATCCTTACATTAGCTGCCTACCACGATCGTTACATTAGCTGCTTACCACGATCCTTACATTAGCTGCTTACCACGATCCTTACATTAGCTGCTTACCACGATCGTTACATTAGCTGCTCACCACGATCGTTACATTAGCTGCTTACCGCGATCGTTACATTAGCTGCTTACCACGATCGTTACATTAGCTGCTTACTACGATCCTTACATTAGCTGCTTACCACGATCGTTACATTAGCTGTTTACCACGATCCTTACATTAGCTGCTTACCACGATCGTTACATTAGCTGTTTACCACGATCCTTGCATTAGCTGCTTACCATGATGGTTACATTAGCTGCTTACCACGATCCTTACATTAGCTGCTTACCACGATCCTTAAATTAGCTGCTTACCACGATCGTTACATAAGCTGCTTACTACGATCCTTACATTAGCTGCTTACCACGATCCTTACATTAGCTGCTTACCACGATCCTTACATTAGCTGCTTACTACGATCCTTAAATTAGCTGCTTACCACGATCGTTACATAAGCTGCTTACCACGATCCTTAAATTAGCTGCTTACCACGATCGTTACATAAGCTGCTTACCACGATCCTTACATTAGCTGCTTACCACGATCCTTACATTAGCTGCTTACCACGATCCTTACATTAGCCGCTTACCACGATTCTTACATTAGCTGCTTACCACGATCGTTACATTAGCTGCTTACCACGATCCTTACATTAGCTGCTTACCGCGATCGTTACATTAGCTGCTTACCACGATCGTTACATTAGCTGTTTACCACGATCGTTACATTAGCTGCTTACCACGATCCTTACATTAGCTGCTTACCACGATCCTTACATAAGGTGCTTACCACGATCCTTACATTAGCTGCTTACCACGATCCTTACATTAGCTGCTTACCACGATCCTTACATTAGCTGCTTACCACTATCCTTACATTAGCTGCTTACCACGATCGTTACATTAGCTGCTTACCGCGATCGTTACATAAGCTGCTTACCACGATCGTTACATTAGCTGCTTACTACGATCCTTACATTAGCTGCTTACCACGATCGTTACATTAGCTGTTTACCACGATCCTTACATTAGCTGCTTACCACGATCGTTACATTAGCTGCTTACTACGATCCTTACATTAGCTGCTTACCACGATCGTTACATTAGCTGTTTACCACGATCCTTACATTAGCTGCTTACCACGATCGTTACATTAGCTGTTTACCACGATCCTTACATTAGCTGTTTACCACGATCCTTACATTAGCTGCTTACCACGATCCTTACATTAGCTGCCTACCACGATCGTTACATTAGCTGCTTACCACGATCCTTACATTAGCTGCTTACCACGATCCTTACATTAGCTGCTTACCACGATCGTTACATTAGCTGCTCACCACGATCGTTACATTAGCTGCTTACCGCGATCGTTACATTAGCTGCTTACCACGATCGTTACATTAGCTGCTTACTACGATCCTTACATTAGCTGCTTACCACGATCGTTACATTAGCTGTTTACCACGATCCTTACATTAGCTGCTTACCACGATCGTTACATTAGCTGTTTACCACGATCCTTGCATTAGCTGCTTACCATGATGGTTACATTAGCTGCTTACCACGATCCTTACATTAGCTGCTTACCACGATCCTTAAATTAGCTGCTTACCACGATCGTTACATAAGCTGCTTACTACGATCCTTACATTAGCTGCTTACCACGATCCTTACATTAGCTGCTTACCACGATCCTTACATTAGCTGCTTACTACGATCCTTAAATTAGCTGCTTACCACGATCGTTACATAAGCTGCTTACCACGATCCTTAAATTAGCTGCTTACCACGATCGTTACATAAGCTGCTTACCACGATCCTTACATTAGCTGCTTACCACGATCCTTACATTAGCTGCTTACCACGATCCTTACATTAGCCGCTTACCACGATTCTTACATTAGCTGCTTACCACGATCGTTACATTAGCTGCTTACCACGATCCTTACATTAGCTGCTTACCGCGATCGTTACATTAGCTGCTTACCACGATCGTTACATTAGCTGTTTACCACGATCGTTACATTAGCTGCTTACCACGATCCTTACATTAGCTGCTTACCACGATCCTTACATAAGGTGCTTACCACGATCCTTACATTAGCTGCTTACCACGATCCTTACATTAGCTGCTTACCACGATCCTTACATTAGCTGCTTACCACTATCCTTACATTAGCTGCTTACCACGATCGTTACATTAGCTGCTTACCGCGATCGTTACATTAGCTGCTTACCACGATCGTTACATTAGCTGCTTACTACGATCCTTACATTAGCTGCTTACCACGATCGTTACATTAGCTGTTTACCACGATCCTTACATTAGCTGCTTACCACGATCGTTACATTAGCTGTTTACCACGATCCTTACATTAGCTGTTTACCACGATCCTTACATTAGCTGCTTACCACGATCCTTACATTAGCTGCCTACCACGATCGTTACATTAGCTGCTTACCACGATCCTTACATTAGCTGCTTACCACGATCCTTACATTAGCTGCTTACCACGATCGTTACATTAGCTGCTCACCACGATCGTTACATTAGCTGCTTACCACGATCTTTACGTGACATATGGCAAACATAAAAGCTTACTACCACCAAGCAATACGATAAACGTGGCAATTTTCAATTTTCCGATCGTGAACATTCCTTTACTTGATAGAAACATCCCTGCTTCTCCAACCTATGGTGCTTACATATAGCAGTTAATTTGTAACCCTATGGCTTACTCCATATATCGATATTTTTGTGATAGATGCCGGCTACTGACGAACAAATTTACCCTACAGGGATTCGAAAGATGCAGGTTGATGAAAACTATAAGCAAGTATTGTGGTCGCCATCTTGGTCTCATCGAGACATATTCTTTATCATTGTGACATGAAGGTGCGCGTTTTTTGAGTATGTTTATAAGTACTACTGATTGAGAATGATGCCTCAGTTCTCACTTTCAGTCCGTAATATTTTCTTGAAAGTGACCTATATTTACATGGCGGATTTCGTCGATGAAGCAGAAGACGCTTACTCTTCCAGTTCACCAGGCCTATTCCCTTGTATTTCTTCAAAGTTCTCCGAGTTAATCTTTCCTTTGTGCACATTTGCCACTAGATTAATCGATTTTGAGTTTGACTTTGTTGACGCTTCGGTATTCCTTGACTAAAAAGAATCCGTTACACCGTTTTACAAATGAGGAAGTCACATCAACCAACGAGATTCACACTACTCCAGGTCAATTCCATCGTCACGGCTCTAACATCTAATCAGTCATATTCCATCGTCACGGCTCCAACACATAATCAGTCATATTGTTGTCTCACGAAATACTACCACTCCAATCAACATAAAATTGACAACATTTGATCGTCATTAGATGTATTTCACTTTTTCTTAAAACCGGTGTATCTTTGGATGATAAATCCTTAATCTGTTAAGGATATTGCTTAATGAATTTGCAAGACAAACATAAAAATATATTTCATTGGTATTTGATATTAGCACAAATGTGTTATACTGTAAGAATAAGTTGTATAACTATTAATATAACTTGAAGATTACTTCATTTCAGACGCCGCGAGCTGTACTTGATAAGTCAATTTAATCTAAAGTGACTTATAGACCCTTTGGATCGGGTGCAAAAATACTGTAAAATATGTATGATTTATGTAATATTGATTTATGCATATGTCACTATAATAAAACATAGTGTATTTTGCCGTTATAAATTCCTTATTTTATAGGACAGTCCATATACCACATACTAGTGATTAAACTTAAAAAACAAAAATCTTAATCGTTTTTCACTGTCGAACCTCTTCTCATCAGGTTATGATTTAGGTGGGTTTTTTTCGTTTTCATGCTTTTTAAGTTACTTATATTTGTCAATGGAATATTGAATCACGATAAGTGTTTATAATGCTGAAAGTGGAGTGCACGAACGGCTAATGGACTAAATAAAAAAATCAAGTATAGTGTAATAGTTTTTCATACTCATGGAAATAGGTAACGTGCTATAAGTAGTGACTACGAGATAAGTATATCGTAATTATGACACAAAAATGTCTACTTCATGTTGCACGAACTGGCTTCCGTACCCATCATTTAGCGAATTAGTGTTAGTGTATTTTGGCAAAAGTGAAAATTCTCTTCCTCAACAAAGGTCAAGGAAAGATTGGTTTTAATATTTAAACTACATGCAACAAACATTATGTAACTTTATAAGTTTAATTCCCCCTCGAGAAAGTAGCTGTTAATAAGGCGAAGTTGTTACATTACATTCATTTATAAACAATTGAAGAAAAAAATCCTTTACTTTCTGTTTGAAATCAGGTTTTTTCCCCCTCTTTTTTTGTTCCTTTTTTATTTTTATTAATCTATTCATTTATTTATTTTTTGGGTTTTTTTTGTTTTTAGGTTTGGATTAATATATCAGCAGGCAGCTAATTGTTTGTATATAAGTATTTAGCGACAGAGAAGTTTTGTTTTTCTCATTATTTAAAAAATATATATAAATTGTATAAAACTGTTCTCTCAGGAATGGTATCCCCACAGTGAAAGTATAGATCATACATACATGTATTATGTATTATATATTATCATAACGGTATGAATTAAATGTATCATTTACTGCTGTAGACAGCGGCGGACATCTCCTGTCCTAGTCAAGGTCAAGGGCTTTGTACATGTATTTCTATTGTATGAAATGTTATATATATCATACGGTTTATATAATTCTTTTACATGCAAACCTATATAAAAGTATACGATTGTGTATGTTTGTCGGGTTATTCTGGATGGATAACCGTAAAAACTGAGGAGGGTTATTCACAATGCTATACTGTATACAGGGTTATTGCTTATGTTATACTGTTTGTAGGGTTATTCCTTATGTTATACTGTTTGCAGGGTTATTGCTTACATGTATGTTATACTGTATACAGGGTTATTGCTTATGTTATACTGTATACAGGGTTATTGCTTATGTTATACTGTTTACAGGGTTATTCCTTATGTTATACTGTTTGCAGGGTTATTGCTTACATGTATGTTATACTGTATACAGGGTTATTGCTTATATTGTACTATATACAGGGTAATTGCTTATGTTATACTGTTTACAGGGTTATTCCTTATGTTATACTGTATACAGGGTTATTGCTTACGTTATACTGTATACAGGGTTATTGCTTATATTGTACTATATACAGGGTTATTGCTTATCCTATACTGTATACAGGGTTATTGCTTATATTGTACTATATACAGGGTTATTGCTTATGTTATACTGTATACAGGGTTATTGCTTATGTTATACTGTATACAGGGTTATTGCTTATATTGTACTATATACAGGGTTATTGCTTATCCTATACTGTATACAGGGTTATTGCTTATATTGTACTATATACAGGGTTATTGCTTATGTTATACTGTATACAGGGTTATTGCTTATGTTATACTGTATACAGGGTTATTGCTTATATTGTACTATATACAGGGTTATTGCTTATGTTATACTGTATACAGGGTTATTGCTTATGTTATACTGTTTACAGGGTTATTCCTTATGTTATACTGTTTACAGGGTTATTGCTTATGTTGTACTGTTAACAGGGTTATTGCTTATGTTATACTGTTTACAGGGATATTCCTTATGTTGTACTGTTAACAGGGTTATTGCTTATATTGTACTATATACAGGGTTATTGCTTATGTTATACTGTATACAGGGTTATTGCTTATGTTATACTGTATACAGGGTTATTGCTTATATTGTACTATATACAGGGTTATTGCTTATGTTATACTGTATACAGGGTTATTGCTTATGTTATACTGTTTACAGGGTTATTCCTTATGTTATACTGTTTACAGGGTTATTGCTTATGTTGTACTGTTAACAGGGTTATTGCTTATGTTATACTGTTTACAGGGATATGCCTTATGTTGTACTGTTAACAGGGTTATTGCTTATGTTATACGGTTTACAGGGTTATTGCTTATGTTATACTGTTTACAGGGTTAATAATGATATTATACTATATACAGGGTTATTGCTCATGTTATACTGTATACATGGTTAATAATGATAGTATACTGTATACATGGTTAATAATGATGTTATACTGTTTACAGTGTTAATAATGATACAATACTGTATATAGGGTAAATAATGATGTTATACTGTATACATGCAAGGTTCAGTTATTTCAACCCTTTCAAACTCAAAACTATCAAATAACATCAGATCATCCGTATTTTCCAAACATATACACATTGACGTATTATCAATACGTCTCACTTCTATTTATTACAGGATACGTCTTACCTTAAACTTCCAAAGAACCTACATGAACAAGATACCCTAGTCACCTTCCCTCTTAGTCATCTTCTTACGGTACCGTTTCTATCAGTACATATTCAAGCTTCTTTTGTTATCACTGGATTATCCAGTCACCTTTATTCGCAGTAGATAAACCTGTCACCTTTATTCGCAGTAGATAATCCGTTCACCTTTATTCGCAGTAGATAATCCAGTCACCTTTATTCGCAGTAGATAATCCAGTCACATTTAATCTCAGTAGATAATCCAGTCACCTTTATCCAGTCACCTTTATTTTAAGCAGATAATCCAGTCACCTTTATCCAGTCACATTTATCCAGTCACCTTTATTCGCAGTAGATAATCCAGTCACCATTATTCGCAGTAAATAATCCAGTCACCTTTATTCGCAGTAAATAATCCAGTCAACTTTATTCTCAGTAGACAATTCAGTCACCACCTATATTCTCAGTAGATAATCCAGTCACCTTTATTTGCAGTAGATAATCCAGTCACCTTTATTCGCAGTAAATAATCCAGTCACCTTTATTCGCAGTACATAATCCAGTCACCTTTATTTTCAGTAAATAATCCAGTCACCTTTGTTCGCAGTAGATAATCCAGTCACCTTTATTCGCAGTAGATAATCCAGTCACCTTTATTCGCAGTAGATACTCCAGTCACCTTTATTCGCAGTAGATAATCCAGTCACCTTTATTCGCAGTAAATAATCCAGTCACCTTTATTCGCAGTAGATAATCCAGTCACCTTTATTCGCAGTAGATAATCCATTCACCTTTATTCGCAGTAGATAATCCAGTCACCTTTATTCGCAGTAGATAATCCAGTCACCTTTATTCTCAGTAGATGATCCAGTCACCTTTATTCGCAGTAGATAATCAAGTCACCTTTATCCAGTCACCTTTATTCTCAGTAGATAATCCAGTCACTTTTTATTCTCAGTAGATAATCCTGTAACTTATATTCATAGTAGATAATCCTGTCACTTTTTATTCACACTAGATAATCATGTAACGTATATTCACAGTAGAAAATCCTGTCAACTATATTCACTTCATTTAAAACAAGACTTTCAATCTAATTAGTTCAATATATTTTGATGCCAGTAATTAATCGAGCCGTCCTCGGTCTGGGAAGATAAAACTGAAAAGTGGCAACCGATTTCCAGTCACTTAAGTGCTTCAGTATTCACTTCTACTGGGTATAACATGCAGCCGTTCGGTAGAAAACATCAGTTCTTAGTTGGAATTCCAGAGATCTCAACTTAAAGCAAATTCTCCTGTGACCTTCATGTTAATGAGATATATATACTACCTTTATTTTAAGTAGATAATCCTGCCACAGTCGGTACCATCAACAGTTACTGGATCTCTTGGTTCATTTCGTTTAACAACAGGCCTAATATCACCCCTTAAAGGTAGCTTTAAAGCAGGAGAACGAATCAAAGAAATTAATGGGGAGACTTGCTCTTAAAAAACTTTCTGGATGCAATAGTTCAGTGTCACCCGACTTCTATACCGGGAACTATTGGTACATATGATACCAAATATTGGTGTGGGTCTTTCTTATTTGTTTATACTTCCTCCATGACGGAGTGGTAACATTAGTCAATTTCAACAATCGCATTATCAGATCATATTGACAAACAAGAATAAAAAAAGGAGTAATTAAAATAAATGTAATGCCTAAAAGCAACAAGTTACCTTGTTCCTGAGTTTCCGTAGTCATGTATTCAGATCGCCGACGGGCTTCTCCAGCGATATTACCTAGCTGTACCCACAGGCTTACATACTTAAGCTTGGCAGCTGTTGTTCGAGTGTCACATGGCCTGGCGATAGAGAAAAAAATCTTAAATCCGGTATCGCCAACCTGTGTCGCCTAATCACCTATGAAATATACATTTTTACCGGGAACTTTAGAAATCGACATCTTACTAAAAGTCGACTGAACTCCAGTTCTTGGTAATGACATGTAAATCGGGACGACTCTTTATGTTAACGTCGATACATGGAAATGAAAAATGTGTGAGTAAAAGGGCCTGGTACCAGGGGGAATAGTTATACAATAGGAGCAAAATGTAACCCCCGTCTATCGTCGCTTGACCCCATTTCTATATGGACATATTAACTGCTATGAAGATATACTTAAGACTTTAAATGTTTACTTTCTAAAAGAGAGTCTTTATTAAAAAAAATGTTTTCACCTTGAAGCAGGAAGCAACACAAGGTGTGACCTAACTTACACTTAACGTTTTCAATTTCGTTCACAAATGACAGATCCACTACCTTATATAATTTTCACGAGAATATATTACTAGGTATCTACACAGATATGATTTCAACAGATATTCATTATAACACATCGTATTAAATTCAGGTAAACTTCAGATCAAGGCTGCGCCAATTGTGTAGCTGAAGCTGACGTTTAGCTGAAGCTGACATGAGTTAACCTAAAACTTACCTGAATTTGATACAAAGACATTTCCCATCCTTACAGAAGTAAAAGTGCTGTTAATTTGGTGTGCTTGAAATGGACAAAAATGTTTTTGATAATTTCTTCTTAAAATTAACATTTCATTTGTTTTAGCGTAAAGTGAGCTCGAGATCAAACAAGTGGGATGAATTTTTCAATAAAGTCTAAAAAACACACAACAAAACATTATGTAAATCAAGATATTGCTATCAGGTACATAGATATGTCACAGTTGACATTTATCTCAAAATGTACAGTGTCGCTTGTTTTTGCTCATTTTTGTTTTCTTATAGACAGAATGTTTCGCTAATGGTACACAAAAGGTGTGAGATAAGTTTTGTTTTCATTTTCTTACGTGCCAATATTCAAAATAATGTTAACGTTTGTAGACTTTTGTCGTATATTCATACCAATGAAACAGGAAGTTAATGCAATGCTTACTGAAATCGACTAAGAGTAGAGAGATTTGCGCGGCCATTACTGTCAACTTGTAGGGATACATTTTCATTCTCAGCTGCTGTTACAGGTCACGTGGTCCGTCACGGGACAATTCTGTTCCGCCTGGTCACAGCAAAATAATGAAAACCAAGTTTTATGTACACAAACACACCTTTGCTAGTATTTACACACTGTTTTCCTTTTACAACATTTTCCCTTTCTTACGCACACCTGGTTAGTGGATACTATCATGTTATCTTAAACTAAAACTGGTTCATTGTTATATACAATATACAGTGTAGGTGATTATCACATTTTCAGCGTATAATTCACGTTATGGCTAGCGACAAATTTAGCAAGCGGGGCCCAAACAGGTTATCGATAATTCATCGAAAATTTATCGGATAGTTTTTTTTTTTTACGTCCTATTAACAGCCATGGTCATGAAGGACATGCCACGTTTTTGAGGTGGATGAAAGCTGGAGTCCCAGGAGAAAAACCACCGACCTACGGTCAGTACCTGGCAACTGTCCCATGTGGATTTGGAACTCGCAACACAGAGGTGAATGGCTAGTGGTATATGAATACATGTACAGTGTAAGTGTATTTTCAGCGATATCCCATAGCATAGTTGCTTGAGTGTCTGTAAGTAAATAATTATATGTCTATTTATATGGAGCCGTCTATTACATAATATAATTATATTGGGCGGCTCCTTATACTGTATATATGTGCAAATTTAAATGTATATGTATTTTCTTTTATTTACTGACAGAAACGCAAGCAACTGTGCTCATAGAAAGTATACATTTTGTTATATATGCTTTCTGAATATGAGACTTTTAAGGTTTTTCTTAAACATTAAATGTTACAAGTATATTCCCTTTAAACTTGCCATAAGGCTATTGAAATTGTTCATCTCCTAAAACCAATTTACTTTTATACATGTATGTATTCAATTTTATGACTGCAATTTTAACTAACGCTTTTCCAATAGATTTTTATTAATACCACGAATGAAAGACAAGTCTTAAGATAAATCAAAGTACTGAAAGTACTGAAACGCTAAAACTTCAAACAATAGTTTGTATATTTCGACAGCTATTGAAGTGTTTTTGTTGTAGGGTTACTAAGTTTCGATATCAGAAAGTTTCAAAATAAGAATTAAGTTAGTATTTAGAGTAAACTCAATAACACACAACACTGTAAAAAATCATTACGTGTTTTATGTTTTATTTAAAACATATAGTGTTTTTGATAAAACATATAGTGTTTTTGATAAAACTTCTGGTGTTTTAAGCAAAACATATGTGTTTTAGGGATAAACATTATGTTTTATTTAAAACATTCAGTGTTTTAAATTTAAAACACTAAACCCGTTTAGAATAAACACCAAGAAACATACAGAATAAATAATGCACATCTTTTATAAAAAAACCTTTTAGATGGGTCTGTTTTTATATTAAAAGTATAAAAAAAAGAATAAATGAGTAATTTCATATTTCTTGCTTGTTTGGTCTGAATATTTGTTGCGGGGCAACATTTAATTATTGTTATGCAAGAGAATGTGCTCTGATTAGACTTGATAGTATTAACCTGTTATTAAGTGATTAAAAAATATGCATTGCGCATTGTTATTACTGTAATGAAGCGTTTTTTATGGTTTTGTGTTTCATTTAAAACACCTCCGTTTTTTGTAATACATGTCCGTTTTACGGTTAATATTCGCGCCTTTCGCCGTCACGTGACCATATCACAACACTCGCCCACACCAAGACGAAGGTAGCTGATGCTGAGACGAAAGAAAGCGGTGCGGATCAATACATTTGGGGTAATTATACATTTATATCTATGTATGTATAGATATACTAAGTAAATTGTATATTGTGAAAGAACATTTGATTCTGAAATTCAAACGTTTCGACGCAGCAGCAGCTGCATGTGCACATACATACACACGTGTTGTTTGTTTTGAGCTGGTCAAGACTGTTGACCAACAAAGGATAATGGCGGTCAGGGGCATGGCACGGTGTTAAGATGTAAATAAGCTTAGTGTATGGCACGGTGCTGAAGATATACATATAAGCCTAGTGTATAAACATTATTGTTTTAATATAAACGGATTCTATTTTACTTATTTATTTTTTTACAAGTTCGACATCATAAATATTATTTAATCGGGACAGATTTTATTAATCTTTTAATTCTATTATTTCGTATAGATCCTTTGACTTTGTCTTTGAGGAAAAGGTGGCCAGTTGAGATCCTTTTGTCCTCTTAGATATTGGAAGGTGACGTACACAAATCTTTAGAATTTACTTCATTAAGTCTTGAAAGTGATTGCAGTTTGTGGTTAAAATCAATCTTTCTAATGTGATCCTTTGACTTTGTCTCTGAGGAAAAGGTGGCCAGTTGAGATCCTTTTGTCCTCTTAGATATTGGAAGGTGACATAAAAAATGCAAACTCGATAGCCTACACCATAACATGTAAGTTTATACTTTAATGTTTACTGTAAAGCTCTACATGCTTTTTTAAGAGTTAATACAATAATAAAACTGTGTTAAATGTCATGCATATTATGGAAAGTATAGAGTGCATGTTTCATATAATTACTTATCACTAATTAATGATACCTGATCAATATGTATGTGCTTGTATATATCGGAAATATCTTTTTCAATTTACTACAGTTAAGGAGGTTCAGGGGATTTGTATAACATTGTATGATACAGATTGATTAGACTGATGGTTTTCAGTGTATTTGCTGTGTAATTCCTGTCTCATATCAGATTCAAATTAAAATTGCAGATACAGTCAAACTTCATTATCTCGAAGTCAGTGGATCAGGAAAACACTAAGATGTATTTGGAGAATTTGAATTAGGCAAGTACAATTCACATACAATTTACACTGTTGGGATAGAAGATTTACTTGGAGTTTTATAAAAAATATTCAAATTAATAACAGACTTATTAAACGTTTTCTATTTAGAATTTACTGTTGTATTTTACAGGGATCTGATAACAGTAAAATGGTATGGATACTTCACCATATGGAGAAAGCCGCTGCCTTGGAAAAGGAATCTAAAGAAAGAGACTATCCGCCGCATTAAAAAGTATGTACATGTTTACTAAAATGTCTGCATAGGACTGAAGTAAATAGAAATTATTTGTAAAAATAATGGTAACCCATATACATTAGTTGCAGTTGTGTGTGATATCTATTCACTTGCATGTATATAAAATTTACATTATTAAAAATAAGCATATCTTGTGTCTGCAGATTCTCATTTTGATATTTTTTTACAGGTTGTTGCAGAGGATATGATTTTGAGAACATGTCTGCTCCATGCCTGATCTGTTTTCTCCATGGTGACAAAATATCAGAAATACCAACAGTCGGGGATGGACAGACCATTTATGCTGCTACACGTCTGATATGAAGATGGGCTTGCTGTATCCATAACACACGTATAAAACAACAGTGCCGCTGCTGTGCATTTCTAAAAATGCAGAAAACTGAGTTCCGTGCTGAAAAAATCTGGATAAAGAATCTGGTGTAAATGTAACAGTTAAAGTATTATTTCGTGATTCATATGAAGAAGTACATCCCATATGGCCAATATGAGTGGACGTTTTACAAATATTGATATTTTGATAGTGTAGATTTTATGTAAGCACATGACATGTAAATGAAGTATCTTATCATTACATTATGTTGTAGTAAAAACATGTACAAGTAAAACATGTTTTATTTAAAACACGTTAAAGTGTTTTTAAAGTGAGTCTAGCAAGTGTAATGTTGAAGTGTTTTTGTTAAAACATTTGAACGTGTTTTTAATAAAACATCAATGTTTTAAAATAAACGTCTCTGTTTTTCCTTTAAAACACTAGTGTTTTTGCCAAAAACGGAGTATATGTAACATTTAAAACACTTGTGTTTAAATATACACATGTAAAGTGTTTTAATTAAAACGTGAAACATGTTTATAAAGTGAGTCTGACAGCCGTTTTTAAACAAACATGTTTTACAGGAATTTTTTTTACAGTGAAGTTGTTTAGATTGACGAGTTGTATTTCAAGCTACATGTACAATTTAGTGCAGTGCTTTAAAGGCCCCATATACGTAACTTCAGCAATTTTTTTCGAGATTTTGAAAATTTACGAAAAAAAAGTCGAATTGATACGTTGTAACTATGCAAAAATATGTCTAAAACGAAGTAAATCTGAGCGGAAACTAACAAAAAATTCTTGACAGAAAATTCCAAAGAATTGAAAATAATTCAGGTGTGGCTCATTTCAACAACAAGACGAAGTTAGAAGACAGTACAAAATGGACGGGTGTTTACAAATACAGAGTTTCAACTGCTGCTGTACCGGTAACCCGCATAAGAATTCATCTTGAATATTGTTGGTTTAAGTTAATCTTAATTAAATCTATAAATATAATAAGTTATTTGGCTTGATTTTCTCTTCAAGTTTTGCCCAAAGTTACGTTTATTGGGCCTTTAACAATTTAACTGAAATATCAATTTTCATTACAAATGAATATTGATCCATGTACAGGGAAGCAAATGTGTTTATTTTAATATCTGCACTGAAATAAACGGTATTAGTGTGTTAGACACAAAATAAAACAAAGGCAAAAAATCATACCCGAGATCCAGATGGAAATGTAAGATGACGATTAATTACGGGAACATTGGCAGAGACATATACATTAACAAATGTACTAGTTTGTTTCAATAATAAAATAGATGTTATTGTTAGGTAATAAAAGTTTGCATTATGACGTAGACATATCATAGCAACCTAAAAGTATGATTAATGAGTGGCAGGTTTTAAGTGTACATAGGATTTAGGTCGTCTTCTAGCTTCGAGCTTGAGGAAATTTCCTTAAATTTTATTTACAATATGTTACAAAATCAAAAGGATTGGACAACAGTCTTAAAGCCTATATAAGTCCTATTACGATATCTTTACCAAGCTGGAGAAAAATAATGGGATGCAAATATGTCATATTCACTTACATCTCTAGGCCTAATTATCAATTATCAAGTTCATATACAAAGCAATGAAAATTATATGTATGTTGGCCGTGACCTATGTATATAGGGCCGCACAGAATTACAGGATTTTACACTATAAACGTTTTTGCATACCAGAGAAAATATAAGTGTTATTTCTACTTAATAACTTATATTGTGTCAATTGTTATGTACACTATACAGGTTTTGATAAAGTTTCATTAAAACAAAAATGTGAACCTTCAGTGTATAGTGATATGTGAAGCACAGAGAACGTAATTATAAAACCACGAGCTTATGCTCGCCATAAAAAAATATAAGTGTTATTTTCAATAAATCAAATGTTTTGCCAATTCATATGTACACGTACATTCTGCTGGTTCTGATAATGTCTCAATAAAAGTGTATACTCATTACAATATTAAGTAAGAAAATTGATCAAGTTTGTTCATTCAGTATATACCACGGACTTAGATTATCCAAGTCCGTGGTATATACATTGTATATATCACAACGTTAGTGACGATCAGGGGGAGTAGCTCGTAAATAACATTATCATATCCAGAGGGCGGATTTACACTTTAATTACGAATTAATATTTCCGACTGAAAAATTGGTCAAGTATTTTGGTTTAAGTACATGCACAAGGTAATATTACATTGAAATCCAAATCAGGGTCGTTGGCTATGGCGCGATTATATAATCAAAGTTAACATAGCAAACTACACCATGCCAGTACATTCCGCGATCGAGGTATAGGCCTATAACACGAATGCATGTATACACGCGAGAGGTCAACCAGGGGCAGAGACGTAATATTTAAATGAGCCGTGGGAGTGAAAAATTGATTTCTTTGTTACAAATAGCATATAGATTATTAAAGTCATCATAATTATTAACAATACCATGGGAACATCATTTCCTGTTAGGTTTAGGCTTTCAAATAGTTCAGATATCATGCGATTGGTAGCAATTCAAGATTTTCCGGAGCGGGAGGGGAAAAAATGACATGGGTCAAAGGTCACAGAATAGTGGCAGCAATAGACGCAAAAACTACTCGTAGTTTTAGCGCTAAAAACAAGAATTTTACAGAACCAGACCTAGTATACCTAGTTTAACAAAGTGAAAAGATATGAATACACATATCATAAGGCAATGGAAAACACACACCTCTTCCTTTGAAAGTGGATCAGCTCTATGCCATACGCACCGTCGGTATCCAACGGTCCTGACGCTCACGGAGAGAGACAGAACCCACGGTCCTGACGCTCACGGATAGAGACGGTAACCCACGGTCCTGACGCTCACGGACCGAGACGGTAACACACGGTCCTGACGCTCACGGACCGAGACGGTAACCCACGGTCCTGACGCTCACGGATAGAGACGGTAACACACGGTCCTGACGCCAACGGACATAGACGCTTGCCCACGGTCCTGACGCTCACGGCAAGAGACGCTTACCCACGGTCCTGACGCTCACGGACAGAGACGGTAACCCACGGTCCTGACGCTTACGGACGGAGACGGTAACCCGCGGTACCGACGTTCACGGAAAGAGACTGTAACCCACGGTCCTGACACTCACGGACAGACATTAAACCACTGTCCTGACGTTCACGGACAGAGACTGTAACCCAAGGTCCTGACGCTCACGGACAGAAACTGTAACACACGGTCCTGACGTTCACGGACAGAGACTGTAACACACGGTCCTGACGCTCACGGACCGAGACGGTAACCCACGGTCTTGACGCTCACGGACAGAGACGGTAACCCACGGTCCTGATGCTCACGGACAGAGACAGTAACCCACGGTCCTGACGCTCACGGACAGAGACGGTAACCCACGGTCCTGACGCTCACGGACAGACATTAAACAACCGTCCTGACGCTCACGGACAGAGACGGTAACACACGGTCCTGACGCTTACGGACAGAGACGGTAACCCATGGTCCTGATGTTCACGGATGGAGACGGTAGCCCACGGTCCTAATGCTCACGGACGGAGACGGTAACCAACAGTCCTGTCGCTCACGGACAGAGACGGTAACCTGCGGTCCTGACGCTTACGGACAGAAACGGTAACCCGCGGTCCTGCCGCTCACGGACAGAGACGGTAACCCACGGTCCTGACGCTCATGGACAGAGACAGTAACCCACGGTCCTGACGCTTACGGACAGAAACGGTAACCCACGGTCCTGACGCTCATGGACAGAGACGGTAACCCACGGTCCTGACGCTCACGGACAGAAACGGTAACCCACGGTCCTGACTCTCATGGACAGAGACGGTAACCCACGGTCCTGACGCTCATGGACAGAGACAGTAACCCACGGTCCTGACGCTCACGGACAGAAACGGTAACCCACGGTCCTGACGCTCATGGACAGAAACGGTAACCCACGGTCCTGACGCTTACGGACGGAGACGGTAACCCGCGGTCCCGACGTTCACGGAAAGAGACGATAACCCACGGTCCTGACGCTTACGGACAGAGACACTAACCCGCGGTCCTGGCGCTTAAGGACAGAGACGCTTGCCCACGGTCCTGACGCTTAAGTACGGAGATGGTAACCCGCGGTCCTGACGCTCACGGACAAAGACAATAATCCACGGTGCTGACGCCCACGGACGGAGATGGTAACCCGCGGTCCTGACGCTCACGGACAAAGACAATAATCCACGGTCCTGACGCTCACTGACAGAGACGGTAACACACGGTCCTAACGTTCACTGACAGAGACGCAAACACACGGTCCTGACTCTCACTGACAGAGACGCGAACACACGGTCCTGACGCTCACTGACAGAAACGGTAATCCGCGTTCCTGACGCTCATGGACAGAGACGATAACCCACGGTCCTGACGCTTACGGACAGAGACGATAACCCGCGGTCCTGCCGCTCACGGACGGAGACGGTAACCCGCGGTCATGACGCTCACAGACAGAGACGGTAACCCACGGTCCTGACGCTTACTGACAGAGACGGTAACACACGGTCCTAACGTTCACTGACAGAGACGCGAACACACGGTCCTGACTCTCACTGACAGAGACAGTAACCCAAGTTCCTGTCGCTCACGGACAGAAACGGTAATCCGCGTTCCTGACGCTCATGGACAGAAACGGTTACCCACGATCCTGACGCTCACGGCCAGAGATCAACCCTAACCCTAACCCAAGACCCCGATACTCACGGACAGAGACATCGTATAGTTACGACCGCACTATCCATCCCTATATTGGTGATTATACCACATGTGCACGTAAACTGAGAGGTTAATTTTTAAATGAAAAGAATCTGGACATAAATGTCTACGAGCGTCAGGACCGTGGGTTACCGAGGCACCAGTACGATACAATCGGAAATCGTCGGCACTTTCCGTAAAAGAGATATTTTCTATCGTTCACGAAAAGTGCAGACTGTCCCCGATTGTGCTTACATCCTGTTGAGGCTTGCTTTCAGACGTTAAGATTGGTAAATTCAAGTACGACGGTACATAAGTGAAGTTATATTTGCAATTATGATTAAGATCTGAAGAATACAGGTACGAATGGGTATGTAAGTTATCAACCAAAGAAAATTCTCTCGTGATCTTACCGCTGGTAACGATACGATAATCCATCAGCTTTAATCAGTTTCGAATCAGTTAAGATTGACACCCAGTGGCTTACAGAAGATTGATGTGATTTTCAGTTTCTCGTTGTCACAACACCCTATCTCATTACCGTATAGTTATGGCTGAACACCCGGCGATACATGACAATTAACAAATACATATATATATACGTCGGGTTTTTTTTCAATTCGTAATAACATTTGGAAACTGATAAACTTGTCACTGTTGATGTTAAAAACTGCTTAAAATTATTATCAAAAACTTAAATGATATTAATTCATTATATTTAAACTTACCCATAGAAGGCGGTTTGTTAAAGGGCAATTAGTTATATTACTTATTATATTTGGCAGGCAACGAAAATATCTTGTTTCCAACGAAAGTGTATGTATTTGATAATGACGTGGTCTGCATCCATTGTCCACTGTGATTACATTGTAGGTTCACTTCCGAGGGAAGTCCTTTTTAAATGTAAGTTATCCCTAAAATAGCATGCCAATGTAACATGTCACACTTGGTGGCGGTAAACTAGCTGGGTGTAAAAGAATCAGAGAGACACGCGTGGGATCATTACAGCCATCTCTGAATTTACTCTGTTGTATCCTTATAAACAAGTGTTTATACATACATATTGTAAGTAATATTTATTCAGATCTCTAAACTATTCGCTCTTCCTATCAGTTAAAAAAAGAACTCTAACACAAGAACAACTGATATCGTTAAGTCATCATATGTCAATTAAGAAATGAGGCTAGGAACCTTAATAATGACCTTTATAGTGACTTTCTATCTCAGTCCTCTGCCTGTTCTTGTGTTCTCGATATGAAACAGCATCCCACTATTTCCTTGATTGTATTATATATGCTGAACCTCGTACTTTACTTTTTCAAAATATATTCCATGATACATACCCATAGCTACCTAACAATAGATGTCATCCTAAACGGTTGTGAGAGATGTGATGAAAATACGAATAAACATATTCTCCTTTCTGTATCTGATTATTTTTAAGAACTAGAAGATTCTGGATATCCAACAAAAATTGCTATTGAAAGTACACTGTATCATAGTTTTTTCTCGTTCCTACTTTCATTCCTTCGCTCATTCTTATAGTTCACGTCCAACTATTTATTCATTGAATTTCATTTACATTCATTTTCTAATTTCCTCAATGCAGTATCTTCTGGTTTCCAATAATAATGGTTCATTACATTTTTACATTTTCATTTTTTATTTACATTTCTTTTAATTCTTCGTTTAATTTAATTTTGTTGTTGTTTACTTTAATACTGATGATAAGGAGGGGGGGGGGGGGGGCGTGTTAAGAAGACCAGTTTTACTGTCTTATCAAAAATGGGAAACAACTACAGATATAAATATAAAAAGCTTTAGAACATGCTCTTTTATACTTAACCTGTATGTAATGCATAGACTGAACTATTTAGTGGGATTGAATTTCCAAACTCATCAGTGGATGGTCTTGTGTTACACAATGTACTGGTCTGGTCTGTATATCTATTGGGTAAGTTTAAGCAGCTCAATGAAAAAAGCCTTTTCTGATGAATACTGGTACATAAGTACATACATGTATATATTTATCTTTGGTGCCGCATAAACAGGTTTAAGTTACAATTATTAAATTTTATTAAAATTCAAATACGATTTAGTAGTTGTTTCCCCCACTCTGATTATTTATTTATTTTTGTCAATACAATTTATTGAAATTGAAAACTAGCGTTTTAACATGTCACTGTCTCTGATAACTTTTGAGGCCAAAACAGGCCAAAGTGTCAGAACACAATACGATCCAAACCATTAGATCGTTGTTGTTCGTTACGGACCTAGTGGTTATTTATGGTTCAGTCTGGTAAACGTTGGGAAGCGGTTCCAGGCCTGCATTTATAGGTTTCGCTACGTCAGGTTTTACCCCTGAAATACTAAATTTGTTAAAAAAAACGAACCGATTAAACCATGTTAAAGTGAAAGCAGTTTAATTTGTAACGTTATGTGATCCCCTTGTTCGACAATTAAAAATACTAAGTTGTCAATGTTTCATTATGGATTGCTAATAACTGAATACATTCTACATCACGACGAAGGAACTTACACTATAGAACTACGACAGAAATAACTTCACCAAATTGCCCCTTTAATATTTATGTGCTTTAATTGAGTCGGAACGTGACAGCGTGGTCCCAGGAGGCCAAAAAAAGGAACTGCGGCATAAAAAAAGTGACGGTGTTTTGTAATACTTTGTCCAACATAACCTGAACAAAAAAAACCAATAACATTATTATTATTTACATGCGTGTTAATAGGTCAGTTATTGTTCTGATATAAAATCATCAAAACTTAAACAAACTAGCTAAATATAAAATAAAACCCCACGTGAGGTAGTAAGATGTACATGGTAAATGGGAATAACGGGATTGACCCCCTCCGTCTTGTTTATTACATTTTATTATGAATGTATAACCAGATTCCAGTATCTGTTTGAAAATGGCCGCCGTTTAACGTCACGTGTTCTAAATTAAATTTTCAGAAAGAAACTCTCGTGAGATATCGCGATGCACGGCCATTAACAGATGTCTGGAACCGGTTTTAATTTTTAGAAATGGGTGGCGACAGCTACAATAGTTAAAATGAGCCGGTCTCACACCATTTTGATGTTAATGGAAATCTTACCTCATTCTGAATCAACATTGTCCCATTCTAAAGCAGCAGAGAACTCGAGACTCGAGAGGATAAATAAGATTCAAACTTATGTTTCAGTCAGTCAAGATATCTCCAGATACTATCAAATGTTCCAGTCAAAAGACTGTCATCAAACCAACATCTTAAGCTTCTGTCGAACAACTTTACCCAGATGTATCGTTCTCTTATAAAGCTGTCCTTTCTTATTTATTTAACCTAAATACAGTTTGTAAGGCTCGTTCATTTTCAACCACAATCATTTGTTCATCGGACGATAAATAATGAACACTTGTGTTCATATAAGTATATACATATATATACACAACAGATTAACCATGATTTGTCAGCACATCGTGTCAGTATTTCACAGATGACCGACACAAAACCGAGCCGCTTTTAAGGTCGACTGACCATCCTGCCCGCGAGGGTTTGGTGTAGATCGACGGACCATCCGGAACGTGAGGTCAGGGTTAGATCGACGGACCATCCTGCCCGTGAAGGTTTGGGGTAGATCGACTGACCATCCTGACCGTGAGGGTTAGGGGTAGATCGACGGACCATCCTGAACGTGAGGGTCAGGGTTAGATCGACGGACCATCCTGCCCGTGAAGGTTTGGGGTAGATCGACGGACCATCCTGACTGTGAGGGTTAGGGGTAGATCGACTGACAATTCTTCCCGCGAGGGTTAGGGGTAGATCGACTGACAATTCTGCCCGCGAGGGTTAGGGGTAGATCGACTGACCATCCTGTCCGTGAGGGTTAGGGGTAGATCGACTGACCATCATGACCGTGAGGGTTTGGGGTAGATCGACAGACCATCCTGACCGTGAGGGTTTGGGGAAGAGAGACTGACCATCCTGACCGTGAGGGTTTGGGGTAGATCGACTGACCATCCTGCAGAGGTTAGATAGTTATAATATGAATGTCCATTAGTATATCAAAAAATAAATCACAAAATAATTTACAAATTGACCGTGTCCTGCGGCTTGCCATTTGAAATTTTCGGAGTAGCTTTTTGGAAGACAAAATTGTGAATGTTATACCCCCTCCCCCCTTCAGGTTCCCTCCTGGGGAGGGGATGAAGTTTGCTTAAGTTTATATGTATATTGTATCATAGATGTGTCATATTTCTTTCATCTCGTCCGTGGAATATATTATGAAGAGTTGACCTCACCCAGTAAGAACCCATGTTCTTATCTAGTAAGAACATAGGTTCTTACCATGGCCTATTTCCCCAATGTTGCAGTTGTACAATGTTGCAAAATGACCCCAAGTACATTGAAATATATACATTGTACAACAAGCGAAAATAGGTTGTCATGTACTTTTAAAAAACAATACACACATTTTCAGTTTTTCCAACTCAACATTTAATTAACCTTACAAAATACACACATTTTCTTAACTTAAAAATATACACACATTTTCTGTTTTTCCAACTCAATAGACAATTCACCTTTGCACAAATATAACAAATGTCTTCAAATTGAGCGACACTGTACAAACGTACCTTTGGTCAGTGTTTTTGCTATTTTAGTGCAAATAAAACAGATCACTTCAAATGAAATTGATTGTCACTGTCCAATTATTAAGGCATAATTCTCTGGTTTTACACGTACCTGTGATTCGCGTTTCAGCTTTGGTTTCATGTATCAATTAAGGCGTGTGTTTTTCTTTACATTCATGAAGTCCTGTATATTCCAGTAGATCTATATTCCGAATTAACAGGCGGTCCGAACCGTGATTTGTGTTTTTCGTGGGTTCCGGTCTTTCTTCGGGTAATTCCACGTTGAAACTTTGGGAAACAGAGTCCTCTAAATATTTTGAAATATCGTACTTGTCCAGAACTTGTGGAACAGTGAATTATTCAAGTCATCAATGTTTTTCAGGAAGTCAAAATCAAAGTTCTTTACAAAATCTGACACTTTGAAATAGCATGCTTGGCAATAAAGTGAGCGTGGGTGGCTTATTGTTTAGTCTAATTAATAAAAACAAATAAAAATGAAATCCAAAATCAAAATATTCCCAGGAATGATTTAGAAATAACCAATCATATTTAAAAAGGCGTGCCTATGTGTATTATCAACTCTGGATTGACAGAATCAATATCCAATCAAATAGAAGAAGTCATCATCAACCCAGGATTGACAGAATCAGTCCAGTGATTCCCACGCCTACCCCAGTTCGGTGTACATTTTAACATTGTAGGTAAATGAACATTGTTCTCGATGAAAGAAATATGTCACATCTATGATACAAGTAGGTTACACAATAGTTTACTCGTTCTTCAGGTATAACCCACGCGGCACTTCGTGCCTTGTGGGTTATATCCTGAAGAACTCGTAAACTATGGTGTAACCAATACTAGGAAAATTACACTTTTGGATATATTTCATTCATTTTCAGTTGGATATAATTGGAACTCGGTTGGAATAATAACCAGGAAATGACAGTTTGATGTTGGGCAAATTTTGACTCTGGTCCACCCCCTTGACAGTGGGAGGGGCTCGAATTTTTTCAACAATCTTCTTCTCAGGACCCAGATATGCTTGAATCAAATACTATTCACCAATGGAAAGGTCTTTAGGTGCTTTATCAAAATTGTGAATTTCAGGCCCCCAAGGCTTCCTGTTCCTCCGGCCCTAGGCAGGGGGTGAAGTTTACTATATAGTGTATACCTATACATTTTGTAGGAACATGACACTTTTGGATATATTTTGTTCATTATCAGTGTTACGAAACGTTACGGCATATAAAACCTAACATGGTAGGTATACAAATCAAACAGATCCGTCACGACGTAACATTTAATCGGGTGGGCCTACAGGGACTGTAATTATATTTGAGAAATATTTATTGTAATACATGTAGTTACATGTAGTACATTTTGTATGTACATTCAATCATTCAGTTCTTATTAATACAAACATCCCGACATGGGAAATACATTGTAAACCGTATATCACAACAAAGGGCATAAATGAAACTAGTGAGACAAGACCAGGCGTCCCGGAAGAATAAGCGTCTTCTGCTTCATCGACGACACCCGCCATGTAAATCTTTGTCACATCAAAGTAAGCATTAATCCTCAAAATGAGGGCCGAGTCATCATTGTCAATCACAGCAAGTAAGCACACTAATAAGCAAACACAAAAACTTCCATCTTTAAGATAAGTATATACAGACACGTCATCTATGTTATTTTTGTTCTATCGGGCTGTGCCGGGCTCTACTGGGCTCTATCGGTTTGTAATTAGTAGTCCCGGAATAAACTACTGTTTGGCGGAAGCGGCAAAAACCGGAAATCTTTTTCTCTGGGTATATATATCACTAAAGGTGAGTCCCGGATCAGCGCATAGAAATTTTAGATTTATCACACATATATACAAGAGTGTTATTTACTGTATAGTTTAGCAAATGGTAATTTCCAAGTAACGCCCGATCGCGAGCGCTCAATATGTCCCCAGACTATACCGGGCTGTAATTAGGTACACCCACGTTTTCATACTTTCATTTTACGGAAACCTAACATCCGAACAACATCCTCAAGACAATCAGGTCAGGACTAAAAAAAAAGTGCATGTTACAAAACTGTATCAGAATATGACATATTGAACAGAAAGTACTGTATAAACTAATTCCATGAGGTAAAATAATTTTAGTCTGCGAGGGAACTGTAGTAATGATACCGGGTCATGATCAGAACTCCAGGGGCGGATCCAGAATTTTTTCAGGGGAGTGTCACCCTTTCAAATTAATTTTGCGGCAAATGCAAAAACATCATGTTGTTTTAACAAATAAATTTGTTCAAATACAATATCAGAGACATATATTACATTGTGTTATAAACGTCTCTGACAATGTGCAGTTAATTTTGGAATTAAAATTAAAAAGTTGCACTAGCGATGAACACTGCAAATAATATGTAATTAGATAAAATGCTTATTTACATACGTTTTAATGTGCTTATGTCCGTTTCCTGACGTGACTTTCTCACAATGACTATTCTCACAACTATAGAAACGGGCAATAAATACCTCTACACGGAAGAAATGCGTGATGAAACTCAAATTTTGATAGAATGTGATTTTGTTCTGAACCGATATTTTTTTATTCTTAATGAAACGGAAGCGAAATTTCAAACTTTAACGCTTTACTGATACATACTAAAAATGAATTGATATTTTTATGAGAGTAGAAAGTTTACAGAAAGAAGTCTATAAAGGATTTTGTTTTATGTATCAAAGAAAACAAAAATATCTATCAAATGTAATCGAATTACTCAAGGAATATTTTGATAGTGTCTCATAAGCCAAATTTGGCTAGATACTAATGGATGTTTTTTTATGTTTTAATAAACACTGTAACTGTATTTTATAATTATTATGTGTTGTACATGTATGCAATACTTTAATAAGCTTATCTGTATCAGATAATTACTAAGCACTGAACAATGTCAAATGTCCTTCCACAGGTAGAGACAGGCGTGTATACATTTCTGTACCTGTTGTCATTCTTATAAACATTGTCACAGTTCACTGACCAAGTTAATTGATGCTGGGGTGGAGATATCAATTAGTTAATTGATGCTGGGGTGGAGATATCAATTAGTGTCAATTATATAGTCAACACTTTTGGAGTTGGGTGGCAGGGTGTTTGGCTTGGACAGAGTTATAGATAGACTGAACAATTACCACTGAAGAGATTGATAAGTACCAGTAAAAATGTGCGCAAATGGATTCAGTGTGCACATGTACACTGAACAGTGCTGGGGGGTGTCACAAGATCAGTGTGGTCTTATATTTTACTACTAAATAAAATCCTGGTCAAGGACAGGGGGGTGTCACGTGCGCCCAGTGACACCCCCCTGGATCCGCCACTGGAACTCTATCATGTAGAGTACATATAGTACAAATGTATATCAATATTATCACTGTATAAGTACCCATCACAAACACGTGCACCTGTCTTGCCAAGAGTCGACTTCATACGTGTTTTTATTGCACCTTGTAAAAAAGTATGGCCCACGTGCTCCTCTACTATATATACAGAATGTTGTTGACCCCCTGTTCAGAGTTACTTCTCCTGTTCCTGATTACTATATATATGGATCATGATCAGTCATGACAAACTACAACCTTAGACTTCAAAATTATATATACATTGAGAGATGAAAGATGTCTGCAACGTCTTTGTTCCGACCTCAGGCGGGGAGTTCCGCTCAATAGAACTGTCTCCTATCCCACGGTTATCCGGAAACTTATCAGATAAAACACATCATCAAAATTTCAAATTAAAATTTAATCCAAATACAAACAAGTCAAGACAACAGACAATAATCCAAAATATATCAACCCAATTTACATATTATCAAATCAGAAAAAAATATTTTTATCATTTATTAAGCTGTAGAATTAAACTGTTTTAAACATACAATCAATTGGAGAGTCCGATCCTCCCCCATCGACGTGACTTAAAATAAGTCGATGTGGATATGAGGGGATGTCACTGAGTGTATTGGGACCCTCCGAACGTTAGGTAAGGAACCCTGGGGATAACTGGATCTAATATTAGATATACAGATCTGATTATCTGACACAGTGTATATGACGTGATCTTAATAAATCAATCTAGTAAAACCAAACTTTTAATTACAAATAAAAAGTAATGCCAAAATGATCAAAAGGACACATCTCACACTAACAATTAAGATTAAGATTACCAATTTAATTAATATCAACCCTCACCCAAAACCCACCTTCACCTCCCAACCTCTCTCGGTCCCCATCAATAAATAAAACTTGAAACCCAAAACCCATGTACTGCTCATCCTATCCAGGACCACTCTAAAATATCATACCTCTTACAAATAAATTTCCATGCACTCTAACCCATATTATGTAAACCACCTCCTATGAACTGCCCCCATCCCTCATCCCCTACCCCCATCAACATTTTAACCCCACCCTCCTTCACCCCCCCCCCTAAAACCTAAGCACATATTAATATCCTAAAAACACCCCCACCCTCACATTACCCACCTTCATAAAATCTCTAGCATGCTACAACTACTCCCCACACCATTACCCATGCAACCTTTTCGACCCCAAACCCCTAACCAAATCTAACCACAGCACCATCTTTTCACAAAATAATAAAACGTCAGAACAGATGAGAAGACACATGAAGAAATCCTAAGAAAGATTCTTAAGGAAGATGACTTTGTAGAGAAGATAAGTTTATTCAGAAATGAAAGGATTTGAAGGAAGAGAACCGGTTTCAAGAACGGACACCAAAAATAAAGTTAATTAGCACCTGCATGTCACATACGCACCTGCACACAGTCCATCAGATAGGACTTTAAACGGTGTCCAACCTGCACGCAAAAGATCCATCTGTGTATTGTCGTAAGAGTAGGCGCGTTAAAGCCGGCACTGGGGTTAGGAATAAGATAGGGTTAGTAAAGCAATCAAGCTTTCATTAGGACGTTTCGATGGACACCAAAACATACTAATTAAACCAACCAAATTTAGATATATCGGTAAAGGTTTAAGGTCATAGGACCCAGGGTGACACAGACTAGTAACATGCCTATACGTTTGAATTCCGGCACATTTTAAATTTCACGATTATACACTGCCGATACTTACAATTACGCCACGCCAGACATCTTGACGAGATACAGCTAGTGACTGATCACATTTTCATTCGAACTCGAAGTCGCTCTGAAATTATCAAAACAGATCAAGATATTTAGGAATAGATAAGCCACTTCATCCCCCCACTCCCCCCTCCCCTGAGGGAAGGCAACACCCGAATGAGTGTCCGTCAAGGAAGAGTGACCTCCGGGGACTTCATGTACAGTTATATTACTGTAGTGGTGTTTTGATTAATCGAGTTTCTCGAGCATTAGTCAGTTGCTCAATGCATTTTAAGTTTTCATGGTCGACTTTACGCGGTTGTTTCTTCTATTAGGGCTGATTCCATCAAAATTGAAGATAACATCACCCATTCAGTTGGATAAAAACACAGTTTAGGAGTTATCTCCCCTACAGCATAGTGTATATATGTTTGTTGTTGAAAATGAATGAAAAATTAAGTCGCAAGTTATATTTGATTACAAAATTATAACAGTTACACCTGATTATAAATGATAGAAGAATTAGTGCATGCCTCTGCATATTTGTTATACAATTCAACACAGTTAATTACACATTCTGGCCCACACAGAAATTATTTCTGACTAAATGATGTAGCATTACATTTTCTGTACTCAACCATCTAAAAATAACAAGTGAAATTGATTCAAATTATCTGCCCTTCATGCCCTGACATATATATTAACCCCTGCCCCCGCACACTCCCTACCCTTGCTAAAGGCATTATATGTATTGATCAATTCATTCTAAAAGAACATTAGGTGTGTTTATTTCACAGATTATATTTCCCAGTCCAGTAAAAAAAATATTACTCAAAACTATTACTTTATAGATTTCAGTTGAAGTGATCTGCTTATCTTTGACTTATATATCTGGTAAGGAGAAAATGGCATGAAATGGTTTTACTGAAAACTATTTAAAGCAGTCTTAACCAAAAAAACTTCTCAGCCAGAATTGTGTTGTTGAAAACTCTCAATTTATTCACATCAGTATTCACTTTACACAAGTACTTATTTATATGTACATGTAAGACATATTGACAGATGAGGCTAGTATCTGTGGTGAGTTTTATAATGGAAATAACCAAATAACTAATATAGGCACCAAACTAGAGATCACTATACAATATGGATATCCTGAACATGGTTTTATTTGTTTCTACTGTTTCAGAAGTGGACTTTCTACATGGTTTCTGTACTGACTAGGGCTTCAATCAAACTGCTGAACCATACTCATGTGTTAACCAGCGTTTCATCATTGACTTTAAAACAAAGTGTTTCATCCATTAACTTGTGTTACAAGGAAAGAAAAAGTGGCATTAAACATTTCTGTTCATCTGTAAGTATCTGTCTCCTATACCTCTATATATTTAAGGAATAACCACAATATTTTTTAGGGTTATACAGTATATACCGAAAAAAATGTGTGCACTTTGCATAAATCCTGATTATCCGCGAAGTGGTTTATGCAAAAAAGTGCACACAGTTTATTCGGTATATACCGTATAACCCTAAATGATATTGTGGTTATTCCTTATAATTTCATTTCTGAAGATACATATATATCTCAGGACATAAGTCTTATACATGATTTCGTATTAATTATAACAAAAATCAAATGGAATTGCAAAATACACAATCATGTGCATAAATTTCATCGCAAAACAACTTCAACCAATCAGAAGTTTTATTACAAAATACCGCGCCAAACATGGCGGTATATGACGTCATCAGTTTTTGCGTTGTCTGATTTTTGAGGTTATACAATATAATCTGAAAAAGTTTACCATTGCGGGAATAGGCAAAATTAAATTATATAATGAAAGCTCTTAAAGACCCCCCCCCCCTACCCCCATTGTGAGTTTCTTTAAATGCCCTAGTCTATAGCCCATACAGATAATCTTATTTCTATTATATAGGAGAAACAGCAAACTCATCATAAGTTCATGAGTGAAAGTGTGATTCTTACAGAAATTCACATCAGAAATCGAGATCTATTGAACAGTATTTGAGTTATATAGTCTAGAAAAAGCAGAAAACATCAGTATTATATTTCTGATATTATTTCCATGGTAACTGAATAAATATCCAAATTGAATCCTCGCCAATAGCAAAAGGCACAACTAGTGAACTAGGGCACTAGCTTGTAAACATATAGTTGGGTCGAAATCTGTTGAAAAGTTTTGAAGTTATAGCCCAGAAAAGCCTCTTGGAGACACATGCACGGACACAATGACAGGCAGATGGAGTCCATTGTAAAATATCCCAGCAAACATGTTTTGATGGGGATAATAAGCATGTAAAAATCAACTAAATGTAATTTCACATGAATATTTTTATGTGAAATTCTCTTTTCACCACATTTCACTTGAAATTCACAAGAACAAAATTGCTTGTGCAAGTTTTAATTTTCTTCTATGGGTCTGTTTTATATACAAACAACTTTGAATATTTTATTGTAGACTCCAAGTATGTCGTCCAACAATAAAAAACCCAAAATGGATGGAGATGGACAGGAGTCAATTGTCTTGGTAACTGGAAACCAGAAAAAGCTGGAGGAATTTGTACACATCCTGGGAAATGATTTTAAATTTAAGGTGAGATTTAATTAGCTTATAAAAACTATAAGTCAAAGAGTCATGGTATTTTTGTCTCGTGTGCAGTCTGATTTATTCAATAAAACTATAAGTGCTATCATCATCAAACCTGTTTAAAGGGTAAGCAATTCAAGTTAGCTAGCATCCTAGTGCATGTTTTCCATTAGCATTTTAACATAACGTTGACAATTAATTGGACTTTGATAATTATTTATGCCATGTTCAGGTTTTGCGTTTAGCTCCACGTTGAGCTTAATGCCTCTCCAATTACATAAGCTAACCTACTGTAACAAAACCTGAAATGTATTTGTACCTATAACCAACCAAATACACCTTTTAGATTCAGGGTTTTACTCAAAATTTACTGTAAATTGGATTTCGTTTATTAATTGGGTCATGTTTAAGTTTTCCTTTTAGCTCTGTTGAGCTTTCTATCTCTCAAAGTGTTTAGCTGTCATTACCAAATCTTTTATATGTATGTAAGGCCTTTCAAACACGCATTTCGTTTTCTGAGTACCTACAGTTTACTGTTAATTAAAAGTGCTACTGACTCAAAGGACGAATCACCAGGTCAAGTTCAAATTTTGTATCATTTCACTGATGAACATCTTTTAATGACATTATGAATCAAAGTTGGTCAAAATTAAATGAGTCAACTGAAGGACTCGCACAACTTAATAATTTTCTTTATATGTTATTAAATAATTTACTATATGTTATTACTAAGCTTTTGAGCTAATGACTTAAATATTTGAAATTCAGTACTAGTGACAACTGCCCAGATTCACAGATACATACATGGCAAAGGCTTCAAATGGCATTTTATGAGGAGTTTCGTGGCATTTTAGCTTGCTACAGGCGTCTTCTTCGGTCAACTGAAAATTTACGTGTAAAACCAGTGAAATGGCACATGAACACCCTCTGACTAAAATTGACCCCAATTCAATCCGCCATCACATATCAAAATCTACCAAATGTGTACATTTTTATAAAGTTAAATATCAATAGATTTCATTCAATGCAGAATATGTCAACAATTACCTATTCAAATTACTCAGAATCACTGAACTTAGCTGGAACAAATTTTCGGTAGGGACTACAAGTTCAACTTGAAACTTTGTAACTTTTCTCTGAAGAACATTTTTTCAAGACTTAATGGAGCAAAGTTTGTTGAAAATAAACAAGGAGTCAACTGACCAAAATTCAAGGTCACTGGGTCAAAGGTCAAGGAATATTTTTGACATTATGAAGCCAAATTGGTCAGAATTCAACAAGGAGTCAGTGGATCACAGATAAGGTCAGATGGTTTGGGTCCAAAGCTCAAGGATAAATGATTTAAGGAAATATATAGCCACATAATGTGGCCCTTACATACATGTCAGTGTTTTTATTTCATAGTGTGTTTTTGTTGTTTTTTTAAATGAAAAGGGAATTTTAGTAAATTGAAAAAGTGTAGTTAAAAAACCTTCAGAAATTGGTTTGTGGCTAATTTCAGAGATGCAGGGTCTCATGAGACATATCATTACTTTAAGTCTTGTTACATGGATATTCAGGGAACAGTCAAAAGTATGTACCCCGTATATATCCTCCCAAGGTAAGGGGCAAGCCCTAATGAGCTATTTGCATGAGGCCACAGGGTTTCCCCTTCCTACAAGGATAACAGTTTTTATTCTTCCCCTAAAAGCACAAAAACAGTTGTTTTATGACCCAATAAGACATTTTAGTTCTTATAGACACAAACAATTGATGGTAAATAAAGTAAAGTAAATAAATACTTATTATCCAGACTAGAGCTGTCTCCTACACTACTTATCACCAGAACTTTATACTTGGGTTCTGGGTTCATCTGGGTTAAACGATGTGTCATATATCAAAATTAGGTCACTCTGACCTACATTTTCACCTTTGACCTACTTAAAAAGACAAGTTTGTACAGGCCCTTTCTCTTATGCTACTAGTCACTTGAACTTCATACTTGGCTTATGGGCTCACCTTTTTGGAGCAGTGTGTGTCATGTATCAAAATTAGGTCATTCTGACATACATTTAAAATGGCACCACTTACCAGTAAACATCCACCAGATTCTTTTGCAACAGTATGTGACACTGACATTATTCATTATGGTATATGATTGGTCTAGATGTCAAACATTCTCTATCTAGAATTACTTTCTGCACAAACCATATATCAGTATCCAAGTGCGGACCTTGTACTTCATACCTCATATTTCATAGTGAAAATCATAATTTGACCTTTGACCTGAACTTGACTCGCAGGTAATCAGTAAGGACATTGACCTGCCTGAGTACCAAGGAGAGCCGGAGGAGGTAGCCAGTTTAAAGTGTCGTCTGGCAGCCGAGCACATCAAGGGCCCAGTACTGATTGAGGATACCAGTCTGTGCTTCAAAGCTCTAGGGGGGATGCCTGGCCCCTACATTAAGTGGTTTCTCAAGAGTGTGGGACCGGAAGGTAAGTCAAACCTTATTGAATAAACAGTTCAGTATCAAAAAGGATCAAACGATGCATTCTTGTGAGAACAGAACTTATCCTAGAAAATGTAACAAAAAGACAAGAATTTCACGGAAGTGAAAGTGTCGCCTGCGCAGCAAGTTGGGAGATAAGTTTTTAGGAGCTATCTATGGATATGCTTTGTATCAGTTCCAAGTGAAATAGAAACAGTGACCTTGACCTTTGACCTTTGACCCTGAAAAGCAATCCCAAGTGACCACTTTTGGTAAGGAAGCACTGTATGAAGTTTGAGTTTGATTGGCCCAAGGAAACTGAAGTTATCGCACGGAAACAAAATTTCTATTTATAGCAACAGTGACTTTGACCTTTGACCCTGAAAAGCAATCCCAAGCGAGCACTTTTGTTAAGGAAGCACTGTATGAAGTTTGAGTTTGATTGGCACAAGGAAACTCAAGTTATCGCAAGGAAACCGATTTTCTATTTATAGCAACAGTGACCTTGACCTTTGACCTTTGATCCTGAAAAGCAATCCCAAGCAAGCACTTTTGGTAAGGAAGCACTGTATGAAATTTGAGTTTGATTGGCCCAAGGAAACTCAAGGTATTGCACGGAAACTGTTGGTGCAGACACCGCCGCCGACATATAGTGATCCCTATATGTCGCCTTTTCAGGCGACACAAAAAGGATAATTATATAAGGTTTATTAGTCTGAGGGGTCAAATGAGCCTATGTTATGGTCTATCATCCGTGAACTTTTCCTTAAACCAATTTCTTTTGAAATACTGAAAGGCCTAGTAATATTAGTTTTTTTGTTGAAGGAGGTGAACAGAGTTTGTGAAAAAATTACTTTAACATACTTTCAAGGTCATAGGGGCCAAATATGTCACAACATGCAAATAACTTCTGAAATACCAAAAAGACCTAGAGTTATGATATTTGGCTGGTAGTTTCCACGAATGGAGCTGAGCAAAGTTTGAGAAAATAGATCACTTTGATCTTCTGTCAAACATCAAAGGGGTTTATATATGTCAAATATCTTCTTCTGAAATACCGAAAGACCTAAAGACAAGTCCTGGAAGCTTTTTTTTAGCTTCAACCAAGCATTGTTTGTTCAGTAAAAACTATCGCTGACATCCCTTTTTAAAAAGATGAAGATCAAACAATGGTTGGCACCAAGATAAGTCTTGGACATCTTGATAATCAAAAGGTGTGTATATAAACAGGAAGCAGTTTGCTGAACTTGTCAATAATATAAAAACCCCTTTTTTTACTTGAAATCACTATGCTCATTCCAACTTGTTGTGATTGAGAATGATGCCTTATTTCTCACTTTGAGGATATGACCTTTGCTCTGATGTGCCCTGGATTTACACAGCGAATGTTGTAAGTGAAGCATGCTTAGATAAAGGGCTGCAAAGTGTGTTCAAATGAATGACCTTGACCCATTTCAAGGACATATTGGTCAAATATGTCAAAGTTTTAGCACTAACCAATAAAAAATATATAGGGGGTATATATAGTCAGATGACTGTTAGGCCCATTGGGCCTTTTGTTAAAATGGAAGCCAGTCAAAACATACTTTCATGGTTTTTGAGCTTATTCAGGTCAGCACCTGTGATTCACGTAGTTGAAATGAGAGAAAAATACTCTTTCATGACCAAAGGTGTAATATAAGGAAATGTCACCCTCAGGATTTTCAAATTTGGCAAATTTCTCGGCAAATCCTCGGGTTTTACCAAGTGAAAACCCCTCTGGTGGAATTTCCCTATCTTACACCCCAGGTAATGAAAGAGTCTTATATTATTTGACTGAGGTATTGTAAACCTTCATGTGTTACAGGTCTATACAAGATGCTAGCAGGGTTTGAAGACAAGACGGCAACTGCTATGTGTATTATTGCCTACAGTGATGGAGATAAGGACTCTGAGGTTCAGCTGTTTATCGGTAAAACTGAAGGCACAATAGTGGAACCCAGAGGTCCACGTGACTTTGGCTGGGACCCCTGTTTTCAGCCCACTGGCTTTGAGCAGACATATGCTGAGATGCCAAAATCTACCAAGAACACCATATCTCATAGATACCGAGCCGTGGACAGTTTTAAATGTCACTTCATGAGCCTTGATCACCTCATCTCAAGCGAGAATGACAAATCCTGATATCGATCAAATAAAGCTGAATAAAATTCCTTAGAATTTGTAGTACAGTTACCACATTTTTAATACAGTATACTCCTCTTTATATCATGTTGCATTTGTCAGATAAAAAATGACATTAACAGGAATGTGACATTAAGAGAAACATGTTTTTTTACTAAACCTAGTGCATTTCCAACCTCCATAACTAAAAGTAAGGTATTCAATATACATTTGAAGATGAATCAATCTATAGATCAAAAAAACAATTTTTTGGTATATTTTTTTATTTTCTATGCAATACTTCTTACAAGTCATATCTGAAATCAATGGAAATGACATCATTTTCAGGATACATTATGTGATTGATTTAAAAAAACATGATATTAAGAGGAATTCACCTCAAAATACATGATATTAACCAAATAAAATTACATAGATTTTATAGAGGGAAAAATGGTGCTTTGGAAAAACATGATATAAAGAGGAATGTGATATTAACAGGAGTGATATTAAGTGGAGTCCATCGTACTATGGTTTCTATTACTTTGCATTCCATCTCTTTCCTTTCCTCAGTCTGTCCGTCAATATTTTGTCCTCCACAGCTATCTATCTTTCTCTCTATTTCACATGGAATAAGATTTGGTACTTGTACATATACTGTACATACTGGGATGACGCATGCAGATTATGAAATGTATGTCACTGTGACCTTTAATTTTCAATTTAATTAGGTCACCTGAAAGAAAGTCTCAAGTGACCTTTCTTAATTGTTTTTTGTCAGACGTCGTGCGTCCGTAAACAATTTACATTTTCAACTTCTTCTCAAAAACTACAGAACCAATTTGGATGAAATTTGACAGGAACTTTCCCTGACTAAAGATGCACTGAAATTGTGAATTATATGGTCCTAACCCCCTAGGGGATTGATGGAGGGGCCAAAAGGGGTCAAAATAGTAAACATTTCAAAATCTTCTTCTCCAGACCCAGGTTTGCTAGAATCAAATACTCTTCATAAATGGAAAGGTCTTCAGGTGGTTTATCAAAATTAGTATTTCATGCCACCATGTTTTTGTTTGTATCTATTAGAACAATGGGTTTTTTTGTATCTATTAGAACAATGAAGTTTGTTTGTATCTATTAGAACAATGAAATTTGTATCTATTAGAACAATGAAATTTGTTTGTATCTATTAGAACAATGAAATTTGTTTGTATCTATTAGAACAATGAAGTTTGTTTGTATCTATTAGAACAATGAAATTTGTTTGTATCTATTAGAACAATGAAGTTTGTTTGTATCTATTAGAACAATGAAGTTTGTTTGTATCTATTAGAACAATGGAATTTGTATCTATTAGAACAATGGAATTTGTATCTATTAGAACAATGAAATTAGTTTGTATCTATTAGAACAATGAAATTTGTTTGTATCTATTAGAACAATGAAATTTGTATCTATTAGAACAATGAAATTTGTTTGTATCTATTAGAACAATGGAATTTGTATCTATTAGAACAATGAAATTTGTTTGTATCTATTAGAACAATGAAATTTGTATCTATTAGAACAATGAAATTTGTTTGTATCTATTAGAACAATGAAATTAGTTTGTATCTATTAGAACAATGAAATTTGTATCTATTAGAACAATGAAATTTGTTTGTATCTATTAGAACAATGAAATTTGTATCTATTAGAACAATGAAATTTGTATCTATTAGAACAATGAAATTTGTTTGTATCTATTAGAACAATGAAATTTGTATCTATTAGAACAATGAAATTTGTATCTATTAGAACAATGAAATTTGTTTGTATCTATTAGAACAATGAAATTTGTATCTATTAGAACAATGAAATTTGTATCTATTAGAACAATGAAGTTTGTTTGTATCTATTAGAACAATGAAGTTTGTTTGTATCTATTAGAACAATGAAATTTGTATCTATTAGAACAATGAAATTTGTATCTATTAGAACAATGAAATTTGTTTGTATCTATTAGAACAATGAAATTTGTATCTATTAGAACAATGAAATTTGTATCTATTAGAACAATGAAATTTGTATCTATTAGAACAATGAAATTAGTTTGTATCTATTAGAACAATGAAATTTGTATCTATTAGAACAATAAAGTTTGTTTGTATATATTAGAACAATGAAGTTTGTTTGTATCTATTAGAACAATGAAGTTTGTTTGTATCTATTAGAACAATGAAGTTTGTTTGTATCTATTAGAACAATGAAGTTTGTTTGTATCTATTAGAACAATGAAATTTGTATCTATTAGAACAATGAAATTAGTTTGTATCTATTAGAACAATGAAATTTGTATCTATTAGAACAATGAAATTTGTATCTATTAGAACAATGAAATTTGTATCTATTAGAACAATGAAATTTGTATCTATTAGAACAATGAAGTTTGTTTGTATCTATTAGAACAATGAAGTTTGTTTGTATCTATTAGAACAATGAAATTTGTATCTATTAGAACAATGAAGTTTATTTGTATCTATTAGAACAATGAAATTTGTATCTATTAGAACAATGAAATTTGTATCTATTAGAACAATGAAATTTGTTTGTATCTATTAGAACAATGAAATTTGTATCTATTAGAACAATGAAGTTTGTTTGTATCTATTAGAACAATGAAGTTTGTTTGTATCTATTAGAACAATGAAATTTGTATCTATTAGAACAATGAAATTTGTTTGTATCTATTAGAACAATGAAATTTGTATCTATTAGAACAATGAAGTTTGTTTGTATCTATTAGAACAATGAAGTTTGTTTGTATCTATTAGAACAATGAAATTTGTATCTATTAGAACAATGAAATTTGTTTGTATCTATTAGAACAATGAATATAATGTATACAACATATAACTTTAATCCTGATGAATTGGAGAAGGAGTGAGTTGTATCATTAAATGTAATATTTGTCATAACTAAAGCACGACAAAGTAATTTAAAAAGAAATGCCTGGCTGTTGTTCATTTCCTAATATCAGTTAACATTCATCCCCCTTCCCAAGCTAATACCTGTAACGAAGTAGTCTCTCAACATATTTAATATATTAACACCGTTAAAATATCTGTACAATATTAACTGGCATTTCTTTTTTCATTTTTCCAATTCCGAAAATAAATACATTTTTTTTTGTAAATAAGTGAATAAATACATATATATACTTGATGTAGCATCCTATCTAGCAAACATAAACTACTCTAAAGCACTTCACAGTACATATATATAGAATTTACAATCAATGTAGCTAGGATATACATAAATACTTGCAATTCTGGGGAATTTACAGGAGCTGCTGTATCTGGCGCTTTCTAATCCTATGCCACCTGGCTAATATCTCGTTATGTGTGTTTGCCTGTGTGTGTGCTGGAGATCTATTGTGTTATGTTGGTAGTGGGACCCTGCTTCTATCTTTTGTAGTGCCACCTCACTTGAATGCAACAGCACAGATAATCAACACTTATTTATTTATTTTGAGAGTTTTACGTCCTCACATGGCCTTGCGACCTTCGGTGGACGAGCTAATCAACACGTTCACCCACCCCAGACAATTTTATACTGCACCTGGGTTGTTGAGTTATGTGGTAGGTGGAAAAACACTTTCTCTGAATATTCCATGCTTCTGACGATTCGAGGATTGAACCACATATGCCTGCATGGGAGGCTGGTAGTAGGGATTCAAAATATAAAAGAAATGGTTGGGCTAATTGGAAGATGCTGTCGTTATTACCTGTGACCTGTAATTTTATCATATAGATGTATATGCAAAGAGCCCTACCATTTGTACATTTTGAATCCCCACCACCTACATGGTAGATATTAAGCTTACAACCTTATTTTGATGATATCTATCAATTATATATAAGAACAAGACGGTCACCTGAATTTTGATGTACTAAAGTACCAATAACGTGTGTTGTACATCGTGTCCTTACACTGAAATTATCATTTACCTAAACCAACTTTGAGCCAGAACACTGATAGGAAAGAGAAAAGGGTCCTGTTTATGAGTCTATATACATGTATTTCCCAAAATCATCAATCCTTGAGCTTTGACCCCAACAATCAAACTACCAGTAAGTGACTTTGATCTGTGTTTAACTGACTTCTCAAAAGCGAAAGGTTCAAACGGTGTACTTGACCTTTGAATGAGTAACCTTGACCTCTTTAACCTTGACGTTTGGTCAGTTGACTCCTTGTTTTAATTCTGATCAATTATATTCACAATGTCATAACAAAATCTTCATCAGTGAAAAGCTTTGAAATTTGAGTCGATGACCTTGACTTTTGGTCAATTGAATCCGTGTTTAATTCTAACCAGCTTTGCTTCATAATGTCATAACAAAATGCTCATCTGTGAAAATATATAAATTTGACCTTGACCTTTGACACAGTGACCTTGATGTTCGATTAGGTGACTCCTTGCTTGATTCTGATCAAATTTGCTTCACAATGTCATTACAAAATGTTCATCAGTAAAAAAGCTATAAAATTTGACCTTGACCTTTGACACAATGACCGTGACCTTTCACTCGCTATATCTGTGAACTGCACTCTTGACATAAAATTCACGTTACTCTGATAAAGGTCCTTAATTTTACCCCAAAGTTCCTATATAAACTATAGCAAACTTTAACCCCTCCCCTATGGGGAACCTGAAGTCGTGGAAGGGAATGAAATGCACAATTTTGATAAAGCACCTAAAGACCTTTCTTTTTATGAAGTGTATTCGATTCCAGCATAAGTGGGTCTGGAGAGGAATTTTGAAGGTTTAACTAATTTGGCCCCGAGAGGGCTAGGACCATATAATTCACATTGGTGCATCTTTGACCAGGGAAGGTTGCTGCAAAATATCATACAAATTGTTTCAATGTAAAGTGTTTACGGTGGACAAAAGACGGTTAGAAAAGGTCACTTGAGGCTTCGTCTCAGGTGACTTAAAAACTTTTCGGTGCCATAAAGAGTTCATTTGCATATTTGAAAGAAAACATGTTCAGGAATATGTTTGAAGGGCTAGTTTGACCTCATTTAGAGAACTGTTTGGAGGCGACACAAAATCAAGGACAAGGAATGCATAGAGAACGTTCGAAGTTCACCAAGCTACATTGACTGTTTCGATTGAAGCTTCCGAAGGTTACACAAGCTACAGCGACTGTGCCGAATGAAGCTTCCGAAGGTTCTACAAGCTACAGTGACTGCCGAGTGAAGCTTCCGGAGGTACCACAAGCTACAGTGACTGTGCCGAGGGAAGCTTCCGAAGGTCCCACAAGCTACAGTGACTGTGCCGAGGGAAGCTTCCGAAGGTTCCACAAGCTACAGCGACTGTGCCGAGTGAAGCTTCCGAAGCGCTGGCGTGGAGAAATGATCAATATGATCCGAATTTGGTGGAGGGATCGCTCAAGCAAGAATTCGTGGACACAGTAAAAAATACAACATTGTCGTTTAAATATCGGAAAGCATTATTTTACTCAAAGAATAGCAATATTTGAAATATTCTTCCACAATTTGCTAATTCATCTCTGAACGTACATGACTTTGAGAAAAACTTGGACGAATTCTGGAAAGGTCTTGATCATAAGTTGAAGTACATCATACAGCGCCTTGCTCATTGCTATGAAGTACATCACACAGTGCCTTGCTCATTGCTATGAAGTACATCACACAGTGCCTTGCTCATTGCTATGAAGTACATCACACAGTGCCTTGCTCATTGCTATGAAGTACATCACACAGTGCCTTGCTCATTGCTATGAAGTACATACAGCGCCTTGCTCATTGCTATGAAGTACATACAGCGCCTTGCTCATTGCTATGAAGTATATAATACAGCGCTTTGCTTGCAATGCATGTACTATATTAATTATAATTATCCAAAATACTGATTTTCATTACATTTTTACCAGTGAAATATCGAAAAAATTTCATTCTATAAAAGTGATATTTTTCACTAGTGAGAAATATGAAACATTTTTAGCTCATTATATAGAGGATATCTAACTAGATTTTCATATAAAAATGTAATAAACAGAATATGTAACAGTGTTTTCAGTAATACCAAATATATTTTACTCGTGAAAAATATCACTTTTTTTTTAATTTGACCATGCTATCAGAACTCTGCTTACAAACGACGTGCTGCGCACTCGTGAAAATTATCAAAATATTAGCCACACGAGTAAAATATATTTGGTTTTACTGAAGACACTGTTAGATATTCTGTTTATTACATTTTTATATGAAAATCTACAGTTAGATATCCTCTATATAATGAGCTAAAAATGTTTCCAGAAATTAGTATAACGGGGTGAAATATCATGTTACATCCTGTTTAATAAACATAACTGAACACCTTTAACATGTATAATGTTTTATTTTTAAATTCATACAGCATATTAACAGGGACCTATATGAGCGAACTATCGCCATGTACAGTCGGTATTGTATGCGTACAGTCGGTATTGTACGTACAGTCGGTATTGTACGTACAGTCGGTATTGTATGCGTACAGTAGTGTATCTTGAATTGCTTATTGATCGAGTTAGAAGTAAATACCATTATTTGTTGAAAGTGAATTAGTATTATACATGTCAAGTGAGTGATAAACGTCTCGTGTCATCAAGTTCATTATATTCTTGGTTTGCTTAATTGATAACATGTTCGCATGTCTTGTCAAGGAACTGGACGGGAGGCTGGATTATAGGTATATCCCGATCCGCTCCGATATCGACTGTATCACAGACCCGAGCTCTACGTCACAGCTCGCGGCGTGTTCGTAACTTCAATGGATTAGTGTATTATTGCTAAGTACTTAAAGCTCTTAAATAACATTTGATTCTAACGGACACATTTGATTAATATCGGAAACGTGTCATACTTTGTCATAAGCACGATGTGTATACTTTTTTGTCACAATTGGGTAGGTGGGAGTGACATGGACTGGTCGTTAGCGCTAATTAAAACAGTATTGGTATTATTGTAATGAGAGGAAACACTTCGATCCGAATGGAAATCTAACCACCACTACTGCTGGTACAGAATGGAAACCGCCAGGGACGTGTTTGATGAGGGCCTACGGAGAGAGGTATCCCTTAGATACCCATGATACGTGTAGATACACTTTCTTCTGTCCTGTTGAAAGTACTGTGCTGATATCTCATCGGAAAGGATACTCATCTTTAAAACGGCATTAATTCTTTTATCTGACAGTGCAAGTCTTGTGACTAAATACCTGTGTATGTCCGAGGATTAACATCGACAGTGTATGTCTGAGGATTAATACAATGTATTTGACAGTGTATGTATCTGATAGTGTATTTTTACAGATTAATATCTGACAGTGGATGTTTACAGATTATTATCTGACAGTGTATGTTTACAGATTAATATCTCGCTGCCATGGATGTGTATTCCTGAGGATTAATATCTGACAGTATTTGGTTGAGGACTAATATCTGATAGTGTTTGGTTGAGGACTAATATCTGACAGTGTTTGGTTGAGGACTAATATCTGACAGTATTTGGTTGAGGATTAATATATGATAGTGTTTGGTTGAGGACTAATATCTGACAGTATTTGGTTGAGGATTATTATCTGGCAGTGTTTTCGGATTAATTGATATCTGGAAGTGCTAGTTTACACAATTTCTTAGTGGTATCTTTGTAATGAAGCAAAACGATGTTATTGAAATAAAATACCATACAAAGCTATTGTACATACACGAGAGCTGTGATGGAGCGCCTTCCAGTCCTACCTACCCGGGACGTGGGTCGACAAACTGTGGACAAGAACCAAGTGTTCCTCGCCTCATCCCTGCTGAGTGAACTGACAGAAGAAAATGTGTTTGGGGTCCAGCGTCTGGATATAAAGTTTTCTCCGAGGAGGTATAGACGAACCGGTGGGTACCTCCCAAAGATCATCCGCAAGAAGGTTACACCTTTCTTCGACAGGTAAGACCACCACAGAAGCATTGCTGATAAAAATGATATTACTGGTTCAACACTAAGCTGGATCATATGAAAGCCTTGAAAGGTGCATTGAAAGTGTTGGACTAAGGTAAAAAGACTACACATACATGTACAGTGTATACAGACACTGCGCGTGTACAATTACACTGTACACGAAGTAGTGTGGTATTCTGGCGTATACTTTGGTCTTTCTAAAGCATTTATTGGCTTTTCTTTAGTACCCAGTTTCAGTTAATTGACAGTTTGGTTTTGCCAATCAGTAAATCAATTAAACTATTTAACAGAAGTTAGTATATTAGCAACAACATGTATGTATAAATGTGATTATTTAGTGCACTTTCGTTTTTATTGCTTTATCATAATAGGTCTTATTTGGTGCTTAGCCCCGAGCCATTTCAACTATAATTATTTTTCTTCGATCATGTTGATGTATTTACTCATTTTTGTTTTTGGCTTCACATCAATTTTCCACACTCGACTTGTATAATTCAGGCATGCTCTTTCAAAAGTACACCTACACACACTTATATTGTAACTCAATTCTTTCTATCGCTCTAAATCTGAACATCTTTCGTTCCCCTTTACTATCACTTTGTTATTATGGCCTTGGTGTTAAACAAAACCATATTAGTCCGTGGCTGAATGTAGTTGTTCCTTAGATGAACAATCATTTGGCTATAAATAAATTGTTAAACAAATAATTACTAAAAATGGCCTAACTGGTTGCATTTAACAGCTCGCACTTTTCCCCGCCATAACCTTTAATATGCATTTCTATTGTTGATGAAGTGACATATACACTGTACATATACTCGAGACTCATCACCGTTAGTGTAGTCGAGACTGTGACACAGACAACACCGTTTTGTTGTGATATTTTGCATTGGTGTAAACTGACCAACGATCATGATCTTATGAATCTACGTAGAAACAGTTACCTTGAGTATTTACGAAAACCGTCATAGTTTTTTTTTTTTTTTTTTACAAATATTAGTACTGCTTTATTGATGTTTCATAACCATCAAGTACGTATACTAGGGGGTCTTCACCGTCGGTCAATACCGGACGTATATCAACAACTCGTGTTGACATAACCCCACTTAGCTATTAAATACGATATTTAGTAAACACTCGTTCACGTATACTTTTGACGTGGAATGAGCTTCAGTCCGTCAAAAAAAAGTTTATATGTCTACCCGTAATGCATCAGAAAACTGTATTTTTAGGAATGGGACAAACCGGAAGTCTTTTTTTCCAAACATTTTATTGACACAGACATTTACAAAACATGTTCTCACACAGGAAGGTTCTCATTCCTCTACACTCTTTTCCACTATACACATTATTACAAACAAGCTTATATTATTTGATATCCTACACACAATCTAGCATTCTTTAATATTACACACAAAATGCAAGTTAGGGTGATTTAGGGACGTGCCGTGTCAGTCACATTAAGTGCACGCTTACCTTTTTACCTACAAGCTTGCATTATACACACCTTTACATTCTTACTGGAAGTCAATACATTCTCCATAAAAATTATTCTGCATTGCATCTCACCAGTGGAGGACAAAAGATGTCATCTCACAGGTACCCGCCCGTTAGTACGTCCGTGCGTCCGTGCGTCCGTACGTTGCGTGGTTACCATAGCACCACACTCTCAAGTTCTATATCTGCTTTTATTTTGGTTGACAACGGCCAAGGTCAAAGGTCACCGTTGACCTCTATGGAAATAAAAAAAAACTTGCATTGTGTACAAGATATCTCATAAACCCCCATATTGTTTTTGTTCATATTCACGTCATGGCATCACACTATCAAGTAATTTTCCTGATTAGATTTTTTTGGTCAAGGTTAAATGTCCAATGTCAACCTTGACCACTTTTGTAAAACCTATCTCATAAACCCTAAGATTTAGTTTATATTTACTCCAGAGAATATATAGAGGATCTTACACGAGTGTCGATGTAATATGGATTTTATTAAACGAGTTCAATAATTAAGTTAAACGAGTTTAATAAATTCCATATTACATTGACACGATTGTGATATTCTATCTATCACATTAACTTAAATTCATGAGAAAATAACCAAAACTCTCAAAATCTTTCTCTATAAGAAAGAAAGGCAATTTTTTACTTTGACGGTACAATTTTCACAACCGAGACAATCATATGAGGTCATAAAGACGTCATTTGTTTATGACGTCGCAATAGTGTTATTACACATGTGTAATACCATATTTATGACATGGTCGTATGACGTGGTTGAACGGGTCAGTTATGTGATAAAACAACCCCAAGTTCACTTTCTTTTTATTACTTTTCTGACGTGATACGGACGTTTTGACAGCAAAGTTTTCCCCTGGTTAAGGTTAGTTATTGGGTTTACCGTCCTTCAAAATATGTTGCTTTCATTCATTTGAAATGTAACACGGTGTAATGTAATGTAATGCGTGTTCATGAGGAATTTGAAAGGGCGCATTGGGTACGGACATGTATCTGTCATGTTGTTTATAGATAAGTGGACGATAAATCATTATAAAGCCTAGTTTGACATTAATAACAATGTGTGTTATAGGACTGAAACAACATTTGCTAAAACATCCATTGCCTAATTGTTATTCGTATGTATTCATAAACTACGCAGCTAGAATATACTAATGAATAAACAAATAAACATCACATTTCTAAAGGGCTTAGATACGACACAATCTCAACATTTATCACCACTATTTGTTATATATATTTCAAAGAATAGAAAACATATTAAAGAAATGTCCGAATTTTGATTTGAGCCTTTAAAAGCTGGCCGACAGCCCAGCACTGTGTCGTTATACACCTACATGTGTGTATTAAATTATTACCAATATCGATACAGATTAAGGAGCGATAATGGGAGGTGATGGATAGGTCGTTACCTAAGTATATAGGTATAGTGTGGCCTTAATTCCGTATTATAACAGGTTTGAAAGTTAAGTCTACTACCTACAGCAAATCCCGATACACCGAGGTATGTATGGTAGATCTAACGACCAATAAACATCTGTAAAACGGTTAAGTAGCTCTAATGTATATTGCATAAAGACAAAGCCAGTCGATATATAAAAGTATGTCGTACATATATATACCTTGTCCTACCTGTATACATATAGTTGATCAGGCGAGGCACTTCAAAAGTGCATGAAAATGAAAAGAAAGAAAAGACGACACGCTGGACGAAGAAATACCAGGTTTGATCTGTTCCATTGTCAAATGCTAGTTGTGTGATAATCGTACAGAGGTTTGATTCCATGTGGCTGTATCTGTGCTTCTCATGTGTATAGTTATATGTATAGTAAATACAATCATAGTCGTATTTTGATTTTGAACGCCCGGTTGTCACACGTAGCGGGGTTGTTCTCTGAAACATTTTTTTATAAACAATTGGGAGGTGTTGTTTTATGGAACGATGGAAAGTCATTTGTGTACTGTTTTATATATATAATCTGCCATTTATTTTACCTGGGATTCACAGCATGCCACCAAAAATATTTCTGAGCATAACAGTATAACAGTGACGGCATTACTGTTTGAGGATGCGTTTCTTTTAAGCTATAAGTTTCTTTTACATATCCCTAATGTAAGTTTAAATGGGTAGAGTACCGTGATCAGATCCCGATGCCTATTGGCCAAGCTAATGGATGGCAATACCAAATCACACAGCCCGCCGAACGCAAGACTATTTTCCACAAGACGTGATAGTGACCCTCACACGGCCTGCAATACAACCAGATAGAAACCGAATTGAGCAAGTTTGGGATTATCTCGGACAAAAAGTCAATATATGCCAAACATTTTGAAAAAATACTAGTTGCATTAATCAATGGGTTACAGAGGTTTCCTCATAAATAGCTTCGGCGTCTAACCAATGGCACATGTATGACGACGAGCTCAAGCAATGTACAAGAAGCGTGGTGGTTATATTGACATCCTCATACCCAATATGACTCGTTGAAAGGTTAATTTTCCTGATAAAGTAACACGTTGTGGTAATTTGATTACTATCTTTTAACAAAAGCCTTTTTCCTAGACATCGGTAATGCTTTTTGAGCACATCTTTTCAAAATGAGACAGCAATTCCGGTTCTGTGATTTAGGACGAGATCAATCACGCCCCCTATTTTCTGGATAACATGCGAATATTTGACGACAGGAAGATGTGGCTTGGTGCATCAAGTCATTCTCATGTTAGGCTATCTTCCATGCAAAAAGATCAGCTCAACATTTGTTTACATTTTGAATACACATATACGACGGCCGATCTACGCCTGGACAATATCAACATTTGCAATTCATGTTTGTCCGAGGTTTCATAAATAACGTCGACAAAAAACTACATTAGAAGGTTTTTTTTATGTCTAGTGTCGGACAATTTTCATCATAACCTTTTGCTTTTTGTTGATGCTGACAACTCAGTGTTGGCTGGTAAACGCCTCGTGGACAAAGCTCAAAAAGTGCCAAGGCATTTACGGACCAACACTGCGTTGTCAACATCAACAAAAAGCAAAGCAAAATCTAACGATAAAAGGTATCCGACATTGGACAAAAAACAACCACTTGTGTAGTTTTTGTCCTTTCTTCAGAAAATCTCGGACATACATATGTTGCTTATAAGTGTATATTATCCAGGCGTATATCGGCCGTCGTACACTTGGCAAGTGTTAGACAGGTATGCAATGATTTATTCTGTGAAATATTCAAGGTCAGGGCCACACACACAAGCTATTGTAAAACTGCAAAATAAATTGTAAATCAAAAGTACTGGAAGTACTGAATGAGGCGCAACTCGGATGTTTGGACATGGTAAAATAATGAAATGTGAAAGGTGCATTTTTAACATGCAAACTGGCTGTAATAAATTATCAGGTCCATGCGTTTATAATTACGGCGTCAGACTTTGCGCCACCATTCTGATCGGCAAATTTCATATTTTGCCCCTGGTTTAATCGATTTTGAGTTTGGATTATGATTTTGTTAACGCTTCGGTATTCTCTTAATTATTTTCTACGATTTAGTTCAAAGGGACAATAATGCATTAAGTAATAATAACATTAAGTGCACTGAATAAAGTATATGTATTTGGTATTTTTGAAGAGAAGTAGAGTATAACTATGGCTTAGTTGTTGGACATCGTGACCAGAAATCAAACTTTTCGTACCTGTCGTCAGGTGAACGCACAGCGACGAATATTAAGTTAGAAACACTGAGTCTATTGCTAATTTTAGACTGTGTTATTCCAGTGAGTGACATTTTTATTAACACGACTTTTGTCGCGATAAGCAGCCAAAGAGTGTTAATCAGATGTGAGGTTTCAACAATCACTTTCGCTGCTTTATATATATTTCAAAGTCTGTGGTGTGAAGCGAACGTTTATACGTCAGCCAAATTGGATGGAGCATTCACTCACCAGAGGGCGTGATGGTAAACCAGTCTTCCTAATATGGTCGTTCAGTAGGATTCTATAATGTTCGTTTAAAAACGTTTGACATGAACGGAGTTAGATTTAATCATATGGGAAGTTAATGTCAGATTCATGTCCGTATTTTTTGTTCGTATTTACCCAAATGTCCCACAGTATTCTGAACACCAGCTACTGTAAAAGTTGTCTCCCTTATTTAGAGTAATTACGGAGATTACCGCTAGGTGCCTCAAACTTCGTATATCCGGTTTTTATCTAATCACTATGCACGGCGTTACTAACGCCTCTATAAAGAGGTAGTCTTGAAAGCTTTCGACTTCTTGTCTGTGTAGATATAGTGAACAGTTGTAGGGACCCATGTGAGAATTACTGTGGCAAAGTTTCATTGTCAGAAGGTCAAACGTCAATGTCAAACGTCAATATGGAATATTAAATGTTATTTTTCTCTAAATGGTTAACTTTACGTAAAGAATTATGTGACGATTAAAATTTCAAAAAAGTCATGACGTCAAAGTTATGGTCGAATATTCAATACAATATTTAAAATGCTGCTCATCTTCATTGTCAACTTTCTGAATACACCGATACATTACAGAGTTGTAAAGGACGGGCGCAACAGTTCGGGGAATAGTCGGCCTCTGGTGGCTCTCTGTTTCAGTAAGTTTGTACAGTACAGTAGGTACTCTACTGTCACGTATAAATATCAACAGTTCGGGGAATAGTCGGCCTCTGTTGGCTGCATGTTTCAGTAAGTTTGTTCAGTACAGTAGGTACTCTACTGTCACGTAGATATCAACAGTTCGGGGAATAGTCGGCCTCTGGTGGCTCTCTGTTTCAGTAAGTTTGTACAGTACAGTAGGTACTCTACTGTCACGTAGATATCAACAGTTCGGGGAATAGTCGGCCTCTGGTGGCTCTCTGTTTCAGTAATTTGTACAGTACAGTAGGTACTCTACTGTCAAGTAGATATCAACAGTTCGGGGAATAGTCGGCCTCTGGTGGCTGCATGTTTCAGTAAGTTTGTACAGTGTTGTTGGCACTCTACTGTCACGTAGATATCAACAGTTCGGGGAATAGTCGGCCTCTGGTGGCTCTCTGTTTCAGTAAGTTTGTACAGTACAGTAGGTACTCTACTGTCACGTAGATATCAACAGTTCGGGGGATAGTCGGCCTCTGGTGGCTGCATGTTTCAGTAAGTTTGACAGTGTTGTTGGTACTCTACTGTCACGTAGATATCAACAGTTCGGGGAATAGTCGGCCTCTGGTGGCTCTCTGTTTCAGTAAGTTTGTACAGTACAGTAGGTACTCTACTGTCACGTAGATATCAACAGTTCGGGGAATAGTCGGCCTCTGGTGGCTCTCTGTTTCAGTAAGTTTGTACAGTACAGTAGGTACTCTACTGTCACGTAGATATCAACAGTTCGGGGAATAGTCGGCCTCTGGTGGCTCTATGTTTCAGTAAGTTTGTACAGTGTTGTTGGTACTCTACTGTCACGTAGATATCAACAGTTCGGGGAATAGTCGGTCTCTGGTGGCTCTCTGTTTCAGTAAGTTTGTACAGTACAGTAGGTACTCTACTGTCACGTAGATATCAACAGTTCGGGGAATAGTCGGCCTCTGGTGGCTCTCTGTTTCAGTAAGTTTGTACAGTACAGTAGGTACTCTACTGTCACGTAGATATCAACAGTTCGGGGGATAGTCGGCCTCTGGTGGCTCTCTGTTTCAGTAAGTTTGTACAGTACAGTAGGTACTCTACTGTCACGTAGATATCAACAGTTCGGGGAATAGTCGGCCTCTGGTGGCTCTCTGTTTCAGTAAGTTTGTACAGTACAGTAGGTACTCTACTGTCACGTAGATATCAACAGTTCGGGGGATAGTCGGCCTCTGGTGGCTGCATGTTTCAGTAAGTTTGACAGTGTTGTTGGTACTCTACTGTCACGTAGATATCAACAGTTCGGGGAATAGTCGGCATCTGGTGGCTCTCTGTTTCAGTAAGTTTGTACAGTACAGTAGGTACTCTACTGTCACGTAGATATCAACAGTTCGGGGGATAGTCGGCCTCTGGTGGCTGCATGTTTCAGTAAGTTTGACAGTGTTGTTGGTACTCTACTGTCACGTAGATATCAACAGTTCGGGGAATAGTCGGCCTCTGGTGGCTCTCTGTTTCAGTAAGTTTGTACATTACAGTAGGTACTCTACTGTCACGTAGATATCAACAGTTCGGGGAATAGTCGGCCTCTGGTGGCTCTCTGTTTCAGTAAGTTTGTACAGTACAGTAGGTACTCTACTGTCACGTAGATATCAACAGTTCGGGGAATAGTCGGCCTCTGGTGGCTGCATGTTTCAGTAAGTTTGTACAGTGTTGTTGGTACTCTACTGTCACGTAGATATCAACAGTTCGGGGAATAGTCGGCCTCTGGTGGCTCTCTGTTTCAATAAGTTTGTACAGTACAGTAGGTACTCTACTATCACGTAGATATCAACAGTTCGGGGGATAGTCGGCCTCTGGTGGCTCTCTGTTTCAGTAAGTTTGTACAGTACAGTAGGTACTCTACTGTCACGTAGATATCAACAGTTCGGGGAATAGTCGGCCTCTGGTGGCTCTCTGTTTCAGTAAGTTTGTACATTACAGTAGGTACTCTACTGTCACGTAGATATCAACAGTTCGGGGAATAGTCGGCCTCTGGTGGCTCTCTGTTTCAATAAGTTTGTACAGTACAGTAGGTACTCTACTGTCACGTAGATATCAACAGTTCGGGGGATAGTCGGCCTCTGGTGGCTGCATGTTTCAGTAAGTTTGACAGTGTTGTTGGTACTCTACTGTCACGTAGATATCAACAGTTCGGGGAATAGTCGGCCTCTGGTGGCTCTCTGTTTCAGTAAGTTTGTACAGTACAGTAGGTACTCTACTGTCACGTAGATATCAACAGTTCGGGGGATAGTCGGCCTCTGGTGGCTGCATGTTTCAGTAAGTTTGACAGTGTTGTTGGTACTCTACTGTCACGTAGATATCAACAGTTCGGGGAATAGTCGGCCTCTGGTGGCTCTCTGTTTCAGTAAGTTTGTACATTACAGTAGGTACTCTACTGTCACGTAGATATCAACAGTTCGGGGAATAGTCGGCCTCTGGTGGCTCTCTGTTTCAGTAAGTTTGTACAGTACAGTAGGTACTCTACTGTCACGTAGATATCAACAGTTCGGGGAATAGTCGGCCTCTGGTGGCTGCATGTTTCAGTAAGTTTGTACAGTGTTGTTGGTACTCTACTGTCACGTAGATATCAACAGTTCGGGGAATAGTCGGCCTCTGGTGGCTCTATGTTTCAGTAAGTTTGTACAGTGTTGTTGGTACTCTACTGTCACGTAGATATCAACAGTTCGGGGAATAGTCGGCCTCTGGTGGCTCTCTGTTTCAGTAAGTTTGTACAGTACAGTAGGTACTCTACTGTCACGTAGATATCAACAGTTCGGGGAATAGTCGGCCTCTGGTGGCTCTCTGTTTCAATAAGTTTGTACAGTACAGTAGGTACTCTACTATCACGTAGATATCAACAGTTCGGGGGATAGTCGGCCTCTGGTGGCTCTCTGTTTCAGTAAGTTTGTACAGTACAGTAGGTACTCTACTGTCACGTAGATATCAACAGTTCGGGGAATAGTCGGCCTCTGGTGGCTCTCTGTTTCAGTAAGTTTGTACATTACAGTAGGTAGTCCACTGTCACGTAGATATCAACAGTTCGGGGAATAGTCGGCCTCTGGTGGCTCTCTGTTTCAATAAGTTTGTACATTACAGTAGGTACTCTACTGTCACGTAGATATCAACAGTTCGGGGGATAGTCGGCCTCTGGTGGCTCTATGTTTCAGTAAGTTTGTACAGTACAGTAGGTACTCCACTGTCACGTATATATCAGACAAGCACAGCAGTTTATATGACACGCTGAGAGATTCATAATACGAAACACAGACACAAGCTCATTGGGAGAATTCAATAACGAAAAGTCCCCAAAACAGTTTACCTTCAAAAGATTAGGTATGTAAAAAAGAATAAAAGCAAGCTTAAATAATATTTTGCTGTAAATCTTGGGAGTAATCATCGAAACTAAGAATGCATGTACAACAAAAAGTATTTGCAATAATCGCTCAAAATCGCTGCGCATACGTACCATGTATTGTGTTCGCTCCTAACATACGATTTTACACTAGAAAGAAACCGTGCAGGGATAAGAAGGTGTGACGTTTCTACCAAGGCACAACAGACGATTGTTGTACCTCCACGCAATAAAGTCGTATTGAACATAACCTTTGTTAAAAATCAATGTTTAAAGACCTGAATGAAACAAATCAACATGTAAACATAACGCTTCTATTATACCAGGCGTATTGGTGATGCTACAATAATATGTACATGGGGTTGTTCGACTGATCAAATATTCATATCCATTCATTTATTAATTATTTTCACTTAGGAATCCTGCCTGTTTTCGTATCCGCTTAGAGGTTAGCTATTCATGTTGTGCGAGGACAGAACATATGTCAATATATACAAAGTTATGGGGAAACTAGAAAGAAATCTGGAAGCATTGTCATGCAGCGATATGATTCTGTCACGCGCGACACACAAAACGCTGATATCTTACTACAGCAACGCAGAACGGCGAGGAAACTTCAGTTCTCAGTTGTCTTAATTGTGTTGGCCAAACACCATCATATCCACCAAGTAATCAAAGGGTTATCATTTGTGATAACTTTATGGAGATAGTGTCCGGGATTACAAATGTCCTGTTGAGCCACGACAAAAGTAAACATTTGAACCGCAAAAGTGGTTTTGTTGCTTTAACACTGAGAATACATGTTTATTTATGTGAATATGTCGATATGGGTTTGGACTATGACGAACGGTGGTGATGTGGACGTTTTGATGTTTTAGTGTAGACCATTACCATGTATTACTGTGTGGTCTAGAGAGGGTGTTTCATTGGAGAGCTGTCTTAAAACTGTTCAGGTAAGGGTTGTATTTCAGTATTGAACTGGGTTCTCGAGTCCAGGTAAGTAAGGCCTAAAATCGATAGTAGTGGCGACATTTGAGGGGGAGCCATAACTTACATAGGGGTTCTATATACAACATATATATGGGTTTATAAACAAATCACGGACTGTGATTACACAGAAATAGCGTTTAGAGGTAACGGCGTCTCAGTGTCCAACAGGCAGGTGCAGAAAGGATTTGTCTGATCTTGTGTAAGAAAACTCTTGAACTGGAGTAAATGTTACTTAAGATACAAACCTGGATACTTACGTGTTAGGTAGACAACTGGAGTAAGGTATTCCGTCGACATGAGATCTAGTTCTAGTCCATACAACACTAAACCATTCGTCCTGCTGAAACCTATAGCATTTCGCCAACATGGGTAAGAGATTCTAGCTTTATTTGTATTTTTTTTTACATTTTTCTGCTCCTTTGTTAGTTTCCTATGCAATGTTGTATTGTGAAGCGTGATGATTTCAAAGCGTATATCAAACCATTGCTTGTTTATGTATGAACGGTGATTTGCGTGTTGTGGCCATGTGAAAGAAAATCCACGGTACTGGTGGATATAAAATACAGGTGCAATGTATTATTAATTAATTCGAGGTAAAGGTGATATTACATGATAAGTTACCATGCTAGATACCTATAGATGTGTGTGAATTGAAGCGTTGATGCACCAACACAGGAATACTGCTGGGTAGTACTGTCGTGGAGGTTTCACTATGAACAGAACGTCCTGTGTTCATGGTCGGTGGGGTTTTAAATTCTCAGGTATTAGGCCACTGAATCATTTTAACAGTTCACGAAATATAAATACAAGTTTACTATATAAATAATGGGGTACAAGTTTATTGAGTTCGAATATATACATGTACATGGGATACTCCTGAGTAAGGGATCGAAGTAGGATGTTTAACGAGGAGGGTAGATTTACACAGCTACACACGAGGAGGGTAGATTTACACAGCTACACACGAGGAGGGTAGATTAACACAGCTACGCACGAGGAGGGTAGATTTACATAGCTACACACGAGGAGGGTAGATTTACATAGCTACACACGAGGAGGGTAGTTTTACATAGCTACACATGAGGGGGTAGATTTACACAGCTACGCACGAGGAGGGTATATTTACACAGCTACGCAAGAGGAGGGTAGATTTATACAGATACACACGAGGAGGGTAGATTTACACAGCTACACACGTGGAGGGTAGATTAACACAGCTACACAAGAGGAGGGTAGATTTACACAGCTACATACTAGGAGGGTAGATTTACACAGCTACACAAGAGGAGGGTAGATTTACACAGCTACACACGAGGAGAGTAGATTTACACAGCTACACACGAGGAGGGTAGATTTACACAGCTACACACGAGGAGGGTAGATTTACACAGCTACACAAGAGGAGGGTAGATTTACACAGCTACATACTAGGAGGGTAGATTTAAACAGCTACACACGAGGAGGGTAGATTTACACAGCTACACACGAATAGGGTAGATTTACACAGTTTCACACATGGAGGGTAGATTTACACATGAGGGGATAGATTTACACAGCTATACACGAGGGGTAGGTTTACACAGCTAAGAGGGTTGGTGTTATACTCAAAGTACAATTGCATGTCGGATGCAAATAATGTATTAGTCCTCAAGGGTTACTATAGACGTTTGCCTTGTTCAAAAGGTTGATCTGGGACAGACAAATACTATATGGATCAGGTAAAATATTAACTCAGATCATGATCAAGTGACAAGAATAACCAGGAAATAGAGTTCAGCATCCAATGACAACCTTAGCCTCACCTGATACGAAACAATCAATTCTACAGCCAGCACTGCTGAACTGACGGCCAGCAACAAAGTCATATTTTATACTTTGCAACATATAGGAAACATTATTATTATCTCAATAACACTTAGTCATTTATTTTATCTCAACGAAAGGAACAGTGTTATAGAGCAACGCTGCGGATGTGGGGAGGGGGTGTTACATGTCTACAGCTACATGGGGGGTTACATGTCTACAGCTACATGTGTTACATGTCTACAGCTACATGGGGGGTTACATGTCTACAGCTACATGGGGTGTTACATGTCTACAGCTACATGGGGGGTTACATGTCTACAGCTACATGGGGGGTTACATGTCTACAGCTACATGTGTTACATGTCTACAGCTACATGGGGGTGTTACATGTCTACAGCTACATGTGTTACATGTCTACAGCTACATGGGGGGTTACATGTCTACAGCTACATGGGGGTGTTACATGTCTACAGCTACATGGGGGGTTACATGTCTACAGCTACATGGAGGTGTTACATGTCTACAGCTACATGGGGGGTTACATGTCTACAGCTACATGGGGGGTTACATGTCTACAGCTACACGGGGGGGGGGGTTGCTACATGTCTACAGCTACATGGGGGGTTACATGTCTACAGCTACATGGGGGTGTTACATGTCTACAGCTACATGGGGGGTGTTATATGTCTACAGCTATATGGGGGTGTTACATGTCTACAGCTACATGGGGGGGGTGGTTGTTACATGTCTACAGCTACATGGGGAGTGTTACATGTCTACAGCTACATGGGGGGGTGTTACATGTCTACAGCTACATGGGGGTTGCTACATGTCTACAGCTACATGGGGGTGTTACATGTTTACAGCTACATGGGGGGTTACATGTCTACAGCTACATGGGGGTGCTACATGTCTACAGCTACATGGGGGGTTACATGTCTACAGCTACATGGAGGTGTTACATGTCTACAGCTACATGGGGGGTTACATGTCTACAGCTACATGGGGGGTTGCTACATGTCTACAGCTACATGGGGGGTTGCTACATGTCTACAGCTACATGGGGGGTTGCTACATGTCTACAGCTACATGGGGGGTTGCTACATGTCTACAGCTACATGGGGGTGTTACATGTCTACAGCTACATGGGGGTGTTACATGTCTACAGCTACATGGGGGGGTTACATGTCTACAGCTACATGGGGGGGGGGTTGCTACATGTCTACAGCTACATGGAGGTGTTACATGTCTACAGCTACATGGGGGTGTTACATGTCTACAGCTACATGGGGGTGTTACATGTCTACAGCTACATGGGGGTGTTATATGTCTACAGCTACATGGGGGTGTTATATGTCTACAGCTACATGGGGGTGTTATATGTCTACAGCTACATGGGGGTGTTACATGTCTACAGCTACATGGGGGTGTTACATGTCTACAGCTACATGGGGAGGGGGGGTGAGTATATATCTACAGCTACATGGGGGGGGGTTGTTATATGTATACAGCTACATGGGGGGGTTGTTATATGTATACAGCTACATGGGGGTTGTTGTTACATGTTTAAAGCTACATGGAGGTGTTGTACAGATATCCGGGATGCGGGGTTGATTCAATATATTTAGAGTAACACAGACAATTTTATCGTAAATATCTGACACGAAGATATAAATGTAGGTACACTACGAGGGAAAGGCAAAATATCAAAGGCAAAATACTGAACAGGAACACGGGGAGAAAAGGGAGAAATATTGTACAGGTACATTGGGATGGGGAAAGAGAAATATTGTACAGGTACACGGGGAGGGGTAGGAGAAATATTGTACAGGTACACGGGGAGGGGTAGGAGAAATATTGTACAGGTACACGGGGAGGGGAAAGAGAAATATTGTACAGGTACACGGGGAGGGGAAGGAGAAATATTGTACAGGTACACGGGGAGGGGAAGGAGAAATATTGTACAGGTACACGGGGAGAAAAGGGAGAAATATTGTACAGGTACACGGGGAGAAAAGGGAGAAATATTGTACAGGTACATTGGGATGGGGAAAGAGAAATATTGTACAGGTACACGGGGAGGGGTAGGAGAAATATTGTACAGGTACACGGGGAGGGGTAGGAGAAATATTGTACAGGTACACGGGGAGGGGAAGGAGAAATATTGTACAGGTACACGGGGAGGGGTAGGAGAAATATTGTACAGGTACACGGGGAGGGGAAAGAGAAATATTGTACAGGTACACGGGGAGGGGTAGGAGAAATATTGTACAGGTACACGGGGAGGGGAAAGAGAAATATTGTACAGGTACACGGGGAGGGGTAGGAGAAATATTGTACAGGTACACGGGGAGGGGAAAGAGAAATATTGTACAGGTACACGGGGAGGGGTAGGAGAAATATTGTACAGGTACACGGGGAGGGGAAAGAGAAATATTGTACAGGTACACCGGGAGGGGTAGGAGAAATATTGTACAGGTACACGGGGAGGGGAAAGAGAAATATTGTACAGGTACACGGGGAGGGGAAAGAGAAATATTGTACAGGTACACGGGGAGGGGAAAGAGAAATATTGTACAGGTACACGGGGAGGGGAAAGAGAAATATTGTAAAGGTACACGGGGAGGGGAAAGAGAAATATTGTACAGGTACACGTGGAGGAGAAATATAAATATTGTACAGGTACACGGGGAGGGGAAAGAGAAATATTGTAAAGGTACATTGGGAGGGGTAGGAGAAATATTGTACAGGTACACGGGGAGGGGAAAGAGAAATATTGTACAGGTACACGGGGAGGGGAAAGAGAAATATTGTAAAGGTTCACGGGGAGGGGTAGGAGAAATATTGTACAGGTACACGGGGAGGGGTAGGAGAAATATTGTACAGGTACACGGGGAGGGGAAAGAGAAATATTGTACAGGTACACGGGGAGGGGTAGGAGAAATATTATACAGGTACACGGGGAGGGGTAAGAGAATAATTGTACAGGTACACGGGGAGGGGTAGGAGAAATATTGTACAGGTACACGGGGAGGGGTAAGAGAATAATTGTACAGGTACACGGGGAGGGGTAGGAGAAATGTTGTACAGGTACACGGGGAGGGGTAGGAGAAATATTGTACAGGTACACGGGGAGGGGTAGGAGAAATGTTGTACAGGTACACGGGGAGGGAAGGAGAAATATTGTACAGGTACACGGGGAGGGGAAAGAGAATAATTGTACAGGTACACGGGGAGGGGTAGGAGAATTGTTGTACAGGTACACGTGGAGGGGTAAGAGAATAATTGTACAGGTACACGGGGAGGGGTAGGAGAAATATTGTACAGGTATACGGGGAGGGGTAAGAGAATAATTGTACAGGTACACGGGGAGGGAAGGAGAAATATTGTACAGGTACACGGGGAGGGGTAGGAGAAATGTTGTACAGGTACACGGGGAGGGAAGGAGAAATATTGTACAGGTACACGTGGAGGAGAAATATAAATATTGTACAGGTACACGGGGAGGGGAAAGAGAAATATTGTAAAGGTACACGGGGAGGGGTAGGAGAAATATTGTACAGGTACACGGGGAGGGGAAAGAGAAATATTGTACAAGTGCACGGGGAGGGGTAGGAGAAATATTGTACAGGTACACGGGGAGGGGAAAGAGAAATATTGTACAGGTACACGGGGAGGGGTAGGAGAAATATTGTACAGGTACACGGGGAGGGGAAAGAGAAATATTGTACAGGTACACGGGGAGGGGTAGGAGAAATATTATACAGGTACACGGGGAGGGGTAAGAGAATAATTGTACAGGTACACGGGGAGGGGTAGGAGAAATGTTGTACAGGTACACGGGGAGGGAAGGAGAAATATTGTACAGGTACACGTGGAGGGGAAATAGAAATATTGTACAGGTACACGGGGAGGGGTAAGAGAATAATTGTACAGGTACACGGGAAGGGGTAGGGGAAATATTGTACAGGTACACGGGGAGGGGAAGGGAAAACATCATACAGGTACACGGGGAGGGGAAGGGAAAACATCATACAGGTACACGGGGAGGGGTAGGAGAAATATTGTACAGGTACACGGGGAGGGGAAAGAGAAATATTGTAAAGGTACACGGGGAGGGGTAGGAGAAATATTGTACAGGTACACGGGGAGGGGAAAGAGAAATATTGTACAGGTACACGGGGAGGGGTAGGAGAAATATTGTACAGGTACACGGGGAGGGGAAAGAGACATATTGTACAGGTACACGGGGAGGGGTAAGAGAATAATTGTACAGGTACACGGGGAGGGGTAGGAGAAATATTGTACAGGTACACGGGGAGGGGTAAGAGAATAATTGTACAGGTACACGGGGAGGGGTAGGAGAAATATTGTACAGGTACACGGGGAGGGGTAGGAGAAATATTGTACAGGTACACGGGGAGGGGTAGGAGAAATGTTGTACAGGTACACGGGGAGGGAAGGAGAAATATTGTACAGGTACACGGGGAGGGGAAAGAGAATAATTGTACAGGTACACGGGGAGGGGTAGGAGAAATGTTGTACAGGTACACGTGGAGGGGTAAGAGAATAACTGTACAGGTACACGGGGAGGGGTAGGAGAAATATTGTACAGGTACACGGGGAGGGGTAAGAGAATAATTGTACAGGTACACGGGGAGGGAAGGAGAAATATTGTACAGGTACACGGGGAGGGGTAGGAGAAATGTTGTACAGGTACACGGGGAGGGAAGGAGAAATATTGTACAGGTACACGTGGAGGAGAAATATAAATATTGTACAGGTACACGGGGAGGGGAAAGAGAAATATTGTAAAGGTACACGGGGAGGGGTAGGAGAAATATTGTACAGGTACACGGGGAGGGGAAAGAGAAATATTGTAAAGGTACACGGGGAGGGGTAGGAGAAATATTGTACAGGTACACGGGGAGGGGAAAGAGAAATATTGTACAGGTACACGGGGAGGGGTAGGAGAAATATTGTAAAGGTACACGGGGAGGGGAAAGAGAAATATTGTACAGGTACACGGGGAGGGGTAGGAGAAATATTATACAGGTACACGGGGAGGGGTAAGAGAATAATTGTACAGGTACACGGGGAGGGGTAGGAGAAATGTTGTACAGGTACACGGGGAGGGAAGGAGAAATATTGTACAGGTACACGTGGAGGGGAAATAGAAATATTGTACAGGTACACGGGGCGGGGAAAGAGAAATATTGTATAGGTACACGGGGAGGGGTAATAGAATAATTGTACAGGTACACGGGAAGGGGTAGGAGAAATATTGTACAGGTACACGGGGAGGGGAAGGGAAAACATCATACAGGTACACGGGGAGGGGAAGGGAAAACATCATACAGGTACACGGGGAGGGGTAGGAGAAATATTGTACAGGTACACGGGGCGGGGTAGGAGAAATATTGTACAGGTACACGGGGAGGGGTAAGAGAATAATTGTACAGGTACACGGGGAGGGGAAGGGAAAACATCATACAGGTACACGGGGAGGGGTAGGAGGAATTTTGTACAGGTACACGGGGAGGGGAAAGAGAAATATTGTACAGGTACACGGGGAGGGGTAAGAGAATAATTGTACAGGTACACGGGGAGGGGTAAGAGAATAATTGTACAGGTACACGGGGAGGGAAGGAGAAATATTGTACAGGTACACGGGGAGGGGAAAGAGAAATATTGTACACGGGGAGGGGAAAGAGAAATATTGTACAGGTACACGGGGAGGGGAAAGAGAAATATTGTACAGGTACACCGGGAGGGGTAGGAGGAATTTTGTACAGGTACACGGGGAGGGGTAAGAGAATAATTGTACAGGTACACGGGGAGGGGTAGGAGAAATATTGTACAGGTACACGGGGAGGGGAAGGGAAAACATCATACAGGTACACGGGGAGGGGAAGGGAAAACATCATACAGGTACACGGGGAGGGGTAGGAGAAATATTGCACAGGTACACGGGGCGGGGTAGGAGAAATATTGTACAGGTACACGGGGCGGGGTAGGAGAAATATTGTACAGGTACACGGGGCGGGGTAGGAGAAATATTGTACAGGTTCACGGGGAGGGGAAGGGAAAACATCATACAGGTACACGGGGAGGGGTAGGAGAAATATTGTACAGGTATACGGGGAGGGGCACCCCGGTAGGGAAAATATCATACAGGTACACGGGGATACAGGTCTCGACGATAGGTGGTAGTGCTTCCTATACACTCTGATAGAGGTAGAGACTGCCTTTGCCAAGTGTTAAACCGTTACATATTATTGATATCCAATACACCTTTCCTACACACGGCGCGGTAGTGTTCCTTGACTTACGTAGGGCACTTACAAAAGGGTATTATACTGACCTGTCTACACACTGGTCAGTTCAGTAGTTAAATCAAATCTTCTATCAAGCGAGAATAAAGTAAGAATCAAGTACACTATTAGTAAAAATACGAATAGCCATCAGAAAGTGGTGAGGGTTGGATATCAAATATCGACCGTGTGATCTACCCTACTGGGTGCCTCAGTTCTAAACAACTGGAATCTAGTATTGGTTCCCACAGATTAAAAGCCAACCCTCGATAGTATGTCTGGGCAGTGGTACATTCTCACATCCTATTCCGGATACTGTCGGACAAACCTGGGTACAGCTTCCTAACCCTACACTTGAGTCCTGGTGTGGATTGTCCTCAAAATGCTCCGCCCCTCCAAGGTTTGGGTGGAGCTGCCTGGAGTGGCCGGGTAAGCGTGTAATTGTATACTACTTGTAGCTGGGTACACTTTATGTGATAATATGTTTAAATGTCTGAGTTTGATCAAGGATTAGATACATGCTGTTTAAACGCCACGCATTGTTATCATAGGAATTAGTTTTCTTACACTGCATACAATGTTTATATGAACAAATCATTTATACGGTATTTCGTAGTCCAAAGTGCTGGACCTTGTGACTGATTAAATGTTCATAATTTTATAAATGGAACCTTTCACCAAAAATGTATCTTTATCATGAGAGGAAAATCAGCCGGAAATCAAAATCCTATCCAAAAATCACTAAACTTCCTGTAAGAGCGTGTCCATAATATGGTTGGTGTTCCCTGTAAAGACAGCATGTCTTGTCTATGTTTGGTGTTCCCTGTGAAGGCATCATATCTTGTCTATATTTGGTGTTCCCTGTGAAGGCATCATATCTTGTCTATGTTTGGTGTTCCCTGTGAAGACATCATATCTTGTCTATATTTGGTGTTCCCTGTACAGACATCATATCTTGTCTATGTTTGGTGTTCCCTGTGAGGACATCATATCTTGTCTATGTTTGGTGTGTCCTGTGAAGACATCATATCTTGTCTATGTTTGGTGTTCCATGTGAAGACAAAATATCTTGTTTAGGTTTGGTGTTCCCTGTGAAGACATCATATCTTGTCTATGTTTGGTGTTCCCTGTGAAGACATCATATATTGTCTATGTTTGGTGGTCCCTGTGAAGACATCATATCTTGTCCATGTTTGGTGTTTCCTGTGAAGGCATCATGTCTTGTTTATGTTTGGTGTTCCCTGTGAAGACATCATATCTTGTCTATATTTGGTGTTCCCTGTAAAGACATCATATATTGTCTATGTTTGGTGTTCCCTGTGAATACATCATGTCTTGTCTATATTTGGTGTTCCCTGTGAAGGCATCATATCTTGTCTATGTTTGGTGTTCCCTGTGAAGGCATCATATCTTGTCTATATTTGGTGTTTCCTGTACAGACATCATATCTTGTCTATGTTTGGTGTTCCCTGTGAGGACATCATGTCTTGTCTATATTTGGTGTTCCCTGTGAAGGCATCATATCTTGTCTATGTTTGGTGTTTCCTGTGAAGGCATCATGTCTTGTCTATGTTTGGTGTTTCCTGTACAGACATCATATCTTGTCTATGTTTGGTGTTCCCTGTAAAGACATCATATCTTGTCTATGTTTGGTGTTTCCTGTGAAGGCATCATGTTTTGTCTATGTTTGGTGTTCCCTGTGAAGGCATCATATCTTGTCTATGTTTGGTGTTCCCTGTGAAAACATCATATCTTGTCTATGCTTGGTGTTCCCTGTGAAGACATCATGTCTTGTCTATGCAAGGTGTCTACATCAATACTGAAATATTGATGCAATTGATTTTCATCATACCGGCATAAAAGTACATTTGCGGTACAACCCACTACATGGAGAAAACCAGTAGAAATGCTTTTCATGCAAGAATATTTAACTTTACATGACATTACCTTTATATTACCCTACCGACATCGGTTGGCATTCATAAGGTTATGGATGGCGTTGACTGAGTGTTGACGTCTTGTTTATTATGGCGTCAAACACGTGGTTTATCTATGAGGTCAAAGATCAAACTTGTTCAATGGGAGCTTTAACACAATTGAAGGTAATAAATATAATTGGAGAAATATAAATATGATTGAAGGCCCAATATACGTAACTTCAGAAAAATTTTCGTGATTCTGAAAAATTCTGAAAAAAAATCCAGTTGATAACCATGCAAAAATAAGCCAAAAACGAAGTAAACCTGAGCGGTAACTACAAGAAACTCTTGACAGAAAAATCCAAAGAACTGAAAATAACTCGGGTGGGGCCCACTTCATCAACAAGCCGAAGGTAAAAGACAGCTCGAAATGGACGCGTGTTTACAAATACCGAGGTTTAACTGCTGCTGTACCGGTAACCGCGAAATACTTCATCTTGAATATTGCTGATATCAGTTAATCTTTATTTTCATTTCAAGTTTTGCCGAAAGTTACGTATATTGGGCCTTTAAAACAATGTTCTATAGTAAATGTGAAAACAAATTGCTTTTAAAGTCATTTTTTAACTTTCATATTGCAAAAGAAGTTCATCTGTCGCATCCATATTTAGCATAAAGCCCTTATACAGCTATATTGCCCGTCTTTGTTATATACATATCAAGTCAACTACTCCACCCGGGGAGTGTATAAAGGTGATTGGTAGGGTATAGTATTACTGATAAGGTAGAGAGTCATTCAGTGTCCACGTATACAGTAACCGTGGCATTCGTCCGCGTCTCAAATAACAACAAACTCGCATGCTTTGGATTAAATTGCGTAGGAATTAACCGAGCGCCGTGCATGCTGCTAGAAGCACTTTTATTTGTTCTTACCACGAGAGAAACTCTCTCGTACTTAATTAAAGCCTCTCGAGTGTGTTTTAATTGTGACGAAGGAAATGCCGTTCGGTACGAAACACGAGACAGACAATGCGGCCATATATGCCTCTTCCTACCGATCAATTAATTTATTATTAAACATATATGTTGGTCTCGTACATGGAGATTGCTACTGTTTGTTCGGAAATGGGCTTAATAAGTCGTGTTTTCCTACGGCAAGCTAAAATGGTCAATATTCAATAATGTTGACATAATCCCTGCCTGTGATATCTAGCGATGATTGGCTGTGTATGGATTACAGAGAATGCCACTGGCACTGGACTTCCGGGTAATATTTAAACTATAATAATACAAATGTAATATTAAACTTTATTTATTGAGGATCGAAAATCTGATTTAGCCAAAGGTTTTTCTCCCTCTGGATCCTCATTGAATAGGAATTGTTTAGTAGCGTACGGGAGACAGCGCTTTTGGCTAATGATGCAGAGAGTTTACAAGAAGCTGAAAGTTACTGTACAATAATTCTGATAGGTCACTAGGTCAGAGTTCATAAAATTCTATTTTCGTTCATTTCTTTGTCTGGTTTTACAAAGAGAAAATATGCACCTATCTGAGATCAATAAAACGTACCTCGCTTATCATTTAAAGATTATATGCAGTGAGTTGGAATCCTATCCGACGCGGCGACACGAGCATGTTTCATTGATACGCTGCCCACCTGTAGGCCCCTGTCGTCATCTGTTAAATCTGTAACGGTTCCTACATAAAGTGTTCGGTGTGAATTCTCACTATGCCAAATACTATTATAAGAATAATTGGCGAGTAAAGGGGGCGGGGTCCAGATTCGAGCGCCCGTGGTCTTGATGTAACTACCATAGGATCTAATACTGATTTTTATGATGACTAATCAGGACGTTTTTTTCTTTTAATTAATTGCATTAAAAGATAACGCGATAATAAAATTATTGGTTATTGTACATTTGGTATATTATACACAGTATTATGTTATTGTCAAAGTTACAATATAAATTACAAGATACTATTAATCATTAAACATACTTACATTTATGTTTCTTTTAAAAATACATGTATCTCAATTACCAAATTATAAATACTGTCTTTGATGTGACGTAGTGTTAGAACTAAATGTTACGATGGCCAACTAAAAGTTACCATACGTACATACAATGTAACACAGTTCCCAGTCTTACAGAGAACCCGCGTTTAATCAATTTGATTAAGATATTTGGGGCACACCTGTTGAAAGGCTATTTTTAATTATTTATTATTCAGAGTTTACCAAGCAGAAGATTGTGTATGTAATATCAGCTAACACGTATTGTAGAATTTACATACCGGTGTCATTAATACACAGAGACGTAACAATAGGACACAAATCAACCGAAAATACTTGGCGCCAGGAGCGGCCATATTGTATTCGAACCCCAAAATAAATCTAGGCGGAACAAAATAGGAAATTATTATTGGAAAATTGTTCAAAATCAAAACTGTGTTATCATAATATTGTACATGTGTAATCAATCAGCGATAAAACACGTGTCGGTATACAAGAGAAACACAGAATATCACCTTTTCGCAAAAACATTTATTCTAGAACATCAATGATTTATCACAAAGATGAAATTGATTCTTTAACTAGAGGTCACCTATATATTAGTAAAGACACTAATTAATATATGATAAACCTCGTCACATATATAACTAACATACATTGGATAAGAAACAATAGCATGTCACGTGACAGTTAGTAATAGGTATTACCGTCACGAAAGCAACATGACTTTTCGTAGATTCTGACATTTTAACTGGTAAGCTTTAATGGAGAGTACGAATGGTGTGTACATATCTGAAACCGAGTCTTATCTGGTGCATCGGATTTCCTAATTACGCCCCCATCCCTACCCCACCCCAACCCTTCAACCACCCTCTTAGTTTTTATGTGTATGAACTATCCATTTAGTAATTTCATACAGCAAACACCAATTTTCAAGGTGGACTAGCACATGCAGTATGACAAGGTGGACTAGCACATGCAGTATGACAAGGTGGACTAGCACATGCAGTATGACAAGGTAGACTAGCACGTGCAGTATTGCAAGGTGTACTATCACGTGCAGTATGACAAGGTGGACTAGTATGAGAAGGTGGACTTGCACGTGCAGTATGACAAGGAGGAATAGCACGTGCAGTATTGCAAGGTGTACTATCACGTGCAGTATGACAATGTGGAATGGCACGTGCAGTATTGCAAGGTGAACTAGCACGTGCAGTATGACAAAGTGGACTAGCACGTGCAGTATGACAAGGTGAACTAGCACGTGCAGTTTGACAGGGTGGACTATCACGTGCAGTTTGACAAGTTGGAATGGCACGTGCAGTTTGACAAGTTGGAATGGCACGTGTAGTATTGCAGGGTGTACTATCACGTGCAGTTTGACAGGGTGGACTAGCACATGCAGTATGACAAGGTAGACTAGCACGTGCAGTATTGCAAGGTGTACCATCACGTGCAGTATGACAAGGTGGACTAGTATGACAAGGTGGACTTGCACGTGCAATATGACAAGGTGGAATAGCACGTGCAGTATTGCAAGGTGGAATAGCACGTGCAGTATTGCAAGGTGTACTATCACGTGCAGTATGACAAGGTGGAATGGCACGTGCAGTATTGCAAGGTGAACTAGCACGTGCAGTATGACAAAGTGGACTTGCACGTGCAGTATGACAAGGTGAACTAGCACGTGCAGTTTGACAGGGTGGACTATCACGTGCAGTTTGACAAGGTGAACTAGCACGTGCAGTATTGCAGGGTGTACTATCACGTGCAGTTTTACAGGGTGGAATGGCACGTGCAGTATGACAAGGTGGACTTGCACGTGCAGTATGACAAAGTGGACTAGCACGTGCAGTATGACAAGGTGAACTAGCACGTGCAGTTTGACAAGTTGGACTTGCACGTGCAGTTTGACAGGGTGGACTTGCACGTGCAGTATGACAAAGTGGACTAGCACGTGCAGTATTGCAGGGTGTACTATCACGTGCAGTTTGACAGGTTGGACTTGCACGTGCAGTATGACAAGGTGGACTTGCACGTGCAGTATGACTATTCTGATTGTCATATAAATTAAGTACGCCAGTCGTGTACCTTCTGCCGTGAAACTCTAACCCGTCACACTACAAATATGGATCTAGTCCTGAAGATATCAAGTTCACGTTGTTGTGAACACAGGGGACCTAATCCACACGCAAACTGTATCTGTTTTAGCGAAATACCTTTATTACCTCGACCGCTTTATACTCGGGTGGGAATAATGCACAATTAGTGGTGATATATATGGGTATTTATAGACTATTTGAAGTTGTTATCGAGTGGCCCCGATAGACAAGGCCACGTACGTATACTAGATTAAACGGTGATTCTTGATTTACTCTATTGATACACGCTCGAACAATGGCCCTTTTACCAATGTTTATTGCGGTATTTACTAGCGAGGTAATACCAGTCAGTTACACGTCCAGAGATCCAGCTGGTAGAACAGGGATGACTGGCCGTAGTTCGGGACGGAATTGTCCGTACCTTGGGTCCTAAACGTGACGTTGCTACATTGTACCTGAAGTGGTGAATTGAAACTGATAAAGTGACTTTTGGAATCCAGAACAGGATTAGTAGTAATTGACGAACACATGTGTTGAAGGCATACATAAGTCAGAGTGAACTCGACCTTCTGTATTGAGTGATAGAGTGTAAATCTGGTCATTACCATATGTGCAAAGAATTCAACATAAAATGGCTTATGACAAAGAATATGTGATGAAGTCAATTATTGGCCTCTTCCTTGAGTTGTTATTAGTTTGTACAGTGGTCGACATTGTGTTATGTCAAGCGATTGAAACATTTTGAGGAATATTTGATTGTGTAGTGGAATCCGGTGGTGTCAAGCACTCTTCTGGCGAATCAGTGAAGACTTCTTTCGAATGTCAGTTTATGCTTGTGAAAAAACGTTGAATGTTCGATTAACTTTAAATCTGATTATATGTAACAGTCGGCCCACAATAACTTTTCCTGTAGAGTAGGTGTCGTCTGCTCGAGTGTATGACGTCATTGCCGGCAGATGGCGTCCATCTACAGAAGACGTAACAGTAGTGGCTTCTGTCTGTTGTCCGCGAGACTGGCAGTCGTAGATAAAGACTCATCCTCTAAAAGGTCAGTAGTTGTCGCGTGGTTTGTCCTATCGCCTGGCTGCCGGGACGTCCACGGTCCTTGTTGTCTGCCGTCATCCAATTCCTCATGAAGTCTGTCAGGGAATGCTTCCAAAATGAAAACCGTTTGAAACGACGCGTATTGAAACATATTTGAAATGCATTTTTTTCTCCTCTTTGATTTTTTTATCGTCTCTCCTATCTCTTTTCTTGTACATAAACCCACTCACACATGGACACGATCTTTAATAAGGTGAATAAGGCCGATTTACAGGTAGAGCGAATTTAGAATTTCATACAATAAGTTATACAATCCAATTAGATAAAAAGCATTAAGTATATGTAAATAATGTCGCCAAATAATGGGCACCTTTTTAAAATATAAAGTAGAATTGTACATGCATGAGCTTTTAAGTTGTTTATTGTGAAAAACTCCAACACATATATGAGCGAGTGTTAACGCTTCACACTTGGCGTGGAGCTTATTGGGAAACGCACAGTTTATTTTAGGAGTTTATTATTTATCATCTTCATAAATACTAATACATGTAATAATAATAGTTCGTATATACCGTATTGTCACAACTTATAGCTAGTCGTGCGAAAGCGGTTCATAGAATTTTTGTCCGTGGTTATAGGTACTTTGCAGCCAACCAATAACGTTCCCAACTCCCTGGGGAGCATACAACCGGTGCTGCCATTTCGGCGCTCACAGCTAGTATTCTACAGTTTATGCCAAGCCACGTATTCATTTACAATTGAGTGTACTGGAACAAGAGGAGTTAAATATCTTGCTCGAAGATACAACACAGTGCCGTGACCGTGAATCAAACCCGCGACACTTCGGTCACGAGCCTGGCGTCCTACCACTTTAGACCACCGTGATCGTGACTCGAACTCGCATCCCTTCGGTCACGAGTGCGGCTTCCTATCACTAGACCACCGTGCCTCAATTACTAGGGCAGAATTTATTTTTAAAGCTGTCATTTTCAAAATACATAGCTAAATATGTTTAAATTAAGTGTAAGAAAAGAAACATACATGTAACGTGTTGTACCGGGAATATCCGAGTTTAACATGTTATACCGGAAATATCTTAATTCAACGTGTTATACCGGGAATAACCGAGTTTAACGTGTTATACCGGGAATATCCGAGTTCAACGTGTTTTACCGGGAATATCCGAGTTCAACGTGTTATACTTGGAATATCCGAGTTTAACGTGTTATTCGGGGAATATTTGAGTTTAACCTGTTATACCGGGAATATCCGAGTTCAACGTGTTATACCGGGAATATCCGAGTTTAACGTGTTATACTTGGAATATCCGAGTTTAACGTGTTATACTTGGAATATCCGAGTTTAACGTGTTATTCGGGGAATATTTGAGTTTAACGTGTTATACCGGGAATATCCTAGTTCAACGTGTTAAACCGAGAATATCCGAGTTTAACGTGTTATACCGGGAATATCCGAGTTTAACGTGTTATACCAGGAATCTCCGAGTTCAACGTGTTATACCGGGAATATCCGAATTTAACGTGTTATACCGAGAATATCCGAGTTTAACGTGTTATACCGGGAATATCCGAGTTCAACGTGTTATACCGGGAATATCCGAGTTTAACGTGTTATACCGAGAATATCCGAGTTCAACGTGTTATACCGGGAATATCCGAGTTTAACGTGTTATACCGGGAATATCCGAGTTCAACGTGTTTTACCGGGAAAATCCGAATTTAACGTGTTATACCGAGAATATCCGAGTTTAACGTGTTATACCGAGAATATCCGAGTTTAATGTGTTATACCGGGAATATCCGAGTCTAACGTGTTATACCGAGAATATCCGAGTTCAACGTGTTATACCAGGAATATCCGAGTTCAACGTGTTATACCCGGAATATCCGAGTTTAACGTGTTGTACCGGGAATATCTGAGTTTAGCGTGTTATACCGGCAATATCCGAGTTTAGCGTGTTATACCGAGAATATCCGAGTTTAATGTGTTATACCGGGAATATCCGAGTTTAACGTGTTATACCGAGAATATCCGAGTTCAACGTGTTATACCGGCAATATCTGAGTTTAGCGTGTTATACCGGCAATATCCGAGTTTAGCGTGTTATACAGAGAATATCCGAGTTTAATGTGTTATACCGGGAATATCCGAGTTTAACGTGTTATACCGAGAATATCCGAGTTCAGCGTGTTATACCGGGAATATCCGAGCTAAACGTGTTATACCGGGAATATCCGAGTTCAACGTGTTATACCGGGAATATCCGAGTTCAACGTGTTATACCGGCAATATCCGAGTTAAGCGTGTTATACCGGCAATATCCGAGTTTAACGTGTTATACCGGCAATATCCGAGTTTAGCGTGTTATACCGGGAATATCCGAGTTCAACGTGCTATACCGAGAATATCCGAGTTTAACGTGTTATACCGGGAATATCCGAGTTCAACGTGTTATACCGGGAATATCCGAGTTCAACGTGTTATACCGGGAATATCCGAGCTAAACGTGTTATACCGGGAATATCCGAGTTCAACGTGTTATACCGGGAATATCCGAGTTTAACGTGCTATACCGGGAATATCCGAGCGAAACATGTTATACCGAGAATATCCGAGTTCAACCTGTTATACCAGGTATCTTCGAGTTCAACGTGTTATACCAGGAATATCCGAGTTTAACGTGTTATACCGAGAATATCCGAGTTTAACGTGTTATACCGGGAATATCCGAGTTCAACGTGTTATACCGGGAATATCCGAGTTCAACGTGTTATACCGAGAATATCCGAGTTCAACGTGTTATACCGGGAATATCCGAGTTTAACGTGTTATACCGAGAATATCCGAGTTCAACGTGTTATACCGGGAATATCCGAGTTCAACGTGTTATACCGGGAATTTCAGAGTTTAACGTGTTATACCGGGAATATCCGAGTTTAACGTGTTATACCGGGAATATCCGAGTTCAGCGTGTTATACCGGCAATATCCGAGTTTAGCGTGTTATACCGGCAATATCAGAGTTTAACGTGTTATACCAGGAATATCCGAGTTCAACGTGTTATACCGGAAATATCCGAGTTTAACGTGTTATACCGGGAATATCCGAGTTTAACGTGTTATACCGGGAATATCCGAGCTAAACGTGTTATACCGAGAATATCCGAGTTTAACGTGTTATACCGGGAATATCCGAGTTCAGCGTGTTATACCGGCAATATCCGAGTTTAGCGTGTTATACCGGCAATATCAGAGTTTAACGTGTTATACCAGGAATATCCGAGTTCAACGTGTTATACCGAGAATATCCGAGTTTAACGTGTTATACCGGGAATATCCGAGTTTAACGTGTTATACCGGGAATATCCGAGTTTAACGTGTTATACCGAGAATATCCGAGTTTAACGTGTTATACCGGGAATATCCGAGTTTAACGTGTTATACCGAGAATATCCGAGTTTAACGTGTTATACCGGGAATATCCGAGTTTAACGTGTTATACCGGGAATATCCGAGTTTAACGTGTTATACCGGGAATATCCGAGTTTAACGTGTTATACCAGGAATATCCGAGTTTAACGTGTTATACCGGGAATATCCGAGTTTAACGTGTTATACCGAGAATATCCGAGTTTAACGTGTTATACCGGGAATATCCGAGTTCAACGTGTTATACCGAGAATATCCGAGTTTAACGTGTTATACCGAGAATATCCGAGTTTAACGTGTTATACCGAGAATATCCGAGTTTAATGTGTTATACCGGGAATATCCGAGTCTAACGTGTTATACCGAGAATATCCGAGTTCAACGTGTTATACCAGGAATATCCGAGTTTAACGTGTTATACCGAGAATATCCGAGTTTAACTTGTTATACCAGGAATATCCGAGTTTAACGTGTTATACCGAGAATATCCGAGTTCAACGTGTTATACCGGGAATATCCGAGTTCAACGTGTTATACCGGGAATATCCGAGTTTAATGTGTTATACCGAGAATATCCGAGTTCAACGTGTTATACCGGGAATATCCGAGTTCAACGTGTTATACCGGGAATATCCGAGTCTAACGTGTTTTACCGAGAATATCCGAGTTTAACGTGTTATACCGAGAATATCCGAGTTCAACGTGTTATACCGGGAATATCCGAGTTTAACGTGTTATACCGAGAATATCTCTTACACAAGTAGCAGTATTGACATTATCAGGTAGTCTTTGCGAGTTAAACTTTAACGTTTGATCCCAGAGTGCCGGTATTAATCACCCTAATCAATCTACACACGAACCGCGCGACTTAGCACCTATTACCAGACCAGGTAATGACGTACTGATCGAGATAAAGTCACGTGAATTTAAAATAATTTAAACGGTTTTAATGTGTATCATGATTTCTGATACCCTCTTAAAACAATGTTTGTCTACTACAAAAGTTAAGTTTTAACTGGCCAGCACCGGAACTCAGTCGCTGTCCGTATAAATCCCCATAGGTCGCTTGTCTCCCTTTTAGTATTGCCCTTTTTAGAGTTGTTGCTGTATTCCTTGCTCCATATACATTCTCCATACCAACAGGCTCAGATACTAGATTTATGTTTTAGCCATTAACATTTGTCCCATATAGATATGAAATGCCTTGATCGGTAGTTAGGAGGTCTACACTGAAATGTAACCCCTTTACATACAATGTAGCCTCAATATCTTTACCTGATTATGTATATGTATTGAACAGGAACAGGTGAGCCGAAGCAATATCTAAAATATAATACAAACATTGTATCGACCATTAGATGTTTCATTTATTTGACGAATTATTCCGATATCTTATCAATACAGTTTGTTCGAATTCCAATGATTCACTAAAAATTGCCGTAGGACCGAAATGGCCGATTTCTTCAATAATCCTGCCATTATAATTAGCACTGTAAACACAGACACGGTGTAGCTTACTCGTGTCAAAATAGTGACATTTCTATTTCAAACTAAATGTCATTATTTTGACAAGTAATAATAATTGTGAATTAAGCTTTCGACGAAAACAGCAGATCGAACGCTGTGTAAAATTAATATAGTTTAATATCTACATTAGTTTTGTTATGAAGTTTTAGACCAAGTAAATATTATTTACGGAAAAACAATACTACTTTTCATTATGGCGTCATGTCATTATACATGCAAATATATAGAGGATATCTAACAGTGTCTTCAGTAATACCAAATATATTTCATGAGTGGGGCTAATATTTTGATATTTTTGACGAGTGCGCAGCACGAGTGAAAAATAACAAAATATTGGCCATTCGAGTGAAACATGTTTGGTATTACTGAAGATACACTGTAAGATATTCTGTTTATTACATTTTTATAACAAAATCTACAGTTGCAACCTTTGAGTTTCGTTTGTAAGTAGTGTTGTTTGGTCAAATCAGTAAAAGTGATATTTTTCACTAGTTATAAATATCACTTTTATGGAATGAATAATTTTCGATATTTCATTGGTCAAAATGCAATAAAGTGTAAATATTTAAAGTAGTAAAATATACAAAGTTGATCATAATGAACTGTTTTGAAAAAAGACACATTCTTCATATGATTGCACATAGTTGTCTCTATTCCATATCTAAATTAAGTTGATAAAAAAATCAGAGAATACCGAAGCGTCAACAAAAACATAATCCGAACTCAAAATCGATTAAACTAGAGGCAAAATATGAACAAAGGAAACAATTACACGGAGACCCTTGTAAAAGTACAAGATAATAAGACCAGATGTTCCGGAGGAGTAAGCGTGTCCTGCTTCATCGACGATACCCGCCATGTGAAGTTTGGTCACAAATAAGTAAACATCAAGTCCTTAAAGTGAGAACTGGGTCATTATTCTCTGAAATATGACCAGCCTGTAAAGTAAATTAATTTTCGCGGTTTACTTGGTTGACAAACATACCTTTATCAGTAAACTTTTCCAGGCAAACGAACTAACAGCAGAGAGCATTACAGCAGTACCGAACTACTATGTTGTCAACCCATGAAATGTAATTAGATACATCTACGATCCTTCCCGCATTCATGAAACCCTTCTCCTCCTCAATCCGTGATTTGCTCTTTCTCTGTGACTCAATCTCTGTGTCTCAACCCTAATCAAAACGTTTTGGTACTCGATGACAAAGTAAGATTTTTTAATATTATATAACAGGAACAATAAGTTATGCTTAACAGCGCAAAATCAATGCTTGAAAATGAGACCTGTGGGTACGGTGTTGGACAATAAATAGATGTATGCTTTAACGCCTCACCAAAACGGCAGCTCACACATTTGAAAATTAAAGAAATCCATGAAGCTGCCACTCTAGATTTTGCTTTGAGCACTCTGAAAAGTATCAAAATATAAGCCCCACTCGTGAATTATATTACTGAAGACACTGTTAGATATCCTCTATGTATTTAAATTTTGATGTTTTATATTGCAGGGCAATGAACAGTGACTCACCAGACGCTGTCGACTTCCCTGACGACGCTATAGACAAGGTTGCTAGGGCAAATTCTGTCCGACTGGATTCGAACGGCATTCTACCGGAAGTGCGTGCTTCACCATGCCCAATGCATAGTAAATATGACAAGAAATCTGATATGGTGTACATGTCGAATCATCATGGAGGATCAGCAACCCATTATGTAAAAAAGAACGGGAAAGTGAGAAAGATGGTTTCTAGTTCGTCACTTGATAATGCTCTCAGTGCTAATAAGGACACAAGAGAGGATTTGGCAGTAGTTGGTCGGATGCCAAATACGAATTCGCTTCCAGGAAACATGCCTTCCAAAGAGTTTGTGATGACGTGGCTTATGTATGGATCGGAGCCCGGAAGTGGAAACCACTTCCCAGAACTTGTTAAAAATGATAGTGCCAAGAAATCTCGGGGCAAACCAGTAATAAGAAAAGGAACGACGAAAGACCACTCGTTTGGAGAATGATACCATGTCCTGTTTATATCAAGATGAACAAATGAAAGTATTTCCAAAATCTGGCGGGAATCGATAGGCATTGATTTCATGTGGATCAACTTGTAAAATAGTTCTCCTTCAAGATGCATCGTCTATGTACATATTGTGATTTCTGTTGAACATAATTTATGCCCTGAGGTTCCTTGGTAATTTACGGAACTATATGAGAATCGAATCAAACTGTGGTTTAGATAACAGTTTATATATATTATATCTGTTGTATATTTCCGTAATACATTTGTCAAACAGAAAAACGTAGCGTACAAAATACAAAAAAAACTCGTTTAATTGTTGGTAGTCCTATCCACCCTCTAGTCCAACAACTCACAGGTTGTCTTTGTTGGTTTCTCTGAACGTTCTGACAAACCAAGGGCTTAGAATGTAACTGGTCGGGTGTTGGTGCGGACACAGTTGCATGAGTTTCTGTCAGGATATAAAAAAATGTTTATGTATATGGAGCCGCGACCCATTACTGTAATTGGAGGCTCATTTCACACATATATATTTATTAGGCCCTAATTACTGACAGAAACTCAAGCAACTGTGGTGCGGAGCATATTGTCAAGATAACAGTTTACAGTAAGTTTTAATGTTTATGGATCGGCCAAGGATTTCTGAATATTGATCATTAGTCATCAATAGATGACCTATATATAGACCATATAGACCTAATAAATGTACGAACAATCCGTTAAAGGCCCAATATACGTAACTTTCGGCAAAACTTGAAGCGAAAATCAAGCCCCACCTGAATTATTTTCAATTCTTTGGATTTTTCTGTCAAAAATTTCTTGTTATCTACCGATCAGGTTTACTAAGTGTTAAGCTTACTTTTGCATGGTTATCATTTTTTTTTTTTCATAATTTTTCAGAATCACGAAAAATTTCCTGAAGTTACTTATTTTGGGCCTTTAATCGACATGGTCCGTCTCTACTTCGCTAAACATATTGTTTCTGCGAAATCCCTTACTTTATATCTCGTAGCTCTACCCAACACAAAACAAAACTTAACCGTTCACATTTCTACCCAACACAAGCCATGCTTAACAGTTTCATATTTCTATCCAACACCAAAAGGAAATGGTGGGGCGTTTTCAGTACGACTCGTGAAGTAGGACTTGCGTATGTATTTCGATATACAAGTAACTTCATGTACATATTTGGTATGTTATAGTTACGAAAGTAAACTCCATGTTTTGATAAGGCATGCCTAGTCGTTATTACTCGGCTTCCATAGAAAGGTTACTAATGGAGCTAGTGCACCACGTACACGTGACCTGTCGAAAATCTAACGCAGACACCACCTGTCGGAGCTCCAGGTAATATTTATAATATACAACATTTATATATCGCCCTATATATTTTGTAAAATTACTCTAAAGCGCTTCACAACATGTTGATAATAATTTGATACTTACAATGCACAAACAGGGTCTTACAATCACCGTCAATTATTAAGCTCACTTATTATAATATAAGAAAAAATCAGTGGATACCAAAACGTCAATAAAACCCTGATTCAAACTCGAAATTTATTAAACTAGGGGCAAAATATGAAACAAAGGAAAGATTCAAAATGAGTCTTTCGTAAAAGTATAAGATATTAAGACCAGGTGTTCCAGAAGAGTAAGCGTATTCTGCTTCATCGACGACACCCGTCATGTTAATCTTTGTCACAAGGAAGCATCGATCGTCAAAATGAAAACCGAGTCATCATTCTCAATCACAACAAGTAAACACACTAATAAGCATACTCAAAAACGTCCATCTTTATATCACACAAAGATACAGAATATGGCTCGATGAGATCAAGATGGCGACCATAAAACTTGCCCATATTCTTCATCAACCTGCATCTCTCAAATCACTGTGCCGTAAGTTTGTTCGTCAGCAGTTGACATCTATCGCGAAAATCTCGATATTCAGAGCAAGCCCTAGAATAACGAATCAAGTGTGACATGTAAACACCATCAGATGGGGCTGTAGGAATGTTACTATCAACAAAGGGAAAGTTCACGATCGGAAAATAGAAATCGTCACGCTTATCATACAGCTTAGTAGTAAATTGTTCGTGTTAGTCATAGTTTAAGTAAAGATCGAGGTAAGAAGCTGATGTAGGAGAGTCTGTGGTGTCTTTAATCTTAAGTTCAATAGGGTATATACGATCAAAGTTCATATAGATGCATAATGAATGAACAAACGTTAGTATATACAAAGTCCGAAGGGTTCTGACTAAGTGATTCGTTAAATATTGGGAGGGTTAGCGGCTCGTAGACCCTAACCCTCAAACGAGCCGCTAGCCCTCCCAATATTTAAGCGGATCATCGAGTCGGGACCCTTCGGAATAACGAGCCGCTAGCCGTCCCTATATTTAAGCGGATCATAGAGTCAGAACCCTGCGGACACTAATATACACTGTAGAAGACGTCTATGTTGAGAGCCTAAAAATGCAGACGTGAAAAAGGTACGTTTTCGAATGTTTCTTGAATTTGGCCAGAGTATTAGTTCTTTCTGATATCGGATGGTAGGTTATTCCACAATGTGGCCGAAACTATCCCAAAACACTGGTTTCCAGATCACGGTACGAGATTTTGGGACAAACAACAATGATTCTGTCTCCGACCTCAGTGACTGTGACGGCTGATACAGGGTAACTAGCTCCCTTATGTACTGGGTAACTGTTTCATCCAGTGCCTTGTTTGTGTATACCAAGATTTTGTACTGTGACCTGTATTGTACAGGTAACCAGTGCAATGAATACAGCAAAGGGGTGATGTGCTCTCTCTTTCAAACTCGAGAAACAAGTTGTGCTAAAGTGTTCTGGACCTTCTGTAGGCGACTAGTTAGTCTGTCAGATATACCACAGAGTAGGGCATTACCAAAAAGTCCAAACGTGAGGTAACAAGTGAATGCTCCAAAATCTTACATGCATCGGCAGTAATAAACTGCCGGGTAAAGCCGATGTTCCTGATCTGGTAGCAGCAAGGTTTGGATATAGCATCCACTTGTTTCTCCATGTGTCGACGACAAATCTCTCCGATTGGTTTGGAATCCATGCAGTTTTTACGGGGAAATGAGAACACTATTCGCTTAACCGTAACTATTTTGTTTTAATTAGAGACGTTCATTGCCAATGTTTTTGTCAAAGGGAATTACGGGGAAATAGTTACAACAAGACAACATTACATTTGTACACACTAATTATTATGGTAAACAAGATGTCAAGAGGGCCTGTATCGGTCACCTGGTGGTTTTTTGTGAAATCATGGGGAAATATTATCAATAAAATTACTCCACAGTTATTTCCATAAATTTAGTCTCCTTGGTCGAGTCATGTTCCAGACTAATGAAATTGTATACGACTCTATCCCACAATGCTACCGATCAAATATCGTCATGCACCCGGGGTCATGTGGTATTACAAAGTTGTTCAAAGATGTTTATATATCTGACCCCCGTGAGTAAGTCGAAATAACAAATTTGGGGAAATTTCAGAACACTCTGTCCAAAATGTCTTCCAGCCTATAATGTACTATGGGCGTTCTGGTTAATCAAAAGAAGCCGTTTAAAGTTTGTTATTTATATTTGATCCCAGTGACCTTGGATATATCGAGATAAATATATGTATACAAAGCTTTGTTTAGATTTTATTGGTTTTCAAGTTATAGCCTGGAAACGCTATAGAGAACAGTGATTTGTTGTTGTTTTCTGACTTTGTTTCCATGAGAACAAAGAAAATGCCAAAAATACGACATCGCTAACATCAAAGGCCCAACTAAGGCGCTTGTGTGATATGAGTAAAAGTATTTGTTGAGATGTCAGACAGTATTTGAGTAGTAACCCGAAAAATCAAGAAAACAGAAATAATGTATCTCTGTTATCGAAACTGAAACCTCGCCGATTTTAAAAGGCACAAGTTATTAAGCATGAATTTTAAAAACAAATTACTAAATCGGAGTCATTCTAAAAATTCATATTTCTTTATATTTTTTGTACTTCACTTAAGGCCGAAGTTTCACCTTTTTAACGGTAGATCGATAATTCGCCATTTATATGTATAGCAAGTTCATTTTTGCTGTACAACTTTATAATGTTCAATACCTGGGGTATTATGGAAATTTTATAATCAAACAATTTTGGTATTTGTTTTTATATATTTCAAAGAAAATGCTAATTTTGTCGATTCTCTAAGCATTCATACGGAGTACAAATGGAAGATATAGTCAGAGGCACTTGTAGCCAGGAGAATAACCATCTATTTACAGATAATCGAGCGAAATATGAATATATGAATGTTACCCCTGTACACAAAAAAGATAACAAACTACAGACCCATTTCACTGCTATCAGTTATCGGTAAATTAATGGAAAGATGCGTCTTCAAATATGTCTACAACTTTTTGCACACCCATTCACTTCTTTCCCCACACCAATCTGGATTTAGCCATGGTGACTCACCAACTAATCAACTTCTTGCGATCATTCATGACATCTATTTAGCATTAGATAATGGTAAGGAAATTCGTATGGTCTTCTGTGATATTAGTAAAGCGTTTGACCGTGTTTGGCATAAAGGTCTTCTTTCTAAACTGTCCAGCTTTGGGATTCGCAATTCGTTATTAACTTGGTTTGAAAATTATCTATCGGATAGTAAACAGAGAGTTGTCATCAATGGTAAAAATTCTAATTGATTAAATGTTAAAGCTGGAGTTCCACAGGGCTCGATTCTCGGACCCCTTCTATTTCTGATTTACATAAATGATATCATTAAAGACATTCAAGCTACGATAAAGTTATTTGCCGACGACACCTCTCTCTATGTCACTGTTGATATTCCTAGAGTAAGTGCAGAAATTCTTAATAATGATCTCGACAAAATTCATAAATGGTCGCAAAGGTGGTTGGTAAACTTTAACCCTTCTAAGACAGAAACCCTTCTCGTCAGTAGAAAAATCATTAAACCTTTTCATCCTCCCTTAACTATGAACAGTACTGACATCTCTGAGGTTACTTCGTACAAGCACTTGGGAATTTTTCTTTCAGGGAATGGATACTGGAATGAGCACATCGATTATATAATTTCTAAGATTTACCCTAAAATGAATATTATACGTAAATTTAAATTTTCCTTAGATAGATATAGTCTTCAAACTATGTATTTCACTCTTATAAGACCCATATTAGAGTATGGTGATATATTGTGGGATTGTCTTACCAAATCCCAATCTGTTTTATTAGAAAATTTGCAACTAGAAGCCGCACGCATAGTGACTGGCGGCACTAGACTAACAAGTAGAGTAAGATTACATACCGAAACAGGTTGGCTTCCACTTGAGGAAAGAAGAAAACAGCATAAGCTTATACTTTTTCACAAAATAGTTCATGGCCTAGCGCCCCAATATCTACAAAATATCCTTCCCCAACGTAATCGTGACTGCCACAATCATGCTACTCGAATGGGAAACAATTTTCGTACACCATCATGCCAAACGACCTTTTTCACTAAATCCTTTTTGCCATCAGTTATCAGTATATGGAACTCCTTGCCAGGCTGTGTTAAAATGATCCTTCTATTTTTAAACTGAAATCATATCTACGTAAGCTTACTCACAAAGTTCCAATGTACTACTTTACTGGTAGCAGAATGGGTCAGATTCTCAACGCTAGACTAAGAATGGAGTGCAGTTCTCTTAAATTTTACCTTCACCGAAGAAATCTTATTGATAGTCCTATATGTCCATGTATGGAATCAAATGAAACCAATGAGCATTATCTATTACACTGTCGTCTCTTCTCACAAATACGTCTACGTATGTTTAATAACATAAATCATCTATTAACAATCAATCTGCTTTTGTTCGGGAATGAAGAGCTTTCATATGATGAAAACATAACAATATTTTCATGCGTACGTTCTTTCATCATTAACTCCAAACGGTTTAACTAAGGTTTTTTTTCATTCGTCCTTAATCTATTCTCCGCCTAATATTTTCTATTGTCATTGGCACGGGCAACCCAAATGAATACAACATCTTCCTCATCCATTTACCCATCCAAACCCCTCCCCACCAAACCCTTCCCCTCCCCATCACTCACTCATACCCAACCTCATCCCCATCTCATATTCTATTCATACTCAATATATCCTCCCAATTTTCAGTTAAATATTTTCCACAATTATGCCATCATGTCCAATTATTGTTTTGTTAATCATTTATCTAATGGAAACGGATTAATATAAGTTTTTTTAAAACTTGTTTCCGGATCCTATTCCTGCATATTCTCTGTCTATAATGTTGTATATATACTGTTGGAATGAAATAAAGTTTATATAAATATGAATAATAAAAAAATATATGAAATTTTTAATATTTTTTTTAATTATTCATATTTCGCTATATTATCTATTATATCGATGGTTATTCTCCTGGCCACAAGTGCCTGTGAATATAGTATGACGATATCCTTCAATTTGTCAAAACTAAAAAATTCACCTTAAATCATGTACATCTATAAAATTGGTATCTTTGACCGATCATATCACAAAAACAAGCACACCTACTAAATTTTCCAAAAACGTTTATAAGAAAATAAGTTTAATACAGAAAAAAAAGACTTGTCAGAAGCCGATCTGATGAGCGTGAAATTGACGCCAGCCGGACCATGGTCGACGGCGACGGACGCCAAACCCATCCGACCAGACGGACCATGGTCGACGGCGACGGACGCCACACCCATCTGACCAGACGGACCATGGTCGACGGCGACGGACGCCACACCCATCTGACCAGACGGACCATGGTCGACGGCGACGGACGCCACACCCATCCGACCACACGGACCATGGTCGACGGCGACGGACGCCACACCCATCTGACCAGAAGGTCCATGGTCGACGGCGACGGACGCCAAACCCATCTGACCAGAAGGTCCATGGTCGACGGCGACGGACGCCAAACCCATCTGACCAGACGGACCATGGTCGACGGCGACGGACGCCAAACCCATCTGACCAGATGAGCTAAAATTTCCTATTGTACAAAAAGATTTACTATTAACAGGGACCTGATAATTTGCCATCTGGATCATTGTCGTACACTGCTTGAGTCAAACGATATGATTTCTTTGAGAGGTCGAACAAAATTTGGTAAAAAAAAAAAGAAAGCTACACCGCTACCCCCTGTTGAAGAAACAACAGACAAAAATAGAAACATCAAGTAAGCAATCAAAATCAGGAAGCTATACCTACCAGTCTCCCTAAAATATAATAGACCTACTCTTTATTTTTAGTCGCAAGTATAATGTTTGAAGTTTGGGTTACCTCCCTTGCATTGCTATGCGTGCCGTCACACACACAGGGACCTGAGAATTTGTTACAGCTAGCTTTGGACCTAAAATAGGGTGTTTGGGAGGGGAGGGGGGTAAGATCAATTTTCGATAAAAATGCCACCTCAATGGTCATAAAAGCTATAATAACTTTTATGACTATTGAGGAGGCATTTTTATCGAAAATTGATCTTAACCCCCCAAATGTGTAAAATTACTCTAAACATCCTATTTTAGGTCCAAAACTAGCTGTAACAAATTCTCAGGTCCCTGTTGTCACACACTACTTCATTACCGAGGAAATATAGTTTTGGAAACTAATCCTCAAGTTTAATTCCAAGGTCCCAGTTTTGTTTTCGGAAGTAGGTAACATCATAAAAATATTGTTTTTATCATCTATTTATGATTTTTCGTAAATAGATCGATATTATAAAATGTTCATACTGGACGACCTGAAATGCCAGCATGGCGTCCATTATTTGGTGTTTCGGAGTCATCCTTCTAGAGTCATCCTGTTTTTGGTTTAAAATAACAACTCATAAAGTCCTCTCCTTAATGAATAAATATGACAATAATTTACAAATCAATCATGTGATAACAACAAAATATGACAATGACGAATGTGGAAAAGTAAAACAAATATATAGAAAGAAAAGAAAACAAGGGGAGATGGGAACAAAATGTGAGAAGATGGTGAAGTTAAATAACTGATTCCTACATTCCATCCAGGCTACTTTTCAATGTCTCTAAATCTCTATTACAAATAGCATTCCACTGTACACACGGCTCCTTCTTGGTGATTCAAATCGAATTTTGCTTTCACCACATCGTTGGACAGCCAATATAACATCATTGTATGAACAATTAATCATAAAATATGGTAACAAAAACAATATCAGTGCATGATTGCTTGCGGTAGTGACAAGTGACGTCACATCATTACAATAATAGTCATTGACAAGATTTACGCGGAGACCCTAGAAAAAAGTACAAGAGAATAAGATCATGTGTTATGGAGGAGTAAGAGTCTTCTGCTTTATAGACGATACCAAATGCCATGACTTCAAAGTAAAACCTGGGGCATGATTCTCAATCACAACAAGCAGGCATACTAATGAGCATATTAAAAAACACCCATCTCCATATCATACAAGGATGTAGAATATTTCTCAATTAAACTGTGTCGTAAGTTTAATTAATTTGTTCGTCAGCAGCTGACATATATCATGAAATTCTCGATATTCAGAAAAAGCCCCAGAATAACGAATCAACTGTGATATGTAAACATCATAGGATGGAGAATCAGGGATGTTGCTATTAAGAAAGGGGAAATCAAAACCGCCACGTTTACCGTAGAGTTAAGTAGCAAGCTGTCCGACGTGTTGGTCATACATAGTATAATGTACCTAAGTAATTTTGTTTATAGATTACACACCGTTGATATACCTGAAACACAGGCACATGTGGCCAAGAGAATAACCATATATATAATTAATAATACCATAGCATAGCGAAATATAGATAATAAAATATATAAATAAACAAAAGTTTCAAAATTTCTTTTTGTGTTATTAATTTTGTAAACTCAAATGAAAAAAGAAGTCCGAATTTCAGCTTGATACGTAAAAAATATCAGCGATCAGACAGTCAAACAAAAGTCTCTAAAATATATAACAACACTTTGGAGTTCGACAAGGTTCCGATTTTGGTCGATCCCTCATTAATAAAATTTCTCAACTTCAATGTGTTGGCCATAACTTTAGAATGAATCAGTGGATCACCAACAAATCAGAACTTGACCTTCATTTTATTATGACGAATCTATATGTATAAATACCAAATTACATTTATTATCTTTATTCGTCAATGAGTAAGAAAAATTGACGGAATAACTACAAAGGGTAAAACTATATTTCATGGTGGGGCCTTATATTATAAACCAATATTTACATAATTGGAAGTAAAAACTATATACGATAATATTTGCAGCTGATAAAAATGCATGTATTTACCCATTTATTATTTTTTTTTTTTATTTTTTTTTTTTTACATTTTAAGTTATATTCAAGTCTTTTCATTTCAGACATTTATTGAACAATTTATAAGTAGAGTATTATATTATACTGGATGCAAGCCCGCGCTATCATCAGTGAGACAAAATGACAAAATGGTAATAAGGTTTTCATCTTTTGATGTATTAAGTTCCATTTTATCGACATACATTTCTCTAATATTATCATATGCAGGACATTTATAGAAAAAGTGCATTTCATTTTCATTAACATTAAATATTTTATAGACTCCTATGCCTTTAATTGCTATATAAATATATATGGTTGCTGTTTATAATTCCTGTTTCAATTTACTTTATCAGTAAATACCTGATTGTGTTTTAGAAAACCGAATTCTGAACTTATTATATTTATTTTTAATAATAGTCTTTTCCCTATTTTAAAGGTATTTCGTACAAACAAGGCATGAGAATGTGTTGATATCATTTAATTTTCATCCAAACATGCTTCTACCTACACCACGGAATATTTAGATTCAATTGCTATGCAGATACAAAAGTCCGTGCCTTTTTTGTTGGTTATGTCCCTTTGAAGAAATCTTCATTACCTGTGAAGTAAAGGCGGCTGTTTTGTTTCCGAGTGTCAGGCTACGGGACCCGTCAAGGTAGGTTATCAGAAGTTTAGTCTTTTGTTTATCAGGCTTAGCTGTATATGAATCAGACATGATAACTGTGAATATTACTAGTGTATATTGTAGATATAGATTTATACAGATACGCTCTCTGAACTCTCTGAACCAGTAAAATCTTATCCAGGTAGGCCTGTACATGTACATTGTACGTCATCGGTTAAGGATCCGTGTACACTGTACCGGAAATTATAGATTCTCTAAAATAAGCACTGATGGAATTATTTGGTTATTATTTACATCATAACAATCAAAAACATTAGTTAATTTCCATACAATAATATGATAATGTACTTTGAATGTAAAACATGAAACTAAGATCTTAAGGTCTCTCGGGCGGTTGATAATCGTTCTTGGCAAAAACATGGTCGCTTTGACGGATATAAAATTTGATACTTATAAAGGGTAAGAAATTCGCCGTACATTCGCCGATGGTCATGCAGTTTGCAATTCGGCAAATGAACAAGTGTCTGATAGAATCTATGTAAAACCTAGAAGGTTAAGTAGCTTAGAATTTATCGACTGTATCAACCTGATATAATGTTAACGTAGACACTCGGGTGACTTACATACATTGTATGTACATGTATATGTCCGCTTCGATTTATTACAACTGCATCATTAAACAAACACATTGTTTTATATTAATTTGATATTTAATGCAACAAATGTTCTGATGTTACTTTAAAATAAACGCCATAAAAGCTAGTTATAAACTATTTTCTGTGTGATCTGACACCAGGCGAGTTTATACATACAAATCAGGCTGAAGCAATCGATAAACCCAATATCTCACTACTTTCAACACATTAAATGGATACTCTTTAGAAAGACTTGAAAGATTTTACTGGATTGAATTATCCAATGTAAACATAGAGCAGCATCAAGAACCGCGAGGCAGACAGTTTCTGGTGAAACATGTATATTGTAATTTAATGAGTGAACAGTGAGTCGAGTGTTGCTCATCCACACTTACACTGCACATTTGCCTTATTCAAAAGAGAATGTTATACACAACGGAGGAGAACCAGACAAACAGAAAGTGCCACAGTTGGATGTCGAATAGACGTGTTGTCAACTTGAAGTGTTGTGTCAGCTAGCTGTTGAGGGGGGGTCTGTTGTTTTGTTTTTCAATCGGTATGGGCTCAAAAATCTATTGTATATGAAGTGCCGGGGTTATTTAAATTACGGTTAACTCAAATGTTCCTTATAGTGCATTTTTCTTACACATGGTTCTATCAATCAGCTGTCAATTTATATTTAGATACTTTAGAAGTGGGTTTTATGCGATACCGAAAAATCTATACTTCCTATAAATAATTAAGTCCAAGGTGCAGTGAAAGGGGAGGCACCTGAAATTAGAAAAACAATGTGATTATTTTTCCCCAATTTTGAGTGAAATAATATTTTTTTGGTTCAATTTTTTATATATTAATTGCTAAAAAAAGGAATGTTTCTTCATAACATGATTTTAAAAAATTAACTTTTCATCCACACAATTTTTGGAAATTTTGAAATGTTGATGAAAAACATGCATATATGTGTTTGTTTTGTTGAATATCAGTTTTGCAAAATGTTAAATGTTTGCATTTTCTGTTTTATATGTTTATATATATAATGTTAGTCTTGCAATACATAAAAAAAAGATATAGTAGTTGTTGATTTCGTTTTTTCTGGTGCTTTTCCTGAAAATAGCAGTTTTTCACCCAAAAAAGATTTCTGAAGTTTTTTTGGCCAATTACAACACAAATACTTGTTCTTCATACACTAGTAAACATTTGAGTAAAATTTCATGAAATGAAATTTTTTGTATTTTAAATAGCAGGTTACAAACGAAAACAATATTTTATAACAATTGATTTCAATAGTGCGTAATAGGTCCCCTTTCCCAAATCAAACAGGCGAAATATTACCGCTACAGTTCAATTTAAGCCTACATGTATAAGTCGTCAATTTGTCATTATCACTGATAGTTTTTCTTTACAACCTCCCATGATTTGTGTTTAAGTGACATGCATGCGCATGTGTGCAGTGGTCAGAATTTTATATTCTATCTGCTCACAGTAGCTAGCCATTCTGATCAGTGAGGCTTTATGGAAGTATTGTAATGTTGTTTATAATCTGGCTGCTATTTGCAGTCAGCGTAAGCAAGGACAGATAATTTGAGGATTTTCCGATTGCATATGATGAAAGTAAGCGTGACCCACATATTTAAATTTTAGCAGAATTTTTGAAACTTCACATTTTACTCTTTCGAAATGAGCGGAAATTTGCCTAAAATGATCCGTAGATGGTCTCGACCAAGTGTTAATTGTCATTTTTTCGGTCTGGTCCGAAATCCAATATTGCAACCATGGCCAACATCTTAAAAAACACATCTCAAACTTCTCAAGTTCTACCAGTGGAATTGAGCTGAGGGTAGCTTGCCTGAAATGATCCATATGTTTCGTGGTACCCATACGTCTATCCTGTCCTCTGGTTATGTAACCAGCTAATCTCTGCAGCTACCATTGTGATTCTCACCATACATAATAAGTTTAATGTCATTTGTGAACCTTCCTCTTTTTTCACGAATTACATGTAAGCATCCAAGATGGCCGCCACATTGTGACAACCTCTGTTGGGCTGAAATCATAATATGCAGTAATAACTTTGTTCTGTTTGATTTATCTCAATGAAACTTGATAAAAGTGATGATAACATGACAACCCTCTTTTTAAATCAATAAAAAGTAATAAAATTATGATTCAATATGGCCACCAAATGGAGGCTTCTGATTGGTCAGATTTAAGATGATGTCTGATTTAATGAAAATTGGTATGTACAACTGGTTAAGTTATACTAACACAGTGGTGGTGTTAATTGATAAAAAGCAAAATGCCTCTGATTGGTTGAAATAATTAATTAATTTCACATGCTGGCGGGGGCATTCATGTCTTACAGACATTTTTTCTGTATGTGATTATGTACTCAGCATGTTTACTTCCTATGACCTACAAAAGTATATGAGTAACACAAAATAATTTGTGACAAACTGCTACAAGTTCCCAGATGTGATGTCTACATGTAACTGGTCAGTTGAAATTTTTATAAAGAATGCCAAATTCTGCCATTTTTGTCCAAACCAAAGTTTTACTTCAAAACAAAGTTGGTTAACAATTACTGATTAACTATATTAACCAGAAGTAATACATGTCTGTCCCTTAATGTACATGTACCATATTGTGACTGCCAAATCACTTGACTTTTGTTCAGGAGAGTTGTATCTCAGAGGTATTGCATTTTACAAATTCCGTCTTTAAAATTTTCATTTCTTTCCTATTTCCAAATATCTGAGTAATGCCTCCTTCAATACTTTTAAGCACTTTGATTGTAATTGGTGAGTTCTATCAAGCACAAACTTGGCATGTATCCTCGGAAAATATATCTAGAAGTTCTTTAAACATCAACCTGTTATAATTTTCTTCTCCTTATATCAACAATTAAGCACATGCCACAGAGAAATTTGATACTCTTGTACATTGTAACAGCCTGCCAAATTAAAACAGTTAAATGATTTTGCAGAATGTGTTTGCTTATGTTTACAGCATTAATGATGAACATATAATAGAAGAGATTTGATAAGTTACAGCTAGTGTGTACACGAATGGCCGTGTACATGTATATAATAGCCGTTTGATTAGATGACGGTGGAACTTATCCTACTCTAATTGTATCGTCAGGCGAGCTCTCGTTTACTGTAAACAGGACCACATGTGCACCATACTTTGTTTTTTGTTGATTTTGTTCTAGATTTTCCTTGGCATTTAAATGCTGAAACTGTTGGAACAGCAGATGAGTTTTGTTTTGTGGCATGTATATTTGTTCGTAACTGCCAGCCAGTTTATACTAACTTCCTGTTTATCTCGCAGGGATCACGGGCACCACACTGAAAGCATGAGAGAAAAAGTATATTGAAGAAATGCAGGTTTGTATATTAACACTTAATTATTTAATGTACACACAGAAAAGTATTATGTGCCAGACAGCCATCAAACAGGTGCTTGTAATAGTTTTGTCACTGCGGTCTGTGTATCGGCAGCCAAGTATATACTCATCATTATAAGTTTAAAAAGAGCTTATTTTCATTTGCTGTTATTTCTTATTAAAAGTTTAGTTTGTAGGTAATTAACTCCTTTATCTTGTGAGATTAGTGGTTTGTAAATATGGTGATAAACTAATAACTGTGATAAGGTGGTATCGTCAAGTTTCCTACAGATGTACTGTACATGTGTACGTATTCTGTATGGTTTTGGTTTGATTGTTTTTTGCATCCTATTAACAGCCAGGGACAGTTAAGGATGGCCTCCCGGTGTCACTATACGATGTGGGTGCATGTATTGAGTGCAGTATATTTGTGTATAAACCTTTTCTTGCAATAGGCCGAATCTTTTGCCCGTATAAAGTGCTACCAAAATGAAAACATTCACAATGAATTGATAATTCTGTGGTCCGTAGTCTGTCAGTCCAATGTCAACATTTTACTTTTGACAACTTCTTTTCAATAACCAAAAGCCCATGGTAATAATATGTTGCCACTAGGTACCTTTGACGAAGTGCTATAAAATGTCCTCCAACAAATTACGATGACCCACGTTATAGGTCAGGGGTCAGATCTGTAAAAGGGTTTTAAAACATTCTGAATAACCTGATATTTTACCTGTAGCTACATGTACTTAGGGTTATAATTGTGAGATTAAAATACCTGGTGGGCAATGCAGGCTCATTGGGCCTTTTAATTTACAGCATGTCCAATGACATGGCTGTTCCCCAGAGACAAATCCCAACTTCCCAAAATCCCAAACAATTCACATGTGTACAATATCAATTATATTGTAGTACAGTAAAATTGCCACTTAATTGCATTAGTTTATTGTAGCCGTCATCCACAAACTACCATTGGGACCATGTTTGTTTACTACAGTGACTATACATAGTGATCAGCTAACTAGAGTGTTTCTGGTCATTTCTAGAAAGTTTGGGAAGAGATTTATAATTTTAAGTGTAATCATTAAAACACTAAAGACTGGAATGTAGACCGACCATGACAGATGTTACCTGTTATTAGGTCATTCAGGTATTGATCGCCTGTTGTTATTTACCTGTTAATGAGATCACCTATAGTATAGAATCATCTGAATGCTATAAATAACTTGAACGGAAATGCCCAAAATCGTGGGTAGTTTGTGACTATGCGAGTATGACTAAGTGTGTTGTTGGCTGTCGTATATTATCTACCTGGTGTAGTTGTGGTGGAAAATTCCCCAGTGCTTGGTAGATCAGGTAGGCACATGTCCGCTGTTCACGTCCCAGGTTGTCCGTCCGTAGTCTGGTGTGGACGGTATGGAAGGTGAACTCTAACGACAGTCCACACAGTTGGCCAGCCGATAGGTAAATATTAATTACGACTCCTGTCCACTATGTACAGGTAAAAGTGAGGACTTAACACCTGTGATTATGTCGTTAACACTTTTGATCTTGACCACAGCGAAAGTTGACCAGGCTTTCACGTACACCGCTAGACTTTGTGTACACATTAATGTTTGGTTTAGATATAGGACGGACTGTTGATATCAACTTATTTTGTTGATAATTGTATGCTGTTGGTATCAAATCACTTTTGTTGATAATTGTCAGAAAAGACTTGATATCAACCTGTATTTGTTGATATATTGTGAACTGTTTTTGTTGAAGGTTGATGTCAACCTGATTGTATGCTAGAGTTGTGAAACTCAGCTTATATTGTGGACAGGATGTACATACATATTCGACATGGTAGGGAAATACTTATAGTGTAGTTTGTAATGAGGTAAGGGATGTGTTCTACTCTGTACAATGGAATCATCGGCCCCTGTGACATCATCAGCTCCTAGCTATATATAGAGAGAGGACTGAAAGGTATCCGATGGCTCACCTGTGGATTACCTGCCGAGGCGATGTGACATGTAAACTTTATTTACATTAAACAGTTGTTAAAATTGTGATCTAGAATCAAAATATAAGTATAAACTCGGAGAACAGACTCCTTTGTGATAATTGTTGAAGAAGACATTAATACACATACAGGTAATACCAGTTATCTGTGCTGACGATCAGCTGACATACTTAGCTCAGAGCTATACACACTGGTGATATATGTAAAGTGCCTGTCATACCTGGGTCATACACCTAGACAAAGTGAAAATTATAGTTCTGTAATTGTAACTAATTTCTTAGCTTCACTTTTAACTAAATTCAAATATTGCGATGATACATCAATTGTGATACCACATTGTACTGTTTGATGTTTTCCAATGAAATACATGTATATAAACATAACCAGGATTTTTGAATATCATAATTTAATTTGTCAGCTATTTCTAGGATACAGATTTACCTTTAGCCATAATGTTACACTGCTAAAACGTATACCATAATAGCCATAATTAGCGCCCAGGGCACCTACTGATATAAAAAAAATGATTCCAAAGGGGGGCGCTTAATAGGATAACAGCACTTAAAGATTTGGTCGAAAATTAATCATTTTTATAAAGTCAATAAGTACAATGTTTTGTGACCAGAATGGGCAGTACTCATGATGTGCGATCAAATATTATTGTCATCAATTTATTGAAGTCATTATAATGTGTTTTTTCATATGTTATTTAACTTATTTTTATTAGAATGGCAATGTATCAATATAAGCAGTGCAAACTTTTATTGGTAGGTTAACTATGGAGCCGAATAAATAGGCTAGTGCTGTCAATTAATATACCGGTATATTGCAATGTATCAATAGAAATGTGTTGCACCGCTGTACAAAATTGAAATACCATTTTTTTGTGATACAGGTTAATTTTGAATTCTTACATTTAATCTTGCCCAATTTCCTTAAATATTTTGCATGAATTCCAAGAAAAACAGTAAAACTGGTTGAAGGGGAACCAATTTTGTATAAATAGTGAGTCTGGTCCACCCCATGGGTCTGAGGATGGGGCCTGATAAGGTAAATATAGCAATTTCTCTGTAATTGTACTTCTTCTTTGAAAATGGATTTAAGGATTTGTTACATATTTAGTGTAAAACAAAAAAAAATAATCTTGGTTGAAGGGGTTTTGTATAAATTGTGAGTCTGCCCCTCCCCCAGGGGCCTGAGGGGTGCATGGGGCCAAGTCAAATTATATTGCATGACCCATGGTTTTAAAAAGCACTTGTTGACAGGATATCTCAAGTTATACATGATTATAATTACTGCAATGCAATTTGGCAAGATGATAAAGTTAAAGGTAAAGAGGAATTCAAGAAACGGATAAAATCTGGACGATTTAAATTTCAAGTTAATGTTGGTTGCTTTCAATAGATATGTCAAGGGGAACATTTTCTGTAAAAGGTAAACTTATGATTATTCACATGGTCAGGTCACCATGTTTGTGAAAATAACCATACGTAGTCAGAGGTGGTACGTACTAGCAGAGGTGCCTCATTATCTGTTATTGCTGGGTCTGGTTATTAATGAGCTACGTGTACCTGATAAGGCGGTAGTCCCAGCCCTCCTTGTATAGAACTACAGCCAGGAAAACAGGGGTACTTTGTATGTAGTTTTCCCTAGTGGTGACCAGATGAAGTTAGTGGAGGATCTTTATTGATGTAAGGTAGGACAAACAATGGTATACTACAACTGCCCCTGGTTTCATCAACATTCCTTAACTTAAAATTCTCCGGAGAAAAGCATTACAAAAGTTAAGGAGAAAATCCTTAGTTGAGGAACTTTTCTTATCCCCTGTAATGTTTTCATGTGGAGATTTTTAAGTTTCCTTAAGTTAAGAAACATTGAGGAAACCGGGGCCAGGTAAAGAAATTTTGTCACCATTATTATCTGCATGAGTACAGGGTAGGGGTATACAGTCAATTTCCTCTTTATATGTTGCATTTGTCAGACAAAAACATGAGGAACCAGAGTACATTGTGTCGAGGTACCACAGAGTACTTAAGCATTGATCACAATTTTTTTTAGTTTCACTGTTTTAATCCGCTTAGCGGATTCTTACAAAAGGTTGCACGCAAAAATTTGTTCATAAACCCGTGAAACTAAAAAATGATTGACATCAACGCTTATAATAAATTTTTGAAATTTAATTTTCAAATTTAATACATGTTTATGTACAATTTGACTGATCTAACAAGGGATTCTTTTTTACAAATCAATACTCAACGTCAATTGCCGCATTGTGACACACATTTTTCGCACCATTTTCAGATTTTTTTTCATAGAGGTATGAAAAAAAAATCTCAACCAATCAGAAAGCCGCATTCTGCATACAATAAATGGAAAATTAACTATATTGAGTTGAGGTACCAGAGTACATTGAGTTGAGGTACCAGAGTACATTGAGTTGGGGTACCAGAGTACATTGAGTTGAGGTACCAGATCACATTGAGTTGAGGTACCAGAGTACATTGAGTTGGGGTACCAGAGTACATTGAGTTGAGGTACCAGAGTACATTGAGTTGAGGTACCAGAGTACATTGAGTTGAGGTACCAGAGTACATTGAGTTGAGGTACCAGATCACATTGAGTTGAGGTACCAGAGTACATTGAGTTGAGGTACCAGATCACATTGAGTTGGGGTACCAGAGTACATTGAGTTGGGGTACCAGAGTACATTGAGTTGGGGTACCAGAGTACATTGAGTTGAGGTACCAGATCACATTGAGTTGAGGTACCAGAGTACATTGAGTTAGGGCATATTTAAGGTCAGGGTTTAAGTATCTGAGTGTTGGGTAGGACTAAACAAGGGTTAAGATGCCTGAATCATTAGGTAAGATCAAGCCTCCTGGAGTAGGGTAATACACTCTGTCCCTAAACTTTCTGGTAGATACCACTGTAGTACAGTGTTTCCCTGTTTGTACAGGTTAGGTATGTGTTCCTGATATCAGGCAGAATCCAGACTTTACATGACCAGGTGTTGATACACCCGTAATGTCACATAGTTTGTCAGACTTCCCACACAGATAGAGATCATTACCAGGCACTTGTAGTTTAACTCAAACTTTCTATTCTCTGTTTAACTGTCAGCTTTCCCAGGGTTTGAAGTAGATATCTTGAGACTTGTTTTACCTGTAAGGTTTAGGAGTGTTAACCTATTGGCCAGACTCCAGTCCCTGTGATATGTGTAGTCTATACTTAAACAACAAAGGACTTCTATTTCCTGTATAAACATATGTGTATCTGCCCTGTTAAATCGTGTCAGGAATCAGTTTATACTTCCATGCACCTGAACATACTTTCAGTAGTAATTAATGGTGTAAGATCCTGGATAAGAGATGTGGTTACAGGTGTCCTGTTGATAAGTGTGATCTGTATCAGAAGAGGTGGCTGTCTTTGTCACTAAGTATCCTGTGTTGTTTTTCAGACTTACCTGGTGGTACCAAGGACAGGTACCAGCCGCACCATGTGACAGGTGTGGGGATCGCGAGGATCGCGAGTCCAGTGTAGTTGTAGGTGTCCACTTCCCACAAAGACCTAAGACTGTACTGGTCAAGTTTTGGCCACCGGTCATCATGGCAGTGCAGACTTCCATCACAATGACACCTGGTCGTATACGAAACAAAGGACCGGACTTTCTACGCAATCGGGTCAGCAGCAGTAACAACAATATCTTTGGTGAGTTTATAATTAGTTCATTTCTACACCTTAGCTTACACTGTTTTTGCTCACCTGACCCAAAGGGCCAAATGGTACGAGTGTGTAATTTGATTTATTTACATTCTCCTAGGGACTGTGCCAAAGTATATGATGTCGACAACAATATATGTAAACACAGCTATGTAATCAACAATAGTACATGGGTTGTACATGTCTCTGCCTTAGTAACTAATGATTCTGTATAAAGCTGACTATACATGTCTCTACCAGTAACTAATGATTCTGTATAAAGCTGACTTTACATGTCTCTACCAGTAACTAATGATTCTGTATAAAGCTGACTTTACATGTCTCTACCAGTAACTGATGATTCTGTATAAAGCTGACTATACATGTCTCTACCAGTAACTGATGATTCTGTTTAAAGCTGACTGTACATGTCTCTACCAGTAACTGATGATTCTGTATAAAGCTGACTGTACATGTCTCTACCAGTAACTGATGATTCTGTATAAAGCTGACCATACATGTCTCTACCAGTAACTGATGATTCTGTATAAAGCTGACCATACATGTCTCTACCAGTAACTGATGATTCTGTATAAAGCTTACTATACATGTCTCTACCAGTAACTAATGATTCTGTTTAAAGCTGACCATACATGTCTCTACCAGTAACTAATGATTCTGTATAAAGCTGACTATACATGTCTCTACCAGTAACTGATGATTCTGTTTAAAGCTGACCATACATGTCTCTGCCTTAGTAACTAATGATTCCATATAAAGCTGACCATACATGTCTCTACCAGTAACTGATGATTCTGTATAAAGCTGACTATACATGTCTCTACCAGTAACTGATGATTCCATATAAAGCTGACTATACATGTCTCTACCAGTAACTGATGATTCTGTATAAAGCTTACTATACATGTCTCTACCAGTAACTAATGATTCTGTTTAAAGCTGACCATACATGTCTCTACCAGTAACTAATGATTATGTATAAAGCTGACTATACATGTCTCTACCAGTAACTGATGATTCTGTTTAAAGCTGACCATACATGTCTCTGCCTTAGTAACTAATGATTCTGTATAAAGCTGACTGTACATGTCTCTACCAGTAACCGATGATTCTGTATAAAGCTGACTATACATGTCTCTACCAGTAACTGATGATTCTGTATAAAGCTGACTATACATGTCTCTACCAGTAACTGATGATTCTGTATAAAGCTGACTATACATGTCTCTACCAGTAACTGATGATTCTGTATAAAGCTGACTATACATGTCTCTACCAGTAAGTAATGATCTGTATAAAGCTGACTATACATGTCTCTGCCAGTAACTGATGATTCTGTATAAAGCTGACTATACATGTCTCTGCCAGTAACTGATGATTCTGTATAAAGCTGACTATACATGTCTCTACCAGTAACTAATGATTCTGTATAAAGCTGACTATACATGTCTCTGCCAGTAACTGATGATTCTGTATAAAGCTGACTATACATGTCTCTACCAGTAACTAATGATTCTGTATAAAGCTGACTGTACATGTCTCTACCAGTAACTGATGATTCTGTATAAAGCTGACTGTACATGTCTCTACCAGTAACTGATGATTCTTTATAAAGCTGACTATACATGTCTCTACCAGTAACTAATGATTCTGTATAAAGCTGACTATACATGTCTCTGCCAGTAACCAATGATTCTGTTTAAAGCTGACTATACATGTCTCTACTAGTAACTGATGATTCTGTATAAAGCTGACTATACATGTCTCTATCAGTAACTGACGATTCTGTATAAAGCTGACTATACATGTCTTGATTTTTTTAATCCCTGCTTTTGTAGAAACTGAAGAAATGCATATAAAATAAAAACTTTATAAATAAAAAAATATTTCTGCCCTATTACAGTGTGGAATTAATTAATCTAAATTTTACAGTTAAACTGACAATGCATGATCTGTGGCTGAATAATGTAGGATTATGACCTCATAGCTATAATGATAACCTAAGCATTTTGTCTGAGAGAGTAGACATTGCTTCTAATCCAAGTTATATATGGAGTAATTCGTGGGAATAACAGTAACTTGGTTGTCGATCATATATATCTAGATATTAATCAAGAGTCATTTTTGCGAATTGCTGATGATGCAGAAAAAGATTTTTTAAGACAAAGAGAAAGGATCAGCTGTTGCATTTAGAGGGACAATCTGATTTGATTTAAACTCTCTGGAGAATAAGTGTAACCTTATTAGGTGCGATAAGAAGCATTACTGAGGTATTGCTGGGCTGACTGCTGTGGTACATTCAGGGTACTGACGTAACACCGGCCCACTTTATGCCTGATGCATGTTCCTAGTTGTATACACCTTAAGCTTGGAAGCATTGATCTTCATAACTGCAGAAGTCTAGTACAGCAGCACATAGCTGTAGTATTGAGAGCTCTGATTGAGTATTCCAGAGAAGTCTCATTGATTTAATTTACCTCATCAACAATATATTAGTTACTGCTATGGTAGTGACGTCAACGAAGTGCAGTATATATGTATATATATATATAAATCCATGAAGTTTGCCAGACAATTTCACATCCCACAATGGATTTATAGTCAATATATTTCATTTTATTTCTACATAATGAACCTGCACTAATCTCCAATTTTTCACCAACAACTCAAAATCTGCGATACATTTAAAGTGCTTTTAACTCATCCACCCTTGAAATTTCATAATGATTGATTCCAACATTTGAGTTGGAAGAGTTAAACTGCATCTTCAGGGGTGGAATGAGTAAATGATAATTTTCTATTCTTACTGTTTTTCCACATTACCAAGTAATAATGACTTTCTTAGATATAATTAGTATAAAGAAGAAAATTGTATAAAATATATGAAATTGAATTATGAAGTATTAATCAGGAGACCAATTTCTGGTGTATAACCCCAGGTATGTATCACAGTGAATCACTTTCTGACTTTTTGGAAATATAATACATTCTTGGATTTTGTGTTACCAAGTAATAATGACTTTCTTAGATATAATTAGTATAAAGAAGAAAATTGTATAAAATATATGAAATTGAAGTATGAAGTATTAATCAGGAGACCAATTTCTGGTGTATAACCCCAGGTATGTATCACAGTGAATCACTTTCTGACTTTTTGGAAATATAATACATTCTTGGATTTTGTGTTTTAAATGAACAAATAGCACCATAAATAATAATATTCAGTCATCATGCCTTAGCTGATTCTTATCCTGGTAGTGTGCTCCATATCTAAAATGATGTTCCCATGTAACTGGTCTGTCACGTACATCTATACCTATAGCCAGTGAAATTTCCTAATTTTTACTTCAGTGATACTTCATGGAACAATAACTGTTTTAAGATCACTACACTGCAGTTACTAAAGGTCCATGGTACTTATAATTGGCTGGTTGCATGCTTGGATGAAGGGCTTGCAAGTTTGTTCAAATGCATGACCTTGACCTACTTTCAAGGTCACAGAGGTCAAATACTTTAAAACTTTCCAACAAACACTTTACAGTTACAAATGTGAGATTAATATCAGGAGAGCAAAATGCAGGCCCATTGGGCCTCTTGTTGATCATTGTAAAAGAAAATATATGGAGATATGAATTGTAAGATGTTGCTCGGCGTGGATGCCTGACAGGTGCTAATATCCACTATGGAAACTGCTGTACAGTTGTATGTGCTTATACATGTAGGGGAGAACGCCCATTTGTTTTAGAGTTTGAATGTATCACTGACTTTAAGAATTGGCATTTTGAAGAGGTTGGTGCACCTTCAGTATGGCAGTGTACAAGTGTGTTTAAGATACTCCACTGATAATTAACTATCTAAAGAGGCCTGTGTTATTGAACTGTAGTGGGTTTATATATATGACATTGTGTGTCAGTGGAGCCTGCCTGTCAGAGAGAGCTTCACTGCTGCCTACTCACAGACCTAGCAGCTAGCTACAGTCTGGTGTCGGCCTTGTTTTCTACTTAAGTATGGTTCTACTGTGTTTCACCTGGACCATTATACCTGTTACATCTAATAGTTGAGAGTTATACCGCCAGGAAACACACATCTGCTTCTGTGTTGGAAATAAGTTGTGCCAGGTTGGAAGGTATTTCTACTCTATATTCTTTGGGAAGGATATTTTCTGTCTATGGTAGGTACGTACATGTTCAGGTCTTTTAGTTTGTAAAATTTTACAATGTGTACACTTTATGTTGACATTATAATGTGTACACTCTATGTTGACCTTAGGATGTTGTCACTTTATGATGACCTTGCAATGTGTTCACTTTATGTTGAACTAGCTAGGCCTTCTTACAATGTGGACGGGGGGGGGGTAACCGTTGTACCTTATTGTACAATATATGGGTGAAGCTGGTTCATATCAAGTCTGCAACTCTTGGTTAACTGCGAAACTCTAGAATTTATGACGGTTTTGCATTCCTCCTTTATTTCTATGTTCTCTATAAGAAAGGAATTACACTGGAGCCGGGTTTACCTTGTGTACCTCATTATTATACATCAGTGTTGGGAATCGGTTGGGATTTTCATAATCGATTATTATTTAGACTTAAGTTACTAATCAATCAATTATAATCAGAAAAGATTGTTCCAAAAAAAAAAGTCATGTTTAATGACTGCAGTGCTGAAGTTTACTTGTTCTGAATATTATAGTATTTTATGCAGTGTACTGAAAGAACATCTTTGTGACTATCATTGATTGGTTATAATTTTGTTGGATTTGATATTTATATGATACCTATACTGTAATAGAAACAGTGTTTGATTACTAGAATGAAGAAAAACAGTATACATTGTCCTTGCTTAACAAATTGTGTTTTCTTCTTCATGATTTCACATTTTGCATGTCCTTCAATAGTTAAGCTAATGAGTAAAGAGTCGCCACTGGCTGGACACACATATAAATAACAGGACAACATGGACCGAACCTTCAACTGAACAGGTGATGCAAACGATAGAAGCAGGCCAGAATTACCGCTGAGTTAAAAATTGGTGTTGATTGTTTTTTTTTGTTTTTCAAATAATCGATTTTTGAAATTTATAATCGATCATCGCCACAGCAGGAATAACTGATTGATTATTGATTATTCATCCAAACACTGTTATACATTGTACATGTATATGGCCGTCATTTTGAAAAATTCTCAACTTCAACCACTGATGAATGATGCCTAATTTATGTAATCAGGCCTAAAATTTTGACATATCAGTGGCAGGTGACTGAAACTAAAAACCATGTTTATTTTCATTTATGCACAGACAGGGCCTGCCACACATTTGCAGACATAACCTCTCAGTCATAATTTTCAAACAGTTGAGATTCTTACCCCAAATTGCTGTTCATAAAAAGACAAATGTTTTCCATGAAGTGATCATGACTGCTTCATGATAATAAAAAATATATGACCATTTCCAAAGTCACATATAGTCAAATGATTAAAAACAAAGGATCTAAGGTGGTGAATTCAGCAGGTTACACGCTGGGCTGAAGGGCTTTGAAGTTTGTTCAGCTTAATAACCTTGTTAGACTTCCAAGGTCGCTGGGATCAAAATAATGCGCTAAAATCTTTAAAACAGGCTCTAAAGAGGACTTACATGTCAATTTCATTGATACATTTTATATATTTATAACAATTTTTACTGCATTTTCCATGCATCATGAAAAACTATTGGTTATAATGTGACATTTCTTTTGGGGAATAGATATCATCAGACTGAACACACAGGGCACCTGTTGTCTGCCCTTGGTGTGACCTGGGACGGAACCAACCCTATACCGGGTATATATATCTCTGTGTAGCACTATACAGCAAAGCTTTGTTGGGTCAGCCAAATCAATATTAGTATTGGTCTGTGGCTGTATCAGACATGCCCAGTTCATCAATAGTCTATATATTTTACCCGGCTGTGTGGACGGCTGATTGATGTGTGCACTAGTTGCTGTACTGGTATGGGGAAAGTTATAGCTTGTATTCAGGTGCCTTTCTTACCAACCACAGGGTATTGTTAAGTAAATGTTGTCCTACATCTGATAAAAAGGCTGAAACATCAAGGTATAAAGGGCTGAAACATCAATGTACAAAGGGCTGAAACATCAAGGTATAAAGGGCTGAAACATCAATGTACAAAGGGCTGAAACATCAATGTACAAAGGGCTGAAACATCAATGTACAAAGGGCTGGAACATCAAGGTACAGAGGGCTGAAACATCAAGGTATAAAGGGCTGGAACATCAAGGTACAGAGGGCTGAAACATCAAGGTATAAAGGGCTGAAACATCAAGGTATAAAGGGCTGAAACATCAAGGTATAAAGGGCTGAAACATCAAGGTATAAAGGGCTGAAACATCAAGGTATAAAGGGCTGAAACATCAAGGTATAAAGGGCTGAAACATCAATGTACAAAGGGCTGAAACATCAAGGTATAAAGGGCTGAAACATCAATGTATAAAGGGCTGAAACATCAATGTATAAAGGGCTGAAACATCAAGGTATAAAGGGCTGAAACATCAAGGTATAAAGGGCTGAAACATCAAAGTATAAAGGGCTGAAACATCAATGTATAAAGGGCTGAAACATCAATGTATAAAGGGCTGAAACATCAAGGTATAAAGGGCTGAAACATCAATGTATAAAGGGCTGAAACATCAATGTATAAAGGGCTGAAACATCAATGTACAAAGGGCTGGAACATCAAGGTACAAAGGGCTGAACCATCAAGGTACAAAGGGCTGAAGCATCAATGTATAAAGGACTGAAACATCAAGGTACAAAGGACTGAAACATCAAGGTACAAAGGGCTGAATCACCAAGGTACAAAGGACTGAAACATCAAGGTACAAAGGGCTGAAACATCAAGGTACAAAGGGCTGAAACATCAAGGTACAAAGGGCTGAAACATCAAGGTACAAAGGGCTGAAACAGCAAGGCACAAAGGGCTGAAACATCAAGGTGCACAGGGCTGTATCACCAAGGTACAAAGGGCTGAAACATCAAGGTACAAAGGGCTGAAACATCAAGGTACACAGGGCTGTATCATCAAGGTACAAAGGGTTAAAACATCAAGGCACAAAGGACTTAAACATCAAGGCACAAAGGGCTGAAACATCGATGTACAAAGGGCTGAAACATCAAGGTACAAAGGGCTGAAACATCAAGGTACAAAGGGCTGAAACATCAAGGTACAAAGGGCTGAAACATCAAGGTAAAAAAGGTTGAAACATCAAGGTAAAAGGACTGAAACATCTGATAAAAAGGACTGAAACATCAAGGTACATTTGTACAAAGGACTGAAACATCAAGGTACAAAGGGCTGAAACATCAAGGTATAAAGGGCTGAAACATCAAGGTACAAATGGCTGAAACATCAAGGTACAAAGGGCTGAAACATCAAAGTACAAAGGGCTGAAACATCAAGGTACAAAGGGCTGAAACATCAAGGTACAAAGGGCTGAAACATCAAGGTACAAAGGGCTGAAACATCAAGGTACAAAGGGCTGAAACATCGATGTACAAAGGACTGAAACATCAAGGTACAAATGACTGAAACATCAAGGTACAAAGGGCTGAAACATCAAGGTACAAAGGGCTGAAACATCAAGGTACAAAGGACTGAAACATCAAGGTACAAAGGGCTGAAACATCAAGGTACAAAGGGCTGAAACATCAAGGTACAAAGGACTGAAACATCAAGGTACAAAGGACTGAAACATCAAGGTACAAAGGGCTGAATCATCAAGGTACAAAGGGCTGAAACATCAAGGTACAAAGGGCTGAAACATCAATGTACAAAGGGCTGAAACATCAATGTACAAAGGGCTGAAACATCAAGGTACAAAGGGCTGTATCACCAAGGTACAAAGGGCTGAATCATCAAGGTACAAAGGGCTGTATCACCAAGGTACAAAGGACTGAAACATCAATGTACAAAGGACTGAAACATCAAGGTACAAAGGACTGAAACATCAAGGTACAAAGGGCTGAAACATCAAGGTACAAAGGGCTGTATCACCTAGGTACAAAGGGCTGAATCATCAAGGTACAAAGGGCTGTATCACCAAGGTACAAAGGGCTGAAACATCAAGGTACAAAGGGCTGAAACATCAAGGTACAAAGGGCTGAAACATCAATGTACAAAGTGCTGAAACATCAAGGTACAAAGGGCTGAAACATCAAGGTACAAAGGGCTGAAACATCAAGGTACAAAGGGCTGAAACATCGATGTACAAACGACTGAAACATCAAGGTACAAATGACTGAAACATCAAGGTACAAAGGGCTGAAACATCAAGGTACAAAGGGCTGAAATATCAAGGTACAAAGGGCTGTATCACTAAGGTACAAAGGGCTGAAACATCAATGTACCAAGGGCTGAAACATCAATGTACAAAGGACTGAATCATCAAGGTACAAAGGACTGAAACATCAAGGTACAAAGGGCTGAATCATCAAGGTACAAAGGGCTGTATCACCAAGGTACAAAGGGCTGAAACATCAATGTACAAAGGACTGAAACATCAAGGTACAAAGGGCTGAAACATCAAGGTTCAAAGGGCTGAAACATCAAGGTACAAAGGGCTGTATCACCAAGGTACAAAGGGCTGAAACATCAATGTACAAAGGACTGAAACATCAAGGTACAAAGGGCTGAATCACCAAGGTACAAAGGGCTGAAACATCAAGGTACAAAGGGCTGAAACATCAAGGTACAAAGGGCTGAAACATCAATGTACAAAGGACTGAAACATCAAGGTACAAAGGGCTGTATCACCAAGGTACAAAGGACTGAAACATCAATGTACAAAGGACTGAAACATCAATGTACAAAGGACTGAAACATCAAGGTACAAAGGGCTGTATCACCAAGGTACAAAGGGCTGAATCATCAAGGTACAAAGGGCTGTATCACCAAGGTACAAAGGGCTGAAACATCAAGGTACAAAGGGCTGAAACATCAATGTACAAAGGACTGAAACATCAAGGTACAAAGGGCTGTATCACCAAGGTACAAAGGGCTGAAACATCAATGTACAAAGGGCTGAAACATCAATGTATAATGGACTGAAACATCAAGGTACAAAGGACTGAAACATCAAGGTACAAAAGGCTGTATCACCAAGGTACAAAGGGCTGAAACATCAAGGTACAAAGGGCTGAAACATCAAGGTACAAAGGGCTGAAACATCAAGGTACAAAGGGCTGAAATATCAATGTACAAAGGACTGAAACATCAAGGTACAAAGGGCTGAAACATCAAGGTACAAAGGGCTGAAACATCAATGTACAAAGGGCTGAAACATCAAGGTACAAAGGGCTGAAATATCAATGTACAAAGGACTGAAACATCAAGGTACAAAGGGCTGAAACATCAAGGTACAAAGGGCTGAAACATCAAGGTACAAAGGGCTGAAACATCAAGGTACAAAGGGCTAAAACATCAAGGTACAAAGGACTGAAACATCAAGGTACAAAGGGCTGAAACATCAAGGTACAAAGGACTGAAACATCAAGGTACAAAGGGCTGAAACATCAAGGTACAAAGGGCTGAAACATCAAGGTACAAAGGGCTGAAACATCAAGGTACAAAGGGCTGAAACATCAAGGTACAAAGGGCTGAAACATCAAGGTACAAAGTACAAAGGACTGAAACATCAAGGTACAAAGGGCTGAATCATCAAGGTACAAAGGGCTGAAACATCAAGGTACAAAGGGCTGAAGCATCAAGGTACCAAGGGCCCAATTTTCTTCAAGGTCACCAATGGTCCATCCTTCAAGGTCACCAATGGTCCATCCTTCAAGGTCACCAATGGCTCAAATTTCAAGGACCAACTCTTTAAAGTACCAAGGGGTCAATGTTCAATATACCAAGGGTTCAGTCTTCATGGTACCAAGGGCTGAATCTTCAAGGTACCAATTAGGGCTCAAATTCCAAAGTACCAAGGGCCCAAAAGGTTCATTCTTCAAGGTACAAAGGGCTCAGTGTTCAAGGTACTAAGGTCTGTAAGGTACAAGGGTTAAATTTGTTTTTAACAGGGTCTTTTGAATGACTGAAAGAGCATAGGTACTGATATTTGACCTGGTCTCCAAGCTGTGTGGGAGTAATGTTGGACGTGAGGTCTGACCTGCTGTTCTCCAAGCTGTGTGGGAGTAATGTTGGAGATGAGGTCTGACCTGCCGTTCTCCAAGCTGTGTGGGAGTAATGTTGGAGATGAGGTCTGACCTGCTGTTCTCCAAGCTGTGTGGGAGTAATGTTGAAGATGAGGTCTGACCTGCTGTTCTCCAAGCTGTGTGGGAGTAATGTTGAAGATGAGGTCTGACCTGCTGTTCTCCAAGCCGCGTGGGAGTAATGTTGAAGATGAGGTCTGACCTGCCGTTCTCCAAGCTGTGTGGGAGTAATGTTAAAGATGAGGTCTGACCTGCCGTTCTCCAAGCTGTGTGGGAGTAATGTTGGAGATGAGGTCTGACCTGCCGTTCTCCAAGCTGTGTGGGAGTAATGTTGGAGATGAGGTTTGACCTGCCGTTCTCCAAGCTGTGTGGGAGTAATGTTGGAGATGAGGTCTGACCTGCTGTTCTCTGTGTGGGAGTAATGTTGGAGATGAGGTCTGACCTGCCGTTCTCCAAGCTGTGTGGGAGTAATGTTGGAGATGAGGTTTGACCTGCCGTTCTCCAAGCTGTGTGGGAGTAATGTTGGAGATGAGGTCTGACCTGCTGTTCTCTGTGTGGGAGTAATGTTGGAGATGAGGTCTGACCTGCCGTTCTCCAAGCTGTGTGGGAGTAATGTTGGAGATGAGGTTTGACCTGCCGTTCTCCAAGCTGTGTGGGAGTAATGTTGGAGATGAGGTCTGACCTGCCGTTCTCCAAGCTGTGTGGGAGTAATGTTGGAGATGAGGTCTGACCTGCCGTTCTCTGTGTGGGAGTAATAAATGTCAGAATCAAGCCTCATGTCATATGTTACATTCTTCTAATTTTCCTGGCAGTGAGATGGAAGTAAAAATTGTTTCAGTGTAAGAATTACATAACTGGAGTTTGTGGTACTAATCAGATCCATTAGAAGGCTTATTTACTGACTACTGCGGCTATGACTTGAGGCGATGGTACAGGGTCTACATAGCTCGATCTTCAGGCAGCAGTCTCTTGTCTATATTCCACGTGGTTCTGGCTGCCACAAAACCTCCTACCAAACACAACAGTGTTGTCCTTTAGAATTTCATTAGTGAATAATTGTTTAATCTTTCAGCAAGTTTCCACATATAACTTGTGTAGACCTGTAAAATGAGAGTTTCTACTTTTCCTGATTGTCTCATTAATTGTTATAGGGTATGTAAATAATGTCTGAGTATCTAAATAATGTCTGTGTATCTAAATAATGTCTGTGTATCTAAATAATGTCTGTGTATCTAAATAATGTCTGGGTATCTAAATAATGTCTGTGTATCTAAATAATGTCTGGGTATCTAAATAATGTCTTTGTATCTAAATAATGTCTGGGTATCTAAATAATGTCTGGGTATCTAAATAATGTCTGTGTATCTAAATAATGTCTGTGTATCTAAATAATGTCTGAGTATCTAAATAATGTCTGAGTATCTAAATAATGTCTGAGTATCTCAATAATGTCTGAGTATCTCAATAATGTCTGAGTATCTAAATAATGTCTGTGTATCTAAATAATGTCTGAGTATCTATATAATGTCTGAGTATCTCAATAATGTCTGAGTATCTAAATAATGTCTGGGTATCTCAATAATGTCTGTGTATCTAAATAATGTCTGTGTATCTAAATAATGTCTGAGTATCTATATAATGTCTGAGTATCTAAATAATGTCTGTGTATCTAAATAATGTCTGAGTATCTAAATAATGTCTGTGTATCTTAATAATGTCTGGGTATCTAAATATGTCTGAGTATCTATATAATGTCTGAGTATCTAAATAATGTCTGAGTATCTCAATAATGTCTGGGTATCTAAATAATGTCTGAGTATCTAAATAATGTCTTGGTATCTAAATAATGTCTGAGTATCTCAATAATGTCTGAGTATCTCAATAATGTCTGGGTATCTAAATAATATCTGGGTATCTAAATATGTCTGAGTATCTATATAATGTCTGAGTATCTAAATAATATCTTGGTATCTAAATAATGTCTTGGTATCTAAATAATGTCTGAGTATCTATATAATGTCTGAGTATCTATATAATGTCTGTGTATCTCAATAATGTCTGAGTATCTAAATAATGTCTGTGTATCTCAATAATATCTGAGTATCTAAATAATGTCTGAGTATCTAAATAATGTCTGAGTATCTAAATAATGTCTGAGTATCTCAATAATGTCTGTGTATCTCAATAATGTCTGGGAATCTAAATAATGTCTGAGTATCTAAATAATGTCCGGGTATCTAAATAATGTCTGAGTATCTCAATAATGTCTGGGTATCTAAATAATGTCTGTGTATCTCAATAATGTCTGTGTATCTAAATAATGTCTGAGTATCTAAATAATGTCTGAGTATCTAAATAATGTCTGGGTATCTAAATAATGTCTGTGAATCTAAATAATGTCTGAGTATCTAAATAATGTCTGGGTATCTAAATAATGTCTGTGAATCTAAATAATGTCTGAGTATCTAAATAATGTCTGGGTATCTAAATAATGTCTGTGTATCTAAATAATGTCCGGGTATCTAAATGATGTCTGTGTATCTAAATAATGTCTGGGTATCTAAATAATGTCTGGGTATCTAAATAATGTCTTGGTATCTAAATAATGTCTGTGTATCTAAATAATGTCTGTGTATCTAAATAATATCTGTGTATCTAAATAATGTCTGTGTATCTAAATAATGTCTGAGTATCTTAATAATGTCTGTGTATCTAAATAATGTCTCTGTATCGAAATAATGTATGGGTATCTAAATGTCTGAGTATCTGTTTTCATTATATAATTATATCAGGTTTGTTGTGTATAATTTTCTGCCTTTTTCATGCATACATACAATTCTGATCAAGAAGAAAGCTCTGGAGTGTACTAGCACAGTGTCCAATGTGTTATAATAAAAGGTTCCATACAAATCTTAGACACCACAGAGTCTCTATAGAGAATGAAGGAGACAGACAATAAGCCGTGAAAACCCCTGCTATATACATGTATATAAACCCACATTGTCAGATGGAAGCTTAGTTGTGGCGTACGTCCCTTCTTTACTGTGCTAAACACACAAGGCAATGCATGAGTTAGGAGGGAAGTTGCCTCACCAAATTAAATATGTTTTGCCTATTAATTTCCTACCGGGGAAGCTGGAGGGTACGAATACTTTACCTGCCGTCTATCCGTCTGTCACCTTTTTGGGGTGTCCACTGAATTATCGGAAATTTTCAAAGTTCAAGGGCCGTAACTCTGTAAAATATAATTCAACTGTAACCAAATTAGAACTTGACCTAGATAACCCTATAATGTATCTGTATACCAAATATCAGTTCAATATGTGCACATGTTGCAGAGATAATCCCTGCAACGTGTGCACATATACGCACTGATAATGCAGTTTCCGTGCATTATCTCTGCTACATGTGCACATATTGAACTTAAATTTAGTATACATATACATCATGGGGATATCTACGTGAAGTCCCTGTAATTTGTTTAATGAATCATTGCATCTTATATTAATGTAATAACTTGAGGGGGCCAATAGGGGACATGTATTGCTTCAGCAGTTCTCGATATGCTTTTTATTACTGCAATCATTCACACCAAGGGAAATCGTGAGCTGTTATTCATTAGCAGCATAGTAAATTGATCAATGTTTTTATTTTTGATTCCTGCAGCACATCGACGTAAGAGTGCAGTCGAGCTGTTAGAAGCATCCAAGAGTGAGTACGTCAAAAGTCAGAGTGTTCTGAAGACAAGACAGGAGCTAAAACATCCCGAGAATTTACACATAGGGAAGTAAGTAACACATAACAACATGTAAGGTTCTTCAACTGGAAAAGCTTCATCTTGTATTTTTGTATTCCACCATTATCAGATGGTGGGCTACATATCCAAGTTGGCCTTTTTCTGTGGTCCATCATGGTTTGTTATTGGGATTTCTTGTAAAATACTGGATGAATCTTTCTCAAATTTCATTTATAAATAGGTTTCTCTTGATCCTTAGATTTTGCTGAGAGGAGATGTATCCTTGTTTTTACATTTTTCAAATTTCATATAGTTAAAGATTTAATACACCCAAGTCATGGAAAAAGTTCATTTACATCTAAGAACAGTTGACGATCATCAATGACCGGCACCAAGATCACTCTGGAAACCTTGTCTGATAATATTGCATATCAGATTGAAAAGTTTGTTGAAAAAAATTTAAAAAAATAAAAATGAATCATTGCATGAAGTACAAATTATGATAAGGAAAATTAATTAGCATGGGAGAGATAAGCCTTCGGCCACTGATAGTGTGACATACTTGGGTTTAGGAGATTCTGTAAATAGATGTACGGTAATAGCTTTGGTTTATGTAAGAAATCTTCTTTGTTGGACTTAACATACTGAATCTGCTTATTGTGCACGAAACACGAGCAGCTGACAGTTTCTGCTCCTGCCCAGTTTGAGTTAACACACTACTCTCTGTCATTTATTATTCAGTGTATACTGGGATTCCAGTCAAACCTTCCTCCAGTACTTAAAGCACATAAATTGTACTATTCAACAGAAAGTCTACCTAGCTGATTAGAAATCATGTTAGCAAAAGATGCATCTAATATAGCGACCCACCAGGTCAAATAAGAGACAGAATTTTTATGACCCAAAGGGTCAGGATGACCTGTAGCGATCGTGCATTGTCTGTTGTCCGACGTGCAATGATTCGTCCGTGAACTTTTTCTTCAAAGGACTTCTTCTCAATAACCGAAAGGCCCAGAGTGATGATACAAAGGTTAATGCATGCAGCATGTCAGGTTGAAGGGCTACCAAGTTTGTTAAGATATGAATGACCTTGATATACGTTCAAGGTCACAGGTGTCAAATGTGTGAAAATCTTCGAGCAACTTCTTCTCAATAACCAAAGGCCTAGGGAACTGATATTTGTCCGGTAGATTGCTGGGATGAAGGGCTACCATGTTTGTTAAAATAAATGAATTTGACCTACTTTCAAGGTCACAGAGGTCAAATAAGTTAATATCATAACCAAATAAAATTATATATAGTCAGATGGCCTGTTGGGCCTCTTGTATGCATCTAAAACAATTTTGAATTTATTGAGCTTATAGACCTTAAACTGAGTGGTGTTTTCAGTGATGTTTACTTATTATTTCTTTACAATGTCACAGTTTGGGTCCCCTAAACATTACAATATCACACGCTGGTGAAGAAAATATTTTTTCAAAAAGGACACATTAAACAAATGAATGCTTTCAGGCCCCTTAGACCTCTTCGTCCACTGGAAGTGATTCACAGGTTTCGTTGTTTATAGAATTGTTCACTAGGTGTACCAAAGCAAATTGGGTTAGATATGTACAAACTTTGGGGTTTATATATAATTTCTATGACAAATGTTGGAGTTTTTAGTTGAATCCTGCAATGGTACAAAATCTATATCTCTGTTCAGATGGCTTGTAATCATTACCTGCTGCAGTCAGCCAGGCGTGGATAGATAACTCTAGCAGCGAGGGGGCAGAACATTACACTCATAATGATGGAGAAAAAAATACAACATCCATTTACACAAGTGCAATACAAAAAAACTGTTTTAAATTAAGAAGACATTTGCGTGCTGTTTTCATTTAAACAAGAATGATTTCAGCAGTTCCTTTATTTTACCAGACATTACATTCTGTGTTGTAAGTGTTAGCTGGCTGCATGTATTTGTGTTGGATTCTCCTACAACCAGAAAAAAATGTGTTTTAACAAATCAATTCCAAATACAGTTATTTTGGTTTGTTCGAAAACAGATGTAGGACCTAGACATTTGATTGCACTATACAGAGTATTTGGATCGTCAGATTATAGACCTTACATGCGAGACCTCTTACCCTGGCAGGCATTGTATAATCAATATTGTTTACTTTCCTACAGGCAAAAGCACAGTCATCTGGGACGATCCAAATCAGAATTCTCTCTGGCCTTTGGAGACTCGGATTGGAATGAAAACTGCTCATTCATTGATGGAGGCCCTGTAGTCTCAGTGTCACCATCTGGTGAGAAGGAAAAAACAAAGTGCCGCCCCCCTGAACTTCCACCAAAACCATCAAAATTTAGCATCTCAAGTGGAACGGAACGATTAAATCAGGTACATCAGTGTGTTGAAACCAGTGATTCTTCCAAATTCAGTACTACAGAAGATGGCCGTCCTCGATGCCTTAGTGCCAATTCTGCCTCCTCAAATTGTGTAAGTGACAAATCTGAAAAAAGTTACAGCAACTGTAGTAAGAGTAGGACTAGCAATCAAAAGATGAACTCTGTCTCCAAAGATGGTGACACTAAACCAAAATCACCACAGACGAGAGACCCTGTGAGACCACCAAGGTCTCGGGACTGCCTTCTACCCTCAACCCATCAACCTCTAAGTACATCAGTCACGGTGCTAGTGGAAAAGAGATGTTCAGGGGAGAGCACAACACACACTCCAACAGACACTGCTATTTTACGGAGGAAGAAGAAAACCCTCCACAGGTCTCAATCTGACCTCAGTTGCCAACATTCCAGAAACAGCTCTGATTTCTCAGATTTAAGTTCTAGACTTTCTCGGACAAGCACAGAACTAGAGCGATTTTTTAATGAAATGGGTATAGACCGAAGTGTTCTGGACCCTATGATGAAGCTACAGCACAATCACAAAAAGGAAAGTGACTATTTTGAGAGTTTGAGTTCCTTGGAACTGGGTTCTGAGGATCGTAGCTCCTTGAGTGGTGTGTCCCAAAGTGGAAAGAGTCAAACCGACAAAGAAAAGAAGGAGGATGGGAAAGAACGTAGCTCTTCACAAGGAACACAGGTGGAGAAAAATGCACGTATCATTAAATGGTTATGCAATGTGAAGAAGGCAAGATTTCCTCCCCCGCAGCAAGTATCCTAACAGTAGCTTCATGTCCTAGTAAATGTAAGTAGAGTATGAACGTCGTCATAATAAGTTGGCAGAACAGATGTCTATAAGAGTTGGGGTGCATTTCTTGCATGACATTTCCAATTTCTAATAAATGCTACCTTGTACCACGAAAGTTCCTGATAGGTAGCTATATAGTATCTTTTATCACATAACTTTACACCTGTTCTGTCATGTCATACGGAAATGTCATAAAAATGGTACAACTACACAATTGTAATTACACAATTGTGATGTCATAGACAAATTACATCTTTATTATGACGTCATACAATTGTCTCAGAAGTGAAAATCATATCATCAGTACAGTGCACTCCTCTTTATATCATGTTGCATTTGTCAGACAAAAACATGATATTAACAGGAATGTGACATTAACGGGTGATATTAAGTGGAGTCCACCACTGTAAAGAATTTGTCTTTCTTATAAAGAAATTAAAGGAATTTGATAGTTTTGGTGTTTGCTCACTTAAAAATAAGTTATATGATAAATAGATCTTACAATTGTGTTAATGTTATATGGAAATTATTAAATGAGTTCAATAATTTAATCTAATTATTTACAAGTTTAATAAATTCTATATTACATTGACGCTCATGATCCTATATGTATGATCTTGACTCTTGTATTTTATGTGATTATAATATAACCTCATGCTTCTTACAATTTTGACTTTTGTGTCATATTAGGTCATCTGACCAAAAGGGTCAGGATGACCTATACTCAGCCATCATGCACCGTCTGTCGTCATGCGTCGTCTGCTGTGCATAAACTTTTCCTTCAAACAACTTCTTCTCAATAACAGAAAGGCCAAGAGTGTTTATATTATGTGTGTAGCATGCAGGGATAAAGGGCTACCAAGATTATTGAAATGAATTACCTTGACCCACTTTCAAGGTCACAGGGGTCAAATATGTTTAAATTTTCAAGCAACTTCTTAGTAAATAGATGGCTCAGGGAACTGATATTTGGCCTGTTGCATACTTGAATGAAGGGCTATCAATGCAAGTTTGTATGAATGAATGACCTTGACTGACTTTCAAGATCACAGGGATCAAATGTGTTCAAAATCTTCAAAAAGCTTCTCCTTATTCTTCTCAATAACCAGAAGGCCCAGGTTACTGATATTTGGCCTGCAGCATGCTTAAAGGGCTCACAAATGTGTTAAATTGAATGAGATTACCCATTCTCAAGGTCACAGGGGTCAAGTATAGTAATAATATAACCAACTAAAAATATATATAGTCAGAGGACCGTTAAGGCCCTTTGGGCCTCTTGTATATATGTAGCAATGTCTAAATGCATCCAATGGCTGTTAGTCTTTGTTTTATAGGACCTTTGTTCTCCTGTATCAATAAAGACGGACTGATATTTCTTAAATAACATTCTGTAAGACTGATAGTTCTTAAATAACATTCTGTAAGACTGATAGTTCTTAAATAACATTCTGTAAGAGTTAGAAATGCTGCTGTTGCTATTAAACCTTCTACAACACTATACATTAATAGAAACATTTATTATTTTCAGCTTCCAGTTGCGCGTGCCATTAAGAGATGTCCCAGACAACCATTGTGACCAGTTTAGTCTGACCGTGCCAGGCAAACTTAGATTTTACAGTGCTTTTTTTCCTGTGGAACAAAACTGACAAATCTTCATGTTTTAGTGGGGAATATGTGAAAATCAAGAGCAGTGTGTATAAATATACCTGTGTATTTTATGGTTAAAATGAGTCTTTCAGCTTTTTGGATACATATTCTTACATAGTACATTAAAAGTAAATTTTGTACCAGCAGTTTGAGATGTTAAAAACTACATTCGGATTGTGATGTTATGCAATGTTTTTAAGAGGAGGTATCAGGTAATTATTATGATACGAGAAATGTTTATACATGTACCTAACCTTTTATTCCAAAGAAATATTATCAGTATCACAAAACATCTTCTTGAAATTAAAACAATTAAAGATGGTAAGCCTTCATTACTGACTTTGATTAATTTTGACATCACAACCATACTTGATAAGTGATTGTTATAACAGGTTTTGTACAGGGGAAGACACAATCAGTGGTGATTATTATCAGAACAAATATGCTGATACACACTATCTAATGAGTAACATGCAAGCCTACATTTTTGAAAATGAAATAAAACTTAATTTAAAGTTTCCCTTTAAATGTCATCTGTATTTCAAGATTCTGATTGTAACCCACAGCAGTGCACTAAGCAGCTAGCTGATTCACCCCTAAAATTTCATTATGGACTGTTCCAGACTTTGAATGGGAAGAGTTCAAATGTGTCTCCAGGCCAGGGGTAAACAAGTTAATAAGGGCACAATTCCAATAAATATCTGGGGGCTCAAAGATGGATCTACATCAAATAATAGAATAATGAGAGAGTGTGTATTTTTTTTTTGTTCAAAGATGATTCTATCAGAAGGACTTTCCAGTTCATTGACATCAAGTCGTTTATCCCGTTATATAAATGTCTGGTAAGATCCCAACTTGACTACGCTAGTTCTGTTTGGGCACCACACTTACAAAAACACATTGACAAGATAGAAGGGGTTCAAAGAAGAGCAACCAAGTGTCTCCCGGGAATGAAGGAATTGACCTACAGTGAGAGGCTGGAAAAACTCAAACTACCAACATTGGCATTCAGAAGAATTAGAGGAGATATTATAGAAATGTACAAAATAATAAGCGAAAAATATGATAACGAATGTTTTAATTAATGGTATCACTTTATGGAAGCATGCTGCGGAACGCTACAGTGCCCGAGGTCATACCAAAAAGATATTCCCTAGAATATCCACAAATACGATTAGGAAAAACTACTTTTCAAACAGAACCGTGTCAATCTGGAACGAACTGCCAGAACATGTTATATCAGCATTAAATGTAAACTCCTTTAAAAACAAGCTAGACGAACACTGGAAAAACCAAGAACTTTTCTTTAATTACAAAGCATCAATTAAATCATAATAACCATTGTACAATAGACCAAACAAACTGTACCAATATGTATTATGTATATTTTGAGTCTGGTATAGAGGACTTAAAAAGTCCTGAACCAGAAATAAACTTATCTTATCTTATCTTATTTGTTGATGGTTCAAGGGAGGAAACTCTTTTGCATATATTCCTGTTGAACAGGATTTTGCAGACATATAATTATGAAGTCTCTGTCTATATTATATGCCAAAATCAGGAAATACAATCTCTGTAAAATAAAAAGACATTATTTGAGAAGTTGAGTATAAAATGTTAAGATATTAAAATTATCAAAGAAACTTTGTCATTTTTTGTACTTAGCTATCATTGTTAAATTATTTTATTTAAATATAACCACATATACAGTGGACCCGCGATAATCCGGACACTTTGGTTCTCAGACTGAACTGTCCAGATAACGAGTTTGCTGGACTGCCGAATTTTGTTTACCAGGTCAAAGAATGTGTCACACAAGAGTTATTTCTCTTGATTATATACACTGCGAGACGTTTAAATGGCATTACATAAATAAATTTGGGTCGTTTTTTAAATATAAATATTTACATATGTTTTCTAATATAGTGATATTCTGTACAGCTGTTGCCACAAGTGACTTGCCCCAACATTTTTCTCTCTGCGTGGATGAAAAAATTGTCCGGATTATTGCAGGAATTCCGCTAATTGAAAGTACGTTCCATCCCCAAAATGGAGTTCTGGAAACGGAATACGAATTTCCGAACTGATGAGTACAAATATTTTGAGTTTTCCGGACTATCGGTGTCCGAATTATTGTGGGTCCACTGTACTGAAATGTATTGTACACTTGAATCTAACAAGACAATAACCCCTGCCTAACTCCATTGAATTAAAGTGTGCTTTGTAATGAAAATATTAAGGACCAAATTGTCTTTTTAGAGGAAAGGAAATTAATCTTATTACATACATGTACACAATGTTTATCACGACAAAATATGTCACATAGTGGCATACAATGTTATTTTTACTGTACTATTTTTGTTACTGCATTTTTATAATACTTGCTTTTCATTGGTTACTGTTAAGTTGAAGAGGTCATGATCATATGCCTTATCACTTTATCACATTATACATTAACTTAAGAATCTGTGTATATGAGACTTTATAGAGTGAATACAAAACTGGAGAAATTGATAGGCAATATTAATGATGAGTGGTAAATTTCATTTTGTAAATGTATATGCTACCATGTAAGTTATTAACCAGATATAGTTTTTGTGGTCTTTGTCCTCTAGATCTGAACAAGAAATCTTATGTGTTGGTGAGGTTATAATTGTACATATTGGACCAAAGACGAGTGCCTTTAAGTGAATTTTCCTATTTTTTTTTTTTTTGGTTATATATCTACAGAATATTAGATTAGTGTGTAATTTGATTTACTAAATCACAAAAGATTTCTTATTTTTGATAGGTCTATGCGTCTGCAAGTCGGGGTGTTGTTTGTAGGGATTCTAAGTACCCAGGAAGATCTGTTATTCTATGGGGTAATCAAATCATCTCAGATATGTGCCAATATTATTTATTCAATAATTTAACTATTACCCTACCTTTAGAAGTTTTTGTCTGTCTATTTGTAATTCATCTCAATCCAGGCGTTTTCCTTCTCAAGTTCTGCTAGTCATTACATGGAGGCCACCAGACACTCTCTGGCCTTTCAGAATTTTCAAGAACACATTAATCAAATTTTGTAATTGGGAAATTATCACAAACCTTTTTTTGAGGTTAATATTGTTATTCTGCAGAAAATGTCACATTTTCATAAAAATGATAAGTTTTATATTTTTCATGGAAAAAGATTACATGTGCTTTAATACTTATAGGTTAACATTTTTTTATTACATGTTTAAAACACAGTGCATATCTTTAACTTCTAAGGTAAATCTATAATTAAAACCATAAACTTAATAATGAGGTCATGGAACCCCAATAAACATTAGCTAAATGGTAAACACATGTTGATTGTCGTTTTGAGAATAACATACTTTATCTGTAAAACATTGTACTAATATTATGTCCTGGTTTCACAAAAAAAAACTTTTTACATGTAACGTTATAGAAGTTTTTTTTTTGTATGAGATTGTTCGTATGTCCATTAAAAATGGTGGCGGCCTCTCTTATGTTCAGGGGAGCATCCATTCACACATTAACTTATAAGGAATGACCCGATTCTGATCAAAATTACTGAAAGTTTATACATTTATGTATTAATTACCAATACATGTATACATTATTATGTATGTGAGGACAAGCTTAAGGTTAGTTTGAGGCTTGGTGTCATCTAGCTGTGTCAGTTATGCCAAATTATATGCAAGTGGTTGAACAAGGTTTCTCCATTAAATGTTCTGTCAAAACTTAGAGAATTTATTTGCGCTTGACAAAATCTGCCAGACAAATAAAAACTACTCTTCTTGGTTGAAATTAAATGAGGATCCAGATTCTCAACACAGCAAATATCTTATTAAGCATTGGCAACTATTTTTTTCTGGCATAACTCGAGTTTGTTTATCAATTATATATTTATCTGGCATAACTAAAGTTTGTTTTTCAATCAGAATTTTTAAGTACTGTACAACAGAGTTTATGGAAGGTAACTGTAGGTGTTTAGGTAAAAACAACGGTCTGTGTGGTGGAGCATGGATCCTTAAATATGAATGTTAATGGGCAAAGGAGTAAGTACCGATTTCACTTTTCATAATAGGAAGTATGCACAAAGTGAATTAATCCTATGCAAGAAAAATATATTTATACAGTGTAGTGCAATACATTTGTATGGCAAAGCTACGACTATAAATATAAACTAGCCAGGGAGGCCTGCGATTTATGAGACGATAAATGACACCCATTGCATGACGATTATGACCTCATTGTTTTTGCATAGAAACGGTGACAGTTCTCCATCAAAATTGCTGTTCCATTTTATGTATTTAGATGTCGATGATGAGGCATTTATCATAGTTCGAATCGAATTGAAATCAGTAAAAGTCGGCAACATGGATAAAAAATGTTGTTTTCATATGGTCTTTATGGTCGATATAAATGACAAAACTTTGCAGGCAAACACATCATATTGTGCTTGAATATATTCAGACACATAATATTTTTACTATATATTTATTCATTTTGACAAATTTGCAATGATTTTTTATTACATTGTTTTTTCAATGGATTTTCTTAAAATTCCATACACTAGTAAAGAATTGTTAGTTCTTAATCTGATATTTTTTCAACACTTTTCCAGTGCTTAGTTTTCCCCAAATAGACATATATTTGCACAGTAATGAGGCATAATATTGTTTTGTTCTTTTTTCTTATTTAATGATACCATTGTTATAATTTGTGGAATATCTCTTGAAATTGACTCCAGAAATGTATACAAATATTATTGAAGGAATAAGCAAAGAACTTGATCTGTAATATGTATGTGAAATATCAATAAGTTCCAATGAGAAACAAAGTCATGAAAAATCATGGATAAATTCTCAAAATGCATGAAATCTATATATAGTAAAAATGTTGCGTGTTTGTATATATATACAGCTCTACATAGTAGATATGTATTCATTGATCAAGCTTAATTGCAGAGAGAATGTACAATGTTTTCTCCTTTCACATCCAAGAAATAATTTAACTTTACAAAGCAGAATAATTAATGCAGTTTTGTCCTGCTACACTTCATCATAACATATTTTAACATATTTTAATGCAAAAACGCATCAGAAGTAAGCCTGTCAGTACGCATGTAATATAGGGTATTGATCAAGACATACATGTATATGATGAATTGCATTGATCTTCTAATGTGAACATATTTGTTCTAATGTAAACACGCAAGTTTGGCAAAATGAAGAATGTACAAATAAAGATCTGTAAAGTGATTTGCCATATTTATGCAAATTGTAAAATAAAAAGAATAAACCATTCTACATCTTGTTTGTGTTGTTTTAAAGAAATGTAAAGTAATGCTAGAGCTAAGGGAGATAACTCTTTGTACCATACAGGTAATGATACAGTTTACCATATAATTTACCAATTTATAATAAAAATGTATCTATATATAACCCAAATGCCTGTAAATCCCTCTAATCATTAAAATCTTCTGATAAGAAATAATATAACATGATCATGCAGGTTCTCCCTAGCCCGCACCTCCAACATTCAAACTGACCAACCGACTACATGTGCTTACTTCCTGCGAAACATGGAAGTACATGCAGGTGCCCTCTAGTGACAGTGATCAATCTATGTACAAGTCCCGAGTCAAGTACTCATAAAGTTATGATGGGACTCGTACAAATTCTGGAAATACTTCAATTTAACATTGTTGGATCCAATCGTTTTCAGCAATATGTACAAAAAGGACCCATGAAAATCAATTGTAAATTGATCATTGCTACATGGATATTTAGAAAAGGTTCACATTACTGATGATATTCTTATAAAGGTTCTTCTTTAAAATTCCAAGTCTAACTCTACACTTAAATACTTTACTTTTAACCATGCAGAGTTCAATGCTATACTTCTTGCATTATCCATGTCAAATTCTATACTGATGCCATACCGAGTCAAAGTATAGAATTGAGAATAGCATGTAAATCTATACTTTAATACTATACAGAATTAGTATAGAATTACATATCTTTTCATTTGGTATTCTATATGCTGTTGGCTCTTGTTGCCTTGGGTACACAAAATCTCAATGTGGAAGACTTACTTGGTGAAGTGGAAATTCGTAAACATCCGACTCCACCCATTGTCCTCCGTGCACTTTCATTTCTGGTTTTGTGCTTTAGTCGAGAGAAAGGAAACAAGATGGTGAAAAATGTTCTTTTCTTATCAGTGGTCCAGTGTGGTTATGGCAGTAATTAACACAGGACTTAGGATAGGATGCTTCGGCTTATATTGCATCAGTTAAATATGGGTCAAAGAAGTAATAAAAACACCTGATCCTTACAAATGGATGTTTATAGGATACGAATTACTTAAAATTTTATAAAGGGCAAAGAAGTAATTCCAACAGTGTAGACAAACTAGTGTTGTCAAATTTTCGGAGCAATCCCCTCCTTTGTCAAGACATAAACAAACATAAAATAGTTACATTACATAAAAACAATTGAAAGTTTTAAGAATAAATTTTAAATAAAAAGCCCTGTGGCTAGTGTTAGCCAAAGGCAGAATTTAGAATGACCGTGTCATCTTCCACCGAGTACACTCTGTGTGCAAACAGCGGCAAAGAGATTAAATTTCCCGGGAAAACTGAGGCGTGAAGATGCTGAAGCTGAAATAACAGCATGACGATTCATCCCAAAATGACAATTTGGGATAAAGCGTGGTAAGTCCCGCATCAGTTAAATACAAATAAGACTCGGTATGGAGTTGGGAACACTTTTTTACCTTGTGTGACGGAAATCAGTTTCTTACTGAGATATATGTATAATTTTCTCTCTAAATTGTCGGAACCTTTGAAAAATAAGAGGAACATTAAATCAAAATGTAACTATTTATTATAAAAAATTCAAATTGGTTTCACCTGAAATACTTTTACACAAATGTATTAGTACATTGATGAAATTCAATAACAAAATCACAGTAGTGCTTGGATGGCTTATTTTTTTCATTAAAGTAAACACATCTAACATCCAATGCTATCAATATTGGCTTTCAGCGTATGTTCCTTTACAAAATAATCATTACATGTACTGATTCCCTCTAAATAATTGGAACCTTTGAATAATACGAGGAACATTAAAATCAAAATTAAAAAAAAAAAATACTTATTTTAATCAAATCAAAATTCCAACATGTTTCACCTGAAATACTTTTACATGAATGCATTGTACATTGATGAAATTCAACAACAAAATCACAGTAGTGCTTGGATGGCTTATTTTTTCATTAAGTAACAAATCATTGTACATTTTGTACACCATAACAATTCCAACCTACACATACAATGTAACACAATTATTTTCTGTTTGATATGTCCTAATCTAAATACAGGCATGTATACACATATGCTGAGCTTGGCCCAAGTTATATATGAATCAAAATTTTTCATAGAAATTGACTTGAAAATATTTATATGTTATATTGCGATAAATCATCATATTACAAAATATATAAAAATACATACAAACGATAATATTTGCTAAATAAAGCTTTGAATATTGGTACCAAACATTTATAACAATGACCAGACTAAAGTTACGTATGTTGAGATGATGGTGTTGATTAATGTTTTTTTGGAGTCCGATACAATCAAACTCAACCTGGGATTTCAATTCCCCAAACCCAACACACACACATACTCCCCCCACCCCCTTCTCTCTTTAAAAGTTTAAAAGAAGCAAACAATTGTTAATATTCAACTTTGACCCTTACAAAATTCTGAAGCTGCCAGCTTAGCTGGCCTGTTCCGACTTCTGTCAGTAGCCCTGGGATGAAGTGCTATAAATTTGTTCAAATGTGAATGACTAAACCTCACTTTAAAGTCACTGGAGGCAGCTATGCTAAATACTTATTTCAAGGTCGCTGCATGCAGAGCTCAAATATGTTGAAATTTTCATTTCACTGCAAGGATCAGATATATCAAAATATTTAATTAACTTCTCCTGAATAACCAAAATTCCAAAGCAGATCATATTTGGCATATAGGATGACTGACCTAGACTCACTTCAAGAGGAGGTCATTTGAATATTTTCAATCCTATGGCATTGATAGGAGGTCAAGGTGATTCATCTGAACGAACTTGGCATCATCATCCGAAGCATTTAGGTCATTCAGAAAAAGTTGTTTAATTGAAGCTGGCATTGGACATGATAATTAACATCAACAATTGCAGAAAACAAGTAATATAAACGGTCCTGTTGGAATAAGTTATCTTACAGGTAGAATAATGTGAGGATAAAAACAAGAGGTCCATGGGCCTCAAGAGTTATCTGACTATGACATAAAAAATGCACGGTATCGTTCAATTCCAGTGTATTTTGGTAAGAGTTTAAAAGTTTTCAGAATAGATTTTTGATCAACCAAAATGAAGTTTTAGTTTATCTTGGATTTGTATTGTTACTTATTCTTTTTTTTATTCATAAACATTTAAATATTTTAACTACCGGTATACACTCATCAACAGATAATTCATGTGATGTTTTATAACACTACTAACTTTTACTGAAATGACCTCTGAAATTCAAAAGAAAAATTGACAACTGGAATTCTGAAATATGACTCCTGGAATTAAAAAAAAAGACGCCTGGAACTTCAAAAGTGATGACCGGAATTTTCAAAAGTGATGCCCGGAATTTTCAAAAGTGATGCCCGTGAAAGTTTTGCCAGCTCTCGGTCATTTAGATCTTTTGCTAAATGACACCCACATTGCTGCTGGTTAACTCCTGGTTTTTGCCTCAAACCCAATATTCAGGGTTTAAAAGACATGAAAAGATATATGTACTTTTTAATTTTCAGTATTTCAAAGCATTAGATATTCTGGACAAAATTTAAAGTTACATAAAAATAAATATTATAAGGACACATCATTATAACATAGGGAAGTATTATGGGTGGTCTGAGTGTAAAACCATCATCCCTGCAGGTGTATAAGGGGTGTAACTCTTAAGAAATTTTGTCAAAAACTGTTTTAAGACACACATATCATTGTTGTCCATCATGGATGAAATTTTGGATGTAAATGTTGAATCTTTTGTTTTTTTGACAGTCCAAGTCTCCTAGGTTTTCTGCATATTGGAAGAGACACGACCCTGATCAGCTGCACACAACCTAAAAAAGAGCAGTTCAATGTATCAGAATGCAAAAACAATGGAAATATAAACATTTTGAATTAAATTGCAATGTCACAAAGAAAGCACAGTTCTCATCATCATAATACGTTAAAAATCTACACATTTCGAAAGAATTCACTTGTGAACAGTGGAAGATTTTCTAAAGATATCCATACAAGATCTAGATTGTTAAATATGGAAGGGGCAGTAACAGTTCCAAATATGATTTATTTCATGGTGAATGAATGTACAAAATTTCAAAGAAATAAGTTGGAAAGTGTTGGAGGATATCTCTGAAAAAGATTTAGATTGTGAATATTGAAGGGGCAGTAACTCCTCCAAATATAGTCAATAGATCTTAGTTATGGTCAGGAAAACAAAACTTATGTCATGATGAATACTTAAGCAATATAATACTGTTCAGGAAAACACAATTTTATGTCATAGTGATTAAGCATACCAAGTTTGGAAGAGATCAGGTGAAAATTGTTGGTGATCTCCAGACAAACATGCAAAAGTTTATTGTGAATTACAGACGTACATACAATGTATACAGACACTGAGACAGAGAGATGTCATCATCATGATACGTCCCATCAAGTTTAGAAATTTTTGAAAGATTGGGTAAATAGAACAAGAAAGCAATTTATATCAAAAATAGTTTCTACAGTTTTATTGTATTAAGGAAAATAATCCTAGGACATACTCACCATCCTGTTCATCTTTCTTTGGAGCAACAGCATCAGTTTCAAACGAAGGAGCATACTTCCATTTAAATGCTCCATTTTTCTGTGAAGGCAATTCTTGATCTAGCAAGTCGCAGTCTGAAAATGAGCATCAACATGAATATTGATCTATAATCTGTACCCAATTTTACCTTTTTTGCAATTAAGCAAGTACATGTGTATTTCTAACAAAGTTTGTTTGACCCCTGTGACCTTGAAAGTGAGTCAAGGTCCTTTACTTGAGGAAACTTTATAGTACTCTTATAATTAGGTAATCCAGATAATAAGAACTTTGTGCCAGGTGAGCTAAAAATGATAAATGTTTCAAACAAGAGGCCCATGGGCCTAAACGGTCATCTGACAATTGCAAACACTTATAGCAGGGACACACCCCTTAGTTCAAAAGTGTTCAAACCAGCATCATTGTCATAAACTATCTGTTCAGATCTAGAGTCGGTTACGAAATTTATTTATGGTGTTATCAAAGCAATGAACAACATATCGGCCATGCTTGTTTTATTGTTAAAGAATCTGGTCCAGCAGTTTATAATTTCAATCCATTATCATCATATACAAAGCAGAAACTAATGGAAAAGGAGTGTTTGAAATAGTACTGAATACTGAAATACTTTTGGTACTGTATTAAATTATATGAACGCATGATTTTGTTTTTTATTAATGATATTACAATTTAACAGAGGTGTACCACCTTATCATTGTAAAGAAAAATCAAAATGCACATTACTGATAATGGCCTTACAAGTGCTCCATGCAAACTGGCCAAACTACATGTACAGTACCCCTTTTATCTCCCATCTGGCCCATATAGTGTTGGTCAGTCTCTTTATTTAAGATGATTGCTTTCCCAAAATGGGATTGATGTGTTATATCAAATTCTGCTAAATTCTCCACATACAGGAATTAGGATTTAAACATTAATACTTTTCCACTTTCACAGTGCCCTGAAGACCAGTCTCCTGTATGTAAAATATGATTGTTCTTCTTCAATTACATTTGAAGTAAAGCTGAGAAAGGATTTGGGGCCCCGCCCCTCTGGCCTCTGGGACCAGATCAGTCGCATTTATATAAAATCTTATCACCTTCCCCCAATGATGCTTCACATAAAATTTGGTGCTGATCGATTCAAGCATTAAGGAGGAGGAGGATTTTAAAGCAAAAACTCAGCAAAGTTCCCCATTTGGGGCCCCGCCCCTTTGGTCCCAGGGGTCTGATTAGCCTCATTTATATAAAATCTGATCGCCCTCCCCAAATGATGTTTCACACTAAATTTGGATGCAATCCATTCAAGTAATAAGGAGGAGTAGGAATTTAAAGCAAAAATTCAGCAAAGTTCCCCTTTTGGGCCCCGCCCCTCTGGCCCCAGGGGTCGGATCAGCCTCATTTATAAACAAGAGGCCCATGGGCCTAAACGGTCATCTGACAATTGCAAACACTTATAGCAGGGACACACGATGATTGCTTTCCCAAAATGGGATTGATGTGTTATATCAAATTCTGCTAAATTCTCCACATACAGGAATTAGGATTTAAACATTAATACTTTTCCACTTTCACAGTGCCCTGAAGACCAGTCTCCTGTATGTAAAATATGATTGTTCTTCTTCAATTACATTTGAAGTAAAGCTGAGAAAGGATTTGAGGCCCCGCCCCTCTGGCCTCTGGGACCAGATCAGTCGCATTTATATAAAATCTTATCACCTTCCCCCAATGATGCTTCACATCAAATTTGGTGCTGATCGATTCAAGCATTAAGGAGGAGGAGGATTTTAAAGCAAAAACTCAGCAAAGTTCCCCTTTTGGGGCCCCGCCCCTTTGGTCCCAGGGGTCTGATTAGCCTCATTTATAAAAAATCTGATCGCCCTCCCCGAATGATTCTTCTCACCAAATTTGGATGTAATCCATTCAAGTATTAAGGAGGAGTAGGAATTTAAAGCAAAAATTCAGCAAAGTTCCCCTTTTGGGGCCCCGCCCCTCTGGCCCCAAGGGTTGGATCAGCCTCATTTATATAAAATCTGATCGCCCTCCCCAAATGATGCTTCACATCAAATTTGGATGCAATCCATTCAAGTATTAAGGAGGAGTAGGAATTTAAAGCAAAAATTCAGCAAAGTTCCCCTTTTGGGGCCCTACCCCTCTAACCCCAGGAGTCGGATCAGCCTCATATAAATAAAATCTGATCGCCCTCCCCAAATGATGCTTCACACCAAATTTGGATGTAATCCATTCAAGTATTAAGGAGGAGTAGGAATTTAAAGCAAAAATTCAGCAAAGTTCCCCTTTTGGGGCCCCGCCCCTCTGGCCCCAGGGGTTGGATCAGCCTCATTTATATAAAATCTGATCGCCCTCCCCAAATGATGCTTCACATCAAATTTGGATGCAATCCATTCAAGCATTAAGGAGGAGTAGGATTTTAAAGTAAAAATTCAGCAAAGTCCCCTTTTTGAGGCCCCGCCCCTATGGCCCCAGGGGTCGGATCAGCCTCATTTATATAAAATCTGATTGCCCTCCCCAAATGATGTTTCACACCAAATTTGGATGCAATCCATTCAAGTATTAAGGAGGAGTAGGAATTTAAAGCAAAAATTCAGCAAAGTTCCCCTTTTGGGGCCCTACCCCTCTGGCCCCAGGAGTCGGATCAGCCTCATATATATAAAATCTGATCGCCCTCCCAAAATGATGCTTCACACCAAATTTGGATGTAATCCATTCATGTATTAAGGAGGAGTAGGAATTTAAAGCAAAAATTCAGCAAAGTTCCCCTTTTGGGGCCCCGCCCCTCTGGCCCCAGGGGTTCGATCAGCCTCATTTATATAAAATCTGATTGCCCTCCCCCAATGATGCTTCACACCAAATTTGGATGTAATCCATTCAAGTATTAAGGAGGAGTAGGAATTTAAAGCAAAAATTCAGCAAAGTTCCCCTTTTCGGGCCCCGCCCCTCTGGCCCCAGGGGTTCGATCAGCCTCATTTATATAAAATCTGATCGCCCTCCCCCAATGATGCTATACACCAAATTTGGTGGTGATCCATTAAGAAATGAAGGAGGAGTAGCATTTTGAAATGAAAAGTTTACTGACGGCGCACGGCGCACGGCGCACGGCGAACGACGACGGACGAAGCACGATGACTATAGGTCATCCTGACCCTTCGGGTCAGATGACCTAATAAAATGCCATCTGTAAGGGATCAGATTTGACAGGATTTACTTTTTTGTTTGACTGATAGTTTTTGGAAAAACTTGAACTTTCTAATTTCTTTCATTTCTTCCTGTATGAAAAGTTCAGGCGTATTACGCCCGTAAAACAGGTGGAAAGTAGATGGATTTCGTCTGGAAAATCAAAATTACGGTTGTAATGTAGCAGGACACGTAATTTAAGAAAAATTCCTGCCACATTACAACTCCACTATGAAATTTTTACGGGCGTCATTTTAAAGGGTGAGGCGGAAACTGAGGCGTCATTTTAAGTTGAGAAGGAATTTGGGGCTTTTGGATGAATTTCCTGTTGATGTAAATTCCCTCCATTTTCCCCAACTGACAAAGATGGCTGACATGATGGAAAGCATGCAGAGTGTGATAGATAATTCAATGGAATTGTGTACAATTGGAGACTGTAGTTTATCTTGGGATTGTAACATAGGTTTAATAAGGTAATGTAGAGTATTATTGCATGCTTTGTCTGATGTAAATTGTTTTCTAAAGCACAAAATTCATAATTATAACGGCAATGGATTTTAGACTAGGTCACTATATAACATAGACTGCACTATACATGAGTGGATAACTGTTTAAATATGTAGCATATAGTATATTGGATGCATTCAACAATAATTTATTCCTGTTAAATAATGTGTAATTTGATTTGCAAAATGTGCTATATATTTACCAGTATGATTAATCTTTAAATTGTAAAATGGAGCCATTACGAACATGTAATATTTTTCTTTGAAATGATAATTGCTGAAGTGATTTTGAGAACATTAATACACATGTAAATGGTGATAAAATGGAATCCTTGTTAATATTGGTACTGGATTTAGTTTTGGCCATTTTAGGACATTTCTTTCAGATTAATTCCTGGTTAAGTACACCCATATAAACAATTAGATACTGAGAAACAGGAAAATGATACCTGGAATTTATAAAATGACGCCTGGAATTTACAGAACTACGCCTGGAATTTTAAGAATTTACGCCTGATATTTACGTCTGGAATTTTGTAAAAGCTCTGATGAAATTATGCCTGGAAAATTTTCCGCCTCATCTCATTTACATATAGTGCCTGATTACGCCCCTTTTCCTGCTCAAGTCCGCTTGGTTTCCGCCTCTCTACAACATTATTCTGTATTGGAGGCGTAAACATATTCACGCCTGGAATTCATTGTAAATTACGCCTCTGTTACGCCCGGATTACGGTTGGAACATTTCGTACAGGTTGACTTTGATAACACAGTCATGATATTGACTTTTGTAACAAAGTGGGACTTAGATTTACTGCTGAGGTGTACAAAATCTGGCTTAAAATGAAACACCGGACACAAGGTGTTTGCAATTAGTATAACCGTACCAATAGTAATTAGTTAGCGGTAATTAGTTCGCGCGGGGTTCATAGGTGGTCAATGGGGCAGTGATCTAACGATAAGATTAGGATCTACCAAACAGCTTCCACATGTCGATCAGGGTGTTAGAGGAGTAGAAATGTAATTGCAGTCATCTTCAGAGCGTTACATATATGGTAAACTCGGGAGGGGATTGCACTTTGCACACAACCCTCTAGATTCTGGGAGGGATAAAAAGGGGTTTGGTATGGGAAAGAGCGATACAGACCACGGGAATGGACGGACCGACAAAAACTAACACCTGGAGTAACCGATGAATAAAACTACTGAACTTTACCAACAACAGTTTGTCACTCTTGCTTTGTTACACTTTTTAGCATCAAAATCATTTTCTGATTTTTCATCAGATTTGATTTCAGGTGACTAATTTGATAGGGCTTAGCAACGACTGCTAGAGACTTGTTAGCTGTGAACCTTACCCGCTTCATTCCCATTTTGAATCATTGGTTTTTCCGAGTGATCATGGTCCAGCACAGAATCATTAGTACAAATCTCATTTGCGCCAAAAGTTTCCTTCTTGAATGGTTTTGAAGCTACAATAAGAATTTTTTTTTTATCAAATTTTTGTAAAAAGTTACTAGAGTTACATGAATGATTTTTAGTTCAACTGCCTGAGGGGCATATGACTGTCAAGTCATTCAACAATAGTCGCATCGATAGGGCCAATAACTATAGAAAATATTGTCGAAAAAAACTGTCATTCAGGAAAACACAAGTTCATGTAATGATGATTAAGCATACCAATTTTAAAAGAAATCGGTTGTAAATTGTAGGAGGTGATCTCTGGACAAATAAAAGACAGAAGGTTCACTAGAGACTGATAATGCCTTACCATAATACATACAAATAAAGACATCTCAGAATTTGTATCAAGCTGGCTCATGTGCAAAGCATACTGTGTGTTATCTTTTCCCAAACTTTCGGTGAACAATCTGGACTTTATTCTCTCATCAACAACTGAAATAATTGCACTTTTACAGATTTTCCGACCTTCATTCTTCAAAACTGATATTTTTCATCAGAATCCATTCATATTTGACTTGGTTATTGCACAGAAGCCATCGACAATGAGAGAGCAGTACGATCTTGTACGGACTTGGATCAAGTTTGATTTTTTTTGTTTTTGTTTTTATCAAAATGCTTCAACACCATATGACAATATACACTAATACATTGTATGTACCTGTATGTCCTTTCATTTATGGCAGGCCTATAAAAACTAAAATACTGCTGCAGATCATTTGATTAAGCATATTTAAAACACCTATAACAATAATATTTTTTGCAACATAGCATTAAAAAATGCAGGCATATATGCAATTACATTTTTTGTTCTAAATTAATATATTGGTATGCTACTAACAAATGCATAAACAACACTGAATGACATAATGTTAACATGTGGACAAGAAGATACTAAAAACTATCACTTACCTCCATAGCAGTTGTAAATACACGTTTCTTCCTGTGGCAGGAAATGATCAGCAGTCTCAACAGATGGTACAGCTTGGTCGTCCATTGATGAAGAACTTTGCAAGTCAATACACATTCTTTTCATGTCTGGTTCCTCTTTGGTGAACTTTGTGTCCTCTTCAGCAACAAAGTTCCTTTTTGGTCTACAGGATGGACTCTCCTCAGAACAATATGGCAGCTGTTGATCTTGAGAATTCATTCTTTGATCTGTTGCACCCGTCAGGGATAATTGGAAATGTTTGTCCTTTGACTTTTCATGTGAAGTAAAGAGTTCAGATCCTTTCATCATTCTCTCAGTTAAAATATTGTCACTGTCGCATTCACCATTTAGTGTTCTGTTTATTATTGGATGTTGTTGGCAAAACTGTTCTTCACAACTGTCAAAATGTCTAAAGCTTTTAGTGTCACTATCTGAAATATTTTGTTCTTTCAAATTCTGAACTTCATTGGTTTGCTCACACTCAGTCTTTTCCTCATCAAACTTATCAAATGTTACTTTTTTGAAAGTTGTCTTCTCTGCTAGATCATTAGTTGTTTTTATTTTATTCTCTAAAAGAACACTTTTCTGTGTGACAAGTTCTTGCATTACACCATCAAACGTCTGATCTTTAAAACTTTCATATTTGCTTCCAACTTGCAGAGCACTTTTCTCAGAATTCTGTTTCAGCACAATAGATGGCGGAGATTGTTGATCTTGCAAAACAGTGCTCTCAAACATCGGGCTTTGCATAGTTGTTTTCTCAACTGTCTGAACCAGTGCATTTTCTATGGTTGTATGGTCTTTCACCTTTGATGCTTGAACAAACATTTTCTTGGAAATTTTATTTACAGCACTATGTTCTTTGAAGGTTTGGTCATTCACGACATTTTCAGTCTGGTTCTGATCAACAGATTGTCTATAGGTTTGATCAAATACTTCATTTTTATAAGACGGCTGGGCAGGTGCAGAAATTTCTTGAGAAGCTTGGTCCGATTCTATAGGTCTCAAAGTCTGGTCTTGTCGATCAATTTGCTCAGGTGACGAATTCCAGTCTGTTCGAGATGTCTGGTCATGTTGAATAACTTGGTCAGGTGTCAGAATCTGGTCTGGCTGAGATGTCTGGTCTTGTTGAACAATTTGCTCTGGTGTCAAAATCTGGTCTTGTTCAATAATTTGCTCCAGTGTCAAAGTCTGGTCTGGCTGAGATTTCTGGTCGTGTTGAACAATTTGCTCAGGTGTCAAAATCTGGACTTGTTGAACAATTTGCTCTGGTGGTGTCAACATCTGGTCTGGCTGTGATATCTGGTCTTGATGAACAATTTGCTCTGGTGTCAACACCTGGTCTGGCTGTAATGTCTGGTCTTGTTGAACAATTTGTTCTGGTGTCAACATCTGGTCTTGTTGAACAATTTGCTCTGATGTCAACATCTTATCTGGCTGTGATATCTGGTCTTGATGAACAATTTGCTTTGATGTCAACACCTGGTCTGGCTGTAATGTCTGGTCTTGTTGAACAATTTGTTCTGGTGTCAACATCTGGTCTTGTTGAACAATTTGCTCTGGTGTCAAAGTCTGGTCTGGCTTAGATTTCTGGTCTTGTTGAACAATTTGCTCAGGCGTCAGCATCTGGTCTTGTTGAACAATTTGTTCTGGTGTCAACATCTGGTCTGACATAGATTTTTGGTCTCGTTGAACAACTTGCTCAGGTGTCAAAGTCTTGTCCTTGTGTGGTTCAACAACATGCTCAAAAGTCAGGCCCAGCACATGTTCTTTGGAAGGCTGACTTTGTGCAACACAATTTTCAGACAACTGGTCTTGCACAACATTTTGCTGTGAAGTCAGGTCTTGTTCGACAGGTGATATATTTTGGTCTAGTGTGTCAATTTGCAGAGAAGGTGGGTGTTTTTCAAAAGAATGATCATGTGCCTGTTCAGGTAAAACAAGCTCTTGATGAATCTGGTCATTTTCAATAGATAGCACAGATTTCTGACTATGCACAATTTGCTGGGAAGGCTGATCTTTTACATCACACTGTTTAGATACTTTGTCCATTACATGTTCTTTAACTTGCCTGAAAGTCTGGTCATGTTTGACAAATTGTACACAAGCTTGGTCTATTTTCCCATTTAAGATAAAAGTGTCTTTCCTTTCAACTGATCCTTGAAAAGTTTGGTCAAGAGTCTCATCGAACTCAAAAGTTTTGTCCTTGTCATGAGATAGTTCATCTTTCCAATCAGGAACGACATTTTCCTCAGGTTTAGCCTGGTCTATTTCAACAGATTGTTCAAATGTCCAGCTAAGGGAAGGAAGTTCTTGTCTAATTTTGTTATGTTCAACAGATTTCTCACATGTTTGATCTTCCAGCAACTTTTGCTGAGATGATTGGTCCATAAATTGTTCATCATGAGAAGTCATGTCCTTCCCCCGCTCAGCAGATTGCTCAAATACCTGGTTCTGCACAATATGTTTGAAAGGCTTGTCTTGTGAAACATGTTGCTTACACAAATGGTCTGTCACCGCATTTTGCTGAGGAGGTTGGTCTACAGCCTGTCCTAATGCCCGTTCACATTTCTGATTATCTACCTCATTTTGTTTCGGAAGCTGACTGTGTTCGACCGAGTAAACAAGTGAACGCTCATGCACAGTGTCCTGTAAAGTCTGGATTTTTTCAAGACCTTGCTGAGATATGTGTTGGTAGTCTTTATCTGATGGACATTGCGAAACTCTTCCATCTGCTGTCTGAATTTTTAAAGCTGTCGTATCACCAACATAATAACCTTGCAATTTCCATTTCATCCCTGTAGTTTTATCCCTTGACTTGTCTTCTTGTTCTTCATTCAAATGCTTTTGGTGCTTCGTTGTAACTTGAACCTCAAAATGTTCATTTGTTTGATCCAGTTTGTGAATTTTAGCTTCCTGATATAGCTTTATGGCGCAGTCTTCTAAGGCTGGTACATGTGTTAGATCCACAGAATCCATGTCAGTATCTGTTACATGATGCATAGCTACTTGCTCATCTAATTTTGCTTTTTTAATACCCTCTTTTAAATCAAAACAGTTTTCTTCAATGTTTTCTTCAATGTCCCAATGAAGACTATTTTTTGAGGAATTGTCTCCTGTGTCCAAGGCAAAGTCATCTTCCGCACACAAACTTTCGTGAGCAAAGACCTCATCTATTCCACATGGTACAGTAATATTAGGCACATTCTGCTCAGAATGAATGGGAACATCCCCCTCTTCTAATCCTGCAACATAATACATGTTACTTTCACTACTTGTATTCTGGGCTTTCTCAACCTGACTTTCTTTAGCTGATTGGTAGAGTTTACTAACAAAATACTCTTTTTCTCTATCTTCATCAGTAAAAATGCTCCAATTTGTTTTTAATTTACTGTTTTCAGTGTTGACTGTGAGTTCTTGATTTTGGTCTAAAGAACATTGTTCAACAATATAAGAAAGTGTTTCTTGGACACATTTTGTAATTTCTATTTCAGTGAATGCCTTGTGTCCATTGTTTTTAGTACACACATTTCTATGACAATATTCAAGCACTTGATTGCAGAGCTCCACTAAGATGTTTGTCACCAGCTCCTGACTTTCTCTTTCTAAAGTTTCTTCAATGTCCATCTTTCACTTTTTCAGTTTAAACTGCAAAACAGAAAAGAAAACAGCATTTAAACATATAATTACCCAGATGACAATATCCTGTTTTACATATATAGTGATAATGCTATCATACAGACCTCAAAGACATTTTAGAAAAGGGAAGCAAGTTTTAGTTAAACTGTTTTTGAACAAATTGGGATGCAAGGCAAAAACAGAAAAGTTTCAGGCCATTTATTTTTTTAATTTTATCAAAGAAAAGTCATGAATAAATAAGTTCTTTATATAAGTACTATCAGGAAACACCAGAGAGAATGTGAAGGTGTTAAGCTGTTAATTATAGGAGGTGGACATTGATAGTGACCTAATATACAGTTACATGCCAAAAGTCTTTCAATTCTTTTTATTTTGCTATATATTCTTTGTATTTCCAACTCTTTTCAATTAATTTTCCTGACGTCGTTTATGGATGGAGTTTGACAATTTTTTGTCATTTGGTTCAAAAATATTCAAGGTTTCCTCTAATAATATTTATTTAATTTTCCGTTGTATATTTATGGAGCTAAACAGAATTGTCTACACTGCTATTTTCCATGTGACGCCATTTCACTATATATAACGCTACCAAAAAGACGCAAAAAATGCATGGTGTCCCGAAAATTGGATGTTGTAAATAAAATTAATGATGATTTCTCGGGTCATACATAACGGAAAACAGTGAAAATATTATGAGATGAAACAGGAAACCATTCTCTATAAGTACACAAAATTTCTTTAAAATTGATCCATAAACAAAGTCGGGAAAGTTCATTAAACAAAAGTTGGAAATACAAAGAATAAATAGACCTAGCAAAATAAAAAAAATTGGAAGACTTTTGGCATGTCACTGTACATATCAAATGAATGTAAATTTTAGAAAGGCCTCCATGCAGTAGGATGTGTTAAAAAGATTTGGAATTATTACATATGTAATTTATAGCCTTTCAAAAATGTTCAAAGTTACTATTTTTGAATTCTTTACTTCATACAAACTTAACTTTGGTCCTTCAGTTTATGCTTGCATGTTGCAATAAAATTTAACCTGGTAAAAGCGATATACATCTAGCTAGGGCGAAAGAAAGAGAACTTTAAAGAGAGGGTCGACCACCATACATTTTATACATATTTCTATTGTAACATGTCCCTGTGGTAGGATCAAGGAGAGGTCTACAAATTTTTTTAACAATATTATACCTGATTTTTTAAAAGTTCGGAAAAAAACAAGTTGAAAATTTCAGAAAGATCAATAAAAGTCCAGATACCAAGGGTAAATAGGTGCCTACCACTAATTTTGCAAGGATCACTTTGGGGCAAGGTTTGGGGAATTTTGCCCATATTTTTCCTGAAAATCTCAATAAAATAAATTAAAAACTGTATTCTCGTTTCGTAGATATTTTGCTGTTCCCAGAAAATTCCTCCAATAGTCTACTATCCCAGATTTTGGTAAAAAAAAGTTGTCGCCCAGGTATGGAACAGACTACTGTACCTAAAGTTTAGAATTAGATATAAATATGCCTGGCAGAAAACTAGGCCTACAAAAATGTAGTTTTTGTAGACTGTGTTTCGCACCTGGGACAGTGAACACTGACATTGCACAACATGCATGGAGACTAGTACTGGGCCCTTGGGATAATTGATCAAGCTAATATGTTTGTCGTAAAATAGCTCTACAGAGCTAACGTGTACTGTAATATGTACGACGTTAAATAAATACTGTATATATAGATCTAGTACATATTTCGTGATCCAACCTCTCTCTACATTTTTGTGAACTTATTTCAGTAGGCATAGCAGACGACGATTTCTGTATGGCCTAATATATTTATACAATCCGTAATGCTTTTTACTGTCATGATTAAATTTGCTGCATAAAACATACCTATACGGCGGTCTTAGCTTTCTTACCAGTTAAGGTTGATAGCCACAATGATTTCACATCTGACCAACTTGACGTCTGCTTCTGACAAGCTAGCACGTGCTTTTGTTATGTGTGTATTATCCAAGTCTCGCGAGATTCTCGTTGACGACGAGCACTTCTGACTTCCGACGATATTTCATCTTCTGTAACCTTAGGCTCAGCTTGTCAACGGATAAGACCAGTATCGATTTTGCTGTTAAATACCAGCAACGGTCTGGTTGATCAACAGTATATATAGGTAAGAACTCGAAGCTGGCTGTGACTGAGATACGTCCAAATATGGAAACCAGCATGTTACTCTGACCCGGAAATAGACTTGACGCTGTTGGTGAAACCAGGAACTGCAACCGAACGATAGAGGTATATCTTCTGTGTAACGAAAGTGCCATATATTTATGTGATTCACATGTTTATAGAACAATTTGGGTCTTGCGCTCGAATATTATCTGAGGTATGTATGTAATAATGTTATCGTCGTCATCGATATTCCGATTAATTGGCAATATTGCCAATAACCATTATCTTTTTCTTGGTAAAATTGATCAGACCTAAAACTGTCTTCAGGTACAGAACCATGTACCAGCACAGTGTATGATTCAGATAGGCCTACTGTGTTTCTCTGATCACAAATCAGAAAGCAATCATCGATTTTAAACTGAATTAACATCAGAGTTAAACTGAATTAACATCAGAGACATAGATGAATTTACATTCTAATTCCATTCTGGTTATATACATTTCAAACAGTACTGTACATGTATCTTTCAAATTCTTTGCTATTTTATTTTGACATCACATGCTAGAAATTAATTTAATCCCAGCTTGGTCAGGTTTATCAACAAAAAGAGTATATTTACCCACTTTGATGTACATAGTATTAATATGTCCTGTTTTTACATGTAACAGTTGTTCAATTAATTGGTCATTATTACTTCAATGCCTCCCGGGCCCATTCACTTAATTAGCTGAGGGGGTCAAAACCTGGAGCATCTGGCTACTAGTCTTAAGCTGAACCGATCGAGCTAACTAGCCAAGTGGTTTTATTAGTGCTAAAATTTACCAGTGTTACATATACTCCTCCTTCAGGAAAGAACTCATCTCGAGTTTTCCAGGGGTCATAGTGATTGCTGAGTATTATTCTTGGTTCCCTACATGGGTGCCATAATGACCAAAGGTCATTATTATTTTAATGCCTCCAACAGGAGTCAAACCCTGAACCTCTGCCTACTAGTTTAACACTCAACTGATCGAGCTGAAAAGAGCATCTGTCTGTAAGAGCGATATATATATTGCAGCTAGTCCGGAATCCTTACCAGGGTAATATACATGTTGTTACAGACGTAACAATATATATATATAATGTAGAACAAAATGTAGGCACACAAACCAGATCCGTCAGAACGCAGCAAACATATCACTGAATTGGGAACCACTTACCAGGGGTTATTTAATTCTATTCAAGAATTGATCATTAGTACAAACAAACACCCTGACCTGGGAAATAAACAATATTTAATGAGAAAGTGAAGAAATGAAACTAGTGAGACGAGCCGGTTGCGAACCCAAATCCTGTAGGTCATTGATCCAGGATGTTACCATCAGGCCGAATGATCAAAAACAGTTGAACTGGTTCGTAAATTTCTAATATTGTTGCATAAGGTACACTGTTCTTGTGTCTAATATTGCCGATGTAAATCTCCGTATAGCAGGACCTTATATTTTAATCACAATCGACAAAATTATAACACAATTGACAGGTTTTGTTGACAGGCGGTGCTACAAATTAAACGGGATACGTACGTACCCCTGCTGGATGTAGTCACGGATGAAATTGTCGATATGATTGGCTACTATTTTAGTACGAAAACAAGAGTTTCCACGGATTTTAGCCAAAGGTATGCAAACGTCAGAGAAGTGTACCAGGGTTTCCGACAATGACGCATACATGAATTCCAAGTCTATGCCCTTTAATACAACTACAACCCAATTCACCTGGCCAAGTGAGCTTACTCAGAGTGGCAAGAAAATTGACCTTGACCCATATTCAAGGTCACAGGTATCAAATCTGTTGAAACCTTTAAACAACTTCTGATTAACCAAAAGGCCTATAGAAGCATGGCATGTGGCTGATAAGTTCCTGGAATAAAGCCTGACATAGTTTGCAAAAAGAAATTACCTTGACCCATATTCAAGGTCATAAATGTTAAATCTGGTTTTACTTCTTCTGATTAACCAAAAAACCTAGAAAAATTATATTTGGCTGAAAGGTTCCTTTGATGAAGCCCGGCAAAGTCTGCATAAAGAAATAATCATGACCTGGAGTCCTGGACCCATATTCAACATGACAGTGGTCAAATCTGTTAGAATATGATATTTGCCTAGTTAAGCTTCTTTGGAAGGAGCAGAACTAAGTTTGCGAAAGAATATTGACATCTTCCTTTCAAGGTCACTGGGGTAAAATACATTTAGATCTTAATATGTTCTTACATTAATAGATTTTAGGCCACTTTCGGGTTACTAGTAAGATATTATACCAGGTGAGCAATGCAGGCTTATTGGGGCTCTTGTTTAATCAAGTATCCATCGAAGGACAAATTATTAGCTCACCTTGCCCGAAGCTTATGTGATGGTATCATGGTACGGCGTCCGTCATCCATCCGTCCGTCAAGTTTTTCCTTTAAACGACTCCTTCTAAAAAAATGAAAGGCCTGGTGACATGAAATTTGACTGGTACCTTTCTTGGAAGGAGCTGAACAAAGTTTGCAAGAAAACAAAATCGCTTTGACCTACTTTCAAGGTCACAGCGGTCAAAAATATTGAAACCTTCAAACTACTTCTTCTGAAATACCGTCAGGCATAGAGACCTCATATTTGACTAGTAGCTTCTTTGGATGAAGTAGAATAAAGGTTGCGAAAAGAAACGGCCTTGACCCATATTCAAGGTCACAGGGGTCAAATCTATTACAACCTTCAAACGACTTCTTCAAATAAACCAGAACCCCTAGTAGTATGATATTTGGCTGAAAGGTTCCCTTGATGAAGCCCGACAAAGTTTGCGAAAAGAAATGACCTTGACCTTTATTCATGGTCACATGGTTCAAATCTGTTAAAACATTTAAATGACTTCTTCTGATTAACCAAAAGGCCTGGAGACATTATATTTGGCTGGTAGATGCCTTGCATAAAGCATGACAAAGTTTGAGAAAAGAAATGATCTTGATCTATATTCAAGGTCACATGGGTCAAATCTGTGAAAACCTTCAAACGACTTCTGAAATACCAAAAGCCCTAGAAGCATGATATTTTGCTGAAAGGTTCCTTGGATAAAGCTTGACAAAGTTTGCGGGAAAAAAAATGACTTTGACCCATATTAAAGTTGACAGGGTTCAAATCTGTCAAAAGCTTTGAGCGACTTCTTCTGATAAACCCAAAGGCCTAGAGACATGATATTTGGCTAGTAGCTTCCTTGGATGATGCCAAACAAAATTTGCAAATGAAAATGACGTGTTACGAGGTCACAGGGGAAAAATATATTTAAATCTTACCATGTTCTTCTGAATGTCTTACAGTAAAAGATTTTTCGACAACTTTAGGGTTACACTATAATATAAGTCGGAGATTGATACCAGGTGAGCGATGCAGGCCCATTGGGCCTCTTGTTGAATAAAACAGATTTGAATTGATATCTCAGATTATTAAGGGCTGCGTGTCCACCACAAAGCTTATATAACTATTGAATTTTGGCTAATGCTTATAGTGGTATTTTCTTCATCTTTATTTCCAATGATACAATGATATGTGGACCTTTAATTGCCCCTTTGACTCCCGACTTTGAATCCTACAATTGTAGTTGCACACTCAGGGTTATATATACATTTAAATGTATATGTTACAATGCCTAGACCCATTGATAAAAATATGCATGTTTTTATACTTTTAGCATTTAATATAAAGGTAGAGGTTAAGTGGCAGAGCGATTCCCATGCAATCATCTTTTAAATAGTACATGTTGTTTGTTCCTGGTAGATGAACAATATTCTAGGCTAGGGTAAATACACAGATTGCCAAATTTATCAGGGCACAGCCATTACCTGGAAGACGCCCTATAGGGATCGCAGCATGTTTCCATCCGAACACATTGTTTCTGCTCCATAATGTTGTGACCTGTCAAAGTACAGGTATGAAACTAAGCATGGTTGTGAACTATAAACTACTATTAAAAAAAATATGTTGCAAACTTCATTTAATTTTATCCCCCGTATGTCAAGGTCTGAGCTTCGGTTTTATGAGATTCCATTATTGAGAAACATTTGTTTCCCTCCATATTTGTGTAACCTGTAGAGCAATGAAACTTTGATGATTGTTAATTATATAACTATATATTATTGTTACTGTTAGGTGATGTTCAGTGCACTCTCATTAGGTCATTGTGACCTTGACCCAAAGAGCAAAAATTCTAAAAATTCTCACTGCTTCAAACATGTTAAGATGCATGCCAACGTGATGCCATGGGTCCGTCTCTGTTTCGAATTATTTTTGACCAAAAAATATGCTAAACATTCTGTTACATTATGTACATTATTATGAAGCAAAGTTGGCAGTAATCAAACATGATGTCAACTAACCAAATGTCATCAGATTAAAACTTAATGTCAAGTCAAATTTTGCATCTCCTGACTTAAAAATTAGGGTCAGATCAAGATAATGGGTCTCTTCCTGATATGTCCATGTTTCAACTTTGCCGAAAACTGATGTGGTCTTTCTGTATGGTGTTCATAAAGCTTCAAATTTATCTGTTATTCTCTTGAATTTTTCTATTCTTCATAACTGTTTGCCCTAATGGAGACTTAAGCTTGGTGTTAATTTTGTTACTCCAATTGAGTCTTTATATATAACAACTTTATGTTTCAACAGTGGGGACATTCTTAGAGATGGTTCCATCTCTCTCTCATCTAGTTTGGGTTCTTTAAATGGTTATTGATCGTTTTGAGCAAGTTCACAAACTAAGCAGACATAACTTGGTCAGACCATTCCAATTAACAACAACACAATTTGAAGAGATGATGTTGCTTTTGATTATATCCTTGATGCTTTTTATACTAAAACCTTTTCAAGGTCAAAGGTCTTCTACTCTTCAGCTAATGCTTTTCAGTTTAGTATTGTCATTTGATACAATTGGTCATTCCAATTCCTACCATCTCTTGTGGCATTTTTATATAGCCGATTAAAGTGCCAATTCCCAATAAAATGTTTAAGTGTATGAAATCAAGCAAACCATTTTAACAGAGCTAATTTATAGTTCGGGTATACAGTTAGTTCTGTCACAAAGTGAATGAAATCTGCATCAAAAACTAATGAGAAGCACTTTGGTTACTTCTCGGAGGCAACTGAGCATAAAATGAAATTCTTGCCGGAACATATTATTCAAGGAGTTCTCAGTTGGATTATTCTTTTCTTTTGTATAGCTTTACTGCCAAATTCCAAATGACAATTCTAGGTCACCTGACCAAGGATGACCTATAGCCATGATGCTTCATCTGTCATGGTCCATCATGTGTCATGCATGAACTTTTCCTATAAACAACTTCTCAATAACCGAAAGGCCCAGGGTGTTAATATTATGCATGTAGCATGCTGGGATGAAGGGCTACCAAGGTTGTTCAAGTAAATGACCTTGACCCACTTTAAAGTTCATTGGCCTCAAATGTCTCAAAACATTCAAGGAACTTTTCAATAATCGAAAAGCCCAGAGTAATGATATTGGCCTGTAGCATGCTGGGATGAAGGGCTACCAAGTTTGTTCAAATTAATGAACTTGACACATGTTAAAGGTCACGGGGGTCAAATAAGTCAAAATTGTTTTAAACAACTTCTCAATAATTAAAACACCCAGGGTACTGATATCTAGCCTGTAACATGCTGGTTTGAAGGGCTACAATGTTTGTTCAAATAAATTACCTCGACCAGCTTTCAAGGTCACAGGGGTCAGATATGTTAAAAATCTTCTCACCAACTGAAATGCCTGGGTAATTGATATTTCGACTGTAGCATGATGAAAAGAGGGCTACCAAGTTTGTTCAAATGAATGACCTTGCTGTACCAACTTTCAAGGTCACAATTGTCAAATATCTTTAAATCTTCAACTAACTTCTTCCCAATAACTAAAAGGCATGGGTAGTGTTATTTGACCTGTAGCATGTTGGGATGAAGGGCTACCAAATGCAAGTTTGTTCAAATTAACGGCCTTGGTCCACGTTCAAGGTCACATGGGTCAATAAAATTCATGCTCCATCAAGTATCAAGTGTGGTATTAGTGATATGTGGCTGATTAAGAGATAATCGTTATGGATTAGGACGTCATGTACAGGATACACAGTCATCTTGTTGTGGTATCAGTGATATGTGGCTGATTTAGAGATAATCGTTATGGATTAGGACGACATGTACAGGATACACAGTCATCTTGTTGTGGTATCAGTGATATGTGGCTGATTTAGAGATAATCGTTATGGATTAGGACGTTATGTACAGGATACACAGTCATCTTGTGGTGGTATTAGTGATATGTGGCTGATTTAGAGATAATCTTTATGGATTAGGACGACATGTACAGGATACACAGCCATCTTGTTGTGGTTTCAGTGATATGTGGCTGATTTAGAGATAATCGTTATGGATTAGGACGACATGTACAGGCTACACAGTCATCTTGTTGTGGTATCAGTGATATGTGGCTGATTTAGAGATAATCGTTATGGATTAGGACGTCATGTACAGGCTACACAGTCATCTTGTTGTGGTATCAGTGATATGTGGCTGATTAAGAGATAATTGTTATGGATTAGGACGACATGTACAGGATACAAAGTCATCTTGTTGTGGTATCAGTGATATGTGGCTGATTAAGAGATAATCGTTATGGATTAGGACGACATGTACTGGATACACAGTCATCTTGTTGTGGTATCAGTGATATGTGGGTGATTTAGAGATAATCGTTATGGATTAGGACGACATGTACAGGATACACAGCCATCTTGTGGTGGTATCAGTGATATGTGGGTGATTTAGAGATAATCGTTATGGATTAGGACGACATCTACAGGATACACAGCCATCTTGTGGTGGTATCAGTGATATGTGGCTGATTTAGAGATAATCGTTATGGATTAGGACGACATGTACAGGATACACAGTTATCTTGTGGTGGTATCAGTGATATGTGGGTGATTTAGAGATAATCGTTATGGATTAGGACGACATCTACAGGATACACAGCCATCTTGTGGTGGTATCAGTGATATGTGGGTGATTTAGAGATAATCGTTATGGATTAGGACGACATGTACAGGATACACAGTTATCTTGTGGTGGTATCAGTGATATGTGGCTGATTAAGAGATAATTGTTATGGATTAGGACGACATGTACAGGATACACAGTTATCTTGTTGTGGTATCAGTGATATGTGGGTGATTTAGAGATAATCGTTATGGATTAGGACGACATGTACAGGATACACAGTCATCTTGTGGTGGTCTGCGAGTTTTGCTAACTTCCTTGTTTACGTAGATGACGATCAGGACTTCCTATCTTTTTACTGCTTCCAGTAAAATTTAAACATGACACACTGTGTTCCTATTACATTGTATACGTACACAGATGTTTATCATGTAGATTTCTACGTTTGCTTTCTTTGAAGATCCACATTGGTATAGTTGACAGAGTCGGTCTCAACTCAGATATAACAAACACGCAGTTATTAGCTCCCTTCCAGGGATAATTTTGGCTCTAAAAACCTAAGGGAGAATTCGAGGGATTTTATGAGATTGTTGAAATTTCATTGAGATTTTTCTATATAAAGTAACACTATTTTGAAATTTTAATGAGATTTTCAGGAAAAATATGGGTAAAAATCCCCAAATCTCACCCCAAACTGATCCCTGCCCCTCACACTATAAATTATAATTTGACATTCAATAACATGTACATCACCTTTACATTCAAGAAGATGTAGAAACTTGAAATTAAGAGGTTCTCCAAATCAAGTTCATAAAAAGATGCTTGTTGTAGACTTCAGACATTGTTCATCCGCAATGATATATCAAAAAGTTCTATATCATACAAATTCATCATGAGAAAATTAATATGACATTTAAAAACAGGTCTTGCATTTGGTTTCTATAATATTTCACTGTATTGAATTATCAGTGTGCAATGACAGACAAATTTTGTTTTTACGTTACGTGAAATACGTAGACTTGCACAGCTCCAGAACAGGGGATAGACTATATTAAAATGGACTTCACATGTACAAGTTCAAATTATTGAAGAAACATTTTGATTGAAATATAAGGTTTGAATCCTGCTTCCGTCGATTTCATGGGGTGATGACTTTAGTTGGACTTGAAACAAATTAAATGAATCGCAAGAAATCCTTAAGATGATTAATCATATCTTCCCTTAATTCGGAAGAAATTCTGTGTTTTTCTGTGCGTATATTGTGGTCATGTATTTGGTTTTGTTTGTTTTACTATTTTGAATTACCTGGTTACAACTGTGACCAAATAGATATTTTTTCTTGTGTCAATAAGAGCAGAAAATATAGGCAGGAGCAGAAACTTCCAGGTTCTGGAATGAATCCGACACAGGGAACAGAATGTTTGTAGTTAGAATCACCTGTTATATACATATTAAAAGCTGGATGGGCCACAACTGTACATTAGGGAGGGTGTGGTCATTATGGTGACAAGATCAACCAGGAAGTTTGTGTAAATGATTATCAAACGTGTATCATCTACCCTCTCTATGTTTATATATAGACACTGTCCACATACACGATCATGCCTATGTATATTTATGTCGAATGATCAGTAATTTTTACCTTTCAAAAAAATTGCAGCTTAAATTTATGAAGAAAAAAAAACCTTAGATAATGCAAGTCTTCTTTGATTCATCTCAATAACCCAAATTATTTAAACATATCAACAGCACCCCATTTTAGAGTGAATCTGTATCATATGTACTCCTATAGCTCAATTCCAACACCCTCCCTCCCTAGAGAGATCCTAGATCTCTGTACATGTTCTCACTACATACCAACACCACCCCTCCCTAGAGAGATCCTGTATCTCTGTACATGTTCTCACTACACACCAACACCATCCCTCCCTAGAGAGATCCTAGATCTCTGTACATGTTCTCACTACATACCAACACCATCCCTCCCTAGAGAGATCCTATATCTCTGTACATGTTCTCACTACATACCAACACCATCCCTCCCTAAAGAGATCCTAGATCTCTGTACATGTTCTCACTACACACCAACACCATCCCTCCCTAGAGAGATCCTATATCTCTGTACATGTTCTCATTACATACCAACACCATCCCTCCCTAGAGAGATCCTAGATCTCTGTACATGATCTCACTACACACCAACACCACCACTCCCTAGAGAGATCCTAGATCTCTGTACATGTACTCGCTACATACCAACACCATCCCTCCCTAGAGAGATCCTAGATCTCTGTACATGTTCTCACTACATACCAACACCACCCCTCCCTAGAGAGATCCTAGATCTCTATACATGTTCTCACTACATACCAACACCATCCCTCCCTAGAGAGATCATAGATCTCTGTACATGTTCTCACTACATATCAACACCATCCCTCCCTAGAGAGATCCTAGATCTCTGTACATGTTCTCACTACATACCAACACCATCCCTCCCTAGAGAGATCCTAGATCTCTGTACATGTTCTCACTACATACCAACACCATCCCTCCCTAGATGGATCCTATATCTCTGTACATGTTCTCACTACATACCAACACCATCCCTCCCTAGAGAGATCCTAGATCTCTGTACATGTTCTCACTACATATCAACACCATCCCTCCCTAGAGAGATCCTAGATCTCTGTACATGTTCTCACTACATACCAACACCATCCCTCCCTAGAGAGATCCTAGATCTCTGTACATGTTCTCACTACATACCAACACCATCCCTCCCTAGAGAGATCCTATATCTCTGTACATGTTCTCACTACATACCAACACCATCCCTCCCTAGAGAGATCCTAGATCTCTGTACATGTTCTCACTACATACTAACACCATCCCTCCCTAGAGAGATCCTAGATCTCTGTACATGTTCTCACTACATACCAACACCATCCCTCCCTAGAGAGATCCTATATCTCTGTACATGTTCTCACTACATACCAACACCATCCCTCCCTAGAGAGATCCTAGATCTCTGTACATGTTCTCACTACATACCAACACCATCCCTCCCTAGAGAGATCCTAGATCTCTGTACATGTTCTCACTACATACCAACACCATCCCTCCCTAGAGAGATCCTATATCTCTGTACATGTTCTCACTACATACCAACACCACCCCTCCCTAGAGAGATCCTCGATCTCTGTACATGTTCTCACTACATACCAACACCATCCCTCTCTAGAGAGATCCTAGATGTCTACACCAACACCATCCCTCCCTAGAGAGATCCTAGATCTCTGTACTTGTTCTCACTACATACCAACACCATCCCTCCCTAGAGAGATCCTAGATCTCTGTTCATGTTCTCACTACATATATAATATACACCAACACCATCCCTCCCTCCCTGGGAGATGCCAAATACAATCAATACTGCAGCAAGTACAATGTACTACGTTTCCAAAGTCAAATCAATTTTTCATTTACCAGGTACTTGTTTTACATTCCATCGAGATTTTGATTTGTTATTGAACATTATCATGTACTGTAAACGTACTTAATTTGGCGCAATCAAATTTTAGCGCATTTTTAGTGTTTGTCATATTAGCGCAATGATAAATTCGCGCATCAGTGAAAATAACTATATAAGCAGTATATTAAAACTCCAATTAACGTAATCATATTTTAGCGCAAAACTTTCAACGCGAAAAGCGCTAAAATAAGATTACCGCGAAAATATGTACGTTTACAGTATATGGCATTTGTTTCTAAACATAACTTCTCATCATGATGTTGAGAAGTTTCTACTATCGTGTCAACAATGGTTAACTGGCATCAGGTGACTCATTGTCAATCAAGTCAGTTGTGTTACTCCCTGTCTAATATCTAACACTGTATGTCAGTAATTATACCCCCTGTAAAAACGAAGTTAAGGGGGTAGACTGGAATCACCCTACGGTCTGTCCTGATATGTCTGGATGTCTGTATACGTATGTCACAGTAACTTGTCCAGAGATCTCCTAAACATGTGAGCAGATTTTAATGGAATTACCCAGGAATGTTAGGGACCATGTGTAGATGTGCATACATATACATATATATTATCATATTTAGGCAATTAACTCAATAGAATTGTGAATTTTTGGGGGGAAAAACATATGAAAATTTTTTAAACCATTTTGTCCAATGTTGAAACATGTTTGGACTTAAATTTCCTGGTTTGATGTGTGTTAGAGACTACCAATGTTCTGCATTGTGATCAATAGATATAGTGTGTCATCATGTTTGTAGTCTTATAACAGTTCACCATCAATATTTCATGGCTAAGTCAGTCCTCTGGTCCTATTAGTCAGCAAATGGTTCCTCTAGTACTGAGGGGAGAATCTACAGATAGTCTGTAGTACTGAGGGGGGAATCTACAGATATACAAGGGTAGTCTGTAGTACTGAGGGGGAATCTACAGATATACAAGGGTAGTCTGTAGTACTGAGGCAAGAATCTACAGATATACAAGGGTAGTCTGTAGTACTGAGGGGGAATCTACAGATATACAAGGGTAGTCTGTAGTACTGAGGGGAGAATCTACAGTTATACAAGGGTAGTCTGTAGTACTGAGGGGGAATCTACAGATATACAAGGGTACAGTCTGTAGTACTGAGGGGAGAATCTACAGATATACAAGGGTAGTCTGTAGTACTGAGGGGGAATCTACAGATATACAAGGGTAGTCTGTAGTACTGAGGGGGAATCTACAGATATACAAGGGTAGTCTGTAGTACTGAGGGGAGAATCTACAGATATACAAGGGTAGTCTGTAGTACTGAGGGGGAATCTACAGATATACAAGGGTAGTCTGTAGTACTGAGGGGAGAATCTACAGTTATACAAAGGACGTAGTCTATAGTACTGAGGGAGAATGTACAGATATACAAGGGTAGTCTGTAGTACTGAGGGGGAATCTACAGATATACAAGGGTAGTCTGTAGTACTGAGGGGAGAATCTACAGTTATACAAGGGTAGTCTGTAGTACTGAGGGGGAATCTACAGATATACAAGGGTACAGTCTGTAGTACTGAGGGGAGAATCTACAGATATACAAGGGTAGTCTGTAGTACTGAGGGGGAATCTACAGATATACAAGGGTAGTCTGTAGTACTGAGGGGGAATCTACAGATATACAAGGGTAGTCTGTAGTACTGAGGGGAGAATCTACAGATATACAAGGGTAGTCTGTAGTACTGAGGGGGAATCTACAGATATACAAGGGTAGTCTGTAGTACTGAGGGGAGAATCTACAGTTATACAAGGGTAGTCTGTAGTACTGAGGGGGAATCTACAGATATACAAGGGTACAGTCTGTAGTACTGAGGGGAGAATCTACAGATATACAAGGGTAGTCTGTAGTACTGAGGGGGAATCTACAGATATACAAGGGTAGTCTGTAGTACTTAGGGGGAATCTACAGATATACAAGGGTAGTCTGTAGTACTGAGGGGAGAATCTACAGATATACAAGGGTAGTCTGTAGTACTGAGGGGGAATCTACAGATATACAAGGGTAGTCTGTAGTACTGAGGGGAGAATCTACAGTTATACAAAGGACGTAGTCTATAGTACTGAGGCAAGAATCTACAGTTATACAAGGGTAGTCTGTAGTACTGAGGGGAGAATGTACAGATATACAAGGGTAGTCTGTAGTACTGAGGGGGAATCTACAGATATACAAGGGTAGTCTGTAGTACTGAAGGGAGAATCTACAGTTATACAAGGGTAGTCTATAGTACTGAGGGGAGAATCTACAGATATACAAGGGTAGTCTGTAGTACTGAGGGGAGAATCTACAGATATACAAGGGTAGTCTGTAGTACTGAGGGGGAATCTACAGTTATACAAGGGTAGTCTATAGTACTGAGGGGAGAATCTACAGATATACAAGGATAGTCTGTAGTACTGAGGGGAGAATCTACAGTTATACAAGGGTAGTCTGTAGTACTGAGGCAAGAATCTACAGTTATACAAGGGTAGTCTGTAGTACTGAGGCAAGAATCTACAGTTATACAAGGGTAGTCTGTAGTACTGAGGGGAGAATCTACAGATATACAAGGGTAGTCTATAGTACTGAGGGGAGAATCTACAGATATACAAGGGTAGTCTGTAGTACTGAGGGGAGAATCTACAGATATTTAAGGGTTGTCTGTAGTACTGAGGGGGAATCTACAGATACACAAGGATAGTCTGTAGTACTGAGGGGAGAATGTACAGATACACAAGGGTAGTCTGTAGTACTGAGGGGGGGAATCTACAGATATACAAGGGTAGTCTGTAGTACTGAGGCAAGAATCTACAGATATACAAGGGTAGTCTGTAGTACTGAGGCAAGAATCTACAGATATACAAGGGTAGTCTGTAGTACTGAGGCAAGAATCTACAGTTATACAAGGGTAGTCTGTATAGTACTGAGGCAAGAATCTACAGATATACAAGAGTAGTCTATAGTACTGAGGGGAGAATCTACAAATATACAAGGCTAGTCTGTAGTACTGAGGCAAGAATCTACAGTTATACAAGGGTAGTCTGCAGTACTGAGGCAAGAATCTACAGATATACAAGGGTAGTCTGTAGTACTGAGGCAAGAATCTACAGATATACAAGGGTAGTCTGTAGTACTAAGGGGGGAATCTACAGATATACAAGGGTAGTCTGTAGTACTGAGGGGGAATCTACAGATATTTAAGGGTAGTCTATGTAATGTTTAACCCTTGTAAGTCTGTAGTACTGAGGGGAGAATCTACAGATATTTAAGGGTAGTCTGTAGTACTGAGGCAAGAATCTACAGATATACAAGGGTAGTCTGTAGTACTGAGGCAAGAATCTACAGATATACAAGGGTAGTCTGTAGTACTGAGGGGGGAATCTACAGATATACAAGGGTAGTCTGTAGTACTGAGGGGGAATCTACAGATATTTAAGGGTAGTCTATGTAATGTTTAACCCTTGTAAGTCTGTAGTACTGAGGCAAGAATCTACAGATATACAAGGGTAGTCTGTAGTACTGAGGGGGAATCTACAGATATACAAGGGTAGTCTGTAGTACTGAGGCAAGAATCTACAGATATACAAGGGTAGTCTGTAGTACTGAGGCAAGAATCTACAGATATTTAAGGGTTGTCTGTAGTACTGAGGGGGAGAATCTACAGATATACAAGGGTAGTCTGTAGTACTGAGGGGAGAATCTACAGATATACAAGGGTAGTCTGTAGTAATGAGGGGGAGAATCTACAGATATACAAGGGTAGTCTGTAGTACTGAGGCAAGAATCTACAGTTATACAAGGGTAGTCTGTAGTACTGAGGGGAGAATCTACAGATATACAAGGGTAGTCTATAGTACTGAGGGGAGAATCTACAGATATACAAGGGTAGTCTGTAGTACTGAGGGGGAGAATCTACAGATATACAAGGGTAGTCTGTAGTACTGAGGCAAGAATCTACATATATACAAGGGTAGTCTGTAGTACTGAGGGGGAATCTACAGATATACAAGGGTAGTCTGTAGTACTGAGGGGAGAATCTACAGATATACAAGGGTAGTCTGTAGTACTGAGGCAAGAATCTACAGATATACAAGGGTAGTCTGTAGTACTGAGGGGGGAATCTACAGATATACAAGGGTAGTCTGTAGTACTGAGGGGAGAATCTACAGTTATACAAGGGTAGTCTGTAGTACTGAGGGGAGAATCTACAGATATACAAGGGTAGTCTGTAGTACTGAGGCAAGAATCTACAGTTATACAAGGGTAGTCTGTACGGTACCATCAGTGGTGGTGATATACAGTATATAGCTGGTACTCAGTAGAGGTACGCTACCATCAGTGGTGGTGATATACAGTATATAGCTGGTACTCAGTAGAGGTACGGTACCATCAGTGGTGGTGATATACAGTATATAGCTGGTACTCAGTAGAGGTACGCTACCATCAGTGGTGGTGATATACAGTATATAGCTGGTACTCAGTAGAGGTACGGTACCATCAGTGGTGGTGATATACAGTATATAGCTGGTACCCAGTAGAGGTACGGTACCATCAGTGGTGGTGATATACAGTATATAGCTGGTACCCAGTAGAGGTAAGGTACCATCAGTGGTGATATACAGTATATAGCTGGTACCCAGTAGAGGTACGGTACCATCAGTGGTGATATACAGTATATAGCTGGTACTCAGTAGAGGTACGGTACCATCAGTGGTGGTGATATACAGTATATACCTGGTACTCAGTAGAGGTACGGTACCATCAGTGGTGGTGATATACAGTATATAGCTGGTACTCAGTAGAGGTACGCTACCATCAGTGGTGGTGATATACAGTATATAGCTGGTACTCAGTAGAGGTACGGTACCATCAGTGGTGGTGATATACAGTATATAGCTGGTACTCAGTAGAGGTACGCTACCATCAGTGGTGGTGATATACAGTATATAGCTGGTACCCAGTAGAGGTACGGTACCATCAGTGGTGGTGATATACAGTATATAGCTGGTACCCAGTAGAGGTACGGTACCATCAGTGGTGGTGATATACAGTATATAGCTGGTACCCAGTAGAGGTACAGTACCACCAGTGGTGGTAATATACAGTATATAGCTGGTACTCAGTAGAGGTACGGTACCATCAGTGGTGGTGATATACCATATATAGCTGGTACTCAGTAGAGGTAAGGTACCATCAGTGGTGATATACAGTATATAGCTGGTACCCAGTAGAGGTACGGTACCATCAGTGGTGATATACAGTATATAGCTGGTACTCAGTAGAGGTACGGTACCATCAGTGGTGGTGATATACAGTATATACCTGGTACTCAGTAGAGGTACGGTACCATCAGTGGTGGTGATATACAGTATATAGCTGGTACTCAGTAGAGGTACGGTACCATCAATGGTGGTGATATACAGTATATTGCTGGTACTCAGTAGAGGTACGGTACCATCAGTGGTGGTGATATACAGTATATAGCTGGTACCCAGTAGAGGTACCATCAGTGGTTCTACTTGCAGGTCATTTGTGTTGAGAATAGTTTAAAATAGATCTGGAAGAATATGTTTTAATAAACATTGTGAAAATATACAAATGGATATTGATAATGCTTTAACAATTGTGTGTTTTGTTTGTTACAGATACATTGATAAGTACTGCCCCAGGATGGGCAATCTTCTACGTCTGATCCTTCCCAAGGAATCGTCAAAGGAAACGGACTTCTTTGTCGATTTTGAAAGTAAGTATTAAACATACACAAAAAACTTTTTAGAATAATGTTAACATTTATTGAAAATGATCTGTCAGTTGTAGAGTAATACCTATACCAAAAACCTGTATATTGTATAAATAAGGGTCGTTCTGAGCTTAGAGCATTTTTCATGGGAATTACCTTGGTTTTAGCCTGGTATCATTAGATGCATGTGGTTGGCTATTCATACACCCTTCATCTATGGTCCATTATCTGTCTATTCAGTGTGTCCTTGGAAAAAATCTTGTTATTGATATTTCTTGAAAAGTATGGATCTTTTTCAAATCTCATACATGGGTTGTCCTTTGTCCCTAGTTGTGTATGGTCTGTTTTGCCCAACAAAGATGTATGCCCGGCCTTTTCCGATCAACACCTTAAAAGTCCTTTAATTACTTCATTGTTATGAAATTTCATATTTAGGTTGGTCTTTGGTAGTAGCTAGATGACCCCTATTAATTTTCAGGTCAAGTGGTGAAACAATTGGTTTCTGTGTATCAAAGGTGGACGCCAACGTGATGCCATTGGTCCTTCACTGTTTCTCATTACATATTGTATAACAATAACTGATCAAACCTGAAAGTCATCAGATTGAAGGTCAAACTCATACTCATGTTCGAGTAAGAGATGATATATTGTCAGTTGTTGCTTACTTCCGTGTTTAGTGTGTCCTTAACTACAACAGCAAGATGTCACTTGAGATCAAGCAAAATACTGTATTGAATGTTAATATCTCAATAGTTTGATCTGATTAAAGCGAATTACCAGAAATTTGGTTTGCTTGGAAAAGAAGCTCTCATTATAATGATGATAAGTTTCATGTTTTTCTTAAAAACAATTCAGCTGCATTTTTTTCACGTTTTGTGACCACTTTTATATGCTAGATATTATTGAGTGTGCCATAAATTAGTTTGGAAAATACCTAGCTCTATTCAAATACGTTGACATTGAAAATCTACACCAAGATATTAACTCTTACTATCAGGTTGATATACTAACAGCGGGGCACGGGGGATAATGTCCGGGGCGCGGGGGATAATGTCGGGCTTTGCAACTTCTTGTTGTATTTTACTTTATGTGCTGATTCCCTCGTCCCATCTTGATAACGAAATTGAGTGCCAAGTACCTGATACAGCTGAGATGACCACTTGTTAAAGTTAATATCAATGGTATGATATTCAATATGCAAGTGTGTAAATATATGTTTAATGTATGAGTGCACATGGTCTTGATACTGTTGTAATCTGTTACCATTACTGGTTAAAGGTTAAACCACCAGACCTTGTACAGTTCTGTTAGATACACATTTAATTCCATCCTGTTAGATACCAGGCGTGTCCAGTTACACCGTTATAATTAACCTCTAAGTGTTGCCTGGCATTCATAGTGTCTCTTTCTGTTATTAGGGAAGAAACTCCAGTCGAATCGGTTTCTATTAATTGATAGATCGGCTATTTATCTTTGTAGCATTTCCTTAATCAATATTTCAACTTTAAGGCCATTTTACAAATCTATTGTACGGCTTCGTGTATTTATTTGTATGGATCAGTCTTGACTGTCGTGCAATGACCCAATTTATCACCTGCCTGATATACAGAGGAGACATGAACCTCCAGTCACTAGAGAGTTCCCTTTTATAGGCAGATCAATTCATTTTTCATTGTCCGAGTTTTGCATTACCGTATTCGACCCAACAAGTGACATGTCCCTATAAGCACCCCTTTTCTTTGTGGCATCGTAGAACACTATAAAATATATTATATATGAAAGAAATAGTATGCATTGAAAATAACAGAAGATTGATAATTTAACAAATAATGCGTGACCATTTGTCAAAATTGTCTTGTGCTTGGAAATTTGGCCCCGGTTTCATCAACGTTCCTTAACTTAAGGAAACTCCTTAACTTAAAAATCTCCATAGGAATGCATTACAGAATTTAAGGGGAAAATCCTTAGTTAAGGAACGTTGATGAAACCGGGGCCAGCTGGTTTATACCAAGTTGTTTAACTGACAACAAAATGGCAAAACAGACTTTACCTTTATTTTGTTGACGAGAAAAACATAATAAAAATATTAAAAACGAATAAATATCTAGAATGGGGTAAAGTTTATCGTCAAAATAAAACAGGCGTATGTGAAAATTGTGCACACAATGAATTATGCTAATCATGATTGATAACTTACACACGTGTGTGACCAGATAATCAGTCGTACAACCTGCCATTTTACCAAGTAGTTTCACTGTATTTCCATGTAGATATTCAGTAAAAAAATAATTCTACTCATTTCATAAAATAATACCAGCAAAAACATATGGTAACATACCAATACTGTAAGCGTCACAAAGTTGAAAACCATAATTTTATCATGACAGCCAATTGTTCTCGATGGACAAATTAACAGCACAAGTGCTTCCTTATTTTATTAGGCCAAATAAGGTAAATACAATATACTACAATAATATGTCTAGAAAATTACCTTTTAAAAATACCAATAAATGATAAAAAAGACATATTATTATATTATACCATTCCTGAAGTATCTGTCAACTTTAATCGACCTCTTCTGAAGAATGGAAACGATATTTGTAATTACATCTACCGTAATTTCCTGTGTATTGCCTGCGGGCTCTACCATTTTTTACATCAAAAGATGCCTAGTGCGGGCTATCTGCCGGTGCGGACTATATGTTGATTTTTTTACCAAATTATCCAAAAAGCGGGCTATACGTTGTTAAATGTTTCCACTTTTATCAACATGTAGATCTACGTATTTGTAAACAAAATATATCAATGATAAGTTGATATATAGCTTTTATTATACACATTAACATATATATTTACAAAATAAACACAATATTTCAACCATATGACTCTGATTTTCAACATACTCACTATGTATACATTCGATGTATAACCCACGAGCAATCTGCCAGTGCGGGTTAATCTGGAATTTATTTTACAAATGCCTCAAAAATGGTTTAATTTACTTCCCGCAGGCTATACCCTAGTTCGGGTTATACGCAGGAAATTACGGTAGTCACACATTAGATTTCCGCACAGCCATTTTATCAACCTATATCTTGTTCCTTTGGGACATGCTGGACTTACACAAAAACATTTCAGACGATTGGCCATTGGGTGGTAATGGACACAATACTAGAACTTTCTCAAGAACCACAGTCAAAATCATCTATTTTAAAATGTTCAAATGTGTAAATATTCCCTTTTTATCCTCCTCAAAATGAACTTTATACATCTGAAACGACAGTGATCTACGTATACATTTCCTGCAGGAACCAATCTTTTTGAATTTGTACTTTGAAAAACGAACGATAAATTTCATTTGCAAATCAGTTTACATCTCATTGCAATTTAAAGGTACTGTTTAACATATATAATAAACACAAATCACCAGGCCTTCAGTGTTGATTGTGATTATGCTGTAGATGCCCAGCCAACACCTGAGGAGAAGGCTACGTGGGTGAGTGTACAGTCGGTACTCAACGAGGGCCAGTCTATACTGAGAAGTGTACAGAGCTATGCGGGAGCAGCGGATGCTATACGACAGGTAGGCACGATAAATAATCCTGGCCATACAGCGACACGCTAATTAACCCTGGCCATACAGCGACACGCTAATTAACCCTGGCCATACAGCGACACGCTAAATAATCCTGGCCATACAGCGACACGCTAATTAACCCTGGCCATACAGCGACACGCTAATTAACCCTGGTCATACAGCGACACGCTAAATAACCCTGGCCATACAGCGACACGCTAAATAATCCTGGCCATACAGCGACACGCTAATTAACCCTGGCCATACAGCGACACGCTAAATAATCCTGGCCATACAGCGACACGCTAAATAATCCCCTGCCATACAGCGACACGCTAATTAACCCTGGCCATACAGCGACACGCTAAATAATCCTGGCCATACAGCGACACGCTAATTAACCCTGGCCATACAGCGACACGCTAATTAACCCTGGCCTTACAGCAACACGCTAATTAACCCTGGCCATACAGCGACACACTAAATAATCCTGGCCATACAGCGACACACTAAATAATCCTGGCCATACAGTTAGATCTCACAAATATATCTGTAAATAGTTACCTGTAATTATTTAAATGTTTCAAGCAACTTCTTTTAATATCTGAAAGGCCTGGGGTACGTACTAACATTTGGGCTTTAGCATGCTGGGATGAAGGGCTACCAGTTTACTCAAATGAATGACCGAACTTGATCCACTTTCAAATGCAAGATAACAGGGGTCAAATGTTTTAAAATTTTCAAGCAACTTTTTCTCAATAACAACAAGGTCTTGGGAACTGATATTTCAACTGTACCATGCTGAAATGAAGGGCTACCAAGTTTGTTCAAAGAAATAACCTTGACCTACTTTCAAAGTCACATGGGGTCAAATGTGTTAAACATCTTCTAGCAACTTCTTCTCAGTAACCGAAAGGCCAAGGGTACAGCTATTTAGCTGTAAGCATGCTGGGAAGAGAGGCTACCAAGTGTGTTCATTGACCCTCTTATAAGATAACAGGGGTCAAATGTGTTAATATCTAAACATCTTCACAAAAACCAGTGAAAAATAATATATAACTGAGAACCAAGATTTTTTGGGGTCCCTTGTTAAGACTGTATGATGGTTGCCAGCAAGAGTCCTTTGGGGTCCGTTTTTAAGACCGTATGATGGTTGCCAACAAGATTCCTTTGGGGTCCCTTGTGAGGATCTTATGATGGTTGGAACCAAGATTCCTTTGGTGGTCTTGTTATGTTTCAGTTTTTTTTTAAAAAAAAACAACACTATATTATATAAACTAATGATTTCCATTAAATTGATAAAAGCAACAAAAATTGAAAATGGTGAACACTTTTTACAGGCGATATCTAATCCTACCAATGATGACCTCCAGAAAACCGCCTGGTCGTGTGTATGTCCCCTAGTGGAGAAACTCAAAACCTACTTTGAATTTAGTGCGCAACTAGGTAAGTCATTTCAGAGACACCAAACTCGATTTTTCACGATCTCCCTGAAAGAAAGGTTTCTGCAGGCTTGTTTAAATAATCTTTAATATTAAGGAAAACACAATAAGAGATCTATTTTGAGACATTTTACTTACACAAATATATGTTTATGCAGTACATTATATTTTTAAAATCCAATATCGGTATAATTCATCGCAGGTTGATACTATTTAGCTGGCTGAGTTTTAAGCGTTTTTTACAGAACATGTGGTACCTGTGCTACTGTCGGACCTCTGCTCCAATGACATGCTCCCCCTGGAACACCTCGAGTCACAACAAGCATTATTCAAACAATTCGCTGAAATATTAGACTTTGTCCTCAGGTTTGATGACTTAAAAGTAAGTATATATAGCAAACTTCATACTAACTGAAAAATTTGACACAGTTGTACCTAGTAGAAATGATAATGTATATATATACAATATAATATCAGCTGTATTTAATGATAACTGGCTAAACTCAAGTTTCTAAATACAGAATTCTAAGTTTAAGGTAAATATCAGTCCTGGAAGTACTTTAGTTCCTATATCTGACTGAAAATAATTTCTGTAATTATTCATATGCGAAGATTGCCATTATTTGTCAGAATTAAATAAACTGGAATGTACCGATTGTGTATTGCCCGCGGGCTATACGATTTAAAACATTGAAATATTGCGGGCTATCTGATGAAATGTTTTCCTTCAACTGAAAAAAGTACGGGCTATGTTATGTACGGGCTATGTTATGTCCTTCAAATTTGAAATTGTATACTTCTCATGTATAAACAAAATAATACATATTCTCAAGTATTTGTAACTGAAAATGAACATCTGAATTCCAAATGTATTCGTTCGCGATACAAAGTGTCAATTTGCATAATATAGTCCTAGCATGAAAATGTCAAGTAAAAACATCATTTAAACACTTAAGTGCTGATGAGAGATTTAGTGCCTGACCTTGACATTGGAATTCCTGTGACTATTTTTTGTAGCAGATAACCTGCGGGCAATATGCCAGAGTGGGTTATCTGAAGATTGATTTCAAATCATAAAAACAATATTTTGAGGTGTGTTGGCTACACAAAGTAGCGGGCAATACACAAGAATTTACGGTAGAGTGATTTGAAGCCAGATTGCTTCGGTACATCTGTTTTCCTGGTGATCATTTTGGAGGTCCTGTCATGGCTTTGTTGTTACTTTTTAGCGGTCTTGTCATGACTTTGTTATTCTTTCAGATGACAAATCCATCAATACAGAATGATTTCAGCTACTACAGACGAACTCTCAGTCGAATGAAAATGGCAAATGAGGTACGCTTGTTTTCAAACACAAACACCAGTGCCTTGGTATTAACTGTAATGATACATTTTATTTTCAAAACTGCCCTGCATCCATGGTCTGTCAAACAGTCTTTGGAGGGATGGACCTTTCTCAAATTTCATCTGTAGGTTCTCCTTGGTTTTGGTTTTGGGACTAATCAGTAAATAAAATTTCTGACAGGCAACCATCTTTCATTTGATAATTAAATACTATTATGGTATTTAAGAGAACTCTCAAGCTTCATATAATTAATAACAAGGTAGAAACGAAGAGAGAAAAAAGGGAAAAGATCCTATTTTTAAAGAACAAATGAAAGATGAATCAACCGGTGTCAAGAACCCTCTTGGATCTCTTTTGAAATATTGATTTTACATGCGATTGTTTTTTTAAGGACGAGAACCACACGGAAAACGTGGTTTCTAACGAGATGGCTAACAGGATGTCACTGTTCTACGCTAACGCAACGCCTATGCTCAAGGTGCTGAGTGATGCAACCACAAAATTTGTCACCCACAACAAAGAACTTCCTGTGGAAAACACTACAGAATGTCTCGGAGCCATGGCCAATATCTGCAGGGTCATGATAGAGAATCCGTGAGTGATAAATATGATAGGCAACCTGTGAATGTTATCATCATGAGGGCCCTGTCACATAGAGGCAGACACCTTATAGTGATTAATAGAATCTTCCTTTACCCTGAGTGTGTGACGGATAAACATTCAACTGAAAAGGTGATATTCTTGGTTTTCTAATCCAAGGCTCTGCCAAGGGTAAGGCAATCAAGAATATCACCTGGAGCGTTGGAGATTTCTCTTCCAACATCAAGGTAGGAAATGATTACTTGTCTTCCATCATTTGAATTTTTGGCAAAAGTATGATATGACGTGATTGAATTGTTGACCTGGTGTGATGGTACTGCTGTCAGCTTGTGTTATCTGTCATACCCTAGGGTGTGACAGAGAAATCTTGAACAGGTAAAAGAGGAGAAAAAATTGAATGATGGGAGAATGTTCTGTCCATACATCCGTCTGTCCATCTGTCAAACACACATTTGTTTCTGTTCCATAACTGTGTAACCTGTCGTAGTAGAGGGATGAAACTTAACATGATTGTCAACCACAATTAGAAGGTTTGTCACATATGTTATCCAATTTTGTCCTCTAAAAGTTTTGTCCTGCAGATGTCAATATCTCAAACTTAGGGTTTTTTATAGGACTCCTTTATTGTGAAAGACCTTCTCAATGCGATCTGTTTTGAGAGATGATTTTGGTTTACAAGCAGGGATGCAAAGTCTTTGTAACTCGTAACTACAGCATTATGATTGATGAACTTAATGACAAGTAAACAAAAAATGTTATTTGAATATGATAACATGAGGAATTTATATTGGTATTGTGATTCATGTTTAAAATATATAAAACAACATTCTTAATTGTAAAAAGTATAAAACAAAATTTGGAATTGTAAAAAGTATGAAGCAAAGTTTGGAATTGTAAAAAGTATCAAACAAAATTTTAAATTGTAAAAAAGTATAAAACAGAATTTTGAATTGTAAAAATTATGAAACAAAAAAAAGAGTGAGACATGAATTGTATGACTTTGTTAAACCTAACATTATTAACTTTTACCTGCCTTTTGTCTTCACCAGAGAATTCAATACCCGGTTCCAGAACGCTGATACGAGGATGTTCTGCATGAGAGTAATGGTGGGCGTGATAATATTGTATGATCATGTACATCCCATAGGAGCTTTCGCCAAAACTTCATTAATAGATGTAAGTTCACCAGTCAATCTTTGTCAAAATCTCATTAATTTTCACAAGTTCACAGGTCAATCTACTGTCAAAATCTAATTAAATCACACAAGTTCACCGGTCAATCTCTGTCAAAATCTCATATATTTTCACAAGTTCACAGGTCAGTCTTTGACAAAATCTCATTAATTTACACAAGTTCACTAGTCAATCTACTGTCAAAATCTCATTAATTCATACCAGTTCATTTGTCAAATGACAAAAAATCCTGTTTTAGCCCATCAGCATCAGATGGTGGATTATTAAAATCACTTTTCATCAGTGCTCCGTTGTCCATTCATCTTAAAACAATTCTTGTGATCGCTAGTTCTTGAGAAGTACTGGATTGATCCTTCTCAAATTAAATATGCAGGTATCACCGAAAACGTTACATCATATTGTGGCCATTATGGTCCGATACATTGATGCATCAATGAATCACTATACACTCCCTGTTCTTAATATATACTGCTTATCACAGTTTATAGGTCATCTCAAAGCGGTTCACAAATTATTATCTGTGGTTATAGGGCCTTAGCAACTAGCCAATATCGTTCTCAACTCCCTGGGGAGCATACAACTGGTGCTGCTATTTCAGCACTCACAGATTGCATTCTACAACTTCTAGCACTACCCAACCACGTACTCATTTACAGCTGAGTAGACTGGAATAAGTGGAGTAAAGTATCTTACTTAGAGATAAAACACAGTACAGTGACCGACACTTAAACCCGCAACCCTTCGATTACGAGTCAGGCTTTCTACCACTAAACCACCATGTCTTTTGCCTTCCTTGGAGAAATATAGTATAAAACTGTAAAATTCAGATTCCTGTCCAAACCCAGGGGCTGGGACAGGGCCACAAAGGGAAAATTAACCAATAGTTCAATTATCTCCTCCATTACAGCCTCAGGGGTATTAACATATGTAAGTCGATTTCTGAGCATGGATAGAGATCACTTCCTTAATTTCAGTACTTGAGCTATTGTTCTCCTTTGGGAGGTAGTTTACTACTAAAGTTTTTATTGGGAAATAACACTTTGTCACGTTTGAGGAGGAAGCATGTCCTTGTCCATTTTAAGGAGAAGCATGGCCCGGGCCACTTTGTGTTACTGGTGACAATCATCCTCAATAGTAAAATTGTCCATGTTTAAATAAGTTCACCTTGTCCTAAGAACCACAGTGTCTGTCGTCCGTCAACTTTTCCTTGAAAATCCCAGCTAGTCATAAACCTCTCGGTGGACTTTGACCAAATGTGGTCTGAAGCATTCTTAGATTAATAGGAACCAATTTTCAGGGGCCTAAGGGGCCTCTCGTCACCTCATACTAAGGGACCCCTTCTTTGAAATCCTTCTCTTAAAGGAATGACAGGATTTTTCCCCAAGTTATTGTTAATTGTTTGGAAACTGTTATGTGGAGACACGACCTTGCATAACAATATCAGGAAATTACAAACCAGATCAACTGGTTCGGACCTTTTGGCCTGGTGGTAACGTCCTGGCTCCTTAACCTAGAGGTCTCGGGTTTGCACCTCTTTGCATCTCACTAGTTTCATTTCTGTTCTATGCTGTAAAATATTGTTTATTTCCCAGGTCGGGATGTTTGTAATAATAAGAGCCAAAGTCTGGGTGTGTGCATGTACGAACTGTACACATTATCACAATGATAATTTCTTAAATGTAATTACAGCCCCTAGTACCCAATTAAACTTTATGTTGTGGCAGATCTGTTTGATTTGTATGCCTACGTCAGGTGATATATGCCGTTTCGTAACAATACAATACTATAAAAGTTAGCATTGATACAGGCCTTCTGGGCCTTTTGTGTATTACAGGCTACTTAATTCCATTACATTATGTTTATTTTGCCTGTTTTTAGGTGAGAGCATCCATTAAAGTATTAAAAGATCAACACATAGGCAGAGTAGATGGACTATTGAATGCTTTAAGGTAAGTTCACATCCTAAACCTCAACAGTACTTCTATAAAAACTGGGTGCTGTCAAGTTCACGTACTAAACCTCAACAGTACTTCTATAAAAACAATACTTCTATAAAAACTGGGTGCTGTCAAGTTCACAAACTAAACCTCAACATTACCTCTATAAAAAACGGTTGAATATTCAAATTGGATATAATTAAGAATGAATCTATCTATAAAGAAAGAAGAGAAAATGAGGGATAAGATCAGCATATCAACCTATTTTTGGTTACCAACTCGCACACAATTTACACCTGTGTGTGCATACGCTTTGCTGGTCATTTGTCTGATGAAGGTGACAGAGTACAAATCGTACTGGTCATCAAAATGTCACATAAAACATTTATTAATTGTGTAAAATCATATTTACAAAAATCATACTTTCCAACTTGAAGAAAACATTTCCAAAAAAAGTCCTCATCTAGATTTGTTTTTTTCTATAGATACACAACAACTCATCTAAATGATGATACAACACCAAGGGCTATAAAACAGATGATGGCGGAATGAGGCTGCTGGTCCAGATTGTGACTGTATTTCTGTGAACCTATCAAGACGAGATCTGTGATCCAGGGGAGGCAGTTACTTAGTGCTAACATTATATTGTGGTGTAATCTAGGGGCACTTGTCATGATAACTCATTCACCCCGAAGTCACTTTTGAGCTCATCCAATTCAAAGGTCGGAACAGTTCATTATGAAATTTCAGGGATGAATGAGTTAAATGGCTGGACAGCCTACTGCTGTGGGGGGATACAGGGTGGTGGCGGCCCACCTCCACGACCTAACTCACAGGGTGGTGGCGGCCCACCTCCACGACCTAACTCACAGGGTGGTGGCGGCCCACCTCCACTACCTAACTCACAGGGTGGTGGTGGCCCACCTCCACGACCTAACTCACATGTCCAACTGGCTACCTTGTACAATGGATCTTTGTGTATCCAGGGTATTTTTGGGACCCGAAATAAAATTTTGATTTATAATTAAAAAACAAATTACCTGTAATGTGCCACTTGAATGCATTGTTTGGATGTTTGTAAATCTCCTATAAATAGTTCAGTACTTTATTAGTATTGGACGGCGGTCAAAACACCGATGTAAGTCGGTGTGTGTATCGGCGTTAAATTCGTAAGCAAGCAAGCAATTAGTATTGGAGGTCACAAAGCTCCACTCTACAACAATGTTACCAACTAGTGACTCCCCTCACAAAGGACCAATCTGGAAGCATGAAATCAGGATCTGAAAAGGAGATTATTAGTAAACTGAAATTATCTGAGAACATTGACACGCTGAACAGAAATGGCAGCAGAGTTTCCTGAAGCGTTGACCATTCCACTAGTCTAGTTGGAGCTCTCTTTTTTCTTTTTTTTTTGCAAAATAAATATTCATGATTATTGTATAGATTCATCAATTATCACCTATCATTATTTTTCATTGAATACCAAGTTTAGATCATATTGATATGAGAATTTGGGAAAAATTGTATGTATTGTTAATAAACTTAAGATTTGCAGGATCCAAACTGCAGTATATAACCTTAAATATCTTCACTGAGGAATCATTGTCAATTGAAAATTTGTTTTACATGCATATGCCTGTCAAAATGTTGACAGGAGGTTTATTGAAATAGGGAGCATCCATCTTTAGTTCGTCACCAGATATATCTCTAAGATAATGTTCAGCTGTGATGATGCTTGTCGATTATAACTTGAACAAAAAGCTTTCATAATTAATGAGCTGTGCTCTGATTGGTCAATTTCAAAACTTAAATTTTCACATGGTAACCTGCCTACATTTAGATGTTTTTCAATTTTGATAAAACATGCTGTGCAATGTTAATCACTGTGAACTAGTTGTGATGAAAACATTGCAAAAGTTCGTAGCTGTGAAAGAAATTGGGTCTACAGTAGCATACTTGAATCTGATTGGTTGGTGGTCTACAGTAGCATACTTGAATCTGATTGGTTGGTGGTGTACAGTAGCATACTGTGATCTGATTGGTTGGTGGTGTACAGTTGCATACTGTGATCTGATTGGTTGGTGGTATACAGTTGCATACTGTGATCTGATTGGTTGGTGGTGTACAGTAGCATACTGTAATCTGATTGGTTGGTGGTATACAGTTGCATACTGTGATCTGATTGGTTGGTGGTGTACAGTAGCATACTGTAATCTGATTGGTTGGTGGTATACAGTTGCATACTGTGATCTGATTGGTTGGTGGTTTACAGTAGCATACTGTGCTCTGATTGGTTGGTGGTTTCAGGAGCATACTGTGAACTGATTGGTTGGTGGTTTCAGGAGCATACTGTGCTCTGATTGGTTGATGGTTTCTGCACAACAAGATTGTCAAATATGACCAGATCCTGATGAAACAATCATGGTATACAAAGACAAGGGGTAAGCAAAACCTGCACATAATTTATTTCGCCTAATGCACAATCACTTACACTTTTGTCTGGTGAAATCTGCCAGGAATTAATGAACAACATATTCTATTCAAATTTATTTGTTGATATATATACTAAAGGAGACATTTCCTATGAATACTTCAAAGGTTATGAAAGATACCGGAGATAATATATTGTTGCAGTTCATATGTATTCTCATTTCACCACATTCCAGCAAAATTTCTCAACTAAAACAAGTTATATGGTAAAAATGTTCATTTTTGTCCCATTATATCAATATAAACATTTTTTTAATATCATACATCAGGAGTACTGTAAGTTTATCAGGTTAGCCTTGAACAGGTGAATAGTATTCTGCCCTGTGCTACTCTGTTTTATTTTTTCTTCAAACTTATTTATAGAAAAGTGCCAATATCTGTTTCCACTCATTGTGGAACCTGACAGGCTTGTTCCTCGGGAAGCCTGTAGATTTTAATAGTACTCTGTTATTCTTAATGCTATATGCTGTAACTCAGAAACTGTGCTGTAACTCAGAAACTATGCTGTAATTCTAAACACCAAGCTATAATTCTAAATACTAGGCTGTAATTCTAAACACCATGCTGTTATCCTTTGATTCAATGTCAAACATAAAAGATGTATCATGTTGCAGTTTGCAGTTTGCCCTTTGAACTTAATTGGACATTAACACACAAAGCAAGCTCCTTATAATGTTGTGATGATTGTGTAAATATTACATCATACATGGTATTATATTGAATGTCAATGACAATGTCTGTTTAACATGGAATTATCCCCATCGTTTATTTCTGTCTAATGTCATGAGAGATCTGGTAACATTTAAGAGAAAAATAAGTCTTGGGGGAAGTGATGGGAAAGTTTTATGTGTTGGCGAAAGCCAAGTCATTAATCAGCAAGTAGGTGTCGAGATCAAGCTGTTGTTGGATTGGGAATTACCACATCTATATTGAGGACCTTCTCTACGTTATACACATGGTATTTCATTTTAACATCAAAGTCATTTGCTGTACAATTTGCTCAGTGTTTAAAAACAGTGTTTGGAATAATGTAATGTTACTAATAGATACTGTCAATAAATAACTAATGGATACTATTGGTGTAACTAATGGATACTATTGGTGTAACTAATGGATACTATTGGTGTAACTAATGAATACTATTGGTGTAACTAATGGATACTATTGGTGTAACTAATGGATACTATTGGTGTAATTAATGGATACTATTGGTGTAACTAATGGATACTATTGGTGTAACTAATGGATACTATTGGTGTAACTAATGGATACTATTGGTGTAACTAATGGATACTATTGGTGTAACTAATGGATACTATTGGTGTAACTAATGGATACTATTGGTGTAATTAATGGATACTATTGGTGTCACTAATGGATACTATTGGTGTCACTAATGGATACTATTGGTGTAACTAATGGATACTATTGGTGTCACTAATGGATACTATTGGTGTCACTAATGGATACTATTGGTGTCACTAATGGATACTATTGGTGTCACTAATGGATACTATTGGTGTAATTAATGGATACTATTGGTGTAACTAATGGATACTATTGGTGTCACTAATGGATACTATTGGTGTAACTAATGGATACTATTGGTGTAACTAATGGATACTATTGGTGTCACTAATGGATACTATTGGTGTAACTAATGGATACTATTGGTGTAACTAATGGATACTATTGGTGTCACTAATGGATACTATTGGTGTCACTAATGGATACTATTGGTGTCACTAATGGATACTATTGGTGTAACTAATGGATACTATTGGTGTCACTAATGGATACTATTGGTGTAACTAATGGATACTATTGGTGTAACTAATGGATACTTTTGGTGTCACTAATGGATACTATTGGTGTAACTAATGGATACTATTGGTGTAACTAATGGATACTTTTGGTGTAACTAATGGATACTATTGGTGTAACTAATGGATACTATTGGTGTAACTAATGGATACTATTGGTGTCACTAATGGATACTATTGGTGTAACTAATGGATACTATTGGTGTAACTAATGGATACTATTGGTGTAACTAATGGATACTATTGGTGTAACTAATGGATACTATTGGTGTAACTAATGGATACTATTGGTGTAACTAATGGATACTATTGGTGTCACTAATGGATACTATTGGTGTAACTAATGGATACTATTGGTGTAACTAATGGATACTATTGGTGTCACTAATGGATACTATTGGTGTAACTAATGGATACTATTGGTGTAACTAATGGATACTATTGGTGTAACTAATGGATACTATTGGTGTAACTAATGGATACTATTGGTGTAACTAATGGATACTATTGGTGTAACTAATGGATACTTTTGATGTAACTAATGGATACTATTGGTGTAACTAATGGATACTTTTGATGTAACTAATGGATATTGTGATATAGACATGTACTGTATGTATATTATCTCTGTTGTGTAATTATTAGATACTGAGTGTTACTTGATATGAAATATGGAATATTTTATCTGTGTATTTATTGAACAACTGTATTTCTATGATCAGCTCAGGACTGGAATGATCTGGAGTGTCTGCTAATTCACCCCTGAAATTTCATATTGAACTATTCCAACCTTTTAATTGGAAAAGTTCAACTGTGTCCTCAGGGGTGAATGAGTTAATGATCTAGAACTGACTTGCTAATACTGTAACCAACTAATTTCCATGTGCGATTAATTTTCATGTATTTCAAAGTTGATTAAAATTCACGAAAATTAATCACCACAAAATACTTTCTATCAGAGATATGTCAAATGTAGGTGTATTATACTGTACTGTACATAGAATTTATGGACGGATTTATCGCGAAATTAAATCGCCACAAAATAATTGTTTCATATAAAAAAGCGAAATTAAGTCACTGCGAAATCAGTTGGTTTACAGTAGGTAGAAGCTCTATAACTTGAGTGGACCTTGTAAACTATTTGAATATTTTGTGAGTTTTAAGAAAGGATAACATGACTGAAACATGACCTGCTTGGTGCACTAGTTACTATTCTTCAGCTAATTCTTGGGGATGTCCATAGATAACTGATCAAATCTTACAAAGCATAAAAAATAGCCGACATGGTACTAATATTTCAGGACTTTACCAAGGGTAAAAGTCTAGTGAGTCTAGATGTTCTCTTTAAAAGTTAAGGAAGTTGGATGCAAAAAAAAGTTGATTTTTGTGAATAACCAGAAGACCAAGAGTAATTTTATAATCCTGGCTAGTATGTATTTTGGACAGTGTTCTGAAGTTTTCTCAAAATGAATGACCTTGACCTACTTTCATGGTCACATGGGTCAGATATATAAATATCTTTTAACCTCTTCTACATTACTAGTAGGCCCTTGGTGATGATATTTTGACCATTTTTATAAAGTTGTATTTAGTCTGGAATGGAGACTGATATGGAAATATTTGCAAAGCCAGTATAACTGCATAAATACCTTGATGAGCAATACTGGCCCTCTAGGGATAACATGGCATTCTGCTGTTTATGAAAACAGAGTCCATTTATTGACAAAAGATATTTGGAAATATGAGTCCATTTACTGACAAATGGACCAGTATTTGTTGAAACAGTGAACGTGTAAGGGTCTGTACAATATCCCCTCCACTAGCATGTAAGGGTCTGTACAATATTCCCTCCACTAGCATGTAAGGGTCTGTACAATATCCCCTCCACTAGCATGTAAGGGTCTGTACAATATCCCCTCCACTAGCATGTAAGGGTCTGTACAATATCCCCTCCACTAACATGTAAGGGTCTGTACAATATCCCCTCCACTAACATGTAAGGGTCTGTACAATATCCCCTCCACTAGCATGTAAGGGTCTGTACAATATCCCCTCCACTAGCATGTAAGGGTCTGTACAATATCCCCTCCACTAGCATGAGATTTTACTGTGAAATAGTATCAGTATTTATTGAATCAAGTGTAAATAATTAGGAGTAGAAACAAGGAAGAATGGATATTTTCCAGGAAGGGAAGTAAAACATCTACTTGAGTATAATATATAAACATTGTATCAAAATATTTGTTAACTTTTCGTGTACCACACCAAATCACAAAAAGGAGATGTGTTGATGAAAAGGAATTTAGGATATATGTAATATTGATGTTAATATCATGATGTAATTTATATACGCATGTTCTATATTACTGTAGCCCCCCATTACCAGACAGCAGGCAGATCAAATCGCCCTATGTTTGTCATCACCCAACCATAGACCTTTCTTGTTACTGGCTTATCTTGAAAAGATACATTTTCTTTTAAATTTCATTTGTAGGTTCTCCATGGTCGATATAGTTACAGATGTTTAATTTTGAATTGATCATGGGACAAAAATGGCTTTAAAGCAACCATCTAAGATTTTAAAGTTCAAGTTTGATATTGCTGTTTCTATCGAAATAATATAACTAGAAGAAAGCTGTCAATGCCAGCTGTATGAAGTATTAAGATATCACAGGGTGCTCTAGGGTTGACAAATAATAAATCAAGCAAGGAAGAGAAATAAAGGGAAAAGATAAACTGGTGTAGACCTGAGGAAGCTGTTTTGATGGTGGGCGCCAAGGTTCCTCTATTATCCCTTGTTTATTAGAGAGAGAAACAAGGTTTTTTTAAGCATTCCATGATAGGAATATATTATTTTTATTAGTTGGACCTGATGATAGTCCATGTATCAAAAAAGATCTCACATATACCACTATGACCTTTAACCTCTGCTGATACTGTGTGTAAGGACTACGTCCTCCCATGAGTTTCAAAGTGACTGGAGAGGGGACAATTGTTATATTTGTTCAGAAGAACCAGGTAGATATTGGAGATTGTAGACTGAAAAACTTTTCTTGCTGAATCATCACTACTTTTCCTTGTTTAATGCATTGGTCATTTAGCTAAACGGTACCGACAAGTTAAATTTCATTGGACATGCCAGTCACTCAGCTTGGACAATATTGGACACGGCAGTCACTTACCTTCGGAAATATTTGGAATTGTTATTCACAATATAAACTCATAACTTGGTAGTCTTAACCTAAATTACTACCCTAGCCAATCGCAAAGGGAGATAACGCAAATGGGTTACTTTTGGTGTTGGTAGCCTTTACCTAAATTACTACATTAGCCAACTGCCAAGGGAGATAACTCCAATAGGTTACTCTGTGTGTTGGTAGCCTTCACCTAAATTACTACATTAGCCAACTGCCAAGGGAGATAACTCCAATAGGTTACTCTGTGTGTTGGTAGCCTTTACCTAAATTACTACATTAGCCAACTGCCAAGGGAGATAACTCCAATAGGTTACTTTACGTGTATCATTTTAATTTTATTACATGTTTCAGTAACCTTACACTAAATGTGACATCTGTACTGAAACAGATACCAGTAGTGTTGATGTTATTGTTACCGTAGAAAATATACATATTGTTGTGTGCTTGTGGTTTGTCAGTATACATTGTGTGTGAAGTACTGCTCTGTAAAGGTATGACAAAGAAAACAATGATAAATAGATATAATTACTGGCCTCCTTATGTACTGTCCAGTCTCTACTTAGGCATGGCTCTTGCAAATGTAACATAAAAATGATCCATTTGAAACATTGTAGATTTTCATCACATCAATATCATCATAAAAGTATATACATTTTGTATTTAAGGGGCTGCTAATTTGTTGCAGTAAGACTGATATTTGCTGGGACAAAATTAAGTATGTGGATGACATAAAAGAAATCACACCCATAGCATCAACAATACCATAATCTGATATCAAGGTCAATTGAATTAGGGAGGAAATATGCAAAAAAAAAGGATTTACACAGAGACCCTTGAAAAAAGTAAAAAAAAAAACATAAGATCACTGGTGTTCTGAGTAAGCCTCTTCTGCTTCATCGATGTCACCCGCCATGTTAATCAATGTCACATCCTCAAAGTGAGGAGTTGAGTATCACTGTCAATCACAACAAGTAGGCATACTAACGAGCATACTCAAAAACGTCCATCTTCTTATCATTTAAAGATACATAATATTTCTCAATGAGACCAAGATCACGACCATAAAACTTATAATCTTCATCAACCTATTGAGCTTATGTCATTGTCAATTTTCGATCAGTTTAGTGTTAGTTCACAATACATAGAAACAGGGTATCTATTTGTCAAGCATAAAAAATGAAATACCTTATCCACAAAAACATTTTGTTTGTAAATCTATAAAATATTTAACCGAAGTAAACTAAACAATGATTTTCATCACATGCCTATGCTCTTCTATTTGTCAACCAAGAGGCTAGGCTGATGTAAAACATGTTTTCTTTATTTATCTTTGTATATTTTGTCAAGAGATGAGCTGTTATTTCCTGGTGACTTTGGTGCATGCTGTTGGTGCCATCAGAAAGGTTTTCTGCCGACCTTTGACCTTATACACCAGTTATCTCCCCTTTGATTATTAGTAATGATTTATAGCACTACTGTATGGGGTATGCTATAGAGAGTAGATCAGCCAGTCAGGAAGGTACGGAACCAATGTCAGCTTATTAGCATTCCGACAGCAATTCTGTACAACTCATGCTCATATCAAGTACTCTGTACTGTTAGGGTTTTTTTCTGAATTAAAAATACTACAGGGTTTCAGAGGTTTTCATCACAGAAGGGTACCATACACATTTATTGTTATGACAGTTAACCAGATCTAATTGTTGCGACAACTTACAAGATCTAATTTTTGTCACCTATCTTTAGCCCTGTGTATAGACTGTGAACTTTCTGAGGGTTTTTTTTGTCTTGAGTTTGGCTGAAAGGAGTTCTTTAGATTTATATCTTGTTGAAGTCTCCTACCGTAAAGGATGGGAAGTGATATTTATCTTATAGTGTTGTTTATCTTCAGCAATACACCCGAGGATCTTTATCTATCTGTTGACAGTTCTTGTAGAAGACAGATTTTATTGTTGTTATTAAGTTAAACTGTTAGATTCTATCTGATAATAGATTATGTATCACAAAGGTCTATTAGTATATGATAATAGATTATGTATCACAAAGGTCTATTAGTTTATTAATGTATAATATTTGTAACCATGATATCGTGTAGATGTATAAGCATGGTATTGTGTAAGTATAGTTCAGTAAGCTTTACGGTATTATATTTTACCTTTGTAAAGGTAACACAAGGAACAGTCTCTGTGAGCTGGTGTGAGTAAAGGTGTTAGTTAGGTAAATTACAAAGAAATTTCACGAAGGCGCAGTGCTATGGATTTCCACGAAATTCTGGTTCTGAAAGAAATTCTTAAACCTTGTTTTTTCTTCTTTTTTTTTCAAAATATCTTTTCATTAACATTTAAAAATAATAATAAAATGGAGCATACATGAACTTCATCTTTTTTTAATATATGTCAAGTTTATAATCCTGGAGAATGCTTTAAGCGCCTCTTGTGTTACATTCAATGTCCCGATTTTATTTGGTGCTATAGGTCAGAACTTCCTTACCTTACCCTGTCAACTACAGCACCAGGGGGTAGAATTTAACTTTTTAACAACTCAAGTGGGTTAAACTTTAATTCACCAAATTAGAAACTTGCTCGCAATTTTGTAGTGGATAATGAAAGCACTATGAAGCAGTCTCAATCAGTCTAATTTACAATGTAATATAGACCAGAAAATTGACTGAAGAAACTATGTCAAGGTGTAAAATGTAACAGGTGTATTATGATCAAATAACTTTTATTTATTAGAATCAAAGTGTGCTACAGTTATTACAAATAGTGGTTTCTTTTCACAATTCGTTTTATACTTTTGACGATCTTTTCTAACAGATTTGAATAATATTATAACCTTTCGACAGGCATTAACCACTCGCCAAAAAACGCAAGTACAATAATTTTCTTCTCGCAATTGGCGAGTGTTAAATTCAAACCCTGAAGCACATAAGATCACATGGTCACCTTGACACCATGCTCTGTTCTCAATGCCATCATCAAACAGTTGGAGATAGAATGATGTTAATCTGTGTTAGAGACAATAAAAACAAGGAAACAAAATGTTTCCATTTGATGAAGAAATTTTCTCTTTTGATTATCTCCCTTGATAAATAAATTGTTAAATCATTGTATGTTTGTTCTTAAATGTACTGACTGGAAGTGCTGTTGACTTTGTTGGCCTCTCACCATTTGTTTTAACCAGAAGGACTAACTCAATGATATCTAGTGATATCAAGTTTGGGACCTGAATATAAGTTCTTGGACCATTGCTGATGAACAAAACCTAACTTACGGTTAAATTGTTCTTAAACCTAATGTTGGAAGTCAATTTTGAGTAGGACATCATCTTCCAACAAATACTCCTAATTTACAGAGTAAAAAAAGTCTTCATAGGATCCCTAATACATAGAGGAAGGTATTAAGTCTGTTGAAATTTATATAACCTTGACCTTCAAGGTCTCTGATGTGAAGTGAGAGGATAGCGATATAGGCCCATTGGGCCTCTTGTTTTGCTATGCAGTGGGATTGTTAAGGATTGTGTTGGATTGTGCCTTTGTCAATACACCAGAATAAGGTTTTTGTGTGAGAGATGTTAATATAATGTGTTGAAAGTTCTCCTCTGCTTTTCTATTTTGTTTTATATTTTTTACGATTTGTTCCCGTTATTGATGAAATGCGATGTAAAATGGCCGTGCTGGTGTTGTTAACGTGCTACTGTAGACAGTTACTGATCTTGTCAGATATCTTTGCCTTATTCATGTATCTTGTATAACAAATCTTTTTCCAGTGATTATAATCCATCTTGTCATCTGTAATCATATTATACCATTCTTTTTACTGTGACAATAGAAAAGGCAATCTTTTTGTCAAAGAACAAAAACTAAGACTATTGTGATGTTTCGTATGACAATATCATTTTTTTCTAGTATATTGATCATTTTCTTTTCCTTGCACACACATTTGAAGAAAACTAAAAAAAAAAAAAATCTAAAATTTAACGAACTGAATTTAATGATGTCTTCACAAATAATTTTTCTTCAGCAAAAATCATTCTTGATTTACATCCAGATTGACTTAATGGCAAAGACTTCTTCTAAATAAATTTTGAATAGCGTAATGTTATAAGGTAATTATGTTATACCGAGTATCGGAGTGTAATATTACTTGTCGTTCCTATGAGCCTAAATCATGACCTGCTGTGTGTGTAACTAACATTAACATAGCTTATCTACCACTAACTGTTACAGTATGGAATATCACTTACTTGTATACACTTTGCTGATATATATATGCTCATCGATATTTCCTTATTACAATTTTCTGTATTAATGTTTGTCAACTACAAACCGAAATAAAACTTATTTTCTCTTTCTATCAAACAGTTGTCCTGTTATTTTTATTATTTGTACACCTGTTGTACGACCGATCATTTGTAGGATTGGGGTGTTTTGGGTATGTTTTTGTTATAACTACTTTTGATATCATGAATCATATAAAAACACAAAATTAGACATACTTTTTTTTTAATATCGTTTATTTAATAAATGAGTCTGCTTGAGTGATCCACTCGTGTCCTGTGCAAGAAAAGCGAGATGAAATACTGCCCGGACCACAGAATTATAATAAAAATAATATACAACATTTATATAGCGCTCTATACAATTTGTAAAATTACTCTAAAGCGCTTCACAACATGTAGATAATAATGATACTTGCAATGCATAAATGAAGAAGTGATTACAATCTAAGCTAATGTGATAATATAAGAAATGCATATAAATACGAACTAGATAAACAAATGTCAGTATATACATGTCGTCTAAGTTGATATCCTAATATGCAGACGTGAAAAAGTACTGTTCGTAAGGAGCAGAATGTACAGTGATGGTAGTATGTATGTATTTTGATATTAGCACGGACTTAGAAGACATATGTATACAGATATAGCAAAGTCTTTAGTGGAAGTTTCCAAGTCTCTGAGCAATCAGACAAATATAGCTTTAAACGTCTCTGGAGCTATGAACAAGATATTATTAAGCTTTGCATGATACAGGCTTATGTTTTGCATGAAGTTTTTTCCTGTATTTCTCCACAAACTTTTATTATGATAGTATTGATAATTAAGGAAGAAATTATCATTTTATGAACATTTTTCTTCGTTATCATAAAAGAATACTTTCCTGGACAACAGTTAGGCAAATAGATTGATGAATTACCTCCCTTGGACTGTATTTAGACAGTTTTCTTGACTTATGATCAGCCTTGAATATTCACATGTATATTTATTTAATTTGTTGTTTTATTTGCCTTCAATTTGCTTTGTAATATGACAAGAGATTGAATAGAGTTTAAAATTGTATTTTCAGATTTGTCCTTTTTTTAAATTATATTTCAAATACAATGTATAGTAATCGTTTAATTAAAAAAAGGCGCACTAGAAATATATGAAAAATTAAGAAAAAAATACTTATGTTTATTGTTATTCTATAAAATAAGATGAAAAGGACACAGATTATTAATACAAATAATAGCACATAATTTATAGCTAAGTCTGCGATATCAGTTACAGATGATTCTGAGTTGCTGAGACGATGTAGAGTTAGACAATGGTACAGATTGTCTCCCTTATATTGTACGGGATAGATTACAGCCAAGGTGTAATAAAACTATAAGTTAATGTCTGTACCTAACAGGATAACACCTAATGCTCACAGCAGCACAGGTAAAGTCTGTAATGTGTAACAAATCGCCATCATCATGTTTCAACCACTTGTGTCACACACAAAACAATTATGACATATTATGGGAATTTATGGAAATATGATAGCTCAACTTTACTTGAACTTTTCAGAGATTGTGAGTGTGAAGCAACAATTTATGAGGAGATTGTCCTGCGACTGGGAGGTGTTGAATAATTCACCTGGTGTGAAATTTTTATGAGCACAGCAACTGTCAGACGAACAAAAATATGTGGTTGGATGCTTGACCTGGAGAATTGACCTGTGACAGTCCTGTCATATGATTGGCTTGTGATACTAGGATTAGATACAGTGACCATAGGTTCTGTATGAACGAGCTGTCCATCCAGTTACAGATACACAACTGACACCTCTCCATTTTTAGGTCACCTGAGCAGGCATGGGGTAATTAAAAATGTAATGGTAATGCATTGCAATGCATTACATTTTTTCAAGTAATTGAATGTAATGTGTAATTGAAGGCAAATTTAATTACATGTAATGGTAATGTAATTCATTACATTACAAAATCCCTGTAATGCCCAATTACTTTTCAATTACATTTCAATTACATGTATATTTCACCTGATTTTGAAGAGGGCCATAGTGGATTTCAAAAGTACTCAAAAAGTTGCTGTAAAGGACAATTATAAATCAAGGCAAATAAATTTACTTAATTATTCATGATAAGTATTAACATGTATTATACCTGCATGTCTATGTTTTCATGACTTAAGTGTATAAAAATAGTTAAAGAGTAGATAAAAATAAATAGTTTAAGATTAAATTTTATTTTACATGTATGTTTCTAAAGAAGATTAACAACTATACTTCAAATATTTAGGTCCTGAAATAAGCTTTTGTCCATAGATTTTTAACTGTACCTGTTTGTGACAACTGAAACCAATTCAACCATTGTGTACACATCAAATATATTCTGGTCAGGTAGGCAAAAATCACACAATTAAGTTATTAATTAGTGACTACAATAGTGGCTACTGATAAGGGACTAGACTTATCTACCTGGCCAAGAAGACTTAGAATCACAGATGAGTGCTGAAGGGTATACAGGTACATACATTTAGTATGGCCTCTGCTGTTGTTTTGAAGAATTATGAATTACCAAAGGATATCAATGTCACATTTCAGGCAAAAAGTATGCTGAATTGCAGTATTATGTAATTTATGTTACCAGTTTAGTCTGTAGAATAAAATGAAATATTTAACACAAAATGTAATGTGTAATTTAATTAATTACATTGGCAAAGTAATGGTAATTTAATTAATTACATTTCACATTTGTGTAATGGTAATGGTAATGGTAATGCCATTTTCACAAAGTAATGTGTAATTTAATTAATTACATTACCATGTAATTGAACCCATGCCTGCACCTGAGACGAAGTCCCAAGTGACCTATTCCAATCACTTTCCGTCCGTCGTCATGCGTCGTCCGTCGTGTGTAAACTTATTACGTTTTCGACTTCTTCTCCAGCACCAGAGGATGTGATCTTTTCAAACTTTACCAAAATGATCCTTAGTTGATAAGGATACAGATTTGTTAAAATTGGGAATCCCAAAGGGAAAATTATCCTAAATTTCAAAAATCTTCTTCTCCTGCCTCAGAGGTACTAGAGCCTATTTCTCTACATGAATAGAAAGATCATCAGGGGCTTTGTTTAATTTGTAAATTTCAGTATCCCTGGGCCATCCCCATCAGAGAGGGTCCTGGTAAAGTTTACTGTAGTATATATTGGGAAATAGCACTTTTGGGTATATTTGTCCATATTCTTTGAGGAAACCTTTCCTTCTTGGTGACAATAATTTCAAAGGCTTTATAATTCTTTTCCTGTAATTGCATGACAAATGTTATATTTCACCTAGTTAACATGTTGATTTCATCATTGAAATTGAGCTACCATACCTATGACCGCTAAGGCCCTTGGGCCTCTCGTCTAAAACCGAATTTACTGTACCAACATTACATACATTTTGTAATTCTGTACTTATAGTCTTAACGTGACTGTAACATAACTCTGCCTGAACAGATTTGACCTGACTGTAACAATCACCTGCAAAAAGTTGCAAAGAAGTTAATATTAATTATAATTAGTTTGTAACATAGAAACACCATTCCATTTTGTCCATTCATATATCAGTGTTGGTCTGGGTGACGTGACTGATCAAACTGGTTTATTTTAGCCCCTTTTTTACAACTTATAATATAATGTGACCTGGACAGATCAATGGGATAAGGAAGACTGTTAATACCAGACAAACTGGTGACTGGTGAGATGTTGACCCCAAACAAAGTGGTGGTCCTGGTGAGATGTTGACCCCAAACAAAGTGGTGGTCCTGGTGAGATGTTGATCCCAGACAAATTGGTGGCTCTGGTGAGATTTTGATCCCAGACAAATTGATGGCTCTGGTGAGATTTTGACTCCAGACAAATCGTTGGCCCTGGTGAGATGTTGATCCCAGACAAATCGGTGGCCCTGGTGAGATGTTGATCCCAGACAAATTGGTGGCCCTGGTGAAATATTGATCCCAGACAAATTGGTGCCCCAAGTGAGATGTTGACTCCAGACAAATCGGTGGCCCTGGCTGGTTAGATGTTGACCCCAAACAAATTGGTGGCTCTGGTGAGATGTTGACCCCAAACAAATTGGTGGCCCTGGTGAGATGTTGATCCCAGGCAAATTGGTGACTCTGATGATATTTTGATCCCAGACAAATTGGTGGCTCTGGTGAGATTTTGATCCCAGACAAATTGGTGCCCCAAGTAAGATGTTGACTCCAGACAAATTGATGGCCCTGGTGAGATGTTGATCCCAGACCAATTGGTGGCTCTGGTGAGATTTTGATCCCAGACAAATTGATGGCCCTGGTGTTCACAAATCTGACCTCATCAAACATTACTCAAGTTTAATAATTGACCTGTGCACCTGCTGTCCAAAACTTGCGATGTTCACCTGCTGTCCAGAACTTGTGATGTTCACCTGCAGACATACTGATTAACACAAAGTCTGTGACAATCTGCACGCCAATTAGAGGAAACATTGAGGGACATAAGGGTGGGAACTATATCATTTCGTTGTTTTGACTGTCTTGTACATCAACTATTTCCAACATATGGTCAGTATTATGGTGACTAGATACCGTTTCAAGGCCAGTAATGTTAGCGGACTTCTGTTCGGTAATGACCAGGTGGTCAAGGTTACTTCGTGTAGTTATTGACATATTCATGTAAACCTTTGTCTACATAAATATTGGCTTTATCTTTGGAACATTTTATTGATATCATGGTTATAGTGGCTGATCTAAAGAAAATCTGGCTGTTATTGTAATGAGACAAGAGAGCAGTCTGCTGGGTTCGAACCAGTGACCCCAACATTATTAGTCACCTGTTCTACCAAATGAAAGCTTTTGTTTCATGTATTTATTCTTTAGTTTTCATGTTATTAAAATAAGCCTGAGAGTTATACAGTTACACATATTTATCATACTCAGTAGTTCTCATGTTAGTTAGTCTGGGACATTAGTAAAATATGTGCATTTATTAGTTGCCTTACAAGCGTGAGCTGTAGGGAATTTCCCTTTAGTTCAGCGGCTGAGCATGGTGCTGGAGAGCATTGGGCTGGAGAGCATGGCGCTGGAGAGCTTTGGGCAGGAGAGCATGGCGCTGGAGAGCTTTGGGCAGGAGAGCATGGCGCTGGAGAGCTTTGGGCAGGAGAGCATGGCGCTGGAGAGCTTTGGGCAGGAGAGCATGGCGCTGGAGAGCTTTGGGCAGGAGAGCAATGATCGTGCTTTCGACCCCCAATGACTGCGCTATTTCCATCACTATTCCTCGTCATACTACACACTTCACCGTTGTCATATAGGTGTATATTTGTATTCCTCGTCCTACTACGCATTTCACCGTTGTCATATAGGTCTATGTTTGTTTTACTTTGAGTTCTTAAATGCAATTCCCAGGATCTTGTTTGTAGTTTGGAAAATTTGACTCATAAAAGATTGATTCAGAAATGGAACACCACTAGTGTTATACATAAGACCTTGTCGTAAGTTTGACCGGTGGACGTTAGAATACATGTTTGTCTGCCAAATTGTCCCCTGCTTATAAAGGCTTACGAACCCAGGACCTTCCGAACTCTAGAGGGACGCTCAACCAATTCGGCTATCTGGTCGGCGATCGACCGACCCGGTCTAGATGCGATACCCTTACATAATTTTGTTGGGTATTCCAGTTCTTATATGTGTACCTGATCATTATAACTCTGGGTACTACATGATATATCTGTTTCACACCTGTCAGTGAAGGATTAACCAGTTTATATTGATCACCATTCCTGCCATGTGCTCTGTGGTGCCCTTGGCCTGGAATGACCTGGCTGTTGACCTCAAGTAACCTGGGAGATGAACCCTGCCCTTGTGTGTTCACAAGACACTCGGGTACAGTTGACCGACAGACAACTTAAAAATCTGAAATCTTCCTCATAGTACTGGAGGGATAGTTCTCAAACATCATTCGAAAAAAAAAGACTATCACCAGTCAGCCATCTTGGCATTTGGTATTTCCAGACTGCTTTCGTTATTTACCTTGACATATCTTTCCCAACATTTATTAGTTGTGTAAAATAATCCTTTCCAACTGAAGAAAATCTTTCTCAATTTTGTAGTTTTACTATTTCACAATGTCATACACGGCCGTATGAAGTTTTTTCCGTTCAAAAGTTACATCAATGTGCATTTACTGTTTACTCAGTTCAAGAGAAAGTAAAAGATAAAGATAATACAATGATAAATGTTCTGTTGAGTGGGACTGGATCTAGAGTATCTATCTAGAACTGGGAGGTCGTGTGTTGAGTGGGACTGGATCTAGAGTATCTATCCAGAACTGGGAGGTCGTGTGTTGAGTGGGACTGGATCTAGAGTATCTATCCAGAACTGGGAGGTCGTGTGTTGAGTGGGACTGGATCTAGAGTATCTATCCAGAACTGGGAGGTCCTTTGTTGAGTGGGACTGGATCTAGAGTATCTATCCAGAACTGAGAGGTCGTGTGTTGAGTGGGACTGGATCTAGAGTATCTATCCAGAACTGGGAGGTCGTGTGTTGAGTGGGACTGGATCTAGAGTATCTATCCAGAACTGGGAGGTCGTCTTTCGAGTGGGACTGGATCTAGAGTATCTATCCAGAACTGGGAGGTCCTCCATTGAGTGGGACTGGATCTAGAGTATCTATCCAGAACTGGGATGTCGTGTGTTGAGTGGGACTGGATCTAGAGTATCTTACCAGAACTGGGAGGTCCTCTGTTGAGAAGGACTGGATCTAGAGTATCCATCCAGAACTGGGAGGTCCTCTGTTGAGTGGAACTTGATCTGGAGTATATATCCAGAACTGGGAGATCGTCTGTTGAGTGGGACTGGATCTAGAGTATCCATCCAGAACTGGGAGGTCCTCTGTTGAGTGGAACTTGATCTGGAGTATATATCCAGAACTGGGAGGTCGTCTGTTGAGTGGGACTGGATCTAGAGTATCTCTCCAGAACTGGGAGGTCGTGTGTTGAGTGGGACTACATCTAGAGTATCTATCCAGAACTAGGAGGTCCTCTGTTGAGTGGGACTACATCTAGAGTATCTATCCAGAACTGGGAGGTCGTCTGTTGAGTGGGACTGGATCTAGAGTATCTATCTAGAACTGGGAGGTCCTCTGTTGAGTGGGACTGGATCTAGAGTATCTATCTAGAACTGGGAGGTCCTCTGTTGAGTGGGACTGGATCTAGAGTATCTATCTAGAACTGGGAGGTCGTGTGTTGAGTGGGACTGGATCTAGAATATCTATCCAGAAGTGGGAGGTCGTGTGTTGAGTGGGACTGGATCTAGAGTATCTATCCAGAACTGGGAGGTCGTCTGTTGAGTGGGACTGGATCTAGAGTATCCATCCAGAACTGGGAGGTCCTCCATTGAGTGGGACTGGATTTAGAGTATCTATCCAGAACTGGGAGGTCCTCTGTTGAGTGGGACTGGATCTAGAGTATCTATCCAGAACTGGGAGGTCCTCCATTGAGTGGGACTGGATCTAGAGTATCTATCCAGAACTAGGAGGTCCTCCATTGAGTGGGACTGGATCTAGAGTATCTATCCAGAACTGGGAGGTCCTCTGTTGAGTGGGACTGGATCTAGAGTATCTATCCAGAACTGGGAGGTCCTCTGTTGAGTGGGACTGGATCTAGAGTATCCATCCAGAACTGGGAGGTCGTGTGTTGAGTGGGACTGGATCCAGAGTATATATCCAGAACTGGGAGGTCCTCTGTTGAGTGGGACTGGATCTAGAGTATCTATCCAGAACTGGGAGGTCCTCTGTTGAGTGGGACTGGATCCAGAGTATCCATCCAGAACTGGGAGGTCCTCGATTGAGTGGGACTGGATCTAGAGTATCCATCCAGAACTGGGAGGTCCTCTGTTGAGTGGGACTGGATCTAGAGTATCCATCCAGAACTGGGAGGTCCTCTGTTGAGTGGGACTGGATCTAGAGTATCTATCCGGAACTCGGAGGTCGTCTGTTGAGTGGGACTGGATCTAGAGTATCTATAAAGAACTGGGAGGTCCTCTGTTTAGTGGGACTGGATCTAGAGTATCCATCCAGAACTGGGAGGTCCTCTGTTGAGTGGGACTGGATTTAGAGTATCTATCCAGAACTGGGAGGTCCGCTGTTGAGTGGGACTGGATCTAGAGTATCCATGGGACTGGATCCAGAGTATCCATCCAGAACTGGGAGATCCTCCATTGAGTGGGACTGGATCTAGAGTATCTATCCAGAACTGGGAGGTCCTCTGTTGAGTGGGACTGGATCTAGAGTATCAGTCCAGAACTAGGAGGTCGTCTGTTGAGTGGGACTGGATCTAGAGTATCTATCTAGAACTGGGAGGTCCTCTGTTGAGTGGGACTGGATCTAGAGTATCTATCTAGAACTGGGAGGTCCTCTGTTGAGTGGGACTGGATCTAGAGTATCTTACCAGAACTGGGAGGTCCTCTGTTGAGTGGGACTGGATCTAGAATATCTATCCAGAAGTGGGAGGTCGTGTGTTGAGTGGGACTGGATCTAGAGTATCTATCCAGAACTGGGAGGTCGTCTGTTGAGTGGGACTGGATCTAGAGTATCCATCCAGAACTGGGAGGTCCTCCATTGAGTGGGACTGGATTTAGAGTATCTATCCAGAACTGGGAGGTCCTCTGTTGAGTGGGACTGGATCTAGAGTATCCATCCAGAACTGGGAGGTCCTCCATTGAGTGGGACTGGATCTAGAGTATCTATCCAGAACTAGGAGGTCCTCCATTGAGTGGGACTGGATCTAGAGTATCTATCCAGAACTGGGAGGTCCTCTGTTGAGTGGGACTGGATCTAGAGTATCTATCCAGAACTGGGAGGTCCTCTGTTGAGTGGGACTGGATCTAGAGTATCCATCCAGAACTGGGAGGTCGTGTGTTGAGTGGGACTGGATCCAGAGTATATATCCAGAACTGGGAGGTCCTCTGTTGAGTGGGACTGGATCTAGAGTATCTATCCAGAACTGGGAGGTCCTCTGTTGAGTGGGACTGGATCCAGAGTATCCATCCAGAACTGGGAGGTCCTCGATTGAGTGGGACTGGATCTAGAGTATCCATCCAGAACTGGGAGGTCCTCTGTTGAGTGGGACTGGATCTAGAGTATCCATCCAGAACTGGGAGGTCCTCTGTTGAGTGGGACTGGATCTAGAGTATCCATCCAGAACTGGGAGGTCCTCCATTGAGTGGGACTGGATTTAGAGTATCTATCCAGAACTGGGAGGTCCTCTGTTGAGTGGGACTGGATCTAGAGTATCCATCCAGAACTGGGAGGTCCTCTGTTGAGTGGGACTGGATCTAGAGTATCTATCCAGAACTAGGAGGTCCTCCATTGAGTGGGACTGGATCTAGAGTATCTATCCAGAACTGGGAGGTCCTCTGTTGAGTGGGACTGGATCTAGAGTATCTATCCAGAACTGGGAGGTCCTCTGTTGAGTGGGACTGGATCTAGAGTATCCATCCAGAACTGGGAGGTCGTGTGTTGAGTGGGACTGGATCCAGAGTATATATCCAGAACTGGGAGGTCCTCTGTTGAGTGGGACTGGATCTAGAGTATCTATCCAGAACTGGGAGGTCCTCTGTTGAGTGGGACTGGATCCAGAGTATCCATCCAGAACTGGGAGGTCCTCGATTGAGTGGGACTGGATCTAGAGTATCCATCCAGAACTGGGAGGTCCTCTGTTGAGTGGGACTGGATCTAGAGTATCCATCCAGAACTGGGAGGTCCTCTGTTGAGTGGGACTGGATCTAGAGTATCTATCCGGAACTCGGAGGTCGTCTGTTGAGTGGGACTGGATCTAGAGTATCTATAAAGAACTGGGAGGTCCTCTGTTTAGTGGGACTGGATCTAGAGTATCCATCCAGAACTGGGAGGTCCTCTGTTGAGTGGGACTGGATTTAGAGTATCTATCCAGAACTGGGAGGTCCGCTGTTGAGTGGGACTGGATCTAGAGTATCCATGGGACTGGATCCAGAGTATCCATCCAGAACTGGGAGATCCTCCATTGAGTGGGACTGGATCTAGAGTATCTATCCAGAACTGGGAGGTCCTCTGTTGAGTGGGACTGGATCTAGAGTATCAGTCCAGAACTAGGAGGTCGTCTGTTGAGTGGGACTGGATCTAGAGTATCTATCTAGAACTGGGAGGTCCTCTGTTGAGTGGGACTGGATCTAGAGTATCTATCTAGAACTGGGAGGTCCTCTGTTGAGTGGGACTGGATCTAGAGTATCTATCTAGAACTGGGAGGTCGTGTGTTGAGTGGGACTGGATCTAGAATATCTATCCAGAAGTGGGAGGTCGTGTGTTGAGTGGGACTGGATCTAGAGTATCTATCCAGAACTGGGAGGTCCTCTGTTAAGTGGGACTGGATCTAGAGTATCCATCCAGAACTGGGAGGTCCTCCATTGAGTTGGACTGGATCTAGAGTATCTATCCAGAACTGGGAGGTCCTCTGTTGAGTGGGACTGGATCTAGAGTATCCATCCAGAACTGGGAGGTCCTCCATTGAGTGGGACTGGATCTAGAGTATCTATCCAGAACTGGGAGGTCCTCCATTGAGTGGGACTGGATCTAGAGTATCCATCCAGAACTGGGAGGTCGTGTGTTGAGTGGGACTGGATCCAGAGTATATATCCAGAACTGGGAGGTCCTCTGTTGAGTGGGACTGGATCTAGAGTATCTATCCAGAACTGGGAGGTCCTCTGTTGAGTGGGACTGGATCCAGAGTATCCATCCAGAACTGGGAGGTCCTCGATTGAGTGGGACTGGATCTAGAGTATCCATCCAGAACTGGGAGGTCCTCTGTTGAGTGGGACTGGATCTAGAGTATCCATCCAGAACTGGGAGGTCCTCTGTTGAGTGGGACTGGATCTAGAGTATCTATCCGGAACTCGGAGGTCGTCTGTTGAGTGGGACTGGATCTAGAGTATCTATAAAGAACTGGGAGGTCCTCTGTTTAGTGGGACTGGATCTAGAGTATCCATCCAGAACTGGGAGGTCCTCTGTTGAGTGGGACTGGATTTAGAGTATCTATCCAGAACTGGGAGGTCCGCTGTTGAGTGGGACTGGATCTAGAGTATCCATGGGACTGGATCCAGAGTATCCATCCAGAACTGGGAGGTCCTCCATTGAGTGGGACTGGATCTAGAGTATCTATCTAGAACTGGGAGGTCCTCTGTTGAGTGGGACTGGATCTAGAGTATCTATCTAGAACTGGGAGGTCCTCTGTTGAGTGGGACTGGATCTAGAGTATCTATCTAGAACTGGGAGGTCGTGTGTTGAGTGGGACTGGATCTAGAATATCTATCCAGAAGTGGGAGGTCCTGTGTTGAGTGGGACTGGATCTAGAGTATCTATCCAGAACTGGGAGGTCCTCTGTTAAGTGGGACTGGATCTAGAGTATCCATCCAGAACTGGGAGGTCCTCCATTGAGTTGGACTGGATCTAGAGTATCTATCCAGAACTGGGAGGTCCTCTGTTGAGTGGGACTGGATCTAGAGTATCCATCCAGAACTGGGAGGTCCTCGATTGAGTGGGACTGGATCTAGAGTATCTATCCAGAACTGGGAGGTCCTCCATTGAGTGGGACTGGATCTAGAGTTTATATCCAGAACTGGGAGGTCCTCTGTTGAGTGGGACTGGATCTAGAGTATCTATCCAGAACTAGGAGGTCCTCTGTTGAGTGGGACTGGATCTAGAGTATCTATCCAGAACTGGGAGTCCTCTGTTGAGTGGGACTGGATCTAGAGTAAATATCCAGAACTGGGAAGTCCTCCATTGAGTATGACTGGATCTAGAGTATCCATCCAGAACTGGGAGGTCCTCCATTGAGTGTGATTGGATCTAGAGTATCCATCCAGAACTTGGAGGTCCTCCATTGAGTGGGACTGGATCTAGAGTATCTATAAAGAACTGGGAGGTCCTCTGTTGAGTGGGACTGGATCTAGAGTATCTATCCAGAACTGGGAGGTCGTGTGTTGAGTGGGACTGGATCTAGAGTATCCATCCAGAACTTGGAGGTCCTCCATTGAGTGGGACTGGATCTAGAGTATCTATCCAGAACTGAGAGGTCGTGTGTTGAGTGGGACTGGATCTAGAGTATCTATCCAGAACTGGGAGGTCGTGTGTTGAGTGGGACTGGATCTAGAGTATCTATCCAGAACTGGGAGGTCGTCTGTTGAGTGGGACTGGATCTAGAGTATCTATCCAGAACTGGGAGGTCCTCCATTGAGTGGGACTGGATCTAGAGTATCTATCCAGAAGTGGGAGGTCGTGTGTTGAGTGGGACTGGATCTAGAGTATCCATCCAGAACTGGGAGGTCCTCTGTTGAGAAGGACTGGATCTAGAGTATCCATCCAGAACTGGGAGGTCCTCTGTTGAGTGGAACTTGATCTGGAGTATATATCCAGAACTGGGAGGTCGTCTGTTGAGTGGGACTGGATCTAGAGTATCCATCCAGAACTGGGAGGTCCTCTGTTGAGTGGAACTTGATCTGGAGTATATATCCAGAACTGGGAGGTCGTCTGTTGAGTGGGACTGGATCTAGAGTATCTATCCAGAACTGGGAGGTCCTCTGTTGAGTGGGACTGGATCTAGAGTATCTATCCAGAACTGGGAGGTCGTCTGTTGAGTGGGACTGGATCTAGAGTATCTATCTAGAACTGGGAGGTCCTCTGTTGAGTGGGACTGGATCTAGAGTATCTATCTAGAACTGGGAGGTCCTCTGTTGAGTGGGACTGGATCTAGAGTATCTATCTAGAACTGGGAGGTCGTGTGTTGAGTGGGACTGGATCTAGAATATCTATCCAGAAGTGGGAGGTCGTGTGTTGAGTGGGACTGGATCTAGAGTATCTATCCAGAACTGGGAGGTCCTCTGTTAAGTGGGACTGGATCTAGGGTATCCATCCAGAACTGGGAGGTCCTCCATTGAGTGGGACTGGATCTAGAGTATCTATCCAGAACTGGGAGGTCCTCTGTTGAGTGGGATTGGATCTAGAGTATCCATCCAGAACTGGGAGGTCCTCCATTGAGTGGGACTGGATCTAGAGTATCTATCCAGAACTGGGAGGTCCTCCATTGAGTGGGACTGGATCTAGAGTATCCATCCAGAACTGGGAGGTCCTCCATTGAGTGGGACTGGATCTAGAGTATCCATCCAGAACTTGGAGGTCCTCCATTGAGTGGGACTGGATCTAGAGTATCTATCCAGAACTGGGAGGTCCTCTGTTGAGTGGAACTGGATCTAGAGTATCTATCCAGAACTGGGAGGTCCTCTGTTGAGTGGGACTGGATCTAGAGTATCCATCCAGAACTGGGAGGTCGTGTGTTGAGTGGGACTGGATCCAGAGTATATATCCAGAACTGGGAGGTCCTCTGTTGAGTGGGACTGGATCTAGAGTATCTATCCAGAACTGGGAGGTCCTCTGTTGAGTGGGACTGGATCCAGAGTATCCATCCAGAACTGGGAGGTCCTCGATTGAGTGGGACTGGATCTAGGGTATCCATCCTGAACTGGGAGGTCCTCTGTTGAGTGGGACTGGATCTAGAGTATCCATCCAGAACCGGGAGGTCCTCTGTTGAGTGGGACTGGATCTAGAGTATCTATCCGGAACTCGGAGGTCGTCTGTTGAGTGGGACTGGATCTAGAGTATCTATAAAGAACTGGGAGGTCCTCTGTTTAGTGGGACTGGATCTAGAGTATCCATCCAGAACTGGGAGGTCCTCTGTTGAGTGGGACTGGATTTAGAGTATCTATCCAGAACTGGGAGGTCCGCTGTTGAGTGGGACTGGATCTAGAGTATCCATGGGACTGGATCCAGAGTATCCATCCAGAACTGGGAGGTCCTCCATTGAGTGGGACTGGATCTAGAGTATCTATCCAGAACTGGGAGGTCCTCTGTTGAGTGGGACTGGATCTAGAGTATCAGTCCAGAACTAGGAGGTCGTCTGTTGAGTGGGACTGGATCTAGAGTATCTATCTAGAACTGGGAGATCCTCTGTTGAGTGGGACTGGATCTAGAGTATCTATCTAGAACTGGGAGGTCCTCTGTTGAGTGGGACTGGATCTAGAGTATCTATCTAGAACTGGGAGGTCGTGTGTTGAGTGGGACTGGATCTAGAATATCTATCCAGAAGTGGGAGGTCGTGTGTTGAGTGGGACTGGATCTAGAGTATCTATCCAGAACTGGGAGGTCCTCTGTTAAGTGGGACTGGATCTAGAGTATCCATCCAGAACTGGGAGGTCCTCCATTGAGTTGGACTGGATCTAGAGTATCTATCCAGAACTGGGAGGTCCTCTGTTGAGTGGGACTGGATCTAGAGTATCCATCCAGAACTGGGAGGTCCTCCATTGAGTGGGACTGGATCTAGAGTATCTATCCAGAACTGGGAGGTCCTCCATTGAGTGGGACTGGATCTAGAGTTTATATCCAGAACTGGGAGGTCCTCTGTTGAGTGGGACTGGATCTAGAGTATCTATCCAGAACTGGGAGGTCCTCCATTGAGTGGGACTGGATCTAGAGTATCTATCCAGAACTAGGAGGTCCTCTGTTGAGTGGGACTGGATCTTGAGTATCTATCCAGAACTGGGAGGTCCTCTGTTGAGTGGGACTTGATCTAGAGTAAATATCCAGAACTGGGAAGTCCTCCATTGAGTATGACTGGATCTAGAGTATCCATCCAGAACTGGGAGGTCCTCCATTGAGTGTGATTGGATCTAGAGTATCCATCCAGAACTTGGAGGTCCTCCATTGAGTGGGACTGGATCTAGAGTATCTATAAAGAACTGGGAGGTCCTCTGTTGAGTGGGACTGGATCTAGAGTATCTATCCAGAACTGGGAGGTCGTGTGTTGAGTGGGACTGGATCTAGAGTATCCATCCAGAACTTGGAGGTCCTCCATTGAGTGGGACTGGATCTAGAGTATCTATCCAGAACTGGGAGGTCCTCTGTTGAGTGGAACTGGATCTAGAGTATCTATCCAGAACTGGGAGGTCCTCTGTTGAGTGGGACTGGATCTAGAGTATCCATCCAGAACTGGGAGGTCGTGTGTTGAGTGGGACTGGATCCAGAGTATCTATCCAGAACTGGGAAGTCCTCCATTGAGTATGACTGGATCTAGAGTATCCATCCAGAACTGGGAGGTCCTCCATTGAGTGGGACTGGATCTAGAGTATCCATCCAGAACTTGGAGGTCCTCCATTGAGTGGGACTGGATCTAGAGTATCTATCCAGAACTGGGAGGTCCTCTGTTGAGTGGGACTGGATCTAGAGTATCCATCCAGAACTGGGAGGTCCTCTGTTGAGTGGGACTGGATCTAGAGTATCCATCCAGAACTGGGAGGTCGTGTGTTGAGTGGGACTGGATCCAGAGTATCTATCCAGAACTGGGAGGTCCTCTGTTGAGTGGGACTGGATCCAGAGTATCCATCCAGAACTGGGAGGTCCTCGATTGAGTGGGACTGGATCTAGAGTATCCATCCAGAACTGGGAGGTCCTCTGTTGAGTGGGACTGGATCTAGAGTATCCATCCAGAACTGGGAGGTCGTCTGTTGAGTGGGACTGGATCTAGAGTATCTATAAAGAACTGGGAGGTCCTCTGTTGAGTGGGACTGGATCTAGAGTATCTATCCAGAACTGGGAGGTCCTCTGTTGAGTGGGACTGGATCTAGAGTATCCATCCAGAACTGAGAAGTCGTCTGTTGAGTGGGACTGGATCTAGAGTATCTATCCAGAACTGGGAGGTCCGCTGTTGAGTGGGACTGGATCTAGAGTATCCACGGGACTGGATCCAGAGTATCCATCCAGAACTGGGAGGTCCTCCATTGAGTGGGACTGGATCTAGAGTATCTATCCAGAACTGGGAGGTCCTCTGTTGAGTGGGACTGGATCTAGAGTATCAGTCCAGAACTAGGAGGTCCTCTGTTGAGTGTGACTGGATCCAGAGTATCCATCCAGAACTGGGAGGTCCTCAATTGAGTTGGACTGGATCTAGAGTATATATCCAGAACTGGGAGGTCGTGTGTTGAGTGGGACTGGATCTAGAGTATCTATCCAGAACCGGGAGGTCCTCTGTTGAGTGGGACTGGATCTGGAGTGTCTATCCAGAACCGGGAGGTCCTCTGTTGAGTGGGACTGGATCTAGAGTATCTATCCAGAACTGGGAGGTCCTCTGTTGAGTGGGACTGGATCTAGAGTATCTATCCAGAACTGGGAGGTCCTGTGTTGAGTAGGACTGGATCTAGAGTATATATCCAGAACTGGGAGGTCCTCTGTTGAGTGGGACTGGATCTAGAGTATCTATCCAGAACTGGGAGGTCCTCCATTGAGTGGGAATGGATCTAGAGTATCTATCCAGAACTAGGAGGTCCTCTGTTGAGCTGGACTGGATCTAGAGTATCTATCCAGAACTGGGAGGTCCTCCTTTGAGTATGACTGGATCTAGAGTATCCATCCAGAACTGGGAGGTCCTCCATTGAGTGGGACTGGATCTAGAGTATCCATCCAGAACTTGGAGGTCCTCCATTGAGTGGGACTGGATCTAGAGTATCTATCCAGAACTGGGAGGTCCTCTGTTGAGTGGAACTGGATCTAAAGTATCTATCCAGAACTGGGAGGTCCTCTGTTGAGTGGGACTGGATCTAGAGTATCCATCCAGAACTGGGAGGTCGTGTGTTGAGTGGGACTGGATCCAGAGTATATATCCAGAACTGGGAGGTCCTCTGTTGAGTGGGACTGGATCTAGAGTATCTATCCAGAACTGGGAGGTCCTCTGTTGAGTGGGACTGGATCCAGAGTATCCATCCAGAACTGGGAGGTCCTCGATTGAGTGGGACTGGATCTAGAGTATCTATAAAGAACTGGGAGGTCCTCTGTTTAGTGGGACTGGATCTAGAGTATCCATCCAGAACTGGGAGGTCCTCTGTTGAGTGGGACTGGATTTAGAGTATCTATCCAGAACTGGGAGGTCCGCTGTTGAGTGGGACTAGATCTAGAGTATCCATGGGACTGGATCCAGAGTATCCATCCAGAACTGGGAGGTCCTCCATTGAGTGGGACTGGATCCAGAGTATATATCCAGAACTGGGAGGTCCTCTGTTGAGTGGGACTGGATCTAGAGTATCAGTCCAGAACTAGGAGGTCGTCTGTTGAGTGGGACTGGATCTAGAGTATCTATCTAGAACTGGGAGGTCCTCTGTTGAGTGGGACTGGATCTAGAGTATCTATCTAGAACTGGGAGGTCCTCTGTTGAGTGGGACTGGATCTAGAGTATCTATCTAGAACTGGGAGGTCGTGTGTTGAGTGGGACTGGATCTAGAATATCTATCCAGAAGTGGGAGGTCGTGTGTTGAGTGGGACTGGATCTAGAGTATCTATCCAGAACTGGGAGGTCCTCTGTTAAGTGGGACTGGATCTAGAGTATCCATCCAGAACTGGGAGGTCCTCCATTGAGTTGGACTGGATCTAGAGTATCTATCCAGAACTGGGAGGTCCTCTGTTGAGTGGGACTGGATCTAGAGTATCCATCCAGAACTGGGAGGTCCTCCATTGAGTGGGACTGGATCTAGAGTATCTATCCAGAACTGGGAGGTCCTCCATTGAGTGGGACTGGATCTAAAGTTTATATCCAGAACTGGGAGGTCCTCTGTTGAGTGGGACTGGATCTAGAGTATCTATCCAGAACTGGGAGGTCCTCCATTGAGTGAGACTGTATCTAGAGTATCTATCCAGAACTAGGAGGTCCTCTGTTGAGTGGGACTGGATCTAGAGTATCTATCCAGAACTGGGAGGTACTCTGTTGAGTGGGACTGGATCTAGAGTAAATATCCAGAACTGGGAAGTCCTCCATTGAGTATGACTGGATCTAGAGAATCCATCCAGAACTGGGAGGTCCTCCATTGAGTGTGATTGGATCTAGAGTATCCATCCAGAACTTGGAGGTCCTCCATTGAGTGGGACTGGATCTAGAGTATCTATAAAGAACTGGGAGGTCCTCTGTTGAGTGGGACTGGATCTAGAGTATCTATCCAGAACTGGGAGGTCGTGTGTTGAGTGGGACTGGATCTAGAGTATCCATCCAGAACTTGGAGGTCCTCCATTGAGTGGGACTGGATCTAGAGTATCTATCCAGAACTGGGAGGTCCTCTGCTGAGTGGAACTGGATCTAGAGTATCTATCCAGAACTGGGAGGTCCTCTGTTGAGTGGGACTGGATCTAGAGTATCCATCCAGAACTGGGAGGTCGTGTGTTGAGTGGGACTGGATCCAGAGTATCTATCCAGAACTGGGAAGTCCTCCATTGAGTATGACTGGATCTAGAGTATCCATCCAGAACTTGGAGGTCCTCCATTGAGTGGGACTGGATCTAGAGTATCTATCCAGAACTGGGAGGTCCTCTGTTGAGTGGGACTGGATCTAGAGTATCTATCCAGAACTGGGAGGTCCTCTGTTGAGTGGGACTGGATCTAGAGTATCCATCCAGAACTGGGAGGTCGTGTGTTGAGTGGGACTGGATCCAGAGTATCTATCCAGAACTGGGAGGTCCTCTGTTGAGTGGGACTGGATCCAGAGTATCCATCCAGAACTGGGAGGTCCTCGATTGAGTGGGACTGGATCTAGAGTATCCATCCAGAACTGGGAGGTCCTCTGTTGAGTGGGACTGGATCTAGAGTATCCATCCAGAACTGGGAGGTCGTCTGTTGAGTGGGACTGGATCTAGAGTATCTATAAAGAACTGGGAGGTCCTCTGTTGATTGGGACTGGATCTAGAGTATCTATCCAGAACTGGGAGGTCCTCTGTTGAGTGGGACTGGATCTAGAGTATCCATCCAGAACTGAGAGGTCGTCTGTTGATTGGGACTGGATCTAGAGTATCTATCCAGAACTGGGAGGTCCTCTGTTGAGTGGGACTGGATCTAGAGTATCCATCCAGAACTGAGAGGTCGTCTGTTGAGTGGGACTGGATCTAGAGTATCTATCCAGAACTGGGAGGTCCGCTGTTGAGTGGGACTGGATCTAGAGTATCCACGGGACTGGATCCAGAGTATCCATCCAGAACTGGGAGGTCCTCCATTGAGTGGGACTGGATCTAGAGTATCTATCCAGAACTGGGAGGTCCTCTGTTGAGTGGGACTGGATCTAGAGTATCAGTCCAGAACTAGGAGGTCCTCTGTTGAGTGTGACTGGATCCAGACTATCCATCCAGAACTGGGAGGTCCTCAATTGAGTTGGACTGAATCTAGAGTATATATCCAGAACTGGGAGGTCGTGTGTTGAGTGGGACTGGATCTAGAGTATCTATAAAGAACTGGGAGGTCCTCTGTTGAGTGGGACTGGATCTAGAGTATCTATCCAGAACCGGGAGGTCCTCTGTTGAGTGGGACTGGATCTAGAGTATCTATCCAGAACTGGGAGGTCCTCTGTTGAGTGGGACTGGATCTAGAGTATCTATCCAGAACTGGGAGGTCCTGTGTTGAGTAGGACTGGATCTAGAGTATATATCCAGAACTGGGAGGTCGTGTGTTGAGTAGGACTGGATCTAGAGTATATATCCAGAACTGGGAGGTCCTCTGTTGAGTGGGACTGGATCCAGAGTATCCATCCAGAACTGGGAGGTCGTGTGTTGAGTAGGACTGGATCTAGAGTATCTATCCAGAACTGGGAGGTCCTCTGTTGAGTGGGACTGGATCTAGAGTATCTATCCAGAACTGGGAGGTCGTCTGTTGAGTGGGACTGGATCTAGAGTATCTATCCAGAACTGGGAGGTCCTCTGTTGAGTGGGATTGGATCCAGAGTATATGTCCAGAACTGGGAGGTCCTCTGTTGAGTGGGACTGGATCTAGAGTATCCATCCAGAACTGGGAGGTCCTCTGTTGAGTGGGACTGGGTCTAGAGTATCTATAAAGAACTGGGAGGTCCTCCATTGAGTGGGACTGGATTTAGAGTATCTATCCAGAACTGGGAGGTCCTCTGTTGAGTGGGACTGGATCTAGAGTATCCATCCAGAACTGGGAGGTCCTCTGTTGAGTGGAACTTGATCTGGAGTATCAATCCAGAACTGGGAGGTCCTCTGTTGAGTGGGAATGGATCCAGAGTATCCATCCAGAACTGGGAGGTCCTCTCTTGAGTGGAACTTGATCTGGAGTATCAATCCAGAACTGGGAGGTCGTGTGTTGAGTGGAACTTGATATAGAGTAGCCATCAAGAACTTGGAGGTCCTTTATTCAATGGGACTGGATCTGGAGTATCTATCCAGAACTGGGAGGTCCTCTGTTGAATGGGACTGGATCTAGAGTATCTATCCAGAACTGGGAGGTCCTCTGTTGAGTGGGACTGGATCTAGAGTATCTATCCAGAACTGGGAGGTCGTGTGTTGAGTGGGACTGGATCCAGAGTATCTATCCAGAACTGGGAGGTCCTCTGTTGAGTGGGACTGGATCCAGAGTATCCATCCAGAACTGGGAGGTCCTCGATTGAGTGGGACTGGATCTAGAGTATCCATCCAGAACTGGGAGGTCCTCTGTTGAGTGGGACTGGATCTAGAGTATCCATCCAGAACTGGGATGTCGTGTGTTGAGTGGGACTGGATCTAGAGTATCTATCCAGAACTGGGAGGTCCTCTGTTGAGTGGGACTGGATCTAGAGTATCTATCCAGAACTGGGAGGTCCTCTGTTGAGTGGGACTGGATCTAGAGTATCCATCCAGAACTGAGAGATCGTCTGTTGAGTGGGACTGGATCTAGAGTATCCATCCAGAACTGGGAGGTCGTCTGTTGAGTGGGACTGGATCTAGAGTATCTATCCAGAACTGGGAGGTCCTCTGTTGAGTGGGACTGGATCTAGAGTATCTATCCAGAACTGGGAGGTCCGCTGTTTAGTGGGACTGGATCTAGAGTATCCATGGGACTGGATCCAGAGTATCCATCCAGAACTGGGAGGTCCTCCATTGAGTGGGACTGGATCTAGAGTATATATCCAGAACTGGGAGGTCGTGTGTTGAGTGGGACTGGATATAGAGTATCTATAAAGAACTGGGAGGTCCTCTGTTGAGTGGGACTGGATCTAGAGTATCTATCCAGAACCGGGAGGTCTTCTGTTGAGTGGGACTGGATCTAGAGTATCTATCCAGAACTGGGAGGTCCTCTGTTGAGTGGGACTGGATCTAGAGTATCTATCCAGAACTGGGAGGTCCTGTGTTGAGTAGGACTGGATCTAGAGTATATATCCAGAACTGGGAGGTCGTGTGTTGAGTAGGACTGGATCTAGAGTATATATCCAGAACTGGGAGGTCCTCTGTTGAGTGGGACTGGATCCAGAGTATCCATCCAGAACTGGGAGGTCGTGTGTTGAGTAGGACTGGATCTAGAGTATCTATCCAGAACTGGGAGGTCCTCTGTTGAGTGGGATTGGATCTAGAGTATCCATCCAGAACTGGGAGGTCCTCCATTGAGTGGGACTGGATCTAGAGTATCTATCCAGAACTGGGAGGTCCTCTGTTGAGTGGGACTGGATCTAGAGTATCAGTCCAGAACTAGGAGGTCCTCTGTTGAGTGTGACTGGATCCAGAGTATCCATCCAGAACTGGGAGGTCCTCAATTGAGTTGGACTGGATCTAGAGTATATATCCAGAACTGGGAGGTCGTGTGTTGAGTGGGACTGGATCTAGAGTATCTATAAAGAACTGGGAGGTCCTCTGTTGAGTGGGACTGGATCTAGAGTGTCTATCCAGAACCGGGAGGTCCTCTGTTGAGTGGGACTGGATCTAGAGTATCTATCCAGAACTGGGAGGTCCTCTGTTGAGTGGGACTGGATCTAGAGTATCTATCCAGAACTGGGAGGTCCTGTGTTGAGTAGGACTGGATCTAGAGTATATATCCAGAACTGGGAGGTCGTGTGTTGAGTAGGACTGGATCTAGAGTATATATCCAGAACTGGGAGGTCCTCTGTTGAGTGGGACTGGATCCAGAGTATCCATCCAGAACTGGGAGGTCGTGTGTTGAGTAGGACTGGATCTAGAGTATCTATCCAGAACTGGGAGGTCCTCTGTTGAGTGGGACTGGATCTAGAGTATCTATCCAGAACTGGGAGGTCGTCTGTTGAGTTGGACTGGATCTAGAGTATCTATCCAGAACTGGGAGGTCCTCTGTTGAGTGGGATTGGATCCAGAGTATATGTCCAGAACTGGGAGGTCCTCTGTTGAGTGGGACTGGATCTAGAGTATCCATCCAGAACTGGGAGGTCCTCTGTTGAGTGGGACTGGGTCTAGAGTATCTATAAAGAACTGGGAGGTCCTCTGTTGAGTGGGACTGGATCTAGAGTATCTATCCACAACTGGGAGGTCCTCCATTGAGTGGGACTGGAACTAGAGTATCTATCCAGAACTGGGAGGTCCTCTGTTGAGTGGGACTGGATCTAGAGTATCCATCCAGAACTGGGAGGTCCTCTGTTGAGTGGAACTTGATCTGGAGTATCAATCCAGAACTGGGAGGTCCTCTGTTGAGTGGGAATGGATCCAGAGTATCCATCCAGAACTGGGAGGTCCTCTCTTGAGTGGAACTTGATCTGGAGTATCAATCCAGAACTGGGAGGTCGTGTGTTGAGTGGAACTTGATATAGAGTAGCCATCAAGAACTTGGAGGTCCTTTATTCAATGGGACTGGATCTGGAGTATCTATCCAGAACTGGGAGGTCCTCTGTTGAATGGGACTGGATCTAGAGTATCTATCCAGAACTGGGAGGTCCTCTGTTGAGTGGGACTGGATCTAGAGTATCCATCCAGAACTGGGAGGTCGTGTGTTGAGTGGGACTGGATCCAGAGTATCTATCCAGAACTGGGAGGTCCTCTGTTGAGTGGGACTGGATCCAGAGTATCCATCCAGAACTGGGAGGTCCTCGATTGAGTGGGACTGGATCTAGAGTATCCATCCAGAACTGGGAGGTCCTCTGTTGACTGGGACTGGATCTAGAGTATCCATCCAGAACTGGGATGTCGTGTGTTGAGTGGGACTGGATCTAGAGTATCCATCCAGAACTGGGAGGTCCTCTGTTGAGTGGGACTGGATCTAGAGTATCTATCCAGAACTGGGAGGTCCTCTGTTGAGTGGGACTGGATCTAGAGTATCCATCCAGAACTGAGAGGTCGTCTGTTGAGTGGGACTGGATCTAGAGTATCCATCCAGAACTGGGAGGTCGTCTGTTGAGTGGGACTGGATCTAGAGTATCTATCCAGAACTGGGAGGTCCTCTGTTGAGTGGGACTGGATCTAGAGTATCTATCCAGAACTGGGAGGTCCGCTGTTTAGTGGGACTGGATCTAGAGTATCCATGGGACTGGATCCAGAGTATCCATCCAGAACTGGGAGGTCCTCCATTGAGTGGGACTGGATCTAGAGTATCTATAAAGAACTGGGAGGTCCTCTGTTGAGTGGGACTGGATCTAGAGTATCAGTCCAGAACTAGGAGGTCCTCTGTTGAGTGTGACTAGGTCCAGAGTATCCATCCAGAACTGGAAGGTCCTCAATTGAGTGGGACTGGATCTAGAGTATATATCCAGAACTGGGAGGTCGTGTGTTGAGTGGGACTGGATCTAGAGTATCTATCCAGAACCGGGAGGTCTTCTGTTGAGTGGGACTGGATCTAGAGTATCTATCCAGAACTGGGAGGTCCTCTGTTGAGTGGGACTGGATCTAGAGTATCTATCCAGAACTGGGAGGTCCTGTGTTGAGTAGGACTGGATCTAGAGTATATATCCAGAACTGGGAGGTCGTGTGTTGAGTAGGACTGGATCTAGAGTATATATCCAGAACTGGGAGGTCCTCTGTTGAGTGGGACTGGATCCAGAGTATCCATCCAGAACTGGGAGGTCGTGTGTTGAGTAGGACTGGATCTAGAGTATCTATCCAGAACTGGGAGGTCCTCTGTTGAGTGGGACTGGATCTAGAGTATCTATCCAGAACCGGGAGGTCTTCTGTTGAGTGGGACTGGATCTAGAGTATCTATCCAGAACTGGGAGGTCCTCTGTTGAGTGGGACTGGATCTAGAGTATCTATCCAGAACTGGGAGGTCCTGTGTTGAGTAGGACTGGATCTAGAGTATATATCCAGAACTGGGAGGTCGTGTGTTGAGTAGGACTGGATCTAGAGTATATATCCAGAACTGGGAGGTCCTCTGTTGAGTGGGACTGGATCCAGAGTATCCATCCAGAACTGGGAGGTCGTGTGTTGAGTAGGACTGGATCTAGAGTATCTATCCAGAACTGGGAGGTCCTCCGTTGAGTGGGATTGGATCTAGAGTATCTATCCAGAACTGGGAGGTCCTGTGTTGAGTAGGACTGGATCTAGAGTATATATCCAGAACTGGGAGGTCGTGTGTTGAGTAGGACTGGATCTAGAGTATATATCCAGAACTGGGAGGTCCTCTGTTGAGTGGGACTGGATCCAGAGTATCCATCCAGAACTGGGAGGTCGTGTGTTGAGTAGGACTGGATCTAGAGTATCTATCCAGAACTGGGAGGTCCTCTGTTGAGTGGGACTGGATCTAGAGTATCTATCCAGAACTGGGAGGTCGTCTGTTGAGTGGGACTGGATCTAGAGTATCTATCCAGAACTGGGAGGTCCTCTGTTGAGTGGGATTGGATCCAGAGTATATGTCCAGAACTGGGAGGTCCTCTGTTGAGTGGGACTGGATCTAGAGTATCCATCCAGAACTGGGAGGTCCTCTGTTGAGTGGGACTGGGTCTAGAGTATCTATAAAGAACTGGGAGGTCCTCTGTTGAGTGGGACTGGATCTAGAGTATCTATCCACAACTGGGAGGTCCTCCATTGAGTGGGACTGGAACTAGAGTATCTATCCAGAACTGGGAGGTCCTCTGTTGAGTGGGACTGGATCTAGAGTATCCATCCAGAACTGGGAGGTCCTCTGTTGAGTGGAACTTGATCTGGAGTATCAATCCAGAACTGGGAGGTCCTCTGTTGAGTGGGAATGGATCCAGAGTATCCATCCAGAACTGGGAGGTCCTCTCTTGAGTGGAACTTGATCTGGAGTATCAATCCAGAACTGGGAGGTCGTGTGTTGAGTGGAACTTGATATAGAGTAGCCATCAAGAACTTGGAGGTCCTTTATTCAATGGGACTGGATCTGGAGTATCTATCCAGAACTGGGAGGTCCTCTGTTGAATGGGACTGGATCTAGAGTATCTATCCAGAACTGGGAGGTCCTCTGTTGAGTGGGACTGGATCTAGAGTATCCATCCAGAACTGGGAGGTCGTGTGTTGAGTGGGACTGGATCCAGAGTATCTATCCAGAACTGGGAGGTCCTCTGTTGAGTGGGACTGGATCCAGAGTATCCATCCAGAACTGGGAGGTCCTCGATTGAGTGGGACTGGATCTAGAGTATCCATCCAGAACTGGGAGGTCCTCTGTTGACTGGGACTGGATCTAGAGTATCCATCCAGAACTGGGATGTCGTGTGTTGAGTGGGACTGGATCTAGAGTATCCATCCAGAACTGGGAGGTCCTCTGTTGAGTGGGACTGGATCTAGAGTATCTATCCAGAACTGGGAGGTCCTCTGTTGAGTGGGACTGGATCTAGAGTATCCATCCAGAACTGAGAGGTCGTCTGTTGAGTGGGACTGGATCTAGAGTATCCATCCAGAACTGGGAGGTCGTCTGTTGAGTGGGACTGGATCTAGAGTATCTATCCAGAACTGGGAGGTCCTCTGTTGAGTGGGACTGGATCTAGAGTATCTATCCAGAACTGGGAGGTCCGCTGTTTAGTGGGACTGGATCTAGAGTATCCATGGGACTGGATCCAGAGTATCCATCCAGAACTGGGAGGTCCTCCATTGAGTGGGACTGGATCTAGAGTATCTATAAAGAACTGGGAGGTCCTCTGTTGAGTGGGACTGGATCTAGAGTATCAGTCCAGAACTAGGAGGTCCTCTGTTGAGTGTGACTAGGTCCAGAGTATCCATCCAGAACTGGAAGGTCCTCAATTGAGTGGGACTGGATCTAGAGTATATATCCAGAACTGGGAGGTCGTGTGTTGAGTGGGACTGGATCTAGAGTATCTATCCAGAACCGGGAGGTCTTCTGTTGAGTGGGACTGGATCTAGAGTATCTATCCAGAACTGGGAGGTCCTCTGTTGAGTGGGACTGGATCTAGAGTATCTATCCAGAACTGGGAGGTCCTGTGTTGAGTAGGACTGGATCTAGAGTATATATCCAGAACTGGGAGGTCGTGTGTTGAGTAGGACTGGATCTAGAGTATATATCCAGAACTGGGAGGTCCTCTGTTGAGTGGGACTGGATCCAGAGTATCCATCCAGAACTGGGAGGTCGTGTGTTGAGTAGGACTGGATCTAGAGTATCTATCCAGAACTGGGAGGTCCTCTGTTGAGTGGGACTGGATCTAGAGTATCTATCCAGAACCGGGAGGTCTTCTGTTGAGTGGGACTGGATCTAGAGTATCCATCCAGAACTGGGAGGTCGTGTGTTGAGTGGGACTGGATCCAGAGTATCTATCCAGAACTGGGAGGTCCTCTGTTGAGTGGGACTGGATCCAGAGTATCCATCCAGAACTGGGAGGTCCTCGATTGAGTGGGACTGGATCTAGAGTATCCATCCAGAACTGGGAGGTCCTCTGTTGACTGGGACTGGATCTAGAGTATCCATCCAGAACTGGGATGTCGTGTGTTGAGTGGGACTGGATCTAGAGTATCCATCCAGAACTGGGAGGTCCTCTGTTGAGTGGGACTGGATCTAGAGTATCTATCCAGAACTGGGAGGTCCTCTGTTGAGTGGGACTGGATCTAGAGTATCCATCCAGAACTGAGAGGTCGTCTGTTGAGTGGGACTGGATCTAGAGTATCCATCCAGAACTGGGAGGTCGTCTGTTGAGTGGGACTGGATCTAGAGTATCTATCCAGAACTGGGAGGTCCTCTGTTGAGTGGGACTGGATCTAGAGTATCTATCCAGAACTGGGAGGTCCGCTGTTTAGTGGGACTGGATCTAGAGTATCCATGGGACTGGATCCAGAGTATCCATCCAGAACTGGGAGGTCCTCCATTGAGTGGGACTGGATCTAGAGTATCTATAAAGAACTGGGAGGTCCTCTGTTGAGTGGGACTGGATCTAGAGTATCAGTCCAGAACTAGGAGGTCCTCTGTTGAGTGTGACTAGGTCCAGAGTATCCATCCAGAACTGGAAGGTCCTCAATTGAGTGGGACTGGATCTAGAGTATATATCCAGAACTGGGAGGTCGTGTGTTGAGTGGGACTGGATCTAGAGTATCTATCCAGAACCGGGAGGTCTTCTGTTGAGTGGGACTGGATCTAGAGTATCTATCCAGAACTGGGAGGTCCTCTGTTGAGTGGGACTGGATCTAGAGTATCTATCCAGAACTGGGAGGTCCTGTGTTGAGTAGGACTGGATCTAGAGTATATATCCAGAACTGGGAGGTCGTGTGTTGAGTAGGACTGGATCTAGAGTATATATCCAGAACTGGGAGGTCCTCTGTTGAGTGGGACTGGATCCAGAGTATCCATCCAGAACTGGGAGGTCGTGTGTTGAGTAGGACTGGATCTAGAGTATCTATCCAGAACTGGGAGGTCCTCTGTTGAGTGGGACTGGATCTAGAGTATCTATCCAGAACCGGGAGGTCTTCTGTTGAGTGGGACTGGATCTAGAGTATCTATCCAGAACTGGGAGGTCCTCTGTTGAGTGGGACTGGATCTAGAGTATCTATCCAGAACTGGGAGGTCCTGTGTTGAGTAGGACTGGATCTAGAGTATATATCCAGAACTGGGAGGTCGTGTGTTGAGTAGGACTGGATCTAGAGTATATATCCAGAACTGGGAGGTCCTCTGTTGAGTGGGACTGGATCCAGAGTATCCATCCAGAACTGGGAGGTCGTGTGTTGAGTAGGACTGGATCTAGAGTATCTATCCAGAACTGGGAGGTCCTCCGTTGAGTGGGATTGGATCTAGAGTATCTATCCAGAACTGGGAGGTCGTCTGTTGAGTGGGACTGGATCTAGAGTATCTATCCAGAACTGGGAGGTCCTCTGTTGAGTGGGATTGGATCCAGAGTATATGTCCAGAACTGGGAGGTCCTCTGTTGAGTGGGACTGGATCTAGAGTATCCATGGGACTGGATCCAGAGTATCCATCCAGAACTGGGAGGTCCTCCATTGAGTGGGACTGGATCTAGAGTATCTATCCAGAACTGGGAGGTCCTCTGTTGAGTGGGACTGGATCTAGAGTATCAGTCCAGAACTAGGAGGTCGTCTGTTGAGTGGGACTGGATCTAGAGTATCTATCTAGAACTGGGAGGTCCTCTGTTGAGTGGGACTGGATCTAGAGTATCTATCTAGAACTGGGAGGTCCTCTGTTGAGTGGGACTGGATCTAGAGTATCTATCTAGAACTGGGAGGTCGTGTGTTGAGTGGGACTGGATCTAGAATATCTATCCAGAAGTGGGAGGTCGTGTGTTGAGTGGGACTGGATCTAGAGTATCTATCCAGAACTGGGAGGTCCTCTGTTAAGTGGGACTGGATCTAGAGTATCCATCCAGAACTGGGAGGTCCTCCATTGAGTTGGACTGGATCTAGAGTATCTATCCAGAACTGGGAGGTCCTCTGTTGAGTGGGACTGGATCTAGAGTATCCATCCAGAACTGGGAGGTCCTCCATTGAGTGGGACTGGATCTAGAGTATCTATCCAGAACTGGGAGGTCCTCCATTGAGTGGGACTGGATCTAGAGTTTATATCCAGAACTGGGAGGTCCTCTGTTGAGTGGGACTGGATCTAGAGTATCTATCCAGAACTGGGAGGTCCTCCATTGAGTGGGACTGGATCTAGAGTATCTATCCAGAACTAGGAGGTCCTCTGTTGAGTGGGACTGAATCTTGAGTATCTATCCAGAACTGGGAGGTCCTCTGTTGAGTGGGACTGGATCTAGAGTAAATATCCAGAACTGGGAAGTCCTCCATTGAGTATGACTGGATCTAGAGTATCCATCCAGAACTGGGAGGTCCTCCATTGAGTGTGATTGGATCTAGAGTATCCATCCAGAACTTGGAGGTCCTCCATTGAGTGGGACTGGATCTAGAGTATCTATAAAGAACTGGGAGGTCCTCTGTTGAGTGGGACTGGATCTAGAGTATCTATCCAGAACTGGGAGGTCGTGTGTTGAGTGGGACTGGATCTAGAGTATCCATCCAGAACTTGGAGGTCCTCCATTGAGTGGGACTGGATCTAGAGTATCTATCCAGAACTGGGAGGTCCTCTGTTGAGTGGAACTGGATCTAGAGTATCTATCCAGAACTGGGAGGTCCTCTGTTGAGTGGGACTGGATCTAGAGTATCCATCCAGAACTGGGAGGTCGTGTGTTGAGTGGGACTGGATCCAGAGTATCTATCCAGAACTGGGTGGTCCTCTGTTGAGTGGGACTGGATCCAGAGTATCCATCCAGAACTGGGAGGTCCTCGATTGAGTGGGACTGGATCTAGAGTATCCATCCAGAACTGGGAGGTCCTCTGTTGAGTGGGACTGGATCTAGAGTATCCATCCAGAACTGGGAGGTCGTCTGTTGAGTGGGACTGGATCTAGAGTATCTATAAAGAACTGGGAGGTCCTCTGTTGATTGGGACTGGATCTAGAGTATCTATCCAGAACTGGGAGGTCCTCTGTTGAGTGGGACTGGATCTAGAGTATCCATCCAGAACTGAGAGGTCGTCTGTTGAGTGGGACTGGATCTAGAGTATCTATCCAGAACTGGGAGGTCCGCTGTTGAGTGGGACTGGATCTAGAGTATCCACGGGACTGGATCCAGAGTATCCATCCAGAACTGGGAGGTCCTCCATTGAGTGGGACTGGATCTAGAGTATCTATCCAGAACTGGGAGGTCCTCTGTTGAGTGGGACTGGATCTAGAGTATCAGTCCAGAACTAGGAGGTCCTCTGTTGAGTGTGACTGGATCCAGAGTATCCATCCAGAACTGGGAGGTCCTCAATTGAGTTGGACTGGATCTAGAGTATATATCCAGAACTGGGAGGTCGTGTGTTGAGTGGGACTGGATCTAGAGTATCTATAAAGAACTGGGAGGTCCTCTGTTGAGTGGGACTGGATCTAGAGTATCTATCCAGAACCGGGAGGTCCTCTGTTGAGTGGGACTGGATCTAGAGTATCTATCCAGAACTGGGAGGTCCTCTGTTGAGTGGGACTGGATCTAGAGTATCTATCCAGAACTGGGAGGTCCTCTGTTGAGTAGGACTGGATCTAGAGTATATATCCAGAACTGGGAGGTCCTCTGTTGAGTGGGACTGGATCTAGAGTATCTATCCAGAACTGTGAGGTCCTCCATTGAGTGGGACTGGATCTAGAGTATCTATCCAGAACTAGGGTCCTCTGTTGAGCGGGACTGGATCTAGAGTATCTATCCAGAACTGGGAGGTCCTCCTTTGAGTATGACTGGATCTAGAGTATCCATCCAGAACTGGGAGGTCCTCCATTGAGTGGGACTGGATCTAGAGTATCCATCCAGAACTTGGAGGTCCTCCATTGAGTGGGACTGGATCTAGAGTATCCATCCAGAACTGGGAGGTCCTCTGTTGAGTGGAACTGGATCTAAAGTATCTATCCAGAACTGGGAGGTCCTCTGTTGAGTGGGACTGGATCTAGAGTATCTATCTAGAACTGGGAGGTCCTCTGTTGAGTGGGACTGGATCTAGAGTATCTATCTAGAACTGGGAGGTCGTGTGTTGAGTGGGACTGGATCTAGAATATCTATCCAGAAGTGGGAGGTCGTGTGTTGAGTGGGACTGGATCTAGAGTATCTATCCAGAACTGGGAGGTCCTCTGTTAAGTGGGACTGGATCTAGAGTATCCATCCAAAACTGGGAGGTCCTCCATTGAGTTGGACTGGATCTAGAGTATCTATCCAGAACTGGGAGGTCCTCTGTTGAGTGGGACTGGATCTAGAGTATCCATCCAGAACTGGGAGGTCCTCCATTGAGTGGGACTGGATCTAGAGTATCTATCCAGAACTGGGAGGTCCTCCATTGAGTGGGACTGGATCTAGAGTTTATATCCAGAACTGGGAGGTCCTCTGTTGAGTGGGACTGGATCTAGAGTATCTATCCAGAACTGGGAGGTCCTCCATTGAGTGGGACTGGATCTAGAGTATCTATCCAGAACTAGGAGGTCCTCTGTTGAGTGGGACTGGATCTTGAGTATCTATCCAGAACTGGGAGGTCCTCTGTTGAGTGGGACTGGATCTAGAGTAAATATCCAGAACTGGGAAGTCCTCCATTGAGTATGACTGGATCTAGAGTATCCATCCAGAACTGGGAGGTCCTCCATTGAGTGTGATTGGATCTAGAGTATCCATCCAGAACTTGGAGGTCCTCCATTGAGTGGGACTGGATCTAGAGTATCTATAAAGAACTGGGAGGTCCTCTGTTGAGTGGGACTGGATCTAGAGTATCTATCCAGAACTGGGAGGTCGTGTGTTGAGTGGGACTGGATCTAGAGTATCCATCCAGAACTTGGAGGTCCTCCATTGAGTGGGACTGGATCTAGAGTATCTATCCAGAACTGGGAGGTCCTCTGTTGAGTGGAACTGGATCTAGAGTATCTATCCAGAACTGGGAGGTCCTCTGTTGAGTGGGACTGGATCTAGAGTATCCATCCAGAACTGGGAGGTCGTGTGTTGAGTGGGACTGGATCCAGAGTATCTATCCAGAACTGGGTGGTCCTCTGTTGAGTGGGACTGGATCCAGAGTATCCATCCAGAACTGGGAGGTCCTCGATTGAGTGGGACTGGATCTAGAGTATCCATCCAGAACTGGGAGGTCCTCTGTTGAGTGGGACTGGATCTAGAGTATCCATCCAGAACTGGGAGGTCGTCTGTTGAGTGGGACTGGATCTAGAGTATCTATAAAGAACTGGGAGGTCCTCTGTTGATTGGGACTGGATCTAGAGTATCTATCCAGAACTGGGAGGTCCTCTGTTGAGTGGGACTGGATCTAGAGTATCCATCCAGAACTGAGAGGTCGTCTGTTGAGTGGGACTGGATCTAGAGTATCTATCCAGAACTGGGAGGTCCGCTGTTGAGTGGGACTGGATCTAGAGTATCCACGGGACTGGATCCAGAGTATCCATCCAGAACTGGGAGGTCCTCCATTGAGTGGGACTGGATCTAGAGTATCTATCCAGAACTGGGAGGTCCTCTGTTGAGTGGGACTGGATCTAGAGTATCAGTCCAGAACTAGGAGGTCCTCTGTTGAGTGTGACTGGATCCAGAGTATCCATCCAGAACTGGGAGGTCCTCAATTGAGTTGGACTGGATCTAGAGTATATATCCAGAACTGGGAGGTCGTGTGTTGAGTGGGACTGGATCTAGAGTATCTATAAAGAACTGGGAGGTCCTCTGTTGAGTGGGACTGGATCTAGAGTATCTATCCAGAACCGGGAGGTCCTCTGTTGAGTGGGACTGGATCTAGAGTATCTATCCAGAACTGGGAGGTCCTCTGTTGAGTGGGACTGGATCTAGAGTATCTATCCAGAACTGGGAGGTCCTCTGTTGAGTAGGACTGGATCTAGAGTATATATCCAGAACTGGGAGGTCCTCTGTTGAGTGGGACTGGATCTAGAGTATCTATCCAGAACTGTGAGGTCCTCCATTGAGTGGGACTGGATCTAGAGTATCTATCCAGAACTAGGGTCCTCTGTTGAGCGGGACTGGATCTAGAGTATCTATCCAGAACTGGGAGGTCCTCCTTTGAGTATGACTGGATCTAGAGTATCCATCCAGAACTGGGAGGTCCTCCATTGAGTGGGACTGGATCTAGAGTATCCATCCAGAACTTGGAGGTCCTCCATTGAGTGGGACTGGATCTAGAGTATCCATCCAGAACTGGGAGGTCCTCTGTTGAGTGGAACTGGATCTAAAGTATCTATCCAGAACTGGGAGGTCCTCTGTTGAGTGGGACTGGATCTAGAGTATCCATCCAGAACTGGGAGGTCGTGTGTTGAGTGGGACTGGATCCAGAGTATATATCCAGAACTGGGAGGTCCTCTGTTGAGTGGGACTGGATCTAGAGTATCTATCCAGAACTGGGAGGTCCTCCATTGAGTATGACTGGATCCAGAGTATCCATCCAGAACTGGGAGGTCCTCCATTGAGTGGGACTGGATCTAGAGTATCCATCCAGAACTGGGAGGTCCTCTGTTGAGTGGGACTGGATCTAGAGTATCTATCCAGAACCGGGAGGTCCTCTGTTGAGTGGGACTGGATCTAGAGTATCTATCCGGAACTCGGAGGTCGTCTGTTGAGTGGGACTGGATCTAGAGTATCTATAAAGAACTGGGAGGTCCTCTGTTTAGTGGGACTGGATCTAGAGTATCCATCCAGAACTGGGAGGTCCTCTGTTGAGTGGGACTGGATTTAGAGTATCTATCCAGAACTGGGAGGTCCGCTGTTGAGTGGGACTAGATCTAGAGTATCCATGGGACTGGATCCAGAGTATCCATCCAGAACTGGGAGGTCCTCCATTGAGTGGGACTGGATCTAGAGTATATATCCAGAACTGGGAGGTCCTCTGTTGAGTGGGACTGGATCTAGAGTATCAGTCCAGAACTAGGAGGTCGTCTGTTGAGTGGGACTGGATCTAGAGTATCTATCTAGAACTGGGAGGTCCTCTGTTGAGTGGGACTGGATCTAGAGTATCTATCTAGAACTGGGAGGTCCTCTGTTGAGTGGGACTGGATCTAGAGTATCTATCTAGAACTGGGAGGTCGTGTGTTGAGTGGGACTGGATCTAGAATATCTATCCAGAAGTGGGAGGTCGTGTGTTGAGTGGGACTGGATCTAGAGTATCTATCCAGAACTGGGAGGTCCTCTGTTGAGTGGGACTGGATCTAGAGTATCCATCCAGAACTGGGAGGTCCTCCATTGAGTTGGACTGGATCTAGAGTATCTATCCAGAACTGGGAGGTCCTCTGTTGAGTGGGACTGGATCTAGAGTATATATCCAGAACTGGGAGGTCCTCCATTGAGTGGGACTGGATCTAGAGTATCTATCCAGAACTGGGAGGTCCTCCATTGAGTGGGACTGGATCTAGAGTATCTATCCAGAACTAGGAGGTCCTCTGTTGAGTGGGACTGGATCTAGAGTATCTATCCAGAACTGGGAGGTCCTCTGTTGAGTGGGACTGGATCTAGAGTAAATATCCAGAACTGGGAAGTCCTCCATTGAGTATGACTGGATCTAGAGAATCCATCCAGAACTGGGAGGTCCTCCATTGAGTGTGATTGGATCTAGAGTATCCATCCAGAACTTGGAGGTCCTCCATTGAGTGGGACTGGATCTAGAGTATCTATAAAGAACTGGGAGGTCCTCTGTTGAGTGGGACTGGATCTAGAGTATCTATCCAGAACTGGGAGGTCGTGTGTTGAGTGGGACTGGATCTAGAGTATCCATCCAGAACTTGGAGGTCCTCCATTGAGTGGGACTGGATCTAGAGTATCTATCCAGAACTGGGAGGTCCTCTGTTGAGTGGAACTGGATCTAGAGTATCTATCCAGAACTGGGAGGTCCTCTGTTGAGTGGGACTGGATCTAGAGTATCCATCCAGAACTGGGAGGTCGTGTGTTGAGTGGGACTGGATCCAGAGTATCTATCCAGAACTGGGAAGTCCTCCATTGAGTATGACTGGATCTAGAGTATCCATCCAGAACTTGGAGGTCCTCCATTGAGTGGGACTGGATCTAGAGTATCTATCCAGAACTGGGAGGTCCTCTGTTGAGTGGGACTGGATCTAGAGTATCTATCAAGAACTGGGAGGTCGTCTGTTTAGTGGGACTGGATCTAGAGTATCCATCCAGTACTGGGAGGTCGTGTGTTGAGTGGGACTGGATCCAGAGTATCTATCCAGAACTGGGAGGTCCTCTGTTGAGTGGGACTGGATCCAGAGTATCCATCCAGAACTGGGAGGTCCTCGATTGAGTGGGACTGGATCTAGAGTATCCATCCAGAACTGGGAGGTCCTCTGTTGAGTGGGACTGGATCTAGAGTATCCATCCAGAACTGGGAGGTCGTCTGTTGAGTGGGACTGGATCTAGAGTATCTATAAAGAACTGGGAGGTCCTCTGTTGATTGGGACTGGATCTAGAGTATCTATCCAGAACTGGGAGGTCCTCTGTTGAGTGGGACTGGATCTAGAGTATCCATCCAGAACTGAGAGGTCGTCTGTTGAGTGGGACTGGATCTAGAGTATCTATCCAGAACTGGGACGTCCGCTGTTGAGTGGGACTGGATCTAGAGTATCCACGGGACTGGATCCAGAGTATCCATCCAGAACTGGGAGGTCCTCCATTGAGTGGGACTGGATCTAGAGTATCTATCCAGAACTGGGAGGTCCTCTGTTGAGTGGGACTGGATCTAGAGTATCAGTCCAGAACTAGGAGGTCCTCTGTTGAGTGTGACTGGATCCAGAGTATCCATCCAGAACTGGGAGGTCCTCAATTGAGTTGGACTGGATCTAGAGTATATATCCAGAACTGGGAGGTCGTGTGTTGAGTGGGACTGGATCTAGAGTATCTATAAAGAACTGGGAGGTCCTCTGTTGAGTGGGACTGGATCTAGAGTATCTATCCAGAACCGGGAGGTCCTCTGTTGAGTGGGACTGGATCTAGAGTATCTATCCAGAACTGGGAGGTCCTCTGTTGAGTGGGACTGGATCTAGAGTATCTATCCAGAACTGGGAGGTCCTGTGTTTAGTAGGACTGGATCTAGAGTATATATCCAGAACTGGGAGGTCGTGTGTTGAGTAGGACTGGATCTAGAGTATATATCCAGAACTGGGAGGTCCTCTGTTGAGTGGGACTGGATCCAGAGTATCCATCCAGAACTGGGAGGTCGTGTGTTGAGTAGGACTGGATCTAGAGTATCTATCCAGAACTGGGAGGTCCTCTGTTGAGTGGGACTGGATCTAGAGTATCTATCCAGAACTGGGAGGTCGTCTGTTGAGTGGGACTGGATCTAGAGTATCTATCCAGAACTGGGAGGTCCTCTGTTGAGTGGGATTGGATCCAGAGTATATGTCCAGAACTGGGAGATCCTCTGTTGAGTGGGACTGGATCTAGAGTATCCATCCAGAACTGGGAGGTCCTCTGTTGAGTGGGACTGGGTCTAGAGTATCTATAAAGAACTGGGAGGTCCTCTGTTGAGTGGGACTGGATCTAGAGTATCTATCCACAACTGGGAGGTCCTCCATTGAGTTGGACTGGATCTAGAGTATCTATCCAGAACTGGGAGGTCCTCTGTTGAGTGGGACTGGATCTAGAGTATCCATCCAGAACTGGGAGGTCCTCTGTTGAGTGGAACTTGATCTGGAGTATCAATCCAGAACTGGGAGGTCCTCTGTTGAGTGGGACTGGATCCAGAGTATCCATCCAGAACTGGGAGGTCCTCTCTTGAGTGGAACTTGATCTGGAGTATCAATCCAGAACTGGGAGGTCGTGTGTTGAGTGGAACTTGATATAGAGTAGCCATCAAGAACTTGGAGGTCCTTTATTCAATGGGACTGGATCTGGAGTATCTATCCAGAACTGGGAGGTCCTCTGTTGAGTGGGACTGGATCTAGAGTATCTATCCAGAACTGGGAGGTCCTCTGTTGAGTGGGACTGGATCTAGAGTATCCATCCAGAACTGGGAGGTCGTGTGTTGAGTGGGACTGGATCCAGAGTATCTATCCAGAACTGGGAGGTCCTCTGTTGAGTGGGACTGGATCCAGAGTATCCATCCAGAACTGGGAGGTCCTCGATTGAGTGGGACTGGATCTAGAGTATCCATCCAGAACTGGGAGGTCCTCTGTTGAGTGGGACTGGATCTAGAGTATCCATCCAGAACTGGGATGTCGTGTGTTGAGTGGGACTGGATCTAGAGTATCTATAAAGAACTGGGAGGTCCTCTGTTGAGTGGGACTGGATCTAGAGTATCTATCCAGAACTGGGAGGTCCTCTGTTGAGTGGGACTGGATCTAGAGTATCCATCCAGAACTGAGAGGTCGTCTGTTGAGTGGGACTGGATCTAGAGTATCCATCCAGAACTGGGAGGTCGTCTGTTGAGTGGGACTGGATCTAGAGTATCTATCCAGAACTGGGAGGTCCTCTGTTGAGTGGGACTGGATCTAGAGTATCTATCCAGAACTGGGAGGTCCGCTGTTTAGTGGGACTGGATCTAGAGTATCCATGGGACTGGATCCAGAGTATCCATCCAGAACTGGGAGGTCCTCCATTGAGTGGGACTGGATCTAGAGTATCTATAAAGAACTGGGAGGTCCTCTGTTGAGTGGGACTGGATCTAGAGTATCAGTCCAGAACTAGGAGGTCCTCTGTTGAGTGGGACTAGGTCCAGAGTATCCATCCAGAACTGGAAGGTCCTCAATTGAGTGGGACTGGATCTAGAGTATATATCCAGAACTGGGAGGTCGTGTGTTGAGTGGGACTGGATCTAGAGTATCTATAAAGAACTGGGAGGTCCTCTGTTGAGTGGGACTGGATCTAGAGTATCTATCCAGAACCGGGAGGTCTTCTGTTGAGTGGGACTGGATCTAGAGTATCTATCCAGAACTGGGAGGTCCTCTGTTGAGTGGGACTGGATCTAGAGTATCTATCCAGAACTGGGAGGTCCTGTGTTGAGTAGGACTGGATCTAGAGTATATATCCAGAACTGGGAGGTCGTGTGTTGAGTAGGACTGGATCTAGAGTATATATCCAGAACTGGGAGGTCCTCTGTTGAGTGGGACTGGATCCAGAGTATCCATCCAGAACTGGGAGGTCGTGTGTTGAGTAGGACTGGATCTAGAGTATCTATCCAGAACTGGGAGGTCCTCTGTTGAGTGGGACTGGATCTAGAGTATCTATCCAGAACTGGGAGGTCGTCTGTTGAGTGGGACTGGATCTAGAGTATCTATCCAGAACTGGGAGGTCCTCTGTTGAGTGGGATTGGATTCAGAGTATATGTCCAGAACTGGGAGGTCCTCTGTTGAGTGGGACTGGATCTAGAGTATCCATCCAGAACTGGGAGGTCCTCTGTTGAGTGGGACTGGATCTAGAGTATCTATAAAGAACTGGGAGGTCCTCTGTTGAGTGGGACTGGATCTAGAGTATCTATCCACAACTGGGAGGTCCTCCATTGAGTGGGACTGGATCTAGAGTATCTATCCAGAACTGGGGGGTCCTCTGTTGAGTGGGACTGGATCTAGAGTATCCATCCAGAACTGGGAGGTCCTCTGTTGAGTGGAACTTGATCTGGAGTATCAATCCAGAACTAGGAGGTCTTGTGTTGAATGGAACTTGATCTTGAGTAGCCATCCAGAACTGGGAGGTCCTCTGTTGAGTGGGACTGGATCTAGAGTATCCATCCAGAACTGGGAGGTCCTCTGTTGAGTGTGACTGGATCTAGAGTATCTATCTAGAACTGGGAGGTCCTCTGTTGAGTGGGACTGGATCTAGAGTATCTATCCAGAACTGGGAGGTCCTCTGTTGAGTGGGACTGGATCTAGAGTATCCATCCAGAACTGGGAGGTCGTGTGTTGAGTGGGACTGGATCCAGAGTATCCATCCAGAACTGGGAGGTCCTCTCTTGAGTGGAACTTGATCTGGAGTATCAATCCAGAACTGGGAGGTCGTGTGTTGAGTGGAACTTGATATAGAGTAGCCATCAAGAACTTGGAGGTCCTTTATTCAATGGGACTGGATCTGGAGTATTTATCCAGAATTGAGAAATCCTCTTTTGAAATTTTGAACCATTTATTGCAATTTCTACCTCTAAACACTTGGATTAAAATGGTTAGACATATAATGTAGTTTGGTGTAATTGTCATCGACTTGGAAAAGCGTCGAGCGCTTCAAGCTGTGTCTTCTCTGTATAAGAAAGTGAGCTGACAGCCATCAGGTGTAATACCAATTGAATTGTTACCTCTGATCTGTTACCTGATCACTTAGGATGTGAGCTCGCTGATTAATTACCTGCACCAGGTGTGTTTTGAAGGGCGTGAATCAGCTACCTCATTCTCAAACTAGAAAACTGACTTTTCCTTTCATCTGATCCGAGGTCTAAACTGGGCCATCGTGAAATTAAATGAACGTGTTGTTCCATTGCCCTGTCTACTGTGTGGTAGTTAGTTTGGGACCCTGTCTTGATTTCAATAGGAGAAATAGTTATATTATAACACAAAATCTCTTTGTGGTGACAGATCTTAATATATAGATAGTAATGTCATACAATATAACTCTTCAGAAGTGAAAACGTCTGTTCACTATAACTACGGGCACCTGTCGGGGTACTGAACTGAGGCGGTGGGTGTGTATCGGTGGAAGTGAGTCTAACCTTGTTACCTTAATTGGTGTTTCTCTTTCACATGATGGTTCATTTAAAGTGGACTCACTAATTTGATAAAGGGATTTCAAAGTGAGATGACAGCTCCAATTGTGTAAAATCTTCGGCAGAAAGTGATGTAGGGGCTATCTGTTGCTGCTAATAGGACAAAGAGAACAGTGAATATCAAACTTGACCGCCACCCCCATTCAGTCTTTTCGGCTTTCCTGGCCCACAGGGGCATACAGGGGGCCATTGTGATCTGCTTTCATCCATTGTCTGTAGCTTTCTTTTCTTATTAACCATTTCTTCTCTGTGAGTAACAAAAAGTCAAGATTTTATAAAAGTCTTTAAGTTCGCTGACAGAGTGATTCTAGGCTTGAAAAAGAAATGAACTTGATCTAACTTCAAGGTAGTTAGGGTAAAAATTGTATTAAGCTCTTAAACAATTCTTAAACACTTCGGCCATCTTCTCCTGAATGCTTTGGTACGCGTAATTCCTAGTAAATACCAACAAGCTCGGGTATTTCAAACTTGTTACTGATGAACCAGATGAAGCTGGTATATGATGGTACGTTGTGTTAGCTCTATCTTAACTTCAATCTCAAATCGGAATTTACATAAAATCCAAAAAACCTCTTTTTTGACACGGCAAGAAAACTGATCTGACAGACAACTGATAACGTATTGGGTTTATAAAAAAAAAAACTTAAAAACTAAAGTCATTTTAATATTTGTGATAAACCATCCTTAGTAAGTATATTTAGTAAGGAAGTAGCGATAAATGGGGCTGTGTATTCACGATCGGACGAGAATCTTCAGAAAGAGCATTGGGGAGTGACACTAGCTGTATGTGTGACAACTCAATTAGTCCTAACTAATACCTGTCAGCGATACCTGATAATTAAAAGCAAAGTTTATTTTTATAATACTATAATGACATGGACTAGTGAATATCTGATGAAAACAGTCTCTTTGACCTTTTTTCACCATCAAGAATTTGCTGTCTTTGTAAAAGTCATGTCGGCGTGCCTTGTTTTTGTTTTTACCTGGCTGTGACGGCTTGAGGCGATGTGGTTGTTGGGAACATGTGATCTATGTCTGGAATCTTCAGTCTATTGCGTATGTATCAGATCAAGTGACGCATATTCTAAGTATTTAATACGGCAGTAGTTTCTTAATATATCATATTCCTGGTTAATTAAAATTTCAAACATCTTTTACAGATTCATTATTTCATTATTATGTTGTAATTTGAATGATAAAGTCATCGCAACTCTTCAATATGCTGCTGTGTTTGCTTAGTGAGTGTGATACTGTGCATTTAGTTCAATTCAGATAAATCATATCTGTCATCCTTTTAAACTTTATTGAATTTGAATTTACAACAACCATAAAACTTGTTTTCCTCCTAAAATAGTCACTCTCGGTGGCCTTGGTGGAACACAGGGGGCCTTCATCACTGGAGATCATGTCAGGTATGGTGTGTAAATAAACAAAATTCATCAGCTGAAGTGATCTATAGAAGATTAATAAAGTACAGAGCTATAATTATGGCCGGGAGACAATAATTTGTATACTAGATAAGTTACTACTGTCTATAACGGTAAATTGTACCTATACAGATATATACACACTCACTGGGAGCCATGTGGTGTTGATATAGCTACCTGTAAGGTCAATATGTGATTATTACCTGTCATCAGATGATATTCCTGTAAGACAAGCGCCCTCGGGCTAATACATTCCTCCCCAGGGCTGAAGCATGGTGCGGTAAAGGAACGGAATTCTTGGAGAGTTTATCAGGTAAATACCTGGTAGTTTGTTCCTTCGGTGATGTACACATTGGTTATGATGTGACTCCATTACAATATCTGGCATTTCCATATCTGGCCATACTCTCTTTACCATATATATGGTCGTACTACCATAACCATATCAGGGGAATGCAACAGCCGCATCGAGATCCCTCCTTATTCTACACACAGGGACCTGAGAATGTGTTACAGCTAGTTTTGGACCTAAAATAGGGTGTTAATTTAGAGTAATTTTACACATTTGGGGGGGTTAAGATCAATTTTCGATAAAAATGCCCCCTCATTGGTCATTGCTTGTTACATATCATTAACTTTCGTCATCGTTTTTTTTATCACATTTTTAAATTCGTTTGAAAATCTGCTTCAAAATGAAATATACCACACAAAAGTATAAGTAAGAGTGGCTTCCCCTTGACCAAGCCAATGGCCTCTTAAAGGGCTGGCAAACGTAGGGTTCGCAGACATTGACAAGGACACGGTTAAAACATTTAATTTTCTAACCAGATACAAATTATTCAAAAAATTAAAGTGTCTTACTACTTACAGACAAGAACGTTAATTGACTGATATACGCAGTGACGGGATCTCAGTATCGGTGAAATAGCTAGACTGGCTAATGTATACGCAGTGACGGGTGCTCAGTATCGGTGAAATAGATAAACTGGCTAATGTATACGCAGTGACGGGATCTCAGTATCTGTGAAATAGTTAGACTGGCTAGTGTATATGTAGTGATGGGAGCTCAGTATCTGTGAAATAGCTAGACTGGCTAATGTATACGCAGTGACGGGTGCTCAGTATCGGTGAAATAGATAAACTGGCTAATGTATACGCAGTGACGGGATCTCAGTATCTGTGAAATAGTTAGACTGGCTAGTGTATATGTAGTGATGGGAGCTCAGTATCTGTGAAATAGCTAGACTGGCTAATGTATACGCAGTGACGGGATCTCAGTATCTGTGAAATAGCTAGACTGGCTAATGTATACACAGTGACGGGATCTCAGTATCTGTGAAATAGCTAGACTGGCTAGTGTATACACAGTGACGGGATCTCAGTATCTGTGAAATAGCTAGACTGGCTAATGTATACACAGTGACGGGAGCTCAGTATCGGTGAAATAGCTAGACTGGCTAATATATACGCAGTGACGGGAGCTCAGTATCGGTGAAATAGCTAGACTGGCTAATGTATACGCAGTGACGGGAGCTCAGTATCGGTGAAATAGCTAAACTGGCTAATGTATACACAGTGACGGGAGCTCAGTATCGGTGAAATAGCTAGACTGGCTAATGTATACGCAGTGACGGGAGCTCAGTATCGGTGAAATAGCTAAACTGGCTAATGTCTACGCAGTGACGGGAGCTCAGTATCGGTGAAATAGCTAGACTGGCTAATGTATACACAGTGACGGGAGCTCAGTATATATCGGTGAAATAGTTAGACTGGCTAATGTATATGTAGTGATGGGAGCTCAGTATATATCGGTGAAATAGCTAGACTGGCTAATGTATACGCAGTGACGGGAGCTCAGTATCGGTGAAATAGCTAGACTGGCTAATGTATACGCAGTGACGGGAGCTCAGTATCGGTGAAATAGCTAGACTGGCTAATGTATACACAGTGACGGGAGCTCAGTATATATCGGTGAAATAGCTAGACTGGCTAATATATACGCAGTGACGGGAGCTCAGTATCGGTGAAATAGCTAGACTGGCTAATGTATACGCAGTGACGGGAGCTCAGTATCGGTGAAATAGCTAAACTGGCTAATGTCTACGCAGTGACGGGAGCTCAGTATCGGTGAAATAGCTAGACTGGCTAATGTATACGCAGTGACGGGAGCTCAGTATCGGTGAAATAGCTAAACTGGCTAATGTCTACGCAGTGACGGGAGCTCAGTATCGGTGAAATAGCTAGACTGGCTAATGTATACACAGTGACGGGAGTTCGGTAGCGGTGAAATAGCTAGACTGGCTAATGTATACACAGTGACGGGAGCTCAGCATATATCGGTGAAATAGTTAGACTGGCTAATGTATACGCAGTGACGGGAGTTCAGTATTATATTTGACAACTGGTAAAATAGCTGGCTAATGTTTAAATATAACTAATGTATAGATAGCCATATACTATAGACTAAAGGTGAGTTGCATATAGTTATCGTAGCTGTATTCTCACTTTCAAGTTTTGTTGTAGCATTTCACAAATGGGAAAAATGTTTGTTGACATAAAAAGAAATACACGTAATTGATTGAAGGTATACTACACAAGGTACAATTACGACAGGAAATTCACATTTTAACCTTCGGATCAACAACACTAAGTGTATATGATACATTGTGTTTACTGTTTAGATAAATAACACAGACACACAAATGACATAGAGAAGACAACTTTACCCAGAATTTACCACAGCTGATTGATCCCTGTGTTCATTTTACACCAAATCTGTATTGGCTGTGCTTACCTATATCAGTCGTTCACTTTATAGTGGTAGTTAATTAATGTTGCAGTATAATAATACTGAACTGACTTTGTATTGATTCTGTGCTGCTGTTATAATATACTGTATTGTACTGACATTATACTGACACTGTTCTGACATTGTACTGACATTATACTGATACGCATGTACTGACATTATACTGACACTGTTCTGACAGTGTACTGAAACTGTCCTGACATTATACTGACACTGTACTGACATTATACTGACACTGTCCTGACATTATACTGATACTGTACTGTACTGACATTATACTGACACTGTACTGACATTATACTAAAACTGTCCTGGCATTATACTGATACTATACTGACATTATACTAAAACTGTACTGACATTATACTAAAACTGTACTGGTATTATACTGATACCGTACCGACATCATACTAAAACTGTACTGACATTATACTGATAATGTACCGCCCTGACATGGTAATGACACTGTCCTGACATTATACTGATACTGTACTGACATTATACTGATACTGTACTGACATTATACTAAAACCGTACTGGCATTATACTGATACTGCATGTACTGACATTATACTGACACTGTACTGACATTATACTGACACTGTACTGACATTATACTGACACTGTACTGACATCATACTAAAACTGTACTGATATTATACTGATACTGTACTGCCCTGACATTGTACAGACACTGTCCTGACATTATACTGATACTGTACTGACATTATACTGACACTGTACTGTACTGACATTATACTGATACTGTGCTGTACTGACATTATACTGATACTGTACTGTCCTGACATTGTACTGACACTGTACTGACATTATACCGATACTGTACTGACATCATACTGACACTGTCCTGACATTGTACTGACACTGTAATGACATACTGATATTGTACTGGTATTATACTATTAATGTACTGACATCATACTTAAACTGTACTGGCATTATACTGAAACTGTACTACTACTTTGCTGATATGTATAAGCATACTGACCACTTACAGTACATATACACTGTACGATAGCATAACGACAGCTGTTAATGTGCCCTTAACCTGTACGCAGCTTAGTTCGGTAATAATTACCACTGACACAGTGTCTAGGCAGACGTAACTTACATTAAGTGTGTATATATAGCGATAGGTGTATGTATATAGATAAAATACGTTAGGTGTATATATATAACTATAATACGATAGGTGTATATATATAACTATAATACGATAGGTGTAAAAATATATCTGTAATCTCATTGTTATTCGTCAGGTTTATATATGCATGGTTAATTTCAATTACAATTACCATATTGCCTACTTGCCATTTTTTAAATTTACACCGAGGAGATTAAAAATGTAAGTGTTAAAACATAGGTGAAATATGTGTATGTTAAACCTAGTGGGGAAAACAGCAATTATAATGGACATCTTTCAAACTGTTCTTTCAGGTGATATTATAACTTCTTTAAAAGGGAAATACCACAATTGGGAGTCTCCTTCAGAAATAAGGAGAGCTGGCGAAAAAACCTGGCCCCTGTTTCCTATGTAAAGGATTTCGTCTCCCTGTTGTATCTCTTCGTGCTCTGTTTGGTTTTCGGAAGGGACTGCTTAGTCAAGGTTTTGTAAAACCTCTAGATAATTACTCCAGTTCTTCTGACGTGTTTAAACTTCTCAAAAACATTTATTAAACCTTCCAAAAGTCAAAAGATTCTCTCTATAGGCTCGCTCTTCATCTTGCCTTCAAGCGGGAGTTATATTTTTGTCAATCAATTCTAATTATCATTTTATATGTCAACCAGTATGTTTTAATCAGAATATGTTAGTTGTTGGTGCCGATCCAATGAGCATACTCTTAGAAAGGTTTCTTAGAATCGTGGAGAAAACTGGTAGATATAGTTTTAATCTTGTCAAAGGTGAGTCCTAGCTTACGTAATGGTTGGATATCGTGGTCAACCGTGGGCTGGGTCAAGGGGTCGTGACATTTTGACCATTGGCTAATCAGTGATAACTCTAATCCACTCAGCCTTTCTGCACACATAGGCACTGGGTCAGGGCCGTATAACGGCTACCATTGTTTACCCCGCCATTGTGGTACACAACTTGGATGTTTAACAATTCAAATGTACTATCCCTGGTCCTGGTGATGGCCCATTCAAGTTGGTGAAACTTGATCAATCTCCATCCAGTCAGGAATGCAGCTCCCTGTTCTGTTGGTGGCCTGGGGGAGAGGGGAGCTGCGGCCCTATACAGGGGGCGGGGTAATCCCTGCTTCCTGTGGCGGGGCCTTAATACCTTTTTTTGAATTAAATCTTCATTTTGAATTAAGTATTGACTGGAGTGGGTTGACAGAGCAAAGCCCTTACATAACGTATTACTGTCTGCCTTGGCTTAGAGAAAGGTCAAGTCACCCTAGGTCAGGACGAGAACTGGGCAGACCAAACATTGGACTATCAGCTGGAGCTACTATTTAATAGCTTAATGGTTTTGTTATTTCGGAACATTGACTCTTATCATGTTAAATGACAAATTACAAGTGTATTTTAAGAATGAAGTGATTCATCTACTCTTTTCTTTTCAGGGTATATTTCAAAATGCCATCACAATTCACCTTGGGGAACAGAGGGACTGACAGCTCACAGCGTTATATCTGCCTTCTCCCATTTTCAGAAGACAACCTGCGGAAACATCAAATAAACACTAACAGAATTATTCAAATGCATTGATCCAAAAGATAAAGATGAGCTGATCAGTTCGCCAAGGTCAAATCATTTGTTATGATACAACAAATTTCACAGGGGTCTGGCACCCGCCATTATACCATCCTCAACATATCTTACACGGGTCTGGCACCAAACATTGTACCATCCTCAACAGATCTCACAGGGGTCTGGAACCCACCATTGTACCATCCTCAAAATATCTCACAGGGGTCTGGCACCCATCATTATACCATCCCCAACACATCTCACAGGGGTCTGGCACCCATCATTATACCGTCCTCAACACATCTCACAGGGGTCTGGCACCCACCATTGTACCATCCTCAACACATCTCACAGGGGTCTGGAACCCACCATTGTACCATCCCCAACACATCTCACAGGGGTCTGACACCCACCATTGTACCATCCCCAACATATCTCACAGGGCTCTGGCACCCACCATTGTACCATCCCCAACACATCTCACAGGGGTCTGGAACCCACCATTGTACCATCCTCAAAATATCTCACAGGGGCCTGACACCCACCATTATACCATCCTCAACACATCTCACAGGGGTCTGGCACCAAACATTATACCATCCTCAACATATCTAACAGGGGTCTGGCATCCACCATTGTACCATCCCCAACATATCTCACAGGGGTATGGCACCCACCATTGTACCATCACCAACATATCTCGCAGGGGTCTGACATCCACTATTATACCATCCTCATCAGATATCACAGGGGTCTGGCACCCAACGTTGTGCCATCCTCAACCTATCTCACGGGGGTCTGGTACCCACCATTATACCATCCTCAACACATCTCACAGGGGTCTGGCACCCACCATTGTACCATCCTCATCAGATATCACAGGGGCCTGGCACCCACCATTATACCATCCTCAACACATCTCACAGGGGTCTGGCACCCACCATTGTACCATCCTCATCAGATATCACAGGGGTCTGACATCCACCATTGTACCATCCCCAACATATCTCGCAGGGGTCTGACATCCACTATTATACCATCCTCATCAGATATCACAGGGGTCTGGCACCCAACGTTGTGCCATCCTCAACCTATCTCACGGGGGTCTGGTACCCACCATTATACCATCCTCAACACATCTCACAGGGCTCTGGCACCCACCATTGTACCATCCTCAACACATCTCACAGGGCTCTGGCACCCACCATTGTACCATCCTGTACCATATTACAATAGAAAGGTAACGGACAATGATCTGACCATAGAAGCAGAAAAGTTCAGAGTAAGCTAAGTTAATAGTCAAACCCCGTTATGGATTATTGCGTCGGATAAAATGTTGCACAATTTTAAAGTGACAATTTTGTAAAATAATAGTACTCTTTCTTAACAAATAACAGCAACATCCTAAGGAGTGGTAAAGGTCTACGGTTATATAAAGGTCTACGGTTATATAAAGGTCTACGGTTATATAAAGGTCTACGGTTATATAAAGGTCTACGGTTATATAAAGGTCTACGGTTATATAAAGGTCTACGGTTATATAAAGGTCTACGGTTATATAAAGGTCTACGGTTATATAAAGGTCTACGGTTATATAAAGGTCTACGGTTATATAAAGGTCTACGGTTATATAAAGGTCTACGGTTATATAAAGGTCTACGGTTATATAAAGGTCTACGGTTATATAAAGGTCTACGGTTATATAAAGGTCTACGGTTATATAAAGGTCTACGGTTATATAAAGGTCTACGGTTATATAAAGGTCTACGGTTATATAAAGGTCTACGGTTATATAAAGGATTGGTGTACATTGCACACCAGTCCATCACTGCCTTGCAGTCCCGCTTATTATTGATAGCACCAATCCCTACCACCAGATGGAGTGGTCCCTACCACCAGATGGAGTGGTCCCTACCACCAGATGGAGTGGTCCCTACCACCACCTGGAGAATTTGTAATAGGAAGGAGTAATGAAAAACCAAATTTGCCCCAACCGGGGTTCGAACCAGCGACCCTTCGGTCTCTCGTCGGAAACCCCTACCGCTTGACAAAAGGGAAATTCCCTCTAGCCGATGCAAGTAGGGTGACCTGTACTCTCAACTTGTATATTTAAACCGCTGTTTAATTAACGTTCCAGGTAACAAAACCTCAAACAGACATCTGAACTTCAACATCCATAGGGCTGCAGAGTTAACACCAAGCCACAACTGCAGCAATGTGATCGCTCATCCACATCTGTTTGTTCCCATGATTTCTGTATACACAAACACGTCAGATAGTTTCACTAGTAGTTTCATTTGTGATTTTTTTTTTAAAGTTTAATGTACAACTCTTAAAAAAACAATTTCCTTCTTCCTGTTTTCATATTTGAGAAATACTTCCTTTTGATTTGTGTGATTCCCGTGCCCGTGAGGTATGGCTGTGCGGTGCTGTGTCCCGACTTTGGGTGGCCGGTAGGATCCAAGGGAATCTTCAATTACATAACGGCTCAGAAATACTCGGCCTCTTCAAATCTCGAGCATTGTAATTTGGAGAGTAATATGATTAGGTGTGTTTTTAAATTACCATGTTAAAATAAAGATAACAGTCACTGCAAGCTAATCTGGGTTAGTTCAACATCTGTGTTAGATCAACAGCCTGTGATTTTAGAAACTTAACTTCAAACTCTCCCCTGCCTTTTGATGTGTACTATTACAGATTTAAATTGGGTTTTTTAATTTCATTGTTGCTACTTTAAGGGTGTGTAAGGATAGATTTCATTGGTGTGTGAAATGGGCTGTGTACCCAAATTAGGTAAAAAAAACATCATTTATACATGTACAGCTGAAAAGGTGCAAAAATAAATCTGTGAACGTGATAATGATTTTGACTAATGTATTGATTTGTGTCGACTAACGATGTGCATTTCTCATGGGATGTGTCGTGACTTTATGTTGGGGCATTAATTAAGTCTTATCTAAACCAGAAAATGTCAATCTTGATTAATTTACCCCCCCCCCTCCTACTCAGTTACAGGGTGTTACGGGGACCTGGTCCAGATTAGTGTACCCCCCCCCCCAACCCTCCCCACCTCACTCAGTAACAGGGTGTTACGGGGGGACCTGGTCCAAATTAGTGTACCCCCCCACCCTCCCCACCTCACTCAGTAACAGGGTATTACGGGGGGGGCCTGGTCCAAATTAGTGTATTTCCCCCTAAAACAGGGAGTTTATTAGGTCATGCTACACCTTGCACCAAGAGAACCGAGTTACCTTTAGGCCCACAGCCTACACAGCCTACTCTAACCTGCCTCCCACGGGTCACCTGGTCCGTCTGCACAGGTAATTATTGGTAAGGAAACCCTACCCTCACACACTTCCTACTTGCTGTTTTTATCTCCACGGTCGGGTCATGGTTCATGGCCCTAATTCATTGTCAAGAGTCAAGTCATCATCTTACATACAGGCAATGATAGACCACAAAGAAATTATAGCCACCAGCTCACACACCCTCTCCAGCCCTGTATCAGATTGTAAGTGTCTAAGGTAGCCCTCTCGCATGTGAATCAGTTGTCAAGTGAAAGACAAATACTCTCTGTCTAGATCACGGGCAATAATAAATTCTCAGGGGCTTAATTACACTAGGTATGTATGAAGTGTGTTGTCTACCGTTGTGTTGATACTCGGGGACTCTGGTCACCGGTACTTTTATGTTTTTGTTTTGTTAAGGTACTGAAGAGCGTCCATGTTTCACTAACTGAACATCGATCTGATACATGAGTGCAGAGGAACTTTAAATGTATGTATGTATGGAAGCTATCAAGGATTTGTCTATATTCTACCGAACAACGATATTCTATACATGTATCATTGCAAATAAATACATTTGTCAGGCCCTTACTTCAGACAACAGAAATAGGACATATATACCAGGAGTGGCCCGTCAGACAACAGAAATAGGACATATATATCTGGTGTGGCCCTTCAGACAACAGAAATAGGACATATATACCAGGTATGGCCCTTCAGACAACAGAAATAGGACATATATACCAGGAGTGGCCCGTCAGACAACAGAAATAGGACATAGATACCTGGTATTGCCCTTCAGACAACAGAAATAGGACATGTGTACCCGGTATGGCCCGTCAGACAACAGAAATAGGACATATATACCCGGTATGGTCCGTCAGACAACATAAATAGAACATATATACCCGGTATGGCCCGTCAGACAACATAAATAGAACATATATACCTGGTATTGCCCTTCAGACAACAGAAATAGGACATGTGTACCCGGTATACATGGCCCTTCAGACAACAGAATATATACCTGTCATGGCCCTTCAGACAACAGAATATATACCTGTCATGGCCCTTCAGACAACAGTATATATACCTGTCATGGCCCTTCAGACAACAGAATATATACCTGTCATGGCCCTTCAGACAACAGAATATATACCTGTCATGGCCCTTCAGACAACAGAATATATACCTGCCATGGCCCTTCAGACAACAGAAATAGGACATATATACCTGTCATGGCCCTTCAGACAACAGAAATAGGACATATATACCTGGTATTGCCCTTCAGACAACAGAAATAGGACATGTGTACCCGGTATACATGGCCCTTCAGACAACAGAATATATACCTGTCATGGCCCTTCAGACAACAGAAATAGGACATATATACCAGGTATGGCCCTTCAGACAACAGAATATATACCTGTCATGGCCCTTCAGACAACAGAATATATACCTGGTATGGCCCTTCAGACAACAGAAATAGAACATATATACCTGGTATGGCCCTTCAGACAACAGAAATAGGACATATATTTCCGGTATAGCCCGTCAGACAACAGAAATAGGACGTATATACCTGGTATGGCCCTTAAGACAAAAGAAATAGGACAAATATACCTGGTATGGCCCTTCAGACAACAGAAATAGGACATATATACCTGGTATGGCCCTTAAGACAACAGAAATAGGACATATATACCCGGTATGGCCCGTCAGACAACAGAAATAGGACATATATACTAGGTATGGCCCGTCAGACAACAGAAATAGGACATATATACCTGGTATGGCCCGTCAGACAACAGAAATAGGACATATATACCTGGTGTTGCCCTTCCGACAACAGAAATAGGACATATCTACCCGGTATGGCCCGTCAGACAACAGAAATAGGACATATATACCAGGTATGGCCCATCAGACAACAGAAATAGGACATGTGTACCCGGTATACATGGCCCGTCAGACAACAGAAATAGGACAAATATACATGGTATGGCCCTTCAGACAGCAGAAATAGGACATATCTACCTGGTATGGCCCTTCAGACAACATAAATAGGACATATATACCAGGTATGGCCCTTCAGACAACATAAATATGACATATATACCTGGTATGGCCTGGCCCTTCAGACAACAGAAATAGGACATATATACCTGGTATGGCCCTTCAGACAACAGAAATAGGACATATGTACCCGGTATACATGGCCCTTAAGGCAACAGAAATAGGACATATATACCTGGTATGGCCCTTCAGACAACAGAAATAGGACATATATACCTGGTATGGCCCTTCAGACAACAGAAATAAGACATATATATCTGGTGTGGCCCTTCAGACAACAGAAATAGGACATGTGTACCCGGTATACATGGCCCTTAAGACAACAGAAATAGGACATGTGTACCCGGTATACATGGCCCTTCAAACAACAGAAATAGGACATATATACCCGGTATACATGGCCCTTCAGACAACAGAAATAGGACATATATACCCGGTATACATGGCCCTTCAGACAACAGAAATAGGACATGTGTACCCGGTATACATGGCCCTTCAGACAACAGAAATAGGACATGTGTACCCGGTATACATGGCCCTTCAGACAACAGAAATAGCACATATTATATACTTGATGTGGCCCTTCAGACAACAGAAATAGCACATATTATATACTTGATGTGGCCCTTCAGACAACAGAAATAGGACATATTATATACCTGGTGTGGCCCTTCAGACAACAGAAATAGGACATATTATATACTTGATGTGGCCCTTCAGACAACAGAAATAGGACATATTATATACTTGATGTGGCCCTTCAGACAACAGAAATAGGACATATTATATACCTGGTGTGGCCCTTCAGACAACAGAAATAGGACATATTATATACTTGATGTGGCCCTTCAGACAACAGAAATAGGACATATTATATACTTGATGTGGCCCTTCAGACAACAGAAATAGGACATGTGTACCCGGTATACATGGCCCTTCAGACAACAGAAATAGGACATATATACCTGGTATGGCCCTTCAGACAACAGAAATAGTATATGTATACCCGGTATGGCCCTTCAGACAACAGAAATAGGACATGTGTACCCGGTATACATGGCCCTTCAGACAACAGAAATAGGACATGTGTACCCGGTATGGCCCGTCAGACAACAGAAATAGGACATATTATATACTTGATGTGGCCATTCAGACAACAGAAATAGGACATGCATTTATATATTTCCAGTCATCATAATGGGACTACATTGATATGAATTATACCCTGGTATTGATCAGAAGGTTTCTTTAGGAGTATGCTGAAGTTTTTTCCATCAGTAAAACCTGGAAGTACGTCCTTGAATGACCATTGTTGTAAACAAACAAACAGTCAAATAAATAAAAAAAATTCAGATTGAAAAACAAATACCAATTTCGATTGATTTTTTCCATAAAGTTGTCTGATTTGGACCAAGCTCCACTCTAGTTCATGCCTTCTGTACAATGAGTCACTCAGTACAGCATGGTAAATTGCACCAGTTAGGTTAATAATAATTCAAAAATTACTCGTATGATTCAATATTTGTATATAAGAAGGTATTCTGTATCATAAATCAGATGAAGACATTGTTGGACTAGGTGGCGAATCACCGGATGTGGTCGACAGGCGATGTATACAACAGTGACTCTTAATAGGCGAGAAACGGAAAACATTTTCAGAATGGTCGATTATTAGATATCATTAGATCTATTATTCAGATATAATGCTCTAGTAAGTTATGTGGTGCTTTATTGAAAACTTGATTAGAAAGTATGCAGACAACATCCATCATGACGTCTTAATTTACCCCTACCTATAAAAATCATGATACAGCTATACCGTAAGTTCATCTAGAGACTGGAGCGGATAAAAGTAGTCCCGTAATGATCACAGGGGTATATAGTGATATACTGACAGTGGGTAGCTGTAATTCAGCTGGTCTTACTGTACACACCATGTGTTTGTCCTACTGTACACACCATATGTTTGTCCTACTGTACACACCATCTGTTTGTCCTACTGTACACACCATCTCTTTGTCTTACTGTACACACCATGTGTTTGTCCTACTGTACACACCATATGTTTGTCCTTCTGTACACACCATATGTTTGTCCTACTGTACACACCATCTCTTTGTCCTACTGTACACACCATCTCTTTGTCCTACTGTACACACCATCTATTTGTCCTACTGTACACACCATGTGTTTGTCCTACTGTACACACCATATGTTTGTCCTACTGTACACACCATCTATTTGTCCTACTGTACACACCATCTGTTTGTCCTACTGTACACACCATATGTTTGTCCTACTGTACACACCATCTGTTTGTTATAATGTAAACACCATATGTTTGTCCTACTGTACACACCATATGTTTGTCCTACTGTACACACCATTTTGTACAAAAGTATTGGTACTGTCGAGCTGTTTCACTAACTCTTTGACATTTTGGATTTGTTTCAATATTTCACAATTGGATTTTGTTTATACACAAACTTGTTATGAACAACTTTTCTGAATGTTTACTGAGTACATAGCCAGCCATAGTAACAAATATTGGAATATAAACATTTGTAAATTCATGTGTTATATTTTCCTAATTTTTGAACAGAAAGAGCTGAAACAGGACAAAGGTTTGACCTCATTACTCAAGTTTGAATGAAGTAGAAATTTTGTGTTAGCTCCACTGAAAAGAGAGAAGGGATTGCCAATCAAAAGTCACAGCTTGGCTTCCAGGACAGTGGTAATTTTATGAATGGTTGATTGTCTGGTCTGTAAAGTTGTATGTTCTACACAAAATCTTCTCTTAAACACGTTTATAAAGCTATGTTTATACTAGTAATACGGATGGTCTGATGTATTTGAGCATTATAAATTAATTCAAAGAAACGTTGCTGCTGATTGGATGGCCTTGCCCCTCCCACTCCGGATCATTATTTCTGAGGATTAGGGGAAGAAAGGAGGTGTCCAGTGTATACCCACTCCGGATGTGTATTGTTTGTTTGTAGAATCAACAGTAGCAAAATGTTGTCATAATTACTGACCGGTGTCCGGTAACTGTGTCATTGTGGGCCGGGGTCTCTTTGTCCACTTCCTGTGTGTATCACAGCTTCTGTGTGGTCAGTAACTATTCCCTGCGGCACCTTTGATTGGTACCCTGTATCAGCTGTATCAGTTTAACTCCTACCGGTACTGAATCATGTCAGATATCTTTGCCAATATCAAAGGTCAATGTTTTGTTTCTCACTTACATCCTGACATAACAACACCTAACCAAAATGGTTGGCATATAAAGGCCAAGTTATATTGGAAAAGGGATTTTGTGTTGTCCCTCAGTCTAATATGTGTTGTCCTTGTCAGACATGAGGAGAGACAGGAAGTCCCTGTCCAGTCTGTGTTGTACTGATCAGACATGAGGACAGACAGGAAGTCCCTGTCCAGTCCGTGTTGTACTGGTCAGACATGAGGACAGACATGAAGTCCCTGTCCAGTCTGTGTTGTACTGGTCAGACATGAAGACAGACAGGAAGTCCCTGTCCAGTCTGTGTTGTACTGGTCAGACATGGGGACAGACAGGAAGTCACTGTCCAGTCTGTGTTGTACTGGTCAGACATGAGGACAGACAGGAAGTCCATGTCCAGTCTGTGTTGTACTAGTCATACATGAGGACAGACAGGAAGTCCCTGTCCAGTCTGTGTTGTACTGGTCAGACATGAGGACAGACAGGAAGTCACTGTCCAGTCTGTGGTGTACTGGTCATACATGGGGACAGACAGGAAGTCACTGTCCAGTCCGTGTTGTACTGGTCAGACATGAGGACAGACAGGAAATCACTGTCCGGTCTGTGTTGTACTGGTCAGACATGGGGACAGACAGGAAGTCACTGTCCAGTCGGTGTTGTACTGGTCAGACATTGGGACAGACAGGAAGTCACTGTCCAGTCTGTGTTGTACTGGTCCGACATGAGGACAGACAGAAAGTCCCTGTCCAGTCTGTGTTGTACTGGTCAGACATGAGGACAGACAGGAAGTCACTGTCCAGTCCGTGTTGTACTAGTCCGCCATGAGGACAGACAGGAAGTCACTGTCCAGTCTGTGTTGTACTGGTCAGACATGGGGACAGACAGGAAGTCCCTGTCCAGTCTGTGTTGTACTGGGCCGACATGAGGACAGACAGGAAGTCACTGTCCAGTTTGTGTTGTACTGGTCAGACATGAGGACAGACAGGAAGTCCCTGTCCAGTCTGTGTTGTACTGGTAAGACATGAAGACAGACAGGAAGTCACTGTCCAGTCTGTGGTGTACTGGTCAGACATGTTGACAGACAGGAAGTCCCTGTCCAGTCTGTGTTGTACTGGTCAGACATGGGGATAGACAGGAAGTCACTGTCCAGTTTGTGTTGTACTGGTCAGACATGGGGATAGACAGGAAGTCCCTGTCAAGTTTGTGTTGTACTGGTCAGACATGAGGACAGACAGGAAGTCACTGTCCAGTCCGTGTTGTACTGGTCAGCCATGGGGACAGACAGAAAGTCACTGTCCAGTCTGTGTTGTACTAGTCATACATAAGGACAGACAGGAAGTCCCGGTCCAGTCTGTGTTGTACTGGTCCGACATGAGGACAGATAGGAAGTCCCTGTCCAGTCTGTGTTGTACTGGTCAGACATGAGGACAGACAGGAAGTCACTGTCCAGTCTGTGTTGTACTGGTCAGACATGAGGACAGACAGGAAGTCACTGTCCAGTCTGTGGTGTACTGATCATACATGGGGACAGACAGGAAGTCACTGTCCAGTTTGTGTTGTACTGGTCCGTCATGAGGACAGATAGGAAGTCCCTGTCCAGTCTGTGTTGTACTGGTCCGACATGAGGACAGACAGGAAGTCCCTGTCCAGTCTGTGTTGTACTGGTCCGACATGAGGACAGATAGGAAGTCCCTGTCCAGCCTGTGTTGTACTGGTCCGATATGGGGAAAGATAGGAAGTCACTGTCCAGTCTGTGTTGTACTGGTCAGACCTGAGGACAGACAGGAAGTCACTGTACAGTCTGTGTTGTACTGGTCAGACATGAGGACAGACAGGAAGTCACTGTCCAGTCTGTGGTGTACTGGTCATACATGGGGACAGACAGTAAGTCACTGTCCAGTCCGTGTTGTACTGGTCAGACATGAGGACAGACAGGAAGTCACTGTCCGGTCTGTGTTGTACTGGTCAGACATGAGGACAGACAGGAAGTCACTGTCCGGTCTGTGTTGTACTGGTCAGACATGAGGACAGACAGGAAGTCACTGTCCGGTCTGTGTTGTACTGGTCATACATGGGGACAGACAGGAAGTCACTGTCCAGTCTGTGTTGTACTGGTCAGACATGAGGACAGACAGGAAGTCACTGTCCAGTCCGTGTTGTACTGGTCCGACATGAGGACAGACAGGAAGTCACTGTCCAGTCCGTGTTGTACTGGTCCGACATGAGGACAGACAGGAAGTCACTGTCCGGTCTGTGTTGTACTGGTCAGACATGGGGACAGACAGGAAGTCCCTGTCCAGTCTGTGTTGTACTGGTCAGACATGAGGACAGACAGGAAGTCACTGTCCAGTCTGTGTTGTACTGGTCAGACATGAGGACAGACAGAAAGTCCCTGTCAAGTTTGTGTTGTACTGGTCAGACATGAGGACAGACAGAAAGTCACTGTCCAGTCCGTGTTGTACTGGTCCGACATGTTGACAGACAGGAAGTCACTGTCCAGTCTGTGTTGTACTGGTCAGACATGGGGACAGACAGGAAGTCACTGTCCAGTCTGTGTTGTACTGGTCAGACATGGGGACAGACAGGAAGTCCCTGTCCAGTCTGTGTTGTACTGGTCCGACATGAGGACAGATAGGAAGTCCCTGTCCAGTCTGTGTTGTACTGGTCAGACATGGGAAAGACAGGCTGTCCCTGTCCAGTCTGTGTTGTACTGGTCAGACTTGAGAACAGACAGGAAGTCACTGTCCAGTCTGTGTTGTACTGGTCAGACATGGGGACAGACAGGAAGTCCCTGTCCAGTCTGTGTTGTACTGGTCCGACATGAGGACAGACAGAAAGTCCCGGTCCAGTCTGTGCTGTACTGGTCAGACATGGGGACAGACAGGAAGTCCCTGTCCGGTCTGTTTTGGACTGGTGAGACATGGGGACAGACAGGAAGTCACTGTCCAGTCTGTGTTGTACCGGTCAGGTACTTTCATATTTACTTTATGGAGCATTTTATTGGCATCAAATAACAAAATATCGTATAATGTATATCGTATTTAAGAAAGTTTAAATATTTGTAATATTTTGGTTTCAAGAACACATAGAGATTCCAATTGTTATCCATAACCTTTCCATAAGAATTGTTTTCTACACAACAAAACATTGGACACATCAGATTTAAGATGATTTAAGCACGCGGAGGCTGCTATAGGAGAGAAGGAAGAAAAGTACAAGCATCATTTATGTCCACGTATGGAGAGGAAGTCAAGGTTTAATTATGATAGGAGGTTTATGACAGAAATTAACATTTAAATTGAATACCATGTCGGAAAACCTCAGTGTATTGTACGTATACATCACACCCTGGTACTAATCAATATTGAATGTAGCTATCCACCCATGTCCAACCAACCCCCAAATTACACCAATTACGGCCATAACAAGATATGTCGAGGGCTACTTTCACTGGTGTTATGTCGAGGGCTACTTTCACTGGTGTTATGTCTAGGGCTACTTTCACTGGTGTTATGTCGAGGGCTACTTTCACTGGTGTTATGTCGAGAGCTACTTTCACTGGTGTTATGCCGAGGGCTCCTTTCACTGGTGTTATGTCGAGGGCTACTTTCACTGGTGCTATGTCGAGGGCTACTTTCACTGGTGTTATGTCGAGGGCTACTTTCACTGGTGTTATGTCGAGGGCTACTTTCACTGGTGTTATGTCGAGGGCTACTTTCACTGGTGTTATGTCGAGGGCTACGTTCACTGGTGTTATGCCGAGTGCTACTTTCACTGGTGTTATGCCGAGGGCTACTTTCACTGGTGTTGCCCAGACAAGCGACTCTGTATGTATCAGAATGATAGTTTAAATGAGACTAATGGTAGGTTGTTTAGTGTTACTGTACACTGTAAACTGCCGAGTATACCTGAAACTTGACCCTACTTACAGGGTATGCCAGGTACTGCACCAACTGTCACCGATTAGAATACAAATCTACCCACAGTTAAAATAGATATATGATCGTAGACATATAAGTGTAGAAGTTTTACTAGCACCTGCTCTAGACTGGCTCCCGTCTTTAGAATAGTACACGGATATTGAAAAAAATTGTCTAATAATTTTAATCACTCGGATGTCTGATTCTTGACCAGACCCTAAGTTTGAAACTAGGGGGAGATAAGCTAGTAGTAAAATTCAGTAGAGAAATTCTCTATAGAAACTTAGGGGCTGGTAGCTAATCTATGGGGGTAGTGTAGAAGTTGAGAGTACGGGTCCCCTTACTAGTCTGGACTAGAGGAAATTTTACTTATCTGATCACAGACACTATAGTTATATTATCCTGTTATCTGACCACATACACCATAGTTATATCATCCTGTTATCTGACCACATACACCATAGTTATATCATCCTGTTATCTGATCACAGACACTATAGTTATATCATCCTGTTATCTGACCACATACACCATAGTTATATCATCCTGTTATCTGACCACATACACCATAGTTATATCATCCTGTTATCTGACCATATACACCATAGTTATATCATCCTGTTATCTGATCACAGACACTATAGTTATATCATCCTGTTATCTGACCACATACACCATAGTTATATCATCCTGTTATCTGACCACATACACCATAGTTATATCATCCTGTTATCTGATCACAGACACTATAGTTATATCATCCTGTTATCTGACCACATACACCATAGTTATATCATCCTGTTATCTGACCACATACACCATAGTTATATTATCCTGTTATCTGACCACAGACACCATAGTTATATCATCCTGTTATCTGACCACATACACCATAGTTATATCATCCTGTTATCTGACCACATCTTCCATACATATGTTATCTGACCACAGACGGTAAAAGTAAATATTTAACCACAGACAAACATTTGATCACAGACACCTGTATACATATATGTACTTATGTATTTGAATAGACAGTATATAGAAATAGATATTTAACTTGAGACTTCATATGAAAACTTGATATTTGACCATAAGCGATATAAATTCACATGATACTTTAACAGTCTTTAGTGCCCTTTATATATATGTGCTAACTGTACATGTACTTATGTAAATAATTCAGTCTTAACTCTGATTTATAGAAGACCTTATTGTTTTCATTTCCATAAACTGGAGTATTTTAAAGAGTTACTGTTCTTGATGATGAATAAAACTTTACTGATGCTGTCGGTTTCTACGCGTAAACAGCTATCTGTAACTACAGATACTGCCTCCATAGTATAAGATGTGTTTCTCCAGAGTGTCCACTGTGGGTTAGATGACTCTCCAGAATGTGACATATTATGTCCACTGTTGACTAGATGACGTATTTCAGAAGTTTTACAGGAAATTAGCAAAGAACATTAGAATTGAGATTACAATTGTGGAAGTTTTTGATAAAAGAATTAATTCAATTTGTAATTATCTTGTGTATCCAGAGAGGAGATAAACATCAGCGGTGTGAGGTTAGGACAGAGTGCCGTTATCCTGTGGACGTCATCACTCCTGACCCACTAAAATCTCACCAATCACAAGTCCCATTTCCTAAGGAGCACTTGTATGAATTTCGTATCATCAGAATGACAATATACTTTTTTATAATTGTTTAAATCGTGTCAATCTGCCCTTTATTAATTTTGTCTATCTATCTGACGTATATTTGTCTACCTATTTGCCATATATTTGTCTGTCCATCCACAGTTGCTTGAGTTTCTATCAGTTAATAGTATATAAACCACCAAAAACCTTAGACTTCGTCTCAAGGCCTTTCTGCCTTAAAAGCACGAGAAGGCAGAAGGCCTTGCGGCAAAGTCTAAGTTTTTTGCTGTTGTTTTATATTCACCAACACAAGGAACTATTATTGCATTATATGGAGCCGTCCATTATATTCTGTAATGGGCGGCTCCATATAGATATATATTTCTGACAGAAAGTCAAGCCGCTCTGATCCATCTGCCGTCCATATATCTGTTCACCTTTCAGTCCGTCTAGCATCTATTTTTCTCTCAATAGTTCCTTAATATTCATAATGATAAAGTAACAATATTACTTTTGGTGTGTAGCTTACCTGTGTGAATGGTTTTGGAGTATGCTCAAATAAAAAACATATATTTAGGTAAAATAAACGTTTTATTTTTTAAAAACTTTGTTCTAATATAGCTTGTTCTCTGGTCGTATCTAATTCGTTACATTCGTAAACATTGTAAATTTTGTCAGGTCGAATTTCTTTGGCCAAATTTCTTGGTCACAATGTCAAATCTATTAAAAGCTGAAATGATATCTTAACACAAAAGAATTAAAAAATTAAAGGTTTATATTACTTGTATAAATAACATAGGTAGAGTTTGACCTTCAGCTACTTTCAGGGCAACATGAGATAAAAATGAGAAGGGATCCCTTTCAAACTTCTCATTATTTACTCATGTAATACTGACTTAGCTGGTTCTGAGCGCCATTAGGCCTTTGTACTCCAGATCCCGTCTTCTTATGTTACATTTTCGAAGTGAATACTTGCATGGGGAGTTGGGTATTGCTGTGCATTTTGTGTAATACTTTCATAGAAACACTGACCGATCGACCTAATCACGCATTAGAAACAGTATAGCAAGGAGCTGAAAATATCATAAATGTCCCAAAGTAGGAATTGGTGAGGATTTTAAGTCCTTGAATAAATAATAACTAAAAAAGAAAATGGATGACCTTTATAAACGACCTTCATTCTCTGGCCTGATAGCACGAATAAAAGTACTAACTTTCACTTTTCAGAATTTCCACTTTTTCTGAGAATAAAACAAAAGAGGGCACACAATGACATATTTGTAATCGGTGACGCTTTTCAACATAATCACTTTACAATTATCACTTTTTCTCTGTAATCAGATTTCATGGAACGGAAAGGGGCCCTTCTTCTGAAGAGGTCAGTGTATAGGTGGCGCTGTGATAGCAGACCACTTACGTCCAGCAACAATGCTGCAACACGAGTGGGCCTACTTGACATGGCTATCTCAACCCTTTAATCTGATCCGATTACTTGGTAGCCAGCAGAAGCTAAGGTCATTGTATTCAAAAGTTGCTTTTACCAAAATGTGAAAAGTATATCAATATTTCTAGATTGTGTTTTGTCTATTGCCGTGTCATTGGTTGCTAGGGAGGCAGAGGTCCTCTCCTGAATCTGTCTATTGCCATGTCATTGATTGCTAGGGAGGCAGAGGTCCTCTCCTGAATCTGTCTATTGCCGTGTCATTGGTTGCTAGGGAGGCAGAGGTCCTCTCCTGAATCTGTCTATTGCCGTGTCATTGGTTGCTAGGGAGGCAGAGGTCCTCTCCTGAATCTGTCTATTGCCGTGTCATTGGTTGCTAGGGAGGCAGAGGTCCTCTCCTGAATCTGTCTATTGCCATATCATTGGTTGCTAGGGAGGCAGAGGTCCTCTCCTGAATCTGTCTATTGTCACATGTCATTGGTTGCAAGGGGGTATACACTATTCCTGATACAGACTATTGGTTTATCAATAGTCACCTTAGAAAAAATCCATTTAATTTGTTCACATAGTGTTGGATTGCATTACACTACACACAGGTAACGGAATTTCATATGTAAATGAGCCGTTAGCATGGACAGTGCCAACCAGCCATTTCTCATTGAAATGTGTGTACATAAAACAGTTTCAGCTATGATTTACTGTTTAAGCCTGTATTTAATTTAATTCATGAGACATTTATGTGTTGGCATTTGAGAATTCCTGAGGCAGTGAAGGGTGTCGTCTTTGTGATGCGGGGCTCCGTTAGACCATTGATGGCATGGTTTCACCTGTGGTAATTTCGATTTTAATTATCCTGGTTTTTGACACCTGTTGAAGGTAACTTGGGATGAGGTGACACGGCTTTCGGCTACTATGTCCCTCCCCATGAGTCCATTTCTTCAAATCAAATTGTCATTAACAACTGGTGACCCAACTCGACTTTGAAATTCATTAAACAAACTCAGTGTCAGTCAAACCGAGGAAAATATGTTGCCTTTATGCATGTGTTGTGGAGAAAAACTGGCCCCTGTAACCTGGCGTTGTTGTAATGATACTGTGACAAAGATTGATGGGGGTATTCATGACCATCTTTGTAGTTTAGTACACCCACCATACACAGAACTTCATCCTTATTTACCTATTTTACCTGAGAATACCGATTTCAGTTGATTAGGTAAAAGTCATTTTCTTCTTTTATCCATTCACCTTGACGTAAAGAACTAAATAAACACTGTTTTTCTGATAACAGTTCCACATTTACATGTATTTAATACTTTTATACTTCCCACTTAGGTAAGGAGGGTATAAGTAAATGGTAACCATTTTGTCCGTCCGTCCTTGAGGCCATGATAACATTGTGTACAAGATGTCTCGTGATGCATAGATACATACTACATAGATTTAATTCTGGCAAAGTAAGATTTTACGATCCTTTGACAGTCAGCTCTGAAAAAGAAATATTACTTAAAGGACTTAAAACATTCACAGATCTATTTATTCTTTAAAACAATATTTTGTTGTTGTTTTTTTCCAGTGTTGATCTAATTTGTTTAGCAGTGTTTGTATTAACGACATTGGACATAGGATTATTACAGACGTCGACCTTTCACTGTGTAAAAGAATATGTTCGAATAATTAATCTAAAAATATATATCAATCTTGAATTATGCCCAGGTAACCTAGATAGATTTGTGGTTCATATTTACACCATAGCATCACACTATCACGTTTTACACCTGATTAGATTGGTCATCAGTCAAGGTTAAATGTCTCTTTTTAACCCTTTTGGAATAAAGGCTTCTGTACAGGTATCTCCGGAAACCCTTGACAGATGTACAGTAGATCATACTCAAAACTTAACATAACACTCTCAAGCTTTACACTTAATCTGGTTTTGATGGTCAACATCAGTTAAGGTTGTGGGTGAAAGGTCAAACTTGAAGATTTTGTAGGGCTGAGGAGTTATCCTTGTGAGCCCCTACTCACTATGGTTTTATCAGTCAGTCCCTGCCCTTAAACAATGGCTGTTCTATTGACTGTCCATCCAAAGTCAGTCCCTGCCCCTAAACAATGGCTGTTCTAACGACTGTCCATCCAAAGTCAGTCCCTACCCCTAAACAATGGCTGTTCTAATGACGATCCATCCACAGTCAGTCCCTGCCCCTAAACAATGGCTGTTCTAATGACGATCCATCCACAGTCAATCCCTGCCCCTAAACAATGGCTGTTCTAATGACGATCCATCCACAGTCAATCCCTGCCCCTAAACAATGGCTGTTCTAATGACGATCCATCCACAGTCAATCCCTGCCCCTAAACAATGGCTGTTCTAATGACGATCCATCCACAGTCAGTCCCTGCCCCTAAACAATGACTGTTCTAATGACTGTCCGTCCACAATCAGTCCCTGCCCCTAAACAATGACTGTTCTAATGACTATCCGTCCACAGTCAGTCCCTGCCCCTAAACAATGGCTGTTCTAACGACTGTACATCCACAGTCAGTCCCTGCCCCTAAACAATGACTGTTCTAATGACTATCCGTCCACAGTCAGTCCCTGCCCCTAAACAATGGCTGTTCTATTGACTGTCCATCCACAGTCAGTCCCTGCCCCTAAACAATGACTGTTCTAATGACTATCCGTCCACAGTCAGTCCCTGCCCCTAAACAATGGCTGTTCTAACGACTGTCCATCCAAAGTCAGTCCCTGCCCCTAAACAATGACTGTTCTAATGACTATCCGTCCACAGTCAGTCCCTGCCCCTAAACAATGACTGTTCTAATGACTATCCGTCCACAGTCAGTCCCTGCCCCTAAACAATGACTGTTCTAATGACTATCCGCCCACAGTCAGTCCCTGCCCCTTAAGCAATGGCTGTTCTCATGACCGTCAATCCATAGCCAGTATCTATCCCTAAACAATGGCTGTTCTAATGACTGTCCGTCCACAGCCAGTCTCTATCCCTAAACAATGGCTATTCTAATGACTGTCCGTCCACAGTCAGTCCCTGCCCCTAAACAATGGCTATTCTAATGACAGTCCATCCAAAGTCAGTCCCTGCCCCTAAACAATGGCTGTTCTAATGACTGTCCATCCACAGCCAGTCTCTATCCCTAAACAATGGCTATTCTAATGACTGTCCGTCCACAGTCAGTCCCTGCCCCTAAACAATGGCTGTCATAATGACTGTCCATCCACAGTCAGTCCTTGTACCTAAACAATGGCTATTCTAATGACAGTCCATCCAAAGTCAGTCCCTGCCCCTAAACAATGGCTATTCTAACGACTGTCCATCCAAAGTCAGTCCCTGCCCCTAAACAATGGCTATTCTAACGACTGTCCATCCACAGCCAGTACCTGCCCCTAAACAATGGCTGTTCTAATGACTGTCCGTCCACAGTCAGTCCTTGTACCTAAACAATGGCTGTTCTAATGACTGTCCGTCCACAGTCAGTCCTTGTACCTAAACAATGGCTGTTCTAATGACTGTCCATCCACAGCCAGTCTCTATCCCTAAACAATGGCTATTCTAATGACTATCCGCCCACAGCCAGTCCTTGTACCTAAACAATGGGTGTTCTAATGACTGTCCATCCACAGCCAGTCTCTATCCCTAAACAATGGCTATTCTAATGACTGTCCATCCACAGTCAGTCCCTGCCCCTAAACAATGGCTATTCTAATGACAGTCCATCCAAAGTCAGTCCCTGCCCCTAAACAATGGCTGTTCTAACGACTGTCCATCCAAAGTCAGTCCCTGCCCCTAAACAATGGCTATTCTAATGACTGTCCATCCACAGCCAGTCTCTATCCCTAAACAATGGCTATTCTAATGACTGTCCGTCCACAGTCAGTCTCTATCCCTAAACAATGGCTGTTCTAATGACTGTCCATCCACAGTCAGTCTCTATCCCTAAACAATGGCTATTCTAATGACTGTCCATCCACAGCCAGTCTCTATCCCTAAACAATGGCTATTCTAATGACAGTCCATCCAAAGTCAGTCCCTGCCCCTAAACAATGGCTGTTCTAACGACTGTCCATCCAAAGTCAGTCCCTGCCCCTAAACAATGGCTGTCATAATGACTGTCCATCCACAGTCAGTCCTTGTACCTAAACAATGGCTATTCTAATGACAGTCCATCCAAAGTCAGTCCCTGCCCCTAAACAATGGCTGTTCTAACGACTGTCCATCCAAAGTCAGTCCCTGCCCCTAAACAATGGCTATTCTAACGACTGTCCATCCACAGCCAGTATCTATCCCTAAACAATGGCTATTCTAATGACTGTCCGTCCACAATCAGTCCCTGCCTCTAAACAATGGCTGCTCTAATGACTATCCGTCCACAGTCAGTCCTTGTCCCTAAACAATTGCTGTTCTAATGACTGTCAACCCACAGTCAGTCCCTGCCCCTAAACAGTGGCTGTTCTAACGACTGTCAACCCACAGTCAGTCCCTGCCCCTAAACAGTGGCTGTTCTAACGACTGTCAACCCACAGTCAGTCCCTGCCCCTAAACAATTGCTGTTCTAACGACTGTCAACCCACAGTCAGTCCCTGCCCCTAAACAATTGCTGTTCTAACGACTGTCAACCCCACAGTCAGTCCCTGCCCCTAAACAGTGGCTGTTCTAATGACTGTCAACCCACAGTCAGTCCCTGCCCCTAAACAGTGGCTGTTCTAACGACTGTCAATCGACAGTCATTCCCTGTCCCTAAACAATTGCTGTTCTAATAACTGTCCATACACATTCAGTCCCTGCCCCTAAACAATTGCTGTTCTAACGACTGTTAATCCACAGCCAGTCCCTGCCCATAAACAGTGGCTGTTCTAATGACTGTCAACCCACAGTCAGTCCCTGCCCCTAAACAGTGGCTGTTCTAACGACTGTCAATCGACAGTCATTCCCTGTCCCTAAACAATTGCTGTTCTAATAACTGTCCATACACATTCAGTCCCTGCCCCTAAACAATTGCTGTTCTAACGACTGTTAATCCACAGCCAGTCCCTGCCCCTAAACAATGGCTGTTCTAATGACTGTCCATCCACAGTCAGTCCTCGCCCCTAAACAATGGCTGTTCTAACGAATGTCCGTCCACAGCCAGTCCTTGTCCCTAAACAATGGCTGTTCTAATGACTGTTCATCCAGTTATTGCCGGCCCATAAACAATTATTGTTAAAACTATTTCTTCAGAATTAGTTAACTGATTATATCCCTCAAGTACATACTTATATGTGTGTGCTTGTGTTTGTGTGAGCGTGTGTGAGCGTAGAAAAAAAAGATGTGAACCAGCTGGCACCACTGAAGAGTTTTGATGGTTTGTTACCACTATTTCTGAAGAAATATTACACAAATCTGTCTCGAATGTCATAAATATTACTAATATTACTAGGGTTTCTGTTGGTCCTTAGTTATGCTTTAGATTAAATAATATTATGTGTTTACAAATTCTGTGATCCCCCAGGACTGTTGAACTCCTGTATCCTGTAACAAACCTAGATAACGGACAGACGTTGGTATCGGTATAGCTTGTGATTTAAAGCTGTCTGGACCATAGCTGGTCCACTTTCAGTTTTAGAAACAACGCTGGGAACCTTAATATTCCAGAGTTCAGGGGTTCACAACACTCAATATATTTAAACCATGTGTTATTCATAAAAAAACATTATCACTTTCTCACGCAGAATCTTTAAACATCAATGCATATTTTATACATTATTATTTTTATCTTTTGTCCTTTTGTTCTGAAAAAGTTCCATTCAGAAACGAGTTTATCTTGTGCGGGTTGATAACCCTCCTTTGTTATCCCATTGACGTGATGGTTGTAATTTGCAAAAACAGAATAAATCATTCAAATTATTTTACAAACTATAATGATATGTTTAAACATCAAACCACTGTCCACTGATCTATACATGTACATATGTAGCTATATTAAGTATTCACTGATTTGTAGATGTATTAAGCGCTAGATTGATTAAATATTTATTATTTATTTGGAGACTTTATCAATTGATACATAAACTATATAGGTAATAACATAATTCCTTACCTCACAAGTTACTATTTTTTTCGGTGTTTACTTATATCTGAGAATTGTTTTGGTTGGACATACATGTATGAATATGATCAACAGTTCAGTGCTTTTACACACCTCGTACCTCGTCCCCGGTAGACAGAGTATCTATAAGTCACTGTTGGAAGGATAACCCTGAGTTTTAGGTAAGATATCACCTTTCAGACGGTAATGACACGCCACACTTGACAAAAAGGTGCCTGGGCAATTACGGACACCTTACTGGGAGATTTCTGTACATCAAGATCTAAGTGAAATTTATCGCTGATGATAAAGAGCCAATTAAAAGGCTATAACTTCCTTCTGAATCGGCAGAACATCATCTTCAGATCAAGGAAAACCAATTATTTCCTGTTAAATGTAACAGATTTTTTATATTCATGACTTTTAAAGGAAACTAATATCAACACAATATATAGATAAATGTGTTGCGTACCGAAAACCAGTACACTCAGTCAAGTAACAGGTGACCGTCCCACTGTACAGTACACCAGAACACTCAGTCAAGTCACAGATGACCGTCCCACTGTACAGTACACCAGTATACTCAGTCAAGTCACAGGTGTCCGTCCCACTGTACAGTACACCAGTACACTCAGTCAAGTCACAGGTGACCGTCCCACTGTACAGTACACCAGAACACTCAGTCAAGTCACAGATGACCGTCCCACTGTACAGTACACCAGTACACTCAGTCAAGTCACAGGTGACCGTCACACTGTACAGTTCACCAGTACACGCAGTCAAGTCACAGGTGACCGTCCCACTGTACAGTACACCAGTACACTCAGTCAAGTCACAGGTGACCGTCCCACTGCACAGTTTACCAGTACACGCAGTCAGGTCACAGGTGACCGTCCCACTATACAGTACACCAGTACACACAGTCAAGTCACAGGTGACCGTCCCACTATACAGTACACCAGTACACTCAGTCAAGTCACAGGTGTCCGTCTCACTGTACAGTACACCAGTATACTCAGTCAAGTCACAGGTGACCGTCCCACTGTACAGTACACCAGTACACTCAGTCAAGTCACAGGTGACCGTCCCACTGTACAGTACACCAGTACACTCTATCAAGTCACAGGTGACCGTCTCACTGTACAGTACACCAGTACACTCAGTCAAGTCACAGGTGACCGTCTCACTGTACAGTACACCAGTGCACTCAGTCAAGTCACAGGTGACCGTCACACTGTAAAGTACCCCAGTATACTCAGTCAAGTCACAGGTGACCGTCCCACTGTACAGTACACCAGTACACTCAGTCAAGTCACAGGTGTCCGTCCCACTGTACAGTACACCAGTATACTCAGTCAAGTCACAGGTGTCCGTCTCACTGTACAGTACACCAGTACACTCAGTCAAGTCACAGGTGACCGTCCCACTGTTCTGTACACCTGTATACTCAGTCAAGTCACAGGTGACCGTCCCACTGTACAGTACACCAGTATACTCAGTCAAGTCACATGTGACCGTCTCACTGTACAGCACACCAGTGCACTCAGTCAAGTCACAGGTGACCGTCACACTGTAAAGTACACCAGTATACTCAGTCAAGTCACAGGTGTCCGTCCCACTGTACAGTACACCAGTACACTCAGTCAAGTCACAGGTGACCGTCCCACTGTACAGTACACCAGAACACTCAGTCAAGTCACAGATGACCGTCCCACTGTACAGTACACCAGTACACTCAGTCAAGTCACAGGTGACCGTCACACTGTACAGTTCACCAGTACACGCAGTCAAGTCACAGGTGACCGTCCCACTGTACAGTACACCAGTACACTCAGTCAAGTCACAGGTGACCGTCCCACTGCACAGTTTACCAGTACACGCAGTCAGGTCACAGGTGACCGTCCCACTATACAGTACACCAGTACACACAGTCAAGTCACAGGTGACCGTCCCACTATACAGTACACCAGTACACTCAGTCAAGTCACAGGTGTCCGTCTCACTGTACAGTACACCAGTATACTCAGTCAAGTCACAGGTGACCGTCCCACTGTACAGTACACCAGTACACTCAGTCAAGTCACAGGTGACCGTCCCACTGTACAGTACACCAGTACACTCTATCAAGTCACAGGTGACCGTCTCACTGTACAGTACACCAGTACACTCAGTCAAGTCACAGGTGACCGTCTCGCTGTACAGTACACCAGTGCACTCAGTCAAGTCACAGGTGACCGTCACACTGTAAAGTACCCCAGTATACTCAGTCAAGTCACAGGTGACCGTCCCACTGTACAGTACACCAGTACACTCAGTCAAGTCACAGGTGTCCGTCCCACTGTACAGTACACCAGTATACTCAGTCAAGTCACAGGTGTCCGTCTCACTGTACAGTACACCAGTACACTCAGTCAAGTCACAGGTGACCGTCCCACTGTTCTGTACACCTGTATACTCAGTCAAGTCACAGGTGACCGTCCCACTGTACAGTACACCAGTATACTCAGTCAAGTCACATGTGACCGTCTCACTGTACAGCACACCAGTGCACTCAGTCAAGTCACAGGTGACCGTCACACTGTAAAGTACCCCAGTTTACTCAGTCAAGTCATAGGCGACCGTCCCACTGTACAGTACACCAGTGCACTCAGTCAAGTCACAGGTGACCGTCTCACTGTACAGTACACCAGTATACTCAGTCAAGTCACAGTTGACTGTCTCACTGTACAGTACACCAGAACACTCAGTCAAGTCACAGGGGTCCGTCTCACTGTACAGTACACTCTATCAAGTCACAGGTGTCCGTCTCACTGTACAGTACACCAGTATACTCAGACAAGTCACAGGTGTCCGTCTAACTGTACAGTACACCAGTATACTTAGTTAAGTCACAGGTGTCCGTCTAACTGTACAGTACACCAGTATACTTAGTTAAGTCACAGGTGACCGTCTAACTGTACAGTACACCAGTATACTTAGTTAAGTCACAGGTGACCGTCCTACTGCACAGTACACTCAGTCAAGTCACAGGTGTCCGTCTCACTGTACAGTACACCAGTATACTCAGACAAGTCACAGGTGACCGTCACACTGTACAGTACACCAGTATACTCAGTCAAGTCACAGGTGTCCGTCTAACTGTACAGTACACCAGTATACTTAGTTAAGTCACAGGTGACCGTCTAACTGTACAGTACACCAGTATACTTAGTTAAGTCACAGGTAACCGTCCTACTGTACAGTACACTCAGTCAAGTCACAGGTGTCCGTCTCACTGTACAGTACACCAGTACACTCAGTCAAGTCACAGGTGTCCGTCTCACTGTACAGTACACCAGTACACTCAGTCAAGCCACGGGTGTCCGTCTCACTGTACAGTACACCAATACACTCAGTCAGGTCACAGGTGTCCGTCTCACTGTACAGTACACCAGTACACTCAGTCAAGTCACGGGTGTCCGTCTCATTGTACAGTACACCAGTACACTCAGTCAAGTCACAGGTGTCCGTCACACTGTAAAGTACCCCAGTTTACTCAGTCAAGTCATAGGCGACCGTCCCACTGTACAGTACACCAGTGCACTCAGTCAAGTCACAGGTGACCGTCTCACTGTACAGTACACCAGTATACTCAGTCAAGTCACAGGTGACCGTCCGACTGTACAGTACACCAGTATACTCAGTCAAGTCACAGGTGACTGTCTCACTGTACAGTACACCAGTACACTCAGTCAAGTCACAGGGGTCCGTCTCACTGTACAGTACACTCTATCAAGTCACAGGTGTCCGTCTCACTGTACAGTACACCAGTATACTCAGACAAGTCACAGGTGACCGTCTCACTGTACAGTACACCAGTATACTCAGTCAAGTCACAGGTGACCGTCTAACTGTACAGTACACCAGTATACTTAGTTAAGTCACAGGTGACCGTCTAACTGTACAGTACACCAGTATACTTAGTTAAGTCACAGGTGACCGTCCTACTGTACAGTACACTCAGTCAAGTCACAGGTGTCCGTCTCACTGTACAGTACACCAGTACACTCAGTCAAGTCACAGGTGGCCGTCTCACTGTACAGTACACCAGTACACTCAGTCAAGCCACGGGTGTCCGTCTCACTGTACAGTACACCAATACACTCAGTCAGGTCACAGGTGTCCGTCTCACTGTACAGTACACCAGTACACTCAGTCAAGTCACGGGTGTCCGTCTCATTGTACAGTACACCAGTACACTCAGTCAAGTCACAGGTGTCCGTCTCACTGTACAGTACACCAGTACACTCAGTCAAGCCACGGGTGTCTGTCTCACTGTACAGTACACCAATACACTCAGTCAGGTCACAGGTGTCCGTCTCACTGTACAGTACACCAGTACACTCAGTCAAGTCACGGGTGTCCGTCTCATTGTACAGTACACCAGTACACTCAGTCAAATCACAGGTGTCCGTCTCACTGTACAGTACACCAGTACACTCAGTCAAGTCACGGGTGTCCGTCTCACTGTACAGTACACCAGTACACTCAGTTGAGTCACAGGTGTCCGTCTCACTGTACAATACACCAGTACACTCAGTTGAGTCACAGGTGTCCGTCTCACTGTACAATACACCAGTACACTCAGTTGAGTCACAGGTGTCCGTCTCACTGTACAATACACCAGTACACTCAGTTGAGTCACAGGTGTCCGTCTCACTGTACAGTACACCAGTACACTCAGTCAAGTCACGGGTGTCCGTCTCACTGTACAGTACACCAGTACACTCAGTCAAGTCACAGGTGTCCGTCTCACTGTACAGTACACCAGTATAATTAGTCAAGTCACAGGTGTCCGTCTCACTGTACAGTACACCAGTAAACTCAGTCAAGTCACAGGTGACCGTCCAACTGTACAGTACAATAGTACACTCAGTCAAGTCACAGGTGTCCGTCTCACTGTACAATAGTACACCAGTATACTTAGTTAAGTCACAGGTGACCGTCTCACTGTACTGTACACCAGTATACTTATTTAAGTCACAGGTGACCGTCTCACTGTACAGTACACCAGTATACTCAGTCAAGTCACAGGTGACCATCCCACTGTACAGTACACTCAGTCAAGTCACAGGTGTCCGTCTCACTGTACAGTACACTCAGTCAAGTCACAGGTGTCCGTCTCACTGTACAGTACACTCACTAGAAATACATGTAAACTACTCTGCCTTAGTATTTACTGTAATTGGAAATGTATGGTGATATAACTACAACAAAAGTTGGGTGATGTCGGGTATAAAGGAACAGAAGTTCTCTTCACTTTTGACAAGGTAACAACAAAAGATGATTGTACAGCAATTAGTCTTACTTACTGTCGAATAGCGACAGTGATCCCAACAATTAAACCAACCATTGTCAGTGTACATAACACCAGGATCTCGTATTACATAGACGAGTTTGGCACCTTCTTTCAGGACCAGAGACAAAGTTTTAAAAACTGCCCACCAAAAATTAATTATCATGTTATAGACATGTCTTCTTCACAACTAAAAGATATTTGAGAATTATTGTAAAATTTGGTGAAAGAGATTAGAAAAATAGAGATATGATTGATGACATCTCCAAACAGATTGAGAACATAATTGGATTACATTACATATCTCATTAATGTACCTAAATCATAAAGAAAAAATCTTCTCATTGATCAAGCTCAAAGCAAGTGCATTTTCATTTTATAGATGGGATGTGAGGTCGGATAGTCATCAGATTTGTATACTATAGCTCGGCTAGATCTAGAGATTATCTGGGTAGAAAGTATGCCTTTAGTCATGAATGCAGAGAAGTCATTTTAGCGGTTTAAATATTTTATTGAAATGAATGCAGTTTCCCTTTGAAATAATTTATTGTTGATTTTTTATAGCTTTTTATACATTAATTTTGTTCCATTTTTTTTTAAATAATCCAGAAATTAAATCTCAGTTTGAATGAAAGTGCTTTTTATTGATAATTGTCAGAAGTAATATGGTGATGATAACTATCATTGACGTATAAAGTTTAGTGTATTAACACCTGAGTACAGGTAGTACGGGGACAAGGGGTACATCCCGACCTCACTACCCACTGTAGCTGTCTGGTATCATAACACCTGCTCTCCTTTATATATCAATTACCACCTGTCTGTAGCCATCATCTCCCTCGGTCCTTACCTGTCTGTAGCCATCACCTCCCTCGGTCCTTACCTGTCCGTAGACATCACCTCCCTCGGTCCTTACCTGTCTGTAGCCATCACCTCCCTCGGTCCTTACCTGTCTGTAGACATCACCTCCCTCGGTCCTAACCTGTCTGTAGACATCACCTCCCTCGGTCCTTACCTGTCTGTAGACATCACCTCCCTCGGTCCTTACCTGTCTGTAGACATCACCTCCCTCGGTCCTTACCTGTCTGTAGACATTGCCTCCCTTGGTCCTTACCTGTCTGTAGACATCACCTCCCTCGGTCCTTACCTGTCTGTAGCCATCATCTCCCTCGTTCCTAACCTGTCTGTAGACATCACCTCCCTCGGTCCTTACCTGTCTGTAGCGATCACCTCCCTCGGTCCTTACCTGTCTGTAGCCATCATCTCCCTCGTTCCTTACCTGTCTGTAGACATCACCTCCCTCGGTCCTTACCTGTCTGTAGACATCACCTCCCTCGGTCCTTACCTGTCTGTAGACATCACCTCCCTCGGTCCTTACCTGTCTGTAGACATCACCTCCCTCGGTCCTTACCTGTCTGTAGACATCACCTCCCTCGGTCCTTACCTGTCTGTAGACATCACCTTCCTCGGTCCTTACCTGTCTGTAGACAATGCCTCTCTCGGTCCTTACCTGTCTGTAGACATCACCTCCCTCGGTCCTAACCTGTCTGTAGACATCACCTCCCTCGGTCCTTACCTGTCTGTAGACATCACCTCCCTCGGTCCTTACCTGTCTGTAGACATCACTTCCCTCGGTCCTAGCCTGTCTGTAGACATTGCCTCCCTTGGTCCTTACCTGTCTGTAGACATCACCTCCCTCGGTCCTTACCTGTCTGTAGACATCACCTCCCTTGGTCCTTACCTGTCTGTAGACATCACCTCCCCCAGTCCTTACCTGTCTGTAGACATCACCTCCCTCGGTCCTTACCTGTCTGTATTCATCACCTCCCTCGGTCCTTACCTGTCTGTAGCCATCACTCCCTTGGTCCATACCTGTCTGTAAGCATCACCTCCCTCGGTCCTTACCTGTCTGTAGGCATCACCTCCCTCGGTCCTTACCTGTCTGTAAACATCACCCCCTCGGTTCTTACCTGTCTGTAGACATTACCTCCCTCGGTCCTTACCTGTCTGTAGACATCACCTCCCTCGGTCCTTACCTGTCTGTAAACATCACCCCCCTCGGTTCTTACCTGTCTGTAGACATCACCTCCCTCGGTCCTTACCTGTCTGTAGACATCACCTCCCTCGGTCCTTACCTACCTGTAGACATCACCTCCCTCGTTCCTTACCTGTCTGTAGACATCACCTTCCTCGGTCCTTACCTGTCTGTAGACATCACCTCCCTTGGTCCTTACCTGTCTGTAGACATCACACCCCTTGGTCCTGACCTGTAGACATCACTTTCACCTATTAGCGTCTTTGCTTGTGCCAATGGAATCATGTCAGCCATTTTCGATTATCAATAATAATGATCATGTAAATCAGTTCAGCAGGAACCCGAGTGACCTCACGCGAAGGTCAATGACCAGGTGACGGCCAGGTAGCAGCACCTGATTTAAATGCATACCCACATCTGTATGAAGTAGATAACGATGACCGTTGCGGTCAGTTGTGGTCAGACACCTATCAGTCTAGTTATGGTCTGGCCCCTGTTGTCATCAATCACGTCTGTCCAGGCTCCAGTGACTGACCACAACAGTTTCCCATGCCTTACTCAAATTTACTGCCTACCTGTCACATTTAAAAGTGTTTAATTTATGCTACTTACCTGCCCAACTATGGACTATCCTGATATATGTATGTCTGGTTCATATCTGCATCAAAATCTGGGTATTGTTTGTGTCGCTTTATTTTCTCGAATTCCAAACCTGTTTGCTGTGAAAGATATGACCAGGTATACATGTCCAGTTCTCCCTTAATTGGTGTCTTAGATCTTCAGTAACATGCTTCACTTACTTTATCATAAAACAGTGGTACCGGTATTTTATAATGAAACTCAGAGCTGTTATTTCAAACACAGGGAAGGCCTACATGTTTCTACAAAAAATAAGGGGTAAGCACGTGTAGATAATAATATAAAGTGATGTGTATGCCTACTTGTGTGCATTCTTTCAAATGAAAGGCGAAAATTAACAAACTAAAGTTCTAGTTATTTTATTTTCGTTTGGCCTTGAAATGTCGTCTTCCAGTAAAAAGAAGAGATGAAGCATCAACAGCCACCGTGCATAGTCCTTTTATTCCAACATTGATTTCAGAGATTCAATCTTGCTCTTTCTGTCAAATTATCAAAAGGTCAGTAAATGATTGTATTTGTCTATTTAAGTGGGTTTTCCGTCTGTTTTACAGAGTGTCTATGTAGTCGAATATATGTATGATTCTTACAGGCTGTGTCAATCAATTGTATCAAGCTACCTCAACTACACGGTGAATATCTAGACCTTAAAAATTCTAGTCAAATAGATCTTATAATTTAACAAACAAAATCAAACTTCTTATATATAATGTAACAAACAAAAATCAAACTTCTTACGATGTAACAAACAAAATCAAACTCCTTACAATGTAACAAACAAAACCCAAACTTCTGATATTGTATCAAACAAAACCCAAACTTCTTATAATGTGCCAACCAAAAATCAAACTCTTTATAATGTAACAAACAAAAATCAAACTTCTTACAATGTAACGAACAAAACCCAAACTTCTTATAATGTGACAAACAAAAATCAAACTCCTTATAATGTAACAAACAAAAATCAAACTTCTTATAATGTAACAAACAAAAATCAAACTTCTTATAATGTAACAAACAAAAATCAAACTTCTTACAATGTAACAAACAAAATCAAACTTCTTATAATGTAACAAACAAAATCAAACTTCTTACAATGTAACAAACAAAATCAAACTTCTTATAATGTAACAAACAAAATCAAACTTCTTACAATGTAACAAACAAAATCAAACTTCTTATAATGTAACAAACAAAAAACAAACTCCTTATAATGTAACAAACAAAAATCAAACTCCTTACAATGTAAAAAACAAAAATCAAACTCCTTATAATGTAACAAACAAAAATCAAACTTCTTACAATGTAACAAACAAAAATCAAACTCCTTACAATGTAACAAACAAAACACAAACTTCTTGTAATGTAACAAACAAAAATCAAACTCCTTATAATGTAACAAACAAAAATCAAACTCCTTACAATGTAAAAAACAAAAATCAAACTCCTTATAATGTAACAAACAAAAATCAAACACCTTACAATGTAACAAACAAAAATCAAACTCCTTACAATGTAAAAAACAAAAATCAAACTCCATATAATGTAACAAACAAAAATCAAACTTCTTGTAATGTAACAAACAAAAAATCAAACTCCTTATAATGTAACAAACAAAAATCAAACTCCTTACAATGTAACAAACAAAAATCAAACTCATTACAATGTAACAAACAAAAATCAAACTCCTTACAATGTAACAAACAAAAATCAAACTTCTTATAATGTAGCAAACAAAAATCAAAATTCTTATAATGTTACAAACAAAAATCATACTTCTTATAATGGAACAAACAAAAATCAAACTCCTTGTAATGTTTCAAACAGAAATCAAACTCCTTATAATGTAGCAAACAAAAATCAAAATTCTTATAATGTTACAAACAAAAATTATACTCCTTTTAATGTAACTAACAAAAATCAAACCTATTATAAGGTAGCAAACATAAATCAAACTTCTTATAATGTAACAAACAAAAATTAAACTCCTCATAATGTAACAAACAAAAATCAAACTCCTTACAATGTAACAAACAAAATTCAAACTCTTTATAATGTAACAAACAAAACTCAAACTCCTTATAATGTAACAAACAAAACTCAAACTCCTTATAATGTAACAAACAAAAATCAAACACCTTATCATGTAACAAACAAAACTCAAACTCCTTATAATGTACCAACAGAAAACAAACACCTTATAATGTACCAACAGAAAACAAACACCTTATCATGTAACAAACAAAACTCAAACTCCTTATAATGTACCAACAGAAAACAAACACCTTATAATGTACCAACAGAAAACAAACACCTTATAATGTACCAACAGAAAACAAACACCTTATAATGTACCAACAGAAAACAAACACCTTATAATGTACAAATAGAAAACAAACACCTTATATTGTACCAACAGAAAACAAACACCTTATAATGTACCAACAGAAAACAAACACCTTATAATATACAAATAGAAAACAAACACCTTATATTGTACCAACAGAAAACAAACACCTTATAATGTACCAACAGAAAACAAACACCTTATGATGTATCAACAGAAAACAAACACCTTATAATGTACCAACAGAAATCAAACACCTTATAATATACAAATAGAAAACAAACACCTTATATTGTACCAACAGAAAACAAACACCTTATAATGTACCAACAGAAAACAAACTCCTTATAATGTATCAACAGAAAACAAACACCTTATAATGTACCAACAGAAAACAAACACCTTATAATGTACCAACAGAAAACAAACACCTTATAATGTACCAACAGAAAACAAACACCTTATAATGTACCAACAGAAAACAAACACCTTATAATGTACCAACAGAAAACAAACACCTTATAATGTACCAATAGAAAACAAACACCTTATAATGTACCAACAGAAAACAAACTCCTTATAATGTACAAATAGAAAACAAACACCTTATAATGTACCAACAGAAAACAAACACCTTATAATGTACAAATAGAAAACAAACACCTTATATTGTACCAATAGAAAACAAACACCTTATAATGTACCAACAGAAAACAAACTCCTTATAATGTACCAACAGAAAACAAACACCTTATAATGTACCAACAGAAAACAAACACCTTATAATGTATCAACAGAAAACAAACACCTTATAATGTACCAACAGAAAACAAACACCTTATAATGTACCAACAGAAAACAAACACCTTATAATGTACAAATAGAAAACAAACACCTTATATTGTACCAATAGAAAACAAACACCTTATAATGTACCAACAGAAAACAAACACCTTATAATGTACCAACAGAAAACAAACTCCTTATAATGTACCAACAGAAAACAAACACCTTATAATATACAAATAGAAAACAAACTCCTTATAATGTATCAACAGAAAACAAACACCTTATAATGTACCAACAGAAAACAAACACCTTATGATGTATCAACAGAAAACAAACACCTTATAATGTACCAACAGAAATCAAACACCTTATAATGTACCAACAGAAAACAAACACCTTATAATGTACCAACAGAAAACAAACACCTTATGATGTATCAACAGAAAACAAACACCTTATAATGTACCAATAGAAAACAAACACCTTATAATGTACCAACAGAAAACAAACTCCTTATAATGTACAAATAGAAAACAAACACCTTATAATGTACCAACAGAAAACAAACACCTTATAATGTACAAATAGAAAACAAACACCTTATATTGTACCAATAGAAAACAAACACCTTATAATGTACCAACAGAAAACAAACTCCTTATAATGTACCAACAGAAAACAAACACCTTATAATGTACAAATAGAAAACAAACACCTTATATTGTACCAACAGAAAACAAACACCTTATAATATACAAATAGAAAACAAACTCCTTATAATGTACCAACAGAAAACAAACACCTTATATTGTACCAACAGAAAACAAACACCTTATAATGTATCAACAGAAAACAAACACCTTATAATATACAAATAGAAAACAAACTCCTTATAATGTACCAACAGAAAACAAACACCTTATATTGTACCAACAGAAAACAAACACCTTATAATGTATCAACAGAAAACAAACTCCTTATAATGTACCAACAGAAAACAAACTCCTTATAATGTACCAACAGAAAACAAACACCTTATAATATACAAATAGAAAACAAACACCTTATAATGTACCAACAGAAAACAAACACCTTATAATGTATCAACAGAAAACAAACACCTTATAATGTACAAATAGAAAACAAACACCTTATAATGTATCAACAGAAAACAAACACCTTATAATGTACCAACAGAAAACAAACTCCTTATATTGTACCAACAGAAAACAAACACCTTATAATGTACCAACAGAAAACAAACACCTTATATTGTACCAACAGAAAACAAACACCTTATATTGTACCAACAGAAAACAAACACCTTATAATGTACCAACAGAAAACAAACACCTTATAATGTACCAACAGAAAACAAACACCTTATAATGTACCAACAGAAAACAAACACCTTATATTGTACCAACAGAAAACAAACACCTTATAATGTACCAACAGAAAACAAACACCTTATAATGTACAAATAGAAAACAAACACCTTATATTGTACCAACAGAAAACAAACACCTTATAATGTACCAACAGAAAACAAACACCTTATAATGTACCAACAGAAAACAAACACCTTATCATGTAACAAACAAAACTCAAACTCCTTATAATGTACCAACAGAAAACAAACACCTTATAATGTACCAACAGAAAACAAACACCTTATAATGTACCAACAGAAAACAAACACCTTATAATGTACCAACAGAAAACAAACACCTTATAATGTATCAACAGAAAACAAACACCTTATAATGTACCAACAGAAAACAAACACCTTATAATATACAAATAGAAAACAAACTCCTTATAATGTACCAACAGAAAACAAACACCTTATAATGTACAAATAGAAAACAAACACCTTATAATGTACCAACAGAAAACAAACACCTTATAATGTACCAACAGAAAACAAACACCTTATAATGTACCAACAGAAAACAAACACCTTATAATGTACAAATAGAAAACAAACACCTTATATTGTACCAATAGAAAACAAACACCTTATAATGTACCAACAGAAAACAAACACCTTATAATGTACCAACAGAAAACAAACACCTTATAATGTACCAACAGAAAACAAACACCTTATAATGTACCAACAGAAAACAAACACCTTATAATGTACAAATAGAAAACAAACACCTTATATTGTACCAATAGAAAACAAACACCTTATAATGTACCAACAGAAAACAAACACCTTATAATGTACCAACAGAAAACAAACACCTTATAATGTACCAACAGAAAACAAACTCCTTATAATGTACCAACAGAAAACAAACACCTTATAATGTACAAATAGAAAACAAACACCTTATATTGTACCAACAGAAAACAAACACCTTATAATGTACCAACAGAAAACAAACACCTTATAATGTACAAATAGAAAACAAACACCTTATATTGTACCAATAGAAAACAAACACCTTATAATGTACCAACAGAAAACAAACACCTTATAATGTACCAACAGAAAACAAACACCTTATAATGTACCAACAGAAAACAAACTCCTTATAATGTACCAACAGAAAACAAACACCTTATAATGTACAAATAGAAAACAAACACCTTATATTGTACCAACAGAAAACAAACACCTTATAATATACAAATAGAAAACAAACTCCTTATAATGTACCAACAGAAAACAAACACCTTATATTGTACCAACAGAAAACAAACACCTTATAATGTACAAATAGAAAACAAACACCTTATATTGTACCAATAGAAAACAAACACCTTATAATGTACCAACAGAAAACAAACTCCTTATAATGTACCAACAGAAAACAAACACCTTATAATGTACAAATAGAAAACAAACACCTTATATTGTACCAACAGAAAACAAACACCTTATAATATACAAATAGAAAACAAACTCCTTATAATGTACCAACAGAAAACAAACACCTTATATTGTACCAACAGAAAACAAACACCTTATAATGTATCAACAGAAAACAAACACCTTATAATGTACCAACAGAAAACAAACACCTTATAATGTACCAACAGAAAACAAACACCTTATATTGTACCAACAGAAAACAAACACCTTATATTGTACCAACAGAAAACAAACACCTTATAATGTATCAACAGAAAACAAACACCTTATAATGTACCAACAGAAAACAAACACCTTATATTGTACCAACAGAAAACAAACACCTTATATTGTACCAACAGAAAACAAACACCTTATAATGTACCAACAGAAAACAAACACCTTATAATATACAAATAGAAAACAAACTCCTTATAATGTACCAACAGAAAACAAACACCTTATAATGTACCAACAGAAAACAAACACCTTATAATGTACCAACAGAAAACAAACTCCTTATAATGTACCAACAGAAAACAAACTCCTTATAATGTACCAACAGAAAACAAACACCTTATAATGTACAAATAGAAAACAAACACCTTATATTGTACTAACAGAAAACAAACACCTTATAATATACAAATAGAAAACAAACTCCTTATAATGTACCAACAGAAAACAAACACCTTATCATGTAACAAACAAAACTCAAACTCCTTATAATGTACCAACAGAAAACAAACACCTTATAATGTACAAATAGAAAACAAACACCTTATATTGTACTAACAGAAAACAAACACCTTATAATATACAAATAGAAAACAAACACCTTATATTGTACTAACAGAAAACAAACACCTTATAATATACAAATAGAAAACAAACACCTTATATTGTACCAACAGAAAACAAACACCTTATAATGTATCAACAGAAAACAAACACCTTATAATATACAAATAGAAAACAAACTCCTTATAATGTACCAACAGAAAACAAACACCTTATAATGTACCAACAGAAAACAAACACCTTATAATGTACCAACAGAAAACAAACTCCTTATAATGTACCAACAGAAAACAAACTCCTTATAATGTACCAACAGAAAACAAACACCTTATAATGTACCAACAGAAAACAAACACCTTATAATGTACCAACAGAAAACAAACACCTTATATTGTACCAACAGAAAACAAACACCTTATAATGTACCAACAGAAAACAAACACCTTATAATGTACAAATAGAAAACAAACACCTTATATTGTACTAACAGAAAACAAACACCTTATAATATACAAATAGAAAACAAACTCCTTATAATGTACCAACAGAAAACAAACACCTTATCATGTAACAAACAAAACTCAAACTCCTTATAATGTACCAACAGAAAACAAACACCTTATAATGTACAAATAGAAAACAAACACCTTATAATGTACCAACAGAAAACAAACACCTTATAATGTACCAACAGAAAACAAACACCTTATAATGTATCAACAGAAAACAAACACCTTATAATGTACCAACAGAAAACAAACACCTTATAATGTACCAACAGAAAACAAACACCTTATAATGTACCAACAGAAAACAAACACCTTATAATGTACCAACAGAAAACAAACACCTTATAATGTACCAACAGAAAACAAACACCTTATATTGTACCAACAGAAAACAAACACCTTATAATATACCAACAGAAAACAAACTCCTTATAATGTACCAACAGAAAACAAACACCTTATATTGTACCAACAGAAAACAAACACCTTATAATGTACCAACAGAAAACAAACACCTTATAATGTACAAATAGAAAACAAACTCCTTATAATGTACCAACAGAAAACAAACACCTTATCATGTAACAAACAAAACTCAAACTCCTTATAATGTACCAACAGAAAACAAACACCTTATAATATACAAATAGAAAACAAACTCCTTATAATGTACCAACAGAAAACAAACACCTTATCATGTAACAAACAAAACTCAAACTCCTTATAATGTACCAACAGAAAACAAACACCTTATAATGTACCAACAGAAAACAAACACCTTATAATGTACCAACAGAAAACAAACACCTTATAATGTACCAACAGAAAACAAACACCTTATAATGTACCAACAGAAAACAAACACCTTATAATGTACCAACAGAAAACAAACACCTTATAATATACAAATAGAAAACAAACACCTTATAATGTATCAACAGAAAACAAACTCCTTATAATGTACCAACAGAAAACAAACACCTTATAATGTACAAATAGAAAACAAACACCTTATATTGTACCAACAGAAAACAAACACCTTATAATGTACCAACAGAAAACAAACACCTTATAATGTACCAACAGAAAACAAACACCTTATATTGTACCAACAGAAAACAAACACCTTATAATGTACCAACAGAAAACAAACACCTTATAATGTACCAACAGAAAACAAACACCTTATATTGTACCAACAGAAAACAAACACCTTATAATGTACCAACAGAAAACAAACACCTTATAATGTACCAACAGAAAACAAACACCTTATAATGTACAAATAGAAAACAAACACCTTATATTGTACCAACAGAAAACAAACACCTTATAATGTACCAACAGAAAACAAACACCTTATAATGTACCAACAGAAAACAAACACCTTATATTGTACCAACAGAAAACAAACACCTTATAATGTACCAACAGAAAACAAACACCTTATAATGTACAAATAGAAAACAAACACCTTATATTGTACCAACAGAAAACAAACACCTTATAATATACAAATAGAAATCAAACTCCTTATAATGTACCAACAGAAAACAAACACCTTATAATATAACAAACAAATTCAAACTCCTTATACGCTCCCTAGCGTATGTCCCTTTCTTGTCCTCTCAAGTGTGCCACAGCTGTTAAACCAACCAACCTTGTACAAAACGTAATTGTTCTTTCACGGTTCACAGCATCATATTGGGTTTGATTATGTATTGCAATTTCTCAAATACTGTGATAAATTGACTTTGATAAATATTATTGAAATTATCATCCTAACCAATCTTACCACTATTAGCATTAAAATATAATTGTATAATCATGTGATGGAATGTAGAGCGCCCTTTCAGGTGTAAAAGATAAATGTGTTAATTACTGTTTTGATTAGGCTGTTTGTGAGTGGGGCCAGGTGCTGAGATGACACCGCTCTGCCACGCTGATTGGCTGACAGTAGACGGTACAATCCAGCATTTCTGTTATCATCTCTATTGCAATCGGAGTTTCACTTTTAATTTCGATCTTTAAGTTAATTAACTGTTTCCTTTCCATTTTGTTTTTTTTTGGAAATGATAGAAACGTTGGCCTAAGTATCACTTAGATGCTGCCTATAAATTCAGACGTGTCTGCTGCCTATCAAGTATGTTTTAAGCTCACCTGGTCAAATTACCGAAGGTGAGCTTATGTCATAGAATGTCGTCCGTCGTCCATCAGTCATCCGTCCGTAGTCCGTTGTCCGTACGCAAACAATTTCTTTAAATGACTTCTTCTTAACCACTGACTGGTATTTAACTAAATTTGACTGGAAGCATCATCAAGTGGTTTTCACCATTGTACAAAAATAGTGGGACTAACTCCCAAAGTTACTGAGGGACGGGGCCAAAGGGTGGCAATTTGGCTATGTTGATATGAATGACTTCTTCTATAGAACTATCCTTTGGTTATCAATGATATTTGGTAGGATCATTCACGGAAGATGGGGATTCAAAATTGTACAGATGGTCGAGCTGCATCTAAGAGGGGAAAAATAGGTATTTGTTTATTTGCTTTTCCGTAACCAAGCAATGGATACCATCCATAATTCAGAGAGCATCAATAGGTGGATTCTCAATGGTACAAATGATGGGCCGACCCCCATGGGGGCTGAGGTATGGGCCAAAAGGGGGGATTTTCGGTTATATTGGTATAATAAACTTCCTCTCATGAACCAAGAAACGGATATCAACCGTATTTCACTGGTAGCAGCCCTAGGTAGTGTGGGGTAAAAACTGTATTAATGATGTGACTGAACCCTTCACTCTACCTGGCCCTGGTGTCATCAACGTTCCTTAACTTAAGGAAACTCCTTAACTTAAACATCTCCATAGGAAAGCATTACAGAATTTAAGGGGAATATCCTTAGTTAAGGAACTTTCCTTAAATTCTGTAATGCTTTCCTTTAAGGAGTTTCCTTAAGTGTGGAACATTGATGAGACCTGGGCCATGGGGGCTAAAGGGGAAAACGAAAAGCATGGAATTTGACTATATTTTACCATACGTTTGCTTCTCTTGCTATAGAAGGTAAATATCGATAAAATTTGTATGTAAGAATTCCTTGGTGGTGGGGATTCAAAAATCTACAAATGGAAGTGCTAAACCCCCACCTCCTTGGCGATAAAGGGCGGGACCAAAACTAGATCAAATGGCTATTATGACTTGAGCGACTTTCTTTCTCAAAAGCCAAGCAATGGATTTCAATTGTATTTTGCTGGAAGCATCCCCAGGGATTCAGCAATGCAGTACAATCAACTGACTGACGACCCTGGGGTCTGGCCCATTGCTACAGAACTAACCCCCTCCAAAGACTAATTACGTGGCAAAACATGATTTATGATATTGAGTGTCATCGAATTATAGTTATCAACTTTTGAAATGTCAAAAACATTTAACAAAGCCGGTTGAAAAAAGCAAATTGTAAAAAGTTAAATTAACTGGAAAATCATTGGGTGTAGATCTACCTGCAAATTACAAAGATCATAAAAGTGTTGAAGAACTGAACTGCACTGAAAATTGTTCCATAAAGAATGAAATGTGAAGGAGTTAGTGGCTGCTGGTCAGGTTCCCGTGACCTGTGACCTGTAACTGTGACCTGTGACAGGGCTTCCCCAGTATGTCGTGACTAGACGCCGTTACACAGCTCTGTCTGCTATCTCGTACCATCACTCATATCTCTGACAGAAACACTGGCCTACCTTTGATGTGATATTAAATCAGGAAGGTAAAAAGACAGCTCTCGTTCCTTAAGGTTTTCTCACATGAGTACCTCCATGGCCTTTCGAATGGTAAAGCTTTATTTTAAAAACAAAAGTATTCTTCTCGGGCTTCTAACTGTTTAAGAACACCCAGGTGGAAGGTTTAACAGGATGGTTTCAGTTGTCCTACTGACGGCTATCAGGCGTTGTCCTACTGCCACACTTGCTTTTCGGATGCCACTCTAACACGAAAAGGATCACAGTTAAAATGACAGTACAAACTGTTGATCAGAATCAGTGTTGGATGGTGGTTTAAATAACAAACACGTGTAGCGGAAATGTAGCTAGTCCTGTGTGTAAGGGACGATCCACTGGAATAAACGGTGACAAAGTCCTTATTATCTCCACTCTAATTGGTTCAATAATGGCCCTAGATCTTTATCCACCAACCAATTAACAGATCAGAGGTCGTGACCTTCCCCATTGATCCTCCACCAGAGCTGACCTGAGATAATAGGCATTGTTTTATTCTGGATCGTAACCATTGTAGTCAAGATAAACAAAGTTTAGCGTGAAACTAGAAGTTAGTTGTTACTAGTGTATTTGTATATAAGAGGATGACAGTGGATTTTTAACTTGTTAGTGTATATGGTTGATGGTTTCTTCTGACTAAACATCAAAGTTAGTGAAACTGATCCGGCCGGAGACAACATCAGCCCACCTGTATGGACACTGCTAAGGATAGAAGCAATTGTGGGAATATATAGTACAGTACTGTAGATCTATTAATCGCTAGCTTCATCAAATGAATATAAACAAGATTTAAAAAACATGAAATAAAAAAGAAATATATACTTCAAACAATGTGCATAAATGTTTTATTGATTTTTGATAAAAAATTATCGATCTCGTAAAACACAAAAACCTGAAAAATGAGAAATTGTAAAATCTGGGCTATATTTTTGTGTTGTAAGTTAAGGTTAGAGTTGGGAGTGCACAATTAAATTACATAGCTAAAGATATGTTTTCGTCCTTTCAGATATGATATTCATTTAAGAAATAAATTAAATTTCACTACATGTAAAAATAAAACTGAGGTCAGGATGTCTAAGTCCAATAAAACACATTTAAACGTTAAATATAAACATGTAGATCAGCCCGTCAGATAAACCGTTAATTATTGTTCTTTATAATACTTTGGAACAATATTGTGACGTGCCTGTATTGAATTAATAGGAACGAAAGTGTCAACAGGTCTTGTCTAGTTGTTATGATTAAAAAGTCTGAGCTGGTGGCAATCTTCCCCGCAGATGGGTGTGTGAGACGAAGCTGTTAATGATTATTTATGAGTATAAAGTTTGTGTCGTCTCCATATTGGTAAAAAATGAATGGTGACACTATACACACCCCCATGTCTATTGTCAAAGTATAAACGGTACAACAAGGTCCTACTACACCACACAATCAACCCCGACCGTTTTCCTCCCACTTACTCACACTGTCTTATTATAATCTGTTAAAATGTCTGAGTGTTGAACACAATACCTGGGCCGCTCTGTGACAAAAATACAAGCCTTCACACTGAATTACACACCAAGCACCAGAACATTCCGTGGTAGACATGTTCATTGAGGGCTGGAATACATCCCTCGCCTCCGATTACAAGATCAGAGGGTTGAGGCCATCGTCATATTGTTCCTGGTTTTAATGCTTCTGACAGCGGGCACCTTTGGCCAGCAGTGCATGCGTTGTATTTAATTTATCAAGGCAGCCAGGTATGTCTTACTATGACCAGGATATTTACCTGAGTTTTAACCCTAACGACCTTGTTGACTCTTGTCTAATTGTTTTGACTGTCAACAGAATCAAGGTTCTTTAAATTTAAATCCAAAACATTGCAGACTATTGACCTACAAGTCACCTGCTCATTAGGCAGATTACCTGGTGTGACTCGTGGTACACCTCCAGGTGCTTTACCTATAATTGTGCTCATTATGAAGGGATGATAAAATATAAGTCATTCTGAACAGTAGGGAATACCCTCCGAGCAAACACACAGAGAGAAAAGTTGATACAAGTACAAAAGGGGGATTAGACTTTAAGTGGAATAAGACTACCTTTAGGATCAGATTATTGGCCAAACTTCTCTCTGGATTTGACTGTAGTCTTAGACTTTGATACGTTTTGGTCTATAAGTTTTTCGAGCTCATTTGCCTGAAATAACATGTCAAACAGACAGTCCGATTCAGCATTGTTTAACACCTGGTCATAGATATACGAGGGTATATGAGCCCCCTCATCTCGATTTAGAACCACTGGCCCTCTATAGTGTATCCAGATGACTTCCTTTATTACTCCTCACTTGACCAATACTAAGCGTTATCCCATTGATAATATGCCTTCAATAATTTAGTATATGTGATAATGTAAAGCTTTAACTGATATATTATTGAAGCATATTTAAAAAAATATATATAAAAAACACAGCAGGTAAACTAGGGACACAATATGAACAAAGGAAATATTTACATGGATACCCTTGTATAAGACCAGGTGTTCCGAAAGAGTAAGTGTCTTCTGCTTCATCGACGACATCCGCCGTGTAAAACTTTGTAACATCCAAGTAAACATCAAGTCCTCAAAATGAGAACCGAGTAACATTGTCAATCACAACAAGTTAACACACCAATGAGTATACCCAAAAACGTCCATCTTCATATCACTTAACGATACAGAATATTTCTCAATGAAACAAAAATGGCGACCATAAAACTTGCCAATAGTTCTGATCAACATGCATCTCTCGAATCCTTGTGTTAGTTTTTTTGTGTGTCCGCAGTTGACATCGATCACGAATACCTTGATACTTGGAGCAATCCCTAGAATATCGAATCAAGGGCGATATGTAAACACCATTGGATGGAGAAGCAGGGATGTTACTATCAAGAAATGGAAAGTTCACTATCGGAAAATTGAAATCGTCACGTCTATCGAATAGCTTAGTAGGAAGCTGTCCTGTGGTTGCAGTTTAAGTCGAGATCGAGGTAAGCAGCTGATGTAGGAGAGTTTGTTGTGTCCTTTATTTCAAGTTCAGAAGGGTATTTATTACCTATCCTGATTAGCTCTTCCACAAATTCAGCCTCGTTTGAAAACAAAATCAAGTCAGCGTAAAGTAGGGCACAGTTTGATACCTTTGGGGTTTATATTTTGTTTATAGCTTTTTCATTTTCATTTCTACCATAATTGGTGGGTGTTATGTGAATTATGTCAAGGGTCTCTATGTGAATCTTTCCTTTGTTCATATTTTGTACCTGGTTTAATCGATTTTGAGTTTGGATTTTGATTTTGTTAACGCTTCGGTATTCTCTTATTTATTTTTTATTCAACTCCCAATGCATCAATTAATTATAAAAAAAATGTAAACATACCATCAAAATCAAACAAAATTAACTAAACCACTTGCTTGTAAGGCAACCTTCATCCCTGTGTTAACATGGCCGACACAAAAAACAAAAGTCATACACGATCCAACATCAGAAACTCCTGTCACGTGATCATGTCTTAGGCTGATCAATATATGGCCTGGACCACTGGTGTCACTGTTGCCGCTTACGTAAGGGCAGAGAGAGCAACGACCTCATCCACGATGCTATGTTATATGTAGCCATTGTGCAAGCCTCCAGTGACTTAGATCAGCCAAGCATCCAGTGACATAGATCAGCCAAGGTCTCCAGTGACATAGATCACCCGTGTTGTGTATTGCAACTGTTGACGGAATTGACAAACCCGGGAGTCATATTACATTTCCGTGTCGACAATTGTATCTGTTGTAATGTCTTGGCGTGTTACATCACACCGACCTCACACACATGACGTAACCTCCCTTTGTACACTCTATGCAATGCACTACTGAGAGAACTTCCTGCAAGTGATGAGGAATCTTGAGTGTCAGTACCTGTATACATACCTTTCTGATTATTGGGGCTTTGATGCAGGTGCCATATAGTAGTCGGGTTGTTATTCCGTTTATTTTTTCTTTTGCAGGATATTGATGAAAGTAAATATAGTATTCTATATGATTTTCCAATTTTACATGATGAATTCCTTTGCATCCTAGTTTTGATTGTAATTTTTTAGGTTGATCAGATTCAAAATAGCTGCTAATCAGCCATCTTGGATTTTAAGATGAAAAACACTTCAAATTTTGTAGCTCTTAACATAAACATTTTGTTATGCAATTATGAGGCAAAACTGGTCAAAATCCAACAAAATGTCAACTGACCAATCCTCAGACTAACCAAACCTCAAGGTCAATGATTCAAAGGTCAAGGTTAGATTTTATTTTTCTTACCTGCTTTACAGCCATCTTTACTTAAACAATGACAAACATGGAAACTTACTGATAAACGTGACGATTTCGATGTTCTGATCGTGAACTTTCGCTTTCTTGATAGAAGCATCCCTGCTTCTCCAGCAAATGGTGTTTACATGTCGCTGTTGATTCGTTATTCTAGGGCTTGCTCTGAATATCGAGACTTTCGTGATAGATGAAGACTATGGGCAAGTTTTATTGTCAAATATTCTGTATCTTTGTGCGATATGAAGATGGACGTTCTTTAGTTTGCTTATTAGTGTGCTTACTTGTTGTGATTGACAATGATGATTCGATTCTCATTTTGAGGATTGATGCTTACTTAGATGTGACCAACATTTACATGGCGGGTGTCGTCGATAAAGCAGAAGACGCTTACTCTTCCAGAACACCTAGTCGTATTCTCTTGTACTTTAACGAGGGTCTCCATGTAATTCTTTCCTTTGTTCCTATTTTGCCTCTTGTTTAATCGATTTTGAGTTCGGATTACGGTTTTGTTAACACTTTAATATTCTCTGATTTTTTTTCACACATACTGATGACATTAGAAGTGAATTTGGTCAGAAACAATAAATGTGTCAACTGGCAAAACCCCAAGGTCAATCGGATCAAATGACATGTTCACAGCTTACATATTTTAACAGCTAAACACTTAACGTTAGATGCCTGTCTTTCTGAACATTTACACGATTATGTACTGTGAAATAAAGATGTGCCATAGGGGTTTTGTAATGTCTAGGTCACTATTACTGAAACTAGAGTATAGGGCCCTAGGAGTCATTATTGTGATCTTTCTGTAAATTGACATAGTGGTACATATGTACTCGGTGCCATGTACATATGCAATTCGTTAAACAATTTTTATGTGTTTTTTAAACTGTCACTTAAAATGTGTACGGGTATAGAGTTATGAAACTAAGGTCGAGGTCATTTTTGATAAAAATATGCCACAGAGGAGTTGGGTGGGGGAGTGTTCTAGTTATTGTACCGCAGCCATGACTGGCATCAGTTTCACTTGGTTTATTATATAGGTCTTACCTGGTGACAGGTACTGCCTTCAGGTATGTATTTATAAAGAACTTTTTATTTAAAAAAAACACTTCATTGTTATGATTTAGAGATTTTTCATTTTAATCAATGGAAGAAATACTATTGTGATGGAAGTGTATTAAGTATTTTTCTCCTCTGAATTCAAAGGTAGTCCTAATAAGCACTGTCATGTCAACTATAATAGACAATTTCACTTTATAATGTGTTCTGTTATAGAATTTACAGAAATATGACATATTGTGTTTAGATTCTGGTTTTTACTTCAATATTGAATTCCATCCCCAAACATTAAAAAATAATCCATGTCTTCATTTTTTTCAAACAAAATTCAATAATTACTGCTGTATGTTCAAGCTGACGTGAAATGTATTCTCAAAGTCCGCATAATTTATAATAGGCATATGTTGATTATTCTTGACAGCTCATGTTTAGGTCTGGTATAACGTATAATTGTCTTTCAAGTTTTCTGATAATCCTGTCACGTGACTAGACAACACTCCTATTTAACAGGTAACCTTGACAACACTCCTATGTAGAAGGTAACGTTGACACTCCTTAATCACCCCGGCGACAGAGCAATGAAACTTTCACTTTCAGTATTACAAACTGTAAGATAAGTTGTAGTTAGTGCACCGCTGCTTTCGGTGATATGGTGAGCGTAGCCTGTCATTCACAGTGTTACTATTTAGTTTAGTTGTATAGTATCAGGTTTCATAGGAAGCTTAGATAATAAACGAGTTCAACAGAAACCTTTCATTGTCATTGCGTGATTACACCCAAACAATACAGAGTATAGAAGATGAACCATGGCAGTGGACCTATACTATACCTATACAGATAGGACAGGGTTACTGGGTGCTGGGGAGGAGGTGGGATTGTTGGCCACTGTCGTTAACGGTAACCAGCTGGGATACCTGTAAAAACGGAAGTTCATTCATACAAATGTATGTATGCTGTCTGCTAGATAACCGAACATGTCCGTCATATAGAAGATGGTCCGGGGACAGTATCATAGTGTTATTTTTCAAGAAAGAGAGATTTAACAAGTACTGACATAGAAAATGTGGTAGTTGTTATAGGGAGGATCAACCAAGATTCTCCATCAATCCCCACTGTATAAATATAAGATAGTAGGATGCTCACCTCTACAAAAACAGCTAGACATAAATCATGTCGTTGATTACCTACCGGGTTAAATGAATTAGATTGGAATGTGTGACCCTGAGATTGAGGTGTGATAAAATCATATGGTCTGAACTCTGTTATACAGTGTGTTTATGATTAATATGTTTCTGTGTTGAGTGTCCTGTTACAAGAGGTCATGTTTATGAATTATTCACGTCAAGTGAAGTCTAGTGGATCACCATTAAACTTTGGGTTCTATAGGACTGGTTTATTTATCTCTTCCGTCTGTGTTTTCTTCTGTGCTTTCTGGAAAACAAATGATTTTATGAGTTCTTCTTGAATATTGATGAACATAGATTAATGTATACTGCGCATTAATCAATGACAATGTGTATTGAAAACTGAGGGGATGATATATGTGTGCATTGCTTACTTGATTTCAATTAGTATATATTGCTAACTGGATGTCAATTATTAGATATTTGCTAACTATATGTTTATTGGTATTGTCTACTAGATGTTAATTGGTATTGCTAACTAGATTTTAATTGGTATTGCTAACTAGATATTAATTGGTATTGCAAACTAGATGTTTATTGGTATTGCTAACTAGATGTTAATTGGTATTGCTAACTAGATGTTAATTGGTATTGTCTACTAGATGTTAATTGGTATTGCTAACTAGATTTTAATTGGTATTGCTAACTAGATATTAATTGGTATTGCTAACTAGATGTTTATTGGTATTGCTAACTAGATGTTTATTGGTATTGCTAACTAGATGTTAATTGGTATTGCTAACTAGATGTTTATTGGTATTGCTAACTAGATGTTTATTGGTATTGCTAACTAGATGTTTATTGGTATTGCTAACTAGATGTTAATTGGTATTGGTAACTAGATGTTAATTGTTATTGCTAACTAGTTGTTAATTGGTATTGCTAACTAGATATTAATTGGTATTGCTAACTAGATGAATTTATACTCAGCTACTGTTTACACCCACATCTGTACTGTTTAAGTCCAGTAAACTGTCCTTGTCATCTAGATGATGTAGGGTTTTGTCAATGATATCATTCACTTTGATAGATTCTAAAACATTTGAGAAACTATGTTTGGTATCATAATAAGGACACTTTGTGTGTGTACTGTAAAATGTCCCAGTATAAATCCACCCACCGGTAAATCAAGAAGATTGAGGTTAAAAACTACAGGCAGAATAAAGGTCACACGACTCATTCAAGCAGAAGTCAGGGTGTCCCACTAAGCTGTCGTGGAATTAATCTCACCCCGGATATCGTCTGTATCGCAGCAAAGGGACTACTTTTAGATCAACCAATAAGGGTAAAGGGGCGGAGTTGTTTATTTTGAAATCAGGTATTTCCTAACGTTCAAAATTTGACCTAGCGTTCCCTACGTCACATCTGAATAAAAGGTTGATGTATACGATTTCAATGCCATACAATTTTTAAAAAAATATTTGAAAGAAGATACTTGAATGAACGTAATCTTTCTGCGTAGGCTTCATTCCTTTGTCATTGTTATTTAAGAAGGTAAATAAGGATGTGACGTATCCAAACAAAATGAAGTTACCATCAGCATAAACGTTGTATGAATTAAAATTTATTTGCATTTTGATGGTTATAGCATTAGGTAAGCTAGATCCTTGATGGTTACATTTTTTCTTTTTTTCTTTTTAGAGGCTACAACCTTTCTGTGAACATGTCCCTTGATAGGACTACAATCTTTCTGTGAACATGTCCCTTGTAAAGACTACAGTCTTTCTGTGAACATGTCCCTTTATAAGTTGATTCTTTCTCAATGAACCACTTTCTGGTTCAAAGTAAATTCTCACGTGGGAGGAATGATAAATGAGAGAGAAAGGGAAAGGAATGGGGGATATAAATACAAAGAAAAGGAAAAGAGAGAGAAGTTGGGAAAGTTTGGGAGATTTAGGGGTTGATGAAAAGAACGGGAAAGGGAGGAAATGCAATTATAAAGAACAGGAATGAGGGTTAACGGATAGAAAGAGAAATAAAAGGGGAAAATTATTAAGGGGAGTGACAGAAAAAGGTAGAGAGGAAGTCCTAGAGATGGAGAGGAAATATTATCTCAATAAAGCCGGATACGTTTTTCTCTTGCACACTCATCAAATAGATGTCTGTACTTGTCTATTCTCTGTTTTTGATGACTTGCTTGGTCACAAACTAACAACAAATGTGCATACCCGTATGCCCTATCCTGTTATCTGCCAGTCTGTCCCCTACGTATCCTCCCGTTCCCCATCTCCTTGTCTGCCCCCTACGTATCCTCCCGTTCCCCAGCTCCTTGTCTGCCCCCTACGTATCCTCCCGTTCCCTAGCTCCTTGTCTGCCCCCTACGTATCCTCCCGTTCCCCAGCTTCTTGTCTGCCCCCTACGTATCCTCCCGTGCCCTAGCTCCTTGTCTGCCCCCTACGTATCCTCCCTTTCCCCAGCTCCTTGTCAGCCCCCTACGTATCCTCCCGTTCCCCAGCTCCTTGTCTGCCCCCTACGTATCCTCCCGTTCCCCAGCTCCTTGTCTGTCCCCTACGTATCGTCCCGTTCCCCAGCTCCTTGTCTGCCCCCTACGTATCCTCCCGTTCCCCAAGCTCCTTGTCTGCCCCCTACGTATCCTCCCGTTCCCCAAGCTCCTTGTCTGCCCCCTACGTATCCTCCCGTTCCCCAAGCTCCTTGTCTGTCCCCGACGTATCCTTCCGTTTCCCAGCTCCTTGTCTGCCCCCTACGTATCCTCCCGTTCCCCAGCTCCTTGTCTGCCCCCTACGTATCCTCCCGTTCCCCAGCTCCTTGTCTGCCCCTACGTATCCTCCCGTTCCCCAGCTCCTTGTCTGCCCCCTACGTATCATTCCGTTCCCCAACTCCTTGTCTGCCCCCTACGTATCCTCCCGTTCCCTAGCTCCTTGTCTGCCCCCGACGTATCCTCCCGTTTCCAAGCTCCTTGTCTTTCCCTACTCCTAATTTCCATTCCTAATCATCACATCATGATGGGTACTTACTGTGCCACACCCCCATCCCCACCCCTACGTTATCATCACATCATGATGGGTACTTACTGTGCCACACCCCCATCCCCACCCCTACGTAATCATCACATCATGATGGGTACTTACTGTGCCACACCCCCATCCCCACCCCTACGTAATCATCACATCATGATGGGTACTTACTGTGCCACACCCCCATCCCCACCCCTACGTAATCATCACATCATGATGGGTACTTACTGTGCCACACCCCCACAACCCACCCCTACGTTATCATCACATTATGATGGGTACTTACTGTGCCACACCCCCATCCCCACCCCTACGTTATCATCACATCATGATGGGTACTTACTGTGCCACACCCCCATCCCCACCCCTACGTAATCATCACATCATGATGGGTACTTACTGTGCCACACCCCCACAACCCACCCCACCCCTACGTAATCATCACATCATGATGGGTACTTACTGTGCCACATCCCCACCCTCTACCTCCTCTTTTCCACAGCTACCTTTGTCCTCTTGTTCATCAACTTTGTTGTTATTCTTTAACAGCTCTTCCCTAACAGTAGCGGGGGTCGCGGTCAGACTAATCTTTTGACCACTGCTTGTGGATTATAGGTATGACTAGCATATTCCAGGATTACTAGTACGTCACAGAAGATCTCCATCCCCGGACTCAATAGATCAAGGACTTTAAGACAGGATTAAATCACAAAAGGCTAAATCTATTCTAAAGTTTCTGATTTTCCTACTATTCTAAAGTGCCACATCACTGTTAAGTGACATACATTTGAGTATAACAAAGACATGAAAATTAGCCTCGCGTCAGGCTAAGTCCTATATAATTATCTAAACCACGGTACTTAGCTCTGATGTCAACCCACAGATTACATATCTATCCAAAGTGATGACAAACTGATGTTGGTCTTTTCCACATTTTTAGCTTGAAGGTTTTATTTTTAGTATGAATTTATTCAGAGATAACGACAGTTCTTTCTCTATTTTCATATTATGTAGTTTACTCTTGGTCCCTAGTTGTGCTCTTTTAATTTAGGGACTGGTCAGAAAAACGAAATTACTGACAGGCGACCATCTTTGATTTGAGACTATAATGAAACGTTTTGCTGTTTTTCAGAGGCATCAACATATTGCATATAATTAGGGCGATAAGAGGGAAGAATACAATAAAGGAAAACTGCGCTTTTAAAGAACAAAATTTAATAAAGATCATCAATGAAGGGTCCAAAGATCCTTCTGGTTTACCTCACATGGTATGAAAAATACTGGTTCTGTCAGCTAATATACCCTGCTGTATTGTCCTCGTTGTCATAGATTGATATCGCCATCATCGTTATACAATGTATATTCAGTCGTTGTTCCGCATATTACAGAATCTAACAATTCCTGGACAAGCTAGTTTTACCTTCAGCTGGTTAACTCATTCACCCCTGAAATTCCATAATGGACCGTTCCAACAATTGCATTGAAAGAGTTCAAATGTGTGATCAGGGGTGGATGAGGTATAAGTATGATTGTATAGTTAATTATTATTAATGCGTCACGTGGTTTAGTGACTCGCCTCTTTGTCTATCTATAACTGAAGCTTACAGCAATTTAGAACATCAAGTCGATTTGTTAACAGTACAGGTATGAGACGGATTATCACAATTAACCAACCATTATGTTCAGCACTTTAATCCCTCCGTAATCATCTCGGACAGGGTTCTTTGACAGACTTTCAATTTTAATCTCAAGATTAAAAACGTTCTTTGAAATTGAAAAGCATTTTTCTTCTTATTTTTCCATAAACTTGTTAATCATCTTACTTGAATTTGAGCTGAATACTTGGCACATCTGAAAAGCCACCTTGTAACTTACAAACGTTGTTTTGACGGAGTCCGAAAGCCCACATTGACCTAGGTCACGATTGTGGTTAAGGAAATATATTGATCCTGGCCATGATATGTTATTTTAACAATGGCATTTAAAACTATTATATACCTGACAACCATTTCAGTCTAATATCTACCGAAGAATTATTTAAGACTAAATACTGGAGATTTTAATTGTAAGTGTAGGTATTTGTTTGAAGTGTTTATAACATCTCTGTATAGCGGTTTGGTCCCTCTGTGATATGTATAGCTGTTTGGTCCCTCTGTGATATGTATAGCTGTTTGGTCCCTCTGTGATATGTATAGCGGTTTGGTCCCTCTGTGATATGTATAGCTGTTCGGTCACTCCGTGATATGTATAGCTGTTTGGTCCCTCTGTGATATGTATAGCCATTCGGTCCCTCTGTGATATGTATAGCTGTTTGGTCCCTCTGTGATATGTACAGCTGTTTGGTCCCTCTGTGATATGTATAGCTGTTTGGTCCCTCTGTGATATGTATAGCTGTTTGGTCCACCTGTGATATGTATAGCCATTCGGTCCCTCTGTGATATGTATAGCTGTTTGGTCCCTCTGTGATATGTATAGCCATTCGGCCCCTATGTGATTTGTATAGCTGTTTGGTCCCTCTGTGATATGTATAACTGTTTAGTCCCTCTGTGATATGTAAAGCCATTCGGTCCCTCTGTGATATGTATGGCTGTTTAGTCCCTCTGTGATATGTATAGCCATTCGGTCGCTCTGTGATATGTACAGCTGTTTGGTCCCTCTGTGATATGTAAAGCTGTTTGGTCCCTCCGTGATATGTACAGCTGTTTGGTCCCTCTGTGATATGTATAGCTGTTTGGTCCCTCCGTGATATGTATAGCTGTTTGGTCCCTCTGTGATATGTATAGCTGTTTGGTCCCTCTGTGATATGTATAGCTGTTTGGTCCCTCTGTGATATGTATAGCTGTTCGGTCACTCCGTGATATGTATAGCTGTTTGGTCCCTCTGTGATATGTATAGCTGTTTGGTCCCTCTGTGATATGTATAGCTTTTTGGTCCCTCTGTGATATGTATAGCTGTTCGGTCACTCCGTGATATGTATAGCTGTTTGGTCCCTCTGTGATATGTATAGCCATTCGGTCCCTCGGTGATATGTATAGCCATTCGGTCCCTCGGTGATATGTATAGCTGTTCGGTCACTCCGTGATATGTATAGCTGTTTGGTCCCTCTGTGATATGTATAGCTGTTTGGTCCCTCTGTGATATGTATAGCTGTTTGGTCCCTCTGTGATATGTATAGCTGTTTGGTCCCTCTGTGATATGTATAGCTGTTTGGTCCATCTGTGATATGTATAGCTGTTTGGTCCCTCTGTGATATGTATAGCCATTTGTCCCTCTGTGATATGTATAGCCATTCGGTCCCTCTGTGATATGTATAGCTGTTTGGTCCCTCTGTGATATGTATAGCCATTCGGTCCCTCGGTGATACCACCAGGAACCATTTTCGTCAACGTTCCTTCTGTAATTCTTTCCTATGGAGATGTTTAAGTTAAGGAGTTGCAGTTAAGGAACGTTGATGAAACCAGGGCCTGTTGGTACCAAGATGTGTAGGTTAGCCTATAGGAAGTGGTGTGCTAAATGCTACAGGCAACATGTAATAGTGTTCCCTTGATAAGCTTTAACTCAATCTGGCTCTGTTACTTTTGTTGGGCAGGTTACCTGACTCTTCTGCTTCTACGTTAGTTTAGAAATTTTGGATTCCCGCCTTTTGGCCCCTAGCATCACTGAAGAGTCTTAGGAGGACGAAACAGCTGTATGATGCAGTTTAATTCATTTTTTTCGGCATACTGCATCTATTACTAAATTTAAAAGGTGCAGCATATGTGTGTGTTACGTCATCTTCACTCAATCGTGTAATAAAAAAACCTGGGTAAGTTTTCTTAGAAATGTTAGAAATGTGTTAACAGTTAGGGAACTCAATGTGTTTATTTTTTATGTCGTTCAATATGTTAATTTTTAGGTGACTACATGTGTTAGATTTTTAGTTAATTCCATATGTTGATTTGTCAGATGACTAAATGTGTTCATTTTTCGGTCACTCAATGTGTTGATTTTTTAAGGTAACTCAATAATTTGTTTTTTTATGGTAACTCAATGGTTTGTTTTTATGGTAACTCAATGGTTTGTTTTTTATGGTAACTCAGTGGTTTGTTTTTTATGGTAACTCAATGGTTTGTTTTTTATGGTAACTCAATGGTTTGTTTTTATGGTTACTCAATGGTTTATTTTTTATGGAAACTCATCATGTTCTTTTTTCAAGTAACTCAATATGTTGCTTTTTTGCAGGTATCTTAATATGTTTATTTTTATGGTTACTCAGTGTGGTAATTATTTAGGTTACTTTTTGTGGTAATGGTTTTACGTTGGCTCAGTGAGTTTTGAAATAATTTAGGTTAGATCACTGTGTTACTTTGAATGTTAGGAATTCACAAATTTAAAAAAAGTTTAGTTAGGTTCGCGCAATGTGTTCAATTTGAAGACATACATTAACACGACACGTTAATTCTATTCTGATTACTGCTGCTGAAGTCTATGGATTCTGGTAGGGACAGGTGATTACTGTAGTACTTATGTACCGGAAGTCGTGGTGTTTAGATATAGTATTAATACTAGCACACTTGACATGGTTGTAAAAGATCAGATTTTGTGGGAATACCTGTGACCCCTTATCTCCGGAGAGGAGTGCTAGACACATATTTACTCTGTCCGCCGAAGACAGAAGGTAACACTATTTGACAAGTGTAAATAGGGCTGGGTGAACGTGACATATATTGCTATTTGTTTATCAAGGACCAGCTCATTATGCTGCAATACCCTATGTAATTCAACAAAAGATAGCATGTTTATGCCCGGCGATGAAATGGCCGAAGCATAAGTAGTGCCATATTCCGTCATTTCGTCACTAAACTCTTCTACAATAGCTTCATATCTGCTCATCTATTCTTAAACGGAAAGCGACATTGAACAATAACTCGGTATCCTAACACCTGTGGAAATTCGTTAAAAAAAGTACGAAGAAGTACTTCTCTCTGGTCGTCAGCAGGGACATTCCTTGTCAAAGACACATGTAGTTGATAGTAATTTTTTTTATTCTTATTTTGTTTTGGTTTATATTCTTTGTATTTCCAACTTTTTCGAATGGATTTTCCTGTCTCTGTTTACGAATCATTTTAATGAAATTTTGTACACGTATAGAAAATTGGTTCATATTTCATTTCATAATATTTTCACTGTTTTCTGATGAGTATGACCAGGAAAATCCTTATTTATTTGCATAAAATTTATTTTGGTAGCGTCATATAGAGAGAGAAATGGCGTCACACGAAAATTAGCAATGTACATAATTCTGTATTGCTCCATAAAAAATACACAATGGCAAATTAGATAATACTATGAGAAGAAGCTATAAACTATGGATATTTCTTTACTTAATGACCAAATATTGACGTCAAAATCCATCTAGAAACAAAGTCTGAAAATTAACTGAAAAATGTCGTTAATACAAAGAATATAAAGCAAAATAAAAAAAAAAACAAACGAAAGATTTTTGGCAATATCATCACCCTAATCACATTTATTGACGGACTTACACATTGTTTACTTTAGCGTATAAAGGAGCTGATGTCAACAACCATTTATATATATGTGACCATCTTTCCGCTATAGCGCCAAAACGGAGATAGTCCCACCTGCACTGTAGCATGGGGGAGATAGCGTGTACCTGCTGCTCAGTACAGGCTGGTGAACATGTGTGGAGATAAACCTACCTTGAACTAAGATGAGGCAATGGTCAACACAGATAAGTGTGTATAGCTGTAAAAAATACTGAAATGTGATCCACGGGTCTGACCTTATCGGTTCCGCTATCTCACGTCAGATCGTTACATGTTTGGAAACATCAGCACAGGAACAAAACAGTGTGGTTATCAACTTTAATCTCGTGCAGAAATTCAAATTGGCTGTGTCTAATTCTGATCAGTTTAAATACCGTTTTAAATATCTGCTGGCATTGATATTGTGTGCAATTCAGCGAAGAAAAAAATGTATATATAATGTCTGAGGAAGATGAGAGATTTGGAGAGTGATGAGAAGATATGAGTTGTAGAGTATGTAACGTGATCGACTCCGCTCCCAGTGTGACCGTACTAATGTTTACAATAAAGATCAGGTACAACACCCTGTTGTTTTGTGTCAGTTATCTACAATACAATACAAACAACAGGACTCTAAACACATACTATACAGGTCATAGCACCATACACACAAACTATACAGACCATACGACCATACACAATCATACAGGTCATAGCACCATACACACAAACTATACAGACCATACGACCATACACAATCATACAGGTCGTAGGACCATACACAAACATACAGGTCGTAGGACCATACACAAACATACAGGTCGTAGGACCATACACAATCATACAGGTCATAGCACCATACACACAAACTATACAGACCATACGACCATACACAATCATACAGGTCGTAGGACCATACACAAACATACAGGTCGTAGGACCATACACAATCATACAGGTCATAGCACCATACACACAAACTATACAGACCATACAACCATACACAATCATACAGGTCGTAGGACCATACACAAACATACAGGTCGTAGGACCATACACAATCGTACAGGTCGTAGGACCATACCCAATCATACAGGTCGTAGGACCATACACAATCATACAGACCATACGACCATACACAATCATACAGGTCGTAGGACCATACACAATCATAAAGACTATACGACCATACACAATCATACGACCATACACAATCATATAGACCATACGACCATACACAATCATACAGACCATATGACCATACACAATCATACAGACCATACGACCATACACAATCATACAGGTCGTAGGACCATACACAATCATACAGACCATATGACCATACACAATCATACAGACCATACGACCATACACAATCATACAGACCATACGACCATACACAACCATACAGGTCGTAGGACCATACACAACCTTGCGACCATACACAATCATACAGGTCGTAGGACCATACATAACATACAGGTCGTAAGACCATGGTCTGACCTGTTAGTTTTAGACTAAATTGTGTAAAGCATACCGCCAGTTGGTCGTATTTTGCATTGTGTGATGGACAAATAACAGGTTTAAGCAAAGTGATTTAGGAAATACGTTTATATTCTGGAAACCAGGTAGTGTCTGCCTTTTAAAACGGTAAAATATACTTTCACATATACCTTAATAACTTAGACTGGGCGTGTTTCCAAGTGCACAGAGGTAGTTTGTAATTAATCATTGTATGTTTCAGCTTTGGGAGGTTAGGAGAGTCCGCTGTAGATGTGAGCAAAACCTTGAATAAGGGATCCTTGAAATTAGGCCCTCCTGTATGCGACCTTTCATACTTGATATTAGGCCCTCCTGTTTGTAACCTTTCATACTTCAAATTATGCCCTTTTGTTGGCTACCTTTCATACTTGAAATTAGGCCCTGGTGTTGGCGACCTTTCATACTTGAAATTAGGCCCTGGTGTTGGCGACCTTTCATACTTGAAATTAGGCCCTGGTGTTGGCGACCTTTCATACTTGAAATTAGGCCCTGGTGTTGGCGACCTTTCATACTTGAAATGAGGCCCTGGTGTTGGCGACCTTTCATACTTGAAATTAGGCCCTGGTGTTGGCGACCTTTCATACTTGAAATTAGGCCCTGGTGTAGGCAACCTTTCATACTTGAAATTATGCCCTGGTGTTGGCGACCTTTCATACTTATGAAGAACTCAAGGTTTGTTGACAAGAAGGTGTCGGCACATTTAAAAACAATGATATATACTTTTGTTTACTGTTTTAAGACTTGTGAAAATAGCATGCCATCAATTAGGTAGCTTAATTAACTATGAGAAGATATTTCAGGGAATTTTTAAGTTATGATGTAAATAATTCACAGACTCGTACAGTCGTCACCGGATTAGTTTGTGTTGTAGAACACTACCTTTTGTTGTATATAACCGTACTTCAATGTCTATCAGCAATCTTCGACTTAAAAGTCTAAAGGCAATGAAATTTGAGAATTATGAATATAAATTCCTGCAACAATTAGTGACAAAAAAAAATTAAACAAACAAAACAGCTAAAAACTGTCAAAAGGCATTTTCAAAATTCTCACCATAGATATGCAGACAACAAAATCAGTAGATGCAGATAAAGTATACTAAGAAAACAATAGACTGTGATGAATACGTAGATAATTACTGTATAATGTCAGTGTTCTGTATGGAGACCGTATTGTCCTAGTCCCTGTGACGTCCACCAGTGTATTTATACTACGGTCAGTACTACAATGTCTATTGTTTTCTACAGGTAGAGAGAAGAGGGATGCTAGCTGCTTCCTGCCTCCGACAATCTTGCTAGGGTAAAAATGGGTTACAATGATTCTGACGTACATACACCAGTACACCTACCGGAAGGGCTAAGGGATCAAGGTCAGACTAACCACAAGAGAAACCCTTGACCAGCCGAGTCAGAGAAATGGATTTATTTATGTTTGTTTAGAGTGGGCTACCTGTGTATAAATATTACTGTTTCCAGATAGGCCAGACTGATGGGTGTGGGAAATGAACAATTAAGTCCTTTATCCCTCTTTGAACTTTGATAAGGTGGAGTAATTGTCAAAACATCCTCTCTAACCTTCTACAGGTGTTAAACCAGAAATCCAATCTACTGGTGTTATTGTTTGTACAAGCACTCATACTGTAGGTGACATCAATAGTCAGTTACATAGTCGTAAAATGAGTTCCTTATCTGACGATGATGACACAGTTTTATTGTGTATTCTCCACTCTCCGCTGGAGGGATTGGTAACAACCCCTAGGGTACTGTGATGATGACACCAGTGAATAAACAGCTTCCTCTACATGTCTTATTATGTTCAACACCATTAATTCCTAACATTGCATTGTTATGTTATTTATTTTCTTCTATAAATTATTTACATAATCCTTGTCTATTTATCCTATTTTCGGATCACCTAGTCTGAAAAAATGACAGAGTGTATGCTGTAGCATGGCATCCGTCGCGCGCGCACGCGCCCTGTCTTGGAAATTTCGACTTACAAACTGTTCCGGGGCATCAGTGAATTGGGTGGGACTCAATGTTGTATAAACAGACTATGACATTTTTGGTCAAATGTATTTATGCTTGGAAATGTGTTACGACATTAAGGAAGGATCCTCCAGGGAACCGTAACTCCTTACATGGAAACCAACATGATCTCTACCTTACGACCTAATGTACAACTGCTTGGCATGAAGTGACGAATATGTCTGGTTTCCGTCTCAACCCAAAGGTCATGACCTTATAGATATTTTGCATTATAACTTGAATACAGTGGAAATTGCCACCCAATAACCGTGAGTGTATTCCCATGCTACCACAATTTGCCCAGACAGGTCAATCTAGGGGAAAGTTTGAGTCATACCATGAAACCATTGGAGATTCCCACTCTTTAACCATACGTAAAATATTGGACTTTGCGAGACAAATATATCGATCCTACTTATCGGGTGCCATGGGCCTTTCTTGATTTGTCCCATTAAAGGAACTTTGGTCAATTACATGGAAATGAACATTATTTCGTCCTATATTTACAACAAATTTCGGTTGTAACTATAATAAATATAGGACCACTGTCACATTGCTAAGAACATAACTGGGAGGAATACAAATATTTCCCGTATTGTCCCCTATGACATGACCTATTGGTGGGAGTGTGAATGTACTAATACGTCTACTGGACACAAAGGACAGATGGAATGGTATGATACACCTTATTATCTCAGATTCTTTCTCGATTTTACGGTTTAAATTGTGAAAGCACTGAAAACATTCTAACAGCGTCACTCCCCCGTAAAATCAAAATTGATAGAATCATAAAACGAAACTGATAGAAATACTTGATACCTGACAATGAGTTAAGTGGATTGCTAGGACAATGTAGGACTGTATATATAGGACTGTCTACAACCCTCTAGTTGTCCTCAAATACCTCCACAGCACTCAACACCACTCCATATTAATCATAAAAAATTGATATAAATTGCTGATTATTAAAAACGAGAGTGAATAAAATTTTAGATTTAGTATGGTAATTGGAAACATTGTAGAGGGGAATTGCCTTAGATGGCCTGACCTGCGGTCCATATCACCTGAGATGGTATCAATAGTCTACGTTCTATGAGGGAGTGGGTCAGGTCATCAGCTGTTTCTTTGATATTCCTCTGAAAAGTATAAATGTATCAAGTTTGAATTAAATACTGGAAACATTTTATTGTTGCGAGTAAATAGATTTAATCTTAAACACCTTTGCGCCTTACTCTGCTTTGATAGGAAGAACACATACTTACTGACGATGCCACTAGATGTTGAAAAGTTAGATTTATTACCGAGATAGCAACAGAATGCTGGGTTGGTGTCAATGGAAGACCATTGTCACGTCGTACGAGACTGGAGGAATCGAGGTTGCTACAGAGAATTTAAAGAAAGTTTGGTGATAAAAGCCTTACTCGTATCTCAGATCTTGAATGGTATGTGGGACTAGGGAGGCAGGCGAGTAGATAAGTGTGTAATTCATGTAGGGCAAAGGTGTGATGTAGGTGGTCAGAGTTTAGCTGCTGTGCTGACCACTGTCCGGCAAGCCTTGTGGACAGTGCTAATTCAGGTTTCACTACTAAAAGTCAGATATCGTATCTTATAGTGTGGCTTTATCCTATCAATAATTGGCATTACAAGGACTTGTCCGTCAGAAATATCATTGACAATGTATAAAACGTCAGCCGATATATGTCATTCTATTGGCCTTTAATTAAGTTAACTATGTGTATAAGGCTGTACTTGTAAGGTACATTGGTAGTGGTGTACCTGTACAGGTGTGGGACGTCAGTAGTGGTGTACCTGTACAGGTGTGGGACGTCAGTAGTGGTGTACCTGTACAGGTGTAGGACGTCAGTAGTGGTGTACCTGTACAGGTGTAGGACGTCAGTAGTGGTGTACCTGTACAGGTGTGGGACGTCAGTAGTGGTGTACCTGTACAGGTGTGGGACGTCAGTAGTGGTGTACCTGTACAGGTGTAGGACGTCAGTAGTGGTGTACCTGTACAGGTGTGGGACGTCAGTAGTGGTGTACCTGTACAGGTGTAGGACGTCAGTAGTGGTGTACCTGTACACGTGTAGGACGTCAGTAGTGGTGTACCTGTACAGGTGTGGGACGTCAGTAGTGGTTTACCTGTACAGGTGTGGGACGTCAGTAGTGGTGTACCTGTACAGGTGTAGGTCGTCAGTAGTGGTGTACCTGTACAGGTGTGGGACGTCAGTAGTGGTGTACCTGTACAGGTGTAGGACGTCAGTAGTGGTGTACCTGTACAGGTGTAGGACGTCAGTAGTGGTGTACCTGTACAGGTGTAGGACGTCAGTAGTGGTGTACCTGTACAGGTGTGGGACGTCAGTAGTGGTGTACCTGTACAGGTGTAGGACGTCAGTAGTGGTGTACCTGTACAGGTGTGGGACGTCAGTAGTGGTGTACCTGTACAGGTGTGGGACGTCAGTAGTGGTGTACCTGTACAGGTGTGAGACGTCAGTAGTGGTGTACCTGTACAGGTGTGAGACGTCAGTAGTGCTGTACCTGTACAGGTGTAGGACGTCAATGGTGGTGTACCTGTACAGGTGTGGGACGTCAGTAGTGGTGTACCTGTACAGGTGTGACACGTCAGTAGTGGTGTACCTGTACAGGTGTGGGACGTCAGTAGTGGTGTACCTGTACAGGTGTGACACGTCAGTAGTGGTGTACCTGTACAGGTGTGGGACGTCAGTAGTGGTGTACCTGTACAGGTGTAGCACGTCAGTAGTGGTGTACCTGTACAGGTGTAGCACGTCAGTAGTGGTGTATCTGTACAGGTGTAGCACGTCAGTAGTGGTGTACCTGTACAGGTGTAGGACGTCAGTAGTGGTGTACCTGTACATGTGTAGGACGTCAGTAGTGGTGTACCTGTACAGGTGTGGGACGTCAGTAGTGGTGTACCTGTACAGGTGTAGCACGTCAGTAGTGGTGTACCTGTACAGGTGTAGGACGTCAATGGTGGTGTACCTGTACAGGTGTAAGACGTCAGTGGTGGTGTACCTGTACAGGTGTGAGACGTCAGTAGTGGTGTACCTGTACAGGTGTGGGACGTCAGTAGTGGTGTACCTGTACAGGTGTAGGACGTCAGTAGTGGTGTATCTGTACAGGTGTAGCACGTCAGTAGTGGTGTACCTGTACAGGTGTAGGACGTCAGTAGTGGTGTACCTGTACAGGTGTGGGACGTCAGTAGTGGTGTACCTGTACAGGTGTAGCACGTCAGTAGTGGTGTATCTGTACAGGTGTAGCACGTCAGTAGTGGTGTACCTGTACAGGTGTAGGACGTCAGTAGTGGTGTACCTGTACAGGTGTAGCACGTCAGTAGTGGTGTACCTGTACATGTGTAGGACGTCAATGGTGGTGTACCTGTACAGGTGTAGGACGTCAATGGTGGTGTACCTGTACAGGTGTAGGACGTCAGTAGTGGTGTACCTGTACAGGTGTGACACGTCAGTAGTGGTGTACCTGTACAGGTGTAGCACGTCAGTAGTGGTGTACCTGTACAGGTGTAGGACGTCAGTAGTGGTGTACCTGTACAGGTGTAGGACGTCAGTAGTGGTGTATCTGTACAGGTGTAGCACGTCAGTAGTGGTGTACCTGTACAGGTGTAGGACGTCAGTAGTGGTGTACCTGTACAGGTGTAGGACGTCAGTAGTGGTGTACCTGTACATGTGTGTGACGTCAGTAGTGGTGTACCTGTACAGGTGTAGCACGTCAGTAGTGGTGTACCTGTACAGGTGTAGCACGTCAGTAGTGGTGTACCTGTACAGGTGTAGGACGTCAATGGTGGTGTACCTGTACAGGTGTAGGACGTCAGTAGTGGTGTACCTGTACATGTGTGACACGTCAGTAGTGGTGTACCTGTACAGGTGTAAGACGTCAGTGGTGGTGTACCTGTACAGGTGTGAGACGTCAGTAGTGGTGTACCTGTACAGGTGTGGGACGTCAGTAGTGATGTACCTGTACAGGTGTAGGACGTCAGTAGTGGTGTATCTGTACAGGTGTACCACGTCAGTAGTGGTGTACCTGTACAGGTGTAGGACGTCAGTAGTGGTGTATCTGTACAGGTGCAGGACGTCAGTAGTGGTGTACCTGTACAGGTGTGGGACGTCAGTAGTGGTGTACCTGTACAGGTGTGGGACGTCAGTAGTGGTATACCTGTACAGGTGTGGGACGTCAGTAGTGGTGTACCTGTACAGGTGTGGGACGTCAGTAGTGGTGTACCTGTACAGGTGTGGGACGTCAGTAGTGGTGTACCTGTACAGGTGCAGGACGTCAATAGTGGTGTACCTGTACAGGTGTAGCACGTCAGTAGTGGTGTATCTGTACAGGTGTAGCACGTCAGTAGTGGTGTACCTGTACAGGTGTAGCACGTCCGTAGTGGTGTACCTGTACAGGTGTGGGACGTCAGTAGTGGTGTACCTGTACAGGTGTAGGACGTCAGTAGTGGTGTACCTGTACAGGTGCAGGACGTCAGTAGTGGTGTACCTGTACAGGTGTAGGACGTCAGTAGTAGTGTACTGTACCTGTACAGGTGTAGCACGTCAGCAGTGGTGTATCTGTACAGGTGTAGCACGTCAGTAGTGGTGTACCTGTACAGGTGTAGGACGTCAGTAGTGGTGTACCTGTACAGGTGTAGGACGTCAGTAGTGGTGTATCTGTACAGGTGTAGGACGTCAGTAGTGGTGTACCTGTACAGGTGTAGGACGTCAGTAGTGGTGTATCTGTACAGGTGTAGGACGTCAGTAGTGGTGTACCTGTACAGGTGCAGGACGTCAATGGTGGTGTACCTGTACAGGTGTAAGACGTCAGTGGTAGGGTACCTGTACAGGTGTGAGACGTCAGTAGTGGTGTACCTGTACAGGTGTGGGACGTCAGTAGTGGTGTACCTGTACAGGTGTAGGACGTCAGTAGTGGTGTATCTGTATAGGTGTAGGACGTCAGTAGTGGTGTACCTGTACAGGTGTAGGACGTCAGTAGTGGTGTACCTGTACAGGTGTGGGACGTCAGTAGTGGTGTACCTGTACAGGTGTAGCACGTCAGTAGTGGTGTACCTGTACAGGTGTAGCACGTCAGTAGTGGTGTATCTGTACAGTTGTAGCACGTCAGTAGTGGTGTACCTGTACAGGTGTAGGACGTCAGTAGTGGTGTACCTGTACAGGTGTAGGACGTCAGTAGTGGTGTACCTGTACAGGTGTAGGACGTCAATGGTGGTGTACCTGTACAGGTGTAAGACGTCAGTGGTGGTGTACCTGTACAGGTGTTAGACGTCAGTAGTGGTGTACCTGTACAGGTGTAGCACGTCAGTAGTGGTGTACCTGTACAGGTGTAGCACGTCAGTAGCGGTGTATCTGTACAGTTGTAGCACGTCAGTAGTGGTGTACCTGTACAGGTGTAGGACGTCAGTAGTGGTGTACCTGTACAGGTGTAGGACGTCAGTAGTGGTGTACCTGTACAGGTGTAGGACGTCAATGGTGGTGTACCTGTACAGGTGTAAGACGTCAGTGGTGGTGTACCTGTACAGGTGTTAGACGTCAGTAGTGGTGTACCTGTACAGGTGTGGGACGTCAGTAGTGGTGTACCTGTACAGGTGTAGGACGTCAGTAGTGGTGTATCTGTACAGGTGTAGCACGTCAGTAGTGGTGTACCTGTACAGGTGTAGGACGTCAGTAGTGGTGTACCTGTACAGGTGTAGGACGTCAGTAGTGGTGTACCTGTACAGGTGTGACACGTCAGTAGTGGTGTACCTGTACAGGTGTAGGACGTCAGTAGTGGTGTATCTGTACAGGTGTAGGACGTCAGTAGTGGTGTACCTGTACAGGTGTGGGACGTCAGTAGTGGTGTACCTGTACAGGTGTAGGACGTCAATGGTGGTGTACCTGTACAGGTGTAAGACGTCAGTGGTGGTGTACCTGTACAGGTGTGAGACGTCAGTAGTGGTGTACCTGTACAGGTGTGGGACGTCAGTAGTGGTGTACTTGTACAGGTGTAGGACGTCAGTAGTGGTGTATCTGTATAGGTGTAGCACGTCAGTAGTGGTGTACCTGTACAGGTGTAGGACGTCAGTAGTGGTGTACCTGTACAGGTGTGGGACGTCAGTAGTGGTGTACCTGTACAGGTGTAGCACGTCAGTAGTGGTGTACCTGTACAGGTGTAGCACGTCAGTAGTGGTGTATCTGTACAGTTGTAGCACGTCAGTAGTGGTGTACCTGTACAGGTGTAGGACGTCAGTAGTGGTGTACCTGTACAGGTGTAGGACGTCAGTAGTGGTGTACCTGTACAGGTGTAGGACGTCAATGGTGGTGTACCTGTACAGGTGTAAGACGTCAGTGGTGGTGTACCTGTACAGGTGTTAGACGTCAGTAGTGGTGTACCTGTACAGGTGTGGGACGTCAGTAGTGGTGTACCTGTACAGGTGTAGGACGTCAGTAGTGGTGTATCTGTACAGGTGTAGCACGTCAGTAGTGGTGTACCTGTACAGGTGTAGGACGTCAGTAGTGGTGTACCTGTACAGGTGTAGGACGTCAGTAGTGGTGTACCTGTACAGGTGTGACACGTCAGTAGTGGTGTACCTGTACAGGTGTAGGACGTCAGTAGTGGTGTATCTGTACAGGTGTAGGACGTCAGTAGTGGTGTACCTGTACAGGTGTGGGACGTCAGTAGTGGTGTACCTGTACAGGTGTGGGACGTCAGTAGTGGTATACCTGTACAGGTGTGGGACGTCAGTAGTGGTGTACCTGTACAGGTGTGGGACGTCAGTAGTGGTGTACCTGTACAGGTGTGGGACGTCAATAGTGGTGTACCTGTACAGGTGCAGGACGTCAATAGTGGTGTACCTGTACAGGTGTAGCACGTCAGTAGTGGTGTATCTGTACAGGTGTAGCACGTCAGTAGTGGTGTACCTGTACAGGTGTAGCACGTCCGTAGTGGTGTACCTGTGCAGGTGTGGGACGTCAGTAGTGGTGTACCTGTACAGGTGTAGGACGTCAGTAGTGGTGTACCTGTACAGGTGCAGGACGTCAGTAGTGGTGTACCTGTACAGGTGTAGCACGTCAGTAGTGGTGTATCTGTACAGGTGTAGCACGTCAGTAGTGGTGTACCTGTACAGGTGTAGCACGTCCGTAGTGGTGTACCTGTGCAGGTGTGGGACGTCAGTAGTGGTGTACCTGTACAGGTGTAGGACGTCAGTAGTGGTGTACCTGTACAGGTGTAGCACGTCAGTAGTGGTGTACCTGTACAGGTGTAGGACGTCAGTAGTGGTGTACCTGTACAGGTGTGTGACGTCAGTAGTGGTGTACCTGTACATGTGTGTGACGTCAGTAGTGGTGTACCTGTACAGGTGTGGGACGTCAGTAGTGGTGTACCTGTACAGGTGTAGTACGTCAGTAGTGGTGTACCTGTACAGGTGTGGGACGTTAGTAGTGGTGTACCTGTACATGTGTGACACGTCAGTGGTGGTATACCTGTACAGGTGTGGGACGTCAGTAGTGTTGTACCTGTACAGGTATAGGACGTCAGTAGTGGTGTACCTGTACAGGTGTGACACGTCAGTAGTGGTGTACCTGTACAGGTGTAGGACGTCAGTAGTGGTGTACCTGTACAGGTATAGGACGTCAGTAGTGGTGTACCTGTACAGGTGTGGGACGTCAGTAGTGGTGTACCTGTACAGGTGTAGGACGTCAGTAGTGGTGTACCTGTACAGGTGTAGGACGTCAGTAGTGGTGTACCTGTACAGGTGAGGGACGTCAGTAGTGGTGTACCTGTACAGGTGTGACACGTCAGTAGTGGTGTACCTGTACAGGTGTGGGACGTCAGTAGTGGTGTACCTGTACAGGTGTGGGACGTCAGTAGTGATTTACCTGTACAGGTGTGACACGTCAGTAGTGGTGTACCTGTACAGGTGTTGGACGTCAGTAGTGGTGTACCTGTACAGGTGTAGGACGTCAGTAGTGGTTTACCTGTACATGTGTGACACGTCAGTGGTGGTGTACCTGTACAGGTGTAGGACGTCAGTAGTGGTGTACCTGTACAGGTGTTGGACGTCAGTAGTGGTGTACCTGTACAGGTGTAGGACGTCAGTAGTGGTGTACCTGTACAGGTGTTGGACGTCAGTAGTGGTGTACCTGTACAGGTGTAGGACGTCAGTAGTGGTGTACCTGTACAGGTGTTAGACGTCAGTAGTGGTGTACCTGTACAGGTGTGGGACGTCAGTAGTGGTGTACCTGTACAGGTGTAGCACGTCAGTAGTGGTGTACCTGTACAGGTGTAGCACGTCAGTAGTGGTGTATCTGTACAGTTGTAGCACGTCAGTAGTGGTGTACCTGTACAGGTGTAGGACGTCAGTAGTGGTGTACCTGTACAGGTGTAGGACGTCAGTAGTGGTGTACCTGTACAGGTGTAGGACGTCAATGGTGGTGTACCTGTACAGGTGTAAGACGTCAGTGGTGGTGTACCTGTACAGGTGTTAGACGTCAGTAGTGGTGTACCTGTACAGGTGTAGCACGTCAGTAGTGGTGTACCTGTACAGGTGTAGCACGTCAGTAGTGGTGTATCTGTACAGTTGTAGCACGTCAGTAGTGGTGTACCTGTACAGGTGTAGGACGTCAGTAGTGGTGTACCTGTACAGGTGTAGGACGTCAGTAGTGGTGTACCTGTACAGGTGTAGGACGTCAATGGTGGTGTACCTGTACAGGTGTAAGACGTCAGTGGTGGTGTACCTGTACAGGTGTTAGACGTCAGTAGTGGTGTACCTGTACAGGTGTGGGACGTCAGTAGTGGTGTACCTGTACAGGTGTAGGACGTCAGTAGTGGTGTATCTGTACAGGTGTAGCACGTCAGTAGTGGTGTACCTGTACAGGTGTAGGACGTCAGTAGTGGTGTACCTGTACAGGTGTAGGACGTCAGTAGTGGTGTACCTGTACAGGTGTGACACGTCAGTAGTGGTGTACCTGTACAGGTGTAGGACGTCAGTAGTGGTGTATCTGTACAGGTGTAGGACGTCAGTAGTGGTGTACCTGTACAGGTGTGGGACGTCAGTAGTGGTGTACCTGTACAGGTGTAGGACGTCAATGGTGGTGTACCTGTACAGGTGTAAGACGTCAGTGGTGGTGTACCTGTACAGGTGTGAGACGTCAGTAGTGGTGTACCTGTACAGGTGTGGGACGTCAGTAGTGGTGTACTTGTACAGGGGTAGGACGTCAGTAGTGGTGTATCTGTATAGGTGTAGCACGTCAGTAGTGGTGTACCTGTACAGGTGTAGGACGTCAGTAGTGGTGTACCTGTACAGGTGTGGGACGTCAGTAGTGGTGTACCTGTACAGGTGTAGCACGTCAGTAGTGGTGTACCTGTACAGGTGTAGCACGTCAGTAGTGGTGTATCTGTACAGTTGTAGCACGTCAGTAGTGGTGTACCTGTACAGGTGTAGGACGTCAGTAGTGGTGTACCTGTACAGGTGTAGGACGTCAGTAGTGGTGTACCTGTACAGGTGTAGGACGTCAATGGTGGTGTACCTGTACAGGTGTAAGACGTCAGTGGTGGTGTACCTGTACAGGTGTTAGACGTCAGTAGTGGTGTACCTGTACAGGTGTGGGACGTCAGTAGTGGTGTACCTGTACAGGTGTAGGACGTCAGTAGTGGTGTATCTGTACAGGTGTAGGGCGTCAGTAGTGGTGTACCTGTACAGGTGTAGGACGTCAGTAGTGGTGTACCTGTACAGGTGTAGGACGTCAGTAGTGGTGTACCTGTACAGGTGTGACACGTCAGTAGTGGTGTACCTGTACAGGTGTAGGACGTCAGTAGTGGTGTATCTGTACAGGTGTAGGACGTCAGTAGTGGTGTACCTCTACAGGTGTGGGACGTCAGTAGTGGTGTACCTGTACAGGTGTGGGACGTCAGTAGTGGTATACCTGTACAGGTGTGGGACGTCAGTAGTGGTGTACCTGTACAGGTGTGGGACGTCAGTAGTGGTGTACCTGTACAGGTGTGGGACGTCAATAGTGGTGTACCTGTACAGGTGCAGGACGTCAATAGTGGTGTACCTGTACAGGTGTAGCACGTCAGTAGTGGTGTATCTGTACAGGTGTAGCACGTCAGTAGTGGTGTACCTGTACAGGTGTAGCACGTCCGTAGTGGTGTACCTGTGCAGGTGTGGGACGTCAGTAGTGGTGTACCTGTACAGGTGTAGGACGTCAGTAGTGGTGTACCTGTACAGGTGCAGGACGTCAGTAGTGGTGTACCTGTACAGGTGTAGCACGTCAGTAGTAGTGTATCTGTACAGGTGTAGCACGTCAGTAGTGGTGTACCTGTACAGGTGTAGCACGTCCGTAGTGGTGTACCTGTGCTGGTGTGGGACGTCAGTAGTGGTGTACCTGTACAGGTGTAGGACGTCAGTAGTGGTGTACCTGTACAGGTGTAGCACGTCAGTAGTGGTGTACCTGTACAGGTGTAGGACGTCAGTAGTGGTGTACCTGTACAGGTGTGTGACGTCAGTAGTGGTGTACCTGTACATGTGTGTGACGTCAGTAGTGGTGTACCTGTACAGGTGTGGGACGTCAGTAGTGGTGTACCTGTACAGGTGTAGTACGTCAGTAGTGGTGTACCTGTACAGGTGTGGGACGTTAGTAGTGGTGTACCTGTACATGTGTGACACGTCAGTGGTGGTATACCTGTACAGGTGTGGGACGTCAGTAGTGTTGTACCTGTACAGGTATAGGACGTCAGTAGTGGTGTACCTGTACAGGTGTGACACGTCAGTAGTGGTGTACCTGTACAGGTGTAGGACGTCAGTAGTGGTGTACCTGTACAGGTATAGGACGTCAGTAGTGGTGTACCTGTACAGGTGTGGGACGTCAGTAGTGGTGTACCTGTACAGGTGTAGGACGTCAGTAGTGGTGTACCTGTACAGGTGTAGGACGTCAGTAGTGGTGTACCTGTACAGGTGAGGGACGTCAGTAGTGGTGTACCTGTACAGGTGTGGGACGTCAGTAGTGGTGTACCTGTACAGGTGTGGGACGTCAGTAGTGGTGTACCTGTACAGGTGTGGGACGTCAGTAGTGATTTACCTGTACAGGTGTGACACGTCAGTAGTGGTGTACCTGTACAGGTGTTGGACGTCAGTAGTGGTGTACCTGTACAGGTGTAGGACGTCAGTAGTGGTTTACCTGTACATGTGTGACACGTCAGTGGTGGTGTACCTGTACAGGTGTAGGACGTCAGTAGTGGTGTACCTGTACAGGTGTTGGACGTCAGTAGTGGTGTACCTGTACAGGTGTAGGACGTCAGTAGTGGTGTACCTGTACAGGTGTTGGACGTCAGTAGTGGTGTACCTGTACAGGTGTAGGACGTCAGTAGTGGTGTACCTGTACAGGTGTTGGACGTCAGTAGTGGTGTACCTGTACAGGTGTGGGACGTCAGTAGTGGTTTACCTGTACATTAGCGGCTACATGACATCATTGTTAGGTAGCCAGTGTTAACGTTACTATATCTCCATTGTGAGGCGACTTATGTGTCAGTGAATGTTGATACATTCATATTATCAAAGACACAAATAGCCAACATGATTTCCACCTGTTCAAAAACACTTGAAAATGGCCAGTGGACTTTGAAAAGGTCAAGATGTGTTTGAGAGGAAGTTATGGTAAGGGATGGACTCTTATCGCACTTGGGATAGATCCATCCGGGCACTCGAGGTAGGACCAGGTGATAACTTAGGTAAACAGTGATTAAACTCGCACACAAAGTTGATACCTATAGTGATTATTGGATTACAGTGCCACTCTGAAAGTGATCAGAGTGACTGATAGACAGATTGGTACACTAGCACGGGGTCGGATAGATACACTGACTTTGTCCAAGTGGTCATCTTATACAGTACAACTTTACTGTGTTATTGACGGAGGTAGCCAACAGTAGTTATATTTACAGCGTCCTTTCATGCTCTAGCAGACTTTGCCCTGCCTGAGAGTTAAGATGACAGTTTATCGATGTTTTAATTCAGTCTCCACTGAAGGACAATGCTATCTCTATTTAGCTGAAATGTTGTAGTATATTGATTGATTTTAGGTACAATACCAGCTGGAGTGAAGAATGATTTTTTTTCCCTGTAAATCTATTTTCAAATAATCACTAGTATCACGACTTTGATCTAATTCCGGGCTGGTATTTATGAAAGACTTTTATGTCTTTTTTTATTTCTGTTAAATATTACAGCTGTCTCTTTTTTTTATAAATATTTGTGAAATACTAGTGTTGAAATAAAAAAATCTGCTCTTTCAACAATTAACTGAGAATCATTATTTCAATATTAGTGCTACATTTTAAACTCCAGCGATGAGAGGTCATTTTTATGAAAACGATTGAGTTTAGATAGTTGTGACGGGACCACCTACACAAGCACTTTTACACAATGTTTCTTTATATGTAGACTACATTGATTTAAAATGAGTCTTTGTTGTCAATACGTCATTACTCATGGTTATCTTAACGTTTCTGGTGAATCACTTAAACATTCTCAAAAAATCGAATGAAGCTGTTTAGCCATTATACAGATGTCAAAACATTAAAAAAACAACTGTTTCTTCTTATTTAATTCAATTTGAAGTACAACTACTCATGTTTTGTTTATTTGCGGTGAAGTTACCACAGGACAATGACTTTGTACTATGACGGACGAAGCCTTATCAATTAAAACACCAACTCCAGAAAAAAACTTTGATGACATGTGAAGAAAGAATTCGGTGTCAGAGTGATTTTTGTTTTACTGTAGATACGGAACCTGACAAGGTAGACACAATGTATTGTCTGAAGCCGACTTTGTTAGATCCTCCAGATTACTGCTACACGACAGAGGAACATTTCAGTTTTTTATCCCTTTAAATGCTACTGTTACACATGCTTTGTCGCCCATCTGCAATCTTGAGTGGGATCAGACAGTCCTGCCGAAGGGACCAGTAGCACGCCGAAAATTAGGGACTAAACGGCCCTACCGAAGATCAGGAACCAGACAGCCCCTTCTAGTATCAAAGACCCCTACCTACCTTAGGACCCATGGTGGGAGAAGTACCTCAGGACCCAGGGTGGGACCAGCACCTCATGACCCAGGGTGGGACCAGTACCTCATCATTACCTCAGGACCCAGGGTGGGACCAGTACCTCAGGACCCAGGGTGGGACAAGTACCTCAGGACCCAGGGTGGGACAAGTACCTTAGGACCCAGGGTAGGACCAGTACCTTAGGACCCAGGGTAGGACCATTACCTCAGGACCCAGGGTGGGACATGTACCTTAGGACCCAGGGTGGGACCACTACCTCATGACCTAGGATGGGATATCTACCTCAGGACCCATGGTAAGACCCCTACCCCAGGACCAGAGTGGGATCTGCATCACAGGAATTAGGGTGGGACCTCTACCTTTAGACCCGGGGTGTGACCCTAAAAGTATATTTTATCAGAAAGAACAAGGATCAAATCCTGTTTATTGATGGAAAAGTTTTGTCTATTTTCGACTTTGCGTTGTTAATAGTCTTAGACGAATTTTCGCTTCTTGGTTGTTTCTGATCACGGTCTATATAATGTTAACATACTCGGCTGATAAGAGGGACACTGCAACCGTTAAGATTGGTAACAAATAGGGACAAACTTAGATCACTGCTGCTTCGCTGACATTTACAACCCTGTTTGATTTACGACGCTGACATGGAGTAATCATACGTATTTCAAAGGGCGGCAGTGAAACCTGCATCAAATCACTGGCGGAATAGCTCAGCTTTTTTCCTAATTAATTATTGATTATTAAAGAAACAATGAGTTGAATTGTATCCAAGTTAAGTCGTAAATCACACTGATGTGTTGGCAGGTATAGAGGACACATGCACACCACATCTGTTGCGCTGTGTGAGGATGTATACACTATCAACCGCGGGCACGCTATCGCCGCTCCCCATCAAACATCTTAACTCGACTGACTGACATGTTTCTTTGTTTGACATTTTTATGTGTTTGTAAACTTTTAATCTAAATTGTTTAAAGATAATGTGTCCATGTAAAGAGACAAAGTGAAATAAAAAAAATGTATATACATGTATAAACATTGCCCTTTGGTGATTTCCTGAATTAGTCTTTCCGGATGGTCTGGTTTAGATTCGTATAAAGTTTTCAAATAAGCTATAAAATCGTGTGGTTAAAATGTAGTGTCATGGCTATACATCAAGAAATGTTGCATCTATATACCAGATACAGAATGAGTATGCTAGTATTTGTCGATATCGGAGATTATAAGACTCTTTCATATGCGTGTATGTAGGATAGGGATATTCCACCCGAGAGGTCACAAAATGTGGTGAAACCCGAGGCTTGCCGAGGGTTTTACCACCTTTTGTGATCCCGAGGGTGGAATATTCCTATCCTACATACACACATAATGAAAGAGTCTTTTTCTCTCATATCAACTACCTGAATAAGCTCAAAACCCATGAAAATATGTTTAAACAGGCTGCCATTTTGAAATCTCAACTTTTTCCTTGAGCTTTTTTGACGAAAACGAATTAGACAGCGAGTTTAAGCATACGCTATATTTGCAAACAACGTTTGCGCAGAAAAATTAATCTCCTCTTCCTATTGTTTATGGTTAAAATTTTATGAAAGGGTTTAGTTTCATCACGCCGTCTTTTTCTCTTTCCGGCATCAGAGTTTACCGTATTCGTGACGTCACGTCATTGTTGAGCCATTGTGACGTCACGTCGCGTGATATGCTATGTAAGATAGATTTTTCTTACATAGCTTTCTTACATGGGCAAACCCTATCCAACATGGCGAGATATGAGAGAAAATGGTGTAGTATAGTGGCACTCTAATGGGGCTCTAGAAGACGGGTGTTGTCAATGCATGCTGCTCATAACACTTCCCGAGTAAGGCGAGCTCCATTAACAGAAGGCAGTACATGATTCAGTATACATGTCTTATCACATGACTAGCCTTGTTATACAGCGAATATACCCATGTCATGTTTTTTTTCATATTGCACATGTGTAATATGGCCCATCAGTCCTGTGATTAACTGTACGTTTTGATTGTTCTTAATGTGACGTCATGCCGAGAACATTTACATGACGTCATTTACTTCCGCACTGGAATCAAAATGGCGGCGTGGTATTTAATTATTACAAATTTTGATAACGTGATAAAAAAAAATAGTTTTTATTCGTTTACATTTCAAATGAGTTTTATTAAACTCGTCACTAATTTTTCAATTAAGCTCGTCCGATACTCACTAAATTGAAAATTCTTACGACTCGTTTCATAAATCCCATAAGGAACGGAAACTCAACCCAGCTCCTCTATACCAAGGAGGTGTGATTTAGTAGGGTAGGCGATGTAATAGAATGTAATCTCGTGTGATCAACTTGAAAGGTGACAGAAAAGTAGCCGCGCAGGTGACCCTACATCAGGTACCCTCCATTAGAGGTGAGGAGAGTTATTGGAGCTACCTCCACCCATAGGTAGTCGGTACGTGTCAGGGCGACTAGAAAATACCGACTCTTTATAAATTACTGTTACAGTTAAACCGTGCGTTGGTTACCGATATAATTCACCTCATCTGGTAAATAACAGGAAATATACTAACGGGCCAACTGTACAGAGTTGTGTGGATAAATGGCTAGTGTGGTCAGTGGTTCAACAAATATATCCGGGAAATTTATAATTTTGTTTTGACAGTATAAAACTATTATTTCGTGCAACTTCATGTTTGTCCAAATAAACATCGTCATCATGATAATAAAAAAAATGGGACATTTTGGCAAATTCTGAAAACATAATATTTGTCATCCGAGTATATTGCGTATGTTGATACTTACTTTGCCTTGGTTGCACCCATTCATTGTAACACGTCAGCTAGATATGATTTGTTAATTTATTTGCTGTTTGTCCTATTTTACGCTGCTGTGTAATTTGTGTGGCGGTAATACGTACACTTCCTAACAAAGCTATCAGTAAGAAAGTCTACTGGTAATACTTTTTATTTCAAAGCAGGACGTCAGGGTTGGTGAAGGTTAGGAACAAATTACGTAAATATCTTAACAACCTATAGATTTATGTGACAGCCGGGTTAGAAGTGAAGACTTTAGGGATTGTACCGAGCGCGGACACCAGGTAATATATCCGGTTCATAAAGACCTGTGGTTTCCAACAGTAAGTCTGTCCAAATACGTGTTACACAGAAAGTATGGCGACAGTCGAAACAAAATAACGGAGAGACTGTCCATTAACGTGTTACACAGAAAGTATGGCGACAGTCGAAACAAAACAACGGAGAGACTTCCAAATACGTGTTACACAGAAAGTATGACGACAGTCGAAACAAAACAACGGAGAGACTGTCCATATACGTGTTACACAGAAAGTATGACGACAGTCGAAACAAAACAACGGAGAGACTGTCCATATACGTGTTACACAGAAAGTATGGCGACAGTCGAAACAAAATAACGGAGAGTCTGTCCATTAACGTGTTACACAGAAAGTATGGCGACAGTCGAAACAAAACAACGGAGAGTCTGTCCATATACGTGTTACACAGAAAGTATGGCGACAGTCGAAACAAAACAACGGAGAGACTGTCCATATACGTGTTACACAGAAAGTATGGCGACAGTCGAAACAAAACAACGGAGAGTCTGTCCAAATACGTGTTACACAGAAAGTATGGCGACAGTCGAAACAAAATAACGGAGAGTCTGTCCATATACGTGTTACACAGAAAGTATGGCGACAGTCGAAACAAAATAACGGAGAGTCTGTCCCTATACGTGTTACACAGAAAGTATGGCGACAGTCGAAACAAAATAACGGAGAGTCTGTCCCTATACGTGTTACACAGAAAGTATGGCGACAGTCGAAACAAAATAACGGAGAGACTGTCCATATACGTGTTACACAGAAAGTATGGCGACAGTCGAAACAAAACAACGGAGAGTCTGTCCATATACGTGTTACACAGAAAGTATGGCGACAGTCGAAACAAAACAACGGAGAGACTGTCCATATACGTGTTACACAGAAAGTATGGCGACAGTCGAAACAAAACAACGGAGAGTCTGTCCAAATACGTGTTACACAGAAAGTATGGCGACAGTCGAAACAAAATAACGGAGAGTCTGTCCATATACGTGTTACACAGAAAGTATGGCGACAGTCGAAACAAAATAACGGAGAGTCTGTCCCTATACGTGTTACACAGAAAGTATGGCGACAGTCGAAACAAAATAACGGAGAGTCTGTCCATATACGTGTTACACAGAACGTATGGCGACAGTCGAAACAAAATAATGGAGAGAGTGTGTGTAGGGTCAACATTTCTGAACAATGAACAAAAATAAAACCATTAATCAAGACCACCCTTTTTGCAAACCAAATTGATCCATTTTGATCTTGCAATTGCAAAATTCGTTGGCGGGACGCTCTCCCCAAGTCAAGATTATGTTGGCCATCGGGATGGCCTTTCCAAGATCCTTACAAAGTCTTCTTTGATTTCATAATCAGAGAATGGTCACCCATGGAACAAGTAAGCAACCCATGGACAAACCGGTGTCCAGTCTTATTTTTTTCTGCCAGTGAGACCTGAGGTAGGGGTCGCTACCTAATACGACCTTGTTAACTTTTAACTTGTATGACCTTGACATCGACATAATTTCAAAGCAGACGCAGGCATTCTTTTATAATTGACCTTTCACGGGAAGTATTTTGGCTATTTCCATCACAGACAGTGATCAATCATTAAGGATGCACTCTTTTAGACAAGACATTGTCTCGAAGTCTACGTCTAGAATCGGGCTACCTTCGCACCCCTCGCTCGTGCTTGTTATGTCAGTCTCGATCAGTAAGTACAATTCTTACGTTATGGGGAACAAGACGAAACAAAACTTCTGTTCGTGGCCGCGGTAGCCGAGTGGTGAAGGTGTCCCGACAATCTACCACTAGCCCTCCACCTCTGGGCCGCGATGGCAGAGTGGTTAACGTGTCCCGATAATCTACCACTAGCCCTCCACCTCTGGGCCACGGTGGCAGAGTGGTTAAGGTGTCCCGATAATCTACCACTAGCCCTCCACCTCTGGGCCACGGTGGCAGAGTGGTTAAAGTGTCCCGACATTCTACCACTAACCTTCCACCTCTGGGCCGCGGTAGCCGAGTGGTGAAGGTGTCCCGACAATCTACCACTAACCCTCCACCTCTGGGCCACAGTGGCAGAGTGGTTAAGGTGTCCCGACATTCTACCACTAACCCTCCAACTCTGGGCCACGGTGGCAGAGTGGTTAAGGTGTCCCGACATTCTACCACTAACCCTCCACCTCTGGGCCACGATGGCCGAGTGGTTAAGGTGTCCGGACATTCTACCACTAACCCTCCACCTCTGGGCCGCGGTAGCCGAGTGGTTAAGGTGTCCCGACATTCTACCACTAACCCTCCACCTCTGGGTTGTGAGTTCGAAACCCACGTGGGGCAGTTGCCAGGTACTGACCGTAGGTCGGTAGTTTTTTCTCCGGGTACTCCGGCTTTCCTCCACCTCTAAAACCTGACACGTCTTTAAATGACCCATGCTGTAAGTATGGGACGTGAAACAAAATAAACCAAACCAAATGCTCGTAAGGATAAGATATCTCGTTTATGTGCACTGACATAGCAAACATCGCCGAGGTATTTGCGCCTTTAAATGAACCAGGTTTACCTTCTTGCGGTACTTTTCTCGGAACAGCCACGTTTTTACGAATTGATCTAATCTTTACAACGACCAAAAACATGACAGTACGAGATCTTTAGAAGACAGTTTGTACGACCGAGTTACGTAATACGTCCTATGATAACCGCTCAGTCAGTTTTGTCGATATCTCTGTAAATACCCTTGAACTATTAGAACGCGAATTTTTCATCCTACTCATACTTATTTGATCTCACATAATTATTTTCGTACATTCACGCCATAACAAAGAAACTTGACAAGAATCGACAAGTGTAGTCACACGCGCACTTATATCAATTATATATTTAGATGGTTTTTTTTTTTATTTTATTGGACTTGGTTATTATCCCATATACCCGGCAGTGCCGACAAAGGTACAATCCAGAGCTTTGTTACTATGACAATGTGTATTCACTAATACGCTGATGACACAGCTGCGGCTAGAAGGAACTTGTCTGGTGACGAATTCTTTTCAGGTGTCATTTATACATTTGTCTTGACATTGTTCGGGGTCAGACTCCGAAACTCTGTGAAATGGCGTTTTATTTAATTTACTGGAGTAACCGTCCATAACCGACGGGGCAAAAGCGATTTTTGTTTGAACATGTCTACTTTTTACATATACCATCAATATGCTAAATATGTCGATAAATACGAACGGGACAATTAAACGTCAACATGGTAGGACGTCTCAATGAGTAGGTCACTTCTAACAAAGCTGCAGACTCTCTTGGCGCGTCAACAGTCATCTGAAAAGAAAAGAATTAACATTTTATGACGGTTACATAGAATTTACCGTTACTGATAACATATTCGGTTCTTTTATTTTGCTTCTTTGATTTAAAAGGTGATTAGGACATTGGTGTCAGTTTCCAACGCTGTGACGTCAGTGCCACTCCATCCTCGTCCTTTGTGTTAGATGGTGATACACAATATCGGATCTACTGGTGAAATATCATGTCCTCTGTCAAGTCTTACGTTTATATCTAGGCCCAGATGACCATCAGATCTTGATCGACGGATATCAATCGGATGTGACCCCAGAGGTTAATCCCCAGCTCTTTGTCTTACGTGATGCCGTTGAAAACCGCTTTCACTTATATGTACTTCAACACAAATAATTTGATCAATGCATTTTGAAGCAGCTAAAATGTAGCAGGGGTTTGAAAAAGCCGGACATTGCCATCTTCGATATCAAGGGGTTACGCTCACCTATATGCTTTTCACACGTTCTGAGAGCGTAGGTGAGCGTAACCCCTTGATATCGAGTATGAGACTAGTCATGTGACTACGACCCTTAGGTACAAAGCATGTTCTCTAATGAGGAATTTTGGTGAGCTTTGTACGCATATTTTCAATGTCTATGATCTTGATATGTCTTTGAAGTGAGAGCAAGCATAACTTGTCTGCGAATAACTGTAGTAAGAGCAAACTAATTGTCATCTCCCGAGAGGTTGATGGTGAGAGTGAACTATTGGCCATGCCTATGTGCTATATTCGCAGTTTTAAAACATTTTTGGGAATTCTTCGAGGTGAAATGTGCCCTCCCGCTGATGAAAATCAATGTGAACAAAAAAAAATTCGAGCGATAACAAATCGATCAGGGTATAGAGGGACAGGTGAGTAATACCAATATGCAATCAATAATGTGACCAGCAACGGAGGTCATCGCACAAACAGACAAACAGTTCTCCGTTTTTCCGTGCCCGTAATTTATCGAAAACAATCTTGCTGGTCTCTTCAAAAATGCTTTTAATTGCTCTTCTACAACCAATTTACTTGAATTGTATTTTGTTTTTGACTGGATAAAAAGTACCCCATGCTAAAAATGAATGGGAGTAACAATTAACTTAGCTTTATTTCGACGTAAGCAGGCACAGTGCGTACGTGTCCCAGTTTTAATTCGACGTAAGCAGACACTATGCGTACTTTTCCCGCGTTTTTACCTGTGCTGCCGTAGCAATACACCTGTGTCACATAGGTATATTATACTGTGATTTCGGTGGTGTATTGAGTGTACGAGACACTCCCGCTACCTGTGGTTACGTAGGTCAGGCGGGTGACCCACGGGAAAGTTTTATGTCGGCATCCCCTTTGAACAAACAAGCTTTGACAATACGGTATCCGTTGAAGAGGCTTGGCTGATGTATAATCCATCATCGCTTACCACTTTTCACTTTTTACCTGTATACGTTTTGTGTGGAGATAAGCTAAATGTGAATGACATGTCCTGCCGGGGTACTGAATGGGACGGCAGTTTGTCATGTCATTAAACACAGTGGTCCCCACTCCAGTGTGTACCGGAGTACTCGGGTGATACAATGACCACCCTCCGTCGTACCCCGAGTGATCTTCCTGGCTAATGATGTCACTATATCACAGTTTATAAGAAGATAATTCTGAACCATCATCACATCCAAGGTTACTCGTTTACACTTTGATTTTGCCCCCGATCAATTTACCTTTCACGCTTTTTTTTGGGAAATTCCAAAAAATCTGTAACGGAATGTCAGGTCACTGGCACACCCAATCTTTATAGGATCCGTATGTAAACCAGTATTAACAAAGCTCCTGATGAAAATCGGGTTCGTATGTTCTATTACATACCGTGTTGGCTTTGTAAAGGGAATAATAGATACACCTTCACTACAGAAAATTAATTTGTTTTCGAAGTATTATGTTCATGAGCTCTTTCTATAAAACATGTAAACGATTACTTTCTTCGTTGAATAACAATTAACCGTACTTGACTTTTTAACCTACAGCTTGTAAATAATACTCACAAGAATCATGCGATTTCTAGATTAATTGATAGCATTATAAACCGCTTCAAATTAAAACGAGTGGATATTCCAAACGGGCTGTCTGTCCCTCCCTAACAGGGGTTATCGGCAAAGGGACATCATCAAAGACCCATCAAATTCGACAACCTCAAATCGCCTATCACCGACACATTTCTTTCTAATGAGGACACGGACTGGTTAGCGGAACAACTGTACAATCAAATTAAAAATCTTGGGTTTCCCAGTCTCTAACCACATCAGCAACATTTTCTTAATTTGGCATACGAGGAGGCCGTGTATATAAGTAAGATGGACGTGTGTATATCATCTACACAAGGGTCAACCCCTATCTTATCTTAATTATCTTCTTCAAACACATTAAAACAGAACTAGTCCATAACGCATTACATATTAATTGGTTTCGTGCCTTAAAACTTATCTAACGATTACACCGCGGTAACGAGTATCTATAACAGGATATCAATGGCGGCGATCACGTGCGACACTTATTAACGTTGCTGGGGTACATATCATTCAGAGAATTTTATCAATGGCCCACAGGTAAACGTTTAGTACGATGTATGTTCCTAGGTGTGTGACAATCATGACATTACATAGTTTACCCTCCTTCTCCACAGATAAAATATTGATCGACGCGTTTGGAGGGGGACATTTGAAGTATGCGTTTCCTGTACACGAAGTCTCCTCCACGCCTTTTGTCAGAGGCTTCTCGGCAAACATTTATTTTGAAGACGGTTATAATTTGTACCCATCAGGATTTTAATTTTATACAAATACGGTACTTGATACGCTGAGGACTGTCCCATAGAATGTGTAGAATATAACGGGACACGAATTAACACTCCCGAAAATGGAGAGTTGGCATCTCTCTAATCACACACGTATTCAAACAAGAAGGCTTTTTTCGCCTGTTCGACAATAATTTGAGACACTGCTTGTGTATGTCTGTAATATAGTAGGAGTTTACCGGTTGTAGTGGAAATAAAAGGAAATATCTGTGACGGTTTCTGTTCCAATAAAAACCGATTGAAATACAACTCCTCATTATAATATCGTATTGTACGTTAGTACATCGTGTAATGAAGGGTTGTATTTTAATACGATTGGCTCAGCAGAGTATCGACATTACCGTTTATGTTTCTTAATTGGTGACGTATCAATGGCAAGCCATCTGGCTGTTTTCTCCCTGTATGTAACATTACCTCTCTGACAAGGTCATACCCGTCTTTCAGGGTCATCGTTATAAAACGCTGAAACAAACAATATGATTTGTGGTTGACATATGGTTTAGACACACTACAGTCCTATCCCCAGCCATGGTCGTTAAGATAGCATTGTAATTATTACCAGTAATGAGAAATGCGATGTGGAACAGACCTTTTTTCCCAAGATGTCACATTTGAGATAGCAGCCATTTTCTAAGAATTCAAGAAGACTGCCTTTTTCTAAATTTCAAGTGGCAGCCATCTTGGTCTTTGCTGTACGATGTCCCCACGTAAGCTGGTGAACCTGAGAAGATCCTGAGATCTTGGTCTCTGCTGTACGATGTCCCCACGTAAGCTGGTGAACCTGAGAAGATCCTGAGATCTTGGTCTCTGCTGTAAGATGTCCCCATGTAATCTGGTGAACCTGAGAAGATCCTGAGATCTTGGTCTTTGCTGAACGATGTCCGCACGTAAGCTGGTGAACCCGAGGCGATCCTGAGATCTTGGTCTTTGCTGTACGATGTCCCCACGTAAGCTGGTGAACCTGAGAAGATTCTGAGATCTTGGTATCTGCTGTACGATGTCCCCACGTAAGGTGGTGAACCTGAGAAGATTCTGAGATCTTGGTCTTTGCTGTACGATGTCCCCACGTAAGCTGGTGAACCTGAGGAGATCCTGAGAGTTTGGTCTTTGCTGTACGATGTCCGCACGTAAGCTGGTGAACCTGAGACGATTCTGAGATCTTGGTCTTTGCTGTACAATGTCCCCACGTAAGCTGGTGAACCTGAGGAGATCCTGAGATCTTGGTCTCTGCTGTACGATGTCCCCACGTAATCTGGTGAACCTGAGGCGATCCTGAGATCTTGGTCTTTGCTGTACGATGTCCCCACGTAAGCTGGTGAACCCGAGGAGATCCTGAGATCTTGGTCTTTGCTGTACGATGTCCCCACGTAAGCTGGTGAGCCTGAGAAGATTCTGAGATCTTGGTCTTTGCTGTACGATGTCCCCACGTAAGCTGGTGAACCTGAGAAGATTCCGAGATCTTGGTCTTTGCTGTACGATGTCCCCACGTAAGCTGGTGAGCCTGAGGTTCGTCAGACGATTGATGGTTACCAAACACCATTAAAGCCAGATTCTATAGAGACCTGTTTAAAATGACAAAAACTCAAATTGAATTGTTCTGATGTGTGTATGTTTTAAAACTTGATGATCGAGTTTTAAAATGGTCATGGATTGTGTATCTGGACTGACGTATTGATTTTGACGACGTTATCATAATAGGAAATTGCAATCATCTAGGATCTTTGAAAATTGGCTACGATCTTCAATGAAGCATCTTTGGTGGAGTGGGGGATGTACACATATGTCTCTGTAATATCTGTATGAATTGATTGACCTCCTGTTACACACACATTGTGTGTCTGGAGTGTAAGAAATAAACTTGAAACTTGGTAATAAGTAACTACCGGATACAGTTTCAGTCTACAGTTTTGTGTTTTATTTTATTAAAATAATAATGGAATAATAATGGTTTATAATGGAGCTAATACCATTTTACTTCTGTAACTTATAATCGTTTAGCTCACTTGATCATTGGGTGGGGGCAAAACAAATTTCTTACTCGGACATTAATGATATACCCAACCTACAACCCGATGAATGACCGTGTCACGGTTTTCGAGATTTCACCGGGGTCTGGTCATACCCTTTGAGACTTACACTTTGAAATAGTATAGATGCCGCCCTATAACCATGTATACCGTTGCCAAGCATCAACACATACTTTACACAGCTAGGGTAACATAATTAACATGGGTTACGTTCGTTCTGTACCATAACTTTGAAAGGAGTGAGATCCCGAACTAATAACCATAATAAGCTGGAGTGAAGATCGTGATGTACAATAAAGGCCATTTGAGTCGTTGTTTCACAAAGATAAGTTTTATTTATAGTCGGCAAGTCAAGTACAAGAAAACAACCGAAGCTCTAATGAGTTTTTATGATCGACGTAAAATAATGCTATTAAGCCAAGATGATCATACACTATAAAATTAAAAGTGAACATATCGTCTAAATTGGGTAATATCATTCAATAAAACTTTTAGAATAGTCTTTATTTATACTTAATAACCAAATGAGTCAAAGACTCGTCTTATTTTTGGTAAAGTATGCATAAAATATACAGTATTTACAAATATAATATTTAACATAACTTCTGGCGCAAGCTTAGCTTACGCTTGATGGCGGGATAATCATGAATTTAGAAGAAATACCCAAATTATACCGTACAGGGGTTAGAATTTAACTGATATACAGGTCACTGTTACGTACAATACAGGTAAAGTGTAAAGTATGTTAATGTGAGTGACAGGTGTCAATCATCGTCGGTATCAACAGCTCGTGATCAGCGTCTACTGGGCAGGCTATAGTACTAATCCTACTACGTAATGTGATGGACAGTGGAAACTTCTGATAAGAACGTTTGTGTTTGTGCCGTCTTCTGGGGTTTAAGTTCCGTAGGTCACTCCTATCTCAGATGTCACAAAGGATAAACATGTAGATACCACAGTAAATAACGGTGTTATACCGTGTTACAGTCTAATTCCATCAGAATTCATGATAAATTTTGTTTTTCTAAACGCAAACTTCTATACATTGTAGACAGGTTATGGTCATTCAGTAGACAGCGTCTAGTTAAACGATACACTGGCCTGGTCATTATCAATTAACACGACATACTGTACATTCATGGCATAATCACAGATGTAGGGACAGTTCCACACAAATTGTCAATCCATTGACGAATGTTTTACTTACTCTTCCGGAACACCTGGTCTTATTCTCTTGTACTTTTACGAAGGTCTCCATGTAAATCGTTCCCATTTTAATTTTTTCCTCTAGTTTAATTGATTTTGAGTTTAGATTATGGTTTTGTTGACGTTTTGGTATTCTCTTGATTTTTTCTCAACGATTTTTTTCCCCCGCACATTTTTGTTTATTATAAAAATGACATGTTTTCGTGAATGTGCTGACGGTATGAACTTTTCCATTAAACAAGGTGAATAATTAGAAGAGTTATTTTGTGACCATTGTGGCATGTCCTTTTAACAGGGCATACAGCGCGCCGGGGTCAGCTAATAACGTAAGTGACTGCCAAGATACACAGCGCCATGCTGGGAGGGGTAGGGACGACCCCCTCCTCTAGCTAGGTAGTCTAGAATATATAGTCACCGAGTGACGACTCGGAGTAACAGCAAAGCCTCTATGCATGCCAACATTCGACTCGAAAGTACTCCATAATTCATGAAACGATGTTATATATTTGCAACACATGTGCCACATAGCGCTTGGGACTGCAGTGGTACTGCAGACAATGCGGAGAATGTCTGCCATCTCGGGGAGCTATGTGGATCACTGTACCACACTCCTTCATCACAATAGGCTTTGGCATCCTCCCAAACTCAAATCCAGCCACAGGACTGCTAGCTTTTTTGACCACACGAGCTTTCAAAAGACTCGATCGGTCCCTTGTTTGGAAGAAAACTCCATATTCCTCTCATTCAGTGCTTTCAATAATATCGAATTATAAATAGACCTTGTTTTCTGTTACAAAACTTGAAATGCTGCCTGTGGTCTGATGGCTGTTGGATAAGACTATTGTAGTTTGAGTTGTAACCTTCATGCAGCCCTCTTCCCAGATGGCAAGCTGCCGCCAGCTCCTCGTGCACGCGCGCTCGCGATAACATGTGCACGTCGTGGTATCATGTTTGGTGTTACCACGTGTGAGCTGCCAGTATTTGTGGTGACAAGTCGACTTGCCATTGTTCGCTGTAGGACTTTTATGTGGTGCCAGCGGATCACCACTCTTATCAGTCATAATTCCCGACTCCTTTGACATTCATAATTCAATAACAGTTATATCAGGCGTTTCATTACGATTATATTCCGACAGTTTATTACCAGAAAATGTAACATTTGTTTCAGCATTTTTAATATACTAGTATCTCAATGATTATTTCACGTCGTTGAAGATCACATTACTAAATAAAGCCTAACAGTAACGAGTACTACTGGGTAGTGTCTAGTACCCAGAGGCTGTGACAGTGGTCAGAACCCTTGATCTACGGTATTCCTTTGGTCTCAATACAACACAAGATAATGCTGTAATGCCGCCTGATTTCGTTGGATTTATCTCACTACATCTTCGTATGTTGTCTGCAGCATCAATTTACGTCGAGTGTATACAGTTCCGGTGCGTTTGTATTGTTATATTTATTGTTACATAATTTGTGCATGCACCACCCACGCTTTAAAAGAGGATGAAAGTGATTTTTAGATATTCCAAAAAAATGCAGATATGATCAAATCCGCTGCAATTAACATGGTGCCGTGTAGACTGCACGCAACTCTACCATCTGTACAACCTCCCCTATAGCCGTCAGTAACGGTTACCTGGACAATACCACACACAACTCTACCATCTGTACAACCTCCCATATAGCCGTCAGTAACGGTTACCTAGACAACACCACACACAACTCTACCATCTGTACAACCTCCCATATAGCCGTCAGTAACCGTTACCTAGACAACACCACACACAACTCTACCATCTGTACAACCTCCCATATAGCCGCCAGTAACGGTTACCCGGACAACACCACACACAACTCTTCCATCTATACAACCTCCCATATAGCCGCCAGTAACGGTTACCTGGACAACACCACACACAACCCTACCATCTGTACAACCTCCCATATAGCCGTCAGTAACCGTTACCTGGACAACACCACACACAACTCTACCATCTGTACAACCTCCCATATAGCCGCCAGTAACCGTTACCTGGACAACACCACACACAACCCTACCATCTGTACAACCTCCCATATAGTCGTCAGTAACCGTTACCTGGACAACACCACACACAACTCTACCATCTGTACAACCTCCCATATAGCCGCCAGTAACGGTTACCTAGACAACACCACACACAACTCTACCATCTGTACAACCTCCCATATAGCCGCCAGTAACGGTTACCTAGACAACACCACACACAACCCTACCATCTGTATTACCTTCCATATAGCCGTCAGTAACCGTTACCTAGACAACACCACACACAACTCTACCATCTGTACAACCTCCCATATAGCCGTCAGTAACCGTTACCTGGACAACACCACACACAACTCTACCATCTGTACAACGTTCCATATAGCCGTCAGTAACCGTTACCTGGACAACACCACACATAACTCTACCATCTGTACAACCTCCCATATAGCCGTCAGTAACGGTTACCTAGACAACACCACACACAACTCTACCATCTGTACAACCTCCCATATAGCCGCCAGTAACCGTTACCTTGACAACACCACACACAACTCTACCATCTGTACAACCTCCCATATAGCCGTCAGTAACCGTTACCTAGACAACACCACACACAACTCTACCATCTGTACAACCTCCCATATAGTCGTCAGTAACGGTTACCTAGACAACACAACACATCTCTACCATCTGTACAACCTCCCATATAGGCGTCAGTAACCGTTACCTAGACAACACCACACACAACTCTACCATCTGTACAACACATATAGCCGTCAGTAACCGTTACCTGGACAACACCACACACAACTCTACCATCTGTACAACCTCCCATATAGCCGTCAGTAACCGTTACCTAGATAACACCACACACAACTCTACCATCTGTACAACCTCCCATATAGCCGTCCGTAACCGTCACCTAGACAACACCACACACAACTCTACCATCTGTACAACCTCCCATATAGTCGTCAGTAACCGTTACCTGGACAACACCACACACAACTCTACCATCTGTACAACCTCCCATATAGCCGCCAGTAACGGTTACCTAGACAACACCACACACAACTCTACCATCTGTACAACCTCCCATATAGCCGCCAGTAACCGTTACCTTGACAACACCACACACAACTCTACCATCTGTACAACCTCCCATATAGCCGTCAGTAACCGTTACCTAGACAACACCACACACAACTCTACCATCTGTACAACACATATAGCCGTCAGTAACCGTTACCTAGACAACACCACACACAACTCTACCATCTGTACAACCTCCCATATAGTCGTCAGTAACCGTTACCTAGACAACACCACACACAACTCTACCATCTGTACAACCTCCCATATAGGCGTCAGTAACCGTTACCTAGACAACACCACACACAACCCTACCATCTGTACAACCTCCCATAGAGCCGTCAGTAACCGTTACCTGGACAACACCACACACAACTCTACCATCTGTACAACACATATAGCCGTCAGTAACCGTTACCTAGATAACACCACACACAACTCTACCATCTGTACAACACATATAGCCGTCAGTAACCGTCACCTAGACAACACCACACACAAAACCCTACCATCTGTACACCTCCCATAGAGCCGTCAGTAACCGTCACCTCGACAACACCACACACACAACTCTACCATCTGTACAACCTCCCATATAGCCGTCAGTAACCGTTACCTGGACAACACCACACACAACTCTACCATCTGTACAACCTCCCATATAGCCGCCAGTAACGGTTACCTAGACAACACCACACACAACTCTACCATCTGTACAACCTCCCATATAGTCGTCAGTAACCGTTACCTGGACAACACCACACACAACTCTACCATCTGTACAACCTCCCATATAGCCGCCAGTAACGGTTACCTGGACAACACCACACACAACTCTACCATCTGTACAACCTCCCATAGAGCCGTCCGTAACGGTTACCTAGACAACACCACACACAACTCTACCATCTGTACAACCTCCCATATAGCCGCCAGTAACGGTTACCTAGACAACACCACACACAACCCTACCATCTGTACAACCTCCCATATAGCCGCCAGTAACCGTTACCTTGACAGGTTGTGTTTTAGTTAGAGGATCAATATGCATTTTTTAGAGACTTTACGGCCGACCCGTTTTGAGACGCAGACGGTATTGAATTGACCTTAACTTACCTACTTGTCTAGACATATCGTCTGGTCAATTATCGACCTCCGCGGCCTGCAGCCTGGTCAGTGTGATTGACCACAGAGTGTAAGGAAGCTATGAATGCCATAATATGACCATCGCTTCGATGGCATGACCAGTCAGAAATCAAATATCAGTGTTTATATGCCCTTCGGACGTTCATGTACAAAACAAAGAAAATGTTATTGCAGCAATTAAACTTTGACAGCAATAATATCATATCGAATCGCATATGAGTTTAACAAAAAAGTCTGAAATAAGAATCTAAATACAGCCATAGGGAAGACTACCACTGGAGAAGATCAACGTTTTCTTTGTCCGTCAAGTATTTTCGTCCCCGTATAAACGACAATCAAGTACTAAACTAATACAAGACATTGAGTTTACAGACTGTGTTAGACTAGAATACTGAACTGATACAAGACATTGAGTTTTCAGACTATGTAAGACTATAATACTAAACTAATACAAGACATTGAGTTTACAGACTATGTTAGACTAGAATACTGAACTGATACAAGACATTGAGTTTACAGACTGTGTTAGACTAGAATACTGAACTGATACAAGACATTGAGTTTTCAGACTATGTAAGACTATAATACTGAACTGATACAGAACATTGAGTTTACAGACTATGTAAGACTATAATACTGAACTGATACAGAACATTGAGTTTACAGACTATGTAAGACTATAATACTGAACTGATACAGGACATTGAGTTCACAGACTAGTGTGAGACTTTAAAACTGAACTGATACAGAACATTGAGTTTTACAGACTGTGTTAGACTATAATACTGAACTGATACAGGACATTGAGTTTACAGACTATGTAAGACTATAATACTGAACTGATACAGAACATTGAGTTTTACAGACTGTGTTAGACTAGAATACTGAACTGATACAGGACATTTAGTTCACAGACTATGTAAGACTATAATACTGAACTGATACAGAACATTGAGTTTACAGACTATGTAAGACTATAATACTGAACTGATACAGAACATTGAGTTCACAGACTAGTGTAAGACTATAATACTGAACTGATACAGAACATTGAGTTTTACAGACTGTGTTAGACTAGAATACTGAACTGATACAGGACATTGAGTTCACAGACTATGTAAGACTATAATACTGAACTGATACAGGACATTGAGTTTACAGACTATGTAAGACTTTAATACTGAACTGATACAGAACATTGAGTTTACAGACTATGTAAGACTATAATACTGAACTGATACAGGACATTTAGTTCACAGACTATGTAAAACTTTAATACTGAACTGATACAGGACAATGAGTTCACAGACTAGTGTAAGACTTTAATACTGAACTGATACAGGACAATGAGTTCACAGACCAGTGTAAGACTATAATACTGAACTGATACAGAACATTGAGTTTACAGGCTAGTGTAAGACTTTAATACTGAACTGATACAGGACAATGAGTTCACAGACTATGTAAGACTATAATACTGAACTGATACAGGACATTGAGTTAATAGACTATGTTAGACTAGAATACTAAAATAACACAAGGCGTTGAGTTTACAGACTGTGTTAGACTAGAATACTAAACTAATACAAGACATTGAGTTTACAGACCAGTGTAAGACTTTAATACTAAACTGATACAAGACATTGAGTTTACAGACTATGTAAGACTATTATACTAAACTGATACAAGACATTGAGTTTACAGACTATGTAAGACTATTATACTAAACTGATACAGAACATTGAGTTCACAGACTATGTAAGACTATCATACTAAACTGATACAAGACATTGAGTTTACAGACTATGTAAGACTATTATACTAAACTGATACAAGACATTGAGTTTACAGACTACGTAAGACTAGAATACTGAACTGATACAGAACATTGAGTTCACAGACCAGTGTAAGACTATTATACTAAACTGATACAAGACATTGAGTTTACAGACTATGTAAGACTATTATACTAAACTGATACAAGACATTGAGTTCACAGACTATGTAAGACTAGAATACTGAACTGATACAGGACATTGAGTTCACAGACTAGTGTAAGACTATAATACTGAACTGATACAGAATATTGAGTTTACAGACTATGTAAGACTAGAATACTGAACTGATACAGGACATTGAGTTAATAGACTATGTTAGACTAGAATACTAAACTAACACAAGACATTGATTTTACAGACTGTGTTAGACTAGAATACTAAACTAACACAAGACATTGATTTTACTGACTATGTTAGACAATAATACTAAACTAACACAAGACATTAAGTTTACTGACTATGTTAGACTAGAATACTAAACTAACACAAGACATTCAGTTAACAGACTATGTTAGACTAGAATACTAAACTAACACAAGACATTAAGTTTACAGACTATGTTAGACTAGAATACTGAACTAACACAAGACATTAAGTTTACTGACTATGTTAGACTAGAATACTAAACTAACACAAGACATTAAGTTTACTGACTATGTTAGACTAGAATACTAAACTAACACAAGAGATTGAGGTAACAGACTATGTTAGACTATAATACTAAACTAACACAAGACATTGAGTTTACAGACTATGTTAGACTATAATACTAAACTAACAAAAGACATTAAGTTTACAGACTATGTCAAACTAGAATACTAAACTAACACAAGACATTGAGTTAACAGACTATGTTAGACTATAATACTAAAATAACACAAGGCATTGAGTTAACAGACTATGTCTGACTTGAATATAAAACTAAAACAAGATATTGAGCCTACAGACGTGATGTATATCCTAATATGTATTGATGTATGATCCTATCCTAATATATAATGATGTATGATCCTATCCTAATATATATTGATGTATGATCCTATCCTAATATATCTTGATGTATGATCCTATCCTAATATATAATGATGTATGTTCCTATCCTAATATATAATGATGTATGATCAAATCCTAATATATATTGATGTATGATCCTACCCTACCATATATTGATGTATGATCCTATCCTAATATATAATGATGTATGTTCCTATCCTAATATATAATGATGTATGATCCTATCCTAATCTATAATGATGTATGATCATATCCTAATATATATTGATGTATGATCGTATCCTAATATATAATGATCTATGATCCTATCCCAATCTATAATGATGTATGTTCCTATCCTAATATATATTGATGTATGTTCCTATCCTAATATATATTGATGTATTATCGTATCCTAATATATATTGATGTATGTTCCTATCCTAATATATATTGATGTATGATCCTATCCTAATATATAATGATGTATGATCCTGTCCTGATATATAATGATGTATGATCCTATCCTAATATATATTGATGTATGATCCTATCCTAATATATAATGATGTATGATCCTGTCCTGATATATAATGATGTATGATCCTATCCTCATCTATAATGATGTATGATCCTATCCCAATCTATATTGATGTATGATCCTATCCGAATATATAACGATGTGTGATCCTATCCTAATATATATTGATGTATGATCCTATCCTAATATATATAATGATGTATGATCCTATCCTAATATATATTGATGTATGATCCTATCCTAATATATATATTGATGTATGATCCTATCCGAATATATAACGATGTGTGATCCTATCCTGATATATAATGATGTATGATCCTATCCTAATATATATTGATGTATGATCCTATCCGAATATATAACGATGTGTGATCCTATCCTGATATATAATGATGTATGATCCTATCCTAATATATAATGATGTATGATCCTATCCTAATATATAATGATGTATGATCCTATCTCAATCTATAATGATGTATGATCCTATCCTAATATATATTGATGTATGATCCTATCCTAATATATAATGATGTATGATCCTACCCTACTATATAATGATGTATGATCATATCCTAATATATAACGATGTGTGATCCTATCCTGATATATAATGATGTATGATCCTATCCGAATATATATTGATGTATGATCCTATCCTAATATATATTGATGTATGATCCTATCCGAATATATAATGATGTATGATCCTACCCTACTATATAATGATGTATGATCATATCCTAATATATAACGATGTGTGATCCTATCCTGATATATAATGATGTATGATCCTATCCTGATATATAATGATGTATGATCCTATCCGAATATATAATGATGTATGATCCTATCCCAATATATATTGATGTATGATCCTATCCGAATATATAACGATGTGTGATCCTATCCTGATATATAATGATGTATGATCCTATCCTGATATATAATGATGTATGATCCTATCCGAATATATAATGATGTATGATCCTATCCTAATATATAATGATGTATGATCCTATCCTAATATATAATGATGTATGATCCTATCCTAATATATATTGATGTATGATCCTATCCTAATATATAATGATGTATGATCCTATCCTAATATATAATGATGTATGATCCTACCCTACTATATAATGATGTATGATCCTATCCTAATATATAATGATGTATGATCCTATCCCAATATATAATGATGTATGATCCTATCCTAATATATAATGATGTATGATCCTACCCTAATATATAATGATGTGTGATCCTATCCTAATATATAATGATGTATGATCCTATCCTAATATATAATGATGTATAATAATATCCTAATATATAATGATGTATGATCCTATCCCAATATATATTGATGTATGATCCTATCCTGATATATAATGATGTATGATCCTATCCTAATATATAATGATGTATGATAATATCCTAATATATAACGATGTGTGATCCTATCCTAATATATAATGATGTGTGATCCTATCCTAATATATAATGATGTAAGATCCTATCCTACTATATAATGATGTATGATCCTATCCTAATCTATAATGATGTAAGATCCTATCCTAATATATATTGATGTATGATCCTATCCTAATATATAATGATGTATGATCCTATCCTAATATATAATGATGTATGATCCTATCCTAATCTATAATGATGTATGATAATATCCTAATCTGTAATGATGTATGATAATATCCTAATATATAATGATGTATGATCCTATCTCAATATATAATGATGTATGATCCTATCCTAATATATAATGATGTATGATCCTATCTCAATATATAATGATGTATAATCCTATCCCAATATATATTGATGTATGATCCTATCCTAATATATAATGATGTATGATCCTATCCTAATATATAATGATGTATGATCCTATCCCAATCTATATTGATGTATGATCCTATCCTTATATATATTGATGTATGATCCTATCCTTATATATATTGATGTATGATCCTATCCTAATATATAATGATGTATGATCCTATCCTAATCTATATTGATGTATGATCCTATCCTTATATGTAATTATGTATGATAATATCCTAATCTATATATTGATGTATGATCATATCCTAATATATAATTATGTATGATCCTTTCCTAATATATAATTATGTATGATAATATCCTAATCTATATATTGATGTATGATCATATCCTAATATATAATGATGTATGATCATATCCCAATCTATAATGATGTATGATCCTATCCCAATCGATAATGATGTATGATCCTATCCTAATCTATAAAGATGTATGATCCTATCCTAGTATATAATGATGTATGATCCTATCCTAATATATATTGATGTATGATCATATCCTAATATATATTGATGTATGATCATATCCTAATATATAATGATGTATGATCCTATCCCAATATATATTGATGTATGATCCTATCCCAATATATAAAGATGTATAATCCGATCCCAATCTATAATGATATGTGATTCTATCCAGTCATAAATTATAATAATTGATAAATCAATATATTTTGATTTAAATTCAATGAAAATGTTTAAAATTAATTGAAGCATATTCTTGATTTGGCTTTATACGTCTCTGATTAGTGTGATATTTGTATATGTTGTCTTTGAGCTAATATTCCATGTTTTTATTTTGTTACGGGCTCTGCCGAAGCCCAGACACATATACATTTATATAGATTGTATGTGCGTGTAGGCCTAAATTATTATATCATACTTTATACGACCCTGTCCCGCCTTTTCCTGACGAACGGGACCATGTGCCTATCAATTAGACCTAATTGAACCCAGCAGGTGCTCGAACCAACCTCGAACCCGGAAGTGATCGTTCTATAATATTCTTGTCTTTACGTCGATATACTGCTAAAAAGCAACGAGTTCCGAATGTAGGGATGTTAAAACGACAGGGAACGAGGATGAATTGTTTTGATCGCTCGCCATCCGAAGATACCTCAGAAAAAATCCTTTGGAATAATTGATGTAGGTTAAACAAGCATAATCCATCTGTTCATACATCCATTTAATTGTCATTGCTTTACAAAAAAATGTCCATTCGTTAATTTTGTTCTATTAATTTGCAAACATCAGCAAAAATGTTTGCGAGTGTCATGGCGGCTGAGCACATGGTCTGAACTGTGGCTTTTGTGTGTTGAAGAAAAACATGATACATACTTGTATTTGAAGGATTACGAGCTCTAAAGTGATGTTTTCCCTTACCATCTAATCATGGAGTAGGTGTGTGACACTTTTTAAATGTCATATGAACGTGTATTACCGTGAAGTACGGCTGTGGAAGGAGTTGGTAAGATGATTGGGACGTGCCGGGGCTTGTAAATGATCTCAAATTTTGTTTGAGAAATTTGACAAAATGAAAGTTAACAGTTAATATTACACTTTGGATTATTAACTGTCACTTTTATATGGATGTATAATTCGCCTGATATACTCAGTTTGTATAACGTGGTAGTTAGAATAACTGACCGGCGGACGTGTGTATTGCGATGTGGTGTAATGGAGGCGGTATAACATTTATGGCGGATACAAGTGATACATTGTGAAAATATTTATTAACAAAGTGGAAGTTAAAATCTTATTTCATTTCAAAATTGGATTGAAGGATTCCCTTTATGGCTGTATTATTTTGTTCTGTTATTTGTTATGTGTGTGTGTTTTCATTTTAATTTCACACAGGGCCGGGGGTACATACATACATACAGTTATAATTTGGGCACATGTTTGTGTCCTATGTTTATGATGCAGAATTTGCGACTTTGTGATTTATGATTGCCCTTTCTTAAATAGTCATGTTTCCGATAAGAAATTTAATCATTGCTAGGTATTGAAAATTGTATAAATGGTTGGGTTGACCTCATGAAGTGGGTTCATCTAGGGTCAGGGCAATTCAGATATATTGCCAAAATGACTTCTTCTTTAGAACTTTGTACTGGACATCAATCACATTTTGTTGGAAGCATTCTTGCGGGGTGGGGATTAAAAATTGTATAAATGGACAGGCTCATGGATGGGGCCAAAAAAAAGTTATTTAACTATATTTGTTTAATATATTTCTACTCTTAAACCAAGCAATTAATACCAGCCATATACTTCACTTTTAGCATCCCTAGGTCGTGGGAATTCAAAATAGGACTATCTCGGGTATAAAATTTTGGCTCCTGTTACCTAAATTTTAATAACCTACATGTACCTGGGTACCCGACATATTGACTTATAAACGTACACAACAGTGCAAGTTTCTGTAGAGTTTGGCTTGATATAGGGAGACAATAGGAGTAGAGATGGAACATGATCTAATCCTGAAATCACTCCATACATTCCTAGTGGTAATCATGTGGCATGTATGCTATTCAATGTCATTACCATGTTTCTACAACAGGAAACGTACAACTGAATTTAGTGTTCAAGCTGGTCATGTTAAACAATCCCAAATGTGAACTGGGACTGCCATTCCTTTAACTATTGTGACCTCGATGCTGACTTTTAAATTGAGAAGCAAATCGCCGCCGATGTCAGTAAGGTTAAAGAAATGGATGTGTCAGTTCACTATTTCCGATCGTCAGACCAGCTTGCAAACTGAACTTGGTTGTGAAATAAGATATTGTTCACGCATTAACTATTGACAAGAAAAATACAATACAAGTAAGTTTGTTTCATATTGTACAGGCACTACTGGCGTATGTATGCATCAAGTTTTCTCATTTGGGCAGCCTCTTGTGTTATGCATACAACAATTAATGATAAAACAGATGAAGTGTTGTCCTTGGTGAAAAGAGTGAGATAATATTGTTTTACTGGTGACACTGACGAAACACGGAATGTTTCCTATATTGATGAATTTCTGGACAAATCTTTTCAGACCCTGTAACTGCTACCAATGTAGACCAATGTGTTGGTACTTGCCTGACTACATTATACAAATGGTAGGGCTGGCCCCCAAGGGGACTGAGGGTGGGACCAAAATTAGTCTGGGGTCATGGCAGACTCCAGCTAATGTCTGGGGTCAGGCCATGCTGTATCTGTAGTGTCTGGGATCATGACAGACTGTAACTGTAATGTCTGGGGTCATGACAGACTGTAACTGTAATGTCTGGGGTCATGACCGACTATAACTGTAATGTCTGGGGACATGACAGACTGTAACTGTAATGTCTGGTGACAAGACAGACTGTAACTGTAATGTCTGGGGTCATGACAGACTAAGTGTAATGTCTTGGGTTAAGACAGACTGTAACTGTAATGTCTGGGGTCACGACAGGCTGTAACTGTAATGTGTGGGATTATGACAGACTGTAAATGTAATGTCTGGGGTCATGACAGACTATAACTGTAATGTCTGGGGTCATGACAGACTGTAACTGTAATGTCTGGGGACATGACAGACTAACTGTAATATCTGGGGTCATGACAGACTGTAACTGTAATGTCTGGGGACATGACAGACTGTAACTGTAATGTGTGGGGTCATGACCAACTATAACTGTAATGTCAGGGGTCATGACAAACTGTAACTGTAATGTCTGGGGTCATGACAGACTGTAACTGTAATGTCTGGGGTCAGGCCATGCTGTATCTGTAATGTCTGGGATCATGACAGACTGTAACTGTAATGTCTGGGGTCATGACCAACTATAACTGTAATGTCAGGGGTCATGACAAACTGTAACTGTAATGTCTGGGGTCATGACAGACTGTAACTGTAATGTCTGGGTTCATGACAGACTGTAACTGTAATGTCTGGGGTCATGACAGACTGTAACTGTAATGTCTGGGGTCATGACAGACTGTAACTGTAATGTCTGGGGTCATGACAGACTGTAACTGTAATGTCTGGGGTCATGACCGACTATAACTGTAATGTCTGGGGTCATGACAGACTAACTGTAATGTCTGGGGTCATGACAGACTGTAACTGTAATGTCTGGGTTCATGACAGACTGTAAAGTTCTGTAATGTCTGGGGCCATGACAGACTGTAACTGTAATGTCTGGGGTCATGACAGACTAACTGTAATGTCTTGGGTCATGACAGACTGTAACTGTAATGTCTGGGGTCATGACAGGCTGTAACTGTGATGTCTGGGGTCATGACAGGCTGTAACTGTAATGTCTGGGGCCATGACAGGCTGTAACTGTAATGTCTGGGGTCATGACAGGCTGTAACTGTAATGTCTGGGGCCATGACAGACTGTAACTGTAATGTCTGGGGTCATGACAGACTGTAACTGTAATGTCTGGGGTCATGACAGACTGTAACTGTAATGTCTGGGGTCATGACAGACTAACTGTAATGTCTGGGGTCATGACAGACTGTAACTGTAATGTCTGGGGTCATGACAGACTGTAACTGTAATGTCTGGGGTCATGACAGACCGTAACTGTAATGTCTGGGGTCATGACAGACTGTAACTGTAATGTCTGGGGTCATGACCGACTATAACTGTAATGTCTGGGGTCATGACAGACTAACTGTAATGTCTGGGGTCATGACAGACTGTAACTGTAATGTCTGGGTTCATGACAGACTGTAAAGTTCTGTAATGTCTGGGGCCATGACAGACTGTAACTGTAATGTCTGGGGTCATGACAGACTAACTGTAATGTCTGGGGTCATGACAGACTGTAACTGTAATATCTGGGGTCATGACAGACTGTAACTGTAATGTCTGGGGTCATGACAGGCTGTAACTGTGATGTCTGGGGTCATGACAGGCTGTAACTGTAATGTCTGGGGCCATGACAGGCTGTAACTGTAATGTCTGGGGTCATGACAGGCTGTAACTGTAATGTCTGGGGCCATGACAGACTGTAACTGTAATGTCTGGGGTCATGACAGACTGTAACTGTAATATCTGGAGTCATGACAGACTAACTGTAATGTCTGGGGTCATGACAGACTGTAACTGTGATGTCTGGGGTCATGACAGACTAACTGTTATGTTTGGGATTATGACAGGCTGTAACCAATATATGGGGTCATGACATGCTGACACTGTAATCAAAATATCTGAGATGGATAGGTGTTATTTCTGGCTGATACCCAGTATTCAGACTGACAGTAACAATGTATTTGCGATTAGAGGATGAGATGAAAGAGGCATGATGACTTCTGCTGTGTCATTGACTGACATTGATAGTGAAAGGTGTTGGGGAGACCGGGAGTGCAGAGATAAGGATAGCCTTTGTGATGGTTACCCCAGTCATCTGTGGTTATTTCTACCTCTCGTTCAGAGACATATACCTTCATTTAGCAAGAGGTAACTGCGCTAATAACGGCACTGTGTGAGAATGAAATCAAATAAAAATTCGGTTTTAGCAACTGATAATTTCTTTATAATTTTGGCTACTATTTTTGAGTATTCAATCATGAAACTTTTTGTGGCATACCTGTAAACAGGAGCTCCATGTGACATACCAGTAAACATGAGCAAAATTTACAAATGGAAATGACCTTGACCCATATTCAAGGTCACATGTGTAAAATCTGTTAAAACCTTTAAACAACTTCTGAAATACCAAAAGCCCAAGAAGCATGATATTTGGCTTAAAGGTTCTTGGAATAAGCCCGACAAATTTTGCGAAAAGAAATGACCTTTACCTATATTCAAAGTCACAGGGGTAAAATCTGTTAAAACATTTAAATGGCTTCTTCTGATTAACCAAAATGCCTAGAGACATTTTATTTGGCTGAAAGGTTCCTTGGATGAAGCCAGACAAGTTTTGTGGAAAGAATTGACCTTGACTTATATTCAAAGCCACAGGGGTCAAATCTGTTAAAACCTTTAAACAACTTCTTCTGATAAACCAAAACGCCTAGAAGCGTGATATTTGGCTGAAAGGTTCCTTGGATGAAGCCAAACAAAATTTGCAAATGAAAATGCCATTATCTTAAAAGGTCACATGGGTTAAATTATGTTTAAATATTAACATGTTTTTTCTGAACGTCTCACAATAAAAGATTTTAAGTGACTTTAGGGTTACACTATAATATAAGTCAAAGATTCATACCAGGTGAGCGATGCAGGCCCATTTGGCTTCTTGTTTATTGTGTTTATGCTGACTTGTAAAACTTTCAGAGATTGCTAAGCTGAAGAAGGGGAAGATGTAAAATACTTTCTTGGATTCCCTTGAGCTTTGAAATTCAGGGTTCTAACATGAGGTGAACATCTTTCTAGATATGTGTAATAATAACAGTATCTATAAACAGGTTGGCTGTTACAATGTGCTATCCTTCTCCATTGAGTCGTTTTTGTGGATCAACATTTAGCAGTATTCTTTGTAGATCTGAGCCATTCACAGTTGTATGCTACGTCATTGTTTATGGGGTTGGAGATACTTTCCTGACACTGGTGTTTGGCCCAGACATGTTACAAAGTATGAACTTCTATAAACACCTGCCCATCCTTCTCTGAATGTTGTTTCTCACAAATTATAAGTTGTAATGGAAATTAAATTGGCCCCAGAATGTTAATTGGATTGAATGCCAATTAAAATTTGATGGGGAATTAAAGTAAGTAAAATTCCTGTCTGGCTTAGCTCTGTGGTGTCCCTCTGAAGCCAATGACAGATGTGTGGAACAGGTGCCCTTTTATCATCTCTCTTCTAACAGGTTGTTGGCTATAAATTAATTGGCAGTTAGCTTTAGTTAGTGGCGGTGGTCAGCATGATAGTCATATCTATTTATAGCTAGAGCAGGGCAGTTCAAGAGTCCAGTACTTTCTATCTTGTGTTCTTCATACTTAATCACAAAATTCTGATCTTCTCTGCCTCCAGTAGATTGTAGGACATTTTAATATTTTCTATATATTCTTCATCATTAAGACTATGGAAGTTCTTAAGATTTGAAATTTTTTCTAAACTATAGTCTAAATGTTAAAGAGATATAGACTGAATGTTGTGTTGGAAACACTTGAGGCTATTTAGAGTGATCCCTTCCCCGGCAGTAGAACCACATCCTTCCCACTGTGGTCAAGCCCACTTGACTCTTTGATACTCCATGTAAAACAATATTGCTGGCAACTATCAAGAAAGCATGTTGCCTCTCAGGGTTCTCAATTTCCTGTCATTAAGTGTGGAGGTCATTATGCTTCAGACAATGTGTGAACAATGTGCTTTGAAGAAAAGTCTTAAGCATTTCAGTGTATTCTACCTGGGGTTTTGGTTTTCCATCCTGCTGGTATTAAGGTTTTCTGTGGTCAGTGTATTGAATTATTTACGGTGCCTTGTTTTTCTTTGGTCATGTATGTAATCACAATTTTAAGTGATTTAAATTTTTGAAAAAATTGATGGAGGTGTTTTCTGTCCTCTGATGATCCTGTGATCCTATAGTGCCGATTGTGTCCTCTGATGATCCTGTGATCCTATAGGGCCGATTGTGTCCTCTGATGATCCTGTGATCCTATAGGGCCGATTGTGTCCTCTGATGATCATGTGACCCTATAGGACCGATTGTGTCTTCTGATGATCCTGTGATTCTATAGGGTCGATTGTGTCTTCTGATGATCCTGTGATCCTATAGGGCTGATTGTGTCTTGATGATCCTGTGATCCTATAGTGCCGATTGTGTCCTCTGATGATCCTGTGATCCTATAGGGCCGATTGTGTCCTCTGATGATCATGTGAACCTATAGGACCGATTGTGTCTTCTGATGATCCTGTGATTCTATAGGGTCGATTGTGTCCTCTGATGATCCTGTGATCCTATAGGGCTGATTTTGTCTTTATGATCCTGTGATCCTATAGGGCCGATTGTGTCCTCTGTTGATCCTGTGATCCTATAGGGACGATTGTGTCCTCTGATGATCCTATAAGGCCGATTGTGTCCTCTGATGATCCTGTGATCCTATAAGGCCGATTGTGTCCTCTGATGATCCTGTGATCCTATAGGGCCGATTGTGTCCTCTGATGATCCTGTGATCCTATAGGGCTGATTGTGTCCTCTGATGATCATGTGACCCTATAGGACCGATTGTGTCCTCTGATGATCCTGTGATCCTATAGGGCCGATTGTGTCCTCTGATGATCCTGTGATCCTATAGGGCTGATTTTGTCATGATGATCCTGTGATCCTATAAGGCCGATTGTGTCCTCTGATGATCCTGTGATCCTATAGGGCCGATTGTGTCCTCTGATGATCCTGTGATCCTATAGGGCCGATTGTGTCTTGATGATCCTGTGATCCTATAGGGCCGATTGTGTCTTGATGATCCTGTGATCCTATAGGGCCGATTTTGTCCTCTGATGATCCTGTGATCCTATAAGGCCGATTGTGTCCTCTGATGATCCTGTGATCCTATAGGGCCGATTGTGTCTTCTGATGATCCTGTGATCCTATAGGGCCAATTGTGTCCTTTGATGATCCTGTGATCCTATAGGGCCGATTGTGTCCTCTGATGATCCTGTGATCCTATAGGGCTGATTGTGTCCTCTGATGAGCCTGTGGTCCTATAGGGACGATTGTGTCCTCTGATGATCCTGTGATCCTATAGGGCCAATTTTGTCTTCTGATGATCCTGTGATCCTATAGGGCTGATTGTGTCCTCTGATGATCCTGTGATCCTATAGCGCTGATTGTGTCTTGATGATTCTGTGGTCCTATAGGGCCTATTGTGTCATCTGATGATCCTGTGGTCCTATAGGGCTGATTGTGTCTTGATGATCCTCTGATCCTATAGGGCTGATTGTGTCCTCTGATGAGCCTGTGGTCCTATAGGGCCGATTGTGTCTTGATGATCCTGTGATCCTATAGGGCTGATTGTGTCTTGATGATCCTGTGATCCTATAGTGCCGATTGTGTCCTCTGATGATCGTGTGATCCTATAGGGCAGATTGTGTCTTGATGATCCTGTGATCCTATAGGGCAGATTGTGTCCTCTGATGATCCTGTGATCCTATAGGGCTGATTGTGTCCTCTGATGATCCTGTGATCCTATAGGGCTGATTGTGTCTTGATGATTCTGTGGTCCTATAGGGCCGATTGTGTCCTCTGATGATCCTGTGGTCCTATAGGGCTGATTGTGTCTTGATGATTCTCTGATCCTATAGGGCTGACAGGGCTCGACAATTACGCTTGTCCGACTTGTCCGTACCAGTACAAATCTCTGTCGGACAAGTACATCAGGATACTCACTTGCCCGCTCGGACAAGTGATTTTAAGCAGAAACTATGTTTTTAGAAATGGCAAAAAAGATTAAAATGTCTTTCTTACAAAATTCAAGAGTTGTTCATTTCGTTTTTCAATAAAATGTGACTTCAAAGTGATCAATTGAACTACGATTACCACATTCGGGATTCACGGAGGTAAGCTATTGGTATGTTATTTAAAAACCCAGATGTGTTCCGAATATGATAATCTAAATCGCTGTTGCGTTTGTATCAAAGAGATCGCGGTAAACCCAGATGTGTTCCGAACATGAAATCTGAATCGCTGTTGCGTTTGTATTTAAGAGATCGCCCTATATATAAGCATTTACATGACAAAGATTGATCTGACTGTTTATATTGGAAACACGCTGACAGGTGTAATATGGATTTGACATAATTTGGGTTAAGCGTTGCAGGAAACTCAAAGAGACAAACAGTTGGCTTTGCAATGACATTTACAGTAAAGTGCAATATTATAATGAAAAAATCATTGTAATAATAAATAAATACAACTGACACAGTTTTAAAGAGTTAACTTAATTTATTTCATTATTATAATATGATTATCATAATGGACATTTTTCTTCAAGTTAGTGGGAAAAGTTTGGACAAGTGCATTTGGCTGTCGGACAAGTAGATTTTAGAATCACTTGCCCAAACGGACACGTGTGAAAAAATAATATTGTAGAGCCCTGGCTGATTGTGTCCTCTGATGAGCCTGTGGTCCTATAGGGCTGATTGTGTCTTGATGATCCTGTGATCCTATAGGGCTGATTGTGTCTTGATGATCCTGTGATCCTATAGTGCCGATTGTGTCCTCTGATGATCCTGTGATCCTATAGGGCCGATTGTGTCCTCTGATGATCCTGTGATCCTATAGGGCCGATTGTGTCCTCTGATGATCATGTGACCCTATAGGACCGATTGTGTCTTCTGATGATCCTGTGATTCTATAGGGTCGATTGTGTCTTCTGATGATCCTGTGATCCTATAGGGCTGATTGTTTCTTGATGATCCTGTGATCCTATAGTGCCGATTGTGTCCTCTGATGATCCTGTGATCCTATAGGGCCGATTGTGTCCTCTGATGATCATGTGAACCTATAGGACCGATTGTGTCTTCTGATGATCCTGTGATTCTATAGGGTCGATTGTGTCCTCTGATGATCCTGTGATCCTATAGGGCCGATTTTGTCTTTATGATCCTGTGATCCTATAGGGCCGATTGTGTCCTCTGTTGATCCTGTGATCCTATAGGGACGATTGTGTCCTCTGATGATCCTATAAGGCCGATTGTGTCCTCTGATGATCCTGTGATCCTATAAGGCCGATTGTGTCCTCTGATGATCCTGTGATCCTATAGGGCCGATTGTGTCCTCTGATGATCCTGTGATCCTATAGGGCCGATTGTGTCCTCTGATGATCATGTGACCCTATAGGACCGATTGTGTCCTCTGATGATCCTGTGATCCTATAGGGCCGATTGTGTCTTGATGATCCTGTGATCCTATAGGGCTGATTGTGTCATGATGATCCTGTGATCCTATAAGGCCGATTGTGTCCTCTGATGATCCTGTGATCCTATAGGGCCGATTGTGTCCTCTGATGATCCTGTGATCCTATAGGGCCGATTGTGTCTTGATGATCCTGTGATCCTATAGGGCCGATTGTGTCTTGATGATCCTGTGATCCTATAGGGCCGATTTTGTCCTCTGATGATCCTGTGATCCTATAAGGCCGATTGTGTCCTCTGATGATCCTGTGATCCTATAGGGCCGATTGTGTCTTCTGATGATCCTGTGATCCTATAGGGCCAATTGTGTCCTTTGATGATCCTGTGATCCTATAGGGCCGATTGTGTCCTCTGATGATCCTGTGATCCTATAGGGCTGATTGTGTCCTCTGATGAGCCTGTGGTCCTATAGGGACGATTGTGTCCTCTGATGATCCTGTGATCCTATAGGGCCAATTTTGTCTTCTGATGATCCTGTGATCCTATAGGGCTGATTGTGTCCTCTGATGATCCTGTGATCCTATAGGGCTGATTGTGTCTTGATGATTCTGTGGTCCTATAGGGCCGATTGTGTCATCTGATGATCCTGTGGTCCTATAGGGCTGATTGTGTCTTGATGATCCTCTGATCCTATAGGGCTGATTGTGTCCTCTGATGAGCCTGTGGTCCTATAGGGCCGATTGTGTCTTGATGATCCTGTGATCCTATAGGGCTGATTGTGTCTTGATGATCCTGTGATCCTATAGTGCCGATTGTGTCCTCTGATGATCGTGTGATCCTATAGGGCAGATTGTGTCCTCTGATGATCCTGTGATCCTATAGGGCTGATTGTGTCCTCTGATGATCCTGTGATCCTATAGGGCTGATTGTGTCTTGATGATTCTGTGGTCCTATAGGGCCGATTGTGTCCTCTGATGATCCTGTGGTCCTATAGGGCTGATTGTGTCTTGATGATTCTCTGATCCTATAGGGCTGACAGGGCTCGACAATTACGCTTGTCCGACTTGTCCGTACCAGTACAAATCTCTGTCGGACAAGTACATCAGGATACTCACTTGCCCGCTCGGACAAGTGATTTTAAGCAGAAACTATGTTTTTAGAAATGGCAAAAAAGATTAAAATGTCTTTCTTACAAAATTCAAGAGTTGTTCATTTCGTTTTTCAATAAAATGTGACTTCAAAGTGATCAATTGAACTACGATTGCCACATTCGGGATTCACGGAGGTAAGCTATTGGTATGTTATTTAAAAACCCAGATGTGTTCCGAATATGATAATCTAAATCGCTGTTGCGTTTGTATCAAAGAGATCGCGGTAAACCCAGATGTGTTCCGAACATGAAATCTGAATCGCTGTTGCGTTTGTATTTAAGAGATCGCCCTATATATAAGCATTTACATGACAAAGATTGATCTGACTGTTTATATTGGAAACACGCTGACAGGTGTAATATGGATTTGACATAATTTGGGTTAAGCGTTGCAGGAAACTCAAAGAGACAAACAGTTGGCTTTGCAATGACATTTACAGTAAAGTGCAATATTATAATGAAAAAATCATTGTAATAATAAATAAATACAACTGACACAGTTTTAAAGAGTTAACTTAATTTATTTCATTATTATAATATGATTATCATAATGGACATTTTTCTTCAAGTTAGTGGGAAAAGTTTGGACAAGTGCATTTGGCTGTCGGACAAGTAGATTTTAGAATCACTTGCCCAAACGGACAAGTGTGAAAAAATAATATTGTAGAGCCCAGGCTGATTGTGTCCTCTGATGAGCCTGTGGTCCTATAGGGCCGATTGTGTCTTGATGATCCTGTGATCCTATAGGGCTGATTGTGTCTTGATGATCCTGTGATCCTATAGTGCCGATTGTGTCCTCTGATGATCCTGTGATCCTATAGGGCCGATTGTGTCCTCTGATGATCATGTGACCCTATAGGACCGATTGTGTCTTCTGATGATCCTGTGATTCTATAGGGTCAATTGTGTCCTCTGATGATCCTGTGATCCTATAGGGCTGATTGTGTCTTGATGATCCTGTGATCCTATAGGGCCGATTGTGTCCTCTGATGATCCTGTGATCCTATAGGGACGATTGTGTCCTCTGATGATCCTGTGATCCTATAGGGCCGATTGTGTCCTCTGATGATCCTGTGATCCTATAAGGCCGATTGTGTCTTGATGATCCTGTGATCCTATAGGGCCGATTGTGTCTTGATGATCCTGTGATCCTATAGTGCAGATTGTGTCCTCTGATGATCCTGTGATCCTATAGGGCCGATTGTGTCCTCTGATGATCATGTGACCCTATAGGACCGATTGTGTCTTCTGATGATCCTGTGATTCTATAGGGTCGATTGTGTCCTCTGATGATCCTGTGATCCTATAGGGCTGATTGTGTCTTGATGATCCTGTGATCCTATAGGGCCGATTGTGTCCTCTGATGATCCTGTGATCCTATAGGGCTGATTGTGTCCTCTGATGATCATGTGATCCTATAAGGCCAATTGTGTCCTCTGATGATCCTGTGATCCTATAGGGCCGATTGTGTCTTGATGATCCTGTGATCCTATAGGGCTGATTGTGTCTTGATGATCCTGTGATCCTATAGGGCCGATTGTGTCTTGATGATCCTGTGATCCTATAGTGCCGATTGTGTCCTCTGATGATCCTGTGATCCTATAAGGCCGATTGTGTCCTCTGATGATCCTGTGAATTTATAGGGCTGATTATGTCCTAGGATTATCCTGTGATCCTATATTCCTTATCACGCCCCAGGTTTAGGCCAAGCTAGTTTATAAGAGTACTGAATAGGACAGGTCCAGGTTTAGGCCAAGCTATAAAAAGTTTTAAAGAGGACATTCCCAGGTTAGGCCAAGTTGACCTGGTTTAGGCCAAGCTGCATGTATGTAAAACGTTTATGTAGTGTGGTGTGAGGTGTGAAGAAATACCTTGAATGGACAGGTGATCACCTCGGGTGATGTAATTAGCCAGGTGTCTCTGAAGAATTACCTAATAAAACCCAGTCACGACAGAAAAACTATTAATAAGCAGTGTCTTATACTTAAAAGTTATATAAGAACTGATTCAGATACGTGTACGTAAAAGATTGGTATATATCCCAGACGGAATACTGGGGATACAAGTGCTGGTATCCTGAGGAGAAATTTGGTATCCGAGTGACAACGGAATACCGCCAATTTCGAGCCCTGAAAAGTACTGAAGAATACAGACCCAGGTTTAAGCCAAGCTATAAAGAAAACTTTTGAAAGAGAATTGCCCTGGGTTAGGCAAAGCTATATAAGAAAACTTAATGAATGAATGGAAAGCTACATGTATAAAAGAGTGCTAAATAAGATATGCCCAAGTTTATGCCAAACTACGTAAAAGTAGATGATGTTATCGTATTTAAACCAAAGCTTTGTACCAGATGGATTCCATGAACTTGTCTGTTCACTAGATAAAGAAACAGTCGTGAAATAAACACATAAACATATCAGCTTTATCAGATACCGGATCCTTATTAGATAACATGTGTAGGGGTTAATTAAATTACAAAACATATGTATATATATTAGAATGAATGAGGTATACGGGAATTACACAGTGTGAGAATTAATCAGCCTGATTTATGTGTGGCGAGACATGGGGCCTGATTCTGTGTTTTGACAGCTACAGGAAATGTCCTGATTTAATATCTTTGGCAGTTATTGAGTGAGGAGTGACCACAGAACTCTACCTCATATAAACAGTGCCTAAAAGTACTGACTCAGGGACCCACTCCCAGTATCAACTGTGTAAGCCTGTATTCATTCTCCTCTCTATAAATGTCCCCCTCCCTAAACCAAGATATCCCTTTGCTAGTACAAGCTGGTCCCACTCCCTGGTAACAACTCAAAATCGGTTAATCCCCCTCCAAATATATAGTACATGTACTAATTTCAGATCATCCCTCCCTGGAAATACCCCCCTATATTATAGGAGAATTGAAGAGGAGGACAGGCCCAGGTTTAGGCCAAGATATGTAAGAGAACTGAACAGGCCAAGGTTTAGGGTAAGTTATTTTAGAGAACTGAACAGGAAAGGCCCAGATTTAGGCCAAGTTATATAATATAAGAGGACTGAACATGCCAATGTTTAGGCCAAGCTATGTAAGGAGACTGAACAGACCCAGGTTTAGGCCAAGCTATTTAAGAGGACTGATGAGGGCAGGCCCAAGTTATATATATGAAGGCCAGGCCCAAGTTATATATATGAAGGCCAGGCCCAAGTTATATATATGAAGGGCAGGCCCACGTTTAGACCAAGCTATATATATGAAGGCCAGGCCCACGTTTAGACCAAGCTATATATATGAAGACCAGGCCCAAGTTTAGACCAAGCTATATATATGAAGGGCAGGCCCACGTTTAGACCAAGCTATATATATGAAGGCCAGGCCCACGTTTAGACCAAGCTATATATATGAAGGCCAGGCCCACGTTTAGACCAAGCTATATATATGAAGGACAGCCCCAAGTTTTGGCAAGCTATATATATGAAGGCCAGGCCCAAGTTTAGACCAAGCTATATATATGAAGGGCAGGCCCAAGTTTAGACCAAGCTATATATATGAAGGCCAGGCCCAAGTTTAGACCAAGCTATATATATGAAGGCCAGGCCCAAGCTACATGTATGAAAGACAGGCCCACTTTTAGGACAAGCTACATGTATAAAGGACAGGCCCACTTTTAGGCCAAGCTAGATGTATGAAAGACAGGCCCACATTTAGACCAAGCTACAGGTATAAAAGAGACCTAGAGAGGACAGACTGGGCAGATAAAGGAGCACTAAATATATCTGGTGGTCATCAGTAGGTAGTATTGGCCATTGTTCTAATTATAGCTACTTGACCTGGTTCAGTTTATTGGAGGGCACTAAATGTCACACCCACAAAAGTAACAGGAAGTTGTTGTGGTGTGGTTCAGGGTAGAATCTGTACTGATAGCACAAGTAGCCCTTTCCAGGAATATCAGGGTAATTTTTGAAGACAAGCTGTAACTGTGGGGCTATACTTTGTAGTGCAGGGTAAGATTTGAGGACAGAATAGCCCTCTGTGTACTTAGTATTCACCAGACAGAGTGAGACTACAGGGAGTAAATATCAGGTTGATAGGCAATAGGCTGATATACTGGGAGGCTTGTTTGAAGGAAATATTGACACAACTCCAAGGATATGGATCTTTTTAATACCAGGGTCAGTGAAGCATGAAGTTGTAAGAAGTATATATAGCCATAGTGGATGGTGTCTGATGATTGTGAAATCCTTCACATTACATTTTCACATATGTAATGAAGCTCTGGGACTACTTTCATCTTGACCAATAAGAGTAAGGGGGGTGTGGCCTAACAAGGCCTGTCTAGACTTACATGTAAAGTTATCCTGTATACGTAAGTGTCTTTGTCCTTGGCTGTACCTTTCATACAGTTACTGTAACAATGATCTTATCACGGCTATACACTGTTGAATTATTTCAGCTTAAAATTATTTCAGCTTCTTTTTGAAAAAAAAAGGTAGAAAGTGAAACCCAGCTGTATCCCTGGGGATGATGTATATTGTAAGTGGAGCTGTAGGGCACAGATATCCATCTCCTAGGTTCTGTACGTAATTGTTTCCTCCCCAGCTGGACGTAGGACCAGCCCCATTAAATACTTCTCTTTGTTGATGTTATCGTTGCGACTTTATCTGTTGGTGTATTTACTATCACCTGATCATGCTACATTAATATGTACTCAATGCTGTGACCTACAGGGTATAACTCACCTGATATACTCACTATTACCCTGATCATTCTACATTAATATGGACTCAATGCTGTGACCTACAGGGTATAACTCACCTGATATACTCACTATTACCCTGATCATTCTACATTAATATGGACTCAATGCTGTGACCTACAGGGTATAACTCACCTGATATACTCACTATTACCCTGATCATTCTACATTAATATGGACTCAATGCTGTAACCTACAGGGTATAACTCACCTGATATACTCACTATTACCCTGATCATTCTACATTAATATGTACTCAATGCTGTGACCTACAGGGTATAACTCACCTGATATACTCACTATTACCCTGATCATTCTACATTAATATGGACTCAATGCTGTAACCTACAGGGTATAACTCACCTGATATACTCACTATTACCCTGATCAGTCACTCACCAGTTACGTTATTGTGTAACTTGTGTTTATTACAGCAGTTCCTGAGTAATCATGGTTTATATTTGGCTGTAGTATTACTCATTGTGTGTAGCTATAATTGCTGGATCAATGAGTCAAAATGTAGAGCCGTTTATACAAGCCTATATTATTGTATAGTAAACTGATCAGTCAGACAGCATCGATCCAGCCCTCGATGACACTTTCACTGGTATCAAGTACAGTTACTCCGGCTTCAAGTACAGTTTTAAAGGGAAAGTTTGCGTTTCGGTAAACACTGGTGCGATTTTGCGGTAACAGGATACATGCTGCACTATGTTTTATTGATGGTGCTTTTACTGCCCTAGACTGCACAACATCCTGCTTGTATGGGGGTGGGGCTGATTAATTGGGAGATACAGTGTCATCTAACACTCCAGCTATAACCTTTATACTATCTTAAAGGTGTCTCACTTAATATCATAATATAGCTGAATTTCAAACCCCTCTCTATGTCCGGCAAAAATGTCATATGATATTTTTATTGACCGGCAAGTTTTTAAACCCTAATGTATTGATGTACAATAATTTGTTCAATAAGCCATAAAAACTTGCATATTTTAGCTCAAATGCCATCAATAAGCGAGAAAAGACAGTCAGTTAGACCTACTTTTAAACAAATGGAGAGTCTGGTATATCAATCATCAGCAAATATATCTTTTTCCTATTGACAAATATAACTTTTCCTTGTTGGCCAACAAATTGACACGATCGAGTCATTTTGGCATTTGGTGACATTAGCAAGGAAATTTTATTTCTTCATTACTTTTACTTTTAAATATAATACATCTTGATGCTATTATTAATGGAGTACTCATGATGATTTGCCCTGAGTTTAGATGTAGGGAAATTTAATTACTCTAGCCATCAGTCTTTGTCCTCTTAGGGCCCTGTATCAAAGGTACATGCACAGGTACGTACCCTATAGTTATCACTTTATCTGTCGCCTGTTGGTTGGTCTGTCCTCAAGTTCATTTTTTTTAGTGAACTCCTGGCTGATAACTTACATATTTATTGACCGATTTACCTGAAACTTGGTCAAGATGTTCCGTTCACAAATGGAATTTGTGAGGTAAGATGCAAAGTCATAGGTCAAGGTCATCAGGTTCAAAGTTCAAGGTCAAGTTTTGTACCTTTTCACAGATTAACTTTTTGTTATGACATAATGAAGCAAAGTTGGTCAACAAAGAGACAACTCGGTCTGTGACATTAACATTTTCAAGTATGGACAAGCAAAATGCAGTGTTTATTTTAACAAAATATATTGAAATTCAAATTAATTTCAAGGAATTTCCACTAGTCCAAACCAATTTACTAGTCGTTGGCATAGGACTAGTGGCTAACGTCACAGACTGTCAACTGAGCAAAAGCTTTTTTTGCCAGCCCCTTTCAGCCCCAGTAATGTACTGTTGAAGTGAAAAACAAAACAAATTTGTACATGTAGGTGCATATATTTACATGTTTAGATATCATATCTTGAGGCAATGTTTTTGACCTAAAACTGAATGAGATGGCCTAGATAGTCATTTTTAACAGTCATCGGTATAAATAAGGAAGTCTTTGAGCATTTTTGTAGCCTAGGCTTAATTGTTTCTTCTATAAAAATATATGTTACAGGTGAAATTGAAAAAGTTTGCTGATCAGTTTCAAAATATTGTTTTGCTGCAAGACTTTTAAGAACTTATCATCCCAAGTGTGTCCTTGAACAACACTGTTCACAAAGAAAAGTACCCGATCTAACTCCTCTTATCTATATAATCTGATACTGTACTTATTTCTCTGGACCAGATTCAGTCTAATTTGACTGTACTTAAAAGTCATCAGTGGTTAGAAATACTACCAATATGTGTGTTTTAAAGTTGATAGTTAGTTCATCAGTGGCCTATCACCTGTGACCCTTCATGAGTGGCCTTTCACCTGTGACCCTTCATCATTGGCCTATCACCCATGACCCTTCATCAGTGGCCTATCACCTGTGACCCTTCCATTAGTGTCCTATCACCTTGACCCTTCGTCAGTGGCCTATCACCTCTGACCTTTCATCAGTGGCCAATCATCAGTGGCCTGTCACCTGTGGCCCTTCCATATGTGGCACTTCATCGGTGGCCAATTAAAAGTGGCCTGTCACCTGTGGCCCTTCCATCAGTGGCCAATCATCAGTGGCCTGTCACCTGTGGCACTTCATCGGTGGCCTATCACCTGTGGCCAATCATCAGTGGCCTTTCATCGGTGGCCAATCATCAGTGGTCTGTCACCTGTGGCCCTTCCATCTGTGGCACTTCATCGGTGGCCTATCCTCTGAAGCAGCGTGTAAACTATAACCAGTGGAAGTAGTCTGTAAGGCAGCAGAAATAAGAGTAAAATGAAACAAGAAAGGTATTAAAGTATTCATAAAGCTTTTATTAAATAAAACATTTAAATTGGACAAGGCTTTTTGATGAAGTAATTTCCCTGAATTTTAAAGTTTGCTACACGTTTATAAAATAGTTCCAATGTTGGATTAGGATGTACACGTATTTCTAGCTAGAGGCTAAGGTTCCACTATGGACAACATAGGAATTCGTTTACACACATGTACTTAACTTTATGTGTTTGTTTTAATTTCATTGCCACTGTCTTTTTTTCTTCAATCTATTTAAAATAAACTATCATGTTTTAACATGGAATTGAATCTGTCATTTTTCTGGTGTAGTTCATAATCCGGCAGGCTTAACATAATGTTAGAAGCCAAACGGTCTGTTGAATTCAAAAGTACTACCGTTTCTGTATTGAATACCTGGATTGGCTGGTGGTAGCCCGGTAGTTTGGGTGTGGAGATGAATGGAGACCTGATAATACGAGTAGTAAGACACTCCCACTACCTTTCATCGGAAATCAATTGTCCTTCCTGTGTCAAAGCTAATGTCTGGACGAGAAGATCACTGTGTCTTCTGTGTTATTGCTATTTAACTAGTACTTCTAAGATTTAGGTAGCACAGCACCAGCCTTTAAGTCTGGTTAGCATTGCATGGACTAAGATTCCAATTGAAAACATTTTGAATGACATACACATCACATGTGACTTGTTTTAACATTAAATCATAAATGAATCACTTTGAAATAATGAAAAAAATCATACTCAAGCAAAAGGAATGTTGTTGGTGCCAAATGTTATCTAGAGGGAGCAATGTCCTTGATCAGTAGATATTTTTGAGTTGATAGGAGGGGAGCAGCGCCCAGACAATGACAGGCCCATTGTCGTGTTCTACATAACGGCCTATACAGCAAATACACTTCTCAGATTCCACAGTCAAAATGGGAATGAATTTCTTAAGAATCAACAATCATTGAAGTTTAGTAACATGGAACATATCTGATGGAAGATATTTATGAAAACACATCTGTGTTATCAGATTCTGGAATCCTGTTGAGGTTCACAGATAAATGCACTCGTAATACGTTTATAATGGGGGATAACAAAAACAGATCATGATGCCAGTCAAAGTTGTGTATCCAGACAGGTAGACATGGATTTAAATATGGCGGTAAAGAATCGGTGGACAGAGCTGTGATCCGCTTGTCGAGTAACAGTATGGTGCTTCTTATTGAGTCCACTGATCACCAGTCGTCAGCCGAAGGCGTCCGCTTAACTCGGGACAAACAGCTTTTGTAGCATGTGTTTTTCTAAATTGATGCTAATCTGACATGTAGTCCATTTGGATTTGATTTCATATGATTTTGTCATGGAAAAGTAAAACGTTACATGATAGGAAAAGGGTTAAATGTAACAGCTAATACATGGTTGTGTAAAGAACTTGGTGATGTGTCTATAAAGATTTTAATTTAAGGAGCTGATTGTTATACAATCTGGATGCATTTTGTAGTCTTTCATGATTGTATCAATTCAATGTGGACAGAAAAGTGTGGTAATTACTCTTGAACAGTGATTAACAGACTGTTATCTGTCGGTCCCATCAGAGGGTTTTATTGGATTTTCTAAATATGTAAATTGTGCACAACTTATGATCAATAAACATGAATTCTTACAGCTTATATATTTATAGAACTTTTGAGATGAGAAAAATCTCTTGCCAAATCATGCATTTCTACTTATAGCTTATCAGTCCCTCATTATATAAGGGCCAATTAAGTGAGCTCATAATTATGCCATGGTGTAATGTCCGTTAGTCCTTTAAATGACTTCTTTTCAATAAACTAAGCTCCCAGGGTACTGATATTTAGCCAGTATGTACCTGGGACAGATTGCAAGAAATTTTCCTGAAACAAATTATCTTGACTCACTTTGAAGTCCACATGGGTAATATTTGAGAAAAAAACCTTTGAAATTTTCTTCTGAATAACCAGGAGATGAAGAGTATTGATACAATGTACTTGGCCAGTAGGTACCTGACATAAACTTGGATGTCTACAAACTTTTTTAACAACAATGTTGTTCTTAGGTATATTTCTCAATATGCATTGTTTATAAATTCATAACATGGTGTCAATCTCTACCTGGAGTTTGGGCTACTTTAATTTACTCAAGTTTGCTAATCAGATTCTATCAGTAATATGATTTTCAATTGCAACATTTTGTAATGGTAAAAAGAATCATGCAAATTAGGAATTGTTTAACAAAATGTTATGGTTTCATTGCCTCAAGCACATTTCAAATCGTTATGAAAATCTCTGAAAAACTTGACGTTAAATGATAGCAACCAAAGACTGGTTTTGATTCTTCTTGTGTATATAGGGTGCACCCCGTATTTGACAATTTCAATGCGAAATAACGGTAGTCATGGTACATGTATGGATTGGGGATAACAATCTAAAAGTGCAATATTAGTATGCTCTGTAAAATTGTGTGATTTTGGAGGGAAAACTGTTGTAGTAGTTATCAAGCTGAGTGACAGTAATCCTGCTGGAAGCCAGAGTTTGTATGTACCGGGGCGATACTACTGGGGTAGTACTATGAGTGACAGTAATCCTACAGAGAAGCCATGTATTACTCGGGTAGTACTACTCTGTTTCTCTGGTTTATCACCCAGAACTTGTGTAACGTGTATGAGATAAGCACATCTAAATAAAGCTTCAAGGTGAGATTAAACATTTTATAATCCTCTTAAAATGGTGTCCCCCATGAGAATCAGGATTAAGTGGTGTATGGCTATCTTGGGTTATTACTGACTTACCAATTGATAAAGAAGATGATAAAGGTAGCCAGTAGCGTTTTCCCAGCTACTTGACCTAACACATGAATGACACAGACCAAAGATTAGTCCCAAAGGTCAAACAGTTAAATTATCTGTGAGACTTGTCCTGGAGAGTTTCCGGGCTGTACTGTTGTTACCTGTTTTGTGATGGGCTGTAAGGTATAAAGACCATGTATGGCCAAAATTAATAAGCATTCTAGAAATATGAAACCAACAATCATTCTATCGTCGGTGAACCGGTAAACCTCATTGGCTTCGACAGTGCAGCACAATTAGAAAGTGTAGAAATACGTTATTAGTTTCATTGATAAACAGTTACAAGAGTGAAACCCTTTAGTATCATTTGTTCCTAACAGTTTCCTGCAGCCAGCAACTTGTAGTGAATCACCATATCTTTTAAGATCGTTATAAAAGAAAATTAAATCAGGAACCTGCTTATATTGTAGTCAGAATCTGATTCAGTGGTGGAACTCTGGGCTGAAGTTCTCAGTTTGACAATTTGTTGGAGAAATGCAAGTTTTAAAGGCCCAATATACGTAACTTCAGGGAAATTTTCGTGATTCTGAAAAATTCTGGGGAAAAAATCCAGATGATAACCATGCAAAAATAAGCCTAAAACGAAGTAAACCTGAGCGGTAACTAACAAGAAACTCTTGACAAAAAAATCCAAAGAATTGAAAATAATTCAGGTGGGGCCCACTTCAACAACAAACCGAAGGTAGAAGACCGTTCGAAATGGACGCGTGTTTACAAATAGCGAGTTTCAACTGCTGCTGTACCGGTAACTGCGTAAGAATTCATCTTGAATATTGCTGATATCAGTTAATCTTAACTAAATCTATAAATATAATAAGTTATTAGGCTTGATTTTCGCTTCAAGTTTTGCCGAAAGTTACGTATATTGGGCCTTTAAACATATATTTACATTACAAGTTTAAGATTAAGAAAATAATTAATTATATAATCTCAGTGTGGAGAACACAAACATTGTGAATGTATGTGTTTTGTGGCAGTGTAGTAAAAGGTTACTTTAATAACTTGTACACCCCTGAAGACACATTTGAGCACTTCCAACTCTAAGATTGGAATAGTCCATTAGGAAATTTCAGGGGTTAATGAGATAAGGACATGTTCCCTAAGCACTAAGGAAACATTTACTTAACACTTGGACTGTTACGTAAATATCAGAGAAATAAACGTGTTATAATGATGTGTAATAGACTAACAGTGGCCACACACAAATGGAAACAGTTCCAAGGACATACCTGGGGGAGCTATTATAACAGGGGATTAAGGTGACCTCTTGTTAGGGGTTTGAAGCAGGGGATTAAGCTGACCTCTACTTAAGGCTAAGCTGACCACCATAGGGCTTCAGACAAAGGACACTTCCTGTCAAATACAGATCCCTTTTCATCAAACTTGGATTTGTTTAGACAAGGTGACAAAAGATAGAAAGGTTAATTACATCCCATAGATTTGTCAAACATCAGCCTAGTGTACTGGACTGGAGGATATATTTCTACCATACATCCACGATACACTCTTATTCTTTATAATTGGTGGTGATTTAAAGATGTTGTGGGAGTCTGTGATAACTTGACGTGATAACATGGGGCTTTTATTGTGACATTCACAAAGCTAAACGGAAGTTTTAAAGGTTAAAAAAAGTAAAGTCGGTTTACAAATGAACAAGAAATAAGATCTTAACATTAAAACACATTAAATTTCAATGATTTTGAGAAGAATAGCCTACGGACAACCTTTCTACAAAGGGATGAGAAGGAAGAATGTTTATTAGACAGTATGGAGGGCACAGGGTCATTACACACAAGGTCAACCAGCACTTACATATCAATAATACATGCAATAAGTATGAACATATAAGGGGCCGTGATGGCTGAGGGCATGAAAAGCTTGTAAGCAGTCTGCCACTCCGGGATATAACATCCCTCATGTCTGGGCCAGTAACCAAATAAAAGTTAGTTCCTGTTTTTGCCACAATAAATGGTCATTAAATGGGACAGACCTTCCTTTGAGCTCTCAAGGTGGTCATAAGTGTGGATGTTATATACGAAAGAACTTGTGTCCGATAAGGAGAAGTCTGTTGCTGTATTACTTGTCTGGGATAAAAGTACACCTCCAAACCTGACACTTGGGAGGTGATTCTTGTAATAAAGATTTGCTTCCCATTTTGGTTGGAATTTACGCTAACACAATTTGTGACATCATTAATTTGTCAAGGAAAAGACATCTTCAGTTTCCCTCATGACGTCATAATGGAAAGACACATCTTCAGTTTCCCTCATGGCGTCATAATGGAATGACATATACTTGAAAGGGAGATAATTAACTCAAAAGGACCCTTTTGTTTCTCTGTATCGTTTGCAACATTTTGTCCTGACTTGAGTCTTTTTAGCTTATTTCAAGTCTGCATTTATAATACCAGCACAAGTCATTCTGTCAAAATTAACAGCCTCTGTCTTATTACCAATAGGTTAATGACAACTAAACTGTAGACGGTCTTACCTCTGACTGTATGGTTAGACTCGTAATCCATACCCAGTAACAGACACCAACCACAATATAAGTAGCTCTTCACTTCTAGTAGACAATATGAAATCATTAATTATTGCACACTCATTTGAGAAAATGAAGACTTCTTAACCATAACCAGGACCACGAGATGAGTATGTCTAGACATTTTGGATGTCTGTGACTTACATATTCATCAACAGATAATGAAAATGTTGTATTTGTAGTAGTGTCACATTACACATATGTTGAGCATACCTGGCAGGACCCATATTGTCATCAGGCAAGTACATTGTAAAATACCGGTGCTAAGATGTGGCAACCTGAAGAAATAGTGGCATGGTAAAATCTAGCAAATAAAACCTCATTTAAAAAATAATGATGTGGCAAGCTTTTAAACTTGCACTGTAAGTATACAAAGGAACATGTTTGTGTTCAGTGCTGAACATGTTTGTGTTCGGTGCTGCTCTAAGGTTATTCTACTGAGCTGGGAGACCTAGTTACAAAATCAATACCACATATGGCAACACTGCACCAGTGCACCATGTTCCACGTAATATAGAATTAGGATCCAGCAAGCTGTTGTCTAGCACAGTGTTTTTGTTCAATTAACATATTCTTTCAGAAGTTTAACAGCTGTTCCCAAAATTTGATATCCATCTAGATATATTTATATTTGCTTTATAATTCTAATTGCCCTGATACACATCCTGTGCTGGTTAATATATTTGTGGTCACCTGGACGTAGGACAGTGTATGCTAAAACATAATAATGAGACATTGACATTTTATACTAAAAAATATGTGTATTGATGAGCAGGAGAAGCACTGTGTATTTAGGTGATGTGCTGTAAACAAAAGTGTACATGTTATCAGGCCGTAATATTGTCATTGGACAGCGTTAATAGCCTCCAGACACTCGACTGATTTATAGAGCTGTCACCAATAAATCACCCTCGTGTTGGATTTACTTAACTAGATTTCCTAGAAAATACAAACATGTTATACTGAAAGAGGGAACAGACCAGGGCACATATGGGCCTGATATATTCAACATAGACATGGCTACAGTACTGACTATAGCAAGTGAAATTTATTCAGTAATACTGTAACACACATATATTAAATTTCTAAGGGTGATGGACACTCGGTTTGATTTCTTTACTAAAAAACAAAAAGAGAAAGACAGATTATGGTAAGCCTTAAGGCAGAGTGGTTTAATCTGTTAGGAGTAATGAGTACCAATGGTAATGGTAAATTTGTTTACGAGAGTGGGGGGGGGGGGGGGGGGGCAGCTCCCTGGTAGAAAATACAAACTGAAATGTCACACAGGTTTCATTTCTGGACACACCTGCACATTTCGTAAGCTTTATGTAGTGCTTATGTTTTTGAAAAAAATAGTTGATTAAGCTGCAAAACAGACAGGATGAAGAGTTTTTTTCTATTGCTTACATGAATATTAGGTATAAAATTTTCTGGAGATAACAGGCGTGTTTTAAACTGTCAGTGTCTGATTCCCATTATAATCCCTGAACCGGTAGTAAGTGAGGCGTACATATACCTGTACTGTGACTGCATGGTTTGTTATAGACACAACATTGTTCAAACTAATCCACCAAAGTACTGCACCAATTTGAATGATACACAAACTTACATAAAGTATTACATTGAAGTTACCTCCCTTATTAGTGGAAAAGCCTCCCCTATTTGTGGAGTTATACGGTACCTTAAGCTTATGAATGAATTATATAAATTGAGTTACCTCCTTTATTAGTAAAATAGTCTCCCTTATTTGTGGAGTTACACCTTAAGCTTATGAATGAATTATATAAATTGAGATTACCTCCCCTATATGTGGAATAGTCTCCCTTATTTGTGGAATAGCACATTGTTCATGAATTATAAAACTTGAGGTTACCTCCCCTGTATGTGGAATAGTCTCCCTTATTTATGGAGTAACACATTGTTCATGAATTATAAAACTTGAGGTTACCTCCCCTATATTTGGAATAGTCTCCCTTATTTGTGGAGTAACACATTGTTCATGAGTTATAAAACTTGAGGTTACCTCCCTTATATGTGGAATAGTCTCCCTTATTTGTGGAGTAACACATTGTGCATGAATTATAAAACTTGAGGCTACCTCCCCTATGGAGAAGTCTCCCCAAGTTCAGTGACACCTTGGGCTAATCAAAACCATTGAATGATACTTCACACAGATGTCTTATCTCTTTAAATGAATTTTTCGTATTGTCAAACTTGAAAGTTTTTCTCTGCATATTGGTTTTGCTGCTATCAGATTTAAGTATTTAAAATATCGCTGACATTTTGGACAGAATGGTGGGTACACACTATCTACTGTAAACAAGTGTTTGAAATGTGAAACAACACCAGATGTTACACAAGTTCTGGATTTTGTTTGGACCAGCTTTGACATTTTCACTGGCCAAAACTGAAGGTTTCCAAACAGGACTGGATTATGAAATATGCATTGCATAAGTGTATTTGCATTTGTATTCGAGTATGAGAACCATATTTTACTGACGACAAAAAGTCATTGAAGGTAAAAATAATCACATGCAAAAATGCTTGAATAAAAAGTGGACGTGTGATAGAAATGTTTATTTGATCAAATGGTAGGCGAGTTCTATTTATCGTGTATAAGCTGTACAATAGGAATGGATAGCCAGTAAAGAATGTCAAGATACTGAAAGCTATTAGGAATTTTGTTAATGATAATAGACACAATATGTAAATTCTATCAGATATTAAGGTAAAAATTCTAACATTGATAATCCATTAAAAAAATAAATAAATTTGCTATTTATGTGATGTGACTCGCTGTCTTGCTCATTTTATGCTCTTTAATGATGTATATGAACCATAAGACTATTCTCAGGGTCCTTTTCTATCTTCCAGGTTCACAAAAACAATGCTGACTGGGCATTTTATGAACAGAGATCATGACTGTCAACAGAGGTCATGACTGTCAACAGAGATCATGACTGTCAACAGAGGTCATGACTGTCAACAGAGGTCATGGCGATCAACAAAGGCCATGGCCATCAACAGAGGTCATGACTGTCAACAGAGGTCATGACTGTCAACAGAGATCATGACTGTCAACAGAGGTCATGGTTCAACAAAACAGAGGTCAAGACTGTCAACAAAGGTCATGGCTATCAACATAGGTCATGATTACCAACAGAGGTCAAGACTGTCAACAGAGGTCATGGCTATAAACACAGGTCATGACTGTCAACAGAGGTCATGCCTGGCAACAGAAGTCATGACTGTCAACATAGGTCATGACTGTCGAAAGATCTAAAGGCCATGGCCATCAATAGAGGCCATGACTGCCAACAAAGGTCATGACTGTCAAAAGAGGTCATGGCTATCAACATAGGTCATGTCTGTCAACAGAGGTCATGATTATCAACAGAAGTCATGACTGTCAACAAAGGTCATGACTGTCAACAAAGGTCATGACTGTCAACATAGGTCATGATTATCAACAGAGGTCATGACTGTCAACAGAGGTCATTGCTATCAGCAGAGGTCATGTCTGTCAACAGAGGTCATGACTGTCAACAAAGGTCATGTCTGTCAACAAAGGTCTGTTGAGGAAACCAAGAGGAAATTCTGGTGAGATGAAAGATAACACTGTTACTTGTTCAGGTGTGCTAATCCACTTGTCAAATTAGTCCAGCGTTCTATTCCAAATAAACAATATATAAGGAAGTATTAAACAGCTGATGTTAGAAGCTACCTTCAAATACTTGACCATCAAAAACCTGATGGAATGTACTGACGCGATGAACAGCATTTATATTCTATACAGTGTCACGTAGCTGTTAACTGAGGATCGGACTAGCTGACACACTAGTCTATGAAGACTGGTGTTGTGATGTATGCTGTCATTCTATCAGGTGGATGAAAGTTTGTGGAGTACTTCTACGAATCAAAGTCAAAATTGTGTTGTGTTTATATTCTGTGGGTTATAAATCACAACCTGAAATCTCACCAGTACCAGGTAAGTTTTGGTTGAATTCATATATTAGCTGAGATAATACTCTATAATATACAATTGCAGGCCAATATTATAAAGATAACTGCCTGATGTGACTTTTTCAAGTGAGGAGAGGATTTGGGGCATTAACTACAGCAAGGTCAAGGTTTCTGTTAAATTTTGAATTCATTAGAGATCAGCTCCTTCTGTAACTAGGGGCATGCTCCTTCTGTAACTAGGGGCATGCTCCTGCTGTAACTAGGGACATGCTCCTTCTGTAACTAGGGAAATGCTCCTTCTGTAACTAGGTAAATGCCCCTGCTGTAACTAGGGAAATGCTCCTGCTGTAACTAGGGTAATGCTCCTGCTGTAACTAGGGTAATGCTCCTGCTGTAACTAGGGAAATGCTCCTGCTGTAACTAGGGAAATGCTCCTGCTGTAATTAAGGACATGCTCCTTCTGTACCTAAGGCTGCTCTGCTCCTATACTTAGTGTAATGCTCATCCTATACTTGGTGTAAGGTGTCTCCTATATACTTAGTGTAAGACTCCTCCGTTATCTAGGGTAGGACTTCGTGTATTATTTCTGTTTCTTTAGTTCAATTGATTATGATATAAAATATTAAGAATTTACATGTAAGTGTAAAAAACATGTAACTTGTGTAATTTATAAAACTGGTTCACTCGATAACATCTACAAGCAAAGCAATAATATTGTTGTAAAAGTTTTTGGGAGGGGAATTTTATGAGGACATGGGATTGTAGACATGTCGTACATGATGTACATGGGATCCTTGACAGTTGTCTATAGCTACGCTATGGTGTTTGATAGCAATTGAACAGCTGTTTCATCTTTCCACATACTTTTAGCCCTGTAATGACAAACAGCATTCTTACAATTAATGTATTTAATTTTTTTTGTGGGCACCAATTAAACTCTTTTGGGTCTTCTAGGCGAAGTGACCCCAGTTAATATAAAGGCAGACTCACTAGGGTGTGTATTGGCAACAGATGGAGCAGTTGTCATGGGGTTGTAATAGGGTGTTTGTGTAGAATGATTGAGGGGGAGCAGCTGATCATGTAGTCAGAGGATCCTACTTGTTTGTTATTTAGTCCAGGTCAAAATCTGTGTGGTTTAGTGGGTTCACTCAAGTTGGTCCCGAGTGGGACAGATTTGGGAACATACTGGTACCACTTTGACTGTTCTGACATCATTCAGACAGATTTCTGGACATGTATGTCCCTGGAGAGACAGATTTGGGGATATACTGGTACCACTTTGACTGTTCTGACATCATTCAGACAGATTTCTGGACATGTATGTCCCTGGAGAGACAGATTTGGGGACATACTGGTACCACTTTGACTGTTCTGACATCATTCAGACAGATTTCTGGACATGTTTGTCCCTGGAGAGACCGATTTGGGGACATACTGGTACCACTTTGACTGTTCTGACATCATTCAGACAGATTTCCAGACATGTATGTCCCTGGAGAGACCGATTTGGGGACATACTGGTACCACTTTGACTGTTCTGACATCATTCAGACAGATTTCTGGACATGTTTGTCCCTGGAGAGACCGATTTGGGGACTTACTGGTACCACTTTGACTGTTCTGACATCATTCAGACAGATTTCCAGACATGTATGTCCCTGGAGAGACCGATTTGGGGACTTACTGGTACCACTTTGACTGTTCTGACATCATTCAGACAGATTTCCAGACATGTATGTCCCTGGAGAGACCGATTTGGGGACTTACTGGTACAACTTTGACTGTTCTGACATCATTCAGACAGATTTCTGGACATGTATGTCTCTGGAGAGACCGATTTGGGGACTTACTGGTACCACTTTGACTGTTCTAACATCATTCAGACAGATTTCTGGACATGTTTGTCCCTGGAGAGACCGATTTGGGGACTTACTGGTACCACTTTGACTGTTCTGACATCACTGAGAACACAGATTGGTATGTAGTATATGTCTGTAGGTGAATTACGGTAACTGAGGAAGGAGAACACAGATTGGTATGTAGTGTATGTCTGTAGGTGAATTACGGTAACTAGGGAAGGAGAACACAGATTGGTATGTAGTGTATGTCTGTAGGTGAATTACGGTAACTAGGGAAGGAGAGCACAGATTGGTATGTAGTGTATGTCTGTAGGTGAATTACGGTAACTGAGGAAGGAGAACACAGATTGGTATGTAGTGTATGTCTGTAGGTGAATTACGGTAACTGGGGAAGGAGAACACAGATTGGTATGTAGTGTATGTCTGTAGGTGAATTACGGTAACTGGAGAAGGAGAACACAGATTGGTATGTAGTGTATGTCTGTAGGTGAATTACGGTAACTGGGGAAGGAGAACACAGATTGGTATGTAGTGTATGTCTGTAGGTGAATTACGGTAACTGGAGAAGGAGAACACAGATTGGTATGTAGTACATGTCTGTAGGTGAATTACAGTAACTGGGGAAGGAGAACACAGATTGGTATGTAGTGTATGTCTGTAGGTGAATTACGGTAACTAGGGAAGGAGAACACAGATTGGTATGTAGTACATGTCTGTAGGTGAATTACAGTAACTGAGGAAGGAGAACACAGATTGGTATGTAGTGTATGTCTGTAGGTGAATTACAGTAACTGAGGAAGGAGAACACAGATTGGTATGTAGTGTATGTCTGTAGGTGAATTACAGTAACTGGGGAAGGAGAACACAGATTGGTATGTAGTACATGTCTGTAGGTGAATTAAGGTAACTAGGGAAGGAGAACACAGATTGGTATGTAGTGTATGTCTGTAGGTGAATTACAGTAACTGAGGAAGGAGAACACAGATTAGTATGTAGTGTATGTCTGTAGGTGAATTACAGTAACTGGGGAAGGAGAACACAGATTGGTATGTAGTACATGTCTGTAGGTGAATTACGGTAACTAGGGAAGGAGAACACAGATTGGTATGTAGTGTATGTCTGTAGGTGAATTACGGTAACTAGGGAAGGAGAACACAGATTGGTATGTAGTGTATGTCTGTAGGTGAATTACGGTAACTAGGGAAGGAGAACACAGATTGGTATGTAGTGTATGTCTGTAGGTGAATTACAGTAACTGGGGAAGGAGAACACAGATTGGTATGTAGTGTATGTCTGTAGGTGAATTACGGTAACTGGAGAAGGAGAACACAGATTGGTATGTAGTACATGTCTGTAGGTGAATTACGGTAACTGAGGAAGGTGAACACAGATTGGTATGTAGTGTATGTCTGTAGGTGAATTACGGTAACTGGGGAAGGAGAACACAGATTGGTATGTAGTGCATGAAGATCAACACAATGGTGTGTGCGGAAAAAACAATAGTCTTGTCATTATCAATGAGAGTCTGCGCTGTGCTACATCTGGATAGATAGGCATCTTACTGGTCTAACATATTATATAACTGCAGTGTAAATGTGCTGGAATAATTGTGTCATTTTACAGTGTTGCTGGTCGAGATACCGGCCAAAACTGGAGATGGGAGATGGCTTAATATAAGAGTAAACTCTTGTTGCCAAATCCCATTAAATCAAATGTTGTATATATTGTATCTTGTATTGTAAATAATTGGAAATAAAATACTGTTTAAACCAATACTGGACGCTATAATTAAAGTACTGAATGCACAAGTGCAAAAAGGGGACAATTCATGTTTGAATTTAAGATTCGGTTGTAAGAATGTTTGAATACAATCACAGCTGCTACAAACCTTTCTTGTATTCAAATTTTATCACCACAAATTCAATAACAATTTTGTCTTTCTAAATGGAAATCAAAGGAATTGTTAAACCCAGGGATTAGGGAGAGATATTGAAATATAATATGGCTTAAAAAAGGAACTGTCTTGAGAGTTAATTCCAGTGCCTCCCGGCAGTAAAGGTAGTAATATCTGTAATCTGTCCGGGTTTGATCTTCTAAGTTGTCCGATAATACCCCAATGACCAGGCACAGCATTCGTATTCTGCTTTAATTGTCTCATCCAGGTGGCAAGACCATTTTTATGGCAGATTTTGAAGGATTACAGAGACCAGACATTTTATACATAATGGTTTATTGGTATTTATGATAGACTTAGAGGAATGATTGGTAATCCTAGGCAGTGAAATATTGTTTAAGTGTTAAGGATTAATCTGATGTTGTCTAGCCGATTGTGGTCACCGTTCCATGTTGTTCAAAAGGACAAAAGCTTTGTTAATACCAGTAGCTATAGTCGACTAGGGACAGTGAGACTGAACGTGTGCATGTAAATACCAGTAGCTATAGTCTACTAGGGACAGTGAGACGGAAGGTGTGCATGTTCTCAAGGTCGTTCGTTTATACAAACTTGGTAGCCCTTCATCCCAGCATGCTACAGCCCAAATATCAGAACCCTGAGGCTTTCGGTTATTGAGGGGAAGTTGCTTGAAGATTTTAAAGACATTTGTAAAGGGTTCTGAGACTTGTGCTGATAAATAGTTGCTACAGGGTTTGGAGACTAATACTGATAAATAGTTGCTACAGGGTTTGGAGTCTTATACTGATAAATAGTTGCTACAGGGTTTGGAGACTTATACTGATAAATAGTTGCTACAGGGTTTGGAGACTAATACTGATAAATAGTTGCTACAGGGTTTGGAGACTAATACTGATAAATAGTTGCTACAGGGTTTGGAGACTAATACTGATAAATAGTTGCTACAGGGTTTGGAGACTTATACTGATAAATAGTTGCTACAGGGTTTGGAGACTAATACTGATAAATAGTTGCTACAGGGTTTGGAGTCTTATACTGATAAATAGTTGCTACAGGGTTTGGAGACTAATACTGATAAATAGTTGCTACAGGGTTTGGAGACTAATAATGATAAATAGTTGCTACAGGGTTTAGAGACTAATACTGATAAATAGTTGCTACAGGGTTTGGAGACTAATACTGATAAATAGTTGCTACAGGGTTTGGAGACTAATACTGATAAATAGTTGCTACAGGGTTTGGAGACTAATACTGATAAATAGTTGCTACAGGGTTTGGAGTCTTATACTGATAAATAGTTGCTACAGGGTTTGGAGACTAATACTGATAAATAGTTGCTACAGGGTTTGGAGACTAATACTGATAAATAGTTGCTACAGGGTTTGGAGACTAATAATGATAAATAGTTGATACAGGGTTTAGAGACTAATACTGATAAATAGTTGCTACAGGGTTTGGAGACTAATACTGATAAATAGTTGCTACAGGGTTTGGAGACTTATACTGATAAATAGTTGCTACAGGGTTTGGAGACTAATACTGATAAATAGTTGCTACAGGGTTTGGAGACTTATACTGATAAATAGTTGCTACAGGGTTTGGAGACTAATACTGATAAATAGTTGCTACAGGGTTTGGAGATTTATACTGATAAATAGTTGCTACAGGGTTTGGAGACTAATACTGATAAATAGTTGCTACAGGGTTTGGAGACTAAATACTGATAAATAGTTGCTACAGGGTTTGGAGTCTTATACTGATAAATAATTGCTACAGGGTTTGGAGACTAATACTGATAAATAGTTGCTACAGGGTTTGGAGACTAATACTGATAAATAGTTGCTACAGGGTTTGGAGACTAATACTGATAAATAGTTGCTACAGGGTTTGGAGACTAATACTGATAAATAGTTGCTACAGGGTTTGGAGACTTATACTGATAAATAGTTGCTACAGGGTTTGGAGACTAATACTGATAAATAGTTGCTACAGGGTTTGGAGACTAATACTGATAAATAGTTGCTACAGGGTTTGGAGACTAATACTGATAAATAGTTGCTACAGGGTTTGGAGATTTATACTGATAAATAGTTGCTACAGGGTTTGGAGATTTATACTGATAAATAGTTGCTACAGGGTTTGGAGTCTTATACTGATAAATATAATTGCTACAGGGTTTGGAGACTAATACTGATAAATAGTTGCTACAGGGTTTGGAGACTTATACTGATAAATAGTTGCTACAGGGTTTGGAGACTAATACTGATAAATAGTTGCTACAGGGTTTGGAGATTTATACTGATAAATAGTTGCTACAGGGTTTGGAGACTTGTACTGATAAATAGTTGCTACAGGGTTTGGAGACTAAATACTGATAAATAGTTGCTACAGGGTTTGGAGTCTTATACTGATAAATAATTGCTACAGGGTTTGGAGACTAATACTGATAAATAGTTGCTACAGGGTTTGTAGACTAATACTGATAAATAGTTGCTACAGGGTTTGGAGACTTATACTGATAAATAGTTGCTACAGGGTTTGGAGACTAATACTGATAAATAGTTGCTACAGGGTTTGGAGACTTATACTGATAAATAGTTGCTACAGGGTTTGGAGACTAATACTGATAAATAGTTGCTACAGGGTTTGGAGACTAATACTGATAAATAGTTGCTACAGGGTTTGGAGACTAATACTGATAAATAGTTGCTACAGGGTTTGGAGATTTATACTGATAAATAGTTGCTACAGGGTTTGGAGATTTATACTGATAAATAGTTGCTACAGGGTTTGGAGTCTTATACTGATAAATATAATTGCTACAGGGTTTGGAGACTAATACTGATAAATAGTTGCTACAGGGTTTGGAGACTTATACTGATAAATAGTTGCTACAGGGTTTGGAGACTAATACTGATAAATAGTTGCTACAGGGTTTGGAGATTTATACTGATAAATAGTTGCTACAGGGTTTGGAGACTTGTACTGATAAATAGTTGCTACAGGGTTTGGAGACTAAATACTGATAAATAGTTGCTACAGGGTTTGGAGACTAAATACTGATAAATAGTTGCTACAGGGTTTGGAGTCTTATACTGATAAATAATTGCTACAGGGTTTGGAGACTAATACTGATAAATAGTTGCTACAGGGTTTGGAGACTAATACTGATAAATAGTTGCTACAGGGTTTGGAGACTAATACTGATAAATAGTTGCTACAGGGTTTGGAGACTTATACTGATAAATAGTTGCTACAGGGTTTGGAGACTAATACTGATAAATAGTTGCTACAGGGTTTGGAGACTAATACTGATAAATAGTTGCTACAGGGTTTGGAGACTAATACTGATAAATAGTTGCTACAGGGTTTGGAGACTAATACTGATAAATAGTTGCTACAGGGTTTGGAGATTTATACTGATAAATAGTTGCTACAGGGTTTGGAGTCTTATACTGATAAATAGTTGCTACAGGGTTTGGAGACTAATACTGATAAATAGTTGCTACAGGGTTTGGAGTCTTATACTGATAAATAGTTGCTACTGGGTTTGGAGTCTTATACTGATAAATAGTTGCTACAGGGTTTGGAGTCTTATACTGATAAATAGTTGCTACAGGGTTTGGAGACTAATACTGATAAATAGTTGCTACAGGGTTTGGAGACTAATACTGATAAATAGTTGCTACAGGGTTTGGAGACTATTGATAGATAATTGATACGGGGTTCGGAGACTTTTGATATATAGTTGCTACAGGGTTTGGAGACTAATACTGATAAATAGTTGCTACAGGGTTTGGAGATTTATACTGATAAATAGTTGCTACAGGGTTTGGAGACTATTGATAGATAATTGATACGGGGTTCGGAGACTTTTGATATATAGTTGCTACAGAGTTTGGAGACTATTGATAGATAATTGATACGGGGTTCGGAGACTATTGATAAATAGTTGGAACGGAGTTCAGACGTTTTATACCACTGTGTTGTGACTGGCGTCGATTATCAGGCAGGTCAGCTATAGAGCACTAACCTGTAACACTGTCGGATGTACCTGTCAAAACCTGTTCATTTTTACCAGTCAGATAATGTGTACATATGCAAGGGCATGTGTTTACACTCCAATTGACATTAAATGTGTGATATTATCGACTCTTTAGACTTGTTGTTTTATAAACTAGGTAAAATCATGATTTTATCTCTTAGTGTAATCAAACTCATTGATCATCTTGTTCAATGACATAGATACTATATGGGCTAGGTGGTAAAATGCTAGTGATCATGAGCATCAAGTAAATAGCTGCATACTAGCTGTAAAGCAGCGCCAGTCCTCGGGGAACAAACTGTTAGACTAGCTGTAAAGCCCCAGTCCTCGGGGAACAAACTATTAGACTAGCTGTAAAGCCCAAGTTCTCGGGGGAACAAACTGTTAGACTAGTTGTAAAGCCCCAGTCCTCAGGGAACAAACTGTTAGACTAGTTGTAAAGCCCCAGTCCTCAGGGAACAAACTATTAGACTAGCGGTAAAGCCCCAGTCCTCAGGGAACGAACTATTAGACTAGTTGTAAAGCCCCAGTCCTCGGAGAACAAACTATTAGACTAGTTGTAAAGCCCCAGTCCTCGGAGAACGAACTATTAGACTAGTTGTAAAGCCCCAGTCCTCGGAGAACAAACTATTAGACTAGTTGTAAAGCCCCAGTCCTCGGAGAACAAACTATTAGACTAGTTGTAAAGCCCCAGTCCTCGGAGAACAAACTATTAGACTAGTTGTAAAGCCCCAGTCCTCAGGGAACAAACTATTAGACTAGCGGCAAAGCTCCAGTCCTCGGGGGAACAAACTATTAGACTAGCTGTAAAGCCCCAGTCCTCAGGGAACGAACTATTAGACTAGCGGTAAAGCCCCAGTCCTCAGGGAACGAACTATTAGACTAGCTGTAAAGCCACAGTCCTCAGGGAACGAACTATTAGACTAGCTGTAAAGCGCCAGTCAGACAGTCCTCGGGGAACGAACTATTAGACTAGCTGTAAAGTGCCAGTCAGACAGTCCTCGGGGAACGAACTATTAGACTAGCTGTAAAGCGCCAGTCAGACAGTCCTCGGGGAACGAACTATTAGACTAGTTGTAAAGCGCCAGTCCTCGGGGAACAAACCATTAGACTAGCAATCACCAGCACTGACACAAGGAACTCATTCACTCGGATCTCCTGTTCGACATATTTGAACCCTTCCAATTCAGAGATTAGAATAGGTCATTATGAAATTTCAGGGGTGAAGGAGTTATTTGTTTCCTGTCCATGCCAAATATTAATTGTTACAATTAATATATATACTTCGGCACCTAGAGAGACCATATTTGGTATGCAAGGCCATCTTGGACAGTAGAATAAAGGTGAATGAAAAGTAGGTCACTGTGACCTATTTGTTGACCTTTACCTTTATCCAGTCATTTGAACAATTTGTTATCGGCTTTTATTTCATTCATTTGTTTACTGAGGCGCACTATTCATCAACAATGACATTGTTTGTATTCGGAAATGTGAATGTTGCTATTAAATTGTAAATCCAGAGAGAACAGCCCTCAATTGATAGTGGAACAGTGCAATCTCTAACGTTACAATTATGACATCATAAGTGTGATGACATCAATCCCAATGTATTTATTATCATTAGCTATAGTAAATAACAAATATTGGCCTCGGAAGATTCATCTTATTTCAGTGGAAATGTAAATACTGCCATTTACTGTTAGGCGGTTTTACGGTTTACTGTTGGCCGGGTTTTACGAGTATGGTAGTCCCACAAGTGCACTTGACTATATATTACCTGGGGTATCACTGCTCCTAATGTAGGTATTCTGTAGGAACAAAGCATTTCTCTAGCTGTAGGTGAAATGTCACATTCCTTTGTGGTTAATAATGAGAAGAATTTAAAGTCATATGCATTAATTTTACCCTAACGAAAGTAGTTATGTTTCTTTCTTCTTGTTTAATTGAATTCAAATCACATATCCTAAAAATGTGGAATTGGAAATAATGATACAATCTGGGGTGTCCATTGGGCTGTGATATACACCGCACATCATATTGTTGCTGACCTAATCAGGTGTGAACACTGTGTTAGGTTACTGGGGCCATCTCCTTTATACTGGACAGACTGTTCCCTGGTCAGTTCCAATATCTCTTTGTCCCAGTGATAGTATGTGGAGACCACTGACATGTTGTTTGATTCAAATCAATCTGAGTCAAGTCTGTGTGCAGGTACATATAGGTGGTAATCATTTGGTTTAGACTCGTGACTCATGTTTAAAAGCTGAAATTTCAAGTTAATGCAGATTAAAAGAAAATGAAGATAAAATTTTGACTAACCTTGTCCAAAAGACCAATTTGTACGGTATATATAACGGTGGCGTAGCTAGATGTTAGGGATATGCATGCCTGACGGGTGCTGGGGGCGAAAGCCGCCCGCTTACAGGGTCTTTTTTTTTTTGCATGCTCAAGCATGCAAACATGCACGGAAGCTACGCCACTGTATAATAATGACCAGGATACAGGTTGGTAGATAGGGTTACATATATATATAACAGGTTTCATACAGAAGATGAAAAGTATTTGAATTTGGGGTCATGCAGGGCTTGAAATCTGGTCAGTGTTGGGAAAGTGCTGGAATTTGCTCACAAATGCTTGAAAAGTGCTTGAATTTATACTTAACCGCTGTTAACATGCAATTTTTTCAGATTCATATAAAAAGAAAATTAAAAGAAAAAACATGAGAAAATTTTAAAGATAAAAGTCGTCGATTATACCCCTATTCCTTGCAAGTTTCGACGAAAAAGACTAAGTGCTGGAAAAGTGTCTAAATTTCATATGGAAAATCTGTATGAATCATGTAAAATGATGACCTGGGTACAGGTTGGTAGACAGGGTATAGATAGGTATATATGAGTACAGGTTGACCTGGACAAAGAGGACTACTTGTAAACATAGCAAAGATCATCTAGGTAAATGTGATCAGGGGACTGTTATGTCTGTTATCTTGTCTGAAATGTATCATCATCAAAATCCTTTTTGGTTCAGTTTTGATACTGAATGTATTCATTCAGCAATTATCATGAATGGACCAATGCCATTCCATCTGGTCCTGGTTAGGCAAACCAAGGCCAAAGTGACCACAGATAATGACACAGGGAGTCCATGATGATCATTTCTGTGCCAATATGTGAGTGTTCCGTGGAATTCCAGGTGGACATGAGCCAGCCATCATAGTGACCGGCTTATTAGACTGGTCAGTGTAACCTGTACTTCGTACCTGTAACTGGTCTGTCATCTTAATCTAGACTACTGACCACTCAGTGTAACCTGTACCTCGTCTGTCATCTTAATCTAGACTACAGACCACTCAGTGTAACCTGTACCTCGTCTGTCATCTTAATCCAGACTACAGACCACTCAGTGTAACCTGTACCTCGTCTGTCATCTTAATCTAGACCACAGACCACTCAGTGTAACCTGTACCTCGTCTGTCATCTTAATCTAGACTACAGACCACTCGGTGTAACCTGTACCTCGTCTGTCATCTTAATCTAAACTACAGACCACTCAGTGTAACCTGTACCTCGTCTGTCACCTTAATCTAGACCACAGACCATTCAGTGTAACCTGTACTTCGTCTGTCATCTTAATCTAGACTACAGACCACTCTGTGTAACCTGTACCTCGTCTGTCATCTTAATCTAGACCACAGACCACTCAGTGTAACCTGTACCTCGTCTGTCATCTTAATCTAGTCTACAGACCACTCAGTGTAACCTGTACCTGGTCTGTCATCTTAATCTAGACTACTGATGACCACTAAGTCCAGTCATTAAATTTTATCTTGGTCCACGGTGGAGTGTGTGTAGACCAAAGAGTGAATTGTCTAGTTGTTGTAAATAGGTATTGGGCTATATATGCAGGCTGATGATGATTGATCAGGTAGTTTGTGAAGTTTTACACACATTTAATATTATAATAGGATTACTATTCTGGACTGGTTGTGGTAGTGTAATAACACTGTGGTATTTCATCACAAGCTCTGTCGGCTAACATAACTGGCCTTCACACAGACTGATCATGACCTTGAGGCTGACCTCACGAGTTACCACAGACATGTTACATCAGAATATATACAGTACATAGAAACAAAAGACTTCTACACTACAGATTGATACCAGCCATTTTGTGACCTTCTATTACTGCTTATTTCTACACTACAGGTTGTTACCAGCCAGTACCTTCTATTACTGCTTAGCAGACGTAGATTGTTACTCCTTATAGCTGTACAGGCTATTTATGTACCATATATGTTAAAAGTTTACTCATCTGCAAGACACAATTTTGAAAAAAATTGAGTTGTTTCTAAAATGTTGTCATCATTTCCAAAGCTTTCATTCTGACTTTCCTTAAAAGCTGTGTTGGCTTCAGCAGCTGTACATTTAACATTGAAAATTTAAAATGCCAAGTTTACATGAGGCACATGTTTGTACCTATATATTTATCAGTTCAAGGTCGTTAAGGTTGCTGTAATGGTAGACTGCCATACCTAGTTATCTATAACACTACCTGACCAGAGGTGAAATAATTGTGTTACACAGAGGCAGTGTCAAACACCCTCATGGTCAGTGACATAGGCCTTCTGTTGTCTTCAGTACTAGAGAGTTCCATACGAGTGTTAACCCAATATTGTACTCGGTGTTGAGAGTGGCTCACAGATATTGCACCTTTAATATGTGTTACAAGCTTGTTTTACCTGTCAGCCAAGTTATCATGGTATTAGTGTGGTTTATCTGTTTTATTATCTGCTCTGGATATTAGACAGTTTTATGACCGAGTCATAGAGATAACTATATAGTATATCGAGCAAATATGTATGGCTATAAAGATCCAAATAGCTTTGAGCCATATTCCACTGCAAAACTTCACATGATGTTTTCATTTGTTGTATAAATGCAGTATCCTATTGTGGGTCAATACCTTGAACTAAAATTGGATTCATCTTGCATATTCTCGGAACCATTTCCATACCCATCTACCCCAGAATCTCCCGTTGGGACACAACGGCTCAGTTAGTGAGAGAAGAAATGGTCAGTAGAAGGATGATAATCCTGATTGTCGCTGTTTTGATCCTTCGTCCATGGCCCTTGTTGATGATTTGGTCAGTTTTATTGACATTTTGTCGGCTGTAGTTGGGTGTATCTGATCTCAGACCCATTTAGAAGAAACAGTACATATTTGTTAGGGTATTGATCATGTTTGAACTCTAGCCCTCTGGCTTGTGTTTACATCAGTATGTAGGTGATGGGTCGGTGTGAGACTCCTGGGGAGTGAAGGTCCTTCTAGTGTGTATTATTAGCTACTGATCCTTGAACTTCCCTTGCCTTCCTGTAAGGGGATTCTGTAGGGTGTCTGGACATGAGGAGATGTTGTGTTTTTACGGTGTTGTCTAGTTTCACAATGTTGACCTTGAGGAGCGGTTGTTAACCTCCATTGCCCTCCCACTATCAAACACACACTGGCTGCTGTTATGGCAAACATGGGCCGTCAGCAATAAACAAATAGCACTTATCATTGAACATGTCGGAGTAATTGTCCTCAAAATTGATAGAGAATGTTATCTTTGTATGATTAAAGGAAGTTGGTCTTCATTCATCATTGCAGCCGTGGGGATTGGATAGGAAAAGCTTGTTGACCACTGGCCATATAGATAAAGGCATTGTGTCTAATATATAGGCATATATTTGGCAATATCCTGCTGTATTTTGTATAATATTCATAATTTACAAGGTTAGTTGGCGAATTCTTAACCAATATTTAATTTTATAAACATGACAAATTTCTAAACATGACCACTATCTGTCACTTCATTGATAGAAGTATTGTTTTCATTCCTTTGAACTCAACGGCAGTTTGCAACAGAAAAGTGATTCATTAAATTTTAATAGGAAAGTTAGAAGTAGAGGAAGCTACCATTGAGTAGTTTCTTGGTTGAGTGCACATGTTAAAAAACATTCTTTTTATAATAGTGGAAGCTTGTTTTTGCGTAGCAGTCTGGAGTAGAATAACTCAATCACCCTTGAAGACACATTTGAACTCTTCTAATTCAAAGATTGGAATAGTTCATTATGAGATTTCAGGGGTGACTGAGATAAGGACCAATTCTTGTGGAATGTTTGATAGTCACACACCTTAACCTTGTAACGTTTGTTTACTTTACAATATGACGTAAGATTTTATGTGTGTTTTGCTCACAAGTGTAAATTAGCTTTGAGATATTTGAATACATGCAGTACGCTACTATATATTTTGATTTTACATCAAATAGAATGGTTTTTCTCCGTTAAAGTTTAGAGTGAGATACAGGATGTCCAACCTGTAATCAGCCTACAGACATCTATAGAAACAGAAATGATCACATTCCGTACCTCAACAGACAAGTGAATGGCTACGATACAGGAGCACATGTACATACACCAAAATGTCGATGGTTCCATATACTACCTGTCTGTAACGAGGTTAGAATGTATACCTTCGATCACCTGAGAAGTGGTGTGGCCTGTCGCTATTTGTCCATGACATTGGTGTTAGGTCACTAGAGCCTTACAGTTCAGTGCTAGCTAGCAGATCAGGTACTGGTGTGTTACATATATATATATACCACTGCAGGTATGTAGGAGAATCAAGCAATGATCGCCACTGATCACCGGCACTGATCACCGTTGGTCGACGCCCCCAAATACAGGTCAACAGCAGTAAGTCACAGAAAACGTACAAATAAGTCAATCGCCATCTGAAAAGGGCAATAAGATATAATTAGCGCTTCACACTAGCTGCGTTTTGTTTGGTGACACTGCTGTCCGACACCTGAGCCCTTTGTGTCCTTTGTGTCAAGTCACGACATTAGGAGAGCGTCTGCACTTGTAAGTGGATGTCTTCCCCTACATTATCCCCAGAGAGGAGGGCACTTGACCACTCATCCCCTTGAAAGGGTCACGCTACAGGTACACTGAAAGACCAGGTTTGGCGTGAGAAGTATACACATGCATACAACTTCAAAAAATAAAATTGTTCCAAAACTGACCTGGATCCATCCCCACTAGTACAATACGATATAGTTGAATTGCAGTTTACTTGTAACTCTACACGCACACTAAAGGGACATTGGAGCTTCTAGATTGTTACCACCTAGATCCAGAAAGTAATAGCTTTATGTCTGTTACTCTCGATTCGCTAATAATAATCATAACTTGAGATTCTTATTTACCTCTTTATCACAACCTATAGGTCGTCTCAAAGCGGTTCACAAATCACAAGATATCTGGACCTGCCTGGTAGTACACATAGTACAGTGCATTGCTTTTTATATCATATGTTGCATTTATCTGACAAAAATATGATATTAACAGTTATGTGACATTAATTAAGAAAAACATGCTTTTCCACTAAAAAAGTTAGCTATTCAATGTACAAGTTGTATATATGAAGATGTTTCAGTCTATAGATAATATTTCATTAAAAAAAAAAATTGTGTTTTATTTTCTATGCAATATATTGTTCTATTTGTATCTGATATCAATGGAAATCACATCATTTACTGAATATATTATGTGATTGGTTAAAAACAAAACATTATATTATGAGGAATTCACCTCAAATTAAATAATAAAAATCCAAACAACGGATTATATAGAGGGGAAAATGGTGTTTGTGAAAAGCATGAGTTTAAGAGGGATGTGATATTAACAGGAGTGATATTAAGTGGAATCCACTGTACTGTATGGGACAGATATTTTGAATTGTGATCTTTAACACAAACGTGTCGCCTTGTTGTGTCATCATGTTTTCCTAATGCATAATGTATGTTTGTCATAACCACAGTTTATGGTAGACTTGGCAAAAGGTGAACGTATTTATACGTTGATGAATCCTTGTTAAGTTACATCAGGCTGTCATTAACAAATAGGGTTGTCTGTAAGACTATTGTGTTTCAAGGCTCTCTGATGCTTCCTTCTGACTAGATCAGTGTATTCTGGACAGTTGGGGGGGGGGGTACATATAACTGGCCACCCACAGTGTGTAAGGAATAGGCAGAACACAAAGCCCATCCCTGTGTCCTAGTGACCATACTTCTAGACTCCCCCCCCCCCCCCCCCTCCCCCCATCCACACCTCCATCTCGGATATATATAGAATGGTACAAAAATAACAACCGTAAAGAATTAATAAGGACAGTGCAAGCTAAGAAATCTGTCTAATTGTCAGGGCAATCTGCCCCTTTATTGTGACAGGAACATTGAAGTTTCATATCGCAACATAAAACAGATATACGATCACTACACAAAGAAACTCAATAAACATTAAGTAAGCAAACAAAAGTTGTGCACATCAAATATGCTGTTGTAATTGCTAATCCCCTCCGTCAAGCCTGTAAACAAAGGCCAATTATAGTAAATGATTCATCTTGGATATGAAAAATCAAGTGAATTCATTATAAAAATCTTCGTAGATTGAGTGTGAAAAATAGATATTGTGTAGGCATGGAGCGAAAAATAATAACGAGCTATTAGGTGTGTCTGTACTTTTAAATATAACTGGCGTGTCTTCTCGACCAGATATACAAACTGACCTGCTAATAGAATAAGTGGAGTGATGTGGTCAAAACGTGATAACTATGTTGTCATGATAGCCTTTAACATAAGTATCTTGTTATATTAAAAAGCTGAATAACTGCATTAAAAATCAGTCCCAAAAAATAACAATTGGATTATGGTCAAATACATTTTTGTCCACAGAATCGAAAACTCGCCCCAAAGACATTTACAATTTCATCCACACAAAACTGATCGCACTAAAACTGATAAATTGATTTTGGGGTTAAGGTCATGGGGTCATTAGTTCTACACTGTCCAACAACAGTTTCTGCTCAATATGAATTGCGGACATCTGCAGTGCCTTTTTTATTTTTTATTTCGGGTTTTAATTATAAGCATGTGTAAATATTTGATCAACTGGGGTCTGGTTGTACAGGACCAAAGGTGGACAGTGAGCAGTAGGCTTTTAGTCCTAAGCCAACAGTGAAATGGAAATGTTTTGAAAGTCTATTTGTTCAAAATTTTATCATGAGTGAATGTTTGTAGATTTAGAAATATTTTATGATTCATTTGACCTAACTGTGTATGATAAGGCTTGGACAAATATAATATGGAAGATAACCTCAGATGATGAAAATGAAGCTATTGGTGATATATGGGACTTACATATAGTGGGACGTGTATATATTGGGACACACCATGGCTGTGGTAGTATATATGGGGCTTACATATAGTGGGACGTGTATGTATTGGGACACACCATGGCTGTGGTAGTATATATGGGACTTACATATAGTGGGACGTGTATATATTGGGACACACCATGGCTGTGGTAGTATATGGGGCTTACATATAGTGGGACGTGTATATATTGGGACACACCATGGCTGTGGTAGTATATATGGGGCTTACATATAGTGGGACGTGTATATATTGGGACACACCATGGCTGTGGTAGTATATGGGACTTACATATAGTGGGACGTGTATATATTGGGACACACCATGGCTGTGGTAGTATATGGGGCTTACATATAGTGGGACGTGTATGTATTGGGACACACCATGGCTGTGGTAGTATATATGGGACTTACATATAGCAGACGTGTATATATTGGGACACACCATGGCTGTGGTAGTATATGGGACTTACATATAGTGGGACGTGTATATATTGGGACACACCATGGCTGTGGTAGTATATGGGGCTTACATATAGTGGGACGTGTATGTATTGGGACACACCATGGCTGTGGTAGTATATGGGGCTTACATATAGTGGGACGTGTATATATTGGGACACACCATGGCTGTGGTAGTATATGGGACTTACATATAGTGGGACGTGTATATATTGGGACACACCATGGCTGTGGTAGTATATATGGGGCTTACATATAGTGGGACGTGTATATATTGGGACACACCATGGCTGTGGTAGTATATGGGACTTACATATAGTGGGACGTGTATATATTGGGACACACCATGGCTGTGGTAGTATATGGGACTTACATATAGTGGGACGTGTATGAATTGGGACACACCATGGCTGTGGTAGTATATGGGACTTACATATAGTGGGACGTGTATATATTGGGACACACCATGGCTGTGGTAGTATATGGGACTTACATATAGTGGGACGTGTATGTATTGGGACACACCATGGCTGTGGTAGTATATGGGGCTTACATATAGTAGGACGTGTATATATTGGGACACACCATGGCTGTGGTAGTATATGGGGCTTACATATAGTGGGACGTGTATGTATTGGGACACACCATGGCTGTGGTAGTATATGGGGCTTACATATAGTGGGACGTGTATGTATTGGGACACACCATGGCTGTGGTAGTATATATGGGGCTTACATATAGTGGGACGTGTATATATTGGGACACACCATGGCTGTGGTAGTATATATGGGACTTACATATAGTGGGACGTGTATGTATTGGGACACACCATGGCTGTGGTAGTATATGGGGCTTACATATAGTGGGACGTGTATATATTGGGACACACCATGGCTGTGGTAGTATATGGGGCTTACATATAGTGGGACGTGTATATATTGGGACACAACATGGCTGTGGTGGTATATGGGGCTTACATATAGTGGGACGTGTATATATTGGGACACACCATGGCTGTGGTAGTATATATGGGACTTACATATAGTGGGACGTGTATGTATTGGGACACACCATGGCTGTGGTAGCATATATGGGACTTACATATAGTGGGACGTGTATGTATTGGGACACACCATGGCTGTGGTAGTATATATGGGACTTACATATAGTGGGACGTGTATGTATTGGGACACACCATGGCTGTGGTAGTATATATGGGACTTTCATTTTATGTATATACACTGTTGGAATTACTTCTTTGCCCTTTATACCCAGGGATACATATTTCGATAATTTTTGGATAATTAATTGTTTACATTTGTTTATATATACAGCAGAATTTGATAATTCAGTAATCCAATTTGAAAACTTATGTAGACTACAAAATTCTATGACAGAAAAGTTTGATGACCCCCTTCCAATGCAAGACATCTATGTAATTATCAGATGGCCTGACTTCACTGACCCCACGGTCATCATCCAAGAATGGTCATCTGATATAAAAATATGACCTGACCTTCCTGATCAGACCATACAAGCCAGGAAGAAGTCCAGGGTTAGCTTGACTGACACCCAAGACCCTGTACAAAGTTCTACCTATAGCGTGTTATACAAGTCCTACATTTTACCTGTAAAACAAACATAACCTATATAACAGCCCGGTGTAAATACCCTCGGCTCACACAAGTCTTCTATGGTCGATCTAACACTCGATCTGTGTACAGGTGTTTACTTTGGCAGTTTACTTTGTTAATTATTGTTTTTGTGGTTCGCCTTCTTACACAGTAACTCTAGATGATCAATTATAAATTCACATGAAATTCATGTGAAATCCTTATAATGAGTTAAGAATTTAGAAAAAATATAACCAAAACAGAAAGTCAAATTAATTTCTTTACCATGTTTCACCGGAAATTCATGTGAAAACCTATTGCTTGGTGTAGATCAGGTCTCTCGTTTTGAATTGGTATATGTAGATCAGAATTTTTAAAATTGATGATTGGGGTACTGTAGTTTCTGATTGGGGTACATACAGTAGATGAGACTCTTGTTTCTGATTGGGGTATGTACAGTAGATGAGACTCTTGTTTCTGATTGGGGTACGTACAGTAGATGAGAACTCTAGTTTCTGATTGGGGTACGTACAGTAGATGAGAACTCTAATTTCTGATTGGGGTACGTACAGTAGATGAGAACTCTAGTTTCTGATTGGGGTATGTACAGTAGATGAGAACTCTAATTTCTGATTGGGGTACGTACAGTAGATGAGAACTCTAGTTTCTGATTGGGGTACTGTAGTTTCTGATTGGGGTACGTACAGTAGATGACAACTCTCGTACAGATAATGAGAACTCTTGTCTCTGATTGTGGGTAAGTAGATTCTAAAGATAAATCTTATGGAGGTCACAATCAATCTTTATACTATAACTTTATTAAAACAAGCCTGTATGTGTCACCTTGTTATCGGTTCAGATATAAACCAACAGGGTGTCTCATTATCACACAGTGGTATAATCTTTTCATGTAATTCTCTCTCAGCTTCTCCCAAAAATATGCCCTAACTTAGAAAGTGTTGATCTGACACTATCAAAAATCTCTCATCTTGTCTTTGAATAAGAAGAACAAATGCAGATAATTTTGACTGGATGAAGTTTGGAGGTCAGAATAAACTGTTAAGCTTTCTGTATGATTAATGAGCCTGACAGGAACAGTGGTTGGTTGTAATTGTGGTGGGGAGGAGGTGGCTGGTCCACAGTCACCAAGCTGTCCCAGGCTTGGGAACCACCTTATCAACATAGCTGTAAATCAGATGGAGATTGGGTCCAAATAACATTTTAATTGTTGTCTTGATATAGATCAGTAGATTTAGCTAGTAAAAGTGAACACCCTATATCTTTAACCTTGTTGTGACCTTCTTGACCTCCATGGGGGGCCCCATGTGTGGTGGAATGGTCAAGGGAGATCACTGTGACCTGACCCATCTGATCTAATCCCAATTAAATCCTTGTTAGGTACACCCAGGACACATAATGGGGGGACTATGTAAGCTTTATGTACCCCCCTTGTAGATATGAGACCTGGTTATTGGAAGTGTAAACAGACCTAATTACTGATTATATTAATGAGTTGTAGAGTACCTCTCCTACTCCAGGCATGTACAGAGTGTGAGGGTAACATTACACATATACAGGACTGTTAGGGTAACATTACACATGTACAGAGTGTGAGGGTAACATTACACATGTACAGGACTGTTAGGGTAACATTACACATATACAGAATGTGAGGATAACATCACACTTGTACAGGACTGTTAGGGTAACATTACACATGTACAGAGTGTGAGGGTAACATTACACATGTACAGAGTGTGAGGGTAACATTACACATGTACAGGACTGTTAAGGTAACATTACACATGTACAGAGTGTGAGGATAACATTACACATGTACAGAGTGTGAGGGTAACATTACACATGTACAGAGTGTGAGGGTAACATTACACATGTACAGGACTGTTAGGGTAACATTACACATGTACAGAGTGTGAGGATAACATTACACATGTACAGAGTGTGAGGGTAACATTACACATGTACAGAGTGTGAGGGTAACATTACACATGTACAGGACTGTTAGGGTAACATTACACTTGTACAGGACTGTTAGGGAAAAATTACTCATGTACAGGACTGTTAGGGTAACATAACACATATACAGGACTGTTAGGGTAACATAACACATATACAGAATGTGAGGATAACATCACACTTGTACAGGACTGTTAGGGTAACATTACACATGTACAGAGTGTGAGGGTAACATTACACATGTACAGAGTGTGAGGGTAACAGTACACATGTACAGGACTGTTAGGGTAACATTACATATGTACAGAGTGTGAGGATAACATTACTCATGTACAGAGTGTGAGGGTAACATTACACATGTACAGAGTGTGAGGGTAACATTACACATGTACAGAGTGTGAGGGTAACATTACACATGTACAGAGTGTGAGGGTAACATTACACATGTACAGAGTGTGAGGATAACATTACACATGTACAGGACTGTTAGGGTAACATTACACTTGTACAGAGTGTGAGGATAACATTACACATGTACAGAGTGTGAGGGTAACATTACACATGTACAGAGTGTGAGGGTAACATTACACATGTACAGAGTGTGAGGGTAACATTACACATATACAGGACTGTTAGGGTAACATTACACATGTACAGAGTGTGAGGGTAACATTACACATGTACAGAGTGTGAGGGTAACATTACACATGTACAGAGTGTGAGGGTAACATTACACATGTACAGAGTGTGAGGGTAACAGTACACATGTACAGGACTGTTAGGGTAACATTACACATGTACAGAGTGTGAGGATAACATTACACATGTACAGGACTGTTAGTTATTACTTATATACAGGACAGTTAGGGTAACATTACACATGTACAGGACTGTTAGGGTAACATTACACATATACTGGACTGTAAGGGTAACATTACTTATGTACAGGACTGTTAGGGTAACATTACTTATGTACAGGACTGTAAGGGTAACATTACTTATGAACAGGACTGTTAGGGTAACATTACACATATACAGGACTGTAAGGGTAACATTACACATATACAGGACTGTTAGGGTAACATAACACATATACAGGACTGTTAGGGTAACATTTCACACACAAACAGGACTGTTAGGGTAACATTACACATATACAGGACTGTTAGGGTAACATTACACATGTACAGGTCAGTTAGGGTAACATTACACATATACAGGACTGTTAGGGTAACATTACACACACAAACAGGACTGTTAGGGTAACATTACACATATACAGACTGTTAGGGTAACATTACACATATACAGGACAGTTAGGGTAACATTACACACATACAGAACTGTTAGGGTAACATTACACACACATACAGGACTGTTAGGGTAACATTACACATATACTGGACTGTAAGGGTAACATTACTTATGTACAGGACTGTTAGGGTAACATTACTTATGTACAGGACTGTAAGGGTAACATTACTTATGAACAGGACTGTTAGGGTAACATATATATATATAACACATGTACAGGACTGTTAGGGTAACATAACTTATGCACAGGACTGTTAGGGTAACATAACACATGTACAGGACAGTTAGGGTAACATTACTTATGTTCAGGACTGTTAGGGTAACATTATTTATGTACAGGACTGTTAGGGTAACATTACACATGTACAGGACGGTTAGGGTAACATTACACATATACAGGACTGTTAGGGTAACATTTCACATATACAGGACTGTTAGGGAAACATTACTCATGTACAGGACTGTTAGGGTAACATTACACATATACAGGACTGTTAGGGTAACATTTCACATATACAGATTGTAAGGGTAACATTGACATGTCCAATTGTCAGGGTAACATAATCTTTCGTCAGTGGTTCAGTGATTTTATACACTTGCATTGTATCACCTTGGACCAGTCATAAGTTTTGTTGTGTTAAAGCCATATTCAATAGGAATGGTCATGTGTACTTCTTTGCATCAGAACCTTTTAAAGTGGCCAACATGTTCGTTTGAGTCTCCAATTATTGTGTCAATAGACAAACTAATAATAACAGTTTATGTGATTGCATCTTTCATCCAACATTGCCCCACACCTCGCTGTTATCATCGCCTCTGTGGCTGAGTGTCCGATTCCCAACTACTACATGAGCTGGGAGTTTAATGGGATGTAAATAAGCTCCAACTATGTGTTTATTGTTGTCTAGAATTGTCTTCCATGCAGAGAAGTGAACTGTTATAGGAAGAATGGTAAGATTGTAGACCAGGACGTCACCCTGAAAACTTGTCAACTTAGTAACAGCCGTGATGGAGGTGGTGTGGGTAACCAGACCTGGGGTAGGGATGTGGTAACAGGGAGGAGGAATACACTCAAATTATACTTTTGTGCGATGAAATTCCTTTATCCCATGGGTAACTGTGGCAATGATGTCTAACCTGAAGAATTTATTTTATTTGTTGTCTTTGAATATCCAGGGGTCATGTTGTGAGATTTATTTGTACAGAGGAGCCATTTCTTCCTGGGTCATTTTAGCTTTTCAAATCGTCTTGCTAATTTTTATTGTGACAGTATGATGGGTAGGTATGAGACATTCTAGCTTATTGATTGGACAAAGTTGGGACTGGGGTAACCCGGGTAACCATTAATTATCAGTCAGTTGATGTCTGCCCAACTATGCCAAACATAATAAAATTTTTAAAAACATACCCTAATTACCATTAATTGATATTGTTTCTAATGATATCAAATTATTTCAATCATGTAATTTCAGATGTGTATGACTAGCCCCAGAATTTGACAGCGCTGATGATCCAATTTGGTTCATAGTCATAATGATTCATGATTTTCTGTATCATAATGAAAGCCATCATCGGATACCCTCGATTGAATGCTCTACGAATCACTACACTAGTGATAAGTGTAACATAGTGCAGCCAATCGTGGGTAGCAGACAATGTATGAAAGCTGAAAAAAACAAAGCCAATTTATTCAGAACCCGTAATGTAAAACAGCTGCGTTATATACTGTAGAATTTGCTGCGAGGTACTGTTAAACATAGAGTATATGCTGGTATTGACAGGAAAGTTAAAGGAAAGTTGGTGTGACATTAATGTTGTCAGTTAGTGTTACAAGTTCTTTAATCCATACAGTGCTGCTTTAGACACTGTCTGCAACAAAACATCTTTAAAAAAAATAATCTCCTTCTCCGCACCGTTTCCAGAGGGATCATATCAGACCGATATTACGACAGATGAGGATGTTCTCCGACAACTTTCTTTGTGCTGGAATTGATTATAATACTTGATTGAGGTTGCAGTTGTTGACCTGAAGGTTGGGACATAGGGTGCTTTGTTCTCCCGGCTTTCCTGTCTAATTGGTGCTCTATCAGGCTTTGGCCTAGCCCCACTGAAGGTTGTCTTCCCCAGTCAACAAGGACTGGACCTTTAAGTGACGGGATGGGGGTATAATGTGTTCCACTTAATATCACCCCTGTTAATATCACATTCCTCTTTATATCAGACAAATGCAAAATGATATAAAGAGGAATGCACTGTATATACCAACCAACCAACAGGCGTCTTAACTGTGTTAATATAGCCCAGTATTATCAGGTGTTGGTCTGGTCAATTACTCTTATTTTGAGACTGACCGAAGGCAGCCATCTTTATAAATGTAGCAGCCATGCTATTTTGCATTGTGTACCTATAATACTGTTATACACTATAGAGTTGGAGTATTGTTGAATATGTGCGTGTGTTGATATATTCGTGGAGATTTACTGCCAGCGAAATAAACGAAAATTTCTACACCGCAAAAAATTCCACTTTTACAGTAACTTGTAAAATGTGTAATATAAACCCAGATTTTTTTTATTAAACTTGTAAAATGAAGATTTTTTGAAACTTTTTTTTCTTGTTTCTGAAGGGCTGTTGTATGTATGTGTTAAATCTTTTCAACTTTTCTCTGAGTACTTAAATTAAAAATTTAAATATGTTGGCGAAAATTAAAAATTTAAATATGTTAGCGATCAGTTGAAGGCCTTGCTGGAGAAGTTCAAACCCTGTGTCCATATGGATGGGTCAATATGGACACGACAAGAATGGCTGGCAGGTCTTTTGTAGGTAGAGAACAGGAATTGGACAGAAGTTGATTTCTTTATTTAATGCCATTTTCTAATGCCATGCAGCGAACAGATCAAATTTAAAAGGTATTCTAGGTGTATAATTATAAGTCATAAATGGAAAATCATTTCTAAAAGATATTAGATAGTGGGAGCAGACTCTCCGTGGTAGTACATGGGTAGTGATGTAGAAGAAATCTCCGAAGGAATTTTTACGACTGGAATGTCCATTAGAGTTGAGATTTAGGGTCCTTTTTCTGTGTCACTGTGACAAGGTCAGACTGGATTATGGGGCCACTGACCTGACATGACCTAGGGGAGGGCTAGACTTGTCCTAGGGCCCTGTGACCCCTACCAGGAGCTGATGAGACTGATAAGGGAACCGATATAGTTTTGCAGACCCAGGGACAATAGATTTGTGGGAAGACTACAACACAGGAAAACTCCCCATTGCTATTTCATACTTGTAAGTGTTTTAAAAGTCAGCTGAAAAATGTTAATGTGATTGTAACCACTGACTGCACAGCATTGGTTAGTGGTAAAGTAAGGGCTTGTTTTATCACTGTCCAAGTGCTCCAAGTGAAATGCATCAGTTTGGATAGCCTCCTGTTGTGTTAATCATACATCGGTTGGACTGAATTAACTTCTAGGTGGGAATCTAACACCAGAGCCGGTGCTTCTAGCACAGGCCTCCCTTACAGAACCATGATATTCTGTAAAGGAGAGTTTAAATCTGCCATTCACTAGATTAGGTACACACAAGCTGGCTCATTGTGATGTATACCTAGGTGTGTACAGGTGTAATATCAGCCCATCAAACGAATGTAAAATCTACCTGTAATGTAGTAACCTACATTTACCTTCTGTGTATTGACACAGTGGCCAATATTTATGTAACCATACTAGATAATAACTGGCTTTTAACCTTTCATGTACTAATGCAAGTATATAGGGCCTGTTTATGAATGTTCATGGAGTGTGATACAGGTCACTAGGGCCTCTTGGTTGAATATTTACGAAGTTTCCTACTTCAGGTACCGTATTTTACCGGGAATAAGCCCCCTCTCACAAATAAGCCCCCTCCCCACTTTGGCAAAGGTTCTTGAAACGGGGTGGGAGCCTTGGAATAAGCCCCCACCCTAAATTTTGTGTCTGAACATATAATATATCTAACAAAAAAAATCTGTAAGCTAAACTTGAAATAAAACATTGTTTAGCTGGTGTTAAGAACACCATACTTTCAGATCCAAGATGGCGGACTTTTGTGAGCAGGGGTGTATTCGTGAATAAGACCCCTCCCTACTTTTGATCAATTGTTTTTGTCAAGGGGTGGGGGCTTATTCCCGGTAAAATACGGTAGTCTTTGCCTACAATTTATTAGCCTCTTTATTACACAATACATTAACCTGTCTTATTTGTGTAGGTAGAATGTTATAAAGCTTTTGGTTTAAAAAATACTTTTTGAAGTAGCAAATATGGATTTTAGATTAGATATGATAGCTGTAATGACCAGTAATGCGTTGACACGTAGTGGTGCTGACGCGTGTCTGTGATCAACAGGTGGGAGCCTGTTAAGAAATTCTCACCGTTTTACCAGGTTGAGTGGAGTAGTCTTTGCACCTGTTATCTAACTATGTCACTTTGCTTCCAGAATAGAGCAAGTTTTACACAGGAATTTCTGATATTATCTTATCAGACATATCTCTTGTCTTCACTGTGAAGCAGGTCAATGTTCAGCTCATCTGTCCATCAACTCCTCACATTTTCCACTTCTAGAAAACGATGTTGCTGGTCAGTGTAGGAAATCTCTGTTACAAGGACTTCCCAGAAAACAAGGAGTCCCCCATCTTTTTTTTCAGCTTTCAGAAATTGACATCAAATGGACCTGCTACATGAGTTCCCATCTCTTTATTTTGTTATATCTTTGAATGGTTAGTTCATTTGTTATGGGTTGGTAATACATAAAAATGAATGAAAGGTATACTGCTCTTTTGGGAAAATACAGGACTTAATATCTTTGAACCATTTTCAAGGTCACAGGGTTCAAATCCTTCAAGAACTTCTTCTGAAATACCAAAAGGCCTAGTGACATGGTATTTTGCTGGAAGCTTCCTTGGAAGGAGACCAACTAAGTTAACGAAAAAACAACAAGTATGACCTACATTCAAGGTCACAGGGTTCAGATATATCAAAACCTTAAAATGATTTATTCCAGAATTTGGCTGGTAACTTCCTTGGAAGGAAACGAACAAAGTTTGCTTGAAAAAAATACTTTAATAAACTTTCAAGTTCACAAGGTTCAAATATGGCAAAACCTTCAAATGTCTTTTTCTAAAATACGAAAGGTCTAGAAACCTATTATTTGACTCAGTGGAAGCCTTTGAAGAAGACAAGCAAAATGTTTTATTAAATTTATACTGCCTTGCAGGGGTCAAAAGTGCTATTGTGTTTATAAGAAAAACTTAATCAAAGGTTTTAGACCAATTTAAGGTTAAAATGTGAGATTAATACCAGGTGAGAAGATACAAGCCTATTTGGCCTCTTGTTGAGTTGACAATTTTGTACACAAAAGGATCCTGGAGTGTATTGCTAGACTGATGAGTGTAGGTTAAGTGTTGGCCATTAGTTGATGACTGGGGCAGACCATTTATGTCCTTTGTCTTCATTCAAGTTCCTCAGACTACTAATGAGTCTAGCAGTGTTATCGTAACCTTTTTATAGCCCTTCGCCTGCTCTGCTAACACAGGGCTACAGGGGATATCAGACGATCCAAAATCTTTTGAGGGTGATATTTTAGCAGTATTGACAACCTCTGAGCTTATAATCATCTCCCAGGAGAGCTCCACTGAGTGAATAAATCTAATAAGGAAAGTTAACAGCAAGAGAATGAGGTGTTTGTCTGTCCTGTGTCTTCTAATTACACAGCAGGAGTTCCAAGTCCACCAGACAGTTAGGTAAACATAGCACTTTAACAGTCTATAGACTCTTGTTGATAGGACTGACCCAGGGGGTACTGGTCTGGTATTAACTTGTAGGACTGACCCAGGGGGTACTGGTCTGGTATTAACTTGTAGGACTGACCCAGGGGGTACTGGTCTGGTCTTAACTTGTAGGGCTGACCCAGGGGGTACTGGTCTGGTCTTAACTTGTAGGGCTGACCCAGGGGGTACTGGTCTGGTCTTAACTTGTAGGACTGACCCAGGGGGTACTGGTCTGGTCTTAACTTGTAGGGCTGACCCAGGGGGTACTGGTCTGGTATTAACTTGTAGGGCTGACCCAGGGGGTACTGGTCTGGTCTTAACTTGTAGGGCTGACACACGGGGTACTGGTCTGTGTGGATGGAAATGTGCAGTATTGGTCACAGGCAGGGGGCTGTGGAGGTGGTGATGTGCAGTATTTGGTCACAGGTAGGGTCTGTGGGGATGGAGATGTACAATATTGGTCACATGGAAGGGGCTGTGGGGATGGAAATGTGCAGTATTGGTCACAGGGAAGGGTCTGTGGGGATGGAGATGTACAATATTGGTCACAGGGAAGGGGCTGTGGGGATGGAAATGGGCAGTATTGGTCACAGGAAGGGGGATGTGGGGATGGTGATGTATAGTATTGGTCACAGGAAGGGGGATGTGGGGGTGTAGAAGTGCAGTATTGGCTACAGGGAGGGGGATGTGGGGGTGTAGATGTACAGTATTGGTCACAGGGAGGGGGCTGGGGGGATGGAGAAGTGCAGTATTTGTCACAGGGAGGGGGATGTGGGGTGTAGAAGTGCAGTATTGGCTACAGGGAGGGGGATGTGGGGGTGTAGATGTACAGTATTGGTCACAGGGAGGGGATGTGGGGATGTAGAAGTGCAGTATTTGTCACAGGGAGGGGGATGTGGGGTGTAGAAGTGCAGTATTGGCTACAGGGAGGGGGCTGTGGGGGTGTAGAAGTATTGGCTACTGGTAGGGGCTGTGGGGATGGTGATGTGCAGTATTGGTCACAGGGAGGGGGCTGTGGGGATGGAGATGTGCAGTATTGGTCTCAGGGAGGGGGATGTGGGGGTGGAGATGTGCAGTATTGGTCTCAGGGAGGGGGATGTGGGGTGTAGAAGTGCAGTATTGGCTACAGGGAGGGGGCTGTGGGGGTGTAGAAGTATTGGCTACAGGGAGGGTCTGTGGGGATGGTGATGTGCAGTATTGGTCACAGGGAGGGGGATGAGGGGAACAGACTTAGGTACTAATCTGCTACAGTGTAAGGTTGGAGACAGGTGGTTCCAACAGGCTCCCCTGGTCTGTCACAGCTTGTGGCTTAGGTCTAATCAGTCTCTCCAGACAGACTTTAATATGATCAGGGAAACAATATCAGGTTTTATACCTTATAAAACATGAAATGTTCTGAATTCAGTTATTATTCTGCATCTAAGATTATTCTGATATAAAATGTATCAAGGCTGTTGTTGGTCAGATTATGGTGAAAAATATTGATTTGTTTGGCGATGAATTCTGTCCGCTAATTTACTACAAACTGCTGAGTTGTAATTACACACACAGGTATAATTTGTAAGGAAATATTTCCCGACATTGTAATCGCTTGGTTCTATGTGACACTCGAGGTCACCGTCATGTTGATCTAACTTAGCATGTTGAATATTTGTTTGTAGTATTTCTGTTGTGCATACTTGATGGTATTGATAGTATTTCTGACCTCTGAATGTACTGATCTGGCAGAGTACCACAGGTGTACTATACCAGTTCTTCTAGTACACCTTGAGCTTCATTACAGGTCACGGCCACCATTACACCAGTTCTAGTACACCTTCATTACAGGTCACGGCCACCATTATACCACTCACATTGGCAATTATGTGTCGAAAGCAGTCCTAGGTATCGTGATTGAGAATTTATTTTAAGCAATTTTGAAAAAAATGCTGTCATATTACATTAATTGTATATATAACGGGAACCAAGTTTGAATACCAAGACTAGATAACATCTATCGTTGTGTATTAGTGAGAAGTTTTTACCTTGGCCTTTTATCAACTTCTATAAAAGGCTAGTTCTTATTGAATAAGTTGAAAAAAAAAGATTAAATTTAGAATGGTTCCTACTTGGGCCAAGATAATTTGATAATATATACATTAAGTGATACATGCAGTGTCGCTATTTCTCCAACAATTATATGTATGTATTTAAGTGATCAAACAGGACCTACCGAGTCCAATCTACCAAAAGGATTACTGACAACAGTAATCATATATATTGACGACTTTGTTTCATGTTTTATGTATGTCATGATGTAAAGCGTTTAGCATTTTGTGTCTTGACAAAGGGGCGGAAAGCCTTTAAAATTTAACAGGTTATTTGTTTGTACTGTCGTGATTACTTCAATGATCATGTATATATGTGATAGGTGTACATGGGGCACCTATTGGAGGGGCCAACTTGGAATGTAGGGATTCATATCATGTACAGTATAACTTGTCTAAACCGGTCCCTGTCTAATCTGAATCCCTGTCTATTCTGGCCTTACAGTTCTGTCCCAATATTTCCCTATGAACTCATATCAAACCTGTTACAAACTGGACACCTGTGTAAACCAACCTAAAATTTGGTCCCAATGACAGCCGGTCTAGACAAGTTACACAGTATGAAGGACCAATCGCCGGTATAATTAAACAGATTTTGGCCTTAAATCCCTCTAGTATAGAAGGTCTGATGGTTGAGTAATGAAGGGAAAGGCCCTCATGATGTGCAGAGCCAGGGATCAGTAAAAAAGGTTGTTTACATGTTGTATGTTAATTTTTGATGAATGTGATGTTGTATGTATTCTGATATTAACGGTTCTCTCCTATTTTCTTGTCAGGTCAATACCAGATGATCAGGCTGGATACACCAAATGAGGATGAACGTGCTTCAGCAACAACACAAAAAATCATCAGCATGAACAAGGAATCGCTCAACAGGAATAGGAGGCCGATTGACAATAAAGGGAGATAACTATTTAACGCAAAAAATGTCAACATGAACAAGGAAGCACTCGACAAAAACAGGAAACTGATGGACCAGAAATATTTAGGAACGTCTGAGATGGCTAAATTGAATGCTATTCTAAAGTGGATTACAGCTGTTTATCTGTGAAAATATTGTGTTTGCTGGTTTCTTGCCTTTCAAGGATTACCGGTCAAAATGAGGACAAAAATTTGGATAGCTTTAATATCCTGTGCACAAATGTTACATGGAAAACTTACTTCAACGGAGTTTATTTGGTCAGATGATCTTTGGTGAGCAGGGGGACATGGTTCAAGATTATTTGAGGCATTGCTACCTTACTGGTAGATGTGTTGAAGCACTGCTACCTTACTGGTAGATGAGTAGATTTGTTGAAGCACTGCTACCTTACTGGTAGATGGGTAGATTTGTTGAAGCACTGCTACCTTACTGGTAGATGGGTAGATTTGTTGAAGCACTGCTACCTTACTGGTAGATTTGTTGAAGCATTGCTACCTTACTGGTAGATGGGTAGAATTGTTGAAACATTGCTACCTTACTGGTAGAAGTGTTTGAGCATTGCTACCTAAATGGTAGATAGGTAGATTTGTTGAAGCACTGCTGCCTTACTGGTAGATGGGTAGATTTGTTGAAGCATTGCTACCTTACTGGTAGATGTGTTGAAGCACTGCTACCTTACTGGTAGATGTGTTGAAGCATTGCTGCCTTACTGGTAGATGGGTAGATGTGTTGAAACATTGCTACCTTACTGGTAGATGGGTAGATGTGTTGAAACATTGCTACCTTACTGGTAGATGGGTAGATTTGTTGAAGCACTGCTACCTTACTGGTAGATGGGTAGATTTGTTGAAGCACTGCTACCTTACTGGTAGATGGGTAGATTTGTTGAAGTACTGCTACCTTACTGGTAGATTTGTTGAAGCATTGCTACCTTACTGGTAGATGAGTAGATTTGTTGAAGCACTGCTACCTTACTGGTAGATGGGTAGATTTGTTGAAGCACTGCTACCTTACTGGTAGATGGGTAGATTTGTTGAAGCACTGCTACCTTACTGGTAGATTTGTTGAAGCATTGCTACCTTACTGGTAGATGGGTAGAATTGTTGAAACATTGCTACCTTACTGGTAGAAGTGTTTGAGCATTGCTACCTAAATGGTAGATAGGTAGATTTGTTGAAGCACTGCTGCCTTACTGGTAGATGGGTAGATTTGTTGAAGCATTGCTACCTTACTGGTAGATGTGTTGAAGCATTGCTGCCTTACTGGTAGATGGGTAGATGTGTTGAAGCATTGCTACCTTACTGGTAGATGTGTTGAAGCATTGTTGCCTTACTGGTAGATGTGTTGAAGCATTGCTGCCTTACTGGTAGATGGGTAGATGTGTTGAAGCATTGCTACCTTACTGGTAGATGGGTAGATGTGTTGAAGCATTGCTACCTTACTTGTAGATGGGTAGATGTGTTGAAACATTGCTACCTTACTGGTAGATGGGTAGATTTGTTGGAGCATTGTTACCTTACTGGTAGATGGGTAGATTTGTTGAAGCATTGCTACCTTACTGGTAGATGTGTTGAAGCATTGCTACCTTACTGGTAGATGGGTAGAATTGTTGAAACATTGCTACCTTACTGGTAGAAGTGTTTGAGCATTGCTACCTAAATGGTAGATAGGTAGATTTGTTGAAGCACTGCTGCCTTACTGGTAGATGGGTAGATTTGTTGAAGCACTGCTACCTTACTGGTAGATGTGTTGAAGCATTGCTGCCTTACTGGTAGATGGGTAGATGTGTTGAAACATTGCTACCTTACTGGTAGATGGGTAGATTTGTTGAAGCACTGCTACCTTACTGGTAGATGGGTAGATTTGTTGAAGCACTGCTACCTTACTGGTAGATGGGTAGATTTGTTGAAGCACTGCTACCTTACTGGTAGATTTGTTGAAGCATTGCTACCTTACTGGTAGATGAGTAGATTTGTTGAAGCACTGCTACCTTACTGGTAGATGGGTAGATTTGTTGAAGCACTGCTACCTTACTGGTAGATGGGTAGATTTGTTGAAGCACTGCTACCTTACTGGTAGATGGGTAGATTTGTTGAAGCATTGCTACCTTACTGGTAGATGGGTAGATTTGTTGAAGCATTGCTACCTTACTGGTAGAAGTGTTTGAGCATTGCTACCTAAATGGTAGATAGGTAGATTTGTTGAAGCACTGCTGCCTTACTGGTAGATGGGTAGATTTGTTGAAGCATTGCTACCTTACTGGTAGAAGTGTTTGAGCATTGCTACCTAAATGGTAGATAGGTAGATTTGTTGAAGCATTGCTACCTTACTGGTAGATGAGTAGATTTGTTGAAGCACTGCTGCCTTACTGGTAGATGGGTAGATTTGTTGAAGCATTGCTACCTTACTGGTAGATTTGTTGAAGCATTGCTACCTTACTGGTAGATGGGTAGATTTGTTGAAGCATTGCTACCTTACTGGTAGATGGGTAGATTTGTTGAAGCATTGCTACCTTACTGGTAGATTTGTTGAAGCATTGCTACCTTACTGGTAGATGGGTAGATTTGTTGAAGCATTGCTACCTTACTGGTAGAAGTGTTTGAGCATTGCTACCTAAATGGTAGATAGGTAGATTTGTTGAAGCATTGCTACCTTACTGGTAGATGAGTAGATTTGTTGAAGCACTGCTGCCTTACTGGTAGATGGGTAGATTTGTTGAAGCATTGCTACCTTACTGGTAGATTTGTTGAAGCATTGCTACCTTACTGGTAGATGGGTAGATTTGTTGAAGCATTGCTACCTTACTGGTAGATAGGTAGATTTGTTGAAGCACTGCTGCCTTACTGGTAGATGGGTAGATTTGTTGAAGCATTGCTACCTTACTGGTAGATTTGTTGAAGCATTGCTGCCTTACTGGTAGATGGGTAGATGTGTTGAAGCATTGCTACCTTACTGGTAGATGTGTTGAAGCATTGCTGCCTTACTGGTAGATGGGTAGATGTGTTGAAGCATTGCTACCTTACTGGTAGATGGGTAGATGTGTTGAAGCATTGCTACCTTACTTGTAGATGGGTAGATGTGTTGAAACATTGCTACCTTACTGGTAGATGGGTAGATTTGTTGGAGCATTGTTACCTTACTGGTAGATGGGTAGATGTGTTGGAGCATTGTTACCTTACTGGTAGATGGGTAGATTTGTTGAAGCATTGCTACCTTACTGGTAGATGGGTAGATGTGTTGAAGCATTGCTACCTTACTGGTAGATGGGTAGATATGTTGAAGCATTGCTACCTTACTGGTAGATAGGTAGATTTGTTGAAGCACTGCTACCTTACTGGTAGATGGGTAGATGTGTTGAAGCACTGCTACCTTACTGGTAGATGGGTAGATTTGTTGAAGCATTGCTACCTTAATGGTAGATGGGTAGATTTGTTGAAGCATTGCTACCTTACTGGTAGATGGGTAGATTTGTTGAAGCATTGCTACCTTACTGGTAGCTGGGTAGATTAAAATCATGTTGACCTGCTGCTCTGTTTGTGTTAGTGTTTAATCCTGCTTGTACTTGTTTTATTTATGAAAATCATTAGCTATAAGTCTGTGGAGGAGACGGACCTGTGTAAACAAGTGCTATCACAGTAGTGGAGGTCGCACACAGATTATAAAGTCCCACGTTTTCTACTGCGGTATTGTGAAGTTGATGAGATGTGTGTATATGTTATCTGTTGTTTGTACTGTGCGGAGGCTGATTAGTGTAAGTGCGAGATAAAACTTTGATCCCCTAACTTGTCTGATAGCTTTTGTTGCAGGTAGCAGGGAGTCGATGATAAAACTGATTGTATGTATACCAACATATCTAACTGGGCTAGCCAGTATCTGACTGAGCTGAAGGAGATTTCTTCCTTTCGTGGACTATGAATCAATGATAAAAAAAAAATGAAAAAAAAGTTGTTTCTTTTTCCTTTATTACTATAATAAAATTAAGAGAGATTTTCAATGGTAAGAAATAGTGGAAATGTATGATAGATATTCAGCTAGAAGATCCTTTTATCCTTAATAAAAGATATGATATAACAGTTTTTATCATTAGGAGTCTGCACATATCACAAATCATTGATGTGTTAAACTCAAACCCCATTGAGTCAATGAAGTTTGGTTTGTTTTGTTTTACATCCAATTAACAGCCAGGGTAATTTAACAATGTGGCAAATTTTTGAGGTATTGGAAATCCGGAGTACACAAAGAAAAAAAATGCTGACCTACGGTCAGTACCTGGCAACTGCCCACGTGGGATTCGAACTCGCAACCCAGAGATAGAGGGCTAGTGGTATAGTGTCAGTACACCTTAACCACTCAGCCACAGCAGTCAATGATGTCAAAAATTACTTACCTCTCTTAAACTCGAAACATCACTTAACTAGTATCACAATTTGAAAATAATTATATTGTTTGATAAAAAATTTGTGTAACAGGTTTGTTTTTCGGTTTTAGGAGCATGTAAACATGGACTGGTTTCCTGTCTTTTTACGGACACAATGCTATGATAATGCCCTGTCATCATTCCTTATACTAACACTGGGTAAAAAGGCGAGGCCTAATGACTCATTAAATAGAAATGATATCAATCTCACCGCTGTCCTTCACATAACACCAAACTAAAGGATTCGTTAAGTACGGCAGCCATGACCTCCGGATATACATACATTTGTTTACCTGTCCCGGACACCTAAACAATATGTAACACTACACTTTGTATACACCTGTAAAGATCTACATTGTAACAGTGACTAACGGACCACATTGGTGCTGGCCCTGTCTGGTAATCACACCAATCATTGTTGTTTGAAAATACTTTTTTGACTCGAGTGTTTAAATGACCTCACTTAAAATTAGAAGTGCTTTTCGCAAATTATCACCATATTACCAAACAAGAAAAAGGGATGTTGCGATTCTTTTGAAAAGACTAATGGTTTAAGTTGGGGTGAAATGGTCAGGTTGGAATTCTTAAGTAATTCCTTTGGGACAATGTTGGGAGTTTTACGCAAAGTTCCAACAAATAACTGTAGTCTTTTGTTAAATTCAATCCACTTAACTCTTAACGAAATTCAGGGTCAAATTATGGTATTAGTGAAATTCTGAAAATGTAATGGTATATATATTAGAAATATAATACAAAAATGTTGTGATACTACAAAAGAAGTTAAGAAGCTTGAGATTCAATATGTGACCATGCTTCACTGTAGTTCTTGTTAGCTGAAGGTGACCCTTCTTTAGATGTTGGTCTGACTGTACACTTCAATATGTTACCAGCCTTGTCAAACTCAAATGGATGTTGTATGAAAATGAATTAATTTCGATTAAGGATATTTTGAGATTAGCTTTGGTCTAGAGGTACAACTTTTCTCAACATGTGACCAGCCCTATAACAAGCTGAAGTGCGCCTCAGTGCCCGTGTGGACAAAGGCGGACAGTGATCAGCGATGAATCACGTTGCACCAGTGGTACCGAGACAGCAAGCTGTTACAGTCGGAGGCTGTCTAGAGCCTGTCCCTCCCGTGATTACCTTTCTCACCTGCATACAATCTCAAAATAAGTTATCAATAGCACTTTGGAGGAGAAAGATGTACATAGTAAGAGATTTTGAGTAACACCTGTATACGGCCATGTCAGTGTGGACGATGTATGGGCCAGCAGCACCAGACTGTCCACAATAATAAACAGGGGTCAACAGAACTAAAATTAGACTAACACTCTCAGAGTCCGATAATGGGGAGACTTTATCAATGACATGGTATTGTATTGTGTTGAAGTCATACAACCCACAAAACATAAAAACACCTTAAAGGATTCATATTGAAGTATTTTGGGAAGGGGTTAGGGTTTTATGGGCCTGTAGGATTTTAGTCAGTTTTGGGTGTGTGCTACTGGTCCCTCCATTCTCTGTATGTTGGGAGGGTCATGTTAGATGTTGAGTCGGTTTTAGTAGTCCAAAGTGTAAATATTGGAGTTCCTTTATAGAAAGAACAAGGACCGTTTTAAACATTTTGTCCTGAATTTTCTAACAATGTTAAGAACAAATACCTGTTCCAATATTTTGTCCTGTATGTTTAAAAAAAATCGAAAACAAATTCTCAAAATTACAACCACACGCCGGTGGATCGAAGCCAAAGTATTCTTTGAAAAGTGAACATTTTATCCATAGTGGATTATATTTTCCCAAAAATTAGCAGTTGACTTCCATACATACATCAATACACACATTAAACCTGTACACATTTACGTATCATATACATGTACATATTTATCGATACATCATAAAAAAAAGTTAAAAATCTAAATATTTATATTTACCCTTGCAAAAATCCCATACATTTTGTTTTACTGTTAACGAGCCTCCAGTTTTGTCACAACGATAGGGTACAGAAGGGACTATAGCAGGGTGTTGGATACGGGGCCCCGGGGATTCGTACAGAGGAGACTATATCAGGGAGTTGGATACGGGGGCCGGGCCGGGGATTCGTACAGAGGAGACTATATCAGGGAGTTGGATACCGGGCCCCGGGGATTCGATTTATTGAGCAGACCACTGTTAATTGGATATGTCCATGAACCAAACCTTCGGTCTTATTTCTAGCCTATGTCTGTTGATACAACGACCTTCTCATTACCGGGAATACAGAAGAGCAAGTCTATCGTATTGTAATTGACGATGGCATTTGAACTGCAATCAAATTGCTCGTCGGTCGCATGTTTCATCCGTCAGACCAAGTCACGTTGTCATATATCGGTTTGGTAATTGATTTTAGACGATAACATCGAATTAAATCGTCTATCCGGTGGTGAATCCTTTGATGTAGAGATGTCACGGCATTTCCTGTCTAGATGTGCACCCTTTGTTTTACAGAACACGTGTCCGCACAGAGCTGTTGTTCGGCTGTGATCGGAAGCTGTTACAATTAGTTATATAGTAGAGAGGGACGCAGTTCAGATATGTTCGGAAGTCTTCTTCCAATTAAATGTCGTCCAGATATGTTCGGAAGTCTTCTTCCAATTAAATGTCGTATGAAGATGATTAGTATTATTTTTCATCCGAAATGCAAATATATTGTCTCTGTGGAAAGTGATAACAAATCGGCATAGAATAGCTATGAATCGAACCGTAAAATTAAAGTAAACATTTGTCCATCAGCTGTTCATTAAATCTTTATCATCACTGGGCCTTCAGGTTCTAGGCGCATCTCATGGCATTTGTAATAGTGTTGGGTATCAGTTGTAATTCCACTATAATCTGTTATTGGTTTCTTAAAAACCGGTTGATTATCTATGATAAGCGATTATTTTACTACGGAAGTCTGTTTCTATAAAAAAAACTCGTCCATGCTGTCTAAAAAGTTTTTTTTAAAATGAAACATGAGAATGTAATACATTAACTGAACAATCCACAGCACTAGAGTAAAACACCCTCATAAAGCCGTAACACAAGTTATACGTTCAGCTTAAAATCATTTCCAAAGTTTCAACGACAAAAACATATAGGTCAAGTATGACACGCTGTTGAAAAAGTCGAAAGAACAGGATTTTTAATCGATTTGTAAAAATACTATCAATCAATTGATATCAAATGCATTTCCGTCTGATAATCGGTTATTTCGATTAATTACCACACCACTTAACATACAAAAATTAGTAATTCGGACGGAAAGTTTCGTAACGGTCTTTTGACAATACTATGGAAAAGTGAACCTGCAAAGTTTCGTAACAATCTATTGACAATACTATGGAAAGGTGAACCTGCAGTATTTCGTAACGGTCTATTGACAATGATATATGGAAAGGTGAACCTGCAAGGTTTCGTAGCAGTCTATTGACAATACTATGGAAACGTGAACCTGCAGTATTTCGTAACGGTCTATTGACAATGCTATGGAAACGTGAACCTGCAGTATTTCGTAACGGTCTATTGACAATTCTATGGAAATATGAACCTGCAAGATTTCGTAACGGTTTATCGACATTGCTATGGCTACGTGAACCTGCAGTATTTCGTAACGGTCTATTGACAATGCTATGGAAACGTGAACCTGCAAGGTTTCGTAACGGTCTATTGACAATGCTATGGAAAGGTGAACCTGCAGTATTTCGTAACGGTCTATTGACAATGCTATGGAAAGGTGAATCGCAAGGTTTCGTAGCAGTCTATTGACATTGCTATGGAAAGGTGAACCTGCACGGACGGTCTGACGTGTCTGAATTATTGTCACCGGCACTTGGAAAGGAATTTCTCCCTATGACATTGTCTGATGATAAAGAAACGTAATTCTTAGAGGAGAAACTCTCACGTCATTGCGACTTGTCCGTGCCTAATGGACCAACACGTTCTGACAACGGACAGCACTGCGGACATCACCGAGGCCTCCCCGTCATAAAACCAACTTCCTTATTGAGTAAGCAATCAAGACTAGGAAATAAAATGTTAAAAATTGAATTTCGATTTCCCTGCAAAGTCTTGTTAATCTATTCAAGCTTGCAAAATGGTTGGTCTATGTAAGGCGCTGTCAGGACGTAAGTCAGCTCGGTAATTTGCAGGTGTTCGTATATGTAGTCCCTCCTAGTGGATCGATACTCCACCACTGACGAAATGTTATCGGATTACACATTGCTTTTTGCGTTCATCGGATTTGATTTATCTTTTCAGTTTTGTCATTTTGCGATTTAAATGAATCCATGTCAAAATTCTTATTTTAAGTACTTGCGCTTTTCTAACCTTTTGTTATATCAAAGGTGCTAATGAGGTTTCGGTCGGACGAGTGTCGTTAACTTACAAGTGGGAGCGGCACGTATTCGGGGCACATTCCAGCCTCAGTCTCCTACAGCCACTAACACCGTTATCGAGGGACGCGAGGGATTGTCTCGTTTAGACTTTATTTGTTTTCTTAATGACATCTACACGAGAAATGTAAAACTCTCCCCTCCACTAAGTAACTTTCCAGTGGTGCAATCTGCTTGTTAGAGGGGGAGGGGCCTCTCTATAATGAACATGCACAGGAGCAATGCGAACATTCTTGGTGAAGGATACTTCCGGTTTAAATTCATGAGAACTTTCTTGGGATAGTCATAAAATGTGGTTTTTATTTAGGGGATACCACTGTGGGAAATAGGCCTGATCCATTCTCAAACCCCTATCAACTGTAACCCTATCCGGCCAGATGGTTCTGGAGAGAAAGCGACCTTCACATTGCGCTGATCAGCTGTTTGGTTTTAAACATCTTGTCATCGTCCTGGAGCTAGTTGATTTACATCAAACTGTCCGGCACACTGGGATCAAAGGCGTCACGAATGTACTTTACACGGAGAATGCGTACATTCGAGGTTACCCGATTTTACATTGGGATGTATGTGTGTATATTGTAATAATGATAGATTTCTCAGTTCGAACAGGAAGTCTTGCTTGTTTTGAAACACTGAATTGATTAAAGCACATACCTCACATAATTATGTAACGATACTACAACCTAATTCGTTCTGAATAATGTTTGCTAATGTCTTCTAGAATCTAACTGATGTCTGGATAATCATAAAAGATGATTCTTGTGCAATACCTTATTACATAAAGGGCGAGTGTCAAGTTGAAATATTATCCCACGAACCACCTGACCGCGGCACACTTTGATGTGATATACAATCTACCCGACAGCCGTACCAAATAGCCAGGTACCTTGGCGGTTGGTACTGTGCCTGGAATTACATTCTGTTTAACCTGTAACTTCGGGGCACGGTAATGCATACAAAGCGTTATATTCACGCTTGGATTTATCAAAATGGGTATTTGTGAATTGTATGAATATGTAATTGTATATTAAGAGGTATTAATATACCTGATGAATATTAATGTTTGTATATTTATTGTAATAGTATGTAACAGTATATGATAGTATATGCCCATGAAGGGTGTATTGAGTATAGGGGTATTGTTACCGGGTCGGTCCCGGAACATCCCCTCCCCCTAACTGGTCCCAGAACACCCCCCCCCCCCCCCCTAACTGGTCCCGGAACATCCCCTCCCCCTAAATGTCCTGTGGGCGTACGGGACTGCGTACTGGTCACGAGGCGTCGTGAAGAATGACAGCCCAGCGGTCCGGTCTGTTCCTGTGTTTGATTAAATTGTGAAAACATGTCCCAGTCTGTGTTAACATCAGTTTAAATTGAAACAGGGAAATGGGTTAAATAAATGTTTAATACGCGAGCTGTTGCCTTTTACTGTAATTGTTCAGTCGTTTGAAGTTTCATATAAAGCGAGACATACAATATTTATATTTGTGAGATGCATTTAAAATTGCATGTATTGCTATGGAGCTGTCACAACACGCACGCTTTGTGGACTTCCGAGGTGCACTCGAGTACGCACACCTCTTACCCCGCGACAACAGGTTCGAGCAAACCAGGATATACGTTTAACCACTGCATGATTAAAACTATAGCAGGACTCTGCTACATAGAGCTTTCTTATGGGCTTTTTAACAGTGTTATTTTACACCAGATGAAACAAGGTTTTCTGCCAGTGGACTGATACCGGCATTGTCTCCTTTGAAACAGATTCTAGAGTCGATCTGCCAAATTCGTGGTCAAAGAATGCTGAAGTTGTGTTCCTATTTGGCCAAGTATCAAGATGGATCTCACTGATTCTAGTCGTATTTGAATATGTTATATAATCATTGTTCACTTTTGGTCATTGCCAAGCCAGAAGTACACGTCGGCTTACAGGCGTACGTTTGTGTACTATTGATTTCTGACTTTCGAGCGAATTCTTGTAACGCTGCACCAGGTTGTGCATGGTAAGGATGTAGCGCCCCGTCCCCCGCTGTCTGTGATCCGTGTCGATGTAGATATTGCTGCTGTCTGTGATCCGTGTCGATGTAGATATTGCTGCTGTCTGTGATCCGTGTCGATGTAGATATTGCCACTGTCTGTGATCCGTGTCGATGTAGATATTGCCGCTGTCTGTGATCCGTGTCGATGTAGATATTGCCACTGTCCGTGATCCGTGTCGATGTAGATAGTGCCGCTGTCTTTGATCCGTGTCGATGTAGATATTGCCGCTGTCTGTGATCCGTGTCGATGTAGATATTGCCGCTGTCTGTGATCCGTGTCGATGTAGATATTGCCGCTGTCTGTGATCCGTGTCGATGTAGATATTGCCGCTGTCTGTGATCCGTGTCGATGTAGATATTGCCGCTGTCCGTGATCCGTGTCGATGTAGATATTGCCGCTGTCCGTGATCCGTGTCGATGTAGATATTGCTACTGTCTGTGATCCGTGTCGATGTAGATATTGCCGCTGTCTTTGATCCGTGTCGATGTAGATATTGCCACTGTCTTTGATCCGTGTCGATGTAGATATTGCCACTGTCTTTGATCCGTGTCGATGTAGATATTGCCGCTGTCCGTGATCCGTGTCGATGTAGATATTGTCTGCCCACTCTAGTAACAAGGATTGACGGCCATTGGCCTTCTCCTTGTACCTTCTTGGAACAACTGATTGTGCTGCTGATATGTCGTGACACAGCAAGACCAGCTGGCTTGCATTTTTTTCGTATTTCAAACAATAATGATTTCGAAATATAGATTATTTAACATTTCTCGACTAAGTCAGACTGTCCATTATGTACAAACTTCAAATGCTGTGTGGTCAGACTGCCGTGCATGTCGCCCGCCAGTCAATCAGACACCATCATACCGTGCATGTCGTCCGCCAGCCAATCAGACACCATCATACCGTGCATGTCGTCTGTCAGCCAATCAGACACCATCATACCGTGCATGTCGTCCGCCATCCAATCAGACACCATCATACCGTGCATGTCGCCCGCCAACCAATCAGACACCATCATACCGTGCATGTCGTCTGCCAGCCAATCAGACACCATCACACCGTGCATGTCGTCTGCCAGCCAATCAGACACCATCACACCGTGCATGTCGTCTGTCAATCAATCAGACACCATCACACCGTGCATGTCGTCTGCCAGCCAATCAGACACCATCACACCGTGCATGTCGTCCGCCAGCCAATCAGACACCATCATACCATGCATGTCGTCTGCCAGCCAATCAGACACCATCACACCGTGCATGTCGCCCGCCAGCCAATCAGACACCATCATACCGTGCATGTCGTCCGCCAGCCAATCGGACACCATCACCACACCGTGCATGTCGTCTGTCAATCAATCAGACACCATCACACCGTGCATGTCGTCTGCCAGCCAATCAGACACCATCACACCGTGCATGTCGTCCGCCAGCCAATCAGACACCATCATACCATGCATGTCGTCTGCCGGCCAATCAGACACCATCACACCGTGCATGTCGCCCGCCAGCCAATCAGACACCATCATACCGTGCATGTCGTCTGTCAGCCAATCAGACACCATCATACCGTGCATGTCGTCTGTCAGCTAATCAGACACCACCATCACACCGTGCATGTCGCCCGCCAGCCAATCAGACACCATCATTACACCGTGCATGTCGCCCGCCAGCCAATCAGACACCATCATCACACCGTGCATGTCGCCCGCCAGCCAATCAGACACCATCATACCGTGCATGTCGTCTGTCAGCCAATCAGACACCATCATCACACCGTGCATGTCGTCTGTCAATCAATCAGACACCATCACACCGTGCATGTCGCCCGCCAGTCAATCAGACACCATCACACCGTGCATGTCGCCCGCCAGTCAATCACACACCATTTTACCGTGCATGCATGGAGGGCGATAACAACACCATAGAAATGTAGAAATATCAACATTAGGCGGGCGATAACAACACCATAGAAATGTAGAAATATCGACATTAGGCGGGCGATAACAACACCTTAGAAATGTAGAAATATCAACATTAGGCGGGCGATAACAACACCATAGAAATGTAGGAATATCGACAGTAAGCGGGCGATGACAACACCTTAGAAATGTAGAAATATCAACAGTAGGCGGGCGATAACAACACCATAGAAATGTAGAAATATCGACATTAGGCGGGCGATAACAACACCATAGAAATGTAGAAATATCGACATTAGGCGGGCGATAACAACACCTTAGAAATGTAGAAATATCGACATTAGGCGGGCGATAACAACACCATAGAAATGTAGAAATATCGACAGTAGGCGGGCGATAACAACACCATAGAAATGTAGGAATATCGACAGTAGGCGGGCGATGACAACACGTTAGAAATGTAGGAATATCGACAGTAGGCGGGCGATGACAACACCATAGAAATGTAGGAATATCGACAGTAGGCGGGCGATGACAACACCATAGAAATGTAGGAATATCGACAGTAGGCGGGCGATGACAACACCATAGAAATGTAGGAATATCGACAGTAGGCGGGCGATGACAACATCTTAGAAATGTAGGAATATCGACAGTAGGCGGGCGATAACAACACCTTAGTAATGTAGGAATATCGACAGTAGGCGGGCGATGACAACACCATAGAAATGTAGGAATATCGACAGTAGGCGGGCGATGACAACTCCATAGAAATGTAGGAAAATCGATAGTAAGCGGGCGATGACAACATCTTAGAAATGTAGGAATATCGACAGTAGGCGGGCGATGACAACATCTTAGAAATGTAGGAATATCGACAGTAGGCGGGCGATGACAACATCTTAGAAATGTAGGAATATCGACAGTAGGCGGGCGATAACAACACCATAGAAATGTAGGAATATCGACAGTAGGCGGGCGATGACAACACCATAGAAATGTAGGAATATCGACAGTAGGCGGGCGATGACAACACCATAGAAATGTAGGAATATCGACAGTAGGCGGGTGATGACAGCACCATAGAAATGTAGGAATATCGACAGTAGGCGGGCGATGACAACATCTTAGAAATGTAGAAATATCGACAGTAGGCGGGCGATGACAGCACCATAGAAATGTAGGAATATCGACAGTAGGCGGGCGATGACAACATCTTAGAAATGTAGGAATATCGACAGTAGGCGGGCGATGACAGCACCATAGAAATGTAGGAATATCGACAGTAGGCGGGCGATGACAACACGTTAGAAATGTAGGAATATCGACAGTAGGCGGGCGATGACAACATCTTAGAAATGTAGGAATATCGACAGTAGGCGGGCGATGACAACACCATAGAAATGTAGGAATATCGACAGTAGGCGGGCGATGACAACACGTTAGAAATGTAGGAATATCGACAGTAGGCGGGCGATGACAACATCTTAGAAATGTAGGAATATCGACAGTAGGAGGGCGATGACAACACGTTAGAAATGTAGGAATATCGACAGTAGGCGGGCGATGACAACATCTTAGAAATGTAGGAATATCGACAGTAGGCGGGCGATAACAACATCTTAGAAATGTAGGAAACACCAGAAATTAGGAAGGATAATAGGCGGACGATGACGACACCATAGAGATTTGAGACGACGATGATACCAAGAAGATGAATGGAGATGCAGTAGTAAGTGGGCGATGATATTTCCGGGGATAAAAAAAGGGGACGGCATTAAATTAGAGATCAGTGGCATAACCAAAGATACCAGGGAGATGTGGGGTAAACGTCTCTCTCTCCCATTAAATTAGAGATCAGTGGCATAACCAAAGATACCAGGGAGATGTGGGGTAAACGTCTCTCTCCCATTCTTGGTACCGTCGATACGTGTCACACCCCACACATTGGACTACTACATGTAGCACCCCCTCCCCCCCCCCTCCCCCCCCCTCCCCCTCCCCCCCCCCCCCTCCCCCTCCCCCCCCCTCCCCTCCCTTCAAACACACCCGTGTGGCGGCACACATTCCTGACCCGTGTAGACGAACATATCCACTGACGTTACGGGTCCATTCGACCTAGCCATCTGACGTACGCCTGGAAATAACGTTCTAACAAAAACCTGACCCATCTAGATTAGTCTGGACAAAACATGACGCGACCTCAAAAAACGTGTCATTAGAAGTATCATTTTCACGTACTGGTCTGGTTTAATTTGCCATCCTGGTCGGTACAGAATGGTACCCCCAACGCGCCCAAAGTTTGGTATAGTATGTCCTAAACCGTTGACTTTGCGAACCACGCGCGACGGAACAGCTGGAAATTTCAGTAAAAACAACCTTGCCCCGCGTTGGGTTATTTTTGAGGTATTTGAAGAATAGCCTGTACAAGATATGATTATGTTGAGTAAGTGGAGTCGGTGACATGGGCTGTATTGTGAGTTAAGTAATTGCGAATCATTTAGGTAATTTGACATGTTCCTAAAACACTTTAAAGGGTTTGATTTGGACTCGATTAACACCTGAAGGTCTGTTTGGGTTTTTCCAATACACCGTGCATAGTTAAGAATATGTGACCCATTGTGAAATGTTTTGTTTGTTTTTTCCTCTATTGTCCAACAATCAGATTTATTCTATTGCAGATATTGAGTAAATGGGGAGCGGCACAGCGGGAGTGTCAATCGACACGGCGAGTAAAGCTGACCCCTGATGAGTGGGGGGTCGGAATCAGCGGATAATCTAAATGTTTCACGCTTTGTGTATTCTTTTCAGAACAACTAATTCGCAGAAATGGCAGAAAAAAACCAGCAATCCGAGAAAACGTTACACATTTAAGAGATGGTCGCAAGATGTGCAGGGTAGGAAGTCAACAGACGTATCGTGAAGGGGCTAATTGTTATCACTGTCAAAGTAGGGAGATTTACAGCCAGATCAAAGGCCCGGACGATCCTATCGAGGATACGTGATCCCCCGAACGTATTAAGTGCTACCCTATTACCCCCTCAACACAGACGACACTTATTGTAAATTCAGCAGTAAATGTTTTTCGTCACCTTCTCGTCACTCACACTTCCGGTTCACACCCCTCCCTCACCTGGTCCCCCTCCCCTTCAAACCTTCTGCACCATATTTCGTTCATTAGGTCAAACTCGTAGGTACTCCAGACGACTTAATTGATACAAAGAATAACACCTTGTCAAACCAAGTCGATCCGAGACGTTCAAATGATACAATATGATTGACAAGTTCTCTGTATTCTTAAGACTCCATTTTCTGATTAGTCATTAAGATCTGCATTAATTATTTTCGGTGTTGCACATGTATGTGCTCAGCGCGTAACCCAGTGTTACCAATGACGTAACACATACATTGACTAACAGAATTCCGACCATCTTACTGTAGCATATGTCAGTGTTTCCCAGACTCTGTAGAACTGTTACAGAACGCTGAGGCGATGTCGCCGCCGATGCCAGTCCTACATGTATATTTCTGATATTAGCAGACACCGTATCTGTCGTACGCTATCGATTCTTTAAGTATAGTAACGAGGCAGGCAGCGCCTGTATTGCGATAAAGCTGTCTGCCTTGGCATGTCGCGGAATACATTGTAAGCATAGCAATATTTATTGTGGAACAGTTAAAAAAAGAACAACAAAATTTGATAACCATCAGGAGTGAGGTGATAACAGGGTATGGCGTATTCTCCGACTCCAAGCTCACGTGGGGTGCGAGGAGTGACGACACAAGAAGATGATTGATTTTAACTTTCTTTTCCTCTGCTCATCACAGCATTTACCCGAAACCATACATGCCATGACATTCTTTTGCTTGACCTTTCCTTCCAATCGGTTACCGTCAAGGTCACCGTTCAGCGTCCCTGGGCCATAAACTGTCAGGGGGAGCAGGAAAAGATGGCGAAGATAATGCTTCAACAATTCGTGATGGGACGGGGGCACAGGAGCGGGAGGTCTGCTGGGGTGGGGGTATAATATACGGGAGGGGGCAAGTTGTACCAGAGACGGATCCAGATGTCATTTAAACCAAAATAGCAAAACACGTTATATGCTTTCTTTGTTGAACCGATAGTACTTCTCTCATGAATGTTGGCAAGGATGGCGCCGTTTAACAGTGCCGTAGGGAATGGCGAGAAATTACCGAAATCGTAAAGCACGAACGAGAACTTAAGTAGCTTTCTTCACCATTGTGAGGGGAAGGGGCGGGAGGGGGGGGGGCGTAAAGTAGTGTATGTGACCGTGTGGTGTACGGTACCGTGAGGTTGATTTGTAGTACATGCCGTTAAAACCAATATTTCAGTTATCAAACGCTCTTAGTCCTGTAAATAACCAGGTTCCGGTTTCACCAACGTTCCTTAACTTAGGAAACTCCTTAACTTAAAAATCTCCATAGGAAAGCATTACAGAATTTAAGGAAAGTTCCTTAACTTGAGATTCCCCCCTTAAATTCTGTAATGCTTTCCTATGAAGATTTTTAAGTTAAGGAGTTTCCTTAGTTAAGGAACGTTGATGAAACCAGGGCCAGTTCGACCAGTCACATTGTTCAGGAAATCTCAACATCGCCGAAATCTCAACATCGCCGAAATCTCAACATCGCCGAAAATTAGAGTCGTTTCATGCCAAAACTGGACGAAAAACTCATTCATGCAACAAAAATTAAAAGAAAAATGCAAACTTATGCTTAGAAGCATATAAAACTATTTTTGTGTTAATAATTCTAAGTGAAATGCCGCTTTGATTAAGACATTATGAAAATTTGATTTTGATGGGAAGACACCGCTCAGTCATTCATTGATAATAACCAACCTCGGTGTACCGTGGATGATGAAAGGATCCGATATCTTTTTAAACCTTCTCCCGGTATTTAATTAACACTGTCTATTTTACGGCCAATTAGTTCGTATGGACGAAACCCATACTTACATGGTACATCATTGTACTCGTCACGGCAGCGAACACGGCCGTACCGCTCTCTATATATATTATTGCATGTGGATAAGGCAACAACTCGTGTGTGTCCGTGTGAGGAAATAAAATTATATGTTAGGGCCCCAGTTCTCCGCGATCATTTCTGCCCGGTCACTAGCGCTCATCTATCCGGAAATATCAGTTCGTTCATCACCGTCAGGCCAGGAGTTCTTCGGACAAAGACATCAAGTTGGAAATGATTGGGGCCTCGTTATCCGCTGGCATGCGTCTTTTACTAAAATTCAATAACAAAGTTGCTGATATTGATAAATCCGTGGAACGCACTCCACAACCCGAGTATATACCTGTAGAGTGCGCTCGCGTCGTATTATCTACTCACAGACAATTGGCAGACACGGTTAGTTGTTACTGGGCATCCGAGTGTGAAACACAGCTGATTTGTACATCTTTCCTTCAGTATATGGGCCATGGTCAGTATATGGGCCATGGTCTAGATTTGTACATCTTTCCTTCGGTATATGGGCCATGGTCTAGATTTGTACATCTTTCCTTCAGTATATGGGCCATGGTCTAGATTTGTACATCTTTCCTTCGGTATATGGGCCATGGTCTAGATTTGTACATCTTTCCTTCGGTATATGGGCCATGGTCTAGATTTGTACATCAATCCTTCAGTATATGGGCCATGGTCTAGATTTGTACATCTTTCCTTCAGTATATGGGCCATGGTCTAGATTTGTACATCTTTCCTTCAGTATATGGGCCATGGTCTAGATTTGTACATCTTTCCTTCAGTATATGGGCCATGGTCTAGATTTGTACATCTTTCTTGCGGTATATGGGCCATGGTCTAGATTTGTACATGGTTCCTTCAGTATATTGGCCATGGTCTAGATTTGTACATCAATCCTTCAGTATATGGGCCATGGTCTAGATTTGTACATCCTTCCTTCAGTATATGGGCCATGGTCTAGATTTGTACATCTTTCCTTAAGTATATGGGCCATGGTCTAGATTTGTACATCAATCCTTCAGTATATGGGCCATGGTCTAGATTTGTACATCAATCCTTCAGTATATTGGCCATGGTCTAGATTTGTACATCTTTCCTTCAGTATATGGGCCATGGTCTAGATTTGTACTTCTTTCCTTCAGTATATGGGCCATGGTCTATAATTGTACATCTTTCCTTCAGTATATGGGCCATGGTCTAGATTTGTACATCAATCCTTCAGTATATGGGCCATGGTCTAGATTTGTACATCTTTCCTTCAGTATATTGGCCATGGTCTAGATTTGTACTTCTTTCCTTCAGTATATGGGCAATGGTCTAGATTTGTACATCAATCCTTCAGTATATGGGCCATGGTCTAGATTTGAACATCAATCCTTCAGTATATGGACCATGGTCTAGATTTGTACATCTTTCCTTCAGTATATGGGCCATGGTCTAGATTTGTACACCTTTCCTTAAGTATATGGGGCATGGTCTAGATTTGTACATCTTTCCTTAAGGATATTGGCCATGGTCTAGATTTGTACACCTTTCCTTAAGGATATGGGCCATGGTCTAGATTTGTACATCTTTCCTTCAGTATATGGGCCATGGTCTAGATTTGTACATCCTTCCTTCAGTATATGGGCCATGTTCTAGATTTGTACATCTTTCCTTCAGTATATGGGCCATGGTCTAGATTTGTACATGGTTCCTTCAGTATATGGGCCATGGTCTAGATTTGTACATCTTTCCTTCAGTATATTGGCCATGGTCTAGATTTGTACATCTTTCCTTAAGGATATGGGCCATGTTCTAGATTTGTACATCTTTCCTTCAGTATATGGGCCATGGTCTAGATTTGTACATCAATCCTTCAGTATATGGGTCATGGTCTAGATTTGTACATCTTTCCTTAAGGATATGGGCCATGGTCTAGATTTGTACATCTTTCCTTCAGTATATGGGCCATGGTCTAGATTTGTACATCTTTCCTTAAGGATATGGGCCATGGTCTAGAAATTTGTACATCTTTCCTTCAGTATATGGGCCATGGTCTAGATTTGTACACCTTTCCTCCGGTATTACGACTATCATATATGTCTCTTTCTCAACGTATGATCGGTATCGCCACGGGACCTGTATACGAATATATTTGTCCGTCTCCCTCTCTCGGTACGTATGAATGTATTTTTCCCGCCTGTATACATCGGTCATGGTATATAAGAATGTATTTGTCTGTCTCCCTCTCTCGGTATATCGGCCATGGTACATAAGAATTTTGTCCGCTGTCTCTCGATACATGAGAATGTATTTGTCCGTCTCCCTCTCTCGGTATATCGGCCATGGTACATACGAATGTATTTGTCCGTCTCCCTCTCTCGATATATCGGCCATGGTACATACGAATGTATTTGTCCGCATGTCTCTCGATATATCGGCCATGGTACATACGAATGTATTTGTCCGCCTGTCTCTCAGTATATCGGCCATACCATAAAGTTTTATCTGTGTATCTCGCGGTAAATACGGTCATGGTAAAGCTTTCGACTTGTCACATGGAATCACAATAAGATTGTTTCACTATATATGTTCTCAAATTCATAAGAAATGTGTAAAAATAACAAAAATACTGAAAACCCATCACGGTTTATGGACGTTACTACTTTAGTATCAAATAATTGCTAATTTGTATCATTGTTATTTCTTTGAGATTTAGTTGTGACCCAGGTGCCGCTGCCATCATTCGGAGTCAGACGATAGTTGCACCCAATGACTTGTGTCTGGTCATCTATTTAGCGTGGTCCGAGTCTATTAAACCTGGCACCTAGGTAAAACATATATGTTACATACTTATCATCTATCACATCGCCCTAGCCTTACAAGCGATTGTATATAATCTGAGGGAGGATCTCGGAGAGCGTTACATGGCTGATGACGTGATGACTAGGTTCTCCTTGCGTAACTAAAACTATTGTGAGGGTGTCATGATGGTTTGTGTCTGGTGACTGGGCACAATAGGCCGGAGTGTCAGGGCAGCCATACTTCACTGTACCCTCCCGGTAACGTAACGCATGCCGTGCCTAGCTACCTCGTCACGGCAATCACAGGAAGCCGTGTCCCGGGTCAGGGGGAGCGGGACTCTGACCTTAGGCCGAGGTGACCTGATGTCACTAGGTGACACACTGACAACATCACCCAACGCCATCCTTACACGTGACGCTGGATCAAACTCTACTATGTATGTCGGCGTGAGTTTAAGTACGCCAGCTGTGACGTAACTCCGCTGTCGCGTGCATTCCGAAATGTTCGCGTTTCGTATGAAGAATCCGACGGATTTTGCCTCCCTTCATTCCAGATCAACACCATATGCGGGAGGCATATTTGTCATTTTGAAAGAAGTATACATTACGCGAACATTTCCCTGGATAGAATAAAATTAATATGTGGTGTTACAGGCCATTTCTTGACAAAACCGCCATTTTATTTGTACTTAAAATGTATGTTAGTTGGTGACAGGTGTTACTTTCAAAAATCGAACACGATCACAGAATTTATAAATTACTGGTAAGCCTACTTTACATATATTCAAGGAACAATGTAAATCCCGTATTACATGAATTATAGATTGAATTCAATTTTATCGCATTTTACATGCAAACAAGATGACATTGCGAAGGGACTCTGAGTGACCCGCTGTTGCAACATTTAGCCAATAGGTAAAGATTCTAGTAGAGTACCCAAACTGACGTTTGTCACTTTGTTTGATTGCTATACCAACTTTGCTTCATGATGTCATTGCAAAATATGTCAGTTATTGTTACATGAAATTAGATACAATGAGGGGCTGTTGGTATCGCCTTGGCGTTACACATGTTGGACTTTTGCTCGTGAAGTCAAGGTCCCAGTATTCAACTTTTAACATTTTATTCTTTCTCTTTACATAAATACAATGTTTAGAGAGAACATATTGACAATTTGCAACAAAATACAATATAATATATAATTATGGAGGTTAAATCATAGAACTTTTTTTAAACAATACAAACAGTATTTTGCCCCTGGTTTAATCGATTTTGAGTTTGGATTATGATTTTGTTAACCCTTCGGTATTCTCTTATTTATTTTGATAAATTTACATAAATTTCTTAACGTTTTGATGTTCATTAACTGTGAAACAGTTTAACAATATTAGGTATCGTATAAAAGTATTTCTTAATATATACTTTTCGTTCAAAAGACACAAATGGACATTTCAATAGATAATGGAATTCATCACCTATGTCGTGCTTTCACAGTGTGAACAATGACTTAATGACGTAATGACGTAATGAGAGTATATGATCATTATGAAAAGTTTTATCTCGCTACGATAACAAAAATATCAGAAACGAATGTGTTTCACAGTAAAGGGGTCCCATGAAAAACCTAAGTTTGAGGCCCTGGAGAAGCACCTATTCGACACACTTCTAAAAGTGATTAACAGTAATACTGCCCCCTGTTACTGTAACGGTCTCCTATTATACCGGGTCCACGAAACAGTAATACATGTATATACTAAATATATGTCGCGTATTCATAATCAAACGCAAAATGTTAAGCACACGAAAAAAAAACCCCGCAAAAATGATGCTACTGCTGACGAAACAGCTGTATGATGCAGTTTAAGTCATCTTTTCGGCATACTGTATCTATTACTGCATTTAAAAGGTGCAGCATTTGTGTGTTAGTCATCTTACATGTAACATTATCACATCTCAATCATTTCATCTCCTCGTCCCTCTCATATCACATCTTCATTATTTCATCTAATCGTCCCTCTCAAATCACATCTTCATTATTTTATCTAATCGTCCCTCTCAAATCACATCTCCATTATTTCATCTAATCGTCCTTCTCAAATCACATCTCCATCATTTCATCTAATCGTCCTTCTCAAATCACATCTCCATCATTTCATCTAATCGTCCTTCTCAAATCACATCTCCATCATTTCATCTAATCGTCCCTCTCAAATCACATATCCATGATTTCATCACGTCCTTCTCAAAACACATCTTCATCATTTGATCTCATCGTCCCTCTTAAATGACATTTTCATCATTGTCCCTACCCAATCGTTTCAATCCCAGCCTGCATCATGCCCCTCCCCCCTCCGCGACTCTTTCCATTCATCCCCACCCACCCTCATAATTCCAATGTCCCCCATCCCCGCGTCATTACATTACATCCCCACCCCTCCTATCCCCAGGTCCATGTATCCCCCCCCCCCCGTTGTTTCCCTAACCCCGTCATTACTGTCCCCAATCCAATATGTTCCCACAGTCTCGACTACCTCCTCACATGTTTCATTGATAAAACCATACGCTCGTTCTGTGGACCCCCACGGCTTACCCTACTGCGTGTAAACCACTTCTCAAATTTGTTATTTTTTCTGTGAGTGAGTTTGTTCGGTGTATTTATCGAGGCCTCGAAAGTGATTCATAATATATAATGTTACAGACTTGCGTTTTCCGCGAGATGTATGTAATGTCGTAAGCGGCTGATATAAGAAATATCGTCAAGCTAAACAAGTCCAGTTGCCCTTCACCTCTGGTTGCGGGTTCAAAGCCCTTGAGGAGCCGTCGCCAGGTGCTTGCCGCTGGTTTGTGTTTTGTCTCGGGGAACTCCGGCTTTCCTCCATCTATCGTAGCTGTTCTAACCTAAACTTTATTCGCGTTGCGTCGAAAAAAGGAGAATATAATCAATTTTTCTTAATTCACTTTAGTTTTTTTTGTTCCTTAGTTATTTGGGTAGACGTACAAAATGGGACAAAGAAACGATGAGAAGTATGGGGGGGGGGGTGGAAAAACGACAGCGTAATGTCGTAGTGAAAATACGATGAATGTGTGAAATACGTATTTTCGTTGTTTAGTTGAGACGTTAACTACTTGGAATTATAGTTATTTTGTTTCGAAATATTTCAGTTACTCAAATATCACAAAATGTGGGTCTTACCAGGCATATTCGAGGCCGACTGTGTTCCTCCCAAAAGAAACAAAAATATTGGGTTTTGGTGGCAATTAAAACCTTTAGTCTGGACCCTAACTTCAGTAACAAGGTCAGAATGACTTGTGTTGACCTTTCCGTGGATGTCGGCCGAGTCTTTGTATCGGTTGGAAGCAAAGAGTGTTTAATGACGAAATTAAGGAAATGCTTGGTTTTTTTTCCATTCGTAAGTGGACCGATATTTCACAGCTGGCCCGGGTCAGGTAGACCGTATGGTACACGGGGGGACCTGCGAATTTGTTACAGTTTTAAACGTAAACCAGGGTGTTTAGAGTAATTGTACACTTTTAGGGGGTTTAGTTCAATTTTCGATAAAAATGCCCCTCGTCAATGGTCGTGAAGGCTTTATGACTAAACCCCCAAAAGTGTAAACTTACTCTAAACACCCTGGTTTAGGTTCAAAACTAGCTGTAATAAATTCTCAGGTCCCTGTGGTACATGATAATTTCAATATTACATTGACACCTGTAGGAAATATAATTTGTCGAAAAGAAATTGTAGAAAGTTGATACTAAAATGAATAAGACAGTCCCTGGGTTAAATCGGTACGCCGCACGTGGAAGGTGGTATTCACGAGACGCACGTCCACTACCTGTCTTTGACTGGGGGTCATCTCGACCGCGTCACGTGTTGTAGAAGATGACATCTTATTCAGGTATATATGTTGAGAGTATTATCACTCTATTTCTATACTTTCCAGATTTTATGGGTATATTTCTCAGTGCTCTTTTATAGCGTGGGTACATTGTATTAGTCGAAAAGGACATGTCTGTTGTGGGTTTTTTTTTTGTTTTGGTTGCGCAGTGTTTATTTTTTGTCGAACAGCTGGTGTTCGTCATAACATAAACACGAGTTTTGTCCTACAGGACCCCGAGAATCTTACCGGGGATGACGATCAAAATGTTAACAGCCCAACAGGTTAGTTCACACACCTGTCAGGACTCACGCGAGCCAATGAAATCTCCTATCGGATAAACACCTGTATTAAAATAGCATCGCATTGCAGAGCTATGTTAATTGCCCCGCCAACTTTATTCGCCTACCTGTGTATTCTTTGTGTATTGACGACTTGGTCGGACAGGTGTATGTAAAAATATTTGGCAGCGTGCCACTATTGTATGTAAGTTTTTTACGACACATACTATACTTATAGGATACCCGTTTCTCTCGCGTGGCGACACGTGGATGGCTTGCTTCTGTTGAAAAATTAAAATAATTGAGCTTCAAGTTAAGAGAATTTAAACTTAGAGCATAAGTTCAAATTTTTTGTCATCCGACTCATTGGATAAGCAATTCAATTTAATTTTATTGCATTTTACATCAAAATAACATTGTATGGATCGAACTGCAAATAACATATTCAACAAATATACAACAATGTATACAACAATAAACAACACGAAACACACCCATTTTCATAGGAGAGTACATAACAAGTTGCGATCTTAAATTTGTTGCAATGGACCAAAAAACTTTCTAATTTATTTAACATTTCTTGTATTTAGAAGCTGAATGAGTTCAACATATACTTGGGTTCTTTGCATGCTATTTTTTTATATTTTTTAACGAATATCATTATAAATTAATGTGGACATTTTTAAAACTCTTAAATGTCACGTGAATTACTTTTAGTACAATATCTATTTTTAACGTTTAACATCATTATATCTATTTTTACGTTTAACAGTATTATAGATCTACTATCCAGCTTGTGGGCGGACAATACAGTTTTGAGTAGATATGACATTATCATGAATTTTTGAAAAGAAGCAAAATGCTATACCTCGCACATGATCTGACGTAATGATTTCGTGTGACGAATCGTTGAATGTCATTATCGTGTAAATTTACACCGATATTGTGATTATAGTTCAGTATGTTTTTTGAACTTTTCCCTTGATGTTCGGTATACATACTAACTTTGCTTGGATGGATACAAATGCAATTAAGTTGAAATTGACGTACAATTATAGCGTTATGTATTTCTCTCCTAGTTAATTCTAGTGTAACATCGATATGCATTTGCTACTAATCGTTTTTACACTATGTGTGAGGAGGCCGAACATCATCGTCAGGGGGACGAGTTAGCCTAAACGTTGATAAATGTTTGTTCAAAAGTGTTAAATTATGATGTCCGTACGTTTCCTTTATGATCACAAGATAGTGTATCCCCTTGTTACGACCTCCTCTACACACGATCAGCTGTTGACTGGAACAACTCGTAGTACAACGAGCCGACTAGATTTCATTCATATTCTAATAGCAAGTTTTTACTGGTCGCAACTGTCTGACATATATATGATTGACATACTTCAATATAGTATATCCGATAAGCCCCGCCTACTATGTTTCCCGCCGTTTGCCTTTTCACGACTCTTTCGTGTAAAGATATAGTTCGTTCGGTATGCACTTCATATAATTTATTTTGTTTACGGGTGATATATCTATGAATTGACTTTTTTAGGAAAAGACCGAGCAGTTGAAAATAAATCTTTAATTTTGAAATATAGTTTCGATAATGTGGATATGTGTAAATTTGACCTTGGACTGTAGACGCTTGCGTATGAATACTAATTATGCATAAATGTGATCCGTCGCCGTTTATGAAGAGGTCGAACTTTGTGTCGGAGGACAGACTTGCGAAGTAGTGTATGTGGAGCAGTCACGTTTTTACAGTTTCACAGTTTTCTTATATGGAATATATTTCAAAAAATAAGGTACGTGTTTTATCGTGACGATAAACATAGTGTTTGATACATGTGATCATATAACGAGTATGTTTTCGGTGTTTTTCGATAGCCCATGTGTGATCTGTCTTGTGGGTGTTGTAGAAATGAAATGTCAAAACCATGTTTCATAGTTTTTTATACTAAATAATGTTTAGCAACGCATGACACCTGTTTCAATTTGTAACTTATAACATATTTAAATGTATGGCATACATTAGTTGTACTGAAATTGTGTACTTGTACCCAATATCGATCAAATTCATTTAGCCGGTTCAGGGCATATCGGCCCATGCTTGTGCAACGTGGAAATCTTGAACAGTTGCCAAATAGGACACGCTCTACTTTTACCTAACGATTTCGTCAATATGCGCAAATTCGTTCATGATTATACTAAAACATTACTTAACTGGTTTATGAGACACATTAACAGTTCTATTAAAGTGAAGTTTAATTCAAAATGTGTTGCATTGGCTGTCTGGACGGTTGATGTTAAAGACATGCGAGTGGGCGGGGCTAACAGTTGTCCTGCGAAGGTCTAGGTCTTGACGGAGCTAATTATAGCATACTTATGGCGATATTTTACGCACTTTATTAGCTCAAACTTTAATATTTGCTTTATTAATTATTACAGGATGGTTGTACGGACGTCAAAAGGACATTCTCATCAGATGGAGAACGAGATGCACAAATGCCAGACTTGTGATAATGGCAGTTCAATCTGCATTAATATTTGGAATAAATTTGATCTTGGACCACCGACACCGCCAGGATCACCTCCTCACGAAACAATGAATGATTTTCCTGAACTTGATGGATTTAACTTAAGTGATACTGATGTTGAATTCTTTGACAGTCGAGAAGAAGATGTTCTCGCGACAATGAAGCACATTTTTGCTGAAGGCACTCCTTTAAACTTGCAGTCCAAATTGATACAGGATTGTATGTGGTCTGGGAATTTAGCAAAGGGATATGTTGACCAGAAATCAACCAGTAGTTCATCAATGGAAACAAATTCTGCTGCTGATTGTGTTGATCCAACATCAGTGTTTCCTTATCCTATGCATAACATAACTGACAAATACATGACCGAGACTAGGGTGGATAATATACAAGGCCTCGAGACCCCTTCCGATTCAGGTGTGTAAAAGTGCAAAAATTTTTATTTTTGAAATAATTCTATCAAGTTTCAAATTTTCTATAAAACTTTAAATAGTGATGTCAATTTGTGATTTGTTTAGAGATTGGGCATATATTAACTTGCATTCTTGTAATATGAAATGTTTGATGAGAATCGGACAATATACATGTTGTTTTTAAATGTACATTTGATACAAAAAACTAATGGAAATATTTCTTCTTTCAGAGGAAGAAATTGATGTTGTTACAGTTCGAGAACAGATGAGCGAAGACTTTGAACCGTCAAAGATCAGAAAGTCAACAACGATACCAGCCAGGTGTATAAAAACAGAACCTGTGGATAATGACTATGCAGTCGCAGTGAAATCCCCTGTGAAAAGTTCTATTACACTGAAAGTGAAAGTAGACTGTCCTACAGACGTACACAACTACAGTCTCCCACATTCGCACTCTTTGAAACGTGTGCGGTCCAGTCCTGGGTCACCAGCAAACTCTATATCAAACTCGAAACGGATTAAACGTGAACTAAGTCAAATCAGTGTTCCAGAATTTCAGAAAACTCTGTGTCAAAAGCTATCTCGAGCCGGATCAAGTAGTGGGTGTAGTAGTACTTGCTCCAGTAGAAGCAGTTCGGACTCTGAGGAGTGTTGTGAGGGGGGCAAGCGGACTCAACATAATGTGTTAGAAAGAAAAAGGAGAAATGACTTAAAATATAGTTTCTTTACACTCCGTGATAGTGTCCCAGAACTGTCTCAGCAGGAAAGAGCTCCAAAAGTGCTTATTTTGAAAAAGGCTGCCGATCACATACACAGACTAAATCATGAAAGCCTTAGATTGGAGAAGGAAACAGACATGCTTCGTACTAAAAATGACCAGTTGAGAAGAACTTTGAACAAGCTTCAAGTTAGGGATTTTTAAGGTGTGTGATACTGAATGGCAATTTGTGGTGTTATGTATGGTATTGAAATAGATACTGGACTCGATGTGTTCATTACCCAGGGATGTGTTCAATGTATTCTATGTGTGTGATCAGCTCTCACTTTATCACTTTAATAGAAACAATCATGTGCTGTGTTATATTTTTGCATACTTGTGTTACATTATCTATATATATATATATCTATCTTGAGTTAGCTTCTGAAAGTGTTTTTTTTTTCATGTATTATATCAAGTGTGTGCAAATTGTAGAGGTCTATAACATTTGTCCAGATTCTTAAGTAGACATGTTTGATTTACCGTAGCAGTTAATACCTCAGGTCTTATTTTCGTGGTGATTTTGCATACACAGAAACATTGGATAGACCATGTTGTTTACCTGTCGTTTCCCTCGCTCCCCCAGAAATTAACGAGTGGCCAAAGTCTGTATAGACTAAGCTTTGGACTATAATGTAATTTAGTTTAAATTGGGAAAGATTTATTAACTGAATTTTAATTATTTTTTCAATGAAATTTGGTAATGTCTGGAAACTTTGAGTTAAAATTCTAAACTGGTTTACAACAGGTTTCACTGACGATAGTACTGGGAATTTTTGTAAGAGTACTGGTACTATCGGTGGTCATTTGAGGTATCTTTTTCATATGGCTAGGTAGTTGTTTTGTTGAAAGAAAATTGTCCTTAATTTGTTTATATATATACATATATATCTATTGCAATACGTGTTACTGTATACCGAGTTTTATAAGAGTTTTCACATTTTTGATTATTTTAGTTTGTCTGTTGGGCATTTCCAATGTAGAACAGAAAGTTCCACTGCCTAACTTAAGTTTCACAATTGTTATCAAATGAATATCATAAAATCCATTAATGTGAAGTCACAATAAGGGTTCCAATCGTAAGGTTTGGTGGTTGGAAAATGTTATATCTTATTGTTATTCTACATGTCTGTTGTTTGAGCTAGCCAATTAACCACTAGGTAGATCAAGCTATAGTGTTGAAAGTTGCAGGAAAGGTCAAGTTTACAAATGACATCTTGGTTGAAATGTTTTGGCATTTAATATTACAAAGCAATTGCTCAAATTTTTATTACAAAGACAATATTACAGCTGGTTCAAGTAGTTTTCAAAGTGCACACTGCCTAAATATCATGTGATCAAAGTCTTAACAATTAATGTCAAACCAGAATTATTTTTGATGAGAACTGCATCCTAATATTTTGTCATGAAATTTGCTGGACATAAATGTACATTGATTTTACAACAGAAAATGACTGCCACATACTGCCAATTTGACCTACCAATGGTTTCTATTTTTTACTGTTTTATATGGAAGTTCTTCAGTATTGAAGAGTGAAGGGATTATTTTTCTTTACAGTTAGTTAGCTTTGCTATTTGTTACAGAAGCTATCTGGTTAAACCCGATGTTTCTTGCACTTTTTGTTCTAAAAAGTGATTGTTTTGTTGTCTGTTGTATATATACAATCATGAATGATAACTTGAGAAAACCTTTTGAAAATTTGTGTTTTTGTGTGTGCAGGGGATCTGCATATATATGTACTTCAAACATGAAAAAATACATTAACTGGTATTAATTACCTTCAATGAAATTAAAAATTACAGATTATCTTCTATGATACGTGTTTTATCATTTATACAACTGTAGAACATACTGGAAGTGTTGGTGGAGTGTTACAATAATCTAAACTGGGAAGAGGTCACGGGCAATACACCACGCTGATGGAATGTAGGTCACGCCTGTGCTATGTTATGACATTTTGGCGGGAAAGTGTATGACTAACCATCGGCCTAGCCCTGTGTATTACTATGTGTGGTATTCAGCGTAACTGTCAGTGTGGGTGAGCAAGCTTCGACAATAGACGTCGCTGGTGCCCAGGTTTGAATAGTGTTACTACACAAGAACTAGCTATGCGATAGGTCTGGTGGTATGGAGGAAGGTATTTTAAGCCGACTTGGTAGGCATTCCTATAGCAACTGGACGGTTATACCTAGACAGTCGGCAGAGAATGTTTGGTAAAAGCAGAATGGACCCGACAGTTGCCTGGCTACATATCGTGCATCTTAAAAAATAAAAATTGATATTACGTTATCCGTAGTGAGCGGTCAAGAATCAAAACTGATTAATTTGGAGAAGAAATTTAGGCAAACGTTTCTTAAAGCATTAATATTTATTGATTATCCCCTAATTGATAATATAGCCGCCTCATTTTACAGATCATTTTGACCCGTAGTATTTTGCATTCCATATAGAATTTATAAAATTACAAACGTTTATAGCATTGATACTGTGATGGTAAGGGCTGGACAGGTTATTATTTACATGGGAGAGAAACATCCGGTCAGTGGGTTGAGAACCCCGACGTCAGCATGGCTTTGGTGAAAGTTCCACACCTGGCTCTCGGGGTATTTACATTGGCACGGACTTCTGTTTCAGTGTTCGAATTAAACACAGGTCACGCTGCAAAAAATAAAAGATCAGTTGTTACCTAGTCTAGATTATGCCACAATTCCAATGTGCCTCTGAATTCTGCAATATGATGTTGACAAATGTTGAAGATAAACTTTTTCATTAAAAAGTTAAAAAGTATGACTGACCTTCAAATAAAATGGACCAAAACCAGACCTACCTGTGTGTCGTCGTATGAAATCGATCTCGTTGTTCGCGATATATTTACTTACCAAGCGATGAATTGCCCCCTAACTTCCCATTTTAACGCCGTGGAAGTATAAAAGTAGGACCATCTGGCCAGTACATTGAAATAAACTCCACTTGAAAATATAAGTATTGAAATAGTTGTCCCAAGTCTAAGGTGTGACGTGTTCCAACATAAACACCATCTATTCACAGGGACCTGAGAATTTGTTACATCTAGTTTTGGACCATAATTACACTGGGACCTGAGAATTTGTTACTAGTTTTGGACCATAATTACACAGGGACCTGAGAATTTGTTACATCTAGTTTTGGACCATAATTACACAGGGACCTGAGAATTTGTTACTAGTTTTGGACCAAAATTACACAGGGACCTGAGCATTTGTTACAGCTAGTTTGGGACCAAAATTACACAGGGGACCTGAGAATTTGTTACAGCTAGTTTTGGACCAAAATTGCACACGGACCTGAGAATTTGTTACAGCGAGTTTTGGACCGAAACTATGATGTATAGAGCAATTGGGTTGGATAAATTTTCGATAAATATGACCCCAAATGGTCATAAAGTTGCTCTAAATACCTTAAATTAGGTCCAAAAACTAGCTGTAACAAGTTATCAGGTCCCTGTGATTGATACAAGCGATATAAATAAAAGCATCCACAGGAATTCTGACTTGCGAGATCATTAAAACAGGTTAATTGAATTCATTACAATATTTTTTTATTAATAATAGTCGTCTTTATATTTCACAAAGAACAACTGCAAATTGACATGTACAAATGGTCATTCGTTAGAAATCTGTCTTTTTGATAGGAATTAAATTCTTAGGACATGGATTAATCCTTGATCTCGTGAAATAGCCGTCTCTATAACAGGCGCCTCAACCTGGAAGTAGACAAACTTGTAATAGCACCTGAGTGAGATGTTTGTACTGTTAAGTTGGAGACGTTTAAACTTCAAACCGATAAAACATTTTATTGGTCTTCGTTTCCCATTAACACTGCTCGAAACGAGTCGATAACAATAAGGTATTTAGTAAAATATACATTATACCATAGTTACCGGGCCCTGACAAAGAACACTCCTCGATTTGGACACGGGGTTAGGCACTAGGGCTTCGTTTTATGGTTTTATCCGAGTTCTTTGAAATGTATGAAATCTCCTTTGCGATGTAAATCGATTATCACTATTCGTAATCCACAATGGAGATAACAATAAAAATCCGAAAGCAATGATTAGAACCCGGATTGTTATACCGAGACTTATAAACTATACATGGCTTCGATCTCATAATGACAATGTCTCAAAGTCCCAAATTAAGCACACAAAGATATGACACTAACTCGACCAGCTCAGAATTTTCCAAGAAAACACAATTGAAAGACAGGCCTTCTTGAATCATATTGATAAAACGTTTAGTTGTTAGATAAACATATGCTGTTGGTTTCGAAGTGTGTTTTACAGAAATGGAACGATCGATGGGGGGTCCGTTACAAAGGCCTTGGTTTCGTCAACAGTCCCTAACTTAAGGAAATACCTTAAACGTACAAATATCCATAGGAAATCTTTACAGAAATTAAGAAAAGTTCCTTAACTTAAGATTTTCTTCATTACTTATGTAATGCTTTCTTTAAGAGTTTCTTTTTTTTCATTAAGGATTTTCTTAAGTTAAGGATGTTGGCAAGTTAATGAAACCGGGTTCATTCGTGTTTCCAGAGGGTTCAGTTTACATAAGTTTGGCGAATTCAGTCAATACAGGTGTCTGGAGGATAAGTTTATACAAGTTTCAGTTTATGCAAGTTTCCAGATGGTTCAGCTTTAAATTGACGTACTTCCCGAGGGGTTCGTTCATAAAGTTTTCGGAGGGTTAATTTTTATACATGTATGTTTCCGGAGAGTTCATTTCATACAGGTTCTCGGGGGTTTCAGATAACATATATACAAGTTTCCAAAGGGTTCAGTTTATTCAAGTTTCCGGAGGGTTCAGTCTATTCAAGTTTCTGGAGGGTGCAGTTTATTCAAGTTTCCGGAGGGTTCAGTTTATTTAAGTTTCTGGGGGGTTCAGTTTATTCAAGTTTCCGGACTGTTCGGTTTATTTAAGTTTCCGGAGGGTTCAGTTTATTCAAGTTCTTGGAGGGTTCAGTTTATTCAAGTGTCCGGAGGGTTCGGTTTATTTAAGTTCCGGGGGGTTCAGTTTATTTAAGTTTCTGGAGGGTTCAGTTTATTCAAGTTTTCGGAGGGTTCAGTTTATTCAAGTTTCTGGAGAGTTCAGTTTATTCAAGTTTCCGGAAGGTTCAGTTTATTCAAGTTCCCGGGGGGGGGGGGGGGGGGGTGTTCAGTTTATTGATGTTTTCGGAGGGATTCAAAGTCTTCCTGCCCATGATTGTATAAGTAGGGTAATTTCATTACCACTCCCGTTTTGCAGGTGCATGTGACTGCTCACGGGTGGGCACGTACCCCGGGTCGTGTTATCTCTGCACACTTACTTCTCATGAATTGCCGTACATTTATCGATGAATGACTTAAAACAAAGATATTAAAAGTTTAGCATCTGAAAATTTACACCTGTGACATGTGGAAATTGATTCACCGATACTCGGGGTGTTATCTCGGCGAGATAGTGCAGTAGTACACGATAACATCTGACAAGACATTGGTCAGTATTGTAAATGACATCTTAACAACAATGATCTGTCAGGTAAAAATAAAACAAGCCTGGGAGAATCTGAAGTTACCGGTAAAACGGACAGTTCCTATTTGTACTACATAGCGTGATGTAATTGGCCTACTCAGGGACGTATGTCTCACATACTCCCTGGCCTACTTGGATAGCAGATATTCCTGAACAATAGACAAATGAAATAATTTTGCCTGACTTTATTGACGCTTTATTGTCCGTATCAGATCCATTTGAAAATTATAATTTACATTTCTATATGTGCAAAGTTTCAAATGATTATTGTTCATTACCACGGAATTAGGTTGCTATTTGAAACCATTTAATCCGTTAAAATTTATTTAATTTCTGCTATCCTAAATGTTGTTTACACGTTATTTAATATAGGGAAAGGGCTTCCTATAGGCTGTTATTAACGTAACCCACAGCTGATCAATAAAGACAAGAAAACAGCGTTTTGATAAAAAAAGTAAATAGTTCGGCAGAAAACATTTAGCAGACGACTACAGTTCGGCAAAAGCAAATTATCCGATAGATGGCGTTGTTATTCAAGATGGCAGCCTCCATGCGACAGCTGCCTGTCGTGGTAGTTTTAGGATCAACAGGCACTGGGAAATCTAAGTTGGCACTTCAGTTAGGGAAGATGTTCAACGGGGAAATCATTAGCGCCGATTCCATGCAGGTTACTGGTAGTTAATAAACATGTAAAAATTTGGAAATGCATATAACACCCGATTCCTTATACAGCTGTATATTGACATTATTGTATTGGACTGATGGTCCTTTCATCACCGTTTATTAGACTCTTTAGTTGATGTCAGGCCTAATAGGATTGTTGATCACAAGTGATCTGGTTTAGGAGATAGATTTTCTTGTCAATTAAACCTCTATAGCGAATGCTCGAGACAGTCGTAGAAATAATGTACAGGTTTTATATACTGTAACTAGAGACATAGAAATATATACTAGTTGTACATATTTCTATAGCTACAGACAGACATATAGAAATATTGTATTTCACATGTGTTAAAGATGTACATTGATAAGGTTGCCCTTTAAACCTGAGCTGTAGAGAATTTCCTATTAGCTCGGTAGAGCATCGGGCTGGAGAGCCAAGGGTCGTGGGTTCAAGCTCCAGTGATGGCACTATCGATATCTTTATCATTATCCCTCGCCATATTACACATGTTTCTGAAACATCTTTGCAAATAAGTCAAACAGTGAAGTTCACTTCATCAAAAATGAAGGAAATAAAAAATGCCGAATCAGGACTTTTTTTTGAGGGTGTTTTGGGGCCATTAATGGGCCTCATTCCCAACTGAAATTATTTCATATTTAAGCCAAATTCCCAAAATATGCAGTTTACTCCTGAAATATCTTTCGCAATATTCACTAATTTTCTTCCCAAAATAAGGCAAAAAGGCCACATCCCAAGCCTGTGAGAAAACCTCTTTGAATTGAAATAAACTAAAATTGTTAAACATATATGTTTTGATGTTTTCAGGTGTACAAGGGGCTGGACATCAGCACTAACAAAGTGACTGCGGAAGAGTTGAAGCAATGTCCTCATCACATGATTGGCTTCCTCAGCCCTCTGACCAGGAACTACACCGTGACTGACTACAGGGACGCTACTCTGCCAATTGTATCCCTTAACGAAAAACAACTTCTGTAACATTCATGAAGTTCGTAAAATAACCATCAAAGAATTTCATGCTTAAAGCTTGACAGTCAAACTTTGAACCAAAAAAAACATTTTTAATCTAAAGTATTGATATACATTGACAGAAGTTGCAATATTTTATAATAGCACACTAGGTAGTTTGTATTGTGATCTTATCGATTTCTAAACTTCTTCATTTGACTATTAAATTTTTGAAGTCTGTTCCCCTTTAGATATGGCCCAACGCGCGTACACATACTCTAGCTAGCTATGTCGCAGAGAGTCAAAAGTGATTTGTATATGAGGGGAAAAAAACATGTATATGACAATTGGTTTTAATTAAAAACCACACAACACCATAATGGCATAAACCAATACACATCCCAGGTATAGCTTTTTGTCCAAGGTCTAGAGAAGAATTCTGTGATACGGACCATTTCATCAAATAATTTTCTTTTACAGTCATGTACTTCCAGTGATTGTATCTTATAGCATATACTAGGTTATAGGTGCAGACTAATGTATATATTTGTATCTTATAGCATATACTAGGTTATAGGTGCAGATTAATGTATATATTTGTATCATATGGCGTAGACTGATCAACTCTATATTGGTTTACCCCCGGTAATATCACTTACTGATACAAAACTGAATTAACCTTTATCATGCTTATCACAATATTACATGAATTATTAAGTGATTTAAAATGTTAAGTAGTAAGTTTGGTCGGGACCAACAAAATTTTTCAAATTAAACAGGGTCTTCATGTTATGCAAGTTTGAGATAATGAGGATAGGCTGATGTGAAGAAACACCATTGTCTATGGTGCATTGCTATACTAAGCTATTTCTCAGAAATAAGTGATTTCCTGGTGGTCCATCCCTTTTAAGTCCGATTTGAAAAACAATATGGCCAACAATTGGGTCTCTTGGATATTTTCAGTCATTGCTTACAGAAAGCACCATAGAATGATGAAATTGAATATGGAGGTTCCCTTATGTCTGAAGCTTTGCATGTTTACAATATTTTCTGACCCTGAAGAGAATTCCTCTTTCTTCGACAGCACTTTATGTAAAAAATATAAATCTGTAGCATTTTGCATAAAGCTGTGTCATAGGGGCAGTTAAAAAACATTATGAGGTTTAAATAATGCACTAGATTCCCAGTACAATTTATGACATGGGGTTATAGTTACTGTACACAGAAAGTGTTGAGCAAAGATGATAATATTACATCTTTGGTGTTTTTGATAAAAATCCTGTCATGGTCAGTGCCAAGATCTTCAAAGAACTCTTGTAATTATAGCAACAGAATAGAGTAAAATTGGATACATTTTCATGAGATAAAAACATGCTGAGTGAAATGTCTTAACTGTTGTATCAGATCGAGAGCCTTCTGAGGGAGGGGAAGCTACCCATCATTGTTGGCGGTACGAGTTACTACATCGAGTCTCTGTTGTGGAACTTTGTCGTCAGTAAGCAGGTAAAACTGTCTGTAAGACGCGACTCGGCTATTTGAGCCGCCTTGTGTTAATTGTATTGTGCTTGCATTAAGATTTCCAAAGGTATTGAAATAATGATATATTTACATACAGTATATCTTTATTGTCAAAGTTTGTCACAGTCATAGAACCTCTTTTGAAATTTCCATGAGCGTGCATGACGTTGGCCACAGACCAAAACTAGTGGCGCGATTCAATCTGGATAAAAGTGCAGCCATTTTTTCCTCAAATATAATATAATCAGCCAAGTGGCGTAATGACTGAAAAAACTTTGAATCTTTGAAATGGTGTGTGTTTTTGGAGGAAACGGGAGAATACAATTTACTTTTTTCGTGCATTTAAAAGGCTTCTCAAACAAAACATCTTGCCATCAATACAAAGCATTTTTTTGTATCTAATAGAAATTATGAATTTGATGCAAAAAGTTAGTTGGGTTGATTTTTTGAATTAACACAAAGTTTTTTCTTTGTTTTTGTATCAAATCTTCATTGGGTTAGGCCAAAAATCATTCTGAACCCCTAAAATCGTAGTGGTAACACATTCACAGGTTCCTGTGGTCGGTACCTATATAAAATCACCAGATCAACATTTCTAGGTTGATGCACATTTTGATAGTTTCTCCTTTTTTATCGATGATAGAATTGCAAAGACAATTTTGGGGTTTTAACCGATTATAATGATAATATTCAGCACTTATAAATCGCTCTTTATAATTTGTAAAATTACTCTTAAGCATTCACAACATGTGGATAAGAGTATAACTTGTAATGCACATGCAACAGAAGTCTTACAATCACCATCTTTCATTAAGATTAAATATAATAATATCAATGTGCATTTAAATACATAGATAGATAAATAAAAGTCAGTATATACACGTCGTCTATGTAGAGAGCCTAAATGCAGACTGGAAAAGGTGTGTTTTCGAAGTTTTGACCATTTCGAGGATAACAAGTACGAGGTAGACGTGTAAATAGGATCATGATGTAATAAAAACACCTGACATTAAGTAACTTTATATAGCAGGCCAACAATCAACAGGCACTAGCTAGCTAAGTACAGGACTTATGGTGATCTAACTGTAATCTGTAATGGATGTCTTGTGATTAGGTCCAATTTAGCAACATTATGAATACATAAGTTAAGGCTATATATAGCCACAGGTGATAATTAAGTAGACCGGTCAGCAGGTAGGTTCCAGTACCTGTAATAAATACCTGAGTTAGTTAAGGCTAGCTAGCCACAGGTGATAATTACTAGACTGGACACTAGGTAGATATTTCCAGTACCTGTAATAAATACCTGAGTTAGTTAAGGCTAGTCACAGGTGATAATTAAGTAGTCTGGACACCAGGTAGATTGTAGCACCTGTAATAAATACCTGTTACTAATTAGTACAAGGCTAGTTAATGGAACACCAACTATTATGTAAAGTGTAAGGCTAATTATAGATATTGTGTAACATCAACATTGGTAAATAAGAATATCTCTAACATAGGAACTGCTACTTATAAACATACCTACCTGTTACATCACAGCATGTGTGTGACCTTGGACACCTTGGTTCATGGTCATTATATGGTGTTTGTGGAGAACTTGACCAGTCTCACTAAGCCTAAGTGGCAACCCCTTCCATACCCGCTATACACTATATTTTTTTGGTGATATTTTAACAGGTAATATAACTAACAATGATATCTACAAGTAAATTAAGGATTTTTGTCATTACTCAAATAATGTTTAATGCAGTGATCAATCTACGTGCGAGTCCCGGGTCCAGTACTCATACAACTATGAAAGGACTCGTAGAAATTATGGAAATACTTCAATTTAACATTGTGGGACCCATAGTTTTCTGCAATATTTACAAAAAGGACCCATGGAAAAAAATTGTAAATTGACCACTGTAATGTTACCTAATAATTATAATTAATTATTGCATCACACACCAATAGTATGGAGATGATGGACAAAGGTAATTAAATAGAGACCGAGGTTAACGTCATTACAGGGTCGTTAAGCAGAAACCAAGGGTCAAATTATGATGCAGACTTTCCTGTAGCTTCTATTTGGACAGGCAAATATATATAAAATAAATATTTATAATGATTGTGGAAGTAATAGCGACAGTACGGACAAATAAATTGTCAAATTTTCAAGGCTATACGCCCCTTTATCAAGACACATAAAATACATGTTACATCACATAAACAGAATATTCATAAAACATGAACCAATTTTAGATTGAAATGCTAAATGTTGCATAAAATCCCTTCGGCTGATCGGAGGCTGAAGGTCCTACTAAATCAGCAAAGAAACATCCTAAGGTGATGTTTAGTAAATATATAAAAAAAAAAATAAAAAATGTTGTTACTAATATAATGAATGATAATATAAAATAAATATTTAAATATAAATAGGAAAAAGGGGATTTGAACAGGCATAAAAATGGAACTGAACCAGCCCTTTTGGCCTGGTGCCTGTAATGATATAACCCTGGGACTGTAAAGACTGGGTAAGGGTTATAATACACTTAAGGAGTTTGAGCAATACCTTGAATAACCTGCCCCTCCCCACCTGAAGTTAGTGTATTAGCTACCTAAGAGGATGTAGAATGCCTGGGTGTCCCAGGGCGGTCCTCACATCATTAACATTGCACCCAGGGGAGCCCTGCCGTTCTGGTTGACTGGTGGACTTGGTGGAAGTGGGAAGCACCTGTGAGGGCATGTTAATGGATTTATAGCCCAATATAGACTCCCATGGCTGGCACTGATTTCCTTCTGAAGTGTCTGTCTTACAACTAGTCTAAACTTTCTCTCACACTTCCCTTCAGACGGGAGTCTCCCATCCCCCCTCCCCTCCCAAGATCTTCCTTTCTGACCTGTACTTTACCTATTCCATCTCCCCCATCAAATCTACCTTTCTGACCTGCCCTTTACCTATTCCATCTCCCCCATCAGATCTACCTTTCTGACCTGTACTTTACCTATTCCATCTCCCCCATCATATCTACCTTTCTGACCTGCCCTTTACCTATTCCATCTCCCCCATCATATCTACCTTTCTGACCTGCACTTTACCTATTCCATCTCCCCCATCAGATCTTCCTTTCTGACCTGTACTTTACCTATTCCATCTCCCCCATCAAATCTACCTTTCTGACCTGCCCTTTACCTATTCCATCTCCCCCATCAAATCTACCTTTCTGACCTGCACTTTACCTATTCCATCTCCCCCATCAGATCTTCCTTTCTGACCTGCCCTTTACCTATTCCATCTCCCCCATCATATCTACCTTTCTGACCTGTACTTTACCTATTCCATCTCCCCCATCATATCTACCTTTCTGACCAGTACTTTACCTATTCCATCTCCCCCATCATATCTACCTTTCTGACCAGTACTTTACCTATTCCATCTCCCCCCATCAGATCTACCTTTCTGACCTGTACTTTACCTATTCCATCTCCCCCATCAGATCTACCTTTCTGACCTGCCCTTTACCTATTCCATCTCCCCCATCAGATCTACCTTTCTGACCTGTACTTTACCTATTCCATCTCCCCCACCAGATCTACCTTTCTGACCTGCACTTTACCTATTCCATCTCCCCCATCAAATCTACCTTTCTGACCTGTACTTTACCTATTCCATCTCCCCCATCAAATCTACCTTTCTGACCTGCCCTTTACTTATTCCATCTCCCCCATGAGATCTATCTTTCTGACCTGCCCTTTACCTATTCCATCTCCCCCATCAAATCTACCTTTCTGACCTGTACTTTACCTATTCCATCTCCCCCATCAAATCTACCTTTCTGACCTGTACTTTACCTATTCCATCTCCCCTATCAGGTCTACCTTTCTGACCTGCCCTTTACCTATTCCATCTCCCCCATCATATCTACCTTTCTGACCTGTACTTTACCTATTCCATCTCCCCCATCATATCTACCTTTCTGACCTGCCCTTTACCTATTCCATCTCCCCCATCATATCTACCTTTCTGACCTGCCCTTTACCTATTCCATCTCCCCTATCAGGTCTACCTTTCTGACCTGCCCTTTACCTATTCCATCTCCCCCATCATATCTACCTTTCTGACCTGCCCTTTACCTATTCCATCTCCCCTATCAGGTCTACCTTTCTGACCTGCCCTTTACCTATTCCATCTCCCCCATCATATCTACCTTTCTGACCTGTACTTTACCTATTCCATCTCCCCCATCATATCTACCTTTCTGACCTGCCCTTTACCTGTTCCTTTTCAGCTCCTTGCTTCAGTTTCAAGGTATTGAGGTCATATGTCACAACACACATTTTCACTTATTAGGTGACTATTGTGTATATTTAATTATTTATTAACCAATCATCATCAGTAGTCAGTGGTCTGTCAGTTGTCTGTCTGTCCTTAAACAATTCTTGTGATCGCTATATGTTGAGAAGTACTTGATGGATCCTTCTCAAACTTTATATGCAGGTTCCCCTTGGTCCTTAGTTGTGCATCCTCCACTTTAGCTGATCCACAAAATAATATGGCTGACAGGCAGCCATCTTGTATTTGGCTATGAAAGTACACAAGAGACATTCTTTCAACTATTTTTAAGAGAAATTTTCAAATTTTACATATTACACTAAGATTAAATACATATATGAAAGTAAAAAGAAGATTAAAGATCCAACTTTATAATGGAAGAACAAATAAAAATTGCCAATGGTGGGCGCCAGGATCCTTCTAGGATCTCTCGTATCAATATAGGATCCGTTAGTATTCTAGAGAAAACATCAAGTTTATCCCAGATAATTGTATCAAATATCTTTTTGTAAATACCTGTTTCTAGGTGGGTATACAGGGTTGTGTTGTACCTAGGTGGGTATACAGGGTTGTGTTGTACCTAGGTGGGTATACAGTGTTGTGGTATACCTAGGTGGGTATACAGGGTTGTGTTGTACCTAGGTGGGTATACAGGGTTGTGTTGTACCTAGGTGTGTATACAGGGTTGTGTTGTACCTAGGTGTGTATACAGGGTTGTGATGTACCTAGGTGGGTATACAGGGTTGTGATGTACCTAGGTGGGTATACAGGGTTGTGGTGTACCTAGGTTGGTATACAGGGTTGTGGTGTACCTGGGTGGGTATAGAGGGTTGTGGTGTACCTTGGTGGGTATACAGGGTTGTGGTGTACCTAGGTGGGTATACAGGGTTGTGATGTACCTAGGTGGGTATACAGGGTTGTGATGTACCTAGGTTGGTATACAGGGTTGTGCTGTACCTAGGTGGGTTTACAGGGTTGTGCTGTACCTAGGTGGGTATACAGTGTTGTTGTGTACCTAGGTGGGTATACAGGGTTGTGATGTACCTAGATGGGTATACAGGGTTGTGATGTACCTAGATGGGTATACAGGGTTGTGGTGTACCTAGGTTGGTATACAGGGTTGTGGTGTACCTAGTTGGGTATACAGTGTTGTGGTATACCTAGGTGGGTATATAGGGTTGTGTTGTACCTAGGTGTGTATACAGGGTTGTGATGTACCAAGGTGGGTATACAGGGTTGTGATGTACCTAGGTAGGTATACAGGGTTGTGATGTACCTAGGTGGGAATACAGGGTTGTGGTGTACCTAGTTGGGTATACAGTGTTGTGGTATACCTAGGTGGGTATACAGGGTTGTGGTGTACCTAGGTGGGTATACAGTGTTGTGGTGTACCTAGTTGGGTATACAGTGTTGTGGTATACCTAGGTGGGTATACAGGGCTGTGGTGTACCTAGGTGGGTATACAGGGTTGTGTTGTACCTAGGTGTGTATACAGGATTGTGATGTACCTAGGTGGGTATACAGGGTTGTGATGTACCTAGGATGGTATAGAGGGTTGTGGTGTACCTAAGTGGGTATACAGGATTGTGGTGTACCTAGGTGGGTATACAGGATTGTGGTGTACCTAGTTGGGTATACAGGGTTATGGTATACCACAGTGGGTATACAGGGTTGTGGTGTACCTAGGTGGGTATACAGGGTTGTGATGTACCTAGTTGGGTATACAGTGTTGTGGTATACCTAGGTGGGTATACAGGGTTGTGGTGTACCTAGGTTGGTATACAGGGTTGTGATGTACCTAGGTGGGTATACAGGGTTGTGGTGTACCTAGATGGGTATACAGGGTTGTGATGTACCTAGGTGGGTATACAGGGTTGTGGTGTACCTAGGTGGGTATACAGGGTTGTGGTGTACCTAGGTGGGTATACAAGGTTGTGATGTACCTAGTTGGGTATTCAAGGTTGTGGTGTACCTAGGTGAGTAAACAGGGTTGTGGGAAATACAGTGTTGTGGTGTCCTGGGAGGAGGGTCCCCGCGATCAGCTGTTGGAGATGATGAGGAGCTAATCACTGTAGGGTAGTGTTGTTGAAGTGTGAATCCCTGGGATTACACCCTCTACTATCTGACTTGTTTGTGGGTCTGTGTGAGAAATTACCAGAGTCTTGGTTTTTTTAGACGCATCACTTGGATAAGCAGTCACCTATATCACTACCGCAGATATAGTGCAAGCTTAGGTCATCTTTGATACATTATAAACTAAAACCTAAAAAGTCCACAAATTGAAAAATGGTCAAAATTAATTAATGAAAATGTCATTCCGAGCAGGTTATGCCCATTAAAAATTTATATTTAATAAAAAAAATCACACATTTTGGTGTTGTAAGTTACTGTTTTAGACTGATAAAGCTGATGTTGAGTCGGGGACGGTCTGTCGGAGCTGTAATTAGTTAGTTAGTAGACCTATAGTTCTGTGGCTATCAGACAGTCTGTTCAAAACGGCAGACATGTTCAATGAGTTGCAAGCCACACATGTGGGTGGTATTAGTATTTGATGTAAATGCGCGAGTCTAATGCACCACAGACAGACTGATGCATGTGCAACTGTAGATGCACATGATTTTTATAACCAATGCACATACTGTAAAGTTGACCGGCATTCCTGGAGTGGGGAACTGATCTTATCGTAACCCACAGATGATAGCTACGTCAGAATTCTTCATTAAGTACAATGTTGTAGGAATAGACGCCCTGACCTCACAATGGTTAAATTACCTTCAAATGAAGCAATCAAGACATGGAAATAGGAATTTCTCTAACTTACCAATAAACACTTAACATCAAACACAGGCAGTATCTACTGTACTTCAGTACCTAGAGTCTGGTGAGGGACACGCGGTATCTACTGTACTCCAGTACCCTAGAGCTCCAGTGAGGAACACCCTGATAGTTTTCAGCACCGAAGTCAGCAATATCTCATGTCTTTGATTTAAATGCTGGATACAGTACATATGTATAACATTACCAGTAAGAGATTGTCCATTAAGTCATTACATGTTGTATTTCAGAGTCGTTACACATGACAGTAGGCTAAGTAATATTATCAGTGAAGCCCGAGAGAATAGATACTTACAATATCTACAAGTTCTTGTTGATATAGGAAACTTGTATGTCTAATAATTTTTCACAAAGCGAGCTTCTAGTGAGGCTTATTGAAAAATTTTTGATGCGTTTCATCAATCTCAAATGAAATATGAATGAATGTGAAATCTTTTTAACGCAAAATCAAAATTTATGGTATTTCGTGTGAAACTTCAATTTTTATACACCACAGAAATGTAAAATGTCGCCATTTTGACTCCATTGCAAGAGTGATGACATCATGTCATTGTCCTAGCCAATCAAATTTCCGGTAGAGTAGTTTTATACCTATGCAAAAAACATTATACCAGCAAATTCTCAGGATAGCAGAACAATTATGTGATAAACCTTGTAATGGTTTGAAATTAACACGTTATAACTCGCTACACAAACATTTCCTTACATACAACATCTAAACACCTTCATAGAGATCAAACCCAACAAACAACACCCTTAACATACAACACCCTTCACATACAACACCCTTCACATACAACACCCTTCACATACAACACTCTTCACATACAACACCCTTCACATACAACACCCTTCACATACAACCCCCTTCACATACAACACCCTTAACATACAACACCCTTCACATACAACACTCTTCACATACAACACCCTTCACATACAACACCCTTCACATACAACACCCTTCACATACAACACCCTTCACATACAACACCCTTCACAAACAACACCCTTCACATACAACACCCTTCACATACAACACCCTTCACATACAACACCCTTCACATACAACACCCTTCACATACAACACCCTTCACATACAACACCCTTCACATACAACACCCTTCACATACAACACCCTTCACATACAACACTCTTCACATACAACAGTCTTCACATACAACACCTTCACATACAACACCCTTCACATACAACACCCTTCACATACAACACTCTTCACATACAACACCCTTCACATACAACACTCTTCACATACAACACTCTTCACATACAACACCCTTCACATACAACACTCTTCACATACAACAGTCTTCACATACAACACCCTTCACATACAACACCCTTCACATACAACACCCTTCACATACAACACCCTTCACATACAACACTCTTCACATACAACACTCTTCACATACAACACTCTTCACATACAACACCCTTCACATACAACACCCTTCACATACAACACCCTTCACAAACAACACCATTCACATACAACACCCTTCACATACAAAACCCTTCACATACAACACCCTTCACATACAACACCCTTCACATACAACACCCATCACATACAACACTCTTCACATACAACACCCTTCACATACAACACCCTTCACATACAATTTGGCATCCCCTCACATACTTAACCCCCTTACATACACAACACCCTTACATACACAGCCCCTTACATAGACAACCCCTTACATACACAACTCCTTACATAGACAACCCCTTACATAGACAACCCCTTACATAGACAACCCCTTACATACACAACCCCTTACATACACAACCCCTTACATAGACAACCCCTTCATAGAAATCAAACCCAACAAACAACACCCTTCACATACAACACCATTCACATATAATTTGGCATCCCCTAACCCCCTTGCATACACAAATGCTTACATACACAACTGCTTACATACACAACCCCTTACATCCACAACCCCTTACATACACAACCCCTTACATACACAACTCCTTACATACACAACCCCTTACATACACAACCCCTTAAATATACAACCCCTTACATAGACAACCCCTTACATACACAACTCCTTACATAGACAACCCCTTACATACACAACCCCTAACATACACAACCCCTTACATACACAACCTCTTACATATACAACCCCTTACATACACAACCCCTTACATATACAACCCCTTACATAGACAACCCCTTACATACACAACTCCTTACATAGACAACCCTTACATAGACAACCCCTTACATAGACAACCCCTTACATACACAACCCCTTACATACACAACCCCTTACATACACAATACCTTACATACACAACCCCTTAAATACACAAACCTTTACATACACAACCCCTTACATACACCCCCCTTCCATACACAATACAAATGACATACACACCCCCTTTCATACACAATACCTTACATACACAACCCCTTACATAGACAACCCCTAACATACACAACCCCTTACATAGACAACCCCTTACATAGACAAACCTTTACATACACAACCCCTTCATACACAACCCTTTACATACACAACCCCTTACATACACAACCCCTTACATATACAACCCCTTACATACACACCCCCTTACAAACACAACCTCTTACATACACAACCCCTAACATATGCAACCCCTTACATACACAATCCCTTACATATGCAATTCCTTACATACACAACCCCTAACATACACAACCCTTTCATAAACAACTCCTTACATACACAAATCCTTACATACACAACCCCTTACATATACAACCCCTTACATACACAACCCCTCACATATATAACCCCTTACATACACAACCCCTTATATATACAACTCTTTACATACACAACCCCTTACATACACAACCCCTTACATACACAACCCCTTACATACACAACCCCTTACATACACAACCAATTACATGCACAACCCCTTACATACCTATCCCCTTAACATACACAACTCCTTACATAGACAACCCCTTACATACACAACCCCTTACATACACAACCCCTTACATACACAACCTCTTACATATACAACCCCTTACATACACAACCCCTTACATAGACAACCCCTTACATACACAACTCCTTACATAGACAACCCCTTACATACACAACCCCTTACATATACAACCCCTTACATAGACAACCCCTTACATAAACAACCCCTTACATACACAATACCTTTCATACACAACCCCTTAAATACACAACCCTTTACATACACAACCCCTTACATACACCCCCCTTTCATACACAATACAAATGACATACACACCCCCTTTCATACACAATACCTTACATACACAACCCCTTACATAGACAACCCCTAACATACACAACCCCTTACATAGACAACCCCTTACATAGACAAACCTTTACATACACAACCCCTTCATACACAACCCCTTACATACACAACCCCTTACATACACAACCCCTTACATATACAACCCCTTACATACACAACCCCTTACATATACAACCCCTTACATACACCCCCCCTTACATATACAACCCCTTTCATAAACAACTCCTTACATACACAACCTCTTACATAGACAACCCCTTACATAGACAACCCCTCACATGTATAACCCCTTACATAAACAACCCCTTACATACACAACCCCTTACATAGACAACCCCTCACATATATAACCCCTTACATACACAACCTCTTACACAACCCCTTACATACACAACCCCTTACATACACAACCCCTTACATACACAACCCCTTACATACACAACCAATTACATGCACAATACCTTACATACACCATACCTTACATACACAACCTCTTACATACACAACCACTTACATACACAACCCCTTACATACACAACCCCTTACATACACAACCCCTTACATACACAACCCCTTACATACACAACCCCTTACATACACAACCCCTTACATACACAACCAATTACATGCACAACCCCTTACATAGACAACCCCTTACATACACACAACCTTGCATACCTATCCCCTTAACATACACAACTGCTTACATACACAAATGCTTACATACAAAACTGCTTACATACACAACCCCTTACATACACAACCCCTTACATATACAACCCCTTACATACACAACCCCTCACATATATAACCCCTTACATACACAACCCCTTACATATACAACTCTTTACATACACAACCCCTTACATAGACAGCCCCTTACATACACAACACCTTACATACACAACTGCTTACATACACAACCTCTTACATACACAACCTCTTACATACACAACCCCTTACATACACAACCAATTACATACACAACCAATTACATACACAACCCCTTACATACACAACTTCTTACATACACAACCTCTTACATACACAACCTCTTACATACACAACCCCTTACATACACAACCCCTTACATACACAACCCCTTACATAGACAACCCCTTACATACACAACCCCTTACATACACAACCCCTTACATACACAACCCCTTACATAGACAACCCCTTACATAGACAACCCCTTACATACACACAACCTTACATACCTATCCCCTTAACATACACAACTGCTTACATACACCATACCTTACATACACAACCCCTTACATACACAACCCCTTACATACACAACCCTTTACATACACAACCCCTTACATACACAACCAATTACATACACAACCACTTACATACACAACCCCTTACATACACAACCCCTTACATACACAACTCCTTACATACACAACCCCTTACATACACAACTGCTTACATACACAACCTCTTACATACACAACCTCTTACATACACAACCTCTTACATACACAACCCCTTACATACACAACCCCTTACATACACAACTCCTTACAAAGACAACCCCTTACATACACACAACCTTACATACCTATCCCCTTAACATACACAACTGCTTACATACAAAAATGCTTACATACACAACCCCTTACATACACAACCTCTTCCATAAACAATTCCTTACATAAACAACCCCATACATACACAACTCCTTACATAGACAATTCCTTACATAGACAACCCCTTACATACACAACCCTTTACATATACAACCCCTTACATACACAATACCTTACATACACAACCCCTTACATATGCAACCCCTTACATACACAACCCCTAACATACACAACCCCTTACATAGATAACTCCTTACACACATACCCCCTTACATATACACCCCCTTACATATACACCCCCTTACATATACACCCCTTACATATACAACCCCTTACATATACAATACCTTACATACACAACCCCTTACATACACAACCCCTTACATACACAACCCCTAACATACACAACCCCTTACATAGACAACCCCTAACATACACAACCCCTTACATATATAACCCCTTACATACACAACCTCTTACATAGACAACCCCTTACATACAAAACCCCTTACATACATAACCCCTTACATACACAACCTCTTACATAGACAACCCGTTACATACACACCATCTTACATACACAACCCCTTACATACACAACCCTTTACATACACAACTCCTTACATAGACAACCCATTAGATACACAACCCCTTACATTGACATCCCCTTACATACACAACTCCTTACATAGAAAACCCCTTACATAGACAACCCCTTACATACACAACTCCTTACATAGAAAACCCCTTACATAGAAAACCCCTTACATAGACAACCCCTTACATACACAACTCCTTACATACACAATCCCTTACATACACAACTCCTTACATACACAACCCCTTACATACACAATCCCTTACATACACAACCCCTTACATACACAACCCCTAACATACACAACCCCTTACATACACAACCCCTTGCATACACAACCCCTTACATATACAACCCCTTACATGGACAACCCCTTACGTAGACAACCCCTTACATACACAACCCCTTACATACACAACCCCTTACATACACAACCCCTTACATACACAACCCCTAACATACACAACCCCTTACATAGACATTCCCTTACATAGACATTCCCTTATATACACAACCCCTTACATACACACCCCCTTACATACACAACCCCTAACATACACAACCCCTTACATAGACAACTCCTTACATACACAACCCCTTACATAAACAATCCCTTACATACACAACCCCTTACATACGCAACCCCTTACATACACCCCCCCTTACATACACAACCCCTTACATACACAATCCCTTACATACACAACTCCTTACATAGACTACCCCTTACATACACAATCCCTTACATACACAATCCCTTACATACACAACTCCTTACATAGACAACCCCTTACATACACAATCCCTTACATACACAATCCCTTACATAGACAACCCCTTACATATACAATCCCTTACATACACAATCCCTTACATACACAACTCCTTACATACACAACCCCTTACATACACAACCCCTTACATACACAACCCCTTACATACACACCCCCTCACATACACAACTCCTTACATACACAATCCCTTACATACACAATCCCTTACATACACAACTCCTTACATAGACAACCCCTTACATACACAATCCCTTACATACACAATCCCTTACATAGACAACCCCTTACATACACAACCCCTTACATACACAACCCCTTACATACACAACCCCTTACATACACAACCCCTTACATACACAACTCCTTACATACATAACCACTCTACTTATATTCCATATATAACTCCTTACATTACACATCACCCTGACATAGCATCAACTGTATTATACTGGTTGACCCCTAAATCGTTCCTGATGACCATTCAATGGTAAGTTTCTGTTTGTTTGTTTAGAGTCTCCTGATTAATGAGTTAGCTATGACACTCAGTACCAGTAATGCTACAGTAAACATCAGTAAGATGATCCCCCTCCCCAAGTCTTTAGAGGATTGAAATCATGTGTATTTGGTTACAGCTAATTTACTGAGAGATTTACATAGTATATCCTCACCTCATTACTATATACAGACTTCAAGATAGCTGCATTCAACTTATATTATAACAAAGTTTCTCAAATATGCATTTCTACTGTATGGTTTCTTCCATGTTGTACAATGGGAGCATGTGTCCCCCTCCCCCGGGGAGAGAGGGGTGGGACTCAATAGGGCCAATATAACTAGACAAAATCCTACCCATTTTAGTATAGGTACAGGGTTTGAAATCCTACCCGTTTTAGTATGGGTACAGGGTTTAAAAATTTTAATTAGTGATTTACTTCTACAATCCGTACATTGTTCAATCCTTCAGTGAAAGAACATTCTCGGCCATTAAGCATGAAGAAATAGTTTTTTTGTTTTCAAACATTTTATTGACACAGACACAATTTACAGAAATATTTGAAGAAATAGTTGTTACTTTAAACTACCTATAAAACTAAACAGGGCCTCAACAAATACATCATTGTATTGATAGTATTTCATCTGTGTATTACATTGAAAATAATGTAGATTAAAAGGATTTATCAAATATGGTTTTGAAAATCACTTGTCAGGTTTATGCAATGAATGTTTCAACACATTTTGTTACAGTCCTATATATAACACACATAACAATGTGTGTTATAGGACTGTAACAACATTTGCTAAAACATTCATTACTTATATTTACATTTTGATAAATTTATTGTACTTTATTTTTACTTATTTTGAGCAGTTTTTCAACAGAAAATCAAGCGTATAGACAACAGTGAAATTGATGGTGTCTCAATTACAAATGTTGTTGCAGTCATTTGCCTTCACAATGCACTAAAAATAAAATAAGTTGAGGTATTCAGGCCCCAGGGCCTCTTGGTACTAGTTAACTGTTGGTTGGGGGATGGTGTGAACTCATTTTGTTGTCAGACATCAGCCTCAGTAACCCCCACCCCAACCCCCCACTGTGTTTATGGGCCTCCCCCTCCCCCTTTCACACACAGCCAATGAGGGGTGAAATTTTAACAAGGTTATATACCAGATTCATTACATCAGCAAAATTAATAGCAGACCCTTGATTCAATTGACAGCAATTTGTCTAAGGATGTCAAGTACCAGAGAAGGGTTGTTAAGGCTAGGTCAGGATGGATTAATTGGCCGTTTATCTCCACCACAGGCATATGGAAAAGGTCCTGATAGCCTGATGCTCAAGTATAATGTATAATTGCTTTCCAAACTTGTCCCCAGTTGATTGAGCTATAGGACAGGACACATGGAGCACTGCTGGGGCGTACTGGGGCGTACTGGGGGTATATGAGGGATGACTGAAGTGTTGGGGAGTCAGCTACCGTAACCGATTCCAGGTCGTACATAAATCCAAGACATACTAGCATGTCATGGTAGATTCATCCACAGAAATATTCTGACATGGAGACCTGCCACTGCATAGCTTAGACATACAAACATAGACAAGAGTTATTGGTGTACAAACAAAGGGAGACAACTGGTGACTACTGAGGTTTTAAATTGATAAATGGAAAATTGCTCCTATGATGGGTTTTGTATGCATTATCACAGTGTCTAAATATATTAGACTTTGTTTACACAACCTTACCCCTGTCAAATAGAGTACTGGTTTCTTGAAAAGGTCAATTAAATTTTATTTCTTAGATATATGGAACTGAAAAAGAAATTATCGTTAAATATTCGCATGTGATTGGCATGTTCCTGATTCATCAGTGGGAGCAAATGTCCAGTATATGAAATAAACTACAGTCGAACCTGGTTATATTGAAGTAGCATAAATAGTGAATTTGATGTATTTGGCTGGTCTAGTTAAACTTCACACTTACATTCAAACTCTTTAACTCGAATGATAACTTGAAGTTCCCCTCATCTCTCCACAACTTAATAATAAGCCCCCCCCCCCCCCCCCCCATTTGACCTCCCGCTTTGTATTGGGTGATGTCTGGTAATGAACCCTTTTGAACTCCCCCTATGCATTCAGATGATGTCTGGAAATAAGCCCACCCCCCACTTTTGACCTCCCCTTTTGCATTGGGACAATGTCTGGTAATAACCCCACCCTATATTGTTGATATCCCCCTATGTATTGGGGGATGTCTGGTAATAAGCCCAACCCCTTCTTCAGGGCCTCTGTCTATCTGTCTAAGCTGAGAGACTGACTTATCTTGAATGCTCATAAAAGAAATCTGAAATTCTGTCTGTAAGTATAGGCAGATGAAAGACATTTTGTTAGGTTTTGTTGCATATTCAATAAAATTACCATTATTTACCAAATTACCGTTATAAAATTACCATTATATATTACCAGTCTTTCAAATGTTTGAGGTCCTCCTTTGTTTCTTATAACCAGGTATTTTCTCTTAAATAATGGCCTTTATTTAAATTTGATAACACAGTGAGTTAGAGACTCATTTCACATAAGGCAATGTTTACAGCCTGTTGGTACTTAAGTTGGGCATTAAATGTGCATTGAAAAAGTTTTCCTCAAAAAGTGATGTGACATCATGTCTAGAATGTCCAGGGAAAATTGACCTCCAACAAGGAAACTTTTACACATACAAGTTCTGGAAAAAGGACTATTGTAAAAACATTATCTCCCAACAAGAATCATCTGTTATACCTATATTTCCCTTTTGTGTCTGAGAATTGGAGAAGGGGGACAATTCCTTCCATGTGGTGGATGTGTCATCTGACCCTGGGGCCTGGTTTTTGGGGCCTTGATGAGGTCAGCTGACCCTGGGGCCCGGTTTTTGGGCCTTGATGAGGTCAGCCTAGCCTTTGGTCAGTCCCTAGGGTGTTGTCCCTAACATTCTCACAGACTTGTGATGGTTAAGCCATCTGGAGCAGACTCATCAGGACATACCTCATCACAAATAAACTCAACACTTCCCTGACAAGTGAATTTGAGAAAGATTCAAATAAATCAGTATCACTCAAAACAGAAACTGAAAATTCCTGTATAAGTGTTACTGTGTGACTTGTCTGGGAGTGTCTGTGTTAGTGTTACTGTGTGACTTGTCTGGGAGTGTCTGTGTAAGTGTTACTGTGTGACTTGTCTGGGAGTGTCTGTGTAAGTGTTACTCTGTGACTTGTCTGGGAGTGTCTGTGTAAGTGTTACTCTGTGACTTGTCTGGGAGTGTCTGTGTAAGTGTTTCTGTGTGACTTGTCTGGGAGTGTCTGTGTAAGTGTTACTGTGTGACTTGTCTGGGAGTGTCTGTGTAAGTGTTTCTGTGTGACTTGTCTGGGAGTGTCTGTGTAAGTGTTATCGTGTGACTTGTCTGGGAGTGTCAGTGTAAGTGTGACTGTGTGACTTGTCTGGGAGTGTCTGTGTAAGTGTTACTCTGTGACTTGTCTGGGAGTGTCAGTGTAAGTGTTACTCTGTGACTTGTCTGGGAGTGTCTGTGTAAGTGTTTCTCTGTGACTTGTCTGGGAGTGTCTGTGTAAGTGTTACTCTGTGACTTGTCTGGGAGTGTCTGTGTAAGTGTTACTGTGACTTGTCTGGGAATGTCTGTGTAAGTGTTACTGTGACTTCTCTGGGAGTGTTTGTGTAAGTGTTACTCTGTGACTTGTCTGGGAGTGTCTGTGTAAGTGTTACTGTGACTTGTCTGGGAGTGTCTGTGTAAGTGTTACTGTGACTTGTCTGGGAGTGTCTGTGTAAGTGTTACTCTGTGACTTGTCTGGGAGTGTCTGTATAAGTGTTACTGTGTGACTTGTCTGGGAGTGTCTGTGTAAGTGTTACTGTGTGACTTGTCTGGTAGTGTCTGTGTAAGTGTTACTCTGTGACTTGTCTGGGAGTGTCTGTGTAAGTGTTACTGTGTGACTTGTCTGGGAGTGTCTGTGTAAGTGTTACTCTGTGACTTGTCTGGGAGTGTCTGTGTAAGTGTTACTGTGTGACTTGTCTGGGAGTGTCTGTGTAAGTGTTACTGTGTGACTTGTCTGGGAGTGTCTGTGTAAGTGTTACTCTGTGACTTGTCTGGGAGTGTCTGTGTAAGTGGTACTGTGTGACTTGTCTGGGAGTGTCTGTGTAAGTGTTACTGTGACTTGTCTTGGAGTGTCGGTGTAGGGATACTCTGTGACTTGTCTGGGAATGTCTGTGTAGTGTTACTCTGTGACTTGTCTGGGAGTGTCTGTGTAAGTGTTACTCTGTGACTTGTCTGGGAGTGTCTGTGTAAGTGTTACTGTGTGACTTGTCTGGGAGTGTCAGTGTAAGTGATACTGTGTGACTTGTCTTGGAGTGCCGGTGTAGGGATACTCTGTGACTTGTCTGGGAGTGTCTGTGTAAGTGTTACTGTGTGACTTGTCTGGGAGTGTCTGTGTAAGTGGTACTGTGTGACTTGTCTGGGAGTGTCTGTGTAAGTGTTACTGTGACTTGTCTGGGAGTGTCTGTGTAAGTGTTACTCTGTGACTTGTCTGGGAGTGTCTGTGTAAGTGTTACTCTGTGACTTGTCTGGGAGTGTCTGTGTAAGTGTTACTCTGTGACTTGTCTGGGAGTGTCTGTGTAAGTGTTACTCTGTGACTTGTCTGGGAGTGTCTGTGTAAGTGTTACTGTGACTTGTCTGGGAGTGTCTGTAAGTGTTACTCTGTGACTTGTCTGGGAGTGTCTGTGTAAGTGTTACTCTGTGACTTGTCTGGGAGTGTCTGTGTAAGTGTGACTGTGTGACTTGTCTGGGAGTCTCTGTATAAGTGTTACTGTGTGACTTGTCTGGGAGTGTCTGTGTAAGTGTTACTCTGTGACTTGTCTGGGAGTGTCTCTGTAAGTGTTACTCTGTGACTTGTCTGGGAGTGTCTGTGTAAGTGTTACTGTGTGACTTTTCTGGGAGTGTCTGTGTAAATGTTACTGTGACTTGTCTGGGAGTGTCTGTGTAAGTGTTTCTGTGTAACGTGTCTGGGAGTGTCTGTGTAAGTGTTACTGTGTGACTTGTCGGGTAGTGTCTGTGTAGGGTTACTGTGTGACTTGTCTGGGAGTGTCTGTGTAAGTGTTACTGTGTGACTTGTCTGGGAGTGTCTGTGTAAGTGTTACTGTGTGACTTGTCTGGGAGTGTCTGTGTAAGTGTTTCTCTGTGACTTGTCTGGGAGTGTCTGTGTAAGTGTTACTCTGTGACTTGTCTGGGAGTGTCTGTGTAAGTGTTACTGTGACTTGTCTGGGAATGTCTGTGTAAGTGTTACTGTGACTTGTCTGGGAGTGTCTGTGTAAGTGTTACTCTGTGACTTGTCTGGGAGTGTCTGTGTAAGTGTTACTGTGACTTGTCTGGGAGTGTCTGTGTAAGTGTTACTGTGACTTGTCTGGGAGTGTCTGTGTAAGTGTTACTCTGTGACTTGTCTGGGAGTGTCTGTATAAGTGTTACTCTGTGACTTGTCTGGGAGTGTCTGTGTAAGTGTTACTGGGTGACTTGTCTGGTAGTGTCTGTGTAAGTGTTACTCTGTGACTTGTCTGGGAGTGTCTGTGTAAGTGTTACTGTGTGACTTGTCTGGGAGTGTCTGTGTAAGTGTTACTCTGTGACTTGTCTGGGAGTGTCTGTGTAAGTGTTACTGTGTGACTTGTCTGGGAGTGTCTGTGTAAGTGTTACTCTGTGACTTGTCTGGGAGTGTCTGTGTAAGTGTTACTGTGTGACTTGTCTGGGAGTGTCTGTGTAAGTGTTACTCTGTGACTTGTCTGGGAGTGTCTGTGTAAGTGGTACTGTGTGACTTGTCTGGGAGTGTCTGTGTAAGTGTTACTGTGACTTGTCTGGGAGTGTCGGTGTAGGGATACTCTGTGACTTGTCTGGGAATGTCTGTGTAGTGTTACTCTGTGACTTGTCTGGGAGTGTCTGTGTAAGTGTTACTCTGTGACTTGTCTGGGAGTGTCTGTGTAAGTGTTACTGTGTGACTTGTCTGGGAGTGTCAGTGTAAGTGATACTGTGTGACTTGTCTTGGAGTGTCGGTGTAGGGATACTCTGTGACTTGTCTGGGAGTGTCTGTGTAAGTGTTACTGTGTGACTTGTCTGGGAGTGTCTGTGTAAGTGGTACTGTGTGACTTGTCTGGGAGTGTCTGTGTAAGTGTTACTGTGACTTGTCTGGGAGTGTCTGTGTAAGTGTTACTCTGTGACTTGTCTGGGAGTGTCTGTGTAAGTGTTACTCTGTGACTTGTCTGGGAGTGTCTGTGTAAGTGTTACTCTGTGACTTGTCTGGGAGTGTCTGTGTAAGTGTTACTGTGTGACTTTTCTGGGAGTGTCTGTGTAAATGTTACTGTGACTTGTCTGGGAGTGTCTGTGTAAGTGTTACTGTGTAACGTGTCTGGGAGTGTCTGTGTAAGTGTTACTGTGTGACTTGTCGGGTAGTGTCTGTGTAGGGTTACTGTGTGACTTGTCTGGGAGTGTCTGTGTAAGTGTTACTGTGTGACTTGTCTGGGAGTGTCTGTGTAAGTGTTACTGTGTGACTTGTCTGGGAGTGTCTGTGTAAGTGTTTCTCTGTGACTTGTCTGGGAGTGTCTGTGTAAGTGTTACTCTGTGACTTGTCTGGGAGTGTCTGTGTAAGTGTTACTGTGACTTGTCTGGGAATGTCTGTGTAAGTGTTACTGTGACTTGTCTGGGAGTGTCTGTGTAAGTGTTACTCTGTGACTTGTCTGGGAGTGTCTGTGTAAGTGTTACTGTGACTTGTCTGGGAGTGTCTGTGTAAGTGTTACTGTGACTTGTCTGGGAGTGTCTGTGTAAGTGTTACTCTGTGACTTGTCTGGGAGTGTCTGTATAAGTGTTACTCTGTGACTTGTCTGGGAGTGTCTGTAAGTGTTACTGGGTGACTTGTCTGGTAGTGTCTGTGTAAGTGTTACTCTGTGACTTGTCTGGGAGTGTCTGTGTAAGTGTTACTGTGTGACTTGTCTGGGAGTGTCTGTGTAAGTGTTACTCTGTGACTTGTCTGGGAGTGTCTGTGTAAGTGTTACTGTGTGACTTGTCTGGGAGTGTCTGTGTAAGTGTTACTCTGTGACTTGTCTGGGAGTGTCTGTGTAAGTGTTACTGTGTGACTTGTCTGGGAGTGTCTGTGTAAGTGTTACTCTGTGACTTGTCTGGGAGTGTCTGTGTAAGTGGTACTGTGTGACTTGTCTGGGAGTGTCTGTGTAAGTGTTACTGTGACTTGTCTGGGAGTGTCGGTGTAGGGATACTCTGTGACTTGTCTGGGAATGTCTGTGTAGTGTTACTCTGTGACTTGTCTGGGAGTGTCTGTGTAAGTGTTACTCTGTGACTTGTCTGGGAGTGTCTGTGTAAGTGTTACTGTGTGACTTGTCTGGGAGTGTCAGTGTAAGTGATACTGTGTGACTTGTCTTGGAGTGTCGGTGTAGGGATACTCTGTGACTTGTCTGGGAGTGTCTGTGTAAGTGTTACTGTGTGACTTGTCTGGGAGTGTCTGTGTAAGTGGTACTGTGTGACTTGTCTGGGAGTGTCTGTGTAAGTGTTACTGTGACTTGTCTGGGAGTGTCTGTGTAAGTGTTACTCTGTGACTTGTCTGGGAGTGTCTGTGTAAGTGTTACTCTGTGACTTGTCTGGGAGTGTCTGTGTAAGTGTTACTCTGTGACTTGTCTGGGAGTGTCTGTGTAAGTGTTACTCTGTGACTTGTCTGGGAGTGTCTGTGTAAGTGTTACTGTGACTTATCTGGGAGTGTCTGTGTAAGTGTTACTGTGTGACTTGTCTGGGAGTGTCTCTGTAAGTGTTACTGTGTGACTTGTCTGGGAGTGTCTGTGTAAGTGTTACTGTGTGACTTTTCTGGGAGTGTCTGTGTAAATGTTACTGTGACTTGTCTGGGAGTGTCTGTGTAAGTGTTACTGTGTAACGTGTCTGGGAGTGTCTGTGTAAGTGTTACTGTGTGACTTGTCTGGTAGTGTCTGTGTAGGGTTACTGTGTGACTTGTCTGGGAGTGTCTGTGTAAGTGTTACTGTGTGACTTGTCTGGGAGTGTCTGTGTAAGTGTTACTGTGTGACTTGTCTGGGAGTGTCTGTGTAAGTGTTACTGTGTGACTTGTCTGGGAGTGTCTGTGTAAGTGTTACTGTGTGACTTGTCTGGGAGTGTCTGTGTAAGTGTTACTGTGTGACTTGTCTGGGAGTGTCTGTGTAAGTGTTACTCTGTGACTTGTCTTGGAGTGTCTGTGTAAGTGTTACTGTGACTTGTCTGGGAGTGTCTGTGTAAGTGTTACTGTGTGACTTGTCTGGGAGTGTCTGTGTAAGTGTAACTGTGTGATTTGTCTGGGAGTGTCTGTGTAAGTGTTACTGTGTGACTTGTCTGGGAGTGTCTGTGTAAGTATTACTCTGTGACTTGTCTGTGAATGTCTGTGTAAGTGTTACTCTGTGACTTGTCTTGGAGTGTCTGTGTAAGTGTTACTGTGTGACTTGTCTGGGAGTGTCTGTGTAAATGTTACTATGACTTGTCTGGGAGTGTCTGTGTTAGTGTTACTGTGTGACTTTTCTGGGAGTGTCTGTGTTAGTGTTACCGTGTGACTTGTCTGGGAGTGTCTGTGTAAGTGTTACTGTGTGACTTGTCTGGGAGTGTCTGTGTAAGTGTTACTGTGTGACTTGTCTGGGAATGTCTGTGTAGTGTTACTCTGTGACTTGTCTGGGAGTGTCTGTGTAAGTGTTACTCTGTGACTTGTCTGGGAGTGTCTGTGTAAGTGTTACTGTGTGACTTGTCTGGGAGTGTCAGTGTAAGTGATACTGTGTGACTTGTCTGGGAGTGTCGGTGTAGGGATACTCTGTGACTTGTCTGGGAGTGTCTGTGTAAGTGTTACTGTGTGACTTGTCTTGGAGTGTCTGTGTAAGTGTTACTGTGTGACTTGTCTGGGAGTGTCTGTGTAAGTGTTACTCTGTGACTTGTCTGGGAGTGTCTGTGTAAGTGTGACTGTGTGACTTGTCTGGGAGTGTCTGTGTTAGTGTTACTGTGTGACTTGTCTGGGAGTGTCTGTGTAAGTGTTACTCTGTGATTTGTCTGGGAGTGTCTGTGTAAGTGTTACTGTGTGACTTGCCTGGGAGTGTCTGTGTAAGTGTTACTGTGTGACTTGTCTGGGAGTGTCTGTGTAGTATTACTCTGTGACTTGTCTGGGAGTGTCAGTGTAAGTGTTACTGTGACTTGTCTGGGAGTGTCTGTGTAGTATTACTCTGTGACTTGTCTGGGAGTGTCAGTGTAAGTGTTACTGTGACTTGTCTGGGAGTGTCAGTTTAAGTGTTACTGTGTGACTTTTCTGGGAGTGTCAGTGTAGTGTTACTCTGTGACTTGTCTGGGAGTGTCTGTGTAAGTGTTACTGTGTGACTTGTCTGGGAGTGTCAGTGTTAGTGTTACTGTGTGACTTGTCTGGGAGTGTCTGTGTAGTATTACTCTGTGACTTGTCTGTGAGTGTCAGTGTAAGTGTTACTGTGACTTGTCTGGGAGTGTCTGTGTATTATTACTCTGTGACTTGTCTGGGAGTGTCAGTGTAAGTGTTACTGTGACTTGTCTGGGAGTGTCTGTGTAAGTGTTACTGTGTGACTTGTCTGGGAGTGTCTGTGTAAGTGTTACTCTGTGACTTGTCTGGGAGTGTCTGTGTAAGTGTTACTGTGACTTGTCTGGAAGTGTCTGTGTAAGTGTTACTGTGTGACTTGTCTGGGAGTGTCTGTGTAAGTGTTACTGTGTGACTTGTCTGGGAGTGTCTGTGTAAGTGTTACTGTGTGACTTGTCTGGGAGTGTCTGTGTAAGTGTTACTGTGTGACCTGTCTGGGAATGTCTGTGTAAGTGTTACTGTGTGACTTGTCTTGGAATGTCTGTGTAAGTGTTTCTGTGTGACTTGTCTGGGAGTGTCTGTGTAAGTGTTACTGTGTGACCTGTCTGGGAATGTCTGTGTAAGTGTTACTGTGACTTGTCTGGGAGTGTCTGTGTAAGTGTTACTGTGTGACTTGTCTGGGAGTGTCTGTGTAAGTGTTATTGTGTGACTTGTCTGGGAGTGTCTGTGTAGTGTCACTGTGTGACTTGTCTGGGAGTGTCTGTGTAGGGTTACTCTGTGACTTGTCTGGGAGTGTCTGTGTAAGTGTTACTGTGTGACTTGTCTGGGAGTGTCTGTGTAAGTGTTACTGTGTGACTTGTCTGGGAGTGTCTGTGTAAGTGTTACTGTGTGACCTGTCTGGGAATGTCTGTGTAAGTGTTACTGTGTGACTTGTCTTGGAATGTCTGTGTAAGTGTTTCTGTGTGACTTGTCTGGGAGTGTCTGTGTAAGTGTTACTGTGTGACCTGTCTGGGAATGTCTGTGTAAGTGTTACTGTGACTTGTCTGGGAGTGTCTGTGTAAGTGTTACTGTGTGACTTGTCTGGGAGTGTCTGTGTAGTGTCACTGTGTGACTTGTCTGGGAGTGTCTGTGTAGGGTTACTCTGTGACTTGTCTGGGAGTGTCTGTGTAAGTGTTACTGTGTGACTTGTCTGGGAGTGTCTGTGTAAGTGTTACTGTGTGACTTTTCTGGTAGTGTCTGTGTAAGTGTTACTGTGACTTGTCTGGGAGTGTCTGTAAGTGTTACTGTGTGACTTGTCTGGTAGTGTCTGTGTAAGTGTTACTGTGTGACTTGTCTGGGAGTGTCTGTGTAAGTGTTACTGTGACTTGTCTGGAAGTGTCTGTGTAAGTGTTACTGTGTGACTTGTCTGGTAGTGTCTGTGTAAGTGTTACTGTGACTTGTCTGGAAGTGTCTGTAAGTGTTACTGTGTGACTTGTCTGGTAGTGTCTGTGTAAGTGTTACTGTGTGACTTGTCTGGGAGTGTCTGTGTAAGTGTTACTGTGACTTGTCTGGGAGTGTCTGTGTAAGTGTTACTGTGACTTGTCTGGGAGTGTCTGTGTAAGTGTTACTGTGTGACTTGTCTGGGAGTGTCTGTGTAAGTGTTACTGTGTGACTTGTCTGTGAGTGTCTGTGTAAGTGTTACTGTGACTTGTCTGGTAGTGTCTGTGTAAGTGTTACTGTGTGACTTGTCTGGGAGTGTCTGTGTAAGTGTTACTGTGTGACTTGTCTGGGAGTGTCTGTGTAAGTGTTACTGTGTGACTTGTCTGGGAGTGTCTGTGTAAGTGTTACTGTGACTTGTCTGGGAGTGTCTGTGTAAGTGTTACTGTGACTTGTCTGGGAGTGTCTGTGTAAGTGTTACTCTGTGACTTGTCTGGGGGTGTCTGTGTAAGTGTTACTGTGTGACTTGTCTGGGAGTGTCTGTGTAAGTGTTACTGTGACTTGTCTGGGAGTGTCTGTGTAAGTGTTACTCTGTGACTTGTCTGGGAGTGTCTGTGTAAGTGTTACTGTGACTTGTCTGGAAGTGTCTGTAAGTGTTACTGTGTGACTTGTCTGGTAGTGTCTGTGTAAGTGTTACTGTGTGACTTGTCTGGGAGTGTCTGTGTAAGTGTTACTCTGTGACTTGTCTGGTAGTGTCTGTGTAAGTGTTACTGTGTGACTTGTCTGGGAGTGTCTGTGTAAGTGTTACTGTGTGACTTGTCTGGGAGTGTCTGTGTAAGTGTTACTGTGACTTGTCTGGTAGTGTCTGTGTAAGTGTTACTGTGTGACTTGTCTGGGAGTGTCTGTGTAAGTGTTACTGTGTGACTTGTCTGGGAGTGTCTGTGTAAGTGTTACTGTGTGACTTGTCTGGGAGTGTCTGTGTAAGTGTTACTGTGACTTGTCTGGGAGTGTCTGTGTAAGTGTTACTGTGTGACTTGTCTTGGAGTGTCAGTGTAAGTGTTACTGTGACTTGTCTGGGAGTGTCTGTGTAAGTGTTACTCTGTGACTTGTCTGGGAGTGTCGGTGTTAGTGTTACTGTGTGACTTGTCTGGGAGTGTCTGTGTAAGTGTAACTGTGTGACTTGTCTGGGAGTGTCTGTGTAAGTATTACTGTGTGACTTGTCTGGGAGTGTCTGTGTAAGTGTTACTCTGTGACTTGTCTGGTAGTGTCTGTGTAAGTGTTACTGTGACTTGTCTGGAAGTGTCTGTAAGTGTTACTGTGTGACTTGTCTGGTAGTGTCTGTGTAAGTGTTACTGTGTGACTTGTCTGGGAGTGTCTGTGTAAGTGTTACTGTGTGACTTGTCTGGGAGTGTCTGTGTAGTGTTACTCTGTGACTTGTCTGGGAGTGTCTGTGTAAGTGTTACTGTGTGACTTGTCTGGTAGTGTCTGTGTAAGTGTTACTGTGTGACTTGTCTGGTAGTGTCTGTGTAAGTGTTACTGTGTGACTTGTCTGGTAGTGTCTGTGTAAGTGTTACTGTGACTTGTCTGGAAGTGTCTGTAAGTGTTACTGTGTGACTTGTCTGGTAGTGTCTGTGTAAGTGTTACTGTGTGACTTGTCTGGGAGTGTCTGTGTAAGTGTTACTGTGACTTGTCTGGAAGTGTCTGTGTAAGTGTTACTGTGTGACTTGTCTGGTAGTGTCTGTGTAAGTGTTACTGTGACTTGTCTGGAAGTGTCTGTAAGTGTTACTGTGTGACTTGTCTGGTAGTGTCTGTGTAAGTGTTACTGTGTGACTTGTCTGGGAGTGTCTGTGTAAGTGTTACTCTGTGACTTGTCTGGTAGTGTCTGTGTAAGTATTACTCTGTGACTTGTCTGGGAGTGTCTGTGTAAGTGTTACTGTGACTTGTCTGGGAGTGTCTGTGTAAGTGTTACTCTGTGACTTGTCTGGGAGTGTCAGTGTTAGTGTTACTGTGTGACTTATCTGGGAGTGTCTGTGTAGTGTTACTCTGTGACTTGTCTGGGAGTGTCTGTGTAAGTATTACTGTGTGACTTGTCTGGGAGTGTCTGTGTAAGTGTTACTGTGTGACTTGTCTGGGAGTGTCTGTGTAAGTGTAACTGTGTGACTTGTCTGGGAGTGTCTGTGTAAGTATTACTCTGTGACTTGTCTGGGAGTTTCTGTAGAAGCTATTAGTGAGGAATAGACTGTTGGAATGGCCTGTTTTCTAGTGTGTATGTCATCGCCTCCCCTTACAACCCTTGATAGATGTTTTTATGGTCTACCTTGTTTAGTTTCCTGGTGTAGAGTGTCAGTAATTCAACTCTGGTGACCAGCTAAAGTTCTGCTAATACACATCTGGAGGAAATAATGGTTTCCTACATATACATGTACAAATGGCCACCTCATCATCTACAACTGAACTGTAACTACGGTTACTTAGGAGTAGGCTGTACCTATTTACAGACAAAATTAGGAGACAACAAATTATTGTGGGGAAAAATTTATTCCAATTTAGTTCATATTTGTACATTTCTCATCAAGTAATTAAATATTATACTGCTATTTTCAGAAATTGGTACAATAAACAGTAGATATGTATGTAACATAACGATGTTTATATATATAAAGCATGGCAGATTTTTAGGTCATCTGACCCAAAGGGTCAAGATGACCTATAGTTACCGTGCTTCGTCCGTCGTCGTCCGCCGTGCGCCGTCCGCCGTCCGCCGTCCGTAAACTTTTCACATTTCAAACTTCTTCTCAAGTTCTACCAATGGAAATAAGCTGAAACTTAGCTGAAATGATCCTGAGATGGTCCTGACCAAGTGTTGTTATTTTTCGGGTCGGTCCGAAATCCAAGATGGCCGCCATAGCCGACATCTTGAAAAACACATATTAAACTTCTTCTACAGTTCCACTGGTACCTGTGAGCTGAAAATTGGTAGGGATGTTCAGGAAGGGCAGCCCATAAAATGTTGTTATTTTTCGGGTCCGAAAAACTCTCGACATTTGTGCCATAGCGGCCATTTTGTGACATGATTGCGCAATCACTGTTTTCCTGAACAACACCTATTTTAAACTTCTTCTTAAGTTCTACCACTGGGATTAAGCTGAAACTTGGCTGAAATGATCCTGAGATAGTCCTGACCAAGTGTTGTTATTTTTCGGGTCGGTCCGAAATCCGAGATGGCCTCCAGAGCCGCCATCTTGAAAAACACATTTTCAACTTCTTCTCAAGTTCTACCAGTGGGATTAAGATGAAACTTGGCTGAAATGATCCTGAGATGGTCCTGACCAAGTGTTGTTATTTTTTGGGTTGGTCCAAAATCCAAGATGGCCGCCAGAGCCGCCATCTTGAAAAACACATTTCCAAATTTCTCTCAAGTTTCACCTGTGGGATTAAGCTGAAACTTGGCTGAAATTATCCTGAGATGGTCCTGACCATGAGTTGTTACTTTTCGGTCGGTTCGAAATCCAAGATGGCCGCCATGGCCGCCATCTTACAAAACACATTTCCAACTTCTTCTCAAGTTCTACCTGTGGGATTAAGCTAAAACTTGGCTGAAGTGATTCTGAGATTGTCCTGACCAAGTGTTGTTATTTTTCAGGTTGTTCGGAAATCAAAGATGGCCTTCAGAGCCGCCATCTTGAAAAACACATTTCAAACTTCTTCTCAAGTTCTACCTGTGTGATTAAGCTGAAACTTGGCTGACATGATCCTGAGATGGTCCTGGCCCATTGTCACAAATCTAAGATGGCCGCCACATATGTCATTTTGAACTTCTCAAGTTCTACCAGTGACATTGAGCTGAACTTTGCAAAAATTATCCTCAGATAGTCCCAACCAAATGTTATTTATCGGGTCCGTCAGACATCCAAGATGGCTGCCACAGCCCCCATTTTGAATACACATTTAAAACTTTTCATAGAAAAATGATCCCCAGATAGTCCCAACCAAATGTTGTTAGGTCATCTGACCCGAAGGGTCAGGATGACCTATAGTCATCATGCTTCGTCCGTCGTCGTGCGCCGTGCGCCGTGCGTCGTGCGCCGTGCGCCGTGCGCCGTGCGCCGTCCGTAAACTTTTCCATTTAAACATCTTCTTCTCATAAACCAAAAGGCCCATAGACCCAATATTGGGCCTGTGGCATGCTGGGATAAAGGGCTACCAAGTTTGTGCAAACAAATGACCTTGACCTTCATTCAAGGTCACAGGGGCCAAAAAGGTCAAAATCTTTGAACGACTTCTTCTGAATAACCAAAAGGCCCAGAGACCTGATATTGGGCCTGTGGCATGCTGGGATAAAGGGCTACCAAGTTTGTTCAAAGAAATGACCTTGACCTTCATTCAAGGTCACAGGGGCCAAAAAGGTCAAAATCTTTGAACGACTTCTTCTGAATAACCAAAAGGCCCAGAGACCTAATATTGGGCCTGTGGCATGCTGGGATAAAGGGCTACCAAGTTGGTTCAAACAAATGACCTTGACCTTCATTCAAGGTCACAGGGGCCAAAAAGGTCAAAATCTTTGAACGACTTCTTTTGAATAACCAAAAGGCCCAGAGACCTGATATTGGGCCTGTGGCATGCTGGGATAAAGGGTTACCAAGTTTGTTCAAACAAATGACCTTGACCTTCATTCAAGGTCACAGGGGCCGAAAAGGTCAAAATCTTTTTAAACAACTTCTTCTGAATAACCAAAAGGCCCAGAGACCTAATATTGGGCCTGTGGCATGCTGGGATAAAGGGCTACCAAGTTTGTTCAAACAAATGACCTTGACCTTCATTCAAGGTCACAGGGGCCAAAAAGGTCAAAATCTTTGAACGACTTCTTCTGAATAACCAAAAGGCCCAGAGACCTAATATTGGGCCTGTAGCATGCTGGGATAAAGGGCTACCAAGTTTGTTCAAACAAATGACCTTGACCTTCATTCAAGGTCACAGGGGCCAAAAAGGTCAAAATCTTTGAACGACTTCTCTTGAATAACCAAAAGGCCCAGAGACCTGATATTGGGCCTGTGGCATGCTGGGATAAAGGGTTACCAAGTTTGTTCAAACAAATGACCTTGACCTTCATTCAAGGTCACAGGGGCCGAAAAGGTCAAAATCTTTTTAAACAACTTCTTCTGAATAACTAAAAGGCCCAGAGACCTGATATTGGTCCTGTGTTATGCTGAGATAAAGGGCTACCAGGTTTGTTCAAAGAAATGACCTTGACCTTCATTCAAGGTCACAGGGGACAAAACGGTCATAATTTTTAAACGACTTCTTCTGAATAACCAAAATGCCCAGAGACCTAATATTGGGCCTGTGGCATGCTGGGATAAATGGCTACCAAGTTTGTTCAAAGAAATGACCTTGACCTTCATTCAAGGTCACAGGGGCCAAAAAGGTCATAATCTTTGAACGACTTCTTCTGAATAACCAAAAGGCCCAGAGACCTGATATTGGGCCTGTGTTATGCTGGGATAAAGGGGTACCAAGTTTGTTCAAACAAATGACCTTGACCTTCATTCAAGGTCACAGGGGCCGAAAAGGTCAAAATCTTTTTAAACAACTTCTTCTGAATAACCAAAAGGCCCAGAGACCTGATATTGGTCCTGTGTTATGCTGAGATAAAGGGCTACCAAGTTTGTTCAAACAAATGACCTTGACCTTCATTCAAGGTCACAGGGGCCAAAACGGTCATAATCTTTAAACAACTTCTTCTGAATAACCAAAAGGCCCAGAGACCTGATATTGGGCCTGTGGCATGCTGGGATAAAGGGCTACCATGTTTGTTCAAAGAAATGACCTTGACTTTCATTCAAGGTCACTGGGGCCAAAACGGTCATAATCTTTAAACATTTTCTTCTGAATAACCAAAAGGCCCAGATACCTGATATTGGTCCTGTGTTATGCTGAGATAAAGGGCTACCAGGTTTGTTCAAAGAAATGACCTTGACCTTCATTCAAGGTCACAGGGGACAAAACGGTCATAATTTTTAAACGACTTCTTCTGAATAACCAAAATGCCCAGAGACCTAATATTGGGCCTGTGGCATGCTGGGATAAAGGGCTACCAAGTTTGTTCAAAGAAATGACCTTGACCTTCATTCAAGGTCACAGGGGCCAAAAAGGTCAAAATCTTTGAACGACTTCTTCTGAATAACCAAAAGGCCCAGAGACCTGATATTGGGCCTGTGTTATGCTGGGATAAAGGGGTACCAAGTTTGTTCAAACAAATGACCTTGACCTTCATTCAAGGTCACAGGGGCCGAAAAGGTCAAAATCTTTTTAAACAACTTCTTCTGAATAACCAAAAGGCCCAGAGACCTGATATTGGTCCTGTGTTATGCTGAGATAAAGGGCTACCAAGTTTGTTCAAAGAAATGACCTTGACCTTCATTCAAGGTCACAGGGGCCAAAACGGTCATAATCTTTAAACAACTTCTTCTGAATAACCAAAAGGCCCAGAGACCTGATATTGGGCCTGTGGCATGCTGGGATAAAGGGCTACCATGTTTGTTCAAAGAAATGACCTTGACTTTCATTCAAGGTCACTGGGGCCAAAACGGTCATAATCTTTAAACATTTTCTTCTGAATAACCAAAAGGCCCAGATACCTAATATTGGGCCTGTGGCATGCTGGGATAAAGGGCTACCAAGTTTGTTCAAAGAAATGACCTTGACTTTCATTCAAGGTCACAGGGGCCAAAACGGTCATAATCTTTAAACGACTTCTTCTGAATAACCAAAAGGCCCAGAGACCTGATATTGGGCCTGTGGCATGCTGGGATAAAGGGCTACCAAGTTTGTTCAAAGAAATGATCTTGACTTTCATTCAAGGTCACAGGGACCAAAACGGTCATAATCTTTAAACAACTTCTTCTGAATAACCAAAAGGCCCAGAGACCTGATATTGGGCCTGTGGCATGCTGGGATAAAGGGCTACCAAGTTTGTTCAAACAAATGACCTTGACCTTCATTCAAGGTCACAGGGGCCAAAAAGGTCAAAATCTTTTTAAACAACTTCTTCTGAATAACCAAAAGGCCCAGAGACCTGATATTGGTCCTGTGTTATGCTGGGATAAAGGGCTACCAAGTTTGTTCAAAGAAATGACCTTGACCTTCATTCAAGGTCACAGAGGCCAAAACGGTCATAATCGTTAAACAACTTCTTCTGAATAACTAAAAGGCTCAGAGACCTGATATTAGGCCTGTGGCATGCTGGGATAAAGGTCTACCAAGTTTGTTCAAATAAATGACCTTGAACTTCATTCAAGGTCACAGGGGCCAAAAGGGTCAAAATCTTTAAAACAACTTTTTCTGAATAACCAAAAGGCCCAGAGATGTGATATTGGGCTTGTGGCATGCTGGGATAAAGGTGTGTCAAGTTTGTTTAAAGAAATGACCCTGACATTCATTCAAGGTCACAGGGGCCAAAAGGGTTTGTTGTCAAGTTTACTCACTAGGAATAAGCTGAAACTTGCCAGAAATGATTCTGAGATGATGCTGATTAAGTGTTGTTATTTTTAGGTTTGTTCAAAATTCAAGATGGCCACCACAGCCGCCATTTTGAATACACATTTTAAACTTCTCAAGTTCTACCAGTGGAATTGAGCTGAAACTTGCCAGAAATGATATCCTGAGATGGTCCCAACAAAGTGTTGTTATTTTTCAAGCCCATCAGAAATCCAAGAAGGCCACTATCTTGAACTTGGCAATCTATACAGGCATATTATAACTTGATTTAATGACTACACGTATTTTCATAGTGATTTTACAATTGGTAGTCAGATGACCGTTAAGGCCCGTTGGGCCTCTTGTTATTTCTCCAGTCCGTCAGAGATCCAAGATGGCTGCAACAGCCCCCATTTTGCATCCACATCTAACACTTTCCATGATCTGAAACTTGCCTAAAATGATTCTGACCAAATGTTATTTTTCGCACTGTTCCGAAGAAATCCATGATCATCACCATCTTGAAAACCACATTTGTGTGGCATATTGTAACATGATTGTATTACTAATTCCTAGAGGAGAGGAATTTATATAAGCTATTAGCTTGTTTTCCAATCCTCACTATTTGTATAATTTCTATATATGTAATATACATGTACACTGATGGAAATAAAATATTGTTTAAACTAATTCCATAATGGTATCACAATTGGTAGTCAGATGACCGTTAAGGCCCTTGGGCCTCTTGTTTTTTATATTTTCATGAGTGCGTACTCGTGAAATATATTCGATATTAAACGGCAAACCATTGAATATCCTCTATATAGCAGTAAATCAATAATGAATAAAATTTGAAAAATTGTTGGATACACGGGATGACTGGGAAAATGATGCAGCTGAATACTGGCTCTAGCACCAAAAATATGAAACAAAAATTTGAAGATACAAAATTAATTATGCATCGTTTCTAAAGTGATAATGAAGCAATAAAAAAACAACAAACGATCATGTTTGATCATCAGTTAACTGTTGTTATAAGGAGCCATTCCTGTATCTATGAACAAAGTTGTCCTGATTCGGTCCACATTTGGTTTTTGATTCAGCTGAATAATTATGAAATCAATGTAGAAATGCAACACTGTGTAATAACTGAATATTCTTACATTTTGTGTAATAACAGGATATTGTTACACTTTGTGTAATAACTGGATATTGTTACACTTTGTGTGATCACTGGATATTGTTACACTTTGTGTTATAACAGGATATTGTTACACTTTGTGTAGTAACAGGATATTGTTACACTTTGTGTTATAACAGGATATTGTTACACTTTGTGTAGTAACAGGATATTGTTACACTTTGTGTAATAACATGATATTGTTACACTTTGTTTTATAATGGGATATTGTTACACTTTGTTTTATAATGGGATATTGTTACATTTTGTGTTATAACAGGATATTGTTACATTTTGTGTTATAACAGGCTATTGTTACACTTTGTGTTATAACAGGATATTGTTACACTTGTGTTATAACAGGATATTGTTACACTTTGTGTTATAACAGGATATTGTTACACTTTGTGTTATAACAGGATATTGTTACATTTTGTGTAATAACAGGATATTGTTACACTTTATGTTATAACAGGATATTGTTACACTTTGTGTTATAACATTAATTAATATTGTTATACTTTACTTAACATTCGTGTTACAGGATATTGAGAGGGCCATCAAGGAAGAACAAAGTCCAGCAAAAAGACAGAGACTTTTAGAGGCTGAGCCAGTAGATTTACAGAGTAAAACAGGATCAGGATGTGGGGAGGAAGTGGAGGAGGAAACATGTCATCTCTCCTGTAACCAGGACCCGATTCCAGTGGGGATGACTGAACCCCAGGGAAACAGTACTGGTGAAGAATGCCATACTGGGACATTGGACATTCCTGTTAAGAACAGATTTAAAGAATATGGAGATGGGACATCGCCTAAATCAGAAAAATACAACGAAATGGACCCAGAGGTACTTTTAAAACGTCTAAAGGAGGTGGACCCAGAAATGGCGCTGATGATCCACCCAAACAATCGACGCAAGATAGTGAGGTAAATGACAAGCATGAGGATTAACCTGGAACTTGAAGTTTTTACATGTGTGAAATGTCAAATCTCTTCTGTGTCGTCCACCAGGCATCGACCTATGATAACTTTCTACTTTGCACATTTTCTTCTAAAGAACCAAATGGCTTGAGTGATATTATTTTACCAATAGCTCGCTGAGATGAAAGGCTACATGATTTTCTCAAATTAATGTCCTTCTCCCATACTTAAGGTTACAGAGGTCAATTGTCTTAAAATTAAAGACCTTTAAACAACTTCTGTAATACCAAAATTGTGATATTTCACCAGTAGCATGTAGAGATGAAGGGCTACAAGGTTATGAATGACCTTCACCCATATTCAAGGTCACAGAGGTCAATTGTCTAAAAAGATTTTTAATCAGCTTCTTCTGAAATACCAAAAAATGGTGATAATATTTGACCAGTATCATGCAAAGATGAAGTGATACAATGTTATGAATGACCTTCACCCATATTAAAGGTCACACAAGTTAGTTGGCGGTTACTTACCGCTTACACAGCTGTTGATGTGTGTTTCAGGGCCCTAGAGATGTATGACACCCACCGGGTCAAGTTGAGCAGTGTACATAGGGCCCAGAGAGAGATGTTGTCAAGTCAGTCCCCGAGTGGACCCCTAAGGTTCCAAAATACCTGTGTGTTCTGGCTTCAGAGTGATCTACAAGGTAATTAAGGTATACAGGGGGAAATCTAATATCACCAAAATGTTGCATACGATACTAAAGGATCACTAAGTAGAAAGTGGAAGCCATTAAACTCCCAAGGCTTCCTGCTGGTTCCTTCTTGTCTAGTGTCTAAATAATAGGTAAATCTGATTGTGGTGACTCAGGAAACCCACTCCTCATGCCTCCCTTCTATTTATTTACATCAAGGCTTCCTGCTGGTTCCTTCTTAGCCAGTAAGACTGACAATATAAGTTGATAAAAAGTGTCTCGATGTCGAAAAATCTACATAAATGTTTATATTGTGCTTTAATGCCATTCCCATAATGAATATGAACAGTTTCATTCTAGAAGTAAAACATTTACGTAAAGATATTTGTAGCGGAACTGGACTGGATTGATCATCGGTGACCAGGAAGCTCAGTGGTAGAGTGTTTGTCTACAGTTCAGAAGGTCCCGAGTTCGAACCCCGATCTTGCCCCTACATTTTCTCTTTCTCCTGTTACATATTAATAATTCCTGGTGGAAATGTAAGAATACAATCAAGTTATATATTTCCGGATAAATTTGTTATACCTGATGTCTTTTCTTCCATAGAACTTGGAAAGAGAACTGACGAGCGAGTTGACAAAATGATAGAACGCGGCCTACTTGATGAATTAAGGGACTTCCATGAACAGTACAACGCTGACCGCTTACAGCAGGAACGGTAAAGTCTGGTCTCAGCAGGGATACTTCTGGCTCTTAACCTATGGGAGAATTTGAGGGATTTTATGGGATCAGCAAAATATCTATGAGATTTTTCTATATAAAGTAATATAATTTTTAATTTTTAATGAGATTTTCAGGAAAAATATGGGTAAAATACCCAAATCTCACCCCATAGTGATCCCTGCTTGTGGGCTTATTATACATGTAGGTATGTCACAGATTTTCAAGCATTTATATCTTAGGTCAAAGTGAAGACCCCAAAACAAAATGAATACATGTACAGTTAAAACATATACATTAAGACATAGCATGTCACACTATCCTTGTATTAACATCCGCTATTTTGTGAGTTTTTACTGGATTATGTTTTTGATGTAATGAGGAACACTTGATGTTGATACAGTGTGCCAGACTACACACAGGGTCTGTTCCAAAGTATCGGTTTCAAGGAGTTCCACGACTACCTGGTAGCATCAGAGGAGGAGCGAAACAGGGACAAGGGGAGGCAACTCTTCAATGATGGTAAGACCAAAAATGTGTCGTATTGCTTGTGTGTTTTATATACCCCCATGGGGCAGTTATATATAATTACAATGATTAAAAAGTACTTTTTGTTAATATATCTTACAGAGTGATCAATTCTATATTATCACTTAAAATACCTAACACTGCTGTATTAAAAAAAAAGTATTAAATTGATTTGTGTCAGTTTATTATTACAATGTGTACCTTGTACCTAGAAATAATTAATACAGCACACCAGTATTTTCACTGGTGACCTAAGCATGTCTGTGAAGGAGTTAAATTGACAATGTGGCAGCTCATGTACAGTACAGGTAATTTTTTGACTGTAGTATTGTTCATTAACAGTTCAAATATTTTATTTGTCAAACTCAAATTTTACATAAAATCAAAGTATATAATTTTACAAATGGTAATAAAATATGTATCCAGCCAAAAAGTATTATCAGACATGTTTTTGAAAGGTGCATATGAATAAAAAAAATGTATTACGTTAATTAAAATGAAAACTTATATATATTCTTTTTAATTAATGTAATGCATTCACATAATACAGTTCATTCACAAACTGACTTGACTTAACTTATACCAAGGAATAGTGAGAAATTCGACTGATAAAAATTTGATTCAGCAATTAAATATAAGCAGTGTTGTATAAGGGAAAATATTGGTAGTTGAGAAATTAGATTCTTCCAAGTTTAATTTATAGCTGTTTTACTATACATGTTTCATTCAGGGGCCTAATTAAAACAAAACCAGATGGTCACTCTTTTTGTCTCGCCTCGACAAAAGTCGAGAAAGCGAGACTTAGGTGTTACTTTTCCGGCGGCGACAGCGGCAGCGTCAACATTTGCATTAAAGTTCACTTTTCACAGTGTATTAATTATCCAATTGAATTTAAAATTGGTCACATTGTTCAAACCATCATACTAAATACCTTACCTCAATTTAAATGAAATCGTGTTACAGGTTGTGGTGTTTTGGGGCAAAAACATTGGAATTTTGAGAATTTGCGTTAAAGTCTACTTTTTATATTGTTACAGATATCCGATTGAATTGAAACGCTATGTAGTTACTGACATCATCATACTGAACATCTTAGTGAAATTTGGAGGAAATTTATATACAGGTTTTGCTGTTTTGGGTCAAAAACATGGGAATTTTAAGAATTTGCGTTAAAGACCACTTTTTACAGTTTCACTGATATCAGATTCAATTGAAACTTACAGTAGTTACTGATATCATCATACTGAACACCGTAATAAGATTTGGAGGAAATTTATTAACAGGTTTCGCTGTTTTGGGGCAAAAACATGGGAATTTTGAGAATTTGCATTAAAGTCCACTTTTTATAGTGTGACTGATATCGGATTCAATTGAAACTTAGGGTAGTTACTAATATTATCATACTGAAGACATTACTGAAAATTGGAGGACATTTTGGGGTAAAAACATGGGAATTTTGAGAATTTACATTAGCATCCACATTTTATAGTGTTATTGATATGTAATTAAATTGAAACTTGGCTATGTTACAGATATAATCTTGCTGTATGTATTTTGTCATACTTATTTTTACGTTGGGACTTACATATTATCGGCAAAGCGGGAAAGGCGAGACATACAATTACGCGTAATTCTTGTGTAAAAAAGATCTCACCTTGAAATGACTTATACCAAGCTGTATAGACTTACCCAGAAATAACCACAAGCATATTTACTGTCAAAAAAGACTATCAGTCCCACATTAGGAAAAGAAAATGAGAAATAATTATGAATAGAAAAGATCAAATTTACCTATAAATAAAGAAGAGAATACAGGCCCTCTGGGCCTTTTTTCTGTGTCACAAGAATATTTAAAATCCTTTCAACAACTTCTTTCAATCTACTTTTATTGAAAACATTCTCCAAAGATTGCACACAAGGTGAGTGATACAGGCCCTTTGGGCCTCTTGTTATTTATGTTGATTATCTCTGAATTGGAACAAAACAATGCTAATTTGTCCTGTCCGAATTGTATGTTTACTTCATGAATTTTTTAATGTTTTTCTTTCACAGGAGTACAAAATTTGAAGAAAAGAACCAGAGCCTATGCCAAATACCAAGTGAAACATATACGCAACAGATATATCAAACGTAGGTAGTATGGTCACCTCACACAGGTATATCAAACGTAGGTAGTATGGTCACCTCACACAGATATATCAAACGTAGGTAGTATGTCCACCTCACACAGGTATATCAAACGTAGGTAGTATGGCCACCTCACACAGGTATATCAAACGTAGGTAGTATGGCCACCTCACACAGGTATATCAAACGTAGGTAGTTTGGCCACCTCACACAGATATATCAAACGTAGGTAGTATGTCCACCTCACACAGATATATCAAACGTAGGTAGTTTGGCCACCTCACACAGGTATATCAAACGTAGGTAGTATGGCCACCTCACACAGGTATATCAAACGTAGGTAGTATGTCCACCTCACACAGATATATCAAACGTAGGTAGTTTGGCCACCTCACACAGGTATATCAAACGTAGGTAGTTTGGCCACCTCACACAGGTATATCAAACGTAGGTAGTTTGGCCACCTCACACAGATATATCAAACGTAGGTAGTATGTCCACCTCACACAGATATATCAAACGTAGGTAGTTTGGCCACCTCACACAGGTATATCAAACGTAGGTAGTTTGGCCACCTCACACAGATATATCAAACGTAGGTAGTATGTCCACCTCACACAGATATATCAAACGTAGGTAGTATGGCCACCTCACACAGATATATCAAACGTAGGTAGTTTGGCCACCTCACACAGGTATATCAAACATAGATAGTATGGCCACCTCACACAGATATATCAAACGTAGGTAGTATGGCCACCTCACACAGATATATCAAACGTAGGTAGTATGGTCACCTCACACAGATATATCAAACGTAGGTATTATGGTCACCTCACACAGGTATATCAAACGTAGGTAGTATGGCCACCTCACACAGATATATCAAACGTAGGTAGTATGGTCACCTCACAAAGATATATCAAACATAGGTAGTATGGCCACCTCACACAGGTATATCAAACGTAGGTAGTATGGTCACCTCACAGGTATATCAAACGTAGGTAGTATGGTCACCTCACAGGTATATCAAACGTAGGTAGTATGGTCACCTCACACAGGTATATCAAACATAGGTAGTATGGTCACCTGACACAGGTATATCAAACGTAGGTAGTATGGTCACCTCACAGGTATATCAAACGTAGGTAGTATGGTCACCTCACACAGATATATCAAACGTAGGTAGTATGGCCACCTCACACAGATATATCAAACGTAGGTAGTATGTCCACCTCACACAGGTATATCAAACGTAGGAAGTATGGTCACCTCACACAGGTATATCAAACATAGGTAGTATGGCCACCTCACACAGATATATCAAACATAGGTAGTATGACCACCTCACACAGATATATCAAACGTAGGTAGTATGTCCACCTCACACAGATATATCAAACATAGGTAGTATGTCCACCTCACACAGATATATCAAACGTAGGTAGTATGGTCACCTCACACAGATATATCAAACGTAGGTAGTATGGCCACCTCACACAGATATATCAAACGTAGGTAGTATGGTCACCTCACACAGATATATCAAACGTAGGTAGTATGTCCACCTCACACAGATATATCAAACGTAGGTAGTATGTCCACCTCACACAGGTATATCAAACGTAGGTAGTATGGCCACCTGACACAGGTATATCAAACGTAGGTAGTATGGTCACCTCACACAGATGTATCAAACGTAGGTAGTATGGCCACTTCACACAGGTATATCAAACGTAGGTAGTATGGCCACCTCACACAGATATATCAAACGTAGGTAGTATGGCCACCTCACACAGGTATATCAAACGTAGGTAGTATGGTCACCTCACACATATATATCAAACGTAGGTAGTATGTCCACCTCACACATATATATCAAACGTAGGTAGTATGTCCACCTCACACATATATATCAAACGTAGGTAGTATGGCCACCTCACACAGGTATATCAAACGTAGGTAGTATGTCCACCTCACACAGATATATCAAACGTAGATAGTATGGCCACCTCACACAGGTATATCAAACGTAGGTAGTATGTCCACCTCACACAGATATATCAAACGTAGGTAGTATGGTCACCTCACACAGATATATCAAACGTAGGTAGTATGTCCACCTCACACAGATATATCAAATGTAGGTAGTATGTCCACCTCACACAGATATATCAAACGTAGGTAGTATGGCCACCTCACACAGGTATATCAAACGTAGGTAGTATGTCCACCTCACACAGATATATCAAATGTAGGTAGTATGGTCACCTCACACAGATATATCAAACGTAGGTAGTATGGCCACCTCACACAGATATATCAAACGTAGGTAGTATGTCCACCTCACACAGATATATCAAACGTAGGTAGTATGGTCACCTCACACAGATATATCAAACGTAGGTAGTATGGCCACCTCACACAGGTATATCAAACGTAGGTAGTATGGCCACCTCACACAGATATATCAAACGTAGGTAGTATGGCCACCTCACACAGATATATCAAACGTAGGTAGTATGGCCACCTCACACAGATATATCAAACGTAGGTAGTATGTCCACCTCACACAGATATATCAAACATAGGTAGTATGTCCACCTCATACAGATATATCAAACGTAGGTAGTATGTCCACCTCACACAGATATATCAAACATAGGTAGTATGTCCACCTCACACAGGTATATCAAACGTAGGTAGTATGTCCACCTCACACAGATATATCAAACGTAGGTAGTATGGCCACCTCACACAGATATATCAAACGTAGGTAGTATGTCCACCTCACACAGATATATCAAACGTAGGTAGTATGGTCACCTCACACAGATATATCAAACGTAGGTAGTATGTCCACCTCACACAGATATATCAAACGTAGGTAGTATGTCCACCTCACACAGATATATCAAACGTAGGTAGTATGGTCACCTCACAGATATATCAAACGTAGGTAGTATGGCCACCTCACACAGATATATCAAACGTAGGTAGTATGGTCACCTCACACAGATATATCAAACGTAGGTAGTATGGCCATGTCACACAGATATATCAAACGTAGGTAGTATGGTCACCTCACACAGATATATCAAACGTAGGTAGTATGTCCACCTCACACAGGTATATCAAACGTAGGTAGTATGTCCACCTCACACAGGTATATCAAACATAGGTAGTATGTCCACCTCACACAGATATATCAAACGTAGGTAGTATGGCCACCTCACACAGATATATCAAACGTAGGTAGTATGTCCACCTCACACATATATATCAAACGTAGGTAGTATGGCCACCTCACACAGGTATATCAAACGTAGGTAGTATGGTCACCTCACACAGGTATATCAAACGTAGGTAGTATGTCCACCTCACACAGATATATCAAACGTAGGTAGTATGTCCACCTCACACAGGTATATCAAACGTAGGTAGTATGTCCACCACACACAGATATATCAAACGTAGGTAGTATGTCCACCTCACACAGATATATCAAACGTAGGTAGTATGTCCACCTCACACAAATATATCAAACGTAGGTAGTATGGCCACCTCACACAGATATATCAAACGTAGGTAGTATGGCCACCTCACACAGATATATCAAACGTAGGTAGTACGGCCACCTCACACAGGTATATCAAACGTAGGTAGTATGTCCACCTCACACAGGTATATCAAACATAGGTAGTATGGTCACCTCACACAGATATATCAAACGTAGGTAGTATGGCCACCTCACACAGATATATCAAACGTAGGTAGTATGGCCACCTCACACAGATATATCAAACGTAGGTAGTATGGCCACCTCACACAGGTATATCAAACGTAGGTAGTATGGTCACCTCACACAGATATATCAAACGTAGGTAGTATGTCCACCTCACACAGATATATCAAACGTAGGTAGTATATCCACCTCACACAGGTATATCAAACGTAGGTAGTATGTCCACCTCACACAGGTATATCAAACGTAGGTAGTATGACCACCTCACACAGGTATATCAAACGTAGGTAGTATGGCCACCTCACACAGATGTATCAAACGTAGGTAGTATGGCCACGTCACACATATATATCAAACGTAGGTAGTATGTCCACCTCACACAGATATATCAAACGTAGGTAGTATGTCCACCTCACACAGATATATCAAACGTAGGTAGTATGTCCACCTCACACAGATATATCAAACGTAGGTAGTATGTCCACCTCACACATATATATCAAACGTAGGTAGTATGTCCACCTCACACAGATATATCAAACGTAGGTAGTATGTCCACCTCACACAGATATATCAAACGTAGGTAGTATGGTCACCTCACACAGATATATCAAACGTAGGTAGTATGTCCACCTCACACAGGTATATCAAACGTAGGTAGTATGGCCACCTCACACATATATATCAAACGTAGGTAGTATGGCCACCTCACACAGATATATCAAACGTAGGTAGTATGTCCACCTCACACAGGTATATCAAACGTAGGTAGTATGACAACCTCACACAGGTATATCAAACGTAGGTAGTATGGCCACCTCACACAGATATATCAAACGTAGGTAGTATGTCCACCTCACACAGGTATATCAAACGTAGGTAGTATGTCCACCTCACACAGGTATATCAAACGTAAGTAGTATGTCCACCTCACACAGATATATCAAACGTAGGTAGTATGTCCACCTCACACAGATATATCAAACGTAGGTAGTATGGCCACCTCACACAGGTATATCAAACGTAGGTAGTATGTCCACCTCACACAGGTATATCAAACGTAGGTAGTATGACCACCTCACACAGATATATCAAACGTAGGTAGTACGGCCACCTCACACAGATATATCAAACGTAGGTAGTATGTCCACCACACACAGATATATCAAACGTAGGTAGTATGGTCACCTCACACAGATATATCAAACGTAGGTAGTATGGCCACCTCACACAGATATATCAAACGTAGGTAGTATGGCCACCTCACACAGATATATCAAACGTAGGTAGTACGGCCACCTCACACAGGTATATCAAACGTAGGTAGTATGGCCACCTCACACAGATATATCAAACATAGGTAGTATGGTCACCTCACACAGGTATATCAAACGTAGGTAGTATGGTCACCTCACACAGATATATCAAACGTAGGTAGTATGGTCACCTCACACAGGTATATCAAACGTAGGTAGTATGTCCACCTCACACAGGTATATCAAACGTAAGTAGTATGTCCACCTCACACAGATATATCAAACGTAGGTAGTATGTCCACCTCACACAGATATATCAAACGTAGGTAGTATGGCCACCTCACACAGGTATATCAAACGTAGGTAGTATGTCCACCTCACACAGGTATATCAAACGTAGGTAGTATGACCACCTCACACAGATATATCAAACGTAGGTAGTACGGCCACCTCACACAGATATATCAAACGTAGGTAGTATGTCCACCACACACAGATATATCAAACGTAGGTAGTATGGTCACCTCACACAGATATATCAAACGTAGGTAGTATGGCCACCTCACACAGATATATCAAACGTAGGTAGTATGGCCACCTCACACAGATATATCAAACGTAGGTAGTACGGCCACCTCACACAGGTATATCAAACGTAGGTAGTATGGCCACCTCACACAGATATATCAAACATAGGTAGTATGGTCACCTCACACAGGTATATCAAACGTAGGTAGTATGGTCACCTCACACAGATATATCAAACGTAGGTAGTATGGTCACCTCACACAGGTATATCAAACGTAGGTAGTATGGCCACCTCACACAGATATATCAAACGTAGGTAGTATGGCCACCTCACACAGATATATCAAACGTAGGTAGTATGGTCACCTGACACAGATATATCAAACGTAGGTAGTACAGCCACCTCATACAGGTATATCAAACGTAGGTAGTATGGCCACCTCACACAGGTATATCAAACGTAGGTAGTATGGCCACCTCACACAGATATATCAAACGTAGGTAGTATGGCCACCTCACACAGATATATCAAACGTAGGTAGTATGGCCACCTCACACAGATATATCAAACGTTGGTAGTATGGCCACCTCACACAGATATATCAAACGTAGGTAGTATGGCCACCTCACACAGATATATCAAACGTAGGTAGTATGGCCACCTCACACAGATATATCAAACGTTGGTAGTACGGCCACCACACACAGATATATCAAACGTAGGTAGTATGGCCACCTCACAGGTATATCAAACATAGGTAGTATGGCCACCTCACACAGGTATATCAAACGTAGGTAGTATGGCCCCCTCGAATAAATTTTACAAGCTTTCTACGAATCTTTGATCAGATCTACAGTGGTTTGGGGAGCGTCTGTCCATCCACATGTTCCCCAAACGTAACTTGCATAAATATTATTCAATTTGATGAAATTAAGTGTGTATGTACATGTGTGCATGATATGAAAACTGAGGTTTGAGGTTTTTCCATGCATGAATAATTTGCATACTGTGCTCTCTGATCATGATTGGTTCCTTTACATGTATAGTTGACTTGTTTTGCATACTGTGCTCCGATAGGTTCCCGAATTCTATGGTTGACTGGTTTTGCACAATAACACAATGACAGTATTGTGTTGAGGCTTGCTTAATATTCATAATTTGTCTGACAGTGAAATCTGCCCGTGACTAATTAATATCACATATTTGTGTGTTTAATGGTAGAATATGAATGGCGAGGAGATTGAGTCAAAGTTAATTTCTATATGTTCTCCTTTCACCATGCCCACCCTCCAGGAATTCCCACTGTCCATCTCTGTCTCTCTGTCCCTCCGTCCCTTCATTGAGGTATTATTGTTAGCCATACTCTTCCCAAAGCACTGTACTGATTTCAATTATACTTACAGGGGCGTAGCTTCCTATACGCGGGTATGCAGGTGTGTACACACAATTTTTCTTCAAAAAAATTATTTAAAATACATTTGTTATTTAAAAATTAGACTGTTGTACAAGAAAATAAGTGCGTTTATTCTTTAATTCATTATACCTTAAAATTAGCACTAGAACATGTTAAATTGCTCCAAAGACCTTTAGGAAACAATTTTTCTTGGGGGATAGCCCCCCTTTCTGTATCCCCCTCCCAGTACCCACCCCCTTCTAGCACTTTGGCACTGTCTTTGGCACCACATTTGTGTCTACTTCAAAACAGCCTTAGCTACGCCACTGACTTAATTGGTACATGGAGGGAATGTGTGGATACATTAAACATATATGGATTAAATATTCCTCTGTTACTAGCTTCGTTTAAAAACATGGCTTGTACTACACTTTCTGATTTTTATGACACTAAGAATACATGGAACTACCTCCATTATTAATTAAATCATATCCTTTCATTGGTAAACATTGTTTGCACTTACCCAGAGGGAATGTGAATGAAATATAGATTTTAGTTACCTTCACAATTTGGGAACGTCACCTGTGATAATTTCAATGATACATAAATGAAATAATAAGAAACAAAGAAGGCTCTGAAACATTTTAATAACTGATAGCATATAATGGCAATTTTATTGTATATGCAACAAAACACAACAAAATGTCTTTCCAACTGTCTATGCATATCAACAGAATTACATTTTTTTTGCTTAGTATTCTAGACAACAATCATTTTCCTGACTTTGACAGGTTGACAGAGGCCCAAAAGTAGGGGATGGGCTTATTACCAGACACCCCCCCCCCCCCCCCACAGTGGATAAGGGAGGTAGAAATAATGCTGGAAACATGGATGGAATTTTAATAAAGATATGAAGTTTGCTGAGCTGATGGTGATAAGTGTGTTCTGTATTGATCAAAGTCAACCTGATGGTGACATAATTTGTGTAAATATCAAAGTACAGCTGTCATTGAGTTAAAAACTCTTTCTGTTAATATCAAACATGATACTGTAACGATGAGTTTTTTGTGTTTTGACCAGGGAGAGGTGCAAACGTATTACCAGTGTATGGACTGGATGTCTCCGATACTTCACAGTGGGAAGATAAGGTGAAAACACCAGCTGTGGAAATTCTCAGTGACATTTTACAGGTAAACCTTCAGGTGCTCACAACAAAACATACGGAAACATTAGTATTAATGGTTCAAGTAACAAGTATTCTAGATCATGTAATGTACACTTTATTTTTAGTGAAACTTTTCCTAAATAATCAGCTTCTTATGAAGAAGTTTTTAAATAAAAGTAAAAATTGATACAATTTACAGTTTTGTAAGCAATCAAAATATAACATCTACAGTGACAATAGCAACAATAGGAGTTGTTTGATTGTAACATAACATTCTCAGTAAGTTAATCAGGTTTAAACAAGTACAGTTTAACCCCAATTACTTGAACTTGTGGGGACTTGATTAATAGTTTGAGGAATACATGCTATTCGAATAAACCCAGGTTGGTTGAATATGTATGAACTTAGTCGGGACCAAACAAACTGTTTGACGATTAAGGGGTGTTCGAGTAAACCAGGTTCGAGTAAGTGGGGTTTTACTGTACAGTTACCAGGTGTATTTAAGCTTTGGTCACAATTAACATGATCAGTATAAATAACTAGATCACAAAGGTGTGACATACATCTTCACAATTTTACTATAGCTTATTCCAGTGGTAGACAACGAATGTGAGCAGGGTAACTCCTAGAGTATTAAGGATGTGGAGAGTCAATGGAGTAGACTGTGTTGCGGGTCTTGCCCTTCCCCAACTTTTTTATTAAATGTTTACCTGTATAACAACTTGAGTAAATGGTGATGCTGATGCTAATAGTAAAATTATAAAAATTGTACTTGATATTATTTTATATAGCATAGTCTTTGTAACAGATTCCAATAGAGGTTACCTCCCTTTGTACGTGTGTACTGTGTATTTTGTTTAAGGGGAAAGAACCCCGTCATGCTCCTATCCCTTGTGATGAGAATGATAACTACCGAGTACACGAAGTGTGTGACATCTGTAGAGATGGCCGAGTGTTCTACACATCACAAGAATGGAACAGTAAGTAAACTGTACTGTATAAAGTTAGAAGGCCAATCATTTCTGTGATACATGTACCTCAACTGTATTGTATAAAGATTAGAGGGCTTAACAGAGCAACTGAATCGCCATGGTAATCAGTCAGTAATTAGTCCCCATCTGGACGTTGTGCCCTCTTCCGTTCTTCTTTCCCATGTCTCGTACGGGCAGCAACCTACATTTTGACCTTTGACCTACTTTCAAACTGTTAATAAAGCAGGGACTTACTTTTGAAAAGTTACTGAGTAATGATTTTTATTTAAAATCACGTATTGGATGTTGCTATTGTAACAAAAATCTTTTCTTTTTTTTCGTAAAAGAAATCTTTAATCATTAATCTCTCTTAAATAAGAAATAAATGAGATGTTGGTTTTCCAGGTCACCTCAACAGTAAAAGACATGAACGGAGGAAATATTTACGTAAAAAGGAACAGAGGTGAGTTGGTTTTATTACCTCTATATATATAGTGTATTATGACAAGGTTGTGCTGTGTATTGAAATTAACTGTAAATATTTCTTCATTGAGAAGGAAAAGAAGGTTGAATAAGTTGAACATTAGCAGTAGTTTCCTGGTATAGAGATTTCAGTTTCACATTTCTTAAACAACTTAAAAAATTGAAAATCAGACTCGGTATAATTATAGCTCAGCTGGGGCAATAGCTCTATTGGTAGATCATTCATCTAGCGTTTGGTAGATCATCCATCTAGAGTTTGGTAGATCATCTGTCTAGAGTTTGGTAGATCATCTATCTAGAGTTTGGTAGATCATCCATCTAGAGTTTGGTAGATCATCCGTCTAGAGTTTGGTAGATCTTCTATCTAGAGTTTTGTAGATCATTCGTCTAGAGTTTGGTAGATCATCCGTCTAGAGTTTGGTAGATCATCCGTCTAGAGTTTGGTAGATCATCTATCTAGAGTTTGGTAGATCATCCGGCTAGAGTTTGGTAGATCATCCGTCTAGAGTTTGGTAGATCATCCATCTAGAGTTTGGTAGATCATCCATCTAGAGTTTGGTAGATCATCCATCTAGAGTTTGGTAGATCATCCGTCTAGAGTTTGGTAGATCATCCGTCTAGAGTTTGGTAGATCATCCATCTAGAGTTTGGTAGATCATCCGTCTAGAGTTTGGTAGATCATCCATCTAGAGTTTGGTAGATCATCCATCTAGAGTTTGGTAGATCATCCATCTAGAGTTTGGTAGATCATCCATCTAGAGTTTGGTAGATCATCCGTCTAGAGTTTGGTAGATCATCCGTCTAGAGTTTGGTAGATCATCCATCTAGAGTTTGGTAGATCATCCGTCTAGAGTTTTGTAGATCATCCATCTAGAGTTTGGTAGATCATCCATCTAGAGTTTGGTAGATCATCCGTCTAGAGTTTGGTAGATCATTCGTCTAGAGTTTGGTAGATCATCTATCTAGAGTTTGGTAGATCACCTGTCTAGAGTTTGGTAGATCATCTGTCTAGAGTTTGGTAGATCATCCATCTAGAGTTTGGTAGATCATCCGGCTAGAGTTTGGTAGATCATCCATCTAGAGTTTGGTAGATCATCCGGCTAGAGTTTGGTAGATCATCCGTCTAGAGTTTGGTAGATCATCCATCTAGAGTTTGGTAGATCATCTATCTAGAGTTTGGTAGATCATCTATCTAGAGTTTTGTAGATCATTCGTCTAGAGTTTGGTAGATCATCTATCTAGAGTTTGGTAGATCATCTATCTAGAGTTTGGTAGATCACCTGTCTAGAGTTTGGTAGATCATCTATTTAGAGTTTGGTAGATCATCCGTCTAGAGTTTGGTAGATCATCCATCTAGAGTTTGGTAGATCATCCATCTAGAGTTTGGTAGATCATCTATCTAGAGTTTGGTAGATCATCTATCTAGAGTTTGGTAGATCACCTGTCTAGAGTTTGGTAGATCATATATCTAGAGTTTGGTAGATCATTCGTCTAGAGTTTGATAGATCATCCATCTAGAGTTTGGTAGATCATCTATTTATAGTTTGGTAGATCATCCGTCTAGAGTTTGGTAGATCATCCATCTAGAGTTTGGTAGATCATCCGGCTAGAGTTTGGTAGATCATCCATCTAGAGTTTTGTAGATCATCCATCTAGAGTTTGGTAGATCATCTATCTAGAGTTTGGTAGATCATTCGTCTAGAGTTTGGTAGATCATCCATCTAGATGTTGGTAGATCATCCATCTAGACTTTGGTAGATCATCTATCTAGAGTTTGGTAGATCATCTATCTAGAGTTTGGTAGATCACCTGTCTAGAGTTTGGTAGATCACCTGTCTAGAGTTTGTAGATCATCTATCTAGAGTTTGGTAGATCATCTGTCTAGAGTTTGGTAGATCATCTGTCTAGAGTTTGGTAGATCATCTATGTAGAGTTTGGTAGATCACCTGTCTAGAGTTTGGTAGATCACCTGTCTAGAGTTTGGTAGATCATTCATCTAGAGTTTGGTAGATCACCTGTCTAGAGTTTGGTAGATCATCTATCTAGAGTTTGGTAGATCATCTGTCTAGAGTTTGGTAGATCATCTATCTAGAGTTTGGTAGATCATCTATCTAGAGTTTGGTAGATCATCTGTCTAGAGTTTGGTAGATCATCTGTCTAGAGTTTGGTAGATCATCTATCTAGAGTTTGGTAGATCATCTGTCTAGAGTTTGGTAGATCATCTATCTAGAGTTTGGTAGATCATCCGGCTAGAGTTTGGTAGATCATCGGTCTAGAGTTTGGTAGATCATCCATCTAGAGTTTGGTAGATCATCCATCTAGAGTTTGGTAGATCATCCATCTAGAGTTTGGTAGATCATCTATCTAGAGTTTGGTAGATCATCCATCGAGAGTTTGGTAGATCATCCGTCTAGAGTTTGGTAGATCATCCGTCTAGAGTTTGGTAGATCATCCATCTAGAGTTTGGTAGATCATCCGTCTAGAGTTTTGTAGATCATCCATCTAGAGTTTGGTAGATCATCCATCTAGAGTTTGGTAGATCATCCGGCTAGAGTTTGGTAGATCATCCGTCTAGAGTTTGGTAGATCATCCATCTAGAGTTTGGTAGATCATCCATCTAGAGTTTGGTTGATCATCCATCTAGAGTTTGGTAGATCATCCATCTAGAGTTTGGTAGATCATCTGTCTAGAGTTTGGTAGATCACCTGTCTAGAGTTTGGTAGATCATCTGTCTAGTGTTTGGTAGATCATCTATCTAGAGTTTGGTAGATCATCTATCTAGAGTTTTGTATATCATCTGTCTAGAGTTTGGTAGATCATCTATCTAGAGTTTTGTAGATCATTCGTCTAGAATTTGGTAGATCATCGATCTAGAGTTTGGTAGATCATCTATTTAGAGTTTGGTAGATCATCCGTCTAGAGTTTGGTAGATCATCCATCTAGAGTTTGGTAGATCATCTATCTAGAGTTTGGTAGATCATCCGTCTAGAGTTTGGTAGATCATCCATCTAGAGTTTGGTAGATCATCCATCTAGAGTTTGGTAGATCATCTATCTAGAGTTTGGTAGATCATCTATCTAGAGTTTGGTAGATCACCTGTCTAGAGTTTGGTAGATCATATATCTAGAGTTTTGTAGATCATTCGTCTAGAGTTTGGTAGATCATCCATCTAGAGTTTGGTAGATCATCGATCTAGAGTTTGGTAGATCATCCATCTAGAGTTTCTTAGATCATCCATCTAGAGTTTGGTAGATCATCTGTCTAGAGTTTGGTAGATCACCTGTCTAGAGTTTGGTAGATCATCTGTCTAGTGTTTGGTAGATCATCTATCTAGAGTTTGGTAGATCATCTATCTAGAGTTTGGTAGATCATCTGTCTAGAGTTTGGTAGATCATCTATCTAGAGTTTTGTAGATCATTCGTCTACAGTTTGGTAGATCATCGATCTAGAGTTTGGTAGATCACCTATTTAGAGTTTGGTAGATCATCCGTCTAGAGTTTGGTAGATCATCCATCTAGAGTTTGGTAGATCATCCATCTAGAGTTTGGTAGATCATCTATCTAGAGTTTGGTAGATCATCCATCGAGAGTTTGGTAGATCATCCGTCTAGAGTTTGGTAGATCATCCGTCTAGAGTTTGGTAGATCATCCATCTAGAGTTTGGTAGATCATCCGTCTAGAGTTTTGTAGATCATCCATCTAGAGTTTGGTAGATCATCCGTCTAGAGTTTGGTAGATCATCCGTCTAGAGTTTGGTAGATCATTCGTCTAGAGTTTGGTAGATCATCTATCTAGAGTTTGGTAGATCACCTGTCTAGAGTTTGGTAGATCATCTGTCTAGAGTTTGGTAGATCATCCATCTAGAGTTTGGTAGATCATCCGGCTAGAGTTTGGTAGATCATCCATCTAGAGTTTGGTAGATCATCCGGCTAGAGTTTGGTAGATCATCCGTCTAGAGTTTGGTAGATCATCCATCTAGAGTTTGGTAGATCATCCGTCTAGAGTTTGGTTGATCATCCATCTAGAGTTTGGTAGATCATCCATCTAAAGTTTGGTAGATCATCTGTCTAGAGTTTGGTAGATCACCTGTCTAGAGTTTGGTAGATCATCTGTCTAGTGTTTGGTAGATCATCTATCTAGAGTTTGGTAGATCATCTATCTAGAGTTTGGTAGATCATCTGTCTAGAGTTTGGTAGATCATCTATCTAGAGTTTTGTAGATCATTCGTCTAGAGTTTGGTAGATCATCGATCTAGCGTTTGGTAGATCATCTATTTAGAGTTTGGTAGATCATCCGTCTAGAGTTTGGTAGATCATCCATCTAGAGTTTGGTAGATCATCTATCTAGAGTTTGGTAGATCATCCGTCTAGAGTTTGGTAGATCATCCATCTAGAGTTTGGTAGATCATCCATCTAGAGTTTGGTAGATCATCCGTCTAGAGTTTGGTAGATCATCCATCTAGAGTTTGGTAGATCATCCGTCTAGAGTTTTGTAGATCATCCATCTAAAGTTTGGTAGATCATCCGTCTAGAGTTTGGTAGATCATCCGTCTAGAGTTTGGTAGATCATTCGTCTAGAGTTTGGTAGATCATCTATCTAGAGTTTGGTAGATCACCTGTCTAGAGTTTGGTAGATCATCTGTCTAGAGTTTGGTAGATCATCCATCTAGAGTTGTGTAGATCATCCGGCTAGAGTTTGGTAGATCATCCATCTAGAGTTTGGTAGATCATCCGTCTAGAGTTTGGTAGATCATCCATCTAGAGTTTGGTAGATCATCCATCTAGAGTTTGGTTGATCATCCATCTAGAGTTTGGTAGATCATCCATCTAGAGTTTGGTAGATCATCTGTCTAGAGTTTGGTAGATCACCTGTCTAGAGTTTGGTAGATCATCTGTCTAGTGTTTGGTAGATCATCTATCTAGAGTTTGGTAGATCATCTATCTAGAGTTTGGTAGATCATCTGTCTAGAGTTTGGTAGATCATCTATCTAGAGTTTTGTAGATCATTCGTCTAGAGTTTGGTAGATCATCCATCTAGAGTTTGGTAGATCATCCATCTAGAGTTTGGTAGATCATCTATCTAGAGTTTGGTAGATCATCTATCTAGAGTTTGGTAGATCACCTGTCTAGAGTTTGGTAGATCATATATCTAGAGTTTTGTAGATCATTCGTCTAGAGTTTGGTAGATCATCCATCTAGAGTTTGGTAGATCATCGATCTAGAGTTTGGTAGATCATCCATCTAGAGTTTGGTAGATCATCCATCTAGAGTTTGGTAGATCATCTGTCTAGAGTTTGGTAGATCACCTGTCTAGAGTTTGGTAGATCATCTGTCTAGTGTTTGGTAGATCATCTATCTAGAGTTTGGTAGATCATCTATCTAGAGTTTGGTAGATCATCTGTCTAGAGTTTGGTAGATCATCTATCTAGAGTTTTGTAGATCATTCGTCTACAGTTTGGTAGATCATCGATCTAGAGTTTGGTAGATCATCTATTTAGAGTTTGGTAGATCATCCGTCTAGAGTTTGGTAGATCATCCATCTAGAGTTTGGTAGATCATCCATCTAGAGTTTGGTAGATCATCTATCTAGAGTTTGGTAGATCATCCATCGAGAGTTTGGTAGATCATCCGTCTAGAGTTTGGTAGATCATCCGTCTAGAGTTTGGTAGATCATCCATCTAGAGTTTGGTAGATCATCCGTCTAGAGTTTTGTAGATCATCCATCTAGAGTTTGGTAGATCATCCGTCTAGAGTTTGGTAGATCATCCGTCTAGAGTTTGGTAGATCATTCGTCTAGAGTTTGGTAGATCATCTATCTAGAGTTTGGTAGATCACCTGTCTAGAGTTTGGTAGATCATCTGTCTAGAGTTTGGTAGATCATCCATCTAGAGTTTGGTAGATCATCCGGCTAGAGTTTGGTAGATCATCCATCTAGAGTTTGGTAGATCATCCGGCTAGAGTTTGGTAGATCATCCGTCTAGAGTTTGGTAGATCATCCATCTAGAGTTTGGTAGATCATCCGTCTAGAGTTTGGTTGATCATCCATCTAGAGTTTGGTAGATCATCCATCTAAAGTTTGGTAGATCATCTGTCTAGAGTTTGGTAGATCACCTGTCTAGAGTTTGGTAGATCATCTGTCTAGTGTTTGGTAGATCATCTATCTAGAGTTTGGTAGATCATCTGTCTAGAGTTTGGTAGATCATCTATCTAGAGTTTTGTAGATCATTCGTCTAGAATTTGGTAGATCATCGATCTAGAGTTTGGTAGATCATCTATTTAGAGTTTGGTAGATCATCCGTCTAGAGTTTGGTAGATCATCCATCTAGAGTTTGGTAGATCATCTATCTAGAGTTTGGTAGATCATCCGTCTAGAGTTTGGTTGATAATCCATCTAGAGTTTGGTAGATCATCCATCTAGAGTTTGGTAGATCATCTATCTAGAGTTTGGTAGATCATCTATCTAGAGTTTGGTAGATCACCTGTCTAGAGTTTGGTAGATCATATATCTAGAGTTCTGTAGATCATTCGTCTAGAGTTTGGTAGATCATCCATCTAGAGTTTGGTAGATCATCTATCTAGAGTTTGGTAGATCATCCATCTAGAGTTTGGTAGATCATCCATCTAGAGTTTGGTAGATCATCTGTCTAGAGTTTGGTAGATCATCCATCTAGAGTTTGGTAGATCATCTGTCTAGTGTTTGGTAGATCATCTATCTAGAGTTTGGTAGATCATCTATCTAGAGTTTGGTAGATCATCTGTCTAGAGTTTGGTAGATCATCTATCTAGAGTTTGGTAGATCATTCGTCTAGAGTTTGGTAGATCATCGATCTAGAGTTTGGTAGATCATCTATTTAGAGTTTGGTAGATCATCCGTCTAGAGTTTGGTAGATCATCCATCTAGAGTTTGGTAGATCATCTATCTAGAGTTTGGTAGATCATCCGTCTAGAGTTTGGTAGATCATCCATCTAGAGTTTGGTAGATCATCCATCTAGAGTTTGGTAGATCATCTATCTAGAGTTTGGTAGATCATCTATCTAGAGTTTGGTAGATCACCTGTCTAGAGTTTGGTAGATCATATATCTAGAGTTTTGTAGATCATTCGTCTAGAGTTTGGTAGATCATCCATCTAGAGTTTGGTAGATCATCTATCTAGAGTTTGGTAGATCATCCATCTAGAGTTTGGTAGATCATCCATCTAGAGTTTGGTAGATCATCCGGCTAGAGTTTGGTAGATCATCCGTCTAGAGTTTGGTAGATCATCCATCTAGAGTTTGGTAGATCATCTGTCTAGAGTTTGGTAGATCATCTGTCTAGAGTTTGGTAGATCATCCATCTAGAGTTTGGTAGATCATCTATGTAGAGTTTGGTTGATCATCTGTCTAGAGTTTGGTATATCATCTGTCTAGAGTTTGGTAGATCATCTATCTAGAGTTTGGTCGATCATCCGTCTAGAGTTTGGTAGATCATCTATCTAGAGTTTGGTAGATCATCTATCTAGAGTTTGGTAGATCAGCTATCTAGAGTTTGGTAGATCATCTGTCTAGTGTTTGGTAGATCATCCATCTAGAGTTTGGTAGATCATCTATCTTGAGTTTGGTAGATCATCTATCTAGAGTTTGGTAGATCACCTATCTAGAGTTTTGATAGGTGAGGTAGATCATCTATCGCGTAGATCATCTATCTAAAGTTTGGAAGGTCCCAGGTTCAAACCCTTGTCTAGTCCTGCATTTTATACCTCTTCTATTGCTCAATGAGTTAACTAGCTTCAAAGATTACAAGCAGATAGCATGGGTTGATAATTTGTAAAATAATGTCTTTCTTTAAATTCTTTTTTCCATACAGACTGAAAGAAAAGGAAGCAGACGCTTGTCAGGCTCGTGAAGGGGGAGATAACTCTATGTCAGATATTGTTTGTGAAACTAATGCACCTACAAGTGATTGTAAACGAGAGGAAAACATTAATAGACCAGACAAAGGTAGTACACCTGACAGTATTATACCAGACAAAGGGACTACGCCTGAAGTCAATATACCAGACAATGAAAGTATGGCTGACAGTATTACACCAGACAATGGGAGTGAACAAGACAATGTCAGTGTACCAAAAAACAGTAATATACAAGACAATGTCTGTTAGCTAGATAATAGGATTGTGTTAGTTATTGTTGGTATACTAGAGAATGTGATTATGTCAGACAACTTGGGCCATACCAGTAATGGGAGTACCTGTTGGGTCTATCCTCCATAAAACGTCACGGAAGATGATACCGGAAGGGGAAGTAACTGATGTGTCAACTGAAAGTGGATCTCGGGGATAATTGGTCTATATAAATCGTGAATAGGGAGATATCTCCTCATCAAGTCTTATCGATGATATTGAAGTAGCTTTGTAGACCTCATACATAACAGATGAGTGGTTTTGGTTAAGTATTAGAATAACTCTGCACAATTCAATCTTCCAATGATATCACAGAATGTTTGATCTAGTGACTTAAAGATCATACCTGGATAATTCTTACGTCGTTAGTTATGGAACGCCTGTCCTACTAATTGCTTTTTCAAACTTATTGACATCCTATAGTTAATTGTTATTTCTTGATACACATATTAAAAATGATCTGCAACACATTACAATTCTTTGTTTATTGTCTTCTGAAAGACTTAGTATGTTGGTAAAAAGGGACAAATTCTCAAAACACTCCAAAAAAAACGGAGATTACTCGGATGTCTGGACATGCTAAAAGAATGAAATGTGAAAGGTGCATTTTTAGCTTACCTGCCTTAAGGGCAAGTGAGCTTATGCCATGGCCTGTCGTCCGTCTGTCAACTTTTCATTTAAATTCCTACTAGTCATACAGTACTGCATTGATTTTCACCAAAATTGGTCAGAAACATCGTTTAGGGAAGGGGAACAGAATTTAAATAAATAGAGACTATGACAACCTTGGGCCAGAGGGTGGGGCCCAATAGGGAAAAAGAGGTTAAGCCTTTTGAATCGCTACTTGTCATAAAGTACTGAATGGATTTTAATCCCATTTGGTCAGAAACATCCTTTGGGGAAGATGAACATATTTTGCATAAATGGTGACTCTGACCCCCCTGGAGCCAGAGGGGCAGGGCCCAATAGGGGAAATAGAGGTTAAGCCTTTTAAATTGCTACTTGTTAGCTTACCTGGCCCGAAGGGTCAAGTGAGCTTATGTACATGTGATTGTGCGGCGTCCGTCATCTGACCTGCGTCCGTCAACTTTTTCTGTAAACAACTACTTCTGAAATACTGAAAGGCCTACTGACACAAAATTTGGCTAATAGCTTTGTTGGATAAAGCTGAACAAATTTTGCAAAAAGAAATGACCTTGACCCATATTCAAGGTCACAGGGAACAAATCTGAATTGACTTTTCTGATAAACCAAAAGTCTTAGGAGCATGATATTTGGTTGAAAGGTCCTTTGATGAAGCCCGACAAAGTTTGCGAAAAAAAATGACCCTGACCCATATTCAAGGTCACAGACCAAATCTGTAAAAACCTTTAAACAACTTCTTCTGATTAACCAAAAGGTATAGAAGCATGATATTTCGCTGAAAGGTTCCTTGGATGAAGCCAAGAAATTTGTGAAAAGAAACGACCTTGACCTATATTTAAGGTCACGGGTCAAATCTGTTAAAACATTCAAACAACTTTTTCTGAAATGCCAAAAGGGATAGAAACATGATATTTCGCTTGTGGCTTCCTTGGAAGCCAAACAAAGTTTTTGAATGAAAATTGCCTTGTCTTACTTTCAATGTGACAGGGGTAATATATGTATGAATCTTCTGAAAGTCTTACAGTAATGTATTTTAGGCGACTTTAGGGTTACAAGTAAGAGATTGATACCAGGTGAGTGATGCAGGCAAATTGGGCCTCTTGTTTCCGTTTTTGTCCGCCATCAACAAAAAAACAACAAGTTAGATTTAATCATATGTGAAGTTTGTGTACATATGCAGATTCATGTAAGAAGTGTTCCACTTGTCCAAATTTACCAAATAGTCCCACAGTACTCTGAACGAGGTACCAGATACTGTAAAAACTGTCTCCCTTATTTAGAGTAATTACAGAGATTACCGCTAGGTGTCTCAAACTCCATACATCCGCTTTTACCAAGTCTCTATATGCATGGCATACAACGCCTCCATGTAAACAGCTGCTATCCTCACTTGCCTGAGAATTATAGCTAGATCACACTGAACCATATCCTGGTAGTACTGAGAATTATAGCTAGATCACACTGAACCATATCCTGGTAGTACTGAGAATTATAGCTAGAACACACTGAACCATATCCTGGTAGTACTGAGAATTATAGCTAGAACACTGAACCATATCCTGGTAGTACTGAGAATTATAGCTTGAACACACTGAACCATATCCTGGTAGTACTGAGAATTATAGAACACACTGAACCATATCCTGTTAGTACTGAGAATTATAGCTAGATCACACTGAACTATATCTGGTAGTACTGAGAATTATAGCTAGAACATATTGAATTAAATCCTGGTAGTACTGATAATTATAGAACACACTGAACTATATCCTGGTAGTACTGAGAATTATAGAACACACTGAACCATATCCTGGTAGTACTGAGAATTATGGTTAGAACACACTGAACCATATCCTGGTAGTACTGAGAATTATAGCTAGAACACACTGAACTATATCCTGGTAGTACTGAGAATTATAGCTAGAACACACTGAACCATATCCTGGTAGTACTGAGAATTATAGCTAGAACACATTGAATTATATCCTGGTAGTACTGATAATTATAGAACACACTGAACTATATCCTGGTAGTACTGAGAATTATAGAACACACTGAACCATATCCTGGTAGTACTGAGAATTATAGCTAGAACACTGAACCATATCCTGGTAGTACTGAGAATTATAGAACACACTGAACTATATCCTGGTAGTACTGAGAATTATAGAACACACTGAACTATATCCTGGTAGTACTGAGAATTATAGCTAGAACACACTGAACCATTTACTGGTAGTACTGAGAATTATAGCTAGAACACTGAACCATATCCTGGTAGTACTGAGAATTATAGAACACACTGAACCATATCCTGGTAGTACTGAGAATTATAGCTAGAACACTGAACCATATCCTGGTAGTACTGAGAATTATAGAACACACTGAACTATATCCTGGTAGTACTGAGAATTATAGAACACACTGAACCATATCCTGGTAGTACTGAGAATTATAGCTAGAACACTGAACCATATCCTGGTAGTACTGAGAATTATAGAACACACTGAACTATATCCTGGTAGTACTGAGAATTATAGAACACACTGAACCATATCCTGGTAGTACTGAGAATTATAGCTAGAACACTGAACCATATCCTGGTAGTACTGAGAATTATAGAACACACTGAACTATATCCTGGTAGTACTGAGAATTATAGAACACACTGAACCATATCCTGGTAGTACTGAGAATTATAGCTAGAACACACTGAACCATATCCTGGTAGTACTGAGAATTATAGAACACACTGAACCATATCCTGGTAGTACTGAGAATTATAGCTAGAGCACACTGAACTATATCCTGGTAGTACTGAGAATTATAGCTAGAACACACTGAACCATATCCTGGTAGTACTGAGAATTATAGCTAGAACACACTGAACCATATCCTGGTAGTACTGAGAATTATAGCTAGAACACACTGAACCATATCCTGGTAGTACTGAGAATTATAGCTAGAACACACTGAACCATATCCTGGTAGTACTGAGAATTATAGCTAGAACACACTGAACTATATACTGGAAGTACTGAGAATTATAGCTAGAACACACTGAACCATATCCTGGTAATACTGAGGATTATAGCTAGAACACTGAACCATAACCCGGAAATACTGAGAATTATAGAACACACTGAACTATATCCTGGTAGTACTGAGAATTATAGCTTGAACACACTGAGCCATATCCTGGTAGTACTGAGAAGTATAGCTAGAACACTGAACCATATCCTGGAAATACTGAGAATTATAGAACACACTGAACCATATCCTGGTAGTACTGAGAATTATAGCTTGAACACACTGAAACATATCCTGGTAGTACTGAAAATTATAGAACACACTGAACTATATCCTATTAGTACTGAGAATAATAGAGCACACTGAACCATATCCTGGTAGTACTGATAATTATAGATCACACTGAACTATATCCTGGTAGTACTGAGAAGTATAGCTAGAACACTGAACCATATCCTGGTAGTACTGAGAATTATAGCTAGAACACACTGAACCAAATCCTTGTAGTACTGAGAATTATAGAACACACTGAACCATATCCTGGTAGTACTGAGAATTATAGAACACACTGAACTATATCCTGGTAGTACTGAGAATTATAGAACACACTGAACCATATCCTGGAAATACTGAGAATTATAGAACACACTGAACCATATCCTGGTAGTACTGAGAATTATAGAACACACTGAACTATATCCTGGTAGTACTGAGAATAATAGAGCACACTGAACCATATCCTGGTAGTACTGATAATTATAGAACACACTGAGCCATAACTTGGTAGTACTGAGAAGTATAGCTAGAACACACTGAACCATATCCTGGTAGTACTGAGAATTATAGAACACACTGAACCATATCCTGGTAGTACTGATAATTATAGAACACACTGAGCCATATCCTGGTAGTACTGAGAAGCATAGCTAGAACACTGAACCATATCCTGGAAATACTGAGAATTATAGAACACACTGAACCATATCCTGGTAGTACTGAGAATTATAGCTTGAACACACTGAAACATATCCTGGTAGTACTGAAAATTATAGAACACACTGAACTATATCCTATTAGTACTGAGAATAATAGAGCACACTGAACCATATCCTGGTAGTACTGATAATTATAGATCACACTGAACTATATCCTGGGAGTACTGAGGATTATAGAACACTCTGAACCATATCCTGGTAGTACTGAGAATTATAGAACACACTGAATCATATCCTGGTAGTACTGAGAATTATAGCTAGAACACACTGAACCATATCCTGGTATTACTCAGAATTAAAGCTAGAACACACTGAAACATATCCTGGTGGCACTGAGAATTACAGCTAGAACACACTGAACCATATCCTGTTAGTACTGAGAATTATAGCTAGAACACACTGAACCATATCCTGGTGGTACTGAGAATTATAGAACACACTGAACTATATCCTGGTAGTACTATAATTATAGCTTGAACACACTGAACCATATCCTGGTAGTAGGGTTGGGTAACTTTGTAAAGCGGTGTCGGACAAGAATATTGATGACACTACTCGGCAGTATAGATTTGATGTTTGGGGTGATATAACAAAGAATTACTGCTGCTAGCACAGGGTACCGATAAAGTAACATCTACAATATCAGAAAAGTGATCTGTTACCTGTGTTTAATACTCTTTCAGAACTGAACAGTCCAGGTGACTCGTGTACTCCTGTGTCTAAGTATCATGTAGGGTACCCTTGACAGACACAGAAGTACATTCTGACAGCAGGAGATAACATTTACTGATTGTTATCGACATAAGATGTGTTGAACCTGTTGGAACACGAACGGTACCGCTAGGCGATCAGTATCGTATTCTTGGTACCAGTACTACATTTTGTAGTTCAACCAGCTTAGGAGAAGTCTGTCACTCAGTTCAACAAACTTAGGAGACGTCTGTGTCTCAGTTCAAAAAATTTAGGAGAAGTCTTTCACACAGTTCAGTCATCTTAAGAGAAGTCTGTCACTCAGTTCAACCAACTTAGAAGTCTGTCACTTAATTCAACCAACTTGAGAAATGTCTGTCACTCACTTCAACCCACTAAGGAGAAGTCTGTCACTTAGTTCAACCAACTTAGGAGAAGTCTGTCACTCAGTTCAACCAACTTAGGCGAAGTCTGTCACTCAGTTCAACCAACTTAAGAACACACTGACTTATGTACAGATAATCTAACCACAAGCAATAAATGTCACATGTATTTGTTGTGTTAAATAATCTGTACATAAATCAAACTCCCCAACCCAAAGGAAAGTGTTAACCATGACAGTAAAACATTTGACACGGTTTGGAGGAGAGGATTGCTATACAATTCGGCAAAGTATGGTGTTGGCAGCAAATTTTTCAATGGAAATGATGTAATATGTACAAAAAGCTTCTTCAGTCAGATTAACGGCACTCTACTCTGAATACTATACTAATATCCTACAGGGAGTACAGCAGGGTGAGTCCTTCCTTATTTGATATCCTACAGGGAGTACAGCAACGTGACAGTCTTAGCCCTTCCTTATTTGATATCCTACAGGTAGTACAGCAAGGGAACAGTCTTAGTCCTTCCTTATTTGATATCCTATAGCGAGTACAGCAGGGTGACAGTCTTAGCCCTTCCTTATTTGATATCCTACAGGGAGTACAGCAGGGTGACAGTCTTAGTCCTTCCTTATTTGATATCCTACAGGGAATACAGCAACGTGACAGTCTTAGCCCTTCCTTATTTGATATCCTATAGCGAGTACAGCAGGGTGACAGTCTTAGCCCTTCCTTATTTGATATCATACAGGGAATACAGCAACGTGACAGTCTTAGCCCTTCCTTATTTGATATCCTACAGGGAGTACAGCAAGGCGACAGTCTTAGTCCTTCCTTATTTGATATCATACAGGGAATACAGCAACGTGACAGTCTTAGTCCTTCCTTATTTGATATCCTACAGGGAGTACAGCAGGGTGACAGTCTTAGCCCTTCCTTATTTGATATCATACAGGGAATACAGCAACGTGACAGTCTTAGCCCTTCCTTATTTGATATCCTACAGGGAGTACAGCAAGGCGACAGTCTTAGTCCTTCCTTATTTGATATCCTACAGGGATTACAGCAAGGTGACAGTCTTAGCCCTTCCTTATCTGATATCCTACAGGGAGTACAGCAGGGTGACAGTCTTAGTCCTTCCTTATTTGATATCATACAGGTAGTACAGCAAGGGAACAGTCTTAGCCCTTCCTTATTTGATATCATACAGGGAATACAGCAACGTGACAGTCTTAGCCCTTCCTTATTTGATGTCATACAGGTAGTACAGCAAGGGAACACTCTTAGTCCTTCCTTATTTGATATCCTACAGTGAGTACAGCAAGGTGACAGTCTTAGCCCTTCCTTATTTGATATCCTACAGGGAGTACAGCAGGGTGACAGTCTTAGGCCTTCCTTATTTGATATCCTACAGGGAGTACAACAGGTTGACAGTCTTAGGCCTTCCTTATTTGATATCCTACAGGGAGTACAGCAGGGTGACAGTCTTAGCCCTTCCTTATTTGATATCCTACAGGGAGTACAACAGGTTGACAGTCTTAGGCCTTCCTTATTTGATATCCTACAGGGAGTACAGCAGGGTGACAGTCTTAGCCCTTCCTTATTTGATATCCTACAGGGAGTACAACAGGTTGACAGTCTTAGGCCTTCCTTATTTGATATCATACAGGGAGTACAGCAAGGGAACAGTCTTAGCCCTTCCTTATTTGATATCCTACAGGGAGTATAGCAGGGTGACAGTCTTAGTCCTTCCTTATTTGATATCCTACAGGGAGTACAACAAGGTGACAGTCTTAGCCCTTCCTTATTTGATATCCTACAGGGAGTACAGCAAGGCGACAGTCTAAGTCCTTCCTTATTTGATATCATACAGGTAGTACAGCAAGGGAACAGTCTTAGCCCTTCCTTATTTGATATCCTACAGGGAGTATAGCAGGGTGACAGTCTTAGCCCTTCCTTATTTGATATCCTACAGGGAGTACAGCAACGTGACAGTCTTAGCCCTTCCTTATTTGATATCCTACAGGGAGTACAGCAGGGTGACAGTCTTAGTCCTTCCTTATTTGATATCCTACAGGGAATACAGCAACGTGACAGTCTTAGCCCTTCCTTATTTGATATCCTACAGGGAGTACAGCAGGGTGACAGTCTTAGCCCTTCCTTATTTGATATCCTACAGGGAATACAGCAACGTGACAGTCTTAGCCCTTCCTTATTTGATATCCTACAGGGAGTACAGCAACGTGACAGTCTTAGTACAGCAAGGCGACAGTCTTAGCCCTTCCTTATTTGATATCCTACAGGGAGTACAGCAGGGTGACAGTCTTAGTCCTTCCTTATTTGATATCCTACAGGGAATACAGCAACGTGACAGTCTTAGCCCTTCCTTATTTGATATCCTATAGCGAGTACAGCAGGGTGACAGTCTTAGCCCTTCCTTATTTGATATCCTACAGGGAGTATAGCAGGGTGACAGTCTTAGCCCTTCCTTATTTGATATCCTACAGGGAGTACAGCAACGTGACAGTCTTAGTACAGCAAGGCGACAGTCTTAGCCCTTCCTTATTTGATATCCTACAGGGAGTACAACAAGGTGACAGTCTAAGTCCTTCCTTATTTAATCTATATATATAAATAGGCTCGGGCAGTCGGTAAAATTCAACGTAAAAGCATCGTATTTACGCAATTTACCTCGTGCCCAATTGGATTAATGATCTCATTAACTAAACAACATAAAGGACTAATCCTTGAATGAATTCATTCTACAGCAATGCTCGGCTTTCAGGTATACAAGGATATGAAACTGTCAGTGTGTTTCACGATTCTTAAAAAGTAGCCATCGGTTTACAGAAATTGGGAAAGCACAGGTGGGCGTTCACTAATGGCCAGGTCACCAGTGACGGGAACATTGGAGCCAAATTACCTAGTATAGTGCATAGATTAATACTCAAATCGCGTGTCTTGGTCGGTCTCCCTAAAATATGCCACAGGAGAAAATACGCCATAGGAGAATTTCGGTGCCATAGATAAATGTACGTAGTATATCTTCAAAATACATCGTTTTATTCCTAGATTGATGCATATTACACCATCAGGAGAAGTTCCATTGAAAAATGTGTACTTTGTACTACGGAATTATATTCTATCTAAGTCCGTATTAGAAATAATACTACTATGATATAAAACAGTTGATCATTTTTTTTTTTTTTTTAATTTACATATTGCAGATTCGATCATCCAATTAAATATAGGGAAACAAACTGACATCTATTCACATACCCACCTACTTGCTAAATATCAAGATCAAAGGACTTTTCCTCATGAAGAAATTCGGGTTAAATAAAGGAAAAGTGGGAAGAAACATTGTTTTCTTTCAAGTAAAAGTATAAGATTTTTTCCGGTTGTCAACTTTCTACTCCTTTTTTCAATAAAAATAACAACTCGTTCTTGAAATACTGTAATATTTGGTATCAAAATAACAGCAGGAATATGTTGCACACGATGAGACATAATTCTAAAGTTATTATTTCATTGAAGTTATGTAGGAGAAATGCAGTACCACATCTTTAAAACTAACACCAACAGTCGTTAAAGTAACATTTGTCATAGAATTTATTTATATACGCTTCTTGTACTCGTACCAATTCCAAGCGGGACCGACGGTAATGTTCAATCTCAATAGCGGGGGCGACGGTAATGTTCAATCTCAATAGCGGGGCCGACGGTAATGTTCAATCTCTATAGCGAGGCCAACGGTAATGTTCAATCTCTATAGCGAGGCCGACGATAATGCTCAATCTCTATAGCGGGGCCGACGGTAATGTTCAATCTCTATAGTGGGGCCGACAGTAATGTTCAATCTCTATAGCGAGGCCGACGGAAATGTTCAATCTCTATAGCGAGGCCGACAGTAATGTTCAATCTCTATAGCGGAGCCAACTGTAATGTTCAATCTCTATAGCGGGGACGACGGTAATGTTCAAGTCTATAGCGGGGCCGACAGTAATGTTCAATCTCTATAGCAGAGCCGACGGTAATGTTCAATCTCTATAGCGGGGCCGACGGTTAAGTTCAATCTCTATAGCGGGGCCGACCGTAATGTTCAATCTCTATAGCGGGGCCGGCGGTAATGTTCATGTCTATAGCGGGGCCGACAGTAATGTTCAATCTCTATAGCGGGGCCGACGGTAATGTTCAATCTCTATAGCGAGGCCGACGGTAATGTTCAATCTCTATAGCGGGGCCGTCAGTAATGTTCCATCTCTATAGCGAGGCCGACGGTAATGTTCAATCTCTATAGCGGGGCCGACGATAATGTTCAATCTCTATAGCGAGGCCGGAGGTAATGTTAATCTCTATAGCAGGGCCGACGGTAATGTTCAATCTCTATACCGGGGCCGACGGTAATGTTAAATTTGTATAGCGGGGCCGACCGTAATGTTCAATCTCTATAGCAGGGCCGACAGTAATGTTCAATCTCTATAGCGGAGCCGACTGTTATGTTCAATCTCTATAGCGGGGCCGACCGTAATGTTCAATCTCAATAGCAGGGCCGACAGTAAAGTTCAATCTCTATAGCGGAGCCGACTGTAATATTCAATCTCTATAGCGGGGCTGACGATAATGTTCAATCTCTATAGCGGAGCCGACTGTAATGTTCAATCTCTATAGCGGAGCCGACTGTAATATTCAATCTCTATAGCGGGGCCGACAGTAATGTTCAATCTCTATAGCGCGGCCGACAGTAATGTTCAATCTCTATAGCGGGGCCGACAGTAATGTTCAATCTCTATAGCGGGCCGAAGGTAATGTTCAATCTCTATAGCGGGACCGACAGTAATATTCAATCACTATAGAAGGGCCGACGGGAATGTTCAATCTCTATAGCGGAGCCAACTGTAATGTTCAATCTCTATAGCGGGGACGACGGTAATGTTCAATCTCTATAGCAGGGCCGACGGTAATTTTAATCTCTATAGCAGGGCCGACGGTAATGTTCAATCTCTATAGCGGGGCCGACCGTAATGTTCAATCTCTATAGCAGGACCGACAGTAATGTTCAATCTCTATAGCGGGCCGAAGGTAATGTTCAATCTCTATAGCGGGACCGACAGTAATATTCAATCACTATAGAAGGGCCGACGGTAATGTTCAATCTCTATAGCGGAGCCAACTGTAATGTTCAATCTCTATAGCGGGGACGACGGTAATGTTCAATCTCTATAGCAGGGCCGACGGTAATTTTAATCTCTATAGCAGGGCCGACGGTAATGTTCAATCTCTATAGCGGGGCCGACCGTAATGTTCAATCTCTATAGCAGGACCGACAGTAATGTTCAATCTCTATAGCGGAGCCGACTGTAATGTTCAATCTCTATAGCGGGGCCGGCGGTAATGTTCATGTCTATAGCGGGGCCGACAGTAATGTTCAATCTCTATAGCGGGGCCGACGGTAATGTTCAATCTCTATAGAGGGCCGACCGTAATGTTCAATCTCTATAGCAAGGCCGACGGTAATGTTCAATCTCTATAGCGGGGCCGACGGTAATGTTCAATCTCTATAGCGAGGCCGACGGTAATGTTCAATCTCTATAGCGGGGCCGTCAGTAATGTTCAATCTCTATAGCGAGGCCGACGGTAATGTTCAATCTCTATAGCGAGGCCGACGGTAATGTTCAATCTCTATAGCGGGGCCGACTGTAATGTTCAATTTCTATAGCGGGGCCGACCGTTATGTTCAATCTCTATAGCAGGGCCGACAGTAATGTTCAATCTCTATAGCGGAGCCGACTGTTATGTTCAATCTCTATAGCGGGGCCGGCGGTAATGTTCATGTCTATTGCGGGGCCGACAGTAATGTTTAATCTCTATACCGGGGCCGACGGTAATGTTCAATCTCTATAGCAGGGCCGACCGTAATGTTCAATCTCTATAGCGGGGCCGACGGTAATGTTCAATCTCTATAGCGGAGCCGACTGTAATGTTCAATCTCTATAGCGGGGCCGACGTTTATGTTCAAGTCTATAGCGGGGCCGACAGTAATGTTCAATCTCTATAGCGGGGCCGATGGTAACGTTCAATCTCTATAGCGGAGCCGATGGTAACGTTCAATCTCTATAGCGGGGCCGACGGTAATGTTCAATCTATGTAGCGGGGGACGGTAATTTTAATCACTATAGCAGGGCCGACGGTAATGTTCAATCTCTATAGCGGGGCCGATGGTAACGTTCAATCTCTATAGCGGGGCCGACGGTAATGTTCAATCTATGTAGCGGGGCCGACTGTAATGTTCAATCTCTATAGCGGGGCCGACGGTAATGTTCAATCTCTATAGCGGGGCCGATGGTAACGTTCAATCTCTATAGCGGGGCCGACGGTAATGTTCAATCTATGTAGCGGGGCCGACTGTAATGTTCAATCTCTATAGCGGGGCCGACCGTAATGTTCAATCTCTATAGTAGGGACGACGGTAATGTTCAATCTTTATAGCGGGGGACGGTAATTTTCAATCTCTATAGCGGGGCTGACGGTTATGTTCAATCTCTATAGCGAGGCCGACAGTAATGTTCGACCTATATAGCGACCCGACGGTAATGTTCAATCTCTAAAGCGGGGCCGACGGTTCTTTTCAATCTCTATAGCGGGGCCGACGGTAATGTTCAATCTCTATAGCGGGGTCAACAGAAATGTTCAATCTCCATAACGGGGCCGACGGTAATGTTCAATCTCAATAGCGGGGCCGACGGTAATGTTCAGTCTCTATAGCGGGGCCGACGGTAATGTTCAATCTCTATAGCAGGGCCGACGGTAATGTTAACTCTCTATAGCGGGGCCGACGTTGGTGTTCAATCTCTATAGCGGGGCCGACGGTAATGTTCAATCTCTATAGCGGGGCCGACGGTAATGTTTAATCTCAATAGCGAGACCGACGGTAATATTCAATGTCTATAGCGGGGCCGTCAGTAATGTTCAATCTCTATAGCGAGGCCGACGGTAATGTTCAATCTCTATAGCGAGGCCGACGATAATGTTCAATCTCTATAGCGAGGCCGGCGGTAATGTTCAATCTCTATAGCGGGGCTGACGATAATGTTCAATCTCTATAGCGGAGCCGACTGTAATGTTCAATCTCTATAGCGGAGCCGACTGTAATATTCAATCTCTATAGCGGGGCCGACAGTAATGTTCAATCTCTATAGCGCGGCCGACAGTAATGTTCAATCTCTATAGCGGGGCCGACAGTAATGTTCAATCTCTATAGCGGGCCGAAGGTAATGTTCAATCTCTATAGCGGGACCGACAGTAATATTCAATCACTATAGAAGGGCCGACGGGAATGTTCAATCTCTATAGCGGAGCCAACTGTAATGTTCAATCTCTATAGCGGGGACGACGGTAATGTTCAATCTCTATAGCAGGGCCGACGGTAATTTTAATCTCTATAGCAGGGCCGACGGTAATGTTCAATCTCTATAGCGGGGCCGACCGTAATGTTCAATCTCTATAGCAGGACCGACAGTAATGTTCAATCTCTATAGCGGGCCGAAGGTAATGTTCAATCTCTATAGCGGGACCGACAGTAATATTCAATCACTATAGAAGGGCCGACGGTAATGTTCAATCTCTATAGCGGAGCCAACTGTAATGTTCAATCTCTATAGCGGGGACGACGGTAATGTTCAATCTCTATAGCAGGGCCGACGGTAATTTTAATCTCTATAGCAGGGCCGACGGTAATGTTCAATCTCTATAGCGGGGCCGACCGTAATGTTCAATCTCTATAGCAGGACCGACAGTAATGTTCAATCTCTATAGCGGAGCCGACTGTAATGTTCAATCTCTATAGCGGGGCCGGCGGTAATGTTCATGTCTATAGCGGGGCCGACAGTAATGTTCAATCTCTATAGCGGGGCCGACGGTAATGTTCAATCTCTATAGAGGGCCGACCGTAATGTTCAATCTCTATAGCAAGGCCGACGGTAATGTTCAATCTCTATAGCGGGGCCGACGGTAATGTTCAATCTCTATAGCGAGGCCGACGGTAATGTTCAATCTCTATAGCGGGGCCGTCAGTAATGTTCAATCTCTATAGCGAGGCCGACGGTAATGTTCAATCTCTATAGCGAGGCCGACGGTAATGTTCAATCTCTATAGCGGGGCCGACTGTAATGTTCAATTTCTATAGCGGGGCCGACCGTTATGTTCAATCTCTATAGCAGGGCCGACAGTAATGTTCAATCTCTATAGCGGAGCCGACTGTTATGTTCAATCTCTATAGCGGGGCCGGCGGTAATGTTCATGTCTATTGCGGGGCCGACAGTAATGTTTAATCTCTATACCGGGGCCGACGGTAATGTTCAATCTCTATAGCAGGGCCGACCGTAATGTTCAATCTCTATAGCGGGGCCGACGGTAATGTTCAATCTCTATAGCGGAGCCGACTGTAATGTTCAATCTCTATAGCGGGGCCGACGTTTATGTTCAAGTCTATAGCGGGGCCGACAGTAATGTTCAATCTCTATAGCGGGGCCGATGGTAACGTTCAATCTCTATAGCGGAGCCGATGGTAACGTTCAATCTCTATAGCGGGGCCGACGGTAATGTTCAATCTATGTAGCGGGGGACGGTAATTTTAATCACTATAGCAGGGCCGACGGTAATGTTCAATCTCTATAGCGGGGCCGATGGTAACGTTCAATCTCTATAGCGGGGCCGACGGTAATGTTCAATCTATGTAGCGGGGCCGACTGTAATGTTCAATCTCTATAGCGGGGCCGACGGTAATGTTCAATCTCTATAGCGGGGCCGATGGTAACGTTCAATCTCTATAGCGGGGCCGACGGTAATGTTCAATCTATGTAGCGGGGCCGACTGTAATGTTCAATCTCTATAGCGGGGCCGACCGTAATGTTCAATCTCTATAGTAGGGACGACGGTAATGTTCAATCTTTATAGCGGGGGACGGTAATTTTCAATCTCTATAGCGGGGCTGACGGTTATGTTCAATCTCTATAGCGAGGCCGACAGTAATGTTCGACCTATATAGCGACCCGACGGTAATGTTCAATCTCTAAAGCGGGGCCGACGGTTCTTTTCAATCTCTATAGCGGGGCCGACGGTAATGTTCAATCTCTATAGCGGGGTCAACAGAAATGTTCAATCTCCATAACGGGGCCGACGGTAATGTTCAATCTCAATAGCGGGGCCGACGGTAATGTTCAGTCTCTATAGCGGGGCCGACGGTAATGTTCAATCTCTATAGCAGGGCCGACGGTAATGTTAACTCTCTATAGCGGGGCCGACGTTGGTGTTCAATCTCTATAGCGGGGCCGACGGTAATGTTCAATCTCTATAGCGGGGCCGACGGTAATGTTTAATCTCAATAGCGAGACCGACGGTAATATTCAATGTCTATAGCGGGGCCGTCAGTAATGTTCAATCTCTATAGCGAGGCCGACGGTAATGTTCAATCTCTATAGCGAGGCCGACGATAATGTTCAATCTCTATAGCGAGGCCGGCGGTAATGTTAATCTCTATGGCAGGGCCGACGGTAATGTTCAATCTCTATACCGGGGCCGACGGTAATGTTCAATTTCTATAGCGGGGCCGACCGTAATGTTCAATCTCTATAGCAGGGCCGACAGTAATGTTCAATCTCTATAGCGGATATAGCGGGGCCGACCGTAATGTTCAATCTCAATAGCGGGGCCGACAGTAATGTTCAATCTCTATAGCGGAGCCGACTGTAATATTCAATCTCTATAGCGGGGCTGACGATAATGTTCAATCTCTATAGCGGAGCCGACTGTAATGTTCAATCTCTATAGCGGAGCCGACTGTAATATTCAATCTCTATAACGGGGCCGACAGTAATGTTCAATCTCTATAGCGGGGACGACAGTAATGTTCAATCTCTATAGCGGGGCCGACAGTAATGTTCAATCTCTATAGCGGGCCGAAGGTAATGTTCAATCTCTATAGCGGGACCGACAGTAATGTTCAATCACTATAGCAGGGCCGACTGTAATGTTCAATCTCTATAGCGGGGACGACGGTAATGTTCATGTCTATAGCGGGGCCGACAGTAATGTTCAATCTCTATAGCGGGGCCGACAGTAATGTTCAATCTCTATAGCAGGGCCGACGGTAATTTTAATCTCTATAGCAGGGCCGACGGTAATGTTCAATCTCTATAGCGGGGCCGACGGTTATGTTCAATCTCTATAGCGGGGCCGACCGTAATGTTCAATCTCTATGGCGGAGCCGACTGTAATGTTCAATCTCTATAGCGGGGCCGGCGGTAATGTTCATGTCTATAGCGGGGCCGTCAGTAATGTTCCATCTCTATAGCTGGGCCGACAGTAATGTTCAGTCTCTATAGCGGGGCCGACGGTAATGTTCAATCTCTATAGCGGGGACGACGGTAATGTTCAATCTCTATAGCGAGGCCGACGGTAATGTTCAATCTCAATAGCGAGGCCGAAGGTTATGTTCAGTCTCTTTAGCCGGACGGACGGTTATGTTCAATCTCTATAGCGGGAGCCGACGGTTAGGTTAAATTTGTATAGCGGGGCCGAAGGTAATTTTCAATCTCTATAGCGGGGCCGACAGTAATGTTCAATCTCTATAGCGGGGTCGACAGTGATGTTCAATCTCTTTAGCGGGGCCGATGGTAACGTTCAATCTCTATAGCGGGGCCGACGGTAATGTTCAATCTCTATAGCGGGGCCGATGGTAACGTTCAATCTCTATAGCGGGGCCGACGGTAATGTTCAATCTATGTAGCGGGGCCGACTGTAATGTTCAATCTCTATAGCGGGGCCGACCGTAATGTTCAATCTCTATAGCAGGGACGACGGTAATAATCAATCTTTATAGCGGGGGACGGTAATTTTCAATCTCTATAGCGGGGCTGACGGTTATGTTCAATCTCTATAGCGAGGCCGACAGTAATGTTCGACCTATATAGCGACCCGACGGTAATGTTCAATCTCTAAAGCGGGGCCGACGGTTCTTTTCAATCTCTATAGCGGGGCCGACGGTAATGTTCAATCTCTATAGCGGGGTCAACAGAAATGTTCAATCTCCATAACGGGGCCGACGGTAATGTTCAATCTCAATAGCGGGGCCGACGGTAATGTTCAGTCTCTATAGCGGGGCCGACGGTAATGTTCAATCTCTATAGCAGGGCCGACGGTAATGTTAACTCTCTATAGCGGGGCCGACGTTGATGTTCAATCTCTATAGCGGGGCCGACGGTAATGTTCAATCTCTATAGCGGGGCCGACGGTAATGTTTAATCTCAATAGCGAGACCGACGGTAATAATCAATGTCTATAGCGGGGCCGTCAGTAATGTTCAATCTCTATAGCGAGGCCGACGGTAATGTTCAATCTCTATAGCGAGGCCGACGATAATGTTCAATCTCTATAGCGAGGCCGGCGGTAATGTTAATCTCTATAGCAGGGCCGACGGTAATGTTCAATCTCTATACCGGGGCCGACGGTAATGTTCAATTTCTATAGCGGGGACGACCGTAATGTTCAATCTCTATAGCAGGGCCGACAGTAATGTTCAATCTCTATAGCGGATATAGCGGGGCCGACCGTAATGTTCAATCTCAAAAGCGGGGCCGACAGTAATGTTCAATCTCTATAGCGGAGCCGACTGTAATATTCAATCTCTATAACGGGGCTGACGATAATGTTCAATCTCTATAGCGGAGCCGACTGTAATGTTCAATCTCTATAGCGGAGCCGACTGTAATATTCAATCTCTATAACGGGGCCGACAGTAATGTTCAATCTCTATAGCGCGGCCGACAGTAATGTTCAATCTCTATAGCGGAGCCGACATTAATGTTCAATCTCTATAGCGGGCCGAAGGTAATGTTCAATCTCTATAGCGGGACCGACAGTAATGTTCAATCACTATAGCAGGGCCGACTGTAATGTTCAATCTCTATAGCGGGGACGACGGTAATGTTCATGTCTATAGCGGGGCCGACAGTAATGTTCAATCTCTATAGCGGGGCCGACAGTAATGTTCAATCTCTATAGCGGGGCCGACAGTAATGTTCAATCTCTATAGCAGGGCCGACGGTAATTTTAATCTCTATAGCAGGGCCGACGGTAATGTTCAATCTCTATAGCGGGGCCGACGGTTATGTTCAATCTCTATAGCGGGGCCGACCGTAATGTTCAATCTCTATGGCGGAGCCGACTGTAATGTTCAATCTCTATAGCGGGGCCGGCGGTAATGTTCATGTCTATAGCGGGGCCGTCAGTAATGTTCCATCTCTATAGCTGGGCCGACAGTAATGTTCAGTCTCTATAGCGGGGCCGACGGTAATGTTCAATCTCTATAGCGGGGACGACGGTAATGTTCAATCTCTATAGCGAGGCCGACGGTAATGTTCAATCTCAATAGCGAGGCCGAAGGTTATGTTCAGTCTCTTTAGCCGGACGGACGGTTATGTTCAATCTCTATAGCGGGAGCCGACGGTTAGGTTAAATTTGTATAGCGGGGCCGAAAGTAATTTTCAATCTCTATAGCGGGGCCGACAGTAATGTTCAATCTCTATAGCGGGGTCGACAGTGATGTTCAATCTCTTTAGCGGGGCGGATGGTAATGTTCATGTCTATAGCATCGCCGACGGTGATGTTCAATCTCTATAGCGGGCCGGACGGTGATGTTCAATCTCTATAGCAGGGCTGACAGTAATGTTCAATCTCTATAGCGGGGCCGACGGTAATGTTCAATCTCTATAACGGGGCCGACGGTAATGTTCAATCTCTAGAACGGGGCCGACAGTAATTTTCAATCTCTATAGCGCGGCCGACGGTAATGTTCATGTCTATAGCGGGGCCGACAGGAATGTTCAATCTCTATAGCGGGGCCGACGGTGATGTTCAATCTTTATAGCGGGGCTGACAGTAATTTTGAATCTCTATAGCGGGGCCGATTGTAATGTTAAATCTCTTTTGCGGGGGGCGACGATAATGTTCAGTCTCTATAGCGGGGCCGACGGTAATGTTAAATCTCTATAGCGGGGACGACAGTAATGTTAAATCTCTTTAGCGGGGGCGACGGTAGTGTTCAGTGTCTATAGCGGGGCCGACGATAATGTTCAATCTCTCTAGCGGGGCCGACGGTAATGTTCAATCTCTATAGCGGGGCCGACGGTGATGTTCAATCTCTATAGCGGGGACGACAGTAATTTTTAATCTCTATAGCAGGGCCGACTGTAATGTTAAATCTCTTAAGCGGGGGCGACGGTAATGTTCAGTCTCTATAGCGGGGCCGACGATAATGTTCAATCTCTATAGCGGGGACGACGGTAATGTTCAATCTCTATAGCGGGGCCGACGGTGATGCTCAATCTCTTTAGCGGGGCCGACGGTAATGTTCAATCTCTATAGTGGGCCGACGGTGATGTTCAATCTCTATAGCCTGGTCGACGGTAATGTTCAATCTCTATAGCGGGGCCGACGGTAATGTTCAATCTCAATAGCGAGGCCGACGGTACTATTCAATCTCTATAACGAGGCCGACGGTAATGTTAAATCTCTATAGCGGGGACGACAGTAATGTTAAATCTCTTTAGCGGGGGCGACGGTAGTGTTCAGTCTCTATAGCGGGGCCGACGATAATGTTCAATCTCTATAGCGGGGCCGACGGTAATGTTCAATCTCTATAGCGGGGCCGACGGTGATGTTCAATCTCTATAGCGGGGACGACAGTAATTTTTAATCTCTATAGCAGGGCCGATTGTAATGTTAAATCTCTTAAGCGGGGGCGACGGTAATGTTCAGTCTCTCTAGCGGGGCCGACGATAATGTTCAATCTCTATAGCGGGGGCGACGGTAATGTTCAATCTCTATAGCGGGGCCGACGGTGATGCTCAATCTCTTTAGCGGGGCCGACGGTAATGTTCAATATCTATAGCGGGGCCGACGGTAATGTTCAATCTCTATAGCGAGGCCGACGGTACGGTAATGTTCAATCTCTATAGCGGGGCCGACGGTAATGTTCAATCTCTATAGCGAGGCCGACGGTAATGTTCAATTTCTATAGCGGGGACGACGGTAATGTTAAATTTCTATAGCGGGCCGATGGTAATGTTTAATCTCTTTAACGGGGACGACGCTTAAGTTAAATCATATAAAGCGGCGGCCGACGCTTATATCAAATCTGTGTGGCGGGGGCCGACGCTAATGCTAAATCTCTATAGTTGATGCGAAGCCTATGTTCAGTTTCTGGAGACTTTAAGCTGTTACATGTATTTGATTGGTGTAATTTTATATATTTAAAACGCATGACACTTCGATAAAATATATCTTATGTGAAATGTTCAGGACGTATGCTTAACTCCTACACGGGACGGTCACCTGGTGATAAGGAGCTTAGATTCCGTGTGACCCTTGTCATATATATACAGACATATCGGTACAGTAAACACCTACAATGTAAGTTTACAGTGATTCAAATGTATTGGTGGACAACTAATTTATAATGGAGAAAATAAATAAATAAAATGAAAGCGGTAATTTCGTTGGGTCAGTAATTACCAACTGTTGTCCAGTTTTTAATATTCCGACCATATTTGTTTGTTTCATGATTTGTTTGTTTTATGATTAAAACACACGGTCGAAAACGTAATTTCTCTACTCCCCTGGAACACAGTTGCTTGAGTTTCTGTGAGTATATCATTTTTATATATATATATGGAGCCGCGGCCCATTACTGTAATGGGAGGCTCATTTCACACATATATATTTATTATTTACAGACAGAAACTCAAGCAACTGTGCCTGGAAATATTGCCAAACTGCTACTTTTCTCGGAAAATAACAGAGGAGCTAAATCCATAGTCTGTCCTCGTCAAACACATCGCATCATTCTACAAAGCCAAGGTTTCTTCACGTAAATTCTCAGGTAAATAAAACCTTCCCGTGAAATTCACATTATTTCTTTTTTCACATAACGGAAAAATATGCATGTAAAAATCAACTAAATTTGAAATTCACATGAAATTCACGTGAAATCAACATTAAAAAATAACTAAAATATAAAGTCACATTTATTTCACGTGAAAGTTTTCATAATTATGTAATTCACATTTTACCCACGTGGTATTGCCTGTTTATAAAGTACAATAAAGATTGTTTGATTTCGTCACCACACAGAGAAGGTATGTAAATCGAGAGCGAAATGTTCGGATAGCGAGGATGAGAGAGTCTCAGCCCAGATTGAACATCTCACAACTCAAATGATAACACGGAATGAAAGTATAAAGGAAACTCGATCCGTGATCCGTGCTGTTTATCAAGCTACGTTTCGTTACAGATATCCACATCAGGGATGGTTCTGATACTACAGCAAGACTTATCACTCGTCTTATCTAGAGGAAAGAAAATGTAAATTGTCAAAGTAAATATTGAAAAAATGCACAACGTAAGAGTTGATGTGGCTATCTTGGCGGATTCTAGTGACACGTGATACACCGAATTCTATTAAATATTGCCAAAATATGTACGAGTAGCTGTTAATTTAAACAGAGAGGGGTTCGTGTAAATACATGCCATAGTAATGGATCTCAACGATGTCTTTGATTGTTGATGCGGTGAAACTGAATCATTGGTTTATACTCAGGGCCCGTTCCCAGTGTAACATCACACAGCTGTTTTGCGGGGTTTGTGATCACGCCTGGTTTCAGTACTTGACATGAAAAAGTAGCAATTTGCACGTGTATCTATAAACTTTATTCAGTAAATAATAATTAGGAAACAAATTTAGTACAACATAGATTAATTTTTCTTGTTAGTTGGATGTTAGTGCGCTACCCGGAGAAAACCCACGATGTCGGGTTATATCCATACCATTTCACACTGAACCCGGCCACACTGGTGAAAGCGAGTGCGCCATCCGACCAACCGACCACCCACATCGACTACACAGACACTATTACCCAAACCCACCACCCAGACCGACCGCCGGACACCGCCCAAACCCACCACCAAGACCGACCGCCGGACACCGCCCAAACCTACCACCCAGACCGTCCGCCGGACACCGCCCAAACCCACCACCCAGACGCTATTACCCAGACCGACAGCCGTACACCATGCACTCAGACACCACCCGAACCCACCAGCAAGACACAACCCAGACATAATCACCCAGACCGATCACCCAGACACAACCCCAACCCATCGCCCAAATACACCCCTGACTGACCGCCCAGACACCACCCAAGCTCATCACCCGAACCAAACCAGATCGACCACCTTTTCTGTTCTAATTCTGGTACTGTAATAAGGTATTACGAATACACAAATTTGCTGTACCTGTTAAAAATGTATTTATCATACAATTAAACTACATTTTGCAATGTATACAACCGTGTTCAATTGAGTTGTCCAGCGAATGAAACACACAAACCTGAAGACATGAAGTTTATCATTTTTTGTAAACATGAACACTATACTTCTCCTATGATGGCGGCCACTGAAAACTTTAGTCTGTCGGGCTTTGATACCACATCTTTACGAGTGGAAATCGCTGCAGATTTTCCATGTTTGGTTGTGATTTGGGTTTTCAACGGAGACACTTCCGTACTTTTTGTACTGCAGTCCATCACTCTTTGTTGTGTCTCGTTGACATACCGATTCCCATAGACAACATCCGGTTCTTTTTTCTGCTCTTGTGAAAAATCTTTGAATAAGGAAAATACGTTCTCGTGAATAATCTCTCTCGCCGGAACTGATGGAAGACACGATTTAATACATGGTACGTTACATACGATTTGTTGAACGGCTTTATTCAGATTTCCATGGCAACCTTGCCAAACAAGTTCTAGAACACTCGAGCTGTGGAACGGAAACATGCGTTGTAGGACGTCACGTGATGAGCTAGGCACCGTACTTGTCATATCTATAGCCTCCTTCTGGACAAATCCATTCCGGGAACTTCCGGTTCCGGGCGAATTACTCACGTTTATATTTGTTTGTAATATTTCACGCTGTCTCTCGTGTTCAAACATTGCAAGCTCAAGATCTTTGTCGGCGAAACATCTTCGCTTGCGCATGCGCTCGTTGAATATTGGAGGCATGCATTTTTCGTCAGAGTTGTAAATCTGTGGTTTGTTTTTGTATTCTGTAAATCAATGAGAAACAACTTATTTGATGATAAAGGAGCCATGTTTAGTAATGTTTTAATACTTCTTTTACAAAATTAGGTCAAATGTCAAACAATCTTTAACATCGACGATTTGTCAGCTTTAATTGATCGTTAGTTGGCCAATTAAACATATTTATAAGAAACAATATAACATTGACTACATGTATCTGTATTACGCGACTACATGTATATGATCTTCAATCTGAACACTTACTAGACAGTACATCACGTGACAACGTGTGTTGCTGCAGACTTCTGAGATTGCGCTGTATGAGCTTCCGGTGTTGAAGAATCTGGGTTGCCGTCTTCACTTTGTCCTTCAGAGTGATGGTCATCTCCGAGGCTTGGTGTCTGGCCAGTAGAAAATGATCGGACATTAATTCAGAATCGATGCTTGGTTACAAGATTGTGTTCTAATGTTTTCAATAATTTAAGTGAACTCAGAAGGCAGGGTAACAGTACAGAGATACATATGACGCCTTTAATAGTAGGTCTGTCACAGGGGCTGCGCAGAAGAGTTAACCGCGACAGTCTTAGGTCATGTGTTGGAATCCCGAGCCGTTTTCGTTGATGCGGAACAACCGGTTTGTCCGTTCTTTAATGTAAAGTTTTCGGGTACAAATCCTGACGGACATAGAAATGTGTATGTGGACCTTGCAAGACTTTCTCAAAGTCCGAAAGCAGTATCAGATTACCAGGTCCCACCTTATTTAATAAACGGACAACTGTGGTCTACCGCCTATACGAAAACGACCACGGTCTAACAAATAATTGAAGATAGGTACAATTAATTGAAAATAGGTTCAATTTTATTGAAGATAGGTACAATTGAATAGAACCTATGTACAAACATAACTTATTAATTAAATTGAACCTATCTTTAATTCAATTAAAGATAGATTCCATTCAGTTTGTTATAGGAACAATTAAATTAGAGATATGTTCCATTCGGTTTATTTGAACCTATCTTTAATAGAATTGTACCTATCTCCAATTGAACTATATCCATCTAAATTGAATTGAACATAAATTTTAATAGAATTGTACCTATCTTCAAATGAATTGAACCTTTCTTCAATTTAAGTGTACATACCTTCATTTATTTGAATATATGTTAATTTGGCGTTCCATACAGCATCTATTATTTTGCATTTTCATAAGTGGTAATCATGTCAGCAAAAAAATCTGTGCTTAGTAATAGATGTTGGAGAAGTGCGAGTGTTCTTGGTTAACAAGAATATGACGTGGGCGTTCCGCTCGGCACGACAGCGCGCACCTGTTCCTGGAGATTAACGCTGTAGCAGCATGCGATATGGCGAGGATTATCCGTGTTGGCGTCTCGTTACTTTCTAATTCCTATCAGGTCAAATATAAACAAGGGACCGGACGCCCGGACCAATATTGATTGGGACGTAATGCGAGAGTAAATAGACAGTAAATTGATAACACGTAACAAGAAATGATAGCTTCGTGTCAGATTTAAAACACGACCCAAACAAAATAATGTAAATGTGTATTTTTCTTCAGTGCATATATACTTTTGGAAGATTTTTTCCATGTTTTATAAAAGCGAGATTAAAGAGGAATACTAGTATAATGTATGATATATATACATGTAGCATGTTTATTTATGTTGATGTTCCGGCGCGGCGTGTGTAGTAAACAGACCGCCGTCGGTATGGTGGTCCGGAACAGTGCTCGGATATATATATATCACGTGCATATAATTTCTGTACTGTAAACTTTGGTCGTGAAACATTATCCGCGAAGTTTGGAGAATTGGTGATATTTATTTGTAGAAGGAGGAATGTGTAAACTTAACAAGTGTAATTATGTAGATCGCAGAATATCTGCTGATTAGAGTCAGCGAAAGGCCCAGCATCGCGTCTCTTCACAACATCAACAAGGTGTGTGGGTATTATACCAAGGGTAACCGATATCAACATGTCTAGTTGAAAAATCAAGTAAATTATCCACTCAGTCAATATCTTTGTCCAAACACGAATAAATAATACAATGCTTTGCTCTGTACTGTAAACTCTGATAGAGGCAAATCTATTTGTTACTCCTATTGAAGCGTAAAGTATAGATTAGCCGATTTGAAGAAATATCGAAATAACAAGAGGCCCAATGGCCTTAACGGTCACCTGATTTTGATGTATTAGCACTAATAACTGCATATCTGGGTCTTTAAAAAAGAAAATTGTTGAAATGTTAGTCAATTTGACCCTTTGAGCCCCTCCCCACTGCCCCTTGGATGGGCCAGAGTCAAAATTCTTTTAACGTCAAATCGTCATCTCCTGGTTATAGTTTCAACCAAGTTTCAATTATCTCAAAATGTAAATGAACACAATATATCCCAACGTGTCATTTTCCTATTTAAGCTACAGAGTATTTTTTTGGGGGGGGGGGGGGGGGGGAGGGAGGGGGGCTGGAATTTTAATAAAGCATACTTAGGTGACCTAAAAATTAGAAAACATTATTATGCTTTTTTGTTTGCTAGAAAAAACGTTCCTTTTGTGGTAATTAAACTATACCTCCGAAGCCCTACTCGTGTTACGTGTAATTAAACAATAACTATATCTCCGGAGTAATACTTATGGTAATTAAACAAGAACTATATCTCAGAGCGCTACTTGTGGTAATTAAACTATAACCGTACCTCCGCGCACTACTTGTAGCAATTAAGCTATAACTGTACCTCTGAGCGCTACTTATGGTAATTAAACTATAACTGTTCCTCTGGAGCGCTACTTGTGGTAATTAAACTATAACTGTTCCTCTGGAGCGCTACTTATGGTAATTAAACTATAACTGTTCCTCTGGAGCGCTACTTGTGGTAATTAAACTATAACTGTTCCTCTGGAGCGCTACTTGTGGTAATTAAACTATAACTGTTCCTCTGGAGCGCTACTTGTGGTAATTAAACTATAACTGTACCTCCGGAGCGCTACTTGTGCCGCCATCACGCGCTGTCGTTCTACCACCAGGAGGCAGTTTGGGCACTGACAGTCGCGCCATCTACAGAACCGTTTGTGGCCCTTCAGACAGGACACCACTCCGTGGTTCCGACAGCGGGCACACTTTGGCGTCCGTAACAGTTTTCGTCCGCCGCCACGGCTGGTAGATTTGTCCCGTAACATCTGTGTGTGTCCCTCCGACTTCCCTTCCTCTGGTTCAATCATGTCCTATGTCGATCTGTGTGTGAAACATTAAAACATCTCAATTGTTAAATAAACTGTATCTATTGTTAACTAAACTGTATCTATTGTTAACTAAACTGTATCTATTGTTAACTAAACTGTATTTATTGTTAACTAAACTGTATTTATTGTTAACTAAACTGTATCTATTGTTAACTGAACTGTATATATTGTAAAAAACTGCATCTATTGTTAACTAAACTGTATCTATTGTTAACTAAACTCTATCTATTGTTAACTAAACCGTATCTATTGTTAACTAAACTGTATCTATTGTTCTCTATCTATTGTTAACTAAACTGTATCTATTGTTAACTAAACTGTATCTATTGTTAACTAAACTGTATCTATTGTTAACTAAACTGTATCTATTGTTAACTAAACCGTATCTATTGTTGACTAAACTGTATCTATTGTTAACTAAACTGTATATATTGTTAACTAAACTGTATATATTGTTAACTAAACTGTATCTATTGTTAACTAAACCGTATCTATTGTTAACTAAACTGTATCTATTGTTAACTAAACCGTATCTATTGTTAACTTAACTCTATCTATTGTTAACTAAACCGTATCTATTGTTAACTAAACTGTATCTATTGTTAACTAAACCGTATCTATTGTTAACTTAACTCTATCTATTGTTAACTAAACCGTATCTATTGTTAACTTAACTCTATCTATTGTTAACTAAACTGTATCTATTGTTAACTAAACTGTATCTATTGTTAAATAAACTCTATCTATTGTTAACTAAAGTGTATCTATTGTTAACTAAAGTGTATCTATTGTTAACTAAACTGTATTTATTGTTAACTAAACTGTATTTATTGTTAACTAAACTGTATCTATTGTTAAATAAACTGTATCTATTAACTAAACTGTATCTATTGTTAACTAAAGTGTATCTATTGTTAACTAAACTGTATCTATTGTTAACTAAACTGTATCTATTGTTAACTAAACTGTATCTATTGTTAACTAAACTGTATCTATTGTTAACTAAACTGTATTTATTGTTAACTAAACCGTATCTATTGTTAACTAAACTGTATCTATTGTTAACTAAAGTGTATCTATTGTTAACTAAACTGTATCTATTGTTAACTAAACTCTATCTATTGTTAACTAAACTGTATCTATTGTTAACTAAAGTGTATCTATTGTTAACTAAACTGTATCTATTGTTAACTAAACTATATCTATTGTTAACTAAACTATATCTATTGTTAACTAAACTGTATCTATTGTTAACTAAAATGTATCTATTGTTAACTAAACTATATCTATTGTTAACTAAACTGTATCTATTGTTAACTAAACTCTATCTATTGTTAACTAAACTATATCTATTGTTAACTAAACTGTATCTATTGTTAACTAAAATGTATCTATTGTTAACTAAACTATATCTATTGTTAACTAAACTATATCTATTGTTAACTAAACCGTATCTATTGTTAACTAAACTGTATCTATTGTTAACTAAACTGTATCTATTGTTAACTAAAATGTATCTATCGTTAACTAAAATGTATCTATTGTTAACTTAAGTGTATCTATTGTTAACTAAAATGTATCTATCGTTAACTAAAATGTATCTATTGTTAACTTAAGTGTATCTATTGTTAACTAAACTGTATCTATTGTTAACTAAAATGTATCTATTGTTAACTTAAGTGTATCTATTGTTAACTAAACTCTATCTATTGTTAACTAAAGTGTATCTATTGTTAACTAAACTGTATATATTGTTAACTAAACTGTATCTATTGTTAACTAAATTGTATCTATTGTTAACTAAAGTGTATCTATTGTTAACTAAAGTGTATCTATTGTTAACTAAACTGTATCTATTGTTAACTAAACTCTATCTATTGTTGAATAGACTGTATCTATTGTTAACTAAAGTGTATCTATTGTTAACTAAACTGTATCTATTGTTAACTAAAGTGTATCTATTGTTAACTAAACTATATCTATTGTTAACTAAACTATATCTATTGTTAACTAAACCGTATCTATTGTTAACTAAACTCTATCTATTGTTAACTAAACTGTATCTATTGTTAACTAAAATGTATCTATTGTTAACTAAACTCTATATATTGTTAACTAAACTGTATATATTGTTAACTAAAGTGTATCTATTGTTAACCAAACTGTATCTATTGTTAACTAAACTGTATATATTGTTAACCAAAGTGTATCTATTGTTAACCAAACTGTATCTATTGTTAACTAAACTGTATATATTGTTAACCAAAGTGTATCTATTGTTAACTAAACTGTATCTATTGTTAACTAAACTGTATATATTGTTAACCAAAGTGTATCTATTGTTAACTAAACTGTATCTATTGTTAACTAAACTGTATCTATTGTTAACTAAAATGTATCTTTTGTTAAATAAACTCTATTTAAATAAACTCTATTTATTGTTAAATAAACATGTTAAATTCTGATGCAACCGACCTGCGTTCACACCAACATTATTGTTTAAACAATCTTGTTTAATCCATATATTTACAGTTTTACTATATATGGTGACAGTCGATAAACCATAGATCAGTACCAAAATCGAGTCAGTACCTAACTTGGATCTGTATACCTAAATTGGATCACTTTTTGCAGAAAATACTTATGCATATCAATAAATGTATTAATATATCAGTTATAACAGTGATGTAGTTTTGGTACGGAAGCCGTTTAGTGCCACGTGAAGTAAACTTTTTATGTCGTAATTACGACTTAGTTATCTCGTAGTTACGATACATTAAGTCATAATTACAATTAAATAAAAAAAATACTTCATGTGGCACAAAACCGGTTTCCCTATGTTGGACAGGAAATACTTGTTTTCATACAAATTCCAAAATTTATCATATAACGTTAATATTTTTTTTGTATCTTAATTTTTATGTCGTTGTGAATGAAAATCTGTTACATCCATGTTGCATGAAACCCGCAAGTATTTCACTGATTAATTTAAGGATGTAGCCGATATGTACGAACTGGTAACTGTTGAATTTAATTTAACATTTCTTATCACTTTTTTTTTTGAATAATTAAGTAGGTTACAGCGCAAATGTTTATATACTGAAATGAAAAGCATTTCTGCTGGTATGTTCATTACGTGGGTTACAGCGCAAATGTAATTACATGTATGTGAATCACAAACCAATGTGTGAATATTAATCCTTGTTATGTGATGTCACAGAATACCAAGGAATAGTAGCAGCATTCATATCAAGGAGGCAAGTACGAAGAGAAAACCAACGATTTCATTTCATAATAGAAACAAAGGACTTAACCTTCATTAAACTGGTATTCAAATCATAGTTATTGTCCTTTCAACTTATTTTTCAATGTGTTTTTATCTATAACCATAATTATGTTAACATTTTACACGAACGAGCGGTTAGCTAAAAGTTGACTGGCGAAAATGTGGATTTTCTAACATATTTACACCTGTAATCTTAAAACAAAATTAATGTCATTTATATGAGAAACTGTATTGCACCCAATCTCGTGTCACATATGCATGCTGGTCAAATTTTCAAAGGGAAGTCGATCCGAGAAAACAGTTGAGGGACGGACGCCGGACATACAACATCCGGATTTGTATAGTATTCTGCTGCTAAACTGTGTCCCACTTATTATTAGTTCAAATCGGTCGTTAGAGTTCTCTTTTCTAGTTTATCTTATCGGTGCGGGGACAGAGTCGCGGGACGATTGTTTAAAAGTTTATCGGGACACACATGTGATTGTGAATTAAGTCACAGTACGAATTTTGAGACATTGAATTCACATTAAATACGTATTAACTATCACGGGTTTTATTTTATATAACAAAATACCGATGTATACTAATAAATAAATAAATAAACTTGATCTTTCATCTGTATCTGTATGCCCAGCAATAGTTTATATAGTTATGAGATGGAAAACTCAACCATTTCAAAGTTGTTGTCCAGGAATTAAGTCCCCAGGGGTGAGACCAGTCCCCAGAGTCAATATAGGGTTATGGGTTGAGGTTCTTAACTCAGCAAAAAAGTTCTACTATCGTGTACACATTTAAAATATATATCACCTAAGAATGATCATAACCCAATATTGTTGATATCAACACTTCATTTCAGAGAAGAAGCTTAAACAAGACGCCCAGCGGGCCTTAACGGTCACCTGACTGTACATAATTGTTGTTGGTTATGATATTAACATATTTGACCAAATATCAGTGCCCTGGGCCCAAAGTTATTGAGAAGAAGTTGCTTGAATATTTAAAAAAAAAACCCTGTGACCTTGAAAATGGGTCAAGGTCTTTCATTTGGACAAACTGGGTAACCCTTCATCAGAGCATGTTACAGGCCAAATAACAGTACCCTTGGCTTTTCAGTTATTGAGAGGAAGTTGCTTGAAGAGTTTAACACAATTGACCCATGTGATCTTGAAAGTGGGTCAAGGTCATTAATTTAAACAAACTTGGTAGCCCTTCATTCCAGCATACTATATACATACCAAATATCAGTTCTTTGGGCCTTTTGGTTATGGAGAAGAAGTTGCTTGAAACTTTAAGACATATATTTACACCTCTCCCTTCTTGAGCTTAGTGAACTCTTACTACGAATAGATGAAAAAAGCCTCGGCGGATTGAGTTTTGTTCAAACATGGCGTTGTTCCCGCCTCAGAACAATAAATATTCGCTGACGGTCATTGATTGGTTCCTTCAAGATTTTGAAACATGGAACATAGATGAAATCCATTCCGTTTAATTATACAATAAATTGTTTCTGGCCAAATCTTGATTCCAAAGATGCACATTCGAAATTCTTTGACGGTAACGCAAACATGGCGGCGCCCTGCAGTTGTGACGTCTGACGTCGGACCGCGTCACAACCAGATCACTGTGTCAATGCGTGTACATAACGACCGTTATAAATAAAGAAATAAATTCGAAATGCTTGTTATATTATTTAATACCAAATTTACAAATGATAATAATAGTGTTGTTCACTGTGTATTTTCTTAAATGGCCTCATTTTGACTGCGTATGCGGTAGTATGCCCGCAGTTCTACCAACCGCGGGCATACTACCGTATATGCAGTCAAAATGAGGAACAATCCTTATATTTACATCATTATTAACTTTCAAGTGACATACGAAGAAAAAACATTCGAAACGGGTTCCTAAGTTGGTAATTACCTTGGCCGTGGTTGCTAAGATGATATAGTCCAATTTAATTTCATCAATATATTGGTAAGTTTAGAAAATACACAGTGAACAACACTATTATTCTTCATTACATTATTTGTAAATTTGGTATTAAATGATATTACAAGCATTTCGAATTGATTTCTTTATTTATAACGGTCATTATATACGCGCATTGACACAGTTATCTGGTTGTGACGCGGTCCGACGTCAGACGTCACACCGGCAGGGCGCCGCCATGTTTTTGAAAGTGGGTCAAGGTCATCCATTTGAACAAACTTGGAAGCCCTTCATCCCCCATGCTGCAGGCTTAATATCAGAACCCTTGGCTATTCGGTTATTGCGAAGTCGCTTATAGATTTTAACATATTTGACCCCTGTGACATTGAAAGTAGGTCAAGGTAACCTGGTTATTCACTTTAACGAAATTGATAGTCCTTTATCCAAGCATGCTACATGCATAATATCAGCACTCTAGGTCTTTTAGTTACTGAAAAGAAGTTGCTGAAAATTTAACATATGTGACCCCTGTGACCTTGAAAGGAGGTCAAGGCCGTTCATTTTAACAAACTTGGTAGCCCTCTATCCAAGCATGCTACATGTGAAATATCAGCACCCTGTGACTTTCGGCTATTGAGACGAAGTCGCTTAAAGTGAAATTGTACGCACGGCGGACGACGACGGACGGCGCACGATGGCTTTCAGTCATCCTGACCCTTTGGTTCAGGTGACCTGAAAATATGGTCCATTTTGTATTTTTGAGCCAAGAGTTGCAAGTTAAGCGTAACCATTACCGGACACATCATCTTTCAATAAATGACTGTTACACATTGAAGAATTTATGTTTTAGAAATTATGGAATCATATCAGTCTAGTATAGAAAGAGTCGATTCTCTGTTGTTACTTAAATGTATAACATCGTAACATGCCAGTACATATTTAAATAGTCGATTCCCTGTTGTTACTAGAATTATATGACATCGTAACATGACAGTACATATTTAAATAGTCGATTCCCTGGTGTACTAGAATTATATGACATCGTAACATGCCAGTACATATTTAAATAGTCGATTCCCTGTTGTTACAAGAATTATATGACATCGTAACATGACGGTACATATTTAAATAGTCAATTCCCTGTTGTTACTAGAATTGTATAACATCGTAATATGACAGTACAGAAATCTAAATAGTCGATTAAGTGTTGTTCCTAGAAATGAATGACATCGTAACATGACAGTACATATTTAAATAGTCGATTCCCTGCTGTTACTAGAATTGTATAAGATCGTAACATGACGGTACGGAAATTTAAAGAGTCGATTCAGTGTTGTTACTAGAAATGAATGACATCGTAACATGACAGTACATATTTAAATAGTCGATTCCCTGCTGTTACTAGAATTGTATAAGATCGTAACATGACGGTACGGAAATTTAAAGAGTCGATTCAGTGTTGTTACTAGAAATGTATGACATCGTAACATGACAGTACATATTTAAATAGTCGATTCCCTGCTGTTACTAGAATTGTATAACATCGTAACATGACGGTACGGAAATTTAAAGAGTCGATTCAGTGTTGTTACTAGAAATGTATGACATCGTAACATGACAGTACAGAAATCTAAATAGTCGATTCAGTGTTGTTACTAGAAATGTATGACATCGTTACATGACAGTACAGAAATCTAAATAGTCGATTCAGTGTTGTTACTAGAAATGTATGACATCGTAACACGACGGTACAGAAATTTAAATAGTCGATTCAGTGTTGTTACTAGAAAAGTATGACATCGTTACATGACAGTAGATTTTAAGAGTCGATTCAGTGTTGGTTACATAATTATATATAGTATATATAACGCAAATAGTTCGACAACATAAATATGTTTTATATTTTTATGTCATAAGATTGGGTTCGGATCTTGATCAGAATCCAAGTTTTACCCAACAACCTCTTATAAGAAACGTATAGCTTAACGTTATGAATACAAATTATCTAAGTTATTTCACAATTTCCACGTGGAGGCAATGACTGTCTTTAAACAGCATCCCCATTTGATACAATCTAATTAAGTTTTCGATTTATTCAGTATACATAACTGAGCAACGATAGCATTTAGTAATTCTCGTCGTTTACCAGATTTGGTGTTGATTTTGTGATTTATATATAAAGTTTTCCGAGCCTTACACCACTCCACGCTTACTTGGTAGATTACTGCTATCCAGTGGTGTTGACACGTTCAGAATAATCACCATGGACGTTTTCATTATTTAATGTGTAAATGAGGGTAAAGAGAATCTGTTTAATTTAAGAAACCATTCTCACAACATTAAAGAGGGCAGGACTTTTCAGTATACAATCCACAGCTGAAAAAGAAGTTTCACTTCATCTAATTTTGCTAATAACGTTACTGAAATATGCTCAAATATAGTACAAAAATAAAGAATAAGAAATTTTGATGTGCTGATTTTCTCTTTTTTTTCAGTGGTCACTTTCAATGTGAATATAATGCTTTACTATAAATCCGCTTACCTTTCGAAAACAGCAGGACTTCTGGTAGACGCACATGAACCGCTGATAGCAATGGTTCAGCTGCTGGACCGGAGGAAGGAATGGGGGAGGTACTCGTGACGGATTGGCTGGTTTCTTACCGTACATAATACCCTATCGCATATCATTCCCGAGTTAAGACATATGTCGCTTGGAAACTGCAGGGCTGGGGAGGGGGGGGGGGGAGCGGTATCAGACGCTGGCTGAGCGGAACTTTTGATAAAAGTTAGCTTGATCGATACAAGTACAACTTCATTATATTTTTGTTTATCATACAACTTCATTTTCTTTTTGCTTATCATTCAAAAAAATGTTTTTGTTTGTTAAAGAAAAAATCTGCGTAAAAAAATCCTTGTGCCAATGATGTATATAGGGGCTGATTTCAGGATTTCAAATAATACGTTATAATACAAATACTATCTGAGACGATATCGAAGTAAAGGAAACTGGCAAGTAATTGATAAGCAATGTAGGCCAAAACCAACATTTACTTCGTCGGCCACCGCGGCCCCCGTGTCCGAACTGTCGCACACTGTCCCAATAATGTTATCTCCAGATCTGCTAGCGACACTATAAAAGAGCCGCCCAAAATAGTAATGGGCTAATGCCCTGTAATCATGATCTCAGCACTCGTCGCCATTCTTCTTCTCGTTGGTAAGTTCTCGGTCCGTCCGTCTTATTTAATACTGTCTGATGAAAAAACATGTTGAGGGGACAAGTAAATAATTTATGGCGAAGGGAAAAATAAATAATTTCTCATGAGGAGATCCGGACTAATAAATAATTTCTGGCGAGGAGAAAAGTAAACAATTTATAGTTAGGTAAAAAGTAAATAATTTTTGGTGAGGGACAAGTAAATTATTTCTAGTTTGGGGAAATGTAAATAATTTCTGATGAGGGGAAATGTAAATAATTTTCTGGTGAGTGGAAATGTAAATAATTTCTAGTTAGGGGAAACGTAAATAATTCCTGATGAGGGGAAATGTAAATAATTTTCTGGTGAGTGGAAATGTAAATAATTTCTAGTTAGGGGAAACGTGAATAATTTCTGGTGAGGGAAAAGTAAATAATTTCTAGTTAGTGGAAAAGTAAATTGTTTCTGGTGTGGGGAAAGTAAATAATTTCTAGTTAGTGGACAAGTAAATAGTTTCTGGTGGGGGGGACAAGTAAATAGTTTCTGGTGAGGGGACAAGTAAATAGTTTCTGATGAGGGGACAAGTAAATAGTTTCTGGTGAGGGGACAAGTAAATAGTTTCTGGTGAGGGGACAAGTAAATAGTTTCTGATGAGGAGACAATTAAATAGTTTCTGGTGAGGGGGACAAGTAAATAGTTTCTGGTGAGGGGACAAGTAAATAGTTTCTGGTGAGGGACAAGTAAATAGCTTCTGGTGTGCGGACAAGTAAATAGTTTCTGGTGAGGTGACAAGTAAATAGTTTCTGGTGAGGGGAAAGTAAATAGTTTCTGATGAGGGGACAAGTAAATAGTTTCTGGTGTGGGGAAAGTAAATAGTTTCTGGTGAGGGGACAAGTAAATAGTTTCTGGTGTGGGGGACAAGTAAATAGTTTCTGGTGAGGGGACAAGTAAATAGTTTCTGGTGTGGGGGACAAGTAAATAGTTTCTGGTGAGGGGACAAGTAAATAGTTTCTGGTGAGGGACAAGTAAATAGTTTCTGGTGTGCGGACAAGTAAATAGTTTCTGGTGAGGGACAAGTAAATAGTTTCTGGTGTGCGGACAAGTAAATAGTTTCTGGTGTGGGGGACAAGTAAATAGTTTCTGGTGAGGGGACAAGTAAATAGTTTCTGGTGAGGGGACAAGTAAATAGTTTCTGGTGTGGGGGACAAGTAAATAGTTTCTGGTGAGGGGACAAGTAAATAGTTTCTGGTGAGGGGGACAAGTAAATAGTTTCTGGTGAGGGGACAAGTAAATAGTTTCTGGTGAGGGACAAGTAAATAGTTTCTGGTGTGCGGACAAGTAAATAGTTTCTGGTGAGGGGACAAGTAAATAGTTTCTGGTGAGGGGACAAGTAAATAGCTTCTGGTGAGGGGACAAGTAAATAGTTTCTGGTGAGGTGACAAGTAAATAGTTTCTGGTGAGGGGAAAGTAAATAGTTTCTGATGAGGGGACAAGTAAATAGTTTCTGGTGTGGGGGACAAGTAAATTGTTTCTGATGTGGGGGACAAGTAAATAGTTTCTGGTGAGGGGAAAAGTAAATAGTTTCTGGTGAGGGGAAAGTAAATAGTTTCTGTTGAGGGGACAAGTAAATAGTTTCTGGTGAGGGGAAAGTAAATAGTTTCTGGTGTGGGGACAAGTAATAGTTTCTGGTGAGGGGACAAGTAAATAGTTTCTGATGAGGGGACAAGTAAATAGTTTCTGGTGAGGGACAAGTAAATAGTTTCTGGTGAGGGGACAAGTAAATAGTTTCTGGTGAGGGGACAAGTAAATAGCTTTTGAAGAGGGACATGTAAATAGTTTCTGGTGAGGGGACAAGTAAATAGTTTCTGATGAGGGGAAAAGTAAATAATTTCTGGTGAGGGGAAAAGTAAATGATTTCTGGTGAGGGGACAAGAAAATAGTTTCTGGTGAGGGGACAAGTAAATAGTTTCTGGTGAGGGGACAAGTAAAAAGTTTCTGGTGAGGGGACAAGTAAATAGTTTCTGGTGAGGGGACAAGTAAATAGTTTCTGGTGAGGGGAAAAGTAAATAGTTTCTGATGAGGGGAAAATTAATTAGTTTCTGGTGAGGGGACAAGTAAATAGTTTCTGGTGAGGGACAAGTAAATAGTTTCTGGTGAGGGGACAAGTAAATAGTTTCTGATGAGGGGACAAGTAAATAGTTTCTGATGAGGGGACAAGTAAATAGTTCTGATGAGGGGACAAGTAAATAGTTTCTGATGAGGGGACAAGTAAATAGTTTCTGATGAGGGGACAAGTAAATAGTTTCTGGTGAGGGACAAGTAAATAGTTTCTGGTGAGGGGACAAGTAAATAGTTTCTGATGAGGGGACAAGTAAATAGTTTCTGATGAGGGGACAAGTAAATAGTTTCTGATGAGGGGACAAGTAAATAGTTCTGATGAGGGGACAAGTAAATAGTTTCTGATGAGGGGACAAGTAAATAGTTTCTGATGAGGGGACAAGAAAATAGTTTCTGGGGTGGGGACAAGTAAATAGTTTCTGATGAGGGGACAAGTAAATAGTTTCTGGTGAGGGGACAAGTAAATAGTTTCTGGTGAGGGGACAAGTTAATAGTTTCTGATGAGGGGACAAGTAAATAGTTTCTGGTGTGGGGGACAAGTAAATAGTTTCTGTTGAGGGGACAAGAAAATAGTTTCTGGTGTGGGGGACAAGTAAATAGTTTCTGGTGAGGGGACAAGTAAATAATTTCTGATGAGGGGACAAGTAAATAGTTTCTGGTGAGGGGACAAGTTAATAGTTTCTGATGAGGGGACAAGTAAATAGTTTCTGATGAGGGGACAAGTAAATAGTTTCTGGTGAGGGACAAGTAAATAGTTTCTGATGAGGGGACAAGTAAATAGTTTCTGGTGAGGGGAAAAGTAAATAGTTTCTGATGAGGGGACAAGTAAATAGTTTCTGATGAGGGGACAAGTAAATAGTTTCTGGTGTGGGGGACAAGTAAATAGTTTCTGTTGAGGGGACAAGAAAATAGTTTCTGGTGTGGGGGACAAGTAAATAGTTTCTGGTGAGGGGACAAGTAAATAATTTCTGATGAGGGGACAAGTAAATAGTTTCTGGTGAGGGGACAAGTTAATAGTTTCTGATGGGGGGACAAGTAAATAGTTTCTGATGAGGGGACAAGTAAATAGTTTCTGGTGAGGGACAAGTAAATAGTTTCTGATGAGGGGACAAGTAAATAGTTTCTGGTGAGGGGAAAAGTAAATAGTTTCTGATGAGGGGAAAAGTAAATAGTTTCTGGTGAGGGGACAAGTAAATAGTTTCTGGTAAGGGACAAGTAAATAGTTTCTGGTGAGGGTACAAGTAAATAGTTTCTGATGAGGGGACAAGTAAATAGTTTCTGATGAGGGGACAAGTAAATAGTTTCTGATGAGGGGACAAGTAAATAGTTTCTGATGAGGGGACAAGTAAATAGTTTCTGATGAGGGGACAAGAAAATAGTTTCTGGGGTGGGGACAAGTAAATAGTTTCTGATGAGGGGACAAGTAAATAGTTTCTGGTGAGGGGACAAGTAAATAGTTTCTGGTGAGGGGACAAGTTAATAGTTTCTGATGAGGGGACAAGTAAATAGTTTCTGGTGTGGGGGACAAGTAAAAAGTTTCTGTTGAGGGGACAAGAAAATAGTTTCTGGTGTGGGGGACAAGTAAATAGTTTCTGGTGAGGGGACAAGTAAATAATTTCTGATGAGGGGACAAGTAAATAGTTTCTAGTGAGGGGACAAGTAAATAGTTTCTGGTGAGGGGAAAGTAAATAGTTTCTGGTGAGGGGACAAGTAAATAGTTTCTGGTGAGGGGACAAGTAAATAGTTTCTGGTGAGGGGAAAAGTAAATAGATTCTGTTGAGGGGACAAGTAAATAGTTTCTGGTGAGGGGAAAAGTAAATAATTTCTGGTGAGGGGACAAGTAAATAGTTTCTGGTGTGGGGGACAAGTAAATAGTTTCTGGTGAGGGGACAAGTAAATAGTTTCTGATGAGAGGACAAGTAAATAATTTCTGTTGAGGGGACAAGTAAATAGTTTCTGGTGAGGGGGACAAGTAAATAGTTTCTGGTGAGGGGACAAGTGAATAGTTTCTGGTGAGGGGACAAGTAAATAGTTTCTGGTGAGGGGACAAGTGAATAGTTTCTGGTGAGGGGACAAGTAAATAGTTTCTGGTGAGGGGAAAGTAAATAGTTTCTGATGAGGGGACAAGTAAATAGTTTCTGGTGAGGGGGACAAGTAAATAGTTTCTGGTGAGGGGACAAGTGAATAGTTTCTGGTGAGGGGACAAGTAAATAGTTTCTGGTGAGGGGAAAGTAAATAGTTTCTGATGAGGGGACAAGTAAATAGTTTCTGATGAGGGGACAAGTAAATAGTTTCTGTTGAGGGGACAAGTAAATAGTTTCTGATGAGGGGACAAGTAAATAGTTTCTGGTGAGGGGACAAGTAAATAGTTTCTGATGAGGGGACAAGTAAATAGTTTCTGATGAGGGGACAAGTAAATAGTTTCTGTTGAGGGGACAAGTAAATAGTTTCTGATGAGGGGACAAGTAAATAATTTCTGGTGAGGGGACAAGTAAATAGTTTCTGATGAGGGGACAAGAAAATAGTTTCTTGGGTGGGGACAAGTAAATAGTTTCTGATGAGGGGACAAGTAAATAGTTTCTGGTGAGGGGACAAGTAAATAGTTTCTGGTGAGGGGAAAGTAAATAGTTTCTGGTGAGGGGGACAAGTAAATAGTTTCTTGTGAGGGGACAAGTAAATAGTTTCTGGTGAGGGGACAAGTAAATAGTTTCTGGTGAGGGGAAAGTAAATAGTTTCTGGTGAGGGGGACAAGTAAATAGTTTCTTGTGAGGGGACAAGTAAATAGTTTCTGGTGAGGGGACAAGTGAATAGTTTCTGGTGAGGGGACAAGTAAATAGTTTCTGGTGAGGGGACAAGTAAATAGTTTCTGGTGAGGGGAAAGTAAATAATTTCTGGTGTGGGGGACAAGTAAACAGTTTCTGGTGAGGAAAAAGTAAATAGTTTCTGATGAGGGGACAAGTAAATAGTTTCTGGTGAGTGGACAAGTAAATAGTTTCTGGTGAGGGGACAAGTAAATAGTTTCTGGTGAGGGGACAAGTAAATAGTTTCTGATGAGGGGACAAGTAAATAGTTTCTGGTGAGGGGACAAGTAAATAGTTTCTGATGAGGGGAAAAGTAAATAGTTTCTTGTGAGGGGACAAGTAAATAGTTTCTGGTGAGGGACAAGTAAATAGTTTCTTTTGAGGGGACAAGTAAATAATTTCTGGTGAGTGGACAAGTAAATAGTTTCTGGTGAGGGGACAAGTAAATAGTTTATGGTGAGGGGAAAGTAAATAATTTCTGGTGTGGGGGACAAGTAAACAGTTTCTGGTGAGGAAAAAGTAAATAGTTTCTGATGAGGGGACAAGTAAATAGTTTCTGGTGAGTGGACAAGTAAATAGTTTCTGGTGTGGGGGGCAAATAAATAGTTTCTGGTGAGGGGACAAGTAAATAGTTTCTGGTGAGGGGACAAGTAAATAGTTTCTGGTGAGGGGAAAGTAAATAATTTCTGGTGTGGGGGACAAGTAAACAGTTTCTGGTGTGGGGGACAAGTAAATAATTTCTGGTGAGGGGACAAGTAAATAGTTTCTGGTGAGGAAAAAGTAAATAGTTTCTGATGAGGGGACAAGTAAATAGTTTCTGGTGGGTGGACAAGTAAATAATTTCTGGTGAGGGGACAAGTAAATAATTTCTGGTGAGGGGAAATGTAAATAGTTTCTGGTGAGGGGACAAGTAAATAGTTTCTGGTGAGGGAAAAGTAAATAGTTTCTGGTGAGGGGAAAAGTAAATAGTTTCTGGTGAGGGGACAAGTAAATAGTTTCTGGTGAGGGGACAAGTAAATAGTTACTGGTGTGGGGGACAAGTAAATAGTTTCTAGTGAGGGGACAAGTAAATAGTTTCTGGTGAGGGGACAAGTAAACAGTTTCTGGTGAGGGGACAAGTAAATAGTTTCTGGTGAGGGGACAAGTAAATAGTTTCTGATGAGAGGACAAGTAAATAGTTTCTGGTGAGGGGACAAATAAATAGTTTCTGATGAGGGGAAAAGTAAATAATTTCTGATGAGGGGAAAAGTAAATAATTTCTGGTGAGGGGACAAGTAAATAGTTTCTGGTGAGGGGACAAGTAAATAGTTTCTGGTGAGGGACAAGAAAATAGTTTCTGATGAGGGGACAAGAAAATAGTTTCTGGTGAGGGACAAGTAAATAGTTTCTGGTGAGGGACAAGTAAATAGTTTCTGATGAGGGGAAAAGTAAATAGTTTCTGGTGAGGGGAAAAGTAAATAGTTTCTGGTGAGGAACAAGTAAACAGTTTCTGATGAGGGGACAAGAAAATAGTTTCTGGTTAGGAGACAAGTAAACAGTTTCTGATGAGGGGACAAGAAAATAGTTTCTGGTTAGGAGACAAGTAAATAGTTTCTGATGAGGGACAAGTAAATCATCCGAAATTTATAATTCATGAAGAGAGTTGCCAGACAAAAACAAAAACGATAAAAGTCAGGGTCTAACTTATGAACTATTTCCTTAAAAAACATCACACGGAAACATTTTACATCGCGCAATTCATTCAATGCATTTGTAATTTTTTGTTTAGAAATGGTTGATTACAATATAGAATAAAAATTATCCTGAACGTGTAAATACATTATTGAGTGGTGTTATACCCGAGATAGTAACGATTTAAGGACGTAGGGGAGATAAACTTGCTATTACGTCTGTGTTTGTCTGATATTAGAAAATAGGGGAGATAAACGTGCTATAACGTCGGTGTTTGTCTGCTTTTAGGACGTAGGGGAGATAAACGTGCTATTATGTCTGTGCTTGTCTGATTTTAGGACTTAGGGGAGATAAACGTGCTATTACGTCTGTGCTTGTCTTATTTTAGGACCGGGGAGATAAACGTGCTATTACGTGTGTGTTTGTCGAATTTAAGAAATTCTACAGGAGAGATAAACGTGCTATTACGCCTGTGATTGTCTGATTTTAGGACGTAGTGGAGATAAATGTGCTATTACGTATGTGTTTGTCTGATTTTAGGACTTAGGGGAGATAAACTTGCTATTACTGTAGTGAGACGCTACAAGATATACTATATATGTATATATGGAGTTTGCCTACAACGGCAGCGTAATCTACAGTCAGACCAACAGTACGTAAACACGTCCGTATAGCGGCTTGACCACGTGTAGACTACACCCAATACCGTAACGCACGGCAGCTCAACACCTTCGGGGCGAGTTGTCCTGCTCCACGGAATACAGAGAGGTCAGCTCGGCACCTCTACAACATTACGTCTGTGCTTGTCTGATTTTAGGACGGGAGGAGATAAACGTGCCATTACGTCTGTGTTTGTCTGATTTTAGGACATAGGGGAGATAAATGTGCTATTACGTCTGTGTTTGTCTGATTTTAGGACCGGGGAGATAAACGTGCTATTACGCCTGTCTTTGTCTGATTTTAGGACGTAGGGGAGATAAACGTGCTATAACGTCTGTGATTGTCTGATTTTAGGACGTAGGGTAGATAAAGTTGCTATTACATCTGTGGTTGTCTGATTTTAGGACGTAGGGGAGATAAACTTGCTATTACGTCTGTGTTTGTCTGATTTTAGGACGTAGGGGAGATAAACTTGCTATTTCGCATGTGTTTGTCTGATTTTAGGACGTAGGGGAGATAAACGTGCTATTACGTCTGTGTTTGTCTGATTTTATGACCGGGGAGATAAACGTGCTTTTACGTGTGTGTTTGTCTGATTTTAGAACGTAAGGGAGATAAACTTGCTTTTACGTCTGTGTTTGTCTGATTTTAGTACATAGGGGAGATAAACGTGCTTTTACGTCTGTGTTTGTCTGATTTTAGGATGTAGGGGAGATAAACGTGCTATTATGTCTGTGTTTGTCTGATTTTAGGACGTAGGGGAGATAAACTTGCTATTACGTCTGTGTTTGTCTGATTTTAGGACGTAAGGGAGATAAACGTGCTATTACGTCTGTGTTTGTCTGATTTTAGGACGTAGGGGAGATAAACTTGCTATTACGTCTGTGTTTGTCTGATTTTAGGACGTAAGGGAGATAAACTTGCTATTACGTCTTTGTTTGTCTGATTTTAGGACGTAGGGGAGATAAACGTGCTATTACGTCTGTGTTTGTCTGATTTTAGGACGTAAGGGAGATAAACGTGCTATTACGTCTGTGTTTGTCTGATTTTAGGACGTAGGGGAGATAAACGTGCTATTACGTCTGTGTTTGTCCGATTTTAGGAAGTAGGGGAGATAAACGTGCTATTACGCTTGTGTTTGTCTGATTTTAGGACGTAGGGGAGATAAACGTGCTATTTCGCATGTGTTTGTCTGATTTTAGGACGTAGGGGAGATCATTCTGCTATTACGCATGTGTTTGTCTGATTTTAGGATGTAGGGGAGATAAACGTGCTATTACGTCTTTGTTTGTCTGATTTTAGGACGTAGGGAAGATAAACGTGCTATGACGTCTGTGTTTGTCCGATTTTAGGAAGTAGGGGAGATAAACGTGCTATTACGCTTGTGTTTGTCTGATGTTAGGACGGAGGGAGATAAACGTGCTATTACGTCTGTGTTTGTCTAGTTTTAGGACGGAGGGAGATAAACGTGCTATTACGCATGTGTTTGTCTGAATTTAGGACGTAGGGGAGATAAACTTGCTTTTACGTCATTGTTTGTCTGATTTTAGGACGTAAGGAAGATACACTTGCTATTACGTCTTTGTTTGTCTGATGTTAGGACGAAGGGGAGATAAACGTGCTATTACGTCTGTGTTTGTCTAATATTAGGAGATAGGGGAAATAAACGTGTTATTACGTCTGTGTTTTTCTGATTTTAGGACGTAGGGGAGATAAACGTGCTATTACGTCTGTGTTTGTCTGATTTTAAGGACGTAGGGGAGATAAACTTGCTATTACGTCTGTGTTTGTCTGATTTTAGTACGTAGGGCAGATAAACCTGCTATTACGTCTGTATTTGTCTGAATTGAGGACGTAGGGGAGATAAACTTGCAATTACGTCTGTGTTTGTCTGAATTGAGGACGTAGGGGAGATAAACCTGCTATTACGTCTGTGTTTGTCTGAATTGAGGACGTAGGGAAGATAAACTTGCTATTACGTGTGTGTTTGTCTGATTTTAGAACGTAAGGGAGATAAACTTGCTATTTCGCCTGTGGTTGTCTGATTTTAGGACGTAAGGGAGATAAACGTGCTATTACGCATGTGTTTGTCTGATTTTAGGACGGGGGATAAACGTGCTATTACGTCTGTGTTTGTCCGATTTTAGGAAGTAGGGGAGATAAACGTGCTATTGCGCATGTGTTTGTCTGATTTTAGGACGTAGTGGAGATAAACTTGTTATTACGCTCACTGATCAATCCTCTACTTTTTGATACTGTTATATTGTTTAAACTAAAGTCTACAAATTTTGACATTTTACTGGATCATTCAGATCAAATTTGCGAAAAGGGTCCTGTTTCACACCCCTTTTTAATGTATTAGGTATAGTATTATGCAGCTTCACCTCGGCTTGGAAATTAATTATTCCAAACTAGTTTATTTAGGTTAAGTATATGCTTGGGTATTTTATCAATAAGGTACTAGCGACTTTTGGAAATAAACAAGAATGCGCATTAATTTTTTCCTGATTTGATGAAGTGAGGATGATAACCTCGATATAAATCTCACTGTTCAGGCACCTATTATCTTGATACTGCATAATGATGACCCCAGTCTCCCACCATTTTTCATGTTTTATGTAAAATTTGCAAAAATAAATCACAAGCTGGGCAAATTTATTCAAAACCAGTAGTTCATTTTGGGTAAGTATGTTTATGTTTAAGCAAAAACGATTTTCTGACTATGATACTGGCGGTAAATGAAATTACTCAGTAAAATTGTCAGTCTATATCTGTATTACGTGGCGCTGTAATCGCAACAAAAACAATAAGCCATTCCATGTGTAATTAGACTTATAAAATCAAAACTCTGGGATGACAAGATCACTTATTCAGATGTATTAAAAACCTACCCTATCCCACCTTAAAATACTTTATCCTGAAGCGTTTGTACAGCGGTTTAATGTGGCCTAAATTATATTTATTATTCGCAGGTCTCCTGTATGTTTTGCTATATGTGCTTGTGTATGTACTATCATCTCTTGTATACATTACCATAATTTCTGCACATGAGTCAACTCTACTCTGTTTGTTTTGCAATCATAAACAACTCAAAACTGATGTAATTCGAAAAAGAGCCTTTGTTAAAAACTCCAGAAGATGGTGTCCTTTCATTGTACATCCATCAAAATTATCTCAGTATTTTAAAGTTATGCATGACCAAAAATATGGCGATATCCTGTCATTAACACATCATCTTGCATATTATGTTTATTTCATTCAATACTGTCATTGTACATAGTGTATATAGTATATTTTTATTGTAGTATCATTAAAACGGCCAATAGGATATTTTAAACTGTTGTAGTACCCCGTATCATTTAAATGGCCAAAAAGATATATATGTCCATTGTCTTTGTGATGATAACATATAAGGGAAATTTCGTTATTAAAGGCCCAATATGCATAACTTCAGGAATATTTTAGGGATTACGAAAAAAAATTAAAAATCCAGTTGACACGTTTGTCATGCTGATTTCTTAATGAATTATTGATTCATCCACCCTTTTAAACAAAAGTAAAATATTTGACGCGCAGGTTGTGCGGAGGGAAGTCCGAGGTGTTCCGGTAACCCCCGAAAGTTAAACGGCAAGTTTTGTGCCTCTACAACCAACTATCATGACTCGCACAAAGGGGCGTGTGGGTGTGGTCACAGTGATACGCCCTTCGGTTGGAATCAGAACAACTACGTAGCCGCGGCCAGTCAGATGGTGTTTGACTCTGGACGCAAGACGTGGTGTGGACAAAAATGTGGAAAATGCTTCAGGTTGACCACTACAGGTAAACTCATCTGTTTATAACAAGTGTTTTGTTGTGTGAAAGCTGAAGCTCTCAGAGAAAAGTCCAAAGTAGGTCTTAAACCCGCGACCCAGTAGTGGAGGGCCAGCACTAGCAGGAGGTCACAACCTTAAACACTTGATCACTACAGGTATGGTGTGTGTGATACTGATCACTACAGGTATGGTGTGTGATACTGATCACTACAGGTATGGTGTGTGATACTGGTCACTGCAGGTATGGTGTGTGTGATACTGATCACTACAGGTATGGTGTGTGTGATACTGATCACTACAGGTATGGTGTGTGTGATACTGATCACTACAGGTATGGTGTGTGTGATACTGATCACTACAGGTATGGTGTGTGTGATACTGATCACTACAGGTATGGTGTGTGTGATACTGATCACTACAGGTATGGTGTGTGTGATACTGATCACTACAGGTATGGTGTGTGTGAAACTGAAAATTGTATTGTGTTTGGTATTTTACCAAACTGATGCTCGAGTCTATATTTGGAAAGATAATCGTCAGAGATGAAAAGTTTAAATAGATTGATGGAAATATTCACGTTGAACACTGTAAACGATGTAGGTGGTTGTCGTTGTAGTTGGTTGACATTGTAGGTGGTTGACGTTGTAGATGGTTGACGTTGTATGTTGTTGACATTTTAGGTGGTTGACGTTGTAGATGGTTGACGTTGTATGTGGTTGACGTTGTAGTTGGTTGACATTGTAGGTGGTTGACGATGTAGATGGTTGACGATGTAGATGGTTGACGTTGTAGTTGGTTGACATTGTAGGTGGTTGACGCTGTAGATGGTTGACGTTGTAGTTGGTTAACGTTGTTGGTGGTTAACATTGTAAGTGGTTGACGTTGTAGTTGGTTAACGTTGTATGTGGTTGATGTTGTAGGTGGCTTCGTGGACGGACAGGGATCTGCGCCTGCGGCAGGCGTATCGAAGGTTTTCATGGTGACAAACCTATGTCCGGCCGAGTACCCCAATATGCCTTGGTGTGCTCAGAACGCTGACCCCTTTAGTGGCGGTGTGAACACGCATGGTTATGGCTACCATTTTGACCTTGAAAATGGTGCTCATCAGATCGATAGGCTTCAATGGAATAACCCCGAAGTGACAGTGGAGGAAGTTAACTGCGATGACCGCAACGACGGCATGACACCTCATAACAGTTGGTACAGTCAATGTGAATGTCATGGACATTGACGCTACTTCTATCAATTCTGATTTAAATTATTACAATCCAGCGAATGTTTTTTATCCAATAAACAGTTGAAGCATAGTGCTATGTCATTGGTTTATTACCCCCCCCCCCAAATGTGGGAAACATTTATTTTCTGCTTTGCAGGACATGCTATCTGTCCTAAAATGGTGTAGATAAGAGATTCGCCTGTTACTGGACATATAGATAGGTTCAACATTCCCCATCAATGATGCAGGATAGCCAACCTAAGACCTTATGTAAATGATAAGAATATACTAAACTTGTACATTGGCTGTCAAACAAATACATAGCCAGCTTAAGTTACTTAAACATCTTAATGAAATAGAAGCAAAGTGAGTAGGGACTCACTAAGATGTGACCTTTGACCCACTGATCATGACCGATGACCGCCAAAATCAAATCAGGTGTAGAACTTCATCATGTAATGCTATGGAGTGAACCAAATCATTCCAGAGCCTCATGAGATATCTTGTACACGATATTTTTGTTCCCAAATTCAATTACAGCATAGCGCCCTCTGACACTGCTTTAACCTTGACAGATGACCTCCGAAATCAGTGTCAGCCATCATGGTGTGCTCATATTGTGTGAATATGAACCCGATCTGTCGTGGGATTCATTAGATAGTCCAATCATTTAACAAGCTTTTTATTCCCAAAGAGGTCAACGGTGACATTTGACCTTTAACCTTGACCGATGACCATCAAAATCATTAATAATGTGTATGTGTTTTGCTATGGTGTATTTGAACCAAATCTAACCAGTTTTTTTTAAAGATAATTATTTTGATCATAAGGTCGGGACGTAAGGACGCACCCGGACTGGAGGCACGGACAAAGTGATTAATATTTAACCCCCTCCCCTCCCATCCAGCTTAATCATCTGGTCGGGGATGATTCCAGGGCGAATACGGGGGGAAATGTCGTTAGCCCCCATATGGATTACGATTATCGCGTAGAACTTCCTTCTTCATTTCCTCAGTGATCCGATCGAAGCGTAACCCTCCCCTTCCACGGTATGTTAGTGTCCTGCATCTATGCATAGGTTTCCGGGCTTCGTAATGCTCCAATCTCCGTACAAAGCTACTCCCCAAAAATGCTAGAACAGATAATGTCAATATCTTACAACTGATCAATATATAGCCCTATATGTTATTAGAGTAATTAACAGCACGATATGCATACACCTACAAGTCTACTACAGTACCAACTATATGGATTCGCCCCCTCATCTCGATTTAGAACTGGCCCACAAGTGATCATCCCGTATATCAAAGGCATATCCGAAACCATCCAGAGGATATACCACAATCATGGCATAGCAACAGCCCTGAAGCCCCACAAAACTCTTCGGAACATCCTTGTACATCATACGGATAAAACACCGAAAGAAAACGTTGCAGAATGCGTGTACAAGATTGGTTGCCAAAACTGCAACGAGTCATATATTGGAGAGACGGCAAGACGTTTTGGTGTTCGTCTTTGTAAACACAAGAAAGATACTGACACACAAGATTAATTCACCAGCTCAGAAAAGAAGCAGACGGAGTCTCAGATCAACAAATCGGCTATCACAGACCATGCCGTACAGAACGATCATGTGACTGACTGGGAAAGCTCCAAAGTAAACCTTCAACGTTTGCAGCGAAATGATCAGACAAATCCTTAACGTCAAACCAGAGGATGTGACCACTATTCGATCAAATGACCTGCTGCTGCGGCTTCGTCTTGAGGACCTCCACCCAACTCGGAGTGAGAGAAGGCTGGTATGGACACTCGGAGTGAGAGAAGGCTGGTATGGATACTCGGATTGAGAGAAGGCTGGTATGGACACTCGGAGTGAGAGAAGGCTAGTATGGACACTCGGATTGAGAGAAGGCTGGTATGGATACTCGGATTGAGAGAAGGCTGGTATGGACACTCGGAGTGAGAGAAGGCTAGTATGGACACTCGGATTGAGAGAAGGCTGGTATGGATACTCGGATTGAGAGAAGGCTGGTATGGACACTCGGAGTGAGAGAGGGCTAGTATGGACACTCGGATTGAGAGAAGGCTGGTATGGACACTCGGAGTGAGAGAAGGCTAGTATGGACACTCGGATTGGGAGAAGGCTGGTATGGACACTTGGAGTGAGAGAAGGCTGGTATGGACTCTCGGATTGAGAGAAGGCTGGTATGGACACTTGGAGTGAGAGAAGGCTGGTATGAACTCTCGGATTGAGAGAAGGCTGGTATGGACTCTCGGAGTGAGAGAAGGCTGGTATGGACACTCGGAGTGAGAGAAGGCTAGTATGGACACTCGGAGTGAGAGAAGGCTGGTATGGACACTCGGAGTGAGAGAAGGCTAGTATGGACACTCGAATTGAGAGAAGGCTGGTATGGACACTCGGAGTGAGAGAAGGCTGGTATGGACACTCGAAGTGAGAGAAGGCTAGTATGGACACTCGTAGTTAGCGTGCCCTTGACACACACGTAGAAGGAAAGCGAGGACCTGCACGGCCCAACATGTCATGGAGTGAGTTCACAGAGAGTGGAATCCATGTTGACCCTCATGATAGAGCCACTTGGAGATCTGGAATGAGATCTGCCATGCGTGCAGCTAGCCAGCTATCTGGAAGAGGGCCCACATCAGCTACCCAGCTATCTGGAAGAAGGTCCACATCAGCTACCCAGCTATCTGGAAGAGGGCCCACATCAGCTACCCAGCTATCTGGAAGAGGGCCCACATCAGCTAGCAAGCTATCTGGAAGAGGGTCCACATCAGCTACCCAGCTATCTGGAAGAGGGCCCACGTCAGCTAGCAAGCTATCTGGAAGAGGGCCAACATCAGCTAGCCAGCTATCTAGAACGTCCACATTAGCTAGCAAGCTATCTGGAAGAGGGCCCACATCAGCTACTCAGCTATCTGGAAGAGGGCCCACATCAGCTACCCAGCTATCTGGAAGAGGGCCCACATCAGCTACTCAGCTATCTGGAAGAGGGCCCACATCAGCTACTCAGCTATCTGGAAGAGGGCCCACATCAGCTAGCAAGCTATCTGGAAGAGGGCCCACATCAGCTAGCAAGCTATCTGGAAGAGGGCCCACATCAGCTACCCAGCTATCTGGTAGAGGGCCCACATCAGCTACCCAGCTATCTGGAAGAGCGCCAACATCAGCTACCCAGCTATCTGGAAGAGGGCCCACATCAGCTACCCAGCTATCTGGAAGAGGGCTCACATCAGCTACCCAGCTATCTGGAAGAGGGCCCACATCAGCTACCCAGCTATCTGGAAGAGGGCCAACATCAGCTACCAAGCTATCTGGAAGAGGGCCCACATCAGCTACCCAGCTATCTGGAAGAGGGCCAACATCAGCTACCCAGCTATCTGGAAGAGGGTCCACGTCAGCTACCCAGCTATCTGGAAGAGGGCCCACATCAGCACCCCAGCTATCTGGAAGGCCCACATCAGCTAGCCAGCTATCTGGAAAAAGGCCCACATCAGCTACCCAGCTATCTGGAAGAGGGCCAACATCAGCTACCCAGCTATCTGGAAGAGGGTCCACGTCAGCTACCCAGCTATCTGGAAGAGGGCCCACATCAGCACCCCAGCTATCTGGAAGGCCCACATCAGCTAGCCAGCTATCTGGAAGAAGGCCCACATCAGCTAGCAAGCTATCTGGAAGAGGGCTCACATCAGCTACCCAGCTATCTGGAAGAGGGCCCACGTCAGCTAGCAAGCTATCTGGAAGAGGGCCCACATCAGCTAGCCAGCTATCTGGAAGGCCCACATCAGCTAGCCAGCTATCTAGAAGGTCCATATTAGCTAGAAAGCTATCTGGAAGAGGGCCCACATCAGCTACCCAGCTATCTGGAAGAGGGCCCACATCAGCTACCCAGCTATCTGGAAGAAGGTCCACATCAGCTACCCAGCTATCTGGAAGAGGGCCCACATCAGCTACCCAGCTATCTGGAAGAGGGCCCACATCAGCTAGCAAGCTATCTGGAAGAGGGTCCACATCAGCTACCCAGCTATCTGGAAGAGGGCCCACGTCAGCTAGCAAGCTATCTGGAAGAGGGCCAACATCAGCTAGCCAGCTATCTAGAACGTCCACATTAGCTAGCAAGCTATCTAGAAGAGGGCCCACATCAGCTACTCAGCTATCTGGAAGAGGGCCCACATCAGCTACCCAGCTATCTGGAAGAGGGCCCACATCAGCTACTCAGCTATCTGGAAGAGGGCCCACATCAGCTACCCAGCTATCTGGAAGAGGGCCCACATCAGCTAGCAAGCTATCTGGAAGAGGGCCCACATCAGCTAGCAAGCTATCTGGAAGAGGGCCCACATCAGCTACCCAGCTATCTGGTAGAGGGCCCACATCAGCTACCCAGCTATCTGGAAGAGCGCCAACATCAGCTACCCAGCTATCTGGAAGAGGGCCCACATCAGCTACCCAGCTATCTGGAAGAGGGCTCACATCAGCTACCCAGCTATCTGGAAGAGGGCCCACATCAGCACCCCAGCTATCTGGAAGGCCCACATCAGCTAGCCAGCTATCTGGAAGAAGGCCCACATCAGCTAGCAAGCTATCTGGAAGAGGGCCCACATCAGCTACTCAGCTATCTGGAAGAGGGCCCACATCAGCTACCCAGCTATCTGGAAGAGGGCCCACATCAGCTACTCAGCTATCTGGAAGAGGGCCCACATCAGCTACCCAGCTATCTGGAAGAGGGCCCACATCAGCTAGCAAGCTATCTGGAAGAGGGCCAACATCAGCTAGCAAGCTATCTGGAAGAGGGCCAACATCAGCTACCCAGCTATCTGGTAGAGGGCCCACATCAGCTACCCAGCTATCTGGAAGAGCGCCAACATCAGCTACCCAGCTATCTGGAAGAGGGCCCACATCAGCTACCCAGCTATCTGGAAGAGGGCTCACATCAGCTACCCAGCTATCTGGAAGAGGGCCCACATCAGCTACCCAGCTATCTGGAAGAGGGCCAACATCAGCTACCAAGCTATCTGGAAGAGGGCCCACATCAGCTACCCAGCTATCTGGAAGAAGGCCAACATCAGCTACCCAGCTATCTGGAAGAGGGCCAACATCAGCTAGCCAGCTATCTGGAAGAGGGTCCACGTCAGCTACCCAGCTATCTGGAAGAGGGCTCACATCAGCTTCCCAGCTATCTGGAAGAGGGCCCACATCAGCTAGCCAGCTATCTGGAAGAGGGCCCACATCAGCTACCAAGCTATCTGGAAGAGGGCCCACATCAGCTACCAAGCTATCTGGAAGAGGGCCCACATCAGCTACCCAGCTATCTGGAAGAGGGCCAACATCAGCTACCAAGCTATCTGGAAGAGGGCCCACATCAGCTACCCAGCTATCTGGAAGAGGGCCAACATCAGCTACCAAGCTATCTGGAAGAGGGCCAACATCAGCTAGCCAGCTATCTGGAAGAGGGTCCACGTCAGCTACCCAGCTATCTGGAAGAGGGCTCACATCAGCTTCCCAGCTATCTGGAAGAGGGCCAACATCAGCTACCCAGCTATCTGGAAGGCCCACATCAGCTAGCCAGCTATCTGGAAGAGGGTCCACGTCAGCTACCCAGCTATCTGGAAGAGGGCCCACATCAGCTACCCAGCTATCTGGAAGAGGGCCAACATCAGCTACCAAGCTATCTGGAAGAGGGCCAACATCAGCTAGCAAGCTATCTGGAAGAGGGCTCACATCAGCTACCAAGCTATCTGGAAGAGGGCCCACATCAGCTACCCAGCTATCTGGAAGAAGGCCAACATCAGCTACCCAGCTATCTGGAAGAGGGCCAACATCAGCTAGCCAGCTATCTGGAAGAGGGCCCACATCAGCTACCCAGCTATCTTGAATTCTCACAAGCTAATGATTGGGTCTAAGCCTGTGACTTCGCTTAAGGATTTTCTCTTGTGAAAAATTTTCTGACGACTAACTTATTTTCTTATATGGATTTTTGGAAAAGGGAGTTCATTGCATAGCAGAAAATGCAAAAAGAAATATATGGTAGTGAACTTGTTTTGGTGCTATGCTCGGTTAAAGGTACCAAAATTAGCAAACCACTTGATTTATGTGAACAATGCTGTTGGCCAATTGTACATTTTAGGACAATTTCATTCAATATCTCCCAGATTTGTGATCAGATATGTATGACTATTTGCAAAATTGACAAAAATGGTATTTTCCTATTAATTACGGCAGAAGAAAGTCTACAAATTAATCTTTTAACTCAAAAAATTGTTTTTAGTTACCCCTACCCCTTATTATTAATGATGAAATACTCCATTTTCCATCGTTTGTTGCAGATTTAATGCTTTATACAAAAAATAGCGATAGATATTTTGCAGATCAAAAGGAAATGGGTTTCTCATTCTAAAGCAGTCTTAAAAGTTTTCCTTGTCGTCCTAAGGAACTCGGGTATGACATGACCTGTTCAGTCATGTCATATATATGGTTTTACACACGTGTAATAACACTATTGTAATGTTATAAACAAATGACGTCTTTATGACGTCATATGATTGTCTCCGTAGTGAAAATTGTACTGTCACAGAAATAATTTGGCTTTCTTATAGAGAATTAATTTGAGAGTTTTTGTATATTTTCTCATAAATATATGTTATGTGATAAATATAATCTTACACTCGTGTCAATGTAATATGGAATTTATTAAACTCGTTAAATAATTTTATATGTAACTCGCTTAAAGGCTCGTGACATATTAAATTATCGAACTTGTTTAATAAATTCCATATTACATCAACACTTGTATAAGATCCTCTATTTATCACATAATTATAATATACTACTGCAATAATTCCCATATTTTGGCCTGTATCCCTTTGTATTATGTAGGATGTTACAGAGGTCAATATTTTTGCAATGCCTCCTCTAGGAGGCATTGACTGTACAAATTATATCACCGTAAAGGTTTTAATTAACGACTACGAACAACATCACCGTAAAGGTTTTGAATGAATGACTGTACGAACTACCTCACCGTAAATGTTTTAATGAATGACATGAACTAATAATAATAATAATAATAATAATATACAACATTTGATATAGCGCCCTTTCTAGCTAACATAAGCCACTCTAAAGTGCTTTACAGTACATAGATATACAATTCTTATACAATCAATACAATTAACACATACAGTTCTATCATATTCAATTCTGAGGAGTTCGCAGGAGCTGCCTTATCGGGCGCTAACTACTTGTCCTATACAACCTGGCCAATATCTCCATATGTGTCTGTATATGTATGCGTGTGTGCTGGAGATGAATTGTGTTCTGTTTGTAGTGGGACCGTGTTTCCAACGGCATCTTTTATAGTGCCACCACACTTGAATGCTACATCACAGATACTGCAACATCCACCCCAGACCATTTTATACTCCACCTGGGTTGTTGGAGTTGTGTGGGCAGGAGAAAAACACTTTCTCTGAATGTTCCATGCATATGACGATTACGGGGATCGAACCCGGCCGCCTGCATGGAAGGCCGAAGTGTTAACCACTCGACCAATCCGCCCAAACCGTAAAGGTTTTAATGAATGACTGTACGAACCTCTTTACCGTAAAGGTGTTTATGAATGAATGAAGCTTAAAAATAGGCTCAAACAGGTTCCAACTACATCACCGTAAAGGTTTTAATGAATGACTGTACGAATTACCTCACCATAAAGGTTTTAATGATAGACTGTACAAATTACCTCACCGTAAAGGTTTTAATGAAAGACTGTACGAATTACCTCACCTTAAGGATTTTAATGAATGACTGTACGAATTACCTCACCATAAAGGTTTTAATGAATGACTGTACGAATTACCTCACCGTAAAGGTTTTAATGAATGACTGTACGAATTACCTCACCTTAAGGGTTTTAATGAATGACTGTACGAATTACCTCACCGTAAAGGTTTTAATGAATGACTGTACGAATTACCTCACTGTAAAGGTTTTAATGAATGACTGTACGAATTACCTCACTGTAAAGGTTTTAATGAATGACTGTACGAATTACCTCACTGTAAAGGTTTTAATGAATGACTGTACGAATTACCTCACCGTAAAGGTTTTAATGAATGACTGTACGAACTACCTAACCGTAAAGGTGTGAATGAATGATTGAAGATTAACAATGTGTATAAATCTTTTATTCCTTTAATGTCACACTGTCTGTATTGTTGATGCCAGGTCCATGAGCTGATCCCACGTCATAAACACCGACTCATTCTTACGTGTATCTGTAACCTCAAATACTGGTGGGTCTTGTAGAGCCTGAAAACAAACCAAAGGATGATCATATGAAATATGAAGTTTGAGAATGATACACCCTATATTTCTCAGGAAAGAGCCAAAACAATTAACTTTATTTGTTAAAAGGAAGATCGTATGAAATATTATATAAAGTTTGAGAATGATACACCCTATATTTCTCAGTAAATAGCCAAAACAATTAACTTTCTTTGTTAAAAGGAAGATCATATGAAATATGAAGTTTTAGAATGATACACACAATATTTCTCAGGAAATAGCCAAAACAATTAACTTTCTTTGTTAAAATCCAAGATGTATACAAATATTATTTTACATAACCAATTAATGATTTTATGTGACGTTTCAATGACTAGTACGATATGTACCCTGTCACCTTCATCAGACTTATGACCGACAAAGCGTATGCATAAAACTGGTGTAAAGTTTGTACGAGTTGGTAAATGACAAATTGGTCATTTCGTCTACGCTGTTAGGGGTATGTACAATCTGAGAATGATTCATCCAGTACTTGTGAAGAAATAGTGGTTACAAGAATTACTAAAGGACGGATGGCCGACAGACCATGGAAGCAGAGAGATTTAAATCAAAGTACTGGAAATACTAAAGGAGGTGTTACTCGGATGTTTGGACATGGTTAAAGAATGAAATGTGAAAGGTACATTTTTTAAATTGCAAACTAAGCTGGCTGTAACAAATTCTCCCTGTGTTCACTGTGTCAGACTTTGTGCCACCACTCAGATTGGCCAGTTTCTATTATTTAGATCAAAGGGACAATACTGAAGAGCAAGGCCATTGTTTTTACCGTGAAGGAATCTGACAACAAACGATTTGATTGGTCGTTCAATCTAAAGTAATAAATTGATGGGCGGAGCGAGGTAATGCTGAACTTCTGTGCAGTTCCCTGTAAATATGTTTTTGTGAAGTTCACATAATTTTCAAAGATTAAAGTTTAAGACATAACAGATTTTTTGGTTGGACAATCTAAGGTGAACTTAATTCACCTAAAAGGTAATATTTTGTTAATTAATTTGATTAAAAGCAAAATTTTACTGTTAACATCATAATAATAATAATTTTTTTATTGTACATCGTAATAGAGAAACTTTCTATTCGTATATTTCTATTTTCTAAAACTTCATATTTCCGGCGATTCTCAGGTAAAACCAGGGACATATACCTCTGGATAAAACATGATAAGGTAACTTCAAAGCTTTGTTTTATTCAGTCTTTCATTCATCTTACCACAAATTTTGGCAAATTAATTTATTCTGAGTCAGGATTTGATAAACCTTTCATCATAAATACATTTGTTAAGAAATATCCTCTTTGAGAATCGAACTGGAAATATCGGTAAATATTGTCTAGTACCAATGAACGAGCCTACCTTTGTCATACGTGTGTTTGCCCGAAATTTCCTGCTTTAGCTAATATAAAAAGAACTCTTTCAAGTGTTGCTGGTTACGATACATCTAATCGATTATTAATTAATTTGCAACATGCAAACTATTTATTTCTATCAGAACTGATGTTAGAGAAGGAAAGTTTCATCTCACTTCGACTTGAGATCTCCTACTTGTTCATTTGTATTATCATAAACTTCGAAAAGATCGTAAGTCATGACGTCAGAACCAATCAGAAGTATTCTAATTTTGTTTCTAGACGTAAATATAGCCTCAGATTTTACTTCCCGACTTCCGATTGAAAATTACAATTTTGTCGCGATCAACAGTGAGGGCCATTTTTATCAATACAACTTTTGTCGCTATTAGTAGCCATAGGGTTTTGATCGGATGTGAGATTTCAACAATCACGATCGCTGCTTTATATATTTTTCAAAGTCTGTGGTTTGAAGCGAAAATTAATACGTTAGCTATATTGGATGGATTTTCATTTCCATATATGGGCATTCTGCAGGATTCTATAATGTTCGTTTAAAAACATTTAACATGAACAGAGTTAAATTTAATCATATAATTATTATGAAGTTAATGTAAGATTCATTTAAGAAGTGTTCAGCTTATCCGTATTTACCTAAAAGTCCCACAGTATTCTTAACGAAGCACCAGATACTGTAAAAGTTGTCTCCCTTATTTGGAGTAAATACAGAGATTACGGCTAGGTGTCTCAAACTCAGTATATCCGGTTTTTAACTGATCGCTATATGCACCCCTCCATAAAAACAACCATCTAATAATGGCGGGCTAAAAATTCATGAAAGTGTAAAATATCACAAACCAGTGATCGTAACAATACCTTACAAGATCTGCATAAAATTTTATCAAAAATGCTGAAAAAGTTAAACTGCTAAGTGATGTCACAGGACTGGTTGATGTATACCTATGAATAGAATTAGTGACCTTCGAACTATCAACTCATTCAAATTCGAGTTTTCTGTTTTAATGGAAAATAGTTGAGTTACCTTATCTTTGATAGTTATGATGTATGGGTAGCCAATAGCTTTAGCCTCAAACCTCCGAAACGTCACTCGTTTGTCACGGTCGTCTATTACCACTTCACCAGACAGGCCACTTCTTTTGTTTAATTCATCACTCATACATTCAGCAATGGAGAGACACTCTTTCTCTGACTGAAAATGAAAGTTCATAACAAGTTAAACACCTAGTTCTCTCTCACAGAAATACGGGTAACAAGCATGCCATGGAGCAGAACAGTATACGCCTGTCTCATGCCAAAGTGAAAGAGGTATCAGAATGCAAAAATAATCAAAATATCAAAAATGTTTGTTCAATTGCAATGTCACAAAGAAAGTTTTCATCCTTCCAATACTGTGAGCACTTCAAAGTTTGAAGAAATTGGTTGAAAACTGCGGGGAAGACATTGTGACAAGACCTAGATTGTAAAATATGTAAGGGGCTATAACTCTTCCAAATAAAATAAAATAAACTTCATGCCATGGCTGATGAATGTACAAAGTTTAAAACTGATTGGATGAAAACAGGAGGAGATCTCCTGATAAGATATAGATTGTAAAGTATGAAGGAGCAGTAATCTGTAAAATATTGTCGAATCACAGAAATGTTGCGGTAAACACAAATTCATGTCCAAGTAAATAAATGCACAAAGATTGAAAGAGATTGGTTGAAAACTGAAGAAAATCTTGGCACAAATAAAGAATCATGGCAGAAGTATGGAAGAACGAACACTCGTCATATGTGTTGTCAAGTGACTTGCGTATAAAACTGTTATAGTCTAATGGAGACTTATGTATTTAGGCCCATTCACACATATTACAGACAGTTTTAAGCCACCCCCATTCACACATATTACAGAGTTTTAATACATTTAGACTATCCCCATCAACATCTACTGAAAGACCATCCTCGGTATCCAGGTGTGCCCACCTACTCTTTCTACACATCTGGAATATCTCATGGCAAAACTGAAGGCACGCTTTATACAAAGGAGCTGCAACCGACTTCAAAGCTTGTCATCATTTTTTACTGTTATGTGACGACAACATTCTTTTGATGTACATCAAAGGGTTGATCCAGTCTTCTTGCCTCATCAACAAGGTGATGCACATGGAGCTTTCAGTATTGACATGATATGTTCCAGGGGTGTAGAGAGGGTAGGTGATCGTAACCCCTGGATATCGAGGATGACATATTCCAGGGTATAGAGAGTGTAGGTGATAGTAACCCCTGGATATCGAGGATGACATATTCCGGGGTATAGAGAGGGTAGGTGATAGTAACCCCTGGATATCAAGAATGACATATTCCGGGGTATAGAGAGGGTAGGTGATAGTAACCCCTGGATATCAAGAATGACATATTCCGGGGTATAGAGAGGGTAGGTGATAGTAACCCCTGGATATCGAGAATGACATATTCCGGGGTATAGAGAGGGTAGGTGATAGTAACCCCTGGATATTGAGAATGACATATTCCAGAGTATAGAGAGTGTAGGTGATTGTAACCCCTGAATGTTGAGGATGGTTCCAGGGGTGTAGAGAGTGTAGGTGAGCATAACCCCTGGATATCAAGGATGACATATTCCAGGGTATAGAAAATGTAGGTGAGCGTAACCCCTGGATGTCGAGGATGGGACCAGGGGTGTAGAGAGTGTAGGTGAGCATAACCCCTGGATGTCGAGGATGACATATTCCAGGGTATAGAGAGGGTAGGTGATTGTAACCCCTGGATGTCGAGGATGGGACCAGGAGTGTAGAGAGTGTAGGTGAGCGTAACCCCTGGATATCGAGGATGACATATTCCGGGGTATAGAGAGTGTAGGTGAGCGTAACCCCTGGATGTTGAGGATGATACCAGGAGTGTAGAGAGTGTAGGTGATTGTAACCCCTGGATGTCGAGGATGGGACCAGGAGTGTAGAGAGTGTAGGTGATTGTAACCCCTGGATGTCGAGGATGATACCAGGAGTGTAGAGAGTGTAGGTGATTGTAACCCCTGGATATCAAGGATGACATATTCCGGGGTATAGAGAGTGTAGGTGATAGTAACCCCTGGATATTGAGAATGGTACCAAGAGTGTAGAGAGTGTAGGTGATAGTAACCCTTGGATATTGAGAATGGTACCAAGAGTGTAGAGAGTGTAGGTGATAGTAACCCCTGGATATCGAGAATGACATATTCTGGAGTATAGAGAGTGTAGGTGATAGTAGCCCTTTGATATTGAGAATGGTACCAAGAGTGTAGAGAGGGTAGGTGATAGTAACCCCTGGATATCAAGGATGACATATTCCGGGGTATAGAGAGTGTAGGTGAGCGTAACCCCTGGATATCGAGAATGACATATTCCAGGGTATAGACAATGTAGGTGATCGTAACCCCTGGATATCAAGGATGACTTTTTCTTGAGTATAGAGAGTGTAGGTGAGAGTAACACCTGGATATCAAGGATGAAATATTCCGGGGTATAGAGAGTGTAGGTGATTGTAACCCCTGGATGTTGAGGATGGTTCCAGGGGTGTAGAGAGCGTAGGTGAGTGTAACACCTGGATATCAAGGATGAAATATTCCGGGGTATAGAGAGTGTAGGTGAGTGTAACATATTCAGGATGACATATTCAGGGGTATAGAGAGCATAGGTGAGCGTAACCCCTGGATGTCAAGGATGACATATTCCTGGGTGTAGAGAGTGTAGGCGAGCGTAACCCCTGAATGTCAAGGATGACATATTACGGGGTATAGAGAGTGTAGGCGAGCATAACCCCTGGATATCGAGGATGACATATTCTGGGGTATAGAGAGTGTAGGCGAGCGTAACCCCTGAATGTCAAGGATGACATATTCCGGGGTGTAGAGAGTGTAGTGAGCGTAACCCCTGAATGTCAAGGATGACATATTCTGGGGTATAGAGAGTGTAGGCGAGCATTACCCCTGGATATCAAGGATGACATATTCCGGGGTATAGAGAGTGTAGGTGAGCGTAACCCCTGGATGTTGAGGATGATACCAGGAGTGTAGAGAGTGTAGGTGATTGTAACCCCTGGATGTCGAGGATGGGACCAGGAGTGTAGAGAGTGTAGGTGATTGTAACCCCTGGATGTCGAGGATGATACCAGGAGTGTAGAGAGTGTAGGTGATTGTAACCCCTGGATATCAAGGATGACATATTCCGGGGTATAGAGAGTGTAGGTGATAGTAACCCCTGGATATTGAGAATGGTACCAAGAGTGTAGAGAGTGTAGGTGATAGTAACCCTTGGATATTGAGAATGGTACCAAGAGTGTAGAGAGTGTAGGTGATAGTAACCCCTGGATATCGAGAATGACATATTCTGGAGTATAGAGAGTGTAGGTGATAGTAGCCCTTTGATATTGAGAATGGTACCAAGAGTGTAGAGAGGGTAGGTGATAGTAACCCCTGGATATCAAGGATGACATATTCCGGGGTATAGAGAGTGTAGGTGAGCGTAACCCCTGGATATCGAGAATGACATATTCCAGGGTATAGACAATGTAGGTGATCGTAACCCCTGGATATCAAGGATGACTTTTTCTTGAGTATAGAGAGTGTAGGTGAGAGTAACACCTGGATATCAAGGATGAAATATTCCGGGGTATAGAGAGTGTAGGTGATTGTAACCCCTGGATGTTGAGGATGGTTCCAGGGGTGTAGAGAGCGTAGGTGAGTGTAACACCTGGATATCAAGGATGAAATATTCCGGGGTATAGAGAGTGTAGGTGAGTGTAACATATTCAGGATGACATATTCAGGGGTATAGAGAGCATAGGTGAGCGTAACCCCTGGATGTCAAGGATGACATATTCCTGGGTGTAGAGAGTGTAGGCGAGCGTAACCCCTGAATGTCAAGGATGACATATTACGGGGTATAGAGAGTGTAGGCGAGCATAACCCCTGAATGTCAAGGATGACATATTCCGGGGTGTAGAGAGTGTAGTGAGCGTAACCCCTGAATGTCAAGGATGACATATTCTGGGGTATAGAGAGTGTAGGCGAGCATTACCCCTGGATATCAAGGATGACATATTCTGGGGTATAGAGAGCGTAGGTGATAGTAACCCCTGTCTATCGAGGATGACATATTCTAGGGTATAGAGAGCATAGGTGAGCGTAACCCCTGGATGCCGAGAATGACATATTCCGGGGTGTAGAGAGCGTACATTGTAGGTGAGTGTAAAGTCTTGATGTCCAGGGTGGTACCAGGGGTGTAGAGAGTGTAGGTGAGCGTAACCCCTGGATGTCGAGGATGGTACCAGGGGTGTAGAGAGTGTAGGGAAGTGTAATGCCTGGATGTCGAGGATAGTACCAGAGGTGTAGAGAGTGTAGGTGAGCGTAACCCCTGGATATCGAGGATGACATATTGGGGGTATAGAGAGTGTAGGTGAGCGTAACCCCTGGATGTCGAGGATGACATATTCCGGGGTATAGAGAGTGTAGGTGAGCGTTACCCCTGGATGCCGAGGATGCTAGGAGAGACTTACTTCCATTGGTATAATACAGATCTGGTAAGGTGCTATTAATCGAGGCCAGACTATCAAATTTTCTGGAGATAAAACTTCAACACAAGCCTGCATTATTCTAGATACTCCAAGTCCATAGCATCCCATCTGATAAAATCTGAAACAAAAATTAGTATTCATTAAAAATATCTCAACCATTCAAGAATTGCTAATAACATAGTTCATTGTAATGGTAAAATATCTTTATCCCGGTATAGTTCACTGATAGTAAAGTATCTTTGTCCCAGCTTGTATAGAGGTTTTTAATGGTAAAATATAGCCTACCCTGGTTTTGATGCTGAGTCAAGACATCTGGCATTGAAAGGCTCCGAGTACTTTGTTCCTAGCAGGAAAGAATGTCCAACCTTGATAAAAGAAAATAGATTTACACATGTACTTTAGGCATACCTCAAAACATAATTCACAAACTTCCTTACTGTCTGAAAATCTCACAGGGGAGTTTACACTTGATCAAAATTACAACATTAATCAACGTAGTCTGTATACACCTATTGCATCTGTTCTTCCAGATGATACCATTAGAATTTTGGAAAGAGTTAATCAGATTTATTGGTTGAAAGTGCTCAATTTTAAGATTCAAAATGGTGAGTCACCTTCAAATATAAGGGTAGGGAAAATTAGCCGCAAGTACAAATTCTTTCAGAAGAACCAGTATACAACCAAGCTGAAATGGTGATGTTTCATTGCTGTGCTCAGAGCAGAGAAGCACATGTGTGCCTTGCTGAATAAGTGGCATAACGACAAGTATTAAGAAAACCATTTCTGTGAGAAATATTCTCACAGAAACACTCAGACAGACAGACAGACAGATGGACAGACAGACGGAGAGGGACTAATTACCTCTATAGAGGACGGTTTTAATAATTCACAGCAACTCTCCGAACATTTCTTGTCTGTTGCCTCTTTAAAAGGAAATAAAAAAAACCATATAAATAACAACACCATGAAACAAGTATGGCAAAAATGTTATCACATTTGCATCAGAGCTGTAAAGAACAGCATGACTCGCCTATTGGTAACTATATTGTACTAAAGCGAAAATAAACAGAAACACATGTAAAGCAAAACCTAGACAGGCGAGATAAAAATATCTCCAGAAAAAAAATTACTGGCAACTAGTTAAACATAAGAAATGACCTATCAAGTAATTAGAGGTAATTCCATGTTCATCAGTTTGTCATTGTGTTTAACAGATACAATAACAAAGCCAAAATATACCTAACAAATCTTACCTGTAGTTTCAGCATTAGCTCCAAATCCACACCTGACAAAATAGAATGTTTCAAATAAGCAAATAGCATTCAAACACTTGTAGTAAAACAGGTTTATAAAAAATCTCGGGGAACCAAGAGAACTACTTCGTTATGAGCATAGTTTCTTATACATATATATCATGTATAAGAAATTTTGGAAAAATCCAAGCGTAATTGGTGATAGGAAATATACATATCAATAAAGACCGACTTATTATTGTAAAATTATTGAGAAACTTTGATACAGTGGACTCCACTTAATATGACATTTCTCTTAATATCACGTTCCTCTTTATATCATGTTTTTCCTAAGCACCATTTTTCTCTATATATAATCGATGTAATTTTATCTGGTTAATATCATGAATTTTGAGGTGAATTCCTCTTAATATCATGGTTTTTTTAACCAATCACACAAAATATCCAGAAAATGATGTAATTTCCATTGCTTTCAAATACAACTTGTACAAAATAGAAAATAAAAAACAGCTCTAAAAATGCTTTTTAATTGAAATAATGTCATCTTTATATAGAAACATCTTCATATGTACATTGAATATCTTACTTTTAGTTTCTCTTAATGTCACATTCCTGTTAATATCATTTTTTTGTCTGACAAATACAACATGATATAAAGAGGAGTGTACTGTATATCTCAATCGCAGTACAATGATGACAAGTTGCATATGTCATTTTAAGGACACTGGTAATTATATGTTATGTAGAAGAGTTAGGGCTACATGCTGCTCCATGAAATGCACTCTTTTGAGCTTGAAATGAAATTCCGATTGAGCATTATCCTTCAGATGTGAGCTAGCTAAAACACAAAGGAATGGTAAAGAACACAAACTTTTTGCAGACATGGATCGTGTCCTCCCCGATATCCGCCCTGATTTGGAACTCGTGGGACATGCTTCCTCCGATATTGCCCGTCGAACCAATCACTGAAAATGAAATATAGGATAAGTCATGCAAGTACCATGTATGATATCTTACACTTTGTCAACTGGTTTTTAAAACTTACAGGGTAAAGATATTGAAAAGAACACGTTTAAAGATTAAAAATAAAAAAGAAACATTTTACCCATGCGACCCTGAAAGTTAACAATGTTATTACTTAAGCAATGAATGTTGATGACAAAATAAATAAAGCCCGATAGGGCTTTATGTAAGTTTGTCAGCAGTAGCAATGTGTGTTATAGGACTGTAACAATATTTGCTTAAATGTTCATTACTTATATTTACATTTTGATAGAATTATTGTGCTTTATTTAGTTTCTTCTGACCGATTTTGATCAGCAAATCAAGTGAAGACAACAATGAAATCCATGACGTCACAATAGAGATGATGACGTCACAATACCAACTGCTGTTATAGTCTGAGGCACTGGGTGTTATAGGCGTATGACAGCAACTGCCTCTTAGCATTGTGTCAATGGAAAATTGCAGAGCAAATGTAAATATATAAATTTATCTTGTAGTCTTTCTTCTTGACATAAAACTTACCAAACATTTAAAGGTCTACATATGTCTGACAAAAACTGACCTTGAAAGTTTACATATGTCTGACAAACAATGACCTTGAAAGTTGGTTAAATTCATTAAAATGGTCAGGAAATAACCTAAAGAAATACATGTATTGGTGCCAACAATTGTTTGATCTTCATATGTTCTTTAATTATTGGATCTTTTCTCCTATGTGCTCTTTTTTCCTCTTTTTTGCACATCTTTTTATAAAATTTGAAAATTCTTTTAAAGAAACAGTTTTGAGTTATAAAATCAAATATGGCTGCCTGTCAGTCATTTTGCTTTATCTGATCAGTCCCAAAATGAAGAAGACACAACTATATACAAAGGGGATTGGAGTCTACATATGAAATTTGAATAAGATCTCTCCATGACTTTCATAGTAAAAATCCAGGATGGTTACTTGTCAGCCATTTTCTTCTTTCTATCAGTCCCAAAATGGAAAGGGCCTAACTACCCACAGTAGTACATACCTACATCATAGTCCATCTCTAGTCGGTCCAGTATTCGTTTGTAAGCTGTACAGACTGATTTATACGTCTCAGCTGCCTCTTCTACTGTGGCATCAAATGTGTACAAATCTATAATGAAATAAAACTCAAGCATATGATATCAATTCAAACATCCCTCACAGTTGCTAACTTATGTCAACCAGAGAACAGAATTGAAAGCGAAGTAGATGAATTATCATTTTATTGTCAATTTGTTGCTTCATCAAATCATACATTATCATTTTCAATAAAGGCTGTCAAAATTTTCAAACCACTTGTTACATAACGGTATAAATCGTACCTTTCATTTCAAATTCTCGACCTCGTAGAAAGCCATATTTAGGAGAATCTTCATCTCGAAATTTTCTTGTTATCTGAAAGTGAGATTGGTAGATTTTACAACAGAATCCAGATTTAACCAACTGTATTCATCGTAACTAGCAACCAGGGCACTTAAATGAGGTAACAAAATTAGATCTGGAAGAAAAGTGTTGATTTAAGTTGATAATTATGTGTACAATGTATTGTGACAAGAATGGGTAGTACTCATGATGTGTGACATTACTGTAATAAACTCTGGGCAGTTTGTACACATGTTACTGATATTTTGCGAGTATTTTCTTGTAAACATCATGCCCACTGATATTTTGTGAGTATTTTCTTGTAAACATCATGCCCAAAGTCGGGTTTCTGTAACGTTGAGTAGAATCGTTTTGTTACGATTAGTAGGGGCGCTTATGTAACTTTGATACCTCCGTCGAAGGGGGAGGAGCGCTTATAGGAAAAGGGGCATTAATTACGGCAAATACAGTTTATAATATCATCCTTCATATAAATGTATCTGACTTCAATGTTAACAAGTGTTTTTGGAGGATAAAAATGACTGACAAGAGGACCAGTGGACCTGCATTGCTCATCTGAAAATTGTGTAATCATGGAAAAATATTCTCAATACCGTAAAAACTTGTGTTATCAGTATCTGTGCACTTTTTTTAAGGTAAATTAAAATCCAAAAGTGGGGGGTGCGTAAATTATACTGATACAGATGTGTGTCAGGTTTTTTTCAGTGAAAGATCGAGAAATCTGAAGGATGCTGCCATGTTAGAAAGTTGGGATCGTTTCCCTTAGTACAAAAATCCAGATGAAGTAAGCAGATTCAATTCAATAATCAATAATAATTAATTTCACTTTATGTCCAGCAATGTATAGTTTTGGGGTGGGACGTCTATAGCTGTCGGACGGACGGACGGACGGACGGACGGACGGACGGACGGACGGACGATGGACGCCGCACCATGGTAAAAACCGGCTCTTCAGTCCAGGGAGACGTTAGGACAGAGAAAGTTGTCAGAAATAAATGCCCCCCCATATGAAATTAGTTTTTCATGCTTATTACGTATGCGAAGTTTGATGACAATCGGATCAGTAGTTATTTAAATAAGCTGGTTACATTACTATGGGACGGGACGGGACGGGACGGGACGGGACGGGATGGGACGGGACGGGACAGAATGGGACGGACATGGCTAACACTATATGCCCTCCCCCCCCCCCCATTTAATGGCGGGGGCATAAAAAGATAAAATCCCATATAAATTAGTTGCCTCTTATGATCTTGCAATGGGGGAAGCAGTTGAAATTGTTACGCCCTACCTGTGGTACAGCCTTCGTGACCTAAACAAAGGGGCTTACCTGATTCATTTTGATAGGGTCTTACCTGATACATTTTGATAGGGTCTTACCTGATACATTTTGATAGGGTCTTACCTGATACATTTTGATAGGGTTTTACCTGATACATTTTGATAGGGTCTTACCTGATACATTTTGATAGGGTCTTACCTGATACATTTTGATGGGCAGACGCTTGTATGATAACATAGGGCCGGAAGCAAGTATGTTTGTGATCACTTCTTCATGAGTCTGTGAAAAAAACAACATCACAGTGAAATCTGGTGGTATTATATATACTGTAAACGACTGATAATATCTTTACTGTAAACTACAACTTTTTCCTGCTGAATTAACTGCCCTATGCATGTCTGGATTATGTTTAATATGAACCCTCTTTTCAACAGTAAAATCACGGTAGGACATTATGCAATTTTGAAGAGTAATCTGGACTCTTCAATTTGCATCAGAAAATCTAGATTTTACTTGATAGCATACAAAGCCAGGTTTTTAAGCACAAGTGCATTTGTCGAAAGCTTACATCCTCAGCTTACAGGTAGCCTTTTTAGCTTTCATCCTCAACTTACTGGTCCCAAGCAATAACCCACACGCTTGCGATCTTTTATTCGGAACAGTTCATTTCCCATGTCATCCCAGCGCCCTGATGGAAAAATGAAATTATATAATGAATTGTTTATTTTATCAAATGTTGATCCTATTACATTTACATAATTATGCATGACAGGCTTTGATTAACAAGAGCACCGCAAGCGGAGGCATGATACGCCCGTCGTATTCTATCGGAAGTATAATTGTATGGAAACACAATAAACTTCTGACACTTTCTGCATAATGCCCGAAATTGCATCAGATACGAAGTTCCAAAGGGTCATAACTCTTGTTAATATTGTTAAATCAAACTATCATTCTGAAAAACACAACTTCATGTCATGATGATTAAGCCTACCAAGTTTGAAAGATATCGGTTGAAAACTGTATGAGAAGATCTCCAGACAAAACACAGTTTACGACAGAAATGAATTGTCTACATAGTTATCTAAATATCCAATGCTGTAACACCAAAAGTTGAATTAACTCAACAAAACCCGTAATATATTTAAATATTATAGCTTTTTGAAGTACCATACCAAATTTGAGAGGAATTGAAGAAAACACAAAAAAGTTCTGACACTTTCTACATAATGCCTGAAATTGCATTTAATATGAAGTTTCAAAGGGCCATAACTGTCATTCAGGAAAACACAACTTCATGTCATGATGATTAAGTCTACCAAGTTTGAAAGATATCGGTTGAAAACTGTAGGAGAAGATCTCCGGACAAAACAACAGTTTACGACAGAAATGTATTTTCTACATAGTGCTTTTATCTAAATATGCAATGCTGTTACACAAAAAGTTGAAATAAGCCAACAAAACCCTTAATATATGTTAAATAGTATAGCTTTTTGAAGTACCATACCAAATTTGAGAGGAATTGAAGAAAACACAAAAAAGTTCTGACTTTTCTACATAATGCCCGAAATTGCATCCCAAAGGGCAATAACTCTGATGAATATTGTCGAATCAAACTGCCGTTCAAAAAAACACAACTTCATGTCATGGTGGCGAAGCCTAGCAAGTTTGAAAAAAATTGGTTGAAAACTGTAGGAGGAGATCTCCGGCCAAATAAAAGTTTACGACGGACGTATGGACGGACGGATGAATGGACAACGCCATACCATAATACGTCCCGTCATTTTTGACGGGCGTATAAAAATGGAAGAAGAGGCCCAATGGGCCTGTATTGCTCACCTGGAAAGCTCAGTGATTCATAAAACTGTAACAATAATTTAAAAATCAAAAATGTTTTTTTTTATTAATTTCTTTTTTTGGCCCGTCCCTTATTACTAAGTAGCTAGTAATCCCAAGGAGATCATATCTATATCCAAAAGGTTGAGATGAAATTAAGTCCCTTTCACTCAAGGATACTTCAGAACAAATTAAAACAATGTCCTGACATAACTTGGTGCAGATGACAGCTGTGCCCGGTCATCATTTAGAAAATTGTACTGGAATGTGAAGTAAAGAGCCGACAAAGGTCACCAGAACGTGACCTCATACGGGATGTTGTCCGATCTTAAAACGGAGTGAGAATAAGGATCTGCATTATATTTTAATCAGATTGTCTCCACACAGTAAAAAACATCAAAATTTTTACCAGTTTTTTTCCAAAATTTGGCTGGAATAAGAGTTGTCATGGACATTTTTTGGCATCCAATGTTTTCAAGCTCCTGGTCAATAATCTTCACCAATTTGTCATGTACCCTCTGACCCAAAGGCAGTAGATTGAAGCCGCCCAAGTGGCAATTCTGTATGATGCTGGCAAAAAGAAAAAGCTGAAAGTAGATACACACAAAATGAATGGAAGAAATGTGCAAAATGTACAAGTAAAACAATGACAAGTTAAACAAGTACAAGTTAAACAAGGACAAGTTAAACAAGTACCAGTTAAACAAGTACAAGTTAAACAAGTACAAGTTAAACAAGTACAAGTTAAACAAGGACAAGTTAAACAAGTACAAGTTAAACAAGTACAAGTTAAACAAGTACAAGTTATACCAGTACAAGTTAAACAAGTACAAGTTAAACAAGTACAAGTTAAACAAGTACCAGTTAAACAAGTACAAGTTAAACAAGGACAAGTTAAACAAGTACAAGTTAAACAAGTACAAGTACAAGTTAAACAAGTACAAGTTAAACAAGGACAAGTTAAACAAGTACAAGGTAAACAAGTACAAGTTAAACAAGTACAAGTTAAACAAGGACAAGTTAAACAAGGACAAGTTAAACAAGTACAAGTTAAACAAGGACAAGTTAAACAAGGACAAGTTAAACAAGTACAAGTTAAACAAGTACAAGTTAAACAAGGACAAGTTAAACAAGTACAAGTTAAACAAGTACAAGTACAAGTTAAACAAGTACAAGGTAAACAAGGACAAGTTAAACAAGTACAAGTTAAACAAGTACAAGGTAAACAAGTACAAGCTAAACAAGTACAAGTTAAACAAGTACAAGTTAAACAAGTACAAGTTAAACAAGTACAAGTTAAACAAGTACAAGTAAAACAAGGACAAGTTAAACAAGTACAAGCTAAACAAGTACAAGTTAAACAAGTACAAGTTAAACAAGGACAAGTTAAACAAGGACAAGCTAAACAAGTACAAGTTAAACAAGTACAAGTTAAACAAGTACAAGTTAAACAAGTACAAGTTAAACAAGGACAAGTTAAACAAGTACAAGTTAAACAAGTACAAGTTAAACAAGGACAAGTTAAACAAGTACAAGTTAAACAAGTACAAGTTAAACAAGGACAAGCTAAACAAGTACAAGTTAAACAAGTACAAGTTAAACAAGTACAAGTTAAACAAGTACAAGCTAAACAAGTACAAGTTAAACAAGTACAAGTTAAACAAGTACAAGTTAAACAAGTACAAGTTAAACAAGGACAAGTTAAACAAGGACAAGTTAAACAAGTACAAGTTAAACAAGGACAAGTTAAACAAGTACAAGTTAAACAAGTACAAGTTAAACAAGGACAAGTTAAACAAGTACAAGTTAAACAAGTACAAGTAAAACAAGGACAAGTTAAACAAGTACAAGTTAAACAAGTACAAGTTAAACAAGTACAAGTTAAACAAGTACAAGTTAGACAAGTACAAGTTAAACAAGTACAAGTTAAACAAGTACAAGGTAAACAAGTACAAGTTAAACAAGTACAAATTAAACAAGTACAAGTTAGACAAGTACAAATTAAACAAGTACAAGTTAGACAAGTACAAGTTAAACAAGTACAAGTTAAACAAGTACAAGTTAAACAAGTACAAGGTAAACAAGTACAAGTTAAACAAGTACAAGTTAAACAAGTACAAGTTAAACAAGTACAAGTTAAACAAGTACAAGGTAAACAAGTACAAGGTAAACAAGGACAAGTTAAACAAGTACAAATTAAACAAGTACAAGTTAGACAAGTACAAGTTAAACAAGTACAAGTTAAACAAGTACAAGGTAAACAAGTACAAGGTAAACAAGTACAAGTTAAACAAGTACAAGTTAAACAAGTACAAGTTAGACAAGTACAAGTTAAACAAGTACAAGTTAAACAAGTACAAGGTAAACAAGTACAAGTTAAACAAGTACAAGGTAAACAAGTACAAGTTAAACAAGTACAAGGTAAACAAGTACAAGTTAAACAAGGACAAGTTAAACAAGGACAAGTTAAACAAGTACAAATTAAACAAGTACAAGTTAGACAAGTACAAGTTAAACAAGTACAAGTTAAACAAGTACAAGGTAAACAAGTACAAGGTAAACAAGTACAAGTTAAACAAGTACAAGTTAAACAAGTACAAGTTAGACAAGTACAAGGTAAACAAGTACAAGTTAAACAAGTACAAGGTAAACAAGTACAAGTTAAACAATTACAAGTTAAACAAGTACAATTTAAACAAGGACAAGTTAAACAAGGACAAGTTAAACAAGTACAAATTAAACAAGTACAAGTTAGACAAGTACAAGTTAAACAAGTACAAGTTAAACAAGTACAAGTTAAACAAGTACAAGTTAAACAAGTACAAGCTAAACAAGTACAAGTTAAACAAGTACAAGTTAAACAATTACAAGTTAAACAAGTACAAGTTAAACAAGTACAAATTAAACAAGTACAAGTTAAACAAGGACAAGTTAAACAAGTACAAGTTAAACAAGTACAAGGTAAACAAGGACAAGTTAACCAAGTACAAGTTAAACAAGTACAAGTTAAACAAGTACATGTTAAACAAGTACAAGGTAAACAAGTACAAGTTAAACAAGTACAAGGTAAACAAGTACAAGTTAAACAAGTACAAGGTAAACAAGTACAAGTTAAACAAGTACAAGTCAAACAAGTACAAGTTAAACAAGTACAAGTTAAACAAGTACAAGCTAAACAAGTACAAGTCAAACAAGGACAAGTCAAACAAGTACAAGTTAAACAAGTACAAGCTAAACAAGTACAAGTCAAACAAGTACAAGTCAAACAAGTACAAGTTAAACAAGTACAAGTTAAACAAGTACAAGTTAAACAAGTACAAGTTAAACAAGTACAAGTTTAACAAGTACAAGTTAAACAAGTACAAGTTAAACAAGGACAAGCTAAACAAGGACAAGTTAAACAAGTACAAGTTAGACAAGTACAAGTTAAACAAGGACAAGTTAAACAAGTACAAGTTAAACAAGTACAAGGTAAACAAGTACAAGTTAAACAAGTACAAGGTAAACAAGTACAAGTTAAACAAGTACAAGGTAAACAAGTACAAGTTAAACAAGTACAAGGTAAACAAGTACAAGTTAAACTAGTACAAGTCAAACAAGGACAAGTCAAACAAGTACAAGTTAAACAAGTACAAGTTAAACAAGTACAAGCTAAACAAGTACAAGTCAAACAAGTACAAGTCAAACAAGTACAAGTTAAACAAGTACAAGCTAAACAAGTACAAGTCAAACAAGGACAAGTCAAACAAGTACAAGTTAAACAAGTACAAGCTAAACAAGTACAAGTCAAACAAGTACAAGTCAAACAAGGACAAGTCAAACAAGTACAAGTTAAACAAGTACAAGCTAAACAAGTACAAGTCAAACAAGTACAAGTTAAACAAGTACAAGGTAAACAAGTACAAGGTAAACAAGTACAAGCTAAACAAGTACAAGTTAAACAAGTACAAGGTAAACAAGTACAAGTTAAACAAGTACAAGTTAAACAAGGACAAGCTAAACAAGGACAAGTTAAACAAGTACAAGTTAGACAAGTACAAGTCAAACAAGTACAAGGTAAACAAGTACAAGCTAAACAAGTACAAGTTAAACAAGTACAAGGTAAACAAGTACAAGTTAAACAAGTACAAGTCAAACAAGTACAAGTTAAACAAGTACAAGTAAAACAAGTACAAGTTAAACAAGGACAAGTTAAACAAGTACAAGAGATCCTAGAGATCTTGGCATCCTCCATCGAGGATCTTCATTTTTCTAAAAAAGTTTGATCTTTGAAAATTTCTCAGAAGTAAAAGTAATACCTTTAGCCTTTAACTTACAATTTAATTTAATCAGTAAGTTCATTTAAAAATCAAATTAATTTCATAAATGAAAGGATATATACATACAGTACAAGCTGTAGGAGGAGTTGCTCATCCAATGCAATCTTTTCATGAAGCTTGTCTTAAGAATTTCCTCTTATTTTGTTTTAAACCCAAAAAACCCCAAGAACAGAAAAAAGTCAGACCTATCTATACCTTATGACTCTTGCAGACCAACTTGCTGGATGTTGGGTAAACATTTCCAAGGTTCTGGTACATGTTGCTCACATATTTCCTGCCTGTATGACTAGGCGTGCTTGCTTCCTTAGAAGTTAGAGTGCTCGAGTTCTCAGTTTGGATTGTTCGAGAAGCATTACATTGTGATGAACAAAGAACTTGTTTCTGACAGAGCTTTAGGAATATCTGTCTGTAACATCCTAGGTTTGACATCTTTCTTGTTGGCCCCGACAACATGTCTAAGTCTGTAAGTCTGAAATGATACATATATGTAGATGGAAACGATATGTCATTCTTCATGTTAGTAGCAAACACTCTAGTGTGAGCCCATGTACAGTCACACTTCCATAAATACAATGTACAACTTACAACAAAGAATCCCCACCCCCAAGATTTTAGCCAGTATCCTCGATATCCAGGGGTTTTTGGGTGTGTGTGTGTGTGTGTGGGGGGGGGGGGGGAATGATTTAGACTTGGAAAATGAAGGGAGGAATGAGTTTGATAATCAGCACCCATCCTCGATACCCATGGGTTTTAATAGTCAATAATAGTCGACCAGGCACAGGCTTTACAATGTACATGTGTATAAGGATTATTGCCACCAAGTTTCGTTGAAATTCCTTTAGTAGTTTAGGAGGAATGGCCAGTGCATTATTTTGTCTACCGACGGACGGACAACTTGATTCCAGTATAACCCCCCATCCCCCCTAACTTCGTTGCGGGGGGTATAATACTATTTTGTCTTCAGACGGACAGACAACTTGATTCCGGTATAACCCCCCCTCCCCCCTAACTTCGTTGCGGGGGGTATAATACTATTTTGTCTTCGGACGGACAGACAACTTGATTCCAGTATAACCCCCCTCTCTTCCCTAACTTCATTGCGGGGGGTATAATACTATTTTGTTTACAGACGGACAACCTGATTCCAGTATAACCCCCCCCCCCCTAACTTCGTTGCGGGGGGTATAATACTATTTTGTCTACAGACGGACGGACAACCTGATTCCAGTATAACCCCCCACCCCCTAACTTCGTTGCGGGGGTTATAATACTATTTTGCTGAAGCATGTTTAATAGAATCATTTGCTACTATGAAACTTGATGTAGCAAAATATTGCCGATGTAGTAACTCGACCATCATAACATAGGCCATATAGATGGGAAGTATTGCATCTGTTTTTGGTTCTTTCCCACACCCAAATAAAATTATTCTTTGTATTTGTATTAATATTATACACCGATTGGGATATGGGTTTGTTACTAAAATTATAGCCTGTCACCTTTAACTGCGCTTTTTCATAGTTTCTTTACAAGTCACATTTTATTTCTGCATGAAACATTATAGTAATACAAATACAAAGAATAATTTTATTTGCTTGTGGGAAAGAACCAAAAACAGATGCAATACTTCCCATCTATATATGGCCTATGTTATGATGGTCGAGTTACTACAGCGGCAATATTTTCATGTAAGCTACATGTATCTGCCACCAAGGACACATACAAATACTCCTTCTTTCCACACTGTGTTCAGAAAAATGTCGTCACGCGTAATCTCCAGTTTGAGAATAGTCAGCAAACTGGAGATCTCCAGTTTGCTAGCATTTGACCCTTGACAGGTATGCACACACAATAACACAATTCACAATGGAACCTCCTCCCGGTGGCAGCAGTACAATGCCCTACACTAGAGATCTTCAAGGTACATAAGCTTATACACAACGCAGCCCTTGTTGATCTCAAATACACACCTTAAACTCATAAAGTTTTTATTTTATAGCTAAAAAAAATCTAAAAAAAACACTCCCCCCTCACTGTAAATAACAATTTCTTCACATTTTTAATAGCGTCCAGCATCCAACCTTTTCCCATAATCATCATTTTTGATGGAGGGTGTATTATAAAAGAAGAAGAAGAAACGACTTTCGAAAGTACCGAAACACGGCCTACTAGGTGCCGAAACGACTAGAACGACACGGTCGGGTCGTATCTCGTACATTAAGGTATTGGCATAGAAGCATAACGGCGTAACATCTAGAGTATGCTACCTGACTGGTTTGTTGTATTATATCAGTTCCGTTGCATTATACGCTTGTGCAGGCGAAATCCTAACCAACCGTGGTGGTGGACAGGAAGTTTCATATGTAACAATAAATTTCGAGACGAGCGTGTCCGGAAAAAACAGTTTCCGGATTTTATTACCAAAATTAGGCACGTGCGCCAGGGGCGGATCCGGAACTTTTTCGAGGTGGTGTCACTATTCCAGATTTTCAGACCTTTGCGACAAACATCACCCCGCGTGCTGGTCTTTTGCTGTCATTGGATGGCTAAATTTAAAGGAAGACCGCCATCCAATGACAGCAAAAGACCAGCACGCGGGGTGACGTCAACCTAATGAATATGTGACGAAGTGGCCTGCAAGACGCGACAGACTATGAGACACGGACATTTTGCGTGTTTTTGGAGGAAATGGAGATTATTTCTGCGGAAGGAGGATACTTTTGACTTGCATTTAGGAGGTTTATGAAATAAAAATTATCCATCTTTCCAACGGTACCAAGCGTTTTTTCGTACCTTAATTAGAAATGTGATTGTTGATGCAAGAAAGGTAGGTGGGGTCGATTTTTCGATCTGGAAAGCAAGTTCCACCCTTTAGCTTTTATGACCATTGAGGGGGCATTCTTATCGAAAATCGATCTTAACCCCCCAAATGTGTAAAATTCCTCTAAACACCCCTTTTTAGGTCCAAAACTAGCTGTAACAAATTCTCAGGTCCCTGTGGTATTTATCACTAAATTTTATCATAAGTCTATAATGTCCCTGTGTATACAGTAACTAAAGGCTTTTAGTAGAGCTGAGCAGCTAGCTTAATTTAACACTTTTGGGGGATTTAGATTAATTTTCGATTATTCATTTTAACTCAAAAAAGTTTTAAAGGCCCAATATACGTAACTTTCGGCAAAACTTGAAGCGAAAATCAAGCCTTATAACTTTTTATATTTATAGATTTAGTTAAGATTAAATGATATCAGCAATATCCAAGATAAATTCCTTCGCGGTTACTGGTACAGCAGCAGTTGAAACTCTGTATTTGTAAACACACGTCCATTTCGAACCGTCTTCTACCTTCGGTTTGTTGTTGAAGTGGGCCCCACCTGAATTATTTTCAATTCTTTGATTTTTTTTTGTCAAGAGTTTCTTGCTAGTTACCGCTCAGGTTTACTTCGTTTAGGCTTATTTTTGCATCATAACAGGTTATCAACTGGATTTTTTTTTTCAGAATCACGAAAATTTCCCTGAAGTTACGTATATTGGGCCTTTAAATTCCCCTACACTAAAAACCTTAGTTTAGGCCGCAGATATTCTCTTCACAGTAATCGGATCCAGAGGGGGGTCCTGGGGGTCCTCCCCCCCCTTTTATTTAGAGGAGGAAATTTTTTATCGCCTTAAAAATGGAAGTTTTTACTGTTGTATCATTGAAAAAGCGTCAGTTGGACCACAGTTGCTTGAGTTTCTGTCAGTACACAAAAAAATGTTTATATATATGGAGCCGCGGCCCATTACATTACTGTAATGGGAGGCTCATTTCACACATATACATTTATTATTTACTGACAGAAACTCAAGCAACTGTGGTTGGACCCCCTCCTTTCGAAAATCCTGCATTCGCGCCTGCTCTTGCAGGCCTCTGTGGTAGACACAGCTACAGGTCTTTAACACATACAGAATTTTCTAACCTATTCACCTTAGATTCTCGTGAGATTAATAAGTTATTTTCACATTAGAAATGTATGCATTTGAGATATATTTCCAATGTAAAGAGGTTAGATCACCTTAGATTGAATTCTAAGTTGGACAATTCTAAGTTAGAAATGATTTCATGCGTGGTTTCTCCTCATTTCTAAGGTAGATTTAGTTAGAATGTTGGACTCTGCAAAAGTTTGATATTCTGTAAATTTACAAAAAAAATGGCAATATCCACATTTCTAACTTAGATCTAAGATAGAAATTAAAAATGGCACCTAGTCCACATTTCTAATTTAATATCTAAGTTACATTGTAGAAACATGGACACATGCAGTCTGCTGGTCCCTCATTGGTCAGTTTGTATGTATTCAAACTTTTGAAGAGCAGCCATTTTAGTAATTAATTTACTGCTGTTGTTTTGTTGAGGAAGGAGCATTAATTTTGACAAAAATATGGATATAAGTGCAAGAATTAGTGAAGAAACGCCACTATAGGCACATGTGAAGGTATAGTGAAGCTGTATGCAAATATGAAATTCAACTTTTGTCATAAGTATATATAAGAATGCAATATTATTTCATGGCAAAGAGTTTTGATATATGTAAGAAATATTTTGTGATAAGTATATATAAGTATGCAGTATGTGTATAATGTACTTCCAGCAATGCACCTGTGATGCCATGGTCTGAATAATGAGGAATGTATATTATTATGACTGATTATTCATATGAGCTTTGATCAGAGTATACATGTACATTACAATTTATTCAGTACAACTGTTTGTAACATCAGTACTCTGTTGGCCTCTGAAGATCACCTCAATGGTTCAAAGAACAGTAGTATAGTTTTGTCATAAATCTAAACTTGAATTTGTGAATGTGAATATTTAATTCTGAGATACAAATGAGCACAGTCATTTTAAATGTATATACATGTATGAATCTGAAGCTTATAGGAGCCGTGGTGGCCTAGTGCAGACATTCTACCACTAGCTAGCCCTCCACCTTTGGGTTGCAAGTCCCATGTGGGGCAGTTGCCAAGTACATGTACTGACCATAGGTTGATGGTTTTTCTCCGGGTACTCCAGCTTTCCTCCACCTCTAAAACATGGCACGTCCTTAAATTACCCTAGCTGTTAATATAGGACATAAAACAAAACAAACCAAACCAAACTTAACTGAAGCTCATGTCCGTTTCTAGTCTGTTGAGTGTATAAATAGATTTTGGCCAAATGTACAAGCATTAGCGCCCGAGGAGTCAATGTCTAAGTTAGAAATATTTCTTAGTAACTTAGATCTAATTAAGTTAGAAATATTTCTTAGTTAGATCTAAGTTAGAAATATTTCTTAGTTAGATCTAAGTTAGAAATATTTCTTAGTTAGATCTAAGTTAGAAATATTTCTTAGTAACTTAGATCTAAGTTAGAAATATTTCTTAGTTAGATCTAAGTTAGATTTACTCTACCATTTCTAAGCAATCATTTTCAAACTCTAACTTAGTTCTAACCTAGCTCAATTGCATGTTAAAAAAATAATATTAGATCTAACTTAGAACTAATCTGGATTTCTAAGTTAGATATCAGGTGAGATTCTTATGTGAAATATGTTAGGAGGTTTTGGTATGGGATAGTCCTTTACTTTTTCAGTGTTCTCCATTTGTTACTACTTTTTTTTTATTAGCCATCATCAGATGGTGGGCTTATCAAATCACCCTGCGTCCGTGGCCCATCATCCGTCTGTCCGTCGTCCATCCTTAAACAATTCTTGTTATCGCTATTTCTGGAAAAGTACTGGATGAATCATTCTCAAATTTCATTTGTAGGTTCCCGTTGGTGCCTAGTTTTGCATGGCCCATTTTCAGATCCGATAAAAAATATGGCCAACAGGCGGGCATCTTGAATTGCTGGATTCAAGTTAAGATGCATTGCAACTAGGGTGTCCAGATTTCACTAAACACCACTCATAAATCTCACTGCAAACATGAAGTGGTAAATTGTAAATGCATATCAGAACTTCAATCTGTTTGACTGGCCATTCTTGATTGTCAGTAATCACAGTGAGCAGAGTTATTTCCCTTAGCTAAGGATGTATTCCTATAATTGGTAGAATTGAAAAAAGGGATTTAACATATCAATTTTGTCAACAAGCAAAAAAACTGAATAACTCATTGTAATATAAAGCCGAGTGGCTGAAAAGTAGAGTTAAGAGGTGAAAATGAAGATTATCTCCCTTTCCTACATGTATATAATTTCTTTTTTTTCAGCTCTACCAATTAATGATCAATTAATGATTAATGATTCTGCGGATCGTCTTTGATTTCAGATAGAAACTGTAAACATACCGGTACTTAATGTACATAATACATACTGTAGTACATACATTCCAGAACCAAACGGTAAAACCAGAATATACATGTAGTTTTAGATCAGACGGGGTCCGGTTCCGAAAAGTGATACTGTAACAATATTCATAAAATTCATTATCATTTCTTGTGTATTTAAGTATATGTTTACAGTTCCTTGCTGTTTAGTTCATTCTTCACATATAAACAACCACAAGGCAATGAATAAAGCTTCTCATATTTATTTTGGAGCAGGAGAGAACAACAAAGGCTGGACATTACATGTATTTTGGAAAGATATACTTCTTGATGACCAAGGTATTCAAAAATGGACAATGGAAGTAAAAATCATTTGAAATAAAAAAGACAATTACAAATACTAGACATAAATTAAGTTTACTACTATCAGTGGTGGAAACCAGAGCACCTGGAGAAAAACCACCGACTACTATCAGATGTTCTTTATTTAGGTCACTGCATAAATTTAGTGGTCATTTATGGACGATATGATTACAATATTAAATGACCATAATAAGGGAGTTTTCACAGTAATTTCTATATAAACTAAAATGCACTGTACATAACATATTTTAAAAGGTTTGGACAATTATGTGCCTTTTTTTAAATTAAAGCTGGATTTTTTTTTTACAAAAACTCCATATATCAGCAGTTTTCACAATAACCATTTTCATATTTTGAATTACATGTATAGAGCTAGAGAAAAAAGTAACAAAAACTCCATAAAAAGTAGTTTTCACAATGATTTCCATGATTATATAACAACCACTACACTGTACATAGCGTATTTTGAAATGTTCGAATAATTATGACCATTTGGAATTAGTTTTCACAATGATTTCCTTATTTTGAATTAAAGGTGGAGCAAAAGTACAAGAAAAACCCATCTTGATGATTAAGTTTCAGTTTTCATAATTTCCATATTTGGAATTATAGCTGGAGAAAAGTTACAAAAATTCCATAAAGAAGCAGTTTTCACAAAAATTTCCATATTTTGAATTATAGCTGGTGAAAAGTAACAAAAGAAAACCATAAAGAGCAGTTTTCGCAACAATTTCCATATTTTGAATTATAGCTGGAGAAAAGTTACAAAAATTCCATAAAGAAGCAGTTTTCACAAAAATTTCCATATTTTGAATTATAGCTGGCGAAAAGTAACAAAAGAAATCCATAAAGAGCAGTTTTCACAACAATTTCCACATTTTGATTATAGCTGGAGAAACGTTACAAAAAATACACAAAGAAGCAATTTTCACAATTATTTCCATATTTGGAATTGTAGCTAGAGAAAAATAACAAAAAACTCCATAAAGTAGCAATTTTCACAATAATTTCTACACTTTGAATTATATAGCTGGAGAAATGTAACAAAATCCCTAAAGAAGCAGTTTTCACAACAATTTCCGTATTTTGAATTATAGCTGAAGAGATGTTACAAAAAACTCCATAAAGAGCAGTTTTCATAATTATTTCAATACCTTTAAGTATACCGTAGCTGAAAAAAGTAACAAAAACTTGATAAAGAAGCAGTTTTCATTAAAACAATTTCAATATTTAGAATAATAGCCTGAGAAAAAAGTAGTCTATAACTTATATTGTTTTTAAATGTTGTATTTAAATGAAATTCTACATCTGGAATGTATGTGTGTGTGTGACTGGTTAGCCCAACAATTAATATGTTTCAAGTGAGACAACCCCAGTATTCCAAAGTGACCATCAGAGTCAGGCCAGAGTTCTGTGACATATTAAAATATGTGTAAATAATAATTCCAAAAAAATCTTACGAAAGAGTATATTAGACATATCTGATATAGTTTCCATTACAATAATAATGAATTTTACAAATATAAAGTGGTCTGTACATTGGTTCAAGAATTTGAACTTTTGATAATTTCATTTTTAAGGAAAAATGAAGGAGTTTAAACATCTTAACAAAAATATAGAAGCTGAAATTATAATGAAAATCGATTACTAAAGCTAATAAGCTGATGAAGCTGTTTTTAATGAATTCCTAGAGGTACTTTTTTCAACTCCTACAGGTATTGTTCTAATCAACTCCTACAGGTATTGTTCTAATCAACTCTTATAGGTATTGTTCTAATCAACTGTTACAGGTTTTGTTCTAATCAACTCCTACAGGTATTGTTCTAATCAACTCTTATAGGTATTGTTCTAATCAACTGTTACAGGTTTTGTTCTAATCAACTCCTACAGGTATTGTTCTAATTAACTCCTACAGGTATTGTTCTAATCAACTGTTATAGGTATTGTTCTAATCAACTCTTATAGGTATTGTTCTAATCAACTGTTACAGGTTTTGTTCTAATCAACTCCTACAGGTATTGTTCTAATTAACTCCTACAGGTATTGTTCTAATCAACTGTTATAGGTATTGTTCTACTCAACTGTTACAGGTTTTGTTCTAATCAACTCCTACAGGTATTGTTCTAATTAACTCCTACAGGTATTGTTCTAATCAACTGTTATAGGTATTGTTCTAATCAACTGTTACAGGTTTTGTTCTAATCAACTCCTACAGGTATTGTTCTAATCAACTGTTATAGGTATTGTTCTAATCAACTGTTACAGGTATTGTTCTAATCAACTCCTACAGGTATTGTTCTAATCAACTGTTATAGGTATTGTTCTAATCAACTGTTACAGGTTTTGTTCTAATCAACTGTTACAGGTTTTGTTCTAATCAACTGTTACAGGTTTTGTTCTAACTAACTGTTACAGGTATTGTTCTAATCAACTGCTACAGGTATTGTTCTAATCAACTGTTACAGGTATTGTTCTAATCAACTGTTACAGGTTTTGTTCTAATCAACTGTTACAGGTTTTGTTCTAATCAACTGTTACAGGTATTGTTCTAATCAACTGTTAAAGTTTTTGTTCTAATCAACTGTTACAGGTTTTGTTCTAATCAACTGTTACAGGTTTTGTTTTAATCAACTGTTACCAGTATTGTTCTAATCAACTCTTATAGGCATTGTTTTAATTAACTCTTATAGGAATTGTTTTAATCAACTCTTACAGGTATTGTTCTGATCAACTCTTATAGGTATTGTTTTAATCAACTCTTACAGGTATTGTTCTAATTAACTGTTACAGATATTGTTTTAATCAACTCTTATATGTATTGTTCTAATTAACTGTTACAGGTATTGTTCTAATCAACTCCTACAGGTATTGTTCTAATCAACTGTTACAGGTTTTGTTCTAATCAACTCCTACAGGTATTGTTCTAATCAACTGTTATAGGTATTGTTCTAATCAACTGTTATATGTATTGTTCTAATCAACTCTTATAGGTATTGTTCTAATTAACTGTTACAGGTATTGTTCTAATTAACTGTTACAGGTATTGTTCTAATCAACTGTTACAGGTATTGTTCTAATCAACTGTTATAGGTATTGTTCTAATCAACTCTTATAGGTATTGTTCTAATCAACTGTTACAGGTATTGTTCTAATTAACTGTTACAGGTATTGTTCTAATCAACTGTTATAGGTATTGTTCTAATTAACTGTTACAGGTATTGTTCTAATTAACTGTTACAGGTATTGTTCTAATTAACTCCTACAGGTATTGTTCTAATCAACTGTTACAGGTATTGTTCTAATCAACTCTTACAGGTATTGTTCTAATTAACTCCTACAGGTATTGTTCTAATCAACTGTTATAGGTATTGTTCTTATCAACTGTTACAGGTATTGTTCTAATTAACTCCTATAGGTATTGTTCTAATTAACTGTTGCAGGTATTGTTCTAATTAACTCCTACAGGTATTGTTCTAATTAACTGTTACAGGTATTGTTCTAATCAACTGTTACAGGTATTGTTCTAATCAACTATTACAGGTATTGTTCTAATCAACTCCTACAGGTATTGTTCTAATCAACTGTTACAGGTATTGTTCTAATCAACTGTTACAGGTATTGTTCTAATCAACTGTTACAGGTATTGTTCTAATCAACTCTTACAGGTATTGTTCTAATCAACTGTTACAGGTATTGTTCTAATCAACTCCTACAGGTATTGTTCTAATCAACTGTTACAGGTTTTGTTCTAATCAACTGTTACAGGTTTTGTTCTAATCAACTGTTACAGGTTTTGTTCTAATCAACTGTTACAGGTTTTGTTATAATCAACTGTTACAGGTATTGTTATAATCAACTGTTACAGGTATTGTTATAATCAACTGTTACAGGTATTGTTCTAATCAACTCTTACAGGTATTGTTCTAATCAACTGTTACAGGTATTGTTCTAATCAACTATTACAGGTATTGTTCTAATCAACTGTTACAGGTTTTGTTCTAATCAACTGTTACAGGTATTGTTCTAACCAACTCCTACAGGTATTGTTCTAATTAACTCTTACAGGTATTGTTCTAATCAACTCCTACAGGTATTGTTCTAATCAACTGTAACAGTTATTGTTCTAATCAACTCTTATAGGCATTGTTTTAATCAACTCTTACAGGTATTGTTCTTATTAACTGTTACAGGTATTGTTCTAATTAACTGATTAAATTCAGCACTGATATTCTAACTTATCAATGTCAGGAACTCTGTTTCCTGGGCAGCGTGTAGCTGTGAGCTTCAGCCCACTTTATATAAGTATGACACATAGGCAATAATTGGTCCTAATCAAAATAAATGTATTTTGCCGTGCATTGCCCATTGAAATTGCTAGATCAGTATGTTGTTAACTTAACTACATACTAAATTCGTAAGAAAGTCTATTAACTATCAGTTCATTGTCAACTTTTAAAACATTAAATAATGCAAAATTAATCAATAATCAATTGACAATCAATAATCAATTATAGATCAGTGGAATCATTAACTTACCAATAATTAATAAACGATTAATAAATATGAAGGAATCAGTAAATGATTACCAATCAGTGTCAATGATAAACAATCTATAAATAATCAATAACCAATCTCTATTCAAGTATCGATAGATAATCAATAGCCGATAAATTATCAATCGACTACCAATCAATAATTGGTAACCAATGCAATCATTCAAATGTTATATTCACTTTCACTCTGTCACATCCTCAATACTTCGGGGGCTATGTTCACTTTCACTCTCTGTCACATCCTCAATACTTCGGGGGCTATATTCACTTTCACTCTGTCACCTCATTATTCTGGGGGCTATATATTAACTTTCACTCTCTGTTACATCATCAATACTCCGGGGCTATATTCACTTTCACTTTCTGTCATATCCTCAATACTCCGTGGGCTATATTCACTTTCACTTTCTGTCATATCCTCAATATTCTGTGGGCTATATTCACTTTCACTCTCTGTCACATTCTCAATACTCCGGGGCTATATTCACTTTCACTCTCTGTCACATTCTCAATATTGCGGGGCTATATTCACTTTCACTCTCTGTCACATCCTCAATACTTCGGGGGCTATAATCACTTTCACTCTGTCACATCCCCAATACTTCGGGGGCTATATTCACTTTCACTCTCTGTCACATCCTCAATACTCCGGGGCTATATTCCCTTTCACTCTCTGTCACATCCTCAATATTCCGGAGGCTATATTCACTTTCACTCTCTGTCACATCCTCAATATTCCGGGGGCTATATTCACTTTCACTCTCTGTCACATCCTCAATACTCCGGGGGCTATATTCACTTTCACTCTCTGTCACATCCTCAATACTCCGGGGGCTATATTCACTTTCACTCTCTGTCACATCCTCAATATTCCGGAGGCTATATTCACTTTCACTCTCTGTCACATCCTCAATATTCCCAGGTGCTATATTCACTTTCACTCTCTGTCACATCCTAAATATTCCGGGGGCTATATTCACTTGCACTCTCTGTTACATCCTCAATATTTCGGGGGCTATATTCACTCTCTCTCTCTCTGTTACATCCTCAATACTCCGGGGGCTATATTCACTTTCACTCTCTGTCACATCCTCAATACTCCGGGGGCTATATTCACTTTCACTCTCTGTCAATTTCACATCCTCAATACTCCGGGGGCTATATTCACTTTCACTCTCTGTTACATTCTCAATATTCCGGGGGCTATATTCACTTTCACTCTCTGTTACATCCTCAATATTCCGGGGGCTATATTCACTTTCACTCTCTGTTACATCCTCAATATTCCGGGGGCTATATTCACTTTCGCCCTCTGTTACATCCTCAATATTCCGGGGGCTATATTCACTTTCACTCTGTTACATCCTCAATATTCCGGGGGCTATATTCACTTTCACTCTCTGTCACATCCTTAATACTCCGGGGGCTATATTCACTTTCACTCTCTGTCACATCCTCAATACTCCGGGGGCTATATTCACTTTCACCTTCTTTCTCAAACAAGCTAACAGCAAATATTGAATTGAGAATTGGCACGTTCTCATAACAGCCATTTTTTGAGTGAAATCGAAGCCAAACAAGTGACGTTATGTTTTAAGCCAGACAAATTATTCTATAATCTTTGGTGGTCATGATTAGATGTTCTATACTCTTTAGACGGTCATCGGTGGTCGTTCTATTCTTTTTTGGCCGGTCATTGGTAATTGTTCTATACTCTTTTGGTGGTCATTTACTGGGGTCTGTTTATACTCTCTAGACGGTCATAGGGGGTCGTTCTAATATTTAGCTAGTCATTGGTGGTTCTATACTCTTTTGGTTGGTTCTTTTTGGTTATTGATGGTGGTTCTATACTCTTTAGGCAGACATTGATGGTGGTTCTATACTCTTTAGGCAGACATTGGGGTTTGTTCTATACTCTTTAGGCGGGTATTGGTGGTTGTTCCATATATAGTTTTTTGGTGGTCATTGGTGGTTGTTCTATACTCTTTAGGTGGTAAGATAAAATGTCTTCATGTGGCTTAACAAAATAGTTCTGACATCTCGTGTATAGTTTGACAGAAAATGCCACCATATTCCAATCGAAACATCCCTCCACCGCAGGTTCACTTTCCATATATGCCCAGCCTTTTCAGCATTCTGTCGTTGTACAGTTGATATTGTACATACCAGGAGTACAGGATTAGTGATGTTCTGTAAAGTGAAATAAAAACGATTTTAGACACTAGTATTAAGTATAAGCTGATGACAAGTCATTTTGTGTGCAATACAAGGATCCAATCTGCCTGAATTATTTTTGTTTTCAACCCATTACATTAAACAAGTTCACTATTTATCACCTGATCACAATCAAAATTCCTAATTTCAAAGTGTTTACAATACTGAGAGAGTAAACAAAATTATTTTTTCATTCTTTGCTTAATCTGTCAATTATGGTACAAAAAAACATAATATACCAAGATGCATATTTGAATTGTTTGCAATGCATTGTAGAAACAAGGTTATAATATATAGACCTTTACCAAAAAACTAGCCTGGTAATAATTTCCTAACAGATCTAGAGGAAATTCAGCATGTGTCTCAGTTTGGTGGGGGAGAGGTCTTAGATCGATCAGGTCTCTTTAATGTTTGGATTTCCAGTCCGTCTATGATGTAATGCCGCCTGCAGTCTTACACAGGCATCCATACTATCGGGAATTCTACATTCAATTAGGTCTCGTCTGAAAAATACCAAATACGATATATATACGTACATTTTGTATCTATAATGTTGAGTTAGAAACATGTTTCTGTTGTACCAGTATATTGCTATACATGTACAGTATAAGTTGTCAAAACCGACCCTTGTCTTATTCGAAACCCTGTCTATTCTGGCTTTACCCTTTGGCTCCTGGTGTCCCCTCTTAACCTATAGCCTACATCTTCAAACCCGACTTCTGCGTTAACTGACCATACATTTTTGTCCCAATTATTTCTGGTTTCATTACCGTTTCCTTTTGATGTGACCAGGAGGAATATAGATTATATCAAGATACTAAACTACACCTATTAAAATGTGCACTGACTGACATAAGTTAAAACTGTTTGAGCCCTATCAGCAAACTTTAGAACTGTGATAGGTATGTGCAATCAATATACCTGATCTTTCTTTTGTTACTGGTTATACATTTTCTTCATCAGTAATGCCTGGTTACTTGTAGTCCCAATTTTCCGTAGGTAGTCATGGTTGTTGGCGCCATGACCTATGGACCTTGTTCCTTGCTCTGTAAGAAGTCGTGGTTCGTGGATCCATCACCTGTGGACCATGGCCCTGTTTTGTGCTCTGCTGATTTGGCTTTCATCTTCGTTAGTCGTTCTATACTCCTTAGTTGTCATTTGTGTTGTTTTTAACTTTTTGGGTGGTTGTTCTATACTCTTAGGATGGTCATTGGTGGTTGTTTTATACTCTTTGGGTGGTCATTGGTTGTTGTTCTATACTCTTTGGTCAGTACTTGGCGGTTGTTCTATACTCTTTGGATGGTCATTCATGGTTGTTCTATACTCTTAAGATGGTCATTCTTGGTTGTTCTATACTCTTAGGATGGTCATTCATGGTTGTTCTATACTCTTTGGGTGGTCATTGATGGTTGTTCTATATCCTTTGGTTGGTCATTGATGGTTGTTCTATACTCTTAGGATGGTCATTCTTGGTTGTTGTTTACTCTTAGGATGGTCATTCTTGGTTGTTCTATACTCTTAGGATGGTCATTCTTGGTTGTTCTATACTCGTAGGATGGTCATTCTTGGTTGTTCTATACTCGTAGGATGGTCATTGATGGTTGTTCTATACTCTTAGGATGGTCATTTTTATTGTTCTATACTCTTAGGATGGTCATTGTTGGTTGTTCTAAACGTTTTGGGTGGTCATAGCTGGTTGTTCTATACTCGTAGGATGGTCATTGATGGTTGTTCTATACTGTTAGGATGGTCATTCTTGATTGTTTTATACTCTTAGGATGGTCATTCTTGGTTGTTCTATACTCTTAGGATGGTCATTCTTTGTTGTTCTATACTCTTAGGATGGTCATTGGTGGTTGATTTCTACTCTTAGGATGGTCATTCTTGGTTGTTGTATACTTTTAGGATGGTCATTCTTGGTTGTTATATACTCTAAGGACGGTCATTGTTGGTTGTTCCAAACTCTTTGGATGGTCATTCTTGGTTAATCTGTACTCTTAGGATGGTCCTTCCTGGTTGTTCTATACTCTTAGGATCGCCATTCCTGGTTGTTCTATACTCTTAGGATGGTCATTCTTGGTTGTTCTATACTCTTAGGATGGTCATTCTTGCTTGTTCTATACTGTTAGGATGGTCATTTTTGATTGTTTTAAACTCTTAGGATGGTCCTTCCTGGCTGTTCTATACTAGTAGGATGGTCATTCCTGGTTGTTGTATACTCTTAGGATGGTCATTGGTGGTTGTTTTCTACTCTTAGGATGGTCATTCTTAGTTGTTCTATACTCTTAGGATGGTCATTGGTGGTTGTTTTCTACTCTTAGGATGGTCATTCTTGGTTGTTCTATACTCTTAGGATGGTCATTCTTGGCTGTTCTATACTCTTAGGATGGTCATTGTTGGTTGTTCTATACTCTTAGGATGGTCATTGTTGGTTGTTCTATACTCTTAGGATGGTCATTCTTGGTTGTTCTCTACTCTTAGGATGTTCATTCTTGGTTGTTCTATACTCTTAGGATGGTCATTCTTGGTTGTTCTATACTCTTAGGATGGTCATTCTTGGTTGTTCTATACTCTTAGGATGGTAATTCGTAATTGTTCTATACTGTGAGGATGTTCATTCTTGGTTGTTCTATACTGTTAGGATGGTCATTCTTGGTTGTTCTATACTGTTAGGATGGTCATTCTTTGTTGTTCTATACTGTTAGGATGGTCATTCTTGGTTGTTCTATACTGTTAGGATGGTCATTCCTGGTTGTTCTATACTGTTAGGATGGTCATTCTTGGTTGTTCTATACTGTTAGGATGGTCATTCTTTGTTGTTCTATACTGTTAGGATGGTCATTCTTGGTTGTTCTATACTGTTAGGATGGTCATTCCTGGTTGTTCTATACTCTTAGGATGGTCATTCCTGGTTGTTCTATACTCTTAGTATGGTCATTCTTGGTTGTTCTATACTCTTAGGATGGTCATACTTGGTTGTTCTATACTCTTAGGATGGTCATTCCTGGTTGTTCTATACTTTTAGGATGGTCATTCTTGGTTGTTGTATATTCTTAGGATGGTCATTCTTGGTTGTTCTCTACTCTTAGGATGGTCATTCCTGGTTGTTCTATACTCTTAGGATGGTCATTCCTGGTTGTTCTATACTCTAATGATGGTCATTCTTGGTTGTTCTATACTCTTAGGATGTTCATTCGTGGTTGTTCTATACTCTTAGGATTGTCATTCCTGGTTGTTGTATACTCTTAGGATGGTCATTCTTGGTTGTTCTATACTCTTAGGATGGTCATTCCTGGTTGTTCTGTACTTTTAGGATGGTCATTCCTGGTTGTTCTATACTCTTAGGATGGTCATACTTGGTTGTTCTATACTCTTAGGATGGTCATTCCTGGTTGTTCTATACTCTTAGTATGGTCATTCCTGGTAATTCTATACTCTTAGGATGGTCATTCTTGGTTTTTCTATACTTTTAGGATGGTCATTCCTGGTTGTTCTATACTCTTAGGATGGTCATTCTTGGTTGTTCTATACTCTTAGGATGGTAATTCTTAATTGTTCTATACTCTTAGGAAGGTCATTTTTGGTTGTTCTATACTCTTAGGATGGTCATTCATGGTTGTTCTTTACTCATGGGATGGTCATTGTTGGTTGGTCTATACTGTTAGGATGGCCAATCTTGGTTGTTCTATACTCTTAAGATGGTAATTCTTTATTGTTCTATACTCTTAGGAGGTCATTTTTGGTTGTTCTATACTCTTAGGATGTTGATAAGGGGTTGTTTTATACTCTTAGGATGGTCATTCTAGATTGTTCTATACTCTTAGGGTGGTCATTCTTGGTTGTTCTATACTCTTTGGGTGGTCATTGTTGGTTGTTCTATACTATAAGGGTGGTCTTTGTTGGTTGTTCTATACTCTTTGGGTGGTCATTGTTGGTTGTTCTATACTCTTTGGGTGGTCATTGATGGTTGTTCTATACCCTTTGGGTGGTGATTGTTGGTTGTTCTATACCTTTTGGGTGGTGATTGTTGGTTCTTTACTCTGAGGGTGGTCTTTGTTGGTTGTTCTATATCCCTTGGGTGGTCATTGATGGTTGTTCTATACCCTTTGGGTGGTGATTGTTGGTTCTATACTCTTAGGGTGGTCATTGTTGGTTGTTCTATACTCTTTGGGTGGTCATTGTTGGTTGTTTAAACTTTTTGGGTGGTCATTGTTGGTTGTTCTATACTCTTTGGGTGGTCATTCTTGGTTGTTCTATACTCTTATGATGGTCATTCATGGTTGTTTTATACTCTTATGATGGTCATTCTTGGTTGTTCTATACTCTTATGATGGTCATTCTTGGTTGTTCTATACTCTTATGATGGTCATTCATGGTTGTTCTATACTCTTATGATGGTCATTCATGGTTGTTCTATAGTCTTCGGAAGGTCATTCTTGGTTGTTCTATACTCTTAGGATGGTCATTCTTGGTTGTTCTATACTCTTATGATGGTTATTTGTAGTTGTTGTATACTCTTAAAATGGTCATTCTTGGTTGTTCTATACTCTTAGGATGTTCATTCTTGGTTGTTCTATACTCTTAGGATGGTCATTCTTGGTTGTTCTATACTCTTAGGATGGTCATTCGTGGTTGTTCTATACTCTTAGGATGGTCTTTCCTGGTTGTTATATACTCTTAGGATGGTCATTCTTGGTTGTTCTATACTCTTAGGATGGTCATTCCTGGTTGTTCTATACTTTTAGGATGGTTAATCTTGGTTGTTCTATACTCTTAGGATGGTCATTCTTGGTTGTTCTATACTCTTATGATGGTTATTTGTAGTTGTTGTATACTCTTAAGATGGTCATTCTTGGTTGTTCTATACTCTTAGGATGTTCATTCTTGGTTGTTCTATACTCTTAGGATGGTCATTGTTGGTTGTTGTTTACTCTTAGGATGGTCATTCATTGTTGTTCTTTACTCTTGAGATGATCATTGTTGGTTGTTCTATATTGTTAGGATGGTCATTCTTGGTTGTTCTATACTCTTAGGATGGTAATTCTTAATTGTTCTATACTCTTAGGAAAGTCATTTTTGGTTGTTCTATATCCTTAGGATGTTGATAAAGGGTTGTTTTATACTCTTAGGATGGTCATTCTTGATTGTTCTATACTTTTAGGATGTTGATAAGTGGTTGTTTTATACTCTTAGGATGGTCATTCCTGGTTGTTCTATACTCTTAGGATGGTCATTCGTGGTTGTTCTCTACTCTTAGGATGGTCCTTCTTGATTGTTCTATACTCTTAGGGTCGCAATTCCTGGTTGTTCTATACTTTTAGGATGGTCATTCTTGGTTGTTCTATACTCTTAGAATGTTCATTCTTGGTTGTTCTATACTCTTACGATGGTCTTTCCTGGTTGTTCTCTACTCTTAGGATGGTCCTTCCTGGTAATTCTATACTCTTAGGATGGTCATTCTTGGTAATTCTAAACTTTTAGGATGATCATTCTTGGTTGTTCTATACTCTTAGGATGGTCATTCTTGGTTGTTCTATACTTTTAGAATGGTCCTATCTTGGTTGTTCTATACTCTTAGGATGGTCATTCTTGGTTGTTGTATACTTTAAGGATGGTCATTCTTGGTTGTTCTATACTCTTAGGATGGTCATTCTTGGTTGTTCTATACTTTTAGGATGGTCATTCCTGGTTGTTCTATACTCTTAGGATGGTCATTCATGGTTGTTCTATACTCTTAGTATGGTCATTCCTGGTAATTCTATACTCTTAGGATGGTCATTCTTGGTTGTTCTATACTTTAGCGTCGATCATTCCTGGTTGTTGTATACTCTTAGGACGGTCATTCATGGTTTTGTTCTCTACTCTTAGGATGATCCTTCCTTGTTGTTCTATACTTTAAGGATGGTCATTGGTGGTTGTTCTATACTTTTAGGATGGTCATTCGTGGTTGTTCTATACTTTTAGAATGGTCCTTCTTGGTTGTTCTATACTCTTAGGATGGTCATTCTTGGTTGTTGTATACTTTAAGGATGGTCATTGTTGGTTGTTCTATACTCTTAGGATGGTCATTCTTGGTTGTTCTCTACTCTTAGGATGTTCATTCTTGGTTGTTCTATACTCTTAGGATGGTCATTCTTGGTTGTTCTATACTCTTAGGATGGTCATTCTTGGTTGTTCTATACTCTTAGGATGGTAATTCTTAATTGTTGTATACTGTGAGGATGTTCATTCTTGGTTGTTCTATACTGTTAGGATGGTCATTCTTGGTTGTTCTATACTGTTAGGATGGTCATTCCTGGTTGTTCTATACTCTTAGGATGGTCATTCTTGGTTGATCTTTACTCTTAGGATGGTCATTCCTGGTTGTTCTATACTCTTAGGATGGTCATTCCTGGTTGTTCTATACTCTTAGTATGGTCATTCTTGGTTGTTCTATACTCTTAGGATGTTCATTCCTGGTTGTTCTTTACTCTTAGGATGGTCATTCTTCGTTGTTCTATACTCTTAGGATGGTCATTCCTGGTTGTTCTATACTCTTAGTATGGTCATACTTGGTTGTTCTATACTCTTAGGATGGTCATTCTTGGTTGTTCTATACTCTTAGTATGGTCATTCCTGGTTGTTCTATACTCTTAGTATGGTCATTCCTGGTAATTCTATACTCTTAGTATGGTCATTCCTGGTAATTCTATACTCTTAGGATGGTCATTCTTGGTTGTTCTCTACTCTTAGGATGGTCATTCCTGGTTGTTCTATACTCTTAGGATGGTCATTCCTGGTTGTTCTATACTCTTAGTATGGTCATTCTTGGTTGTTCTATACTCTTAGGATGTTCATTCCTGGTTGTTCTTTACTCTTAGGATGGTCATTCTTCGTTGTTCTATACTCTTAGGATGGTCATTCCTGGTTGTTCTATACTCTTAGTATGGTCATACTTGGTTGTTCTATACTCTTAGGATGTTCATTCCTGGTTGTTCTATACTCTTAGTATGGTCATACTTGGTTGTTCTATACTCTTAGTATGGTCATACTTGGTTGTTCTATACTCTTAGGATGTTCATTCCTGGTTGTTCTTTACTCTTAGGATGGTCATTCTTCGTTGTTCTATACTCTTAGGATGGTCATTCCTGGTTGTTCTATACTCTTAGTATGGTCATTCCTGGTAATTCTATACTCTTAGGATGGTTATTCTTGGTTGTTCTATACTCTTAGGATGGTCATTCCTGGTTGTTCTATACTCTTAGGATGGTCATTCTTGGTTGTTCTATACTCTTAGGATGGTCATTCTTGGTTGTTCTATACTCTTAGGATGGTAATTCTTAATTGTTCTATACTGTGAGGATGTTCATTCTTGGTTGTTCTATACTGTTAGGATGGTCATTCTTGGTTGTTCTATACTGTTAGGATGGTCATTCCTGGTTGTTCTATACTCTTAGGATGGTCATTCTTGGTTGATCTTTACTCTTAGGATGGTCATTCCTGGTTGTTCTATACTCTTAGGATGGTCATTCCTGGTTGTTCTATACTCTTAGTATGGTCATTCTTGGTTGTTCTATACTCTTAGGATGGTCATACTTGGTTGTTCTATACTCTTAGGATGGTCATTCCTGGTTGTTCTAAACTCTTAGTATGGTCATTCTTCGTTGTTCTATACTCTTAGGATGGTCATACTTGGTTGTTCTATACTCTTAGGATGGTCATTCCTGGTTGTTCTATACTCTTAGTATGGTCATTCTTGGTTGTTCTATACTCTTAGGATGGTCATACTTGGTTGTTCTATACTCTTAGTATGGTCATTCTTGGTTGTTCTATACTCTTAGGATGGTCATACTTGGTTGTTCTATACTCTTAGGATGGTCATACTTGGTTGTTCTATACTCTTAGGATGGTCATTCCTGGTTGTTCTATACTCTTAGTATGGTCATTCCTGGTTGTTCTATACTCTTAGGATGGTCATACTTGGTTGTTCTATACTTTTAGGATGGTCATTCCTGGTTGTTCTATACTCTTAGTATGGTCATTCTTCGTTGTTCTATACTCTTAGGATGGTCATACTTGGTTGTTCTATACTCTTAGGATGGTCATTCCTGGTAATTCTATACTCTTAGGATGGTCATTCTTGGTTTTTCTATACTTTTAGGATGGTCATTCCTGGTTGTTCTATACTCTTAGGATGGTCATTCTTGGTTGTTCTATACTGTTAGGATGGTCATTCCTGGTTGTTCTCTACTCTTAGGATGGTCATTCCTGGTTGTTCTATACTGTGAGGATGGTCATTCTTGGTTGTTCTATACTGTTAGGATGGTCATTCCTGGTTGTTCTATACTCTTAGGATGGTCATTCTTGGTTGTTCTATACTGTTAGGATGGTCATTCTTGGTTGTTCTATACTCTTAGGATGGTCATTCTTGGTTGTTCTATACTGTTAGGATGGTCATTCTTGGTTGTTCTATACTGTTAGGATGGTCATTCTTGGTTGTTCTATACTCTTAGGATGGTAATTCTTAATTGTTCTATACTCTTAGGATGGTCATTCTTGGTTGTTCTATACTTTTAGGATGGTCATTCCTGGTTGTTCTATACTCTTAGGATGGTCATTCTTGGTTGTTCTATACTTTAGCGTCGGTCATTCCTGGTTGTTGTATACTCTTAGGACGGTCATTCATGGTTTTGTTCTCTACTCTTAGGATGATCCTTCCTGGTTGTTCTATACTTTAAGGATGGTCATTGGTGGTTGTTCTATACTTTTAGGATGGTCATTCGTGGTTGTTCTATACTTTTAGAATGGTCCTATCTTGGTTGTTCTATACTCTTAGGATGGTCATTCTTGGTTGTTGTATACTTTAAGGATGGTCATTGTTGGTTGTTCTATACTCTTAGGATGGTCATTCTTGGTTGTTCTCTACTCTTAGGATGTTCATTCTTGGTTGTTCTATACTCTTATGATGGTCATTCTTGGTTGTTCTATACTCTTAGGATGGTCATTCTTGGTTGTTCTATACTCTTAGGATGGTAATTCTTAATTGTTCTATACTGTGAGGATGTTCATTCTTGGTTGTTCTATACTGTTAGGATGGTCATTCTTGGTTGTTCTATACTCTTAGGATGGTCATACTTGGTTGTTCTATACTCTTAGGATGGTCATACTTGGTTGTTCTATACTCTTAGTATGGTCATTCCTGGTTGTTCTATACTCTTAGGATGGTCATTCTTGGTTGTTCTATACTGTTAGGATGGTCATACTTGGTTGTTCTATACTCTTAGGATGGTCATACTTGGTTGTTCTATACTCTTAGGATGGTCATACTTGGTTGTTCTATACTCTTAGGATGGTCATTCTTGGTTGTTCTATACTGTTAGGATGGTCATTCCTGGTAATTCTATACTCTTAGGATGGTCATACTTGGTTGTTCTATACTCTTAGGATGGTCATACTTGGTTGTTCTATACTCTTAGGATGGTCATACTTGGTTGTTCTATACTGTTAGGATGGTCATACTTGGTTGTTCTATACTCTTAGGATGGTCATACTTGGTTGTTCTATACTCTTAGGATGGTCATACTTGGTTGTTCTATACTCTTAGGATGGTCATACTTGGTTGTTCTATACTCTTAGTATGGTCTTTCCTGGTTGTTCTTTACTCTTAGGATGGTCATTCTTCGTTGTTCTATACTCTTAGGATGGTCATTCTTGGTTGTTCTATACTCTTAGGATGGTCATTCCTGGTTGTTCTATACTCTTAGTATGGTCATTCCTGGTTGTTCTATACTCTTAGTATGGTCATACTTGGTTGTTCTATACTCTTAGGATGGTCATTCCTGGTTGTTCTATACTCTTAGGATGGTCATTCTTGGTTGTTCTATACTCTTAGTATGGTCATTCCTGGTTGTTCTATACTCTTAGGATGGTCATTCTTGGTTGTTGTATACTCTTAGTATGGTCATTCCTGGTTGTTCTATACTCTTAGGATGGTCATTCTTGGTTGTTCTATACTCTTAGGATGGTCATTCTTGGTTGTTCTATACTCTTAGGATGGTCATTCTTGGTTGTTCTATACTCTTAGTATGGTCATTCCTGGTTGTTCTATACTCTTAGGATGGTCATTCCTGGTAATTCTATACTCTTAGTATGGTCATTCCTGGTTGTTCTATACTCTTAGGATGGTCATTCTTGGTTGTTCTATACTGTTAGGATGGTCATTCCTGGTTGTTCTTTACTCTTAGGATGGTCATTCTTCGTTGTTCTATACTCTTAGGATGGTCATTCCTGGTTGTTCTATACTCTTAGTATGGTCATTCCTGGTTGTTCTATACTCTTAGTATGGTCATTCCTGGTAATTCTATACTCTTAGGATGGTCATTCTTGGTTGTTCTATACTCTTAGTATGGTCTTTCCTGGTTGTTCTATACTCTTAGGATGGTCATTCCTGGTTTTTCTATACTCTTAGTATGGTCATTCCTGGTTGTTCTATACTCTTAGGATGGTCATACTTGGTTGTTCTATACTTTTAGGATGGTCATTCCTGGTTGTTCTATACTCTTAGTATGGTCATTCTTCGTTGTTCTATACTCTTAGGATGGTCATACTTGGTTGTTCTATACTCTTAGGATGGTCATTCCTGGTAATTCTATACTCTTAGGATGGTCATTCTTGGTTTTTCTATACTTTTAGGATGGTCATTCCTGGTTGTTCTATACTCTTAGGATGGTCATTCTTGGTTGTTCTATACTGTTAGGATGGTCATTCCTGGTTGTTCTCTACTCTTAGGATGGTCATTCCTGGTTGTTCTATACTGTGAGGATGGTCATTCTTGGTTGTTCTATACTGTTAGGATGGTCATTCCTGGTTGTTCTATACTCTTAGGATGGTCATTCTTGGTTGTTCTATACTGTTAGGATGGTCATTCTTGGTTGTTCTATACTCTTAGGATGGTCATTCTTGGTTGTTCTATACTGTTAGGATGGTCATTCTTGGTTGTTCTATACTGTTAGGATGGTCATTCTTGGTTGTTCTATACTCTTAGGATGGTCATTCTTAATTGTTCTATACTCTTAGGATGGTCATTCTTGGTTGTTCTATACTTTTAGGATGGTCATTCCTGGTTGTTCTATACTCTTAGGATGGTCATTCTTGGTTGTTCTATACTTTAGCGTCGGTCATTCCTGGTTGTTGTATACTCTTAGGACGGTCATTCATGGTTTTGTTCTCTACTCTTAGGATGATCCTTCCTGGTTGTTCTATACTTTAAGGATGGTCATTGGTGGTTGTTCTATACTTTTAGGATGGTCATTCGTGGTTGTTCTATACTTTTAGAATGGTCCTATCTTGGTTGTTCTATACTCTTAGGATGGTCATTCTTGGTTGTTGTATACTTTAAGGATGGTCATTGTTGGTTGTTCTATACTCTTAGGATGGTCATTCTTGGTTGTTCTCTACTCTTAGGATGTTCATTCTTGGTTGTTCTATACTCTTAGGATGGTCATTCTTGGTTGTTCTATACTCTTAGGATGGTCATTCTTGGTTGTTCTATACTCTTAGGATGGTAATTCTTAATTGTTCTATACTGTGAGGATGTTCATTCTTGGTTGTTCTATACTGTTAGGATGGTCATTCTTGGTTGTTCTATACTCTTAGGATGGTCATACTTGGTTGTTCTATACTCTTAGGATGGTCATACTTGGTTGTTCTATACTCTTAGTATGGTCATTCCTGGTTGTTCTATACTCTTAGGATGGTCATTCTTGGTTGTTCTATACTGTTAGGATGGTCATACTTGGTTGTTCTATACTCTTAGGATGGTCATACTTGGTTGTTCTATACTCTTAGGATGGTCATACTTGGTTGTTCTATACTCTTAGGATGGTCATTCTTGGTTGTTCTATACTGTTAGGATGGTCATTCCTGGTAATTCTATACTCTTAGGATGGTCATACTTGGTTGTTCTATACTCTTAGGATGGTCATACTTGGTTGTTCTATACTCTTAGGATGGTCATACTTGGTTGTTCTATACTGTTAGGATGGTCATACTTGGTTGTTCTATACTCTTAGGATGGTCATACTTGGTTGTTCTATACTCTTAGGATGGTCATACTTGGTTGTTCTATACTCTTAGGATGGTCATACTTGGTTGTTCTATACTCTTAGTATGGTCATTCCTGGTTGTTCTTTACTCTTAGGATGGTCATTCTTCGTTGTTCTATACTCTTAGGATGGTCATTCTTGGTTGTTCTATACTCTTAGGATGGTCATTCCTGGTTGTTCTATACTCTTAGTATGGTCATTCCTGGTTGTTCTATACTCTTAGTATGGTCATACTTGGTTGTTCTATACTCTTAGGATGGTCATTCCTGGTTGTTCTATACTCTTAGGATGGTCATTCTTGGTTGTTCTATACTCTTAGTATGGTCATTCCTGGTTGTTCTATACTCTTAGGATGGTCATTCTTGGTTGTTCTATACTCTTAGTATGGTCATTCCTGGTTGTTCTATACTCTTAGGATGGTCATTCTTGGTTGTTCTATACTCTTAGGATGGTCATTCTTGGTTGTTCTATACTCTTAGGATGGTCATTCTTGGTTGTTCTATACTCTTAGTATGGTCATTCCTGGTTGTTCTATACTCTTAGGATGGTCATTCCTGGTAATTCTATACTCTTAGTATGGTCATTCCTGGTTGTTCTATACTCTTAGGATGGTCATTCTTGGTTGTTCTATACTGTTAGGATGGTCATTCCTGGTTGTTCTTTACTCTTAGGATGGTCATTCTTCGTTGTTCTATACTCTTAGGATGGTCATTCCTGGTTGTTCTATACTCTTAGTATGGTCATTCCTGGTTGTTCTATACTCTTAGTATGGTCATTCCTGGTAATTCTATACTCTTAGGATGGTCATTCTTGGTTGTTCTATACTCTTAGTATGGTCTTTCCTGGTTGTTCTATACTCTTAGGATGGTCATTCCTGGTTTTTCTATACTCTTAGTATGGTCATTCCTGGTAATTCTATACTCTTAGGATGGTCATTCCTGGTAATTCTATACTCTTAGTATGGTCATTCCTGGTTGTTCTATACTCTTAGGATGGTCATTCTTGGTTTTTCTATACTTTTAGGATGGTTATTCTTGGTTGTTCTCTACTCTTAGGATGGTCATTCCTGGTTGTTCTATACTCTTAGGATGGTCATTCTTGGTTGTTCTATACTGTTAGGATGGTCATTCTTGGTTGTTCTCTACTCTTAGGATGGTCATTCTTGGTTGTTCTCTACTCTTAGTATGGTCATTCCTGGTAATTCTATACTCTTAGGATGGTCATTCTTGGTTTTTCTATACTTTTAGGATGGTCATTCCTGGTTGTTCTATACTCTTAGGATGGTCATTCCTGGTTGTTCTATACTCTTAGGATGGTCATTCCTGGTTGTTCTATACTGTTAGGATGGTCATTCTTGGTTTTTCTATACTTTTAGGATGGTCATTCCTGGTTGTTCTATACTCTTAGGATGGTCATTCTTGGTTTTTCTATACTTTTAGGATGGTCATTCCTGGTTGTTCTATACTCTTAGGATGGTCATTCCTGGTTGTTCTATACTCTTAGGATGGTCATTCTTGGTTTTTCTATACTTTTAGGATGGTCATTCCTGGTTGTTCTATACTCTTAGGATGGTCATTCCTGGTTGTTCTATACTCTTAGGATGGTCATTCTTGGTTTTTCTATACTTTTAGGATGGTCATTCCTGGTTGTTCTATACTCTTAGGATGGTCATTCTTGGTTTTTCTATACTTTTAGGATGGTCATTCCTGGTTGTTCTATACTGTTAGGATGGTCATTCCTGGTTGTTCTATACTCTTAGGATGGTCATTCCTGGTTGTTCTATACTCTTAGTATGTTCATTCTTGGTTGTTCTATACTTTTAGGATGGTCATTCCTGGTTGTTCTATACTCTTAGGATGGTCATTCCTGGTTGTTCTATACTCTTAGGATGGTCATTCTTGGTTTTTCTATACTTTTAGGATGGTCATTCCTGGTTGTTCTATACTCTTAGGATGGTCATTCTTGGTTGTTCTATACTCTTAGGATGGTCATTCTTGGTTGTTGTATACTTTAAGGATGGTCATTGTTGGTTGTTCTATACTCTTAGGATGGTCATTCTTGGTTGTTCTCTACTCTTAGGATGTTCATTCTTGGTTGTTCTATACTCTTAGGATGGTCATTCTTGGTTGTTCTATACTCTTAGGATGGTCATTCTTGGTTGTTCTATACTCTTAGGATGGTAATTCTTAATTGTTCTATACTGTGAGGATGTTCATTCTTGGTTGTTCTATACTGTTAGGATGGTCATTCTTGGTTGTTCTATACTGTTAGGATGGTCATTCCTGGTTGTTCTATACTCTTAGGATGGTCATACTTGGTTGTTCTATACTCTTAGGATGGTCATTCCTGGTTGTTCTATACTCTTAGGATGGTCATTCTTGGTTGTTCTATACTCTTAGGATGGTCATACTTGGTTGTTCTATACTCTTAGGATGGTCATACTTGGTTGTTCTATACTCTTAGTATGGTCATTCTTGGTTGTTCTATACTCTTAGGATGGTCATTCTTGGTTGTTGTATACTCTTAGGATGGTCATTCTTGGTTGTTCTATACTTTTAGGATGGTTAATCTTGGTTGTTCTATACTCTTAGGATGGTCATTCTTGGTTGTTGTATACTCTTAGGATGGTCATTCTTGGTTGTTCTATACTCTTAGGATGGTAATTCTTGGTTGTTCTATACTCTTAGGATGGTCATACTTGGTTGTTCTATACTCTTAGTATGGTCATTCCTGGTTGTTCTTTACTCTTAGTATGTTCATTCTTGGTTGTTCTATACTCTTAGGATGGTCATTCTTGGTTGTTCTATACTCTTAGGATGGTCATTCTTGGTTGTCCTATACTCTTAGGATGGTCATTCTTGGTTGTTCTATACTCTTAGGATGGTCATTCTTGGTTGTTGTATACTTTAAGGATGGTCATTGTTGGTTGTTCTATACTCTTAGGATGGTCATTCTTGGTTGTTCTCTACTCTTAGGATGTTCATTCTTGGTTGTTCTATACTCTTAGGATGGTCATTCTTGGTTGTTCTATACTCTTAGGATGGTCATTCTTGGTTGTTCTATACTCTTAGGATGGTAATTCTTAATTGTTCTATACTGTGAGGATGTTCATTCTTGGTTGTTCTATACTGTTAGGATGGTCATTCTTGGTTGTTCTATACTGTTAGGATGGTCATTCCTGGTTGTTCTATACTCTTAGGATGGTCATACTTGGTTGTTCTATACTCTTAGGATGGTCATTCCTGGTTGTTCTATACTCTTAGGATGGTCATTCTTGGTTGTTCTATACTCTTAGGATGGTCATACTTGGTTGTTCTATACTCTTAGGATGGTCATACTTGGTTGTTCTATACTCTTAGTATGGTCATTCTTGGTTGTTCTATACTCTTAGGATGGTCATTCTTGGTTGTTGTATACTCTTAGGATGGTCATTCTTGGTTGTTCTATACTTTTAGGATGGTTAATCTTGGTTGTTCTATACTCTTAGGATGGTCATTCTTGGTTGTTGTATACTCTTAGGATGGTCATTCTTGGTTGTTCTATACTCTTAGGATGGTAATTCTTGGTTGTTCTATACTCTTAGGATGGTCATACTTGGTTGTTCTATACTCTTAGTATGGTCATTCCTGGTTGTTCTTTACTCTTAGTATGTTCATTCTTGGTTGTTCTATACTCTTAGGATGGTCATTCTTGGTTGTTCTATACTCTTAGGATGGTCATTCTTGGTTGTCCTATACTCTTAGGATGGTCATTCTTGGTTGTTCTATACTGTTAGGATGGTCATACTTGGTTGTTCTATACTCTTAGGATGGTCATACTTGGTTGTTCTATACTCTTAGGATGGTCATACTTGGTTGTTCTATACTCTTAGGATGGTCATTCTTGGTTGTTCTATACTGTTAGGATGGTCATTCCTGGTTGTTCTTTACTCTTAGGATGGTCATTCTTCGTTGTTCTATACTCTTAGGATGGTCATTCTTGGTTGTTCTATACTCTTAGTATGGTCATTCCTGGTTGTTCTATACTCTTAGGATGGTCATTCCTGGTAATTCTATACTCTTAGTATGGTCATTCCTGGTTGTTCTATACTCTTAGGATGGTCATTCTTGGTTGTTCTATACTGTTAGGATGGTCATTCCTGGTTGTTCTTTACTCTTAGGATGGTCATTCTTCGTTGTTCTATACTCTTAGGATGGTCATTCTTCGTTGTTCTATACTCTTAGGATGGTCATTCCTGGTTGTTCTATACTCTTAGTATGGTCATTCCTGGTTGTTCTATACTCTTAGTATGGTCATTCCTGGTAATTCTATACTCTTAGGATGGTCATTCTTGGTTGTTCTATACTCTTAGTATGGTCATTCCTGGTTGTTCTATACTCTTAGGATGGTCATTCCTGGTAATTCTATACTCTTAGTATGGTCATTCCTGGTTGTTCTATACTCTTAGGATGGTCATTCTTGGTTTTTCTATACTTTTAGGATGGTTATTCTTGGTTGTTCTCTACTCTTAGGATGGTCATTCCTGGTTGTTCTATACTCTTAGGATGGTCATTCTTGGTTGTTCTATACTGTTAGGATGGTCATTCTTGGTTGTTCTCTACTCTTAGGATGGTCATTCTTGGTTGTTCTCTACTCTTAGTATGGTCATTCCTGGTAATTCTATACTCTTAGGATGGTCATTCTTGGTTTTTCTATACTTTTAGGATGGTCATTCCTGGTTGTTCTATACTCTTAGGATGGTCATTCCTGGTTGTTCTATACTCTTAGGATGGTCATTCCTGGTTGTTCTATACTGTTAGGATGGTCATTCTTGGTTTTTCTATACTTTTAGGATGGTCATTCCTGGTTGTTCTATACTCTTAGGATGGTCATTCTTGGTTTTTCTATACTTTTAGGATGGTCATTCCTGGTTGTTCTATACTCTTAGGATGGTCATTCCTGGTTGTTCTATACTCTTAGGATGGTCATTCTTGGTTTTTCTATACTTTTAGGATGGTCATTCCTGGTTGTTCTATACTCTTAGGATGGTCATTCCTGGTTGTTCTATACTCTTAGGATGGTCATTCTTGGTTTTTCTATACTTTTAGGATGGTCATTCCTGGTTGTTCTATACTCTTAGGATGGTCATTCTTGGTTTTTCTATACTTTTAGGATGGTCATTCCTGGTTGTTCTATACTGTTAGGATGGTCATTCCTGGTTGTTCTATACTCTTAGGATGGTCATTCCTGGTTGTTCTATACTCTTAGTATGTTCATTCTTGGTTGTTCTATACTCTTAGGATGGTCATACTTGGTTGTTATATACTCTTAGGATGGTCATTCCTGGTTGTTCTATACTCTTAGTATGGTCATTCCTGGTAATTCTATACTCTTAGGATGGTCATTCTTGGTTTTTCTATACTTTTAGGATGGTCATTCCTGGTTGTTCTATACTCTTAGGATGGTCATTCTTGGTTGTTCTATACTCTTAGGATGGTAATTCTTAATTGTTCTATACTCTTAGGATGGTCATTCTTGGTTGTTCTATACTTTTAGGATGGTCATTCCTGGTTGTTCTATACTCTTAGGATGGTCATTCATGGTTGTTCTATACTCTTAGTATGGTCATTCCTGGTAATTCTATACTCTTAGGATGGTCATTCTTGGTTGTTCTATACTTTAGCGTCGGTCATTCCTGGTTGTTGTATACTCTTAGGACGGTCATTCATGGTTTTGTTCTCTACTCTTAGGATGATCCTTCCTGGTTGTTCTATACTTTAAGGATGGTCATTGGTGGTTGTTCTATACTTTTAGGATGGTCATTCGTGGTTGTTCTATACTTTTAGAATGGTCCTTCTTGGTTGTTCTATACTCTTAGGATGGTCATTGTTGGTTGTTCTATACTCTTAGGATGGTCATTCTTGGTTGTTCTCTACTCTTAGGATGTTCATTCTTGGTTGTTCTATACTCTTAGGATGGTCATTCTTGGTTGTTCTATACTCTTAGGATGGTCATTCTTGGTTGTTCTATACTCTTAGGATGGTAATTCTTAATTGTTCTATACTGTGAGGATGTTCATTCTTGGTTGTTCTATACTGTTAGGATGGTCATTCCTGGTTGTTCTATACTGTTAGGATGGTCATTCTTGGTTGTTCTATACTGTTAGGATGGTCATTCTTGGTTGTTCTATACTGTTAGGATGGTCATTCCTGGTTGTTCTATACTCTTAGGATGGTCATTCTTGGTTGTTGTATACTCTTAGGATGGTCATTCTTGGTTGTTCTCTACTCTTAGGATGGTCATTCCTGGTTGTTCTATACTCTTAGGATGGTCATTCCTGGTTGTTCTATACTGTTAGGATGGTCATTCTTGGTTGTTCTATACTGTTAGGATGGTCATTCTTGGTTGTTCTATACTGTTAGGATGGTCATTCCTGGTTGTTCTATACTCTTAGTATGGTCATTCTTGGTTGTTGTATACTCTTAGGATGGTCATTCTTGGTTGTTCTCTACTCTTAGGATGGTCATTCCTGGTAATTCTATACTCTTAGGATGGTCATTCTTGGTTGTTCTCTACTCTTAGGATGGTCATTCCTGGTTGTTCTATACTCTTAGGATGGTCATTCCTGGTTGTTCTATACTCTTAGTATGGTCATTCTTGGTTGATCTTTACTCTTAGGATGGTCATTCTTGGTTGTTCTCTACTCTTAGGATGGTCATTCCTGGTTGTTCTATACTCTTAGGATGGTCATTCCTGGTTGTTCTATACTCTTAGTATGGTCATTCCTGGTTTTTCTATACTTTTAGGATGGTCATTCCTGGTTGTTCTATACTCTTAGGATGGTCATTCTTGGTTGTTCTATACTCTTAGGATGGTAATTCTTAATTGTTCTATACTCTTCGGATGTTCATTTTTGGTTGTTCTATACTCTTAGGATGGTCATTCATGGTTGTTCTTTACTCATGGGATGGTCATTGTTGGTTGGTCTATACTGTTAGGATGGCCAATCTTGGTTGTTCTATACTCTTAAGATGGTAATTCTTTATTGTTCTATACTCTTAGGAAGGTCATTTTTGGTTGTTCTATACTCTTAGGATGTTGATAAGGGGTTGTTTTATACTCTTAGGATGGTCATTCTAGATTGTTCTATACTCTTAGGGTGGTCATTCTTGGTTGTTCTATACTCTTTGGGTGGTCATTGTTGGTTGTTCTATACTATAAGGGTGGTCTTTGTTGGTTGTTCTATACTCTTTGGGTGGTCATTGTTGGTTGTTCTATACTCTTTGGGTGGTCATTGATGGTTGTTCTATACCCTTTGGGTGGTGATTGTTGGTTGTTCTATACCTTTTGGGTGGTGATTGTTGGTTCTTTACTCTTAGGGTGATCTTTGTTGGTTGTTCTATATCCCTTGGGTGGTCATTGATGGTTGTTCTATACCCTTTGGGTGGTGATTGTTGGTTCTATACTCTTTGGGTGGTCATTGTTGGTTGTTTAAACTTTTTGGGTGGTCATTGTTGGTTGTTCTATACTCTTTGGGTGGTCATTGTTGGTTGTTCTATACTCTTTGGGTGGTCATTGTTGGTTGTTCTATACTCTTTGGGTGGTCATTGTTGGTTGTTTAAACTTTTTGGGTGGTCATTGTTGGTTGTTCTATGTGTGCTCTTAGGGTGGTCATTGTTGGTTGTTCTATGTATGCTCTTAGGGTGGTCATTGTTGGTTGTTCTATACTCTTTGGGTGGTCATTGTTGGTTGTTCTATACTCTTTGGGTGGTCATTGTTGGTTGTTTAAACTTTTTGGGTGGTCATTGTTGGTTGTTCTATGTATGCTCTTAGGGTGGTCATTGGTGGTTGTTCTATTCCCTTAAGATGGTCATTTTTGGTTGTTCTATACTCTTAGGGTGGTTATTTGTGGCTGTTTTATACTCTTTGGGTAGTCATAGATAGCTGATGTCATTAATTGGCGTTTGTTCCATTCTGTATGATCGGTCATTGGTGGTTCCGTTATTGTTCATTGTGGTTGTTCTGTTTTCTTTTCCCGTTCATTGGTGGTTGTTTTATACTCTCAGGCGGTCATTATTGGTTCTATACTTTTTTAGTTGGTCCGTTGCAGTTGTTTTTGAACTCTTTGGGTGGTCATTGTTGGTTGTTCTATACGCTTAGGGTGGTCATTGTTGGTTTGTTCTATACTCTTTGGGAGGTTATTGTTGGTTGTTCTATATTCTTAGGGTGTTCATTGTTGGTTCTATACTCTTTGGGTGGTGATTGTTGGTTCTATACTCTTTGGGTGGTAATTGATGGTTGTTCTATACTCTTTGGGTGGTCATTGTTGGTTCTACACTCTTAGGTTGGTCTTTGTTGGTTGTTCTATACTCTTTGGGTGGTCATTGATGGTTGTTCTATACCCTTTGGGTGGTCATTGATGGCTGTTCTATACCCTTTGGGTGGTGATTGTATGTTGTTCTATACCCTTTGGGTGGTGATTGTTGGTTCTTTACTCTTAGGGTGGTCATTGTTGGTTGTTCTATACTCTTTGGGAGGGAGGTTATTGTTGGTTGTTCTATACTCTTTGGGTGGTCATTGTTGGTTGTTCTATACTCTTTGGGTGGTCATTGTTGGTTGTTCTATACTCTTTGGCTGGTTATTGTTTGTTGTTCTAAACTTTTTGGATGGTCATTGTTGGTTGTTCTATGCTCTTAGGATGGTCATTGTTGGTTGTTCTATACTCTTTTGGTGGTCATTGGTGGTTGTTCTTTACTCTTAGGGTGGTCATTGGTGGTTGTTCTATACTCTTAGGGTGGTCATTGGTGGTTGTTTTATACTCTTTGGGTGGTCATCGATGGTTGTTTTATACCCTTTGGGTGGTGATTGTTGGTTCTATACTCTTAGGGTGGTCATTGATGGTTGTTCTATACTCTTAGGGTGGTCATTGGTGGTTGTTTTGAACTCTTTGGCTGGTCCTTTGTGGTTGTTTTTAACTCTTTGGGTGGTCCTTTGTGGTTGTTTTTAACTCTTTAGGAGGTCGTTGGTGGTTGTTCTCTACTCTTTGATCGGTCATTGTTTTATACTCTATGAATGGTCATTTGCGGCTGTTTTATACCTTTTTGGTGGTCATTGGTAATTGTTCTATTCTCTATTTGCGGGCATAAGTGGTTGTTTTTTATTCTTTAGTGGTCATTGGTTGTTGTTCTATACTATTTGGATGGTCATTTTTGGTTGTTCTATACTCCTTGATCGGTCATTGGTAGTCGTTCTCAAATTTTTTGGTGGTCACAGGTGGTTGTTCTATAATCCTTGGGTGGTTATTGGTGTTTTTCTGTACTCTTTCTGTGGTCACGAGTGGTTGGTCTATACTTTTTGGTTGGTTATTAGTGATTTTTCTATGCTCTTTATACAGTCATTGGTGGTCATTTTTCATTGGTCCTTGGTGGTTGTTCTATAATCTTTGGTTGGCCATTTGAAGAATTGTTTATACTCTTTGGATGGTCATTGGTGATTGTTCTATACTGTTTGGGTGGTCATTTGTGGTGGTTCGATGTCCATTTTGTCGGTCCTTGTTGGTTCTACTCTTTAAACGGTCATTTGTACTCTTTAGCTTGTAATTGGGATTTGTAATTTGGTCATTGGTCGGTTCCTGGTGTTGTATACTCTTTAAGCGGACATTGTGGGTTGTTTTATACTCTTTGGTCGGTTATTGGTGGTTGTTCTATTCCCTTGGGATGGTTCTAGGTGTTATATACTCTTTTGCTGGGCTTTGTTTGTCGGTTGTCTATACACTTTAGGCGGCCATTGATGATGGTTCTGTACATGGTCATTTGGCTGTCGTTGGCGGTTATTTAACAGTCATTAGTCTTTCATTGGTGGTTGTTCTGCACAAGATTTCTGCGTCCTGTTTGATCCTGTTAGAGATAACAAATACAATGTGGTTATTTCCTGTGATACCAAAATACCAATAAATGTGCATATATAGTCGAACATCGTTTTCTCGAAGTCAACGGGGACATAGGAAAACTTATCCGAGTATTCGAGTTACATGAGTTTGAATGATATTGTAAAATTTGGGATGAACCGACTAAATACTTCGAGTTAAACGTGGTCTTCAAGCTGTACGAGTTCGAAATAACAAGATTCTAAGGCACTACACATTTACAATCATTATTGCTTTAAACAAAGGGTTTTCTTCAGCCTTAACCAAGAAGAATATCCGATATATTAACATACCTAAACGTTAGCAGATTTGTACCCAGTGACATGGGATGATGTTCTTAATATGAGCTTATTTTAGGACTGTGATAGTTTATGTAATATAAATTATACCTGTGTTGTAAGGAATTGGTGTTGTCAACGCTGGACTGGTACGAAATTCTGTCTCTAGTTACCGAGTGTTCTGTAAATGGTTGTCATAGCAATGGTGGTCTTTCTTGGATTGATGTCCTCAAACAAATTGTTACTTTTATCAGTTATATTTTAGTCCGTCATCCACCACAGGAGTTCTACGTGATCATATCTGTTGTTCATCTCTGCATCCTATTTGATCCTGCTGAAACAGATATATTATGGATTGTCACAAGCTGTGGTTCTGTCTGCAACTGTCTGTAGCTGATATTTGTACAATACTCATTGTTCTGTCACTTGGTTCAATTTTCTGGTTTGTATGTGCCGGTTTATCCATTCTATTTCGTGTGTTCTACATCATAATGTGCTCTGGTCAGTCATAGATTACGCTTCTTCCTTATGATTGTTTTCCTAACACTCTGCTGTAGCTGTCACTTCCATCTTTTGCTGGCTTTTTAACATTGCTGTCTCCTCTCCTGGTCGTCGCATTTGTTGTCCTGTGTTTTTGTCCGTTTTGTTTCATTATTTCGACAGTGATTTGTCCGATATTGCTTCCATTTTCTGAGCAACCAATGTTCTAACTTTGATTGATAATTGGTTGTTGTTAAAAAGCGTTTGGTTGGTTATAGGTGGTTGACCCATACTTTTAAGCAAGTCATTAATATTTTACTCTTGGAGCGACCATTGGTGCTTGCCTTTATACTCTTATGGTTGGACATTGTTGGTAGTTTAATGTACTTTGGTTATTTGCGATTCCATACCCATTGGTTAGTCGAAAGTAGTTATTCTATACACTTGTCCGTCATAGATTATTGTTCCATATTCTTTTGGTCCGACATTGTCTCTTTCGTCTATCACCGTGGGTTGTTTCATACGCATGTCACTGATGAACCGTTGTTAATCATTCCTCATTTTTTGGGCAAACATTTCAATATGTTGATTCACTTATTTGTACTTGTTCCAGCTGAAATTGGAATATGTATCCAGTACAGCCTATTGAGGCATATCTATTCCATCCCTGTTCCAGTACAGCCAAACTAGGAATCTGCTACGGACAGCTCCAGTACTGCCATACGAGGTCCGGTATTCCCAGGATCTGCAATATTAATCTGACAGAGTGTAATCATTTTGAAAGGTTTGCAATGGCATCGTTTTACCAAACCAATTTTTGGTAAAATCGGCGATACCTTACCGCCGCCACGTATAAAAACGATACCTTCAGACTATTGTCATCAGGCCGCGTACTGTTCATAACAAAGCACATTTGCTTGTAATAACAGTAAATATGTTGTAGAAAAAGGACACAAAATGGTGAGAAACCAAATCCAAGTCGGCATATCCAAACACTATCATACCCTCATGTCAGTCAAATTATGAACGCTGCTGATTTCTCCCAAGTCAACCGCCCCGTATTCAACCTTTTTTCACATGTTTTCAAACAAGTAAATCCCAAAACAATCACACACCAATGATTGTGAGGGATTTTCATGAAGAATACAATGCAAAGCCAGAGAAAAACACAGTTTGAAAGACCCGATCAAAGATCAACATTGTCCATTTCTTCAACTGCAAGATTGAGTTAGGTTTGGAAGCAGCCTTGTTGGAATTTAGATCCGACGCATTATCTATCCTTCATTCTTACAACACATTGAGAAAAAGAAAGAATATTACCGTTCTGCAGATGAAAATACCTGACCGCGCCGCGGTCAAGGTGCTCCACATCCAGTACAGCTTTTGAGGTATGTCGGCAGCAACTCCTCTGCATCCAGTAACAGCCTATCGAGGTATCTCTCCTCCATCCCTGTTCCAGTACAGCCAAACTAGGAAACTGCAACATCCAGCTCCAGTACTGCCATACGAGGTCCGGTATTCCCAAGATCTGCAAAATTATTCTGATAGAGTGTAATCATTTTGAACGGTTTGCAATAGTATCGTTTTACCAAACCAATTTTTGGTAAAATCGGCGATACCTTACCGCCGCCACGTATAAAAACGATACCTTCAAACTATTGTCATCAGGCCGCGTACTGTTCATAACAAAGCACATTTGCTTGTAATAACAGTAAATATGTTGTAGAAAAAGGACACAAAATGGTGAGAAACCAAATCCAAGTCGGCATATCCAAACACTATCATACCCTCATGTCAGTCAAATTATGAACGCTGCTGATTTCTCCCAAGTCAACCGCCCCGCAATTAACCTTTTTTCACATGTTTTCAAACAAGTAAATCCCAAAACAATCACACACTAATGATTGTGAGGGATTTTCATGAAGAATACAATGCAAAGCCAGAGAAAAACACAGTTTGAAAGACCCGATCAAAGATCAACATTGTCCATTTCTTCAACTGCAAGATTGAGTTAGGTTTGGAAGCAGCCTTGTTGGAATTTAGATCCGACGCATTATCTATCCTTCATTCTTACAACACATTGAGAAAAAGAAAGAATATTACCGTTCTGCAGATGAAAATACCTGACCGCGCCGCGGTCAAGGTGCTCCACATCCAGTACAGCTTTTGAGGTATGTCGGCAGCAACTCCTCTGCATCCAGTACAGCCTATCAAGGTATATCTCCTCCATCCCCGTTCCAATACAGCCAAACTAGGAAACTGCAACACCCAGCTCCAGTACTGCCATACGAGGTCCGGTATTCCCAAGATCTGCAAAATTATTCTGATAGAGTGTAATCATTTTGAAAGGTTTGCAATAGTATCGTTTTACCAAACCAATTTTTGGTAAAATCGGCGATACCTTACCGCCGCCACGTATAAAAACGATACCTTCAAACTATTGTCATCAGGCCGCGAACTGTTCATTACAAAGCACATTTGCTTGTAATAACAGTAAATATGTTGTAGAAAAAGGACACAAAATGGTGAGAAACCAAATCCAAGTCGGCATATCCAAACACTATCATACCCTCATGTCAGTCAAATTATGAACGCTGCTGATTTCTCCCAAGTCAACCGCCCCGTATTCAACCTTTTTTCACATGTTTTCAAACAAGTAAATCCCAAAACAATCACACACCAATGATTGTGAGGGATTTTCATGAAGAATACAATGCAAAGCCAGAGAAAAACACAGTTTGAAAGACCCGATCAAAGATCAACATTGTCCATTTTTTCAACTGCAAGATTGAGTTAGGTTTGGAAGCAGCCTTGTTGGAATTTAGATCCGACGCATTATCTTTCCTTCATTCTTACAACACATTGAGAAAAAGAAAGAATATTACCGTTCTGCAGATGAAAATACCTGACCGCGCCACAGTCAAGGTGCTCCACATCCAGTACAGCTTTTGAGGTATGTCGGCAGCAACTCCTCTGCATCCAGTACAGCCTATCGAGGTATCTCTCCTCCATCCCTGTTCCAGTACAGCCAAACTAGGAATCTGCTACGGACAGCTCCCGTACTGCCATACAAGGTCTGGTATTCCAAGGATCTGCAATGTTAATCTGACAGAGTGTAATCATTTTGAAAGGTTTGCAATAGTATCGTTTTACCAAACCAATTTTTGGTAAAATCGGCGATACCTTACCGCCGCCACGTATAAAAACGATACCTTCAAACTATTGTCATCAGGCCGCGAACTGTTCATTACAAAGCACTTTTGCTTGTAATAACAGTAAATATGTTGTAGAAGAAGGACAGGAAATGGCAAGAAACCAAATCCAAGTCGGCCTTTCCAAACACTAACCTACTCCTCATGCAAGAGTGAGTTAGGTTTGAAAGCAGCCTTGTTGGAATTTAGATCCGACGCATTATCTTTCCTTCATTCTTACAACACATTGAGAAAAAGAAAGAATATTACCGTTCTGCAGATGAAAATACCTGACCGCGCCGCGGTCAAGGTGCTCCACATCCAGTACAGCTTTTGAGGTATGTCGGCAGCAACTCCTCTGCATCCAGTACAGCCTATCGAGGTATCTCTCCTCCATCCCTGTTCCAGTACAGCCAAACTAGGAATCTGCTACGGACAGCTCCCGTACTGCCATACAAGGTCTGGTATTCCAAGGATCTGCAATGTTAATCTGACAGAGTGTAATCATTTTGAAAGGTTTGCAATAGTATCGTTTTACCAAACCAATTTTTGGTAAAATCGGCGATACCTTACCGCCGCCACGTATAAAAACGATACCTTCAAACTATTGTCATCAGGCCGCGAACTGTTCATTACAAAGCACTTTTGCTTGTAATAACAGTAAATATGTTGTAGAAAAAGGACACAAAATGGTGAGAAACCAAATCCAAGTCGGCATATCCAAACACTATCATACCCTCATGTCAGTCAAATTATGAACGCTGCTGATTTCTCCCAAGTCAACCGCCCCGTATTCAACCTTTTTTCACATGTTTTCAAACAAGTAAATCCCAAAACAATCACACACCAATGATTGTGAGGGATTTTCATGAAGAATACAATGCAAAGCCAGAGAAAAACACAGTTTGAAAGACCCGATCAAAGATCAACATTGTCCATTTTTTCAACTGCAAGATTGAGTTAGGTTTGGAAGCAGCCTTGTTGGAATTTAGATCCGACGCATTATCTATCCTTCATTCTTACAACACATTGAGAAAAAGAAAGAATATTACCGTTCTGCAGATGAAAATACCTGACCGCGCCGCGGTCAAGGTGCTCCACATCCAGTACAGCTTTTGAGGTATGTCGGCAGCAACTCCTCTGCATCCAGTAACAGCCTATCGAGGTATCTCTCCTCCATCCCTGTTCCAGTACAGCCAAACTAGGAAACTGCAACATCCAGCTCCAGTACTGCCATACGAGGTCCGGTATTCCCAAGATCTGCAAAATTATTCTGATAGAGTGTAATCATTTTGAACGGTTTGCAATAGTATCGTTTTACCAAACCAATTTTTGGTAAAATCGGCGATACCTTACCGCCGCCACGTATAAAAACGATACCTTCAAACTATTGTCATCAGGCCGCGTACTGTTCATAACAAAGCACATTTGCTTGTAATAACAGTAAATATGTTGTAGAAAAAGGACACAAAATGGTGAGAAACCAAATCCAAGTCGGCATATCCAAACACTATCATACCCTCATGTCAGTCAAATTATGAACGCTGCTGATTTCTCCCAAGTCAACCGCCCCGCAATCAACCTTTTTTCACATGTTTTCAAACAAGTAAATCCCAAAACAATCACACACCAATGATTGTGAGGGATTTTCATGAAGAATACAATGCAAAGCCAGAGAAAAACACAGTTTGAAAGACCCGATCAAAGATCAACATTGTCCATTTCTTCAACTGCAAGATTGAGTTAGGTTTGGAAGCAGCCTTGTTGGAATTTAGATCCGACGCATTATCTATCCTTCATTCTTACAACACATTGAGAAAAAGAAAGAATATTACCGTTCTGCAGATGAAAATACCTGACCGCGCCGCGGTCAAGGTGATCCACATCCAGTACAGCTTTTGAGGTATGTCGGCAGCAACTCCTCTGCATCCAGTACAGCCTATCAAGGTATCTCTCCTCCATCCCTGTTCCAGTACAGCCAAACTAGGAAACTGCAACACCCAGCTCCAGTACTGCCATACGAGGTCCGGTATTCCCAAGATCTGCAAAATTATTCTGATAGAGTGTAATCATTTTGAAAGGTTTGCAATAGTATCGTTTTACCAAACCAATTTTTGGTAAAATCGGCGATACCTTACCGCCGCCACGTATAAAAACGATACCTTCAAACTATTGTCATCAGGCCGCGAACTGTTCATTACAAAGCACATTTGCTTGTAATAACAGTAAATATGTTGTAGAAAAAGGACACAAAATGGTGAGAAACCAAATCCAAGTCGGCATATCCAAACACTATCATACCCTCATGTCAGTCAAATTATGAACGCTGCTGATTTCTCCCAAGTCAACCGCCCCGTATTCAACCTTTTTTCACATGTTTTCAAACAAGTAAATCCCAAAACAATCACACACCAATGATTGTGAGGGATTTTCATGAAGAATACAATGCAAAGCCAGAGAAAAACACAGTTTGAAAGACCCGATCAAAGATCAACATTGTCCATTTCTTCAACTGCAAGATTGAGTTAGGTTTGGAAGCAGCCTTGTTGGAATTTAGATCCGACGCATTATCTTTCCTTCATTCTTACAACACATTGAGAAAAAGAAAGAATATTACCGTTCTGCAGATGAAAATACCTGACCGCGCCACAGTCAAGGTGCTCCACATCCAGTACAGCTTTTGAGGTATGTCGGCAGCAACTCCTCTGAATCCAGTACAGCCTATCGAGGTATCTCTCCTCCATCCCTGTTCCAGTACAGCCAAACTAGGAATCTGCTACGGACAGCTCCCGTACTGCCATACAAGGTCTGGTATTCCAAGGATCTGCAATGTTAATCTGACAGAGTGTAATCATTTTGAAAGGTTTGCAATAGTATCGTTTTACCAAACCAATTTTTGGTAAAATCGGCGATACCTTACCGCCGCCACGTATAAAAACGATACCTTCAAACTATTGTCATCAGGCCGCGAACTGTTCATTACAAAGCACTTTTGCTTGTAATAACAGTAAATATGTTGTAGAAGAAGGACAGGAAATGGCAAGAAACCAAATCCAAGTCGGCCTTTCCAAACACTAACCTACTCCTCATGCAAGAGTGAGTTAGGTTTGAAAGCAGCCTTGTTGGAATTTAGATCCGACGCATTATCTTTCCTTCATTCTTACAACACATTGAGAAAAAGAAAGAATATTACCGTTCTGCAGATGAAAATACCTGACCGCGCCGCGGTCAAGGTGCTCCACATCCAGTACAGCTTTTGAGGTATGTCGGCAGCAACTCCTCTGCATCCAGTACAGCCTATCGAGGTATCTCTCCTCCATCCCTGTTCCAGTACAGCCAAACTAGGAATCTGCTACGGACAGCTCCCGTACTGCCATACAAGGTCTGGTATTCCAAGGATCTGCAATGTTAATCTGACAGAGTGTAATCATTTTGAAAGGTTTGCAATAGTATCGTTTTACCAAACCAGTTTTTGGTAAAATCGGCGATACCTTACCGCCGCCACGTATAAAAACGATACCTTCAAACTATTGTCATCAGGCCGCGAACTGTTCATTACAAAGCACTTTTGCTTGTAATAACAGTAAATATGTTGTAGAAGAAGGACAGGAAATGGCAAGAAACCAAATCCAAGTCGGCCTTTCCAAACACTAACCTACTCCTCATGCAAGAGTGAGTTAGGTTTGAAAGCAGCCTTGTTGGAATTTAGATCCGACGCATTATCCTTCCTTCATTCTTACAACACATTGAGAAAAAGAAAGAATATTACCGTTCTGCAGATGAAAATACCTGACCGCGCCGCGGTCAAGGTGCTCCACATCCAGTACAGCTTTTGAGGTATGTCGGCAGCAACTCCTCTGCATCCAGTACAGCCTATCGAGGTATCTCTCCTCCATCCCTGTTCCAGTACAGCCAAACTAGGAATCTGCTACGGACAGCTCCCGTACTGCCATACAAGGTCTGGTATTCCAAGGATCTGCAATGTTAATCTGACAGAGTGTAATCATTTTGAAAGGTTTGCAATAGTATCGTTTTACCAAACCAATTTTTGGTAAAATCGGCGATACCTTACCGCCGCCACGTATAAAAACGATACCTTCAAACTATTGTCATCAGGCCGCGAACTGTTCATTACAAAGCACTTTTGCTTGTAATAACAGTAAATATGTTGTAGAAGAAGGACAGGAAATGGCAAGAAACCAAATCCAAGTCGGCCTTTCCAAACACTAACCTACTCCTCATGCAAGAGTGAGTTAGGTTTGAAAGCAGCCTTGTTGGAATTTAGATCCGACGCATTATCTTTCCTTCATTCTTACAACACATTGAGAAAAAGAAAGAATATTACCGTTCTGCAGATGAAAATACCTGACCGCGCCGCGGTCAAGGTGCTCCACATCCAGTACAGCTTTTGAGGTATGTCGGCAGCAACTCCTCTGCATCCAGTACAGCCTATCGAGGTATCTCTCCTCCATCCCTGTTCCAGTACAGCCAAACTAGGAATCTGCTACGGACAGCTCCCGTACTGCCATACAAGGTCTGGTATTCCAAGGATCTGCAATGTTAATCTGACAGAGTGTAATCATTTTGAAAGGTTTGCAATAGTATCGTTTTACCAAACCAATTTTTGGTAAAATCGGCGATACCTTACCGCCGCCACGTATAAAAACGATACCTTCAAACTATTGTCATCAGGCCGCGAACTGTTCATTACAAAGCACTTTTGCTTGTAATAACAGTAAATATGTTGTAGAAGAAGGACAGGAAATGGCAAGAAACCAAATCCAAGTCGGCCTTTCCAAACACTAACCTACTCCTCATGCAAGAGTGAGTTAGGTTTGAAAGCAGCCTTGTTGGAATTTAGATCCGACGCATTATCTTTCCTTCATTCTTACAACACATTGAGAAAAAGAAAGAATATTACCGTTCTGCAGATGAAAATACCTGACCGCGCCGCGGTCAAGGTGCTCCACATCCAGTACAGCTTTTGAGGTATGTCGGCAGCAACTCCTCTGCATCCAGTACAGCCTATCGAGGTATCTCTCCTCCATCCCTGTTCCAGTACAGCCAAACTAGGAATCTGCTACGGACAGCTCCCGTACTGCCATACAAGGTCTGGTATTCCAAGGATCTGCAATGTTAATCTGACAGAGTGTAATCATTTTGAAAGGTTTGCAATAGTATCGTTTTACCAAACCAATTTTTGGTAAAATCGGCGATACCTTACCGCCGCCACGTATAAAAACGATACCTTCAAACTATTGTCATCAGGCCGCGAACTGTTCATTACAAAGCACTTTTGCTTGTAATAACAGTAAATATGTTGTAGAAGAAGGACAGGAAATGGCAAGAAACCAAATCCAAGTCGGCCTTTCCAAACACTAACCTACTCCTCATGCAAGAGTGAGTTAGGTTTGAAAGCAGCCTTGTTGGAATTTAGATCCGACGCATTATCTTTCCTTCATTCTTACAACACATTGAGAAAAAGAAAGAATATTACCGTTCTGCAGATGAAAATACCTGACCGCGCCGCGGTCAAGGTGCTCCACATCCAGTACAGCTTTTGAGGTATGTCGGCAGCAACTCCTCTGCATCCAGTACAGCCTATCGAGATATCTCTCCTCCATCCCTGTTCCAGTACAGCCAAACTAGGAATCTGCTACGGACAGCTCCCGTACTGCCATACAAGGTCTGGTATTCCAAGGATCTGCAATGTTAATCTGACAGAGTGTAATCATTTTGAAAGGTTTGCAATAGTATCGTTTTACCAAACCAATTTTTGGTAAAATCGGCGATACCTTACCGCCGCCACGTATAAAAACGATACCTTCAAACTATTGTCATCAGGCCGCGAACTGTTCATTACAAAGCACTTTTGCTTGTAATAACAGTAAATATGTTGTAGAAGAAGGACAGGAAATGGCAAGAAACCAAATCCAAGTCGGCCTTTCCAAACACTAACCTACTCCTCATGCAAGAGTGAGTTAGGTTTGAAAGCAGCCTTGTTGGAATTTAGATCCGACGCATTATCTTTCCTTCATTCTTACAACACATTGAGAAAAAGAAAGAATATTACCGTTCTGCAGATGAAAATACCTGACCGCGCCGCGGTCAAGGTGCTCCACATCCAGTACAGCTTTTGAGGTATGTCGGCAGCAACTCCTCTGCATCCAGTACAGCCTATCGAGGTATCTCTCCTCCATCCCTGTTCCAGTACAGCCAAACTAGGAATCTGCTACGGACAGCTCCCGTACTGCCATACAAGGTCTGGTATTCCAAGGATCTGCAATGTTAATCTGACAGAGTGTAATCATTTTGAAAGGTTTGCAATAGTATCGTTTTACCAAACCAATTTTTGGTAAAATCGGCGATACCTTACCGCCGCCACGTATAAAAACGATACCTTCAAACTATTGTCATCAGGCCGCGAACTGTTCATTACAAAGCACTTTTGCTTGTAATAACAGTAAATATGTTGTAGAAGAAGGACAGGAAATGGCAAGAAACCAAATCCAAGTCGGCCTTTCCAAACACTAACCTACTCCTCATGCAAGAGTGAGTTAGGTTTGAAAGCAGCCTTGTTGGAATTTAGATCCGACGCATTATCTTTCCTTCATTCTTACAACACATTGAGAAAAAGAAAGAATATTACCGTTCTGCAGATGAAAATACCTGACCGCGCCGCGGTCAAGGTGCTCCACATCCAGTACAGCTTTTGAGGTATGTCGGCAGCAACTCCTCTGCATCCAGTACAGCCTATCGAGGTATCTCTCCTCCATCCCTGTTCCAGTACAGCCAAACTAGGAATCTGCTACGGACAGCTCCCGTACTGCCATACAAGGTCTGGTATTCCAAGGATCTGCAATGTTAATCTGACAGAGTGTAATCATTTTGAAAGGTTTGCAATAGTATCGTTTTACCAAACCAATTTTTGGTAAAATCGGCGATACCTTACCGCCGCCACGTATAAAAACGATACCTTCAAACTATTGTCATCAGGCCGCGAACTGTTCATTACAAAGCACTTTTGCTTGTAATAACAGTAAATATGTTGTAGAAGAAGGACAGGAAATGGCAAGAAACCAAATCCAAGTCGGCCTTTCCAAACACTAACCTACTCCTCATGCAAGAGTGAGTTAGGTTTGAAAGCAGCCTTGTTGGAATTTAGATCCGACGCATTATCTTTCCTTCATTCTTACAACACATTGAGAAAAAGAAAGAATATTACCGTTCTGCAGATGAAAATACCTGACCGCGCCGCGGTCAAGGTGCTCCACATCCAGTACAGCTTTTGAGGTATGTCGGCAGCAACTCCTCTGCATCCAGTACAGCCTATCGAGGTATCTCTCCTCCATCCCTGTTCCAGTACAGCCAAACTAGGAATCTGCTACGGACAGCTCCCGTACTGCCATACAAGGTCTGGTATTCCAAGGATCTGCAATGTTAATCTGACAGAGTGTAATCATTTTGAAAGGTTTGCAATAGTATCGTTTTACCAAACCAATTTTTGGTAAAATCGGCGATACCTTACCGCCGCCACGTATAAAAACGATACCTTCAAACTATTGTCATCAGGCCGCGAACTGTTCATTACAAAGCACTTTTGCTTGTAATAACAGTAAATATGTTGTAGAAGAAGGACGGAAAATGGCAAGAAACCAAATCCAAGTCGGCCTATCCAAACACTATTATACCCCGCATGTCAGTCAAATAATGAACGTTGACGATTTCTCTCAAGTTCAGTCGCCCCATATTCAACTCAAGTTTCACAGATCTTCAGAGGTAGAAAACCCTGCATCATCAAATACAACCTCAGTCTCGCCACATGCGGGTGTATGGCATACCAAATGTACATTTGATGCAACTTGATATGCCCACATGATTTGAGAAGGTATTGTTGTATTAGAATAACAGACATTTTCCCATAAAGGTATCTGTAATAATAGAGAGGAACACAGTTTGAATGACCCGATCAAAGATCAACATTGTCCATATCTTCGACTGGAAGAGCGAGTAAGGTTTGGAAGCAGCCTTGTTGGAATTTAGATTCGACGCATTATCTATCCTTCATTCTTACAACACATTGAGAAAAGGAAAGAATATTACCGTTCTGCAGATGAAAATACCTGACCGCGCCGCGGTCAAGTGCTCCACATCAAGTACAGCGATTGAGGTATGTCGGCAGCAACTCCTCTGCATCCAGTACAGCCTATCGAGGTATCTCTCCTCCATCCCTGTTCCAGTACAGCCAAACTAGGAATCTGCTACGGACAGCTCCCGTACTGCCATACAAGGTCTGGTATTCCAAGGATCTGCAATGTTAATCTGACAGAGTGTAATCATTTTGAAAGGTTTGCAATAGTATCGTTTTACCAAACCAATTTTTGGTAAAATCGGCGATACCTTACCGCCGCCACGTATAAAAACGATACCTTCAAACTATTGTCATCAGGCCGCGAACTGTTCATTACAAAGCACTTTTGCTTGTAATAACAGTAAATATGTTGTAGAAGAAGGACAGGAAATGGCAAGAAACCAAATCCAAGTCGGCCTTTCCAAACACTAACCTACTCCTCATGCAAGAGTGAGTTAGGTTTGAAAGCAGCCTTGTTGGAATTTAGATCCGACGCATTATCTTTCCTTCATTCTTACAACACATTGAGAAAAAGAAAGAATATTACCGTTCTGCAGATGAAAATACCTGACCGCGCCGCGGTCAAGGTGCTCCACATCCAGTACAGCTTTTGAGGTATGTCGGCAGCAACTCCTCTGCATCCAGTACAGCCTATCGAGGTATCTCTCCTCCATCCCTGTTCCAGTACAGCCAAACTAGGAATCTGCTACGGACAGCTCCCGTACTGCCATACAAGGTCTGGTATTCCAAGGATCTGCAATGTTAATCTGACAGAGTGTAATCATTTTGAAAGGTTTGCAATAGTATCGTTTTACCAAACCAATTTTTGGTAAAATCGGCGATACCTTACCGCCGCCACGTATAAAAACGATACCTTCAAACTATTGTCATCAGGCCGCGAACTGTTCATTACAAAGCACTTTTGCTTGTAATAACAGTAAATATGTTGTAGAAGAAGGACAGGAAATGGCAAGAAACCAAATCCAAGTCGGCCTTTCCAAACACTAACCTACTCCTCATGCAAGAGTGAGTTAGGTTTGAAAGCAGCCTTGTTGGAATTTAGATCCGACGCATTATCTTTCCTTCATTCTTACAACACATTGAGAAAAAGAAAGAATATTACCGTTCTGCAGATGAAAATACCTGACCGCGCCGCGGTCAAGGTGCTCCACATCCAGTACAGCTTTTGAGGTATGTCGGCAGCAACTCCTCTGCATCCAGTACAGCCTATCGAGGTATCTCTCCTCCATCCCTGTTCCAGTACAGCCAAACTAGGAATCTGCTACGGACAGCTCCCGTACTGCCATACAAGGTCTGGTATTCCAAGGATCTGCAATGTTAATCTGACAGAGTGTAATCATTTTGAAAGGTTTGCAATAGTATCGTTTTACCAAACCAATTTTTGGTAAAATCGGCGATACCTTACCGCCGCCACGTATAAAAACGATACCTTCAAACTATTGTCATCAGGCCGCGAACTGTTCATTACAAAGCACTTTTGCTTGTAATAACAGTAAATATGTTGTAGAAGAAGGACAGGAAATGGCAAGAAACCAAATCCAAGTCGGCCTTTCCAAACACTAACCTACTCCTCATGCAAGAGTGAGTTAGGTTTGAAAGCAGCCTTGTTGGAATTTAGATCCGACGCATTATCTTTCCTTCATTCTTACAACACATTGAGAAAAAGAAAGAATATTACCGTTCTGCAGATGAAAATACCTGACCGCGCCGCGGTCAAGGTGCTCCACATCCAGTACAGCTTTTGAGGTATGTCGGCAGCAACTTCTCTGCATCCAGTACAGCCTATCGAGGTATCTCTCCTCCATCCCTGTTCCAGTACAGCCAAACTAGGAATCTGCTACGGACAGCTCCCGTACTGCCATACAAGGTCTGGTATTCCAAGGATCTGCAATATTAATCTGACAGAGTGTAATCATTTTGAAAGGTTTGCAATAGTATCGTTTTACCAAACCAATTTTTGGTAAAATCGGCGATACCTTACCGCCGCCACGTATAAAAACGATACCTTCAAACTATTGTCATCAGGCCGCGAACTGTTCATTACAAAGCACTTTTGCTTGTAATAACAGTAAATATGTTGTAGAAGAAGGACAGGAAATGGCAAGAAACCAAATCCAAGTCGGCCTTTCCAAACACTAACCTACTCCTCATGCAAGAGTGAGTTAGGTTTGAAAGCAGCCTTGTTGGAATTTAGATCCGACGCATTATCTTTCCTTCATTCTTACAACACATTGAGAAAAAGAAAGAATATTACCGTTCTGAAGATGAAAATACCTGACCGCGCCGCGGTCAAGGTGCTCCACATCCAGTACAGCTTTTGAGGTATGTCGGCATCAACTCCTCTGCATCCAGTACAGCCTATCGAGGTATCTCTCCTCCATCCCTGTTCCAGTACAGCCAAACTAGGAATCTGCTACGGACAGCTCCCGTACTGCCATACAAGGTCTGGTATTCCAAGGATCTGCAATGTTAATCTGACAGAGTGTAATCATTTTGAAAGGTTTGCAATAGTATCGTTTTACCAAACCAATTTTTGGTAAAATCGGCGATACCTTACCGCCGCCACGTATAAAAACGATACCTTCAAACTATTGTCATCAGGCCGCGAACTGTTCATTACAAAGCACTTTTGCTTGTAATAACAGTAAATATGTTGTAGAAGAAGGACGGAAAATGGCAAGAAACCAAATCCAAGTCGGCCTATCCAAACACTATTATACCCCGCATGTCAGTCAAATAATGAACGTTGCCGATTTCTCTCAAGTTCAGTCGCCCCATATTCAACTCAAGTTTCACAGATCTTCAGAGGTAGAAAACCCTGCATCATCAAATACAACCTCAGTCTCGCCACATGCGGGTGTATGGCATACCAAATGTACATTTGATGCAACTTGATATGCCCACATGATTTGAGAAGGTATTGTTGTATTAGAATAACAGACATTTTCCCATAAAGGTATCTGTAATAATAGAGAGGAACACAGTTTGAATGACCCGATCAAAGATCAACATTGTCCATATCTTCGACTGGAAGAGCGAGTAAGGTTTGGAAGCAGCCTTGTTGGAATTTAGATTCGACGCATTATCTATCCTTCATTCTTACAACACATTGAGAAAAGGAAAGAATATTACCGTTCTGCAGATGAAAATACCTGACCGCGCCGCGGTCAAGTGCTCCACATCAAGTACAGCGATTGAGGTATGTCGGCAGCAACTCCTCTGCATCCAGTACAGCCTATCGAGGTATCTCTCCTCCATCCCTGTTCCAGTACAGCCAAACTAGGAATCTGCTACGGACAGCTCCCGTACTGCCATACAAGGTCTGGTATTCCAAGGATCTGCAATGTTAATCTGACAGAGTGTAATCATTTTGAAAGGTTTGCAATAGTATCGTTTTACCAAACCAATTTTTGGTAAAATCGGCGATACCTTACCGCCGCCACGTATAAAAACGATACCTTCAAACTATTGTCATCAGGCCGCGAACTGTTCATTACAAAGCACTTTTGCTTGTAATAACAGTAAATATGTTGTAGAAGAAGGACAGGAAATGGCAAGAAACCAAATCCAAGTCGGCCTTTCCAAACACTAACCTACTCCTCATGCAAGAGTGAGTTAGGTTTGAAAGCACCCTTGTTGGAATTTAGATCCGACGCATTATCTTTCCTTCATTCTTACAACACATTGAGAAAAAGAAAGAATATTACCGTTCTGCAGATGAAAATACCTGACCGCGCCGCGGTCAAGGTGCTCCACATCCAGTACAGCTTTTGAGGTATGTCGGCAGCAACTCCTCTGCATCCAGTACAGCCTATCGAGGTATCTCTCCTCCATCCCTGTTCCAGTACAGCCAAACTAGGAATCTGCTACGGACAGCTCCCGTACTGCCATACAAGGTCTGGTATTCCAAGGATCTGCAATGTTAATCTGACAGAGTGTAATCATTTTGAAAGGTTTGCAATAGTATCGTTTTACCAAACCAATTTTTGGTAAAATCGGCGATACCTTACCGCCGCCACGTATAAAAACGATACCTTCAAACTATTGTCATCAGGCCGCGAACTGTTCATTACAAAGCACTTTTGCTTGTAATAACAGTAAATATGTTGTAGAAGAAGGACAGGAAATGGCAAGAAACCAAATCCAAGTCGGCCTTTCCAAACACTAACCTACTCCTCATGCAAGAGTGAGTTAGGTTTGAAAGCAGCCTTGTTGGAATTTAGATCCGACGCATTATCTTTCCTTCATTCTTACAACACATTGAGAAAAAGAAAGAATATTACCGTTCTGCAGATGAAAATACCTGACCGCGCCGCGGTCAAGGTGCTCCACATCCAGTACAGCTTTTGAGGTATGTCGGCAGCAACTCCTCTGCATCCAGTACAGCCTATCGAGGTATCTCTCCTCCATCCCTGTTCCAGTACAGCCAAACTAGGAATCTGCTACGGACAGCTCCCGTACTGCCATACAAGGTCTGGTATTCCAAGGATCTGCAATGTTAATCTGACAGAGTGTAATCATTTTGAAAGGTTTGCAATAGTATCGTTTTACCAAACCAATTTTTGGTAAAATCGGCGATACCTTACCGCCGCCACGTATAAAAACGATACCTTCAAACTATTGTCATCAGGCCGCGAACTGTTCATTACAAAGCACTTTTGCTTGTAATAACAGTAAATATGTTGTAGAAGAAGGACAGGAAATGGCAAGAAACCAAATCCAAGTCGGCCTTTCCAAACACTAACCTACTCCTCATGCAAGAGTGAGTTAGGTTTGAAAGCAGCCTTGTTGGAATTTAGATCCGACGCATTATCTTTCCTTCATTCTTACAACACATTGAGAAAAAGAAAGAATATTACCGTTCTGCAGATGAAAATACCTGACCGCGCCGCGGTCAAGTGCTCCACATCAAGTACAGCGATTGAGGTATGTCGGCAGCAACTCCTCTGCATCCAGTACAGCCTATCGAGGTATCTCTCCTCCATCCCTGTTCCAGTACAGCCAAACTAGGAATCTGCTACGGACAGCTCCAGTACTGCCATACGAGGTCCGGTATTCCCAGGATCTGTAATGTTAATCTGACAGAGTGTAATCATTTTGAAAGGTTTGCAATAGTATCGTTTTACCAAACCAATTTTTGGTAAAATCGGCGATACCTTACCGCCGCCACGTATAAAAACGATACCTTCAAACTATTGTCATCAGGCCGCGAACTGTTCATTACAAAGCACTTTTGCTTGTAATAACAGTAAATATGTTGTAGAACGACAGGAAATTGCGAGAAACCAAATCCAAGTCGGCCTATCCAAACACTATTATACCCCGCATGTCAATCAAATAATGAACGTTGCCGATTTCTCTCAAGTTCAGTCGCCCCATATTCAACTCAAGTTTCACAGATCTTCAGAGGTAGAAAACCCTGCATCATCAAATACAACCTCAGTCTCGCCACATGCGGGTGTATGGCATATCAAATGTACATTTGATGCAACTTGATATGCCCACATGATTTGAGAAGGCATTATTGTATTAGAATAACAAGACATTTTCTTCATAAAGGTATCTGTAATAATAGAGAGGAACACAGTTTGAAAGACCCGATCAAAGATCAACATTGTCCATATCTTCGACTGGAAGAGTGAGTAAGGTTTGGAAGCAGCCTTGTTGGAATTTAGATCGGACGCATTATCTTTCCTTCATTCTTACAACACATTAAGAAAAAAAGAATGAATATTACCGTTCTGCAGATGAAAATACCTGACCGCGCTGCGGTCAAGTGCTCCACATCCAGTACAGCTACACTTTATATTGAGGTATGTTGGCAGCAACTCCTCTGCATCCAGTGCAGCCTATCAAGGTATCTCTCCTCCATCCCTGTTCCAGTACAGCCAAACTAGGAATACGGACAGCTCAAGTACTGCCATACGAGGTCCAGTATTCCCAAGATCTGCAACACGTTTTTGACAGTGTAAACATGGTTAATGATTTGCAATAAACCAATTCTGTCGGTAAATTGTTTCGAATATGACCGAAAATTGGAAAATGTGCAACAAGGGACATATCCGCAATAAGGGACCTAGGGGAACCTACAAATCAAATTTGAAGTATTGGTAACAATTATTGTTTAAGGACGGACGGACAGCGGACAACAGACAACGGACACAGGGTGATTTGAACAGCCTGCCATAATCATGGTGGGTTAAAATCTAAATACTAGAGAAATACATGAACAGAAGATATATACTTGGAGTGGAAATGATATTTAAAAATTAACTGCAACACATTTATTTTTAATGTCTATCAATTACAAAATATGGGAAAATAAGAACACCTCTAAATGCTTTCAAAACTCACTATTGTCAATTTATTATATACAAGACTTACATGTAGTGATATGTCTCACATGTCCCAGGATCTCTAACATGTTGAGTTGTATTCATTATAGTCATTATTCTTATAGCCACAAACCAATTTTTGAAGACTTTTTTTTTATACCTATATCACTTAAAATTTCAAAAATTCCTTTTTAATTTCAGAAAACATTACAAACACCAACGTTGTTCACCAGTTTATTTCTGATTTAGTTCTGACAAACAATGTCTAACAGTGAAAAGTTACAAAATTTGACCTTGACATTTAACCTCGTAACCTTGACTTTCGGTAAGTTGAATTACTGTTTAATTCTGACCATATTGTCATAAATGTTCGTCGGAAAATTAGATCTTTGACCTTTTATTCAGTCCACTATTAATTAACAAAGTCCAATTAAAAATAGTAAACTGTAAGTAAAAATCAAAATCGGAAATGTGCTCGGACGGTTATATCACACAGAAATGTGCTGGGATGGTTATATTACACAGAAATGTGCTGGGATGGTGGTATTGCACAGAAATGTGATTGGACAGTTATATTACACAGAAATGTGCTGGGATGGTTATATTACACAGAAATGTGCTGGGATGGTTACATTACACAGAAATGTGCTGGGATGGTTATAGTACACAGAAATGTGCTGGGATGGTTATATTATATAGAAATGTGCTAGGATGGTAATAGTACACAGAAATGTGCTGGGATGGTTATATTACACAGAAATGTGCTGGGATGGTTATATTACACAGAAATGTGCTGGGACGGTTATATTACACAGAAATGTGCTTGGATGGTTATATTACACAGAAATGTGCTGGGACGGTTATATTACACAGAAATGTGCTGGGATGGTTATACATTGTATTACACAGAAATGTACTGGGACGGTTATATTACACAGAAATGTGCTGGGATGGTTATATTACACAGAAATGTGCTGGGATAGTTATATTACAAAGAAATGTGCTGGGACGGTTATATTACACAGAAATGTGCTGGGACGGATATATTACACAGAAATGTGCTGGGACGGTTATATTACACAGAAATGTGCTGGGACGGTTATATTACACAGAAATGTGCTGGGACGGTTATATTACACAGAAATGTGCTGGGACGTTTATATTACACAGAAATGTGCTGGGACGGTTATATTACACAGTCCAGGTCTGTTAACTACCTTAAATAAGTTCAATAACAGTGAATTTAGATGAAAATAAATCTCCAAATATTTATTACAGAAGATGAGCTTAACATGTACTTTGTGAGAGCTAATATTTTTTTTTGTTAGTAAAACATATTATTGGATTTTGTTAATTGATTGGGCCATGGTTTCTGTTTAGCTCTCGCCAATCTGATTAAAATACAGATCCTTACCCTCACTCCGTTACATAAGGTTCTGACAACACCCCATAAGAGGTCATGTTCTGGCGACCTTTGTCGCCTCTTTACTTCACACTAGTATAATATGTCATGTGGCTACAATATAGCCACATACAAATGTATATAGCCTATATATTTCTTATAACCATCATCAACCTGACCTTGATCTGTGGTTAATTGACTTTGACCTTTAACCTGGTGACTGGAGGTCAGTTGACTCATTTAATGCTCACCAACTTTGCTCCATAATGTCATAACAAAATGTTCATCAGAGAAAAGATACAAAATTTGACCTTTGACCTTTATTCCGTGGCCACTATTGATTACCAAAGTCCAAATAAAAGTAGTAAACTAAGGAACCAGAGATGGTGTCAAAGCCACCCAATGCTCGCCTGTACACATAATTCGTAATTTTATATTTACTTTGTGGTCACTCTAGTCTGCAAGCATGGTCATTCAAGCAGATAATATTGGTCAAATTCAGCATCCGAAGGTTAGCATGTGCTGTGTTTCCTTAGACACATCATGCACGTAAGTTTGGTTGATGTAGGACTTATAGTTACTTCACAACGGACCCAACCATGCTTCTTAACCAAACTCACCAAGTCCACAAACATGGTCATTCAAATGGAAAATATAGGTCCAATCCAGCATCCGAAGGTTATCATGTGCTGTGTATCCTTGGACACACCAAGCACGCAAGTTTGGTTGATGTCGGACTTATAGTTACTTCACAATGGATTCAACCAATCGCGGGGGGTATTGCAATAGCTTTCCCTGTTCTTTGAACAGCCGAGCTAAAAATTAAAATCGGAACTGTGCAGGGATGGTTAAGATACACAGCCCTGGTCTGTTTGACAACTTAAATACTTTGTGACAAATAACGCGCAATAATAAAATGTTCAACAAAAACACGGCCAAATTAATTAACGAAGTCAAATTAACAGTAATTTTTTTTAAGATCATTAAACTGAACGTAAATGCAATTAATTATTAACTATACATTAAAATCATATACTAGGATGTTTTTGATTATATTTAACCATAAAGTAGGTTTGGTAATGATAGCACTTATAATTAATTGTTTAAACAAGAATTACGCGTAATTATATGTCTCGCCTTTCCCGCTTTGACGATAATGTTAAGTCCCAACTGTAAACTTTGTATGACAAAATACATACAGCATAATGCTATCAGTAACTTGGCCAAGTTTCTATATAATTACATACCAATAACACTATAAATAGTGGATGCTATTGTAAATTCTCAAAATTCCCATGTTTTTGCCCCAAACAGCAAAACCTGCATATAAATTTCCTCCCAATTTCAGTAAGCTCTTCAGTATGATAATATTAGTAACCACTTAAAGTTTCAATTTAATCCGATATCAGTGACACTATAAAAAGTGGACTTTAACACAAATTCTCAAAATTCCCATGTTTTTGCCCCAAAACAGCAGTTTACCTGCAAATTGTTTAGTATGATGATATCAGTAAAAACCCTAAGTTTCAATTGAATCTGAAATCAGTGACAATATAAAAAATAGACTTTAACACAAATTCTCAAATTCCCATGTTTTTGCCTCAAAACAGCAAAACCTGCAATTTAATTTCCTCCAAATTTCAGTAATAAGTTCAGTATGATGATATTAGTAACTACTTTAAGTTTCAATTGAATATGATATCAGTGACACTATAAAATTGGACTTTAAAAGGCAAATCTCAAAATTCCCATGTTTTTGCCACAAAACAACAAAACCTGCAAATTAATTTACTCCAAATTTCAGTAAGATGTTCAATATGATATTATCAGTAAGTACTTTAAGTTTCAATTCAATCGGATATCCCTAACACTATAACAAGTGGACTTTAAAGCAAATTTTCACAATTCCCATGTTTTTGCTCAAAAACACCAAAACCTGTCATACAATTTCTTTTAAATTAAGGTTAGGTATTCAGTATGATGGTTTGAGTAATGTGACTAACTTTCAATGCAATTCGCTTTGCTTGGTTACAACATAATTGTCATGTCTTTAAAGAATAAAATTTCTAAAAGTAGTGAAGTAAATTATCTTACTATTGAGGATGATTGTCATTAAGTAGGAATTAATGGTTTCCTCAAACTAGAGATGGTGTCAAAACCACCCAATACTCGCCTGTACACACATAATTCGTAATTATACATGTGTAGTATACATAACTCACCAAGTCCACAAAGGTGAGTACATGTGGAAAATAAAGGTCAAATCCAGCATCTAAAGGACAGCATGTTTCTGTATCCTTACACACATCAATATGGTATCCAGGTAATCATGGTTAAACAATTTTCCAAAAAAATCCATTCAGTACTTTGGTCAAAATCCATTTTAACTTTAGGATAAGAAGTAATTTAAAAGGCTTTACCTTTATTTCCCCTTTTGGGCCCCACCCCTCTGGCCCCTTAGGGGGTCAGCATCACCTTCTATGCAAAACCTGTTCCCCTTATCATAGGATGTTCCTGATCAAATCTGGTTAAAGTCAGATCAAAACTTTATGACAATTAGCAATTTAAAGGAATGACCTCTATTTCCCCTATTGGACCCCGCATCTCTGGCCCCTTTCGGGTCAGAGTCACCAATTATGCAAAATATGCCCCCCCCCCCCCCCTCCTAGAATGTTTCTGACCATATTTGGTCAATATCAATTGATAAATTTTTGACTGCTAGCAATTTAAAAGAATTACCTCTATTTCCCCACCCCCCTCTGGCCCCAGTCATCATTATGCAAAATCTGTTACCCTTCTCCCAAGGCTGTTTCTGACCATATTTAGTTAAAATCCATTGATAACTTAATGACTAGTAGCAATTTAAAGGAATAACCTCTATTTCCCCCATTGGGCTCCATCCCTCTGGCCCCTTGAGGGTCAGAGTCATCATTTATGCAAAATCTGTTCCTCTTCCCCCAAGGATGTTTCTGACCAAATTTGATCAAAATTCATTAATAACTTAATGACTAGTAGCGATTGAAAGGAGTGACCTCTATTTCCCCTATTTGGCCCCACCCCTCTGGCCCCTTTAGGGTCAGAGTCGCCATTTATGCAAAATCTGTTCCTTTTCACCCCAAGGATGTTTTTGACCGAATTTAGCAAGAATCCAATCAAGACTTTTGACTAGTAGCGATTTTAAGAAAATGTTGACGGGGACAGCGGACCCCGGACGCCACGCCATGGCATAAGCTCACCGAACCTTTGGTCAGGTGATCGAGCTAAAAATTAAACCAAAAAACAATATGTTTCCAAATTCCTGTGGTAAAAAGGGCATATACATAGCTGGACAAATTGAAAAGGAGATAACATTGTGAAAATGGTCGGAAATGCAAAATCACTTCAGGGGACACATTTCTGTATTGAACTGGCTTCATCCCTTAAAACAAGAGGCCCTGGGCCTGTATCGCTCACCTGGATAATTTAGTATCTAGGTTATCATGGTAAAATATTTGTCAAAATGATCCCACGGACAGTGACAGACCCGAAGACCCATCATTGAAGCATATCAGTATAAATTAAAAGTTTGCTTAATTGGTTGGTATCTCATCTGTTTTCAAGTTCACCTGGTTGAGAATCTATGGGTGAGTCAGACCCCAACACCAATGCTAATATCATGATTGTGTTCCGTCTCTTTGTGTCCAGCAAATGGTATATATATATATATAGTTTTGGGGTGGAGATTTCAATTGTTTAAAGGTTATGAATTAGGAGTAAAGTCTGCAAGGGTGGTAGGGTGGTGCAGTGGATAGAGCACTTGCCTTTCACCTAGGCGGCCGGGGTTCGATTCCCCGACTGGACGTGAAAAGGTATGGGGGCACCTGCCCAACCACGTGGGTTTTCTCCGGGTACTCCAGTTTCCTCCCACAATAAGACCCCTCGCGCGCAAACATCTGGGCCAACAAGAGTGATTTATATAAGTTGGATAACTTGTTTCATAATTGTTGTAAAATAAATAAAGTTTATATTATAGCAGAACCTACATTTTCGTTGTCAAAACCAAGCCATCTGTCAGCCTTTTTTTTCCTGATCAGCTCCAAAATCAAAAGGGAACTACTTAACACCAAAGGAAACATACATGATATTTGAGAAAGGTCCTTCTCAAGAAATAGCAATAAATTTTTCAATGCCAAAATCCAAGATGGCCATCTATCAGCCATTTTGTTTTTCTGATCAATCCCAAAATTGAAAGGGCAAAACTATCAGCAGGATAAACCTACATACAAATTTTGGAATAATTCATCAATCCAGTAATAGTCAAGATAGAGCGATAACAAACTACAATGTATAACTCACAAATCCAAGATGGCTGCCTGTCAGCCATATTGTGTATCAGAACTGTCCGAAAATAATCTATGCACAACAAAGCACCAAGAGGAACCTACACATGAAATTTGAGAATGATCCATCCAGTACCTCAAGAAATAACGATAACAAACTATTACTCACAAATACAAAATGGCCGCCTGTCGGCCATATTGTTTATGGAATCTATCCTAAAATGGACTATGCACAACTAGGCACCTACACATAATATTTGAGAATGATCCATCCTGAACTTCTCGTGAAATAGTGATAACAAGAATTGTTGAAGGACTGACAGACGGACCAAGGACGCAGGGCGATTTGAAAAAATCCCAATGTACAACTGCAGGACATCTGGATCATTCATGTAAAGTTTCATCGAAATCTGCCAGGTAATTGAAATATAAGGAAATCTCCTGACGAGTTTCTGCAGACGACAGACAGACAGGGTGATTCCAGTACCCCCCCCCCCCCCCCCCCAATAACTTCGTTGCAGGGGTGTATAATGACATATTTGTGAGCATCAATCTCTTTATGCTTAGCAATTGTATATATTGTTATTGGGTGGGGATCTCAACTGTTTAAAAGTTATAACAGCGGTTATGAAGCAGAAGTCAATTGTTGACGGACGGACGGTGGATGGACGGATGCCACGATATGGCTTGAGGTCACCTTGTTCCTTTGTTTTCAAGCTCAACTGAGAAACTTGGTCCCTAGGGCTGTGATCAGACCCTGATTTCAATACTAATATCATGGTTGTATTCATCTCTTTATGCCCAGCAATTGTATAGTACATCTATATATAGTTTTGAGGTGGGGATCTCAACTGTTTGAAAGTTATAACTCAGGAGTTAATTCTGTTAGGGCGTGGTGGACCCTGGAGTTAAAATCTAAAACCATGACTGTGATCGGCTCTGAATGCCCATGCAGCAATTGTATATATATAGTTTTGGGGTGGGGATTTCGACCGTTTAAAAGTTATGACTCAGTAGTCAAGACTGAAAGGGCGTGGTGGAACCTGGGTTAAAACCTAAAATCATGATTGTGATCATCTCTTAATGCCCAGAAACTGAATGTATAGTTTTGGGGTGGGGATCTCAATCATTAAAAGTTGTCGATATTGCCAAATGAACTCCATTTGGCCCCACCCCTCAGGCTCCCTGGGGGTCAGCCCCATCATTCATATTAATTTGAATCCTAGCTACAATGTACCTAGGGATGCTACCACTGAAATTTAAAAGCTGTACATTGCTTACTTCCAAATAAGTCGTTAATATGAATTTTGCCAAATGAACTCCTTTTAGCCCCGCCCTCAGGCTCCCTGGGTGGTCAGCCCCATTATTTGTAAAAATTTAAATCCCATGCAGTCATATAGGGATGCTACCAATAAAATATGAAAATTGTACATTGCTTAGATCCAGAGAAAAAATTCGTTAATATGAATATTGCCAAATGGACCCCTTTCTGTCCCACCCCTCAGGCCCCTGGGGGGTCAGCCCAATCATTTGTATAAATATGAATCCCAGCCAACTAGGAATGCTACCACTAACATATGAATGTTGTACATTGCTTAAATGCAGAGAAGTAGTCCTTAATATGAATATTGTCAAATGGACCCCTTTTGGCTCACCCCTCAGGCCCCTGGGGGTCAGCCCCTTCATTTGTATAAATTTGAATCCCAGCCACCAAGGCATGCTTCCTACCAAATTTGATTAAATTCTGATTATTGGTTATGAAGAAGTCGATTGTTGACGGATGGACACCGAACACGGTATGGCATAAGCTCACCTTGGTCCTTTGGACCAGGTGAGCTAAAAAAAGTAGTTTCCTGTCACTTTTGGGAATCATTCAATTCCAATGGAGTGGAACAAGGCAACTCTAAAAATCTGTCCATTCAGATAATCTATAGTACAAGGGAGATAACCATGCAAGTTTTATCTGCTTATAGTACAAGGGAGGTAACATGCAAGTTTTGTTTGTACAAAAATTATATTCCTTTTCAGACAAGAGGCCCAGAGGTATCCCTGGCACAAAGACAGACACAAAGACCAATCCTTAATGTAGCATATCTGTACGAAAGGTCTGTTATTGGGTGGGATCTCAGACGGTTTCCAAGTAGCAACTCAGAAACTAAGTCCCAAGGGCTACATCCTAGGGTCAATGCTAAAATCATGATCATGTCCATCATAGGGTTGGGATCTCGACCATGGACATTTCAAGATAGGACTCGGGGATCAAGTCTGCAAGGGTGTACCTGACCAGAGGATCGAGGGGGGGGGGGGGGGGGGAGGGGGTGCTACCCAGGGGGATCAACCTGTCAATTTTTAATCCCCACCACCTTAACCTGCTTCTGTTGATTATTGTTAAAGTTAAAGCAAAAAAAAAGCTAATTAATAACTATTCTCTGTCTCCTTGGGGGTGGGGGGTGGCACCATTTGTACAATTACAATTCCCACCACCTACCACCTAGGTATGATTATAATTTGATATTGTTGATATCTATCTCTTGTATAGCTTAATTACAAATTTGCCCCACCCCCTCAGTCTCCTGCGGGAGGGGGGCAGCCCTACCATTTGTACAACAATGGTCCCCTCCACCTAGATATTACCGATATCTATCTCTTGTATAGCTTAATTACAAATTTGCCCCACCCCCTTAGTCTCCTGCGGGAGGGGGGCAGCCCTACCATTTGTACAACAATGGTCCCCTCCACCTAGATATTACCGATATCTATCTCTTGTATAGCTTAATTACAAATTTGCCCCACCCCCTCAGTCTCCTGCGAGAGGGGGGCAGCCCTACCATTTGTACAACAATGGTCCCCTCCACCTAGATATTACCGATATCTATCTCTTGTATAGCTTAATTACAAATTTGCCCCCACCCCCTCAGTCTCCTGCGGGAGGGGGGCAGCCCTACCATTTGTACAACAATGGCCTAGATATTACCGATATCTATCTCTTGTATAGCTTAATTACAAATTTGCCCCACCCCCTCAGTCTCCTGCGGGAGGGGGGCAGCCCTACCATTTGTACAATTATAAATTCCACCACCTAGGTATGCTTGTAATTTAATATTTCTGATGTCTATCTCTTGTATAGCTTAATTACAGATTTGCCCAACCCCTCAGCCCCCTGTGGAGGGTCGGGGGAGGGGGGGTCAGCCCTACCATTTGTACAATTATAAAATTTCACCACATAGGTATGCTTATAATTTGATATTGCTGATATCTTTATCTTGTATAGCTTAATTACAGATTTGCCCCACCCTTCAGCCCCTATGGGAGGTTGGGGTGGGGGGTTAAGATCTACCATTTGTACAATTATAAATTCCACCACCTAGCTAGGTATGCTTATAATTTTATATTTCTGATGTCTATCTCTTGTATGGCTTAATTACAGATTTGTCCCAACCAATATCCAGTAAATAGTTCTAGAGAAGATGTTTTAGGAATATAATCAAATGGACCCTTTCAGTCCCACCATTTTTTTGGCCACACTTCACTGGGGGTTTCCATGAACTTTGTATAAACGTACCCCATTCCATATAAACTTATACAAATCATACATACATTCTTAAATACCAACTGTTCGTGCGTATGAAATGAACATAATTTGTAATAAACGTACAGAGTTGATTTCATCATTAACAGCGCATGTTACAAGTTTATGTAAAGGTTAATAAATAATCACAAAAGCTTATATAATTATCATAGCACATAGAATATGGAAGACAAAGAAATGGACGGAAAATAGCTACAATGTTTTACCTTGTCCGGCCTGTCAGACAGCTTTCTCGTAATGGTGGGTGATCCAGACTCGCGCCAAAACGTGAAAAATGACATTTAGGGATCAATTTCATTGGCGGACGTGATCATATGCCTAGGCTATATTCGTGCGCGTGATTTGTCTGAGACAAACAATTAAATAATCAGAATGTATATCAAATTACTTTATTTTATCATGCATGCATAAAACGGTCTAAATAAATTGTATTTCGTTACAATTCTCATGTCATGTGGCTGAGTTGTAACGAACATTATTACATCTTGACAGTGGAACTCTTTGGTGTCTTACAGGTGTACATGTATATATACACTGTATATAGACATTGTGCTTCCGCCAAATCGCACGTGCCCGCGTCGAATAAGCTATCACAAGAGGACAATGTAAAATACCCACCAGTATAATATTATATTAAAAATTAATTACATGATAAACTATCACACCTTGTTATTGAATACACAATTGAGAGACGAATGTCTACTGTATGCTGTGAACGGTAACACATTGAATTTAGATTAAAAAATGTTTTAGTGTGACACAAATGCCACCACTGCAGAAAAGTATCTTTTCTGTGATTTCTTTTAAAACTGACTAGGCTCCCCAATGTCGATATTATTTTCTTTTGTTTGTGAAAATCATGCAACCCTTACTTCATCATAAAACTGCATACCAAATTACAGTTCTTTAATTTCATGAAGGGGACATAGACAAATCCCTGATAAAAAGTTTGTAGTTATAATATTACATAATTCTTGTTTTATATTTTCTTTCTGAAAACGCGCGTAAACATTTAATATACATGTACGTATCGCCTAACTCATTCGCTTGCTAATTCCGAATTTGCAGTCTATCAACATGTGACTGTTGGTTTTATTACTAAATATCAGCAATAAATTTCTCTTAGCGACGTATATTGGCTTCATTTTCCTCATGTCCTACGTAAAGTTTGAGTTTTGTAACATGCGGAGGTACAAACTATATCGAAGAACCCCTTTTTAATCGCCATATACCATATCAGAGAAAAAGCTAAGTGAAAAATCCATGCTAACTAAATGTTTTATCTCCTTTTGTCTTATACCAACGCACCGAAAAACTTACAAATATGTATTCTCATTTAATGAACGCGCGATCTCCACCATCCTCGACCTCGATATCCAGGGATTACGATCACCTACATGTACGCTCTCTACACCCCTTGAATATGTCACGACAAATCTGAAGACACGCTCATGTGAAAAAACCTGACCAATCACTAGATTGTACTGTATGTCTGTCCTTTGGAGAATATACAAAGAAGCCTCAAATGACTTGCGAGTAGTTTTTGCGTCTATTGCTGCCACTATTTGAAAGCCTTAACCTACCAGGTAATGATGTTCCCATGGTATTGTTAATAATTAATGACTTTAATAATCTATAGTATGCGATTTGTAACAAAGAAATCAGTTTTTCACTCCCACGGCTCATTTAAATATTACGTCTCTGCTCCTGGTTGACCTCTCCGTTACATCCATATTGAATGAAGCCCGCTAGGGCTTCATGCTAAATATGGATGTAACGGCTGACCTTTCATAGTACTATGAAAGTTAAAAAATGACTTTCAATCCATAGATTTACATTTTTACTATAACACAGATACTGAATCCCATTTATATTTTTTCCAAATAATTAGTTTATTAGCTGCGCTTCTATAGGCGTCGTCATTTAAACGACATTGGCGGAACAGCCCAGCTTGAATAAATTTGGCGCCAATGATAATGACGAGTCATTTGAGCGTTTGACGCAAGGGCAATCTCCATGTTATTCGAAGCGGCGCGAAAAGACTCTCATTGAACAAGTTTGATCTATGACGTCATAATTAAACCACGTGCTACGTCTCGAGAACCATAGCTTTCATATGTAAATATTTACAGTCTACACTGATATTCACTCGATAACCATTGTACTGCAAACTAGTGTTATTTTCCAATAACTATACTTGAGAACGTGCAAAATTTCTATGACGTCGACAACAATACATGAGGGCGGAGCTATGCAAATTATCCCGTTCGAATCACAATTGTATGACGTCATCAACAATTAACATGGGGGAGCTAGCTACCGCTTATGCAAATTTCATGTTGTTACATTTATTGAACTGTTTTCAACTGTTTTCACGTTTGTAAGTTTTGAAATGAAATAATATCTGCAGATTGGGCTAAATTGAACAGTAAAATTATGAACCATTTACAGGAAAATACTGTAAATATAAGAATTAACCTTTGGTTTTGTTTAGTTTATGAGATCATAAATCCAATGGAGCAGTCGGTAAATTTAACGTAAACGCTTCGCGTTTACGCAATTTACCTCGTGCTCCATTGGATTTATGATCTCATAAACTAAACAAAACCAAAGGTTAATCCTTAAATGAATATGACATATTTGCATACCATTATTTTTTTCTCCAGCTTGGTAAAGATATCGTAATACGCCGTCGTTCTTTTGGAACAACAATTTGACTGTTTACTGTAATATTTTATGACAAATTGGATAGTTCGAACTAGCAGTTGTAACGAGAGATATGTTTGCGAATACTTTTATTTTGTATCTAATATCCACCATCAGCGTATATTTCAATGATTCATTTACCTTCCTCCGAACAATAATGTTAACCTGAAGTTTTTTTATTGTGTTAAAAACTTCTTCAGTCAGTTTCTCAAATGCATATGTAGATTTCATGTTGTGCTTGTTAGTTATGCCCATTTGATTTCATTCTGATCAGTTAAAACAAAATGGCGGAAAAGCGGCTTTCTTTGATTTAGGCATTGAAAGATTGTTAACTGATAGACAACTACTAGAGGGATATTTCTCATATTTCATATGTAGGTTCCCTTGGTCCCTACCGTTGTGTCCTTTTGATTTTATAACTGATAAGAAAAACAAAATGGCTGAAAACAGCCATCTTGGACTTTGACATTAAAAGATTGAAATCACTATTTCTTATAGAAGTAATGGATGGATCTTTCTCAAATTCCTTACGTAGTTTCACTTTCGTGCCTAGTTGTGCCCGTTTGAGAGATTTTGAGACTGATCAGATCAACAAAATGTCTGACAGGCCGCCACCCTGAATTTTGACATTTAGAGTTTGTTATAGCCTTTTTTTTGAGAAGTAGGTAAATGTATCTTTCTCAAATTCCATATGTTTGTTCCTCTTGGTCCTTATAGTTGTGCTATTTTGTTTTTCAGGGCCGACGGCCATCTTGGAATTAAGCTCATAGGCTACCATCTTTCAATTAATAATGCCTTTCTTAAGAAGAAAAAAGGTAAAAGATCCCACTTTTTAAGAACAAATGAAGATTGTCTATGGTGGGCACCAAGATCTTTCTGGGATCTATTGTTTAATGTTCATACAGAAATGTTGTTCTTACTAATAATGTGCTCTGATGCACGGGGGATTTTTTATCAGATGTCTTAAATGTATATGACATATATGATTTATATAAGTTAACGAAAGGTGTGGCATTTGGTTTTCTGCATACGACATCATATTTTTATGCGATATGATATAGAATGAAATGAAATGTTTAAAGTGCTACATTACATCCGCTTTAAGCCTGTTGTCCAATCCTTTTGACTTTGTAACATCTTGTCAACCAGATTGAAGGGGAATTTCCTATAGCTCGAAGCAAGAAGAAGACCTAAATCCTATGTACGATTAAAACCTGCCACACATTAATTATACTTTTAAGTTGGTATGATATGTCTACGTCATAATGCAATCTTTTATTACCTTACAGTAACAGACAATTTATTATTGAAACAAACCAGTATATGTCTCTGCCAATGCTCCCGTAATATTAATCATCATCATGCATTTCCATCTGGAGTTCGGATGAGATTTTTTGCTTTGTTTTATTTTGTGTCTTACACACTAATACCGTTTATTTCAGTGCATATATTAAAATAAACACATTAGCTTCCCTTTGAATGGATCAATATTCATTTGTAATAAAAGTTGATATTTTAGTTAAATTGTTAAAGCACTGCACTAAATTGTACATGTAGCTTGAAATACAACTCGTCAATCTAAAAAACTCGCGTCTTATTGGGTTTACTCTAAATACTTACTTAATCCCTATTCTGAAACTTTCTGATATCGAAACTTATAATTAGTAACCCATACAACAAAAACACTTCAATAGCTGTCGAAATATATACATACTATTGCTTAAAGTTTTAGCGTTTCAGTACTTTGATTCATGTTGCATGTACATTTGTACAAAACTGACATAGGCTTTACGGCAACGGAAACTAATTAGCAAGCCCCTGTGGTCCCTGATAAAACGAAAGTAGTGACGTCATCAAATTTCGTGTGAAGACGACTCACAGCGCGGCCATCTCACAAGTCCGAATGGAAGGCGAGTAGGTTCTTATGTAGGCCCATTGAAGGAGTGTCATCGACTTATACATAGTAAGTACTAACGGCAAGGAAAAGAAGTTATTTGTACTGGATAGTTCTGACATATTAACTGTTTCTTTATTGCCTTAACTGTTTAAGAGTTTGGACACAAAACGGTGTAAAATTGCGATGGGCATGGGCAGCTGATGATGGGTAGGGGTAACCGTACGCGTACCGCTCATGGTTTGATGGGTATTTTGTTATAGAAAGGTAACTATATATGTGATATGGGTTCCCGTGTTCCCCACTTTTTTATATAACAAAGGAAAGTGTTGATATAGGAGAACAATGGCAAACCAATTATAGTCTGTTCCATACTAGGTTACGGTGTCTTCCCACTCAGCCAACATATCTTCTTTTAGTATGGTTCATTACCTTCAATTTCAAAACTTCAAAGTACATATATGTAAGTTGATCAAGGCTTGTTTAAATAATTATTTTATCTTGAGTCCTTCATAAACACATTATAAATTTGTTGTAAATGTGTTCTCTCTAGATATCAATTTTTTGAAATGAGTTAAAGTTCAAAATAATTCCACAGGTAAGTTGTTAGTTGTTACCTGAGAATTAGCTCACTTTACAAAAACAGACTATAGCCTTACCTGTAATTAGTACCTATTGTTCTCGCCTGTAACAACACTACCTGTGCCCTATATACTAAAATAGGGTATGTTGGCTGAGTGGGAAGACACCCACAGTCCTCTGATAAACAGAACCCAATTAACAATGCTAATTGGATAATTACCTGTACATAACAGGTAAATTTACCTGTATGACACGGGTATACTGGACAATGCGAGAACTAGTCCGAAGGGTTCTGACTCTATGATACGCTTAAATATTGGGACGGCAAATGCAAGCTGCTCGTTAGAGTCAAAATTCCTCCTGACTTGAATATTCGAAATTTTACCGACCCATGCACGGGTCGCTGTTTAAGCTGTGTTTTATAATATGAAACGTTTTTCAGTCACATGCAAATTAGGTATCAATTAGGGGTGGGACGGCTCAGGATTTGTTCGGTTTGTTTCAGGTTTTTCTGTCTCGGTTTTCAGTTCAGTTCCATTTACACAATGTATTGTTGGTACACAAATCATTTTATTTACACTAATTGTGTGTTTGAATATATTGTAACAATTTCCGCCTTAGGTCCTCTGCTCAGGTTCGCTTTGCCTTATTACTTATTATTCATACTAGATATCTAGTTTGGACATCATAAATCGTTATTTTTATACAGAAACTTCCTTGAAGATAATCTCTGATGGTGAAAGTCGAGAACCTTCGAAAAAAATCCACAGGTCAAATGTAATGCCTAAAATGCATGTGATCAAAAACGTTTCATATCACAAAAACACAGCTTTAACAGTGACCCGTGCAAGAGTCTCTAAAATTTCCAGTTTTCAAGTAAGGAGGAATTCTGACTGTAACGAGCCGCTAGCTGTCCCAATATTTGAGTGGATCATAGAGTCAGAACCCTTCGGACTATGCGAGAACAAACTCCAGTCTACAGTAATCATTTGTTCATTGCTAGCTAGCTATACCAGTAATTACCATACTCGACAGGAAGACTCACAGTTCTGGATCTTTCTTGTTTCATGAGATAGTATACTTATGTATAGTTGAATTTATTTTATCAGACATATCAACTACTCTATTCAACATAACATCTAAATTAACATAGCTCTAAGATCATCTGTACAGGTAGAAACAATACCGGGTATGATGTCTTACATTTGTATCTGTACATCTGGACGTGACCTTCCACTGGTCGCTGTCAGATCCTACACACGACAGTAATAGTGAGAATCTGTATTTTAATAAGATTGTGTGTCCCCAGTATATAAAATGACAGGCTCATATCCTTAACCTAGTAGCAAAATGATGGAACATGTTGTAGTCTCCAACTTCACATAATGATATCATCATCTATCCTTAACAATTATCGCAATTCTTTTTCCTGCAAAACTCATCTTTTAGAATTTATTGATGATGTCACCAATTTCAATTTCAAATATTTTATTGTCAATGCCACATATGTAGTACAGTCATACACAGTTACAATATGTTCAGCCACAATTACAGCATTAACAAATGGATAATGTAACCGAAAACCTGGATGAAAGACTCTATACTGACATTCTCATAATGGACTTTGCCAAGGCTTTTTAACTGACTCGAAGGGTCAGGATGACCTATAGGCATCTTGTACTGCCGTGCGCTGTCTGCTGTGCTGTGCTTTTCACGAACTGTAAGGCCTCGATACTGATATTTGGCCTGTAGCATACCTGTATGAAGGGCGCTGCCAAGTTTGTTCAAATGAATGACCTTTACCCTCTTTCAAGGTCACCAGGGTCAAATGTCTTAAAATGTTTCAAACACTTCTTTTCAGTAACTTAATGTCCAAGGGTACTGCTATTTTGCTGGTAGTATGCTAAGATGAAGGAAAACCAAATTTATTCATTGACCCTCTTACAAGGTCACAAATACGGTAATATCTCTAAACAACTTCACAATTTCTAACAAGAAATTATATAAATTGTCAGATGACCAATAAGGCCCATGTGACTCTTGTTTAGGTCATCTGACCCTAAGGGTCACGATGATCTATAGTCATCATGGACCGTCCGTTGTTGTGCTCCATCCGCCATGCGTAAACTTTTCTTTCGACTTCTCCTCAATAACTGAAAGACCTAGGATGCTGATATTATGCATGTAGCATGCTGGAATGAAGTGCTACCAAGTTTGTTTAAATGAATAACCTTGACCCATTTTCAAGGTCACAGGGGTCAAATATGATATATAATCTTTCCAACAACTTTTTTTAGTATAACTAAAAGACCAAGAGTGCTGATATTATGCAACTAGCCTACTGGGATGAAGGGGTATTAAGTTTGTTCAAATGAATGACCTTGACTTAACTTTCAAGGGAACAGGGGTCAAATATGTTAAAATCTGCAAGCCACTTATTTTCAATAACTTAAGGGCCCAGGGTACCGATATTTGTAGCATGCTTGTATGAAGCCTGGGCTAACAATTTTTTCAAATGAATGACCTTATTCCACTTTTAAGGTCAATGGGGTCAAATGTGCTAAAAGTCTTCAAGAAACTTCTTTTGGATAACCTAAGGACCCAGGGTACCCATATTTGGCCTGTATCATGCTGGGATGAAGGGCTACCAATTTTGTTCGAATGAATGACCTTGACCTACTTTCAAATGTATGTAAAAAATTGTTGATTAACAAAAAATGTAAATGTGTAATCATGATAATGAAAGAAAGAAATTTGTAGCAGTATATGTTCTGTCTACATGACTTGGTCAAACGATCCAGCCGACATTGAACTAAGGAAGACTGTACAACTGTGTGTGACAGAATCACTGTTGGATCTCTTACTGATGTTGTCGCTGACATTCTATACCTACAGTACTAACCATGCTGCTGTGGACAAGATGCCTGCCAGTCCTTGTACTACTGGTCATCCTTGGACCGTTCCCAGGTAACATGTCCGGTGATCCTGTCGCTGAAGGAGATGAGGGATACATCGATCCATTTGATATGGAGAACTTCCAGCATCCCTCCAATACAAGACCTGTTCAGCATCAACCAAAGGTGACTTTTTGTTTGATATAACTAGCTAGCTAACAAGTTTTTTTTACACCTTTCAAACTTTTTAGCTCTTCTGGCCCAAAGTTCTATACCATAAAACCAAATTAAATAGATAAGCACAATGATGGATTAGTGCACTCACAATACTTGCTGTAGAAAGACAATAAAAGATTCAAATTAGTAAAATGCTTTCAGCGCCAAAACCACTAAAAATAAGATTTATGCTGAAATATGGTTCTGTTTATTTTGTTTTACATCCCATTAACAGTTAGGGTTATTTAAGAATGTGCCAGGTTTCGGAGGTGGAGGAAAGCCGGAGTACCCAAAGGAAAACCACCGACCTAAGGTCAGGACCTGGCCACTGCCCCACTTGGGATTCAAACTCGCAACCCAGAGGTGGAGGGTTAGTGGTAGAATATCAGAACATCTTAATCACTCGGCCACCGTGGCCCAGAGGTGGAGGGCTAGTGGTGGAATATCAGAACATCTTAATCACCCGGCCACCGCGGCCCATAAGGTGGAGGGCTAGTGGTAGAATATCAGAACATCTTAATCACTCAACCACCGCAGCCCAGAGGTGGAGGGCTAATGGTGGAATGTCAGAACATCTTAATCACTCGGCCACCACGGCCCAGAGTTGGAGGGCTAGTGGTAGAATGTCGGGACACCTTAACCGCTCGGCAACCGTGGCCCGCTGAAATATGTAGGTTTTCAGTAGTTAAATGTTGTACCAATGTGAAGTAAATGTTTTGAGACTTTATGTTCCAGGCCACTGTTGAGGAGAAATCGGCTGAAGTAGATAAGACGCCCGCCCCATCACAGTCAACACCACCTGCATCTACAGCTCCACCCACTACACAATCAAAAGAGGCGACGGGGAAAAACTGTGATAAACCGGATTCAAAGTCCCAGTCAAACATATTGTTTCGGAATTATGTGAAGTTTTTACTTGGAAAATTTCGTGGGAAAGTAAGTAACCTGTCTGTCTGTTGTTAGTCATGGTTCAAATCTGCTTACTTTCTTTATTATTAAGTATAGCAAGAGTGAGTGAATTTATTCCTTCAGTTGTTTACATGTTTCGACTGTAAGGCCTCCTAACTGAAGGAATAAATTTCTGGAAGAAACACTGTGTTGGACTCACTCTTGCTATACTTATTACCTGGATTTTATGTGAGACCTCTGTATCTACTAGGTTCCACGGCGGTTCATTAGGATCAAGGATCAGTACAGAACTCTACTTATAGGGACGTTGTGTCCCCCCTCCCCTGTAGTTATTATTTCTTTATTATTGTATGATAGCTTGAAAATTTAAAGAGAGGAGTTTTTTTAAATTTTGCAAATTTTACATGAACTTGCATTATCATATAACACAATAACATACCCCAACAACAAAGTTACGGATTACACAAAGTTCAAACAAAATTTAAGGTACTCTAGGCCTCTTGTTTTATTCAGCGTTGTAAAAACGTAGGGAAAACATGTAGCTGTAGTATCTGTCAGTTGTCTCAACAAATACAGAAATGTAGGTAGAAAAGACACCTACAGACATTTACATCTCACACCTATTATAAATACAGAAATGTGGGTAGAAAAGACACCTACAGACATTTACATCTCACACCTATTATAAATACAGAAATGTAGGTAGAAAAGACACCTACAGACATTTACATCTCACACCTATTATAAATACAGAAGTGTAGGTAGAAAAGACACCTACAGACATTTACATCTCACACCTATTATAAATACAGAAATGTGGGTAGAAAAGACACCTACAGACATTTACATCTCACACCTATTATAAATACAGAAGTGTGGGTAGAAAAGACACCTACAGACATTTACATCTCACACCTATTATAAATACAGAAGTGTAGGTAGAAAAGACACCTACAGACATTTACATCTCACACCTATTATAAATACAGAAGTGTAGGTAGAAAAGACACCTACAGACATTTACATCTCACACCTATTATAAATACAGAAGTGTGGGTAGAAAAGACACCTACAGACATTTACATCTCACACCTATTATAAATACAGAAGTGTGGGTAGAAAAGACACCTACAGACATTTACATCTCACACCTATTATAAATACAGAAATGTGGGTAGAAAAGACACCTACAGACATTTACATCTCACACCTATTATAAATACAGAAGTGTAGGTAGAAAAGACACCTACAGACATTTACATCTCACACCTATTATAAATACACAAATGTGGGTAGAAAAGACACCTACAGACATTTACATCTCACACCTATTATAAATACAGAAATGTAGGTAGAATAGACACCTACAGACATTTACATCTCACACCTATTATAAATACAGAAATGTAGGTAGAAAAGACACCTACAGACATTTACATCTCACACCTATTATAAATACAGAAATGTAGGTAGAAAAGACACCTAGAGACATTTACATCTCACACCTATTATAAATACAGAAGTGTAGGTAGAATAGACACCTACAGACATTTACATCTCACACCTATTATAAATACAGAAATGTAGGTAGAAAAGACACCTACAGACATTTACATCTCACACCTATTATAAATACAGAAATGTAGGTAGAAAAGACACCTACAGACATTTACATCTCACACCTATTATAAATACAGAAGTGTGGGTAGAAAAGACACCTACAGACATTTACATCTCACACCTATTATAAATACAGAAATGTGGGTAGAAAAGACACCTACAGACATTTACATCTCACACCTATTATAAATACAGAAATGTCGGTAGAAAAGACACCTACAGACATTTACATCTCACACCTATTATAAATACAGAAATGTGGGTAGAAAAGACACCTACAGACATTTACATCTCACACCTATTATAAATACAGAAGTGTGGGTAGAATAGACACCTACAGACATTTACATCTCACACCTATTATAAATACAGAAGTGTAGGTAGAAAAGACACCTACAGACATTTACATCTCACACCTATTATAAATACAGAAATGTAGGTAGAAAAGACACCTAGAGACATTTACATCTCACACCTATTATAAATACAGAAATGTAGGTAGAAAAGACACCTAGAGACATTTACATCTCACACCTATTATAAATACAGAAATGTAGGTAGAATAGACACCTAGAGACATTTACATCTCACACCTATTATAAATACAGAAATGTAGGTAGAAAAGACACCTAGAGACATTTACATCTCACACCTATTATAAATACAGAAATGTAGGTAGAATAGACACCTACAGACATTTACATCTCACACCTATTATAAATACAGAAGTGTAGGTAGAATAGACACCTACAGACATTTACATCTCACACCTATTATAAATACAGAAATGTGGGTAGAAAAGACACCTAGAGACATTTACATCTCACACCTATTATAAATACAGAAATGTGGGTAGAATAGACACCTACAGACATTTACATCTCACACCTATTATAAATACAGAAATGTGGGTAGAAATGACACCTACAGACATTTACATCTCACACCTATTATAAATACAGAAGTGTAGGTAGAAAAGACACCTACAGACATTTACATCTCACACCTATTATAAATACAGAAATGTAGGTAGAAAAGACACCTACAGACATTTACATCTCACACCTATTATAAATACAGAAATGTGGGTAGAAAAGACACCTACAGACATTTACATCTCACACCTATTATAAATACAGAAATGTGGGTAGAAAAGACACCTACAGACATTTACATCTCACACCTATTATAAATACAGAAATGTGGGTAGAAAAGACACCTACAGACATTTACATCTCACACCTATTATAAATACAGAAATGTGGGTAGAATAGACACCTAGAGACATTTACATCTCACACCTATTATAAATACAGAAATGTGGGTAGAATAGACACCTAGAGACATTTACATCTCACACCTATTATAAATACAGAAATGTGGGTAGAAAAGACACCTACAGACATTTACATCTCACACCTATTATAAATACAGAAATGTGGGTAGAAAAGACACCTAGAGACATTTACATCTCACACCTATTATAAATACAGAAATGTGGGTAGAATAGACACCTACAGACATTTACATCTCACACCTATTATAAATACAGAAATGTAGGTAGAATAGACACCTACAGACATTTACATCTCACACCTATTATAAATACAGAAATGTGGGTAGAAAAGACACCTAGAGACATTTACATCTCACACCTATTATAAATACAGAAATGTAGGTAGAATAGACACCTACAGACATTTACATCTCACACCTATTATAAATACAGAAATGTAGGTAGAAAAGACACCTACAGACATTTACATCTCACACCTATTATAAATACAGAAATGTGGGTAGAAAAGACACCTACAGACATTTACATCTCACACCTATTATAAATACAGAAATGTAGGTAGAAAAGACACCTACAGACATTTACATCTCACACCTATTATAAATACAGAAGTGTGGGTAGAAAAGACACCTACAGACATTTACATCTCACACCTATTATAAATACAGAAATGTGGGTAGAAAAGACACCTACAGACATTTACATCTCACACCTATTATAAATACAGAAATGTGGGTAGAAAAGACACCTACAGACATTTACATCTCACACCTATTATAAATACAGAAATGTAGGTAGAAAAGACACCTACAGACATTTACATCTCACACCTATTATAAATACAGAAGTGTGGGTAGAAAAGACACCTACAGACATTTACATCTCACACCTATTATAAATACAGAAATGTAGGTAGAATAGACACCTACAGACATTTACATCTCACACCTATTATAAATACAGAAGTGTGGGTAGAAAAGACACCTACAGACATTTACATCTCACACCTATTATAAATACAGAAATGTGGGTAGAAAAGACACCTACAGACATTTACATCTCACACCTATTATAAATACAGAAGTGTGGGTAGAAAAGACACCTACAGACATTTACATCTCACACCTATTATAAATACAGAAGTGTGGGTAGAAAAGACACCTACAGACATTTACATCTCACACCTATTATAAATACAGAAGTGTGGGTAGAAAAGACACCTACAGACATTTACATCTCACACCTATTATAAATACAGAAGTGTGGGTAGAAAAGACACCTACAGACATTTACATCTCACACCTATTATAAATACAGAAGTGTAGGTAGAAAAGACACCTACAGACATTTACATCTCACACCTATTACAAATACAGAAATGTGGGTAGAAAAGACACCTACAGACATTTACATCTCACACCTATTATAAATACAGAAGTGTAGGTAGAAAAGACACCTACAGACATTTACATCTCACACCTATTATAAATACAGAAATGTGGGTAGAAAAGACACCTACAGACATTTACATCTCACACCTATTATAAATACAGAAGTGTAGGTAGAAAAGACACCTACAGACATTTACATCTCACACCTATTATAAATACAGAAATGTAGGTAGAATAGACACCTACAGACATTTACATCTCACACCTATTATAAATACAGAAGTGTAGGTAGAATAGACACCTACAGACATTTACATCTCACACCTATTATAAATACAGAAGTGTGGGTAGAAAAGACACCTACAGACATTTACATCTCACACCTATTATAAATACAGAAGTGTGGGTAGAAAAGACACCTACAGACATTTACATCTCACACCTATTATAAATACAGAAGTGTGGGTAGAAAAGACACCTACAGACATTTACATCTCACACCTATTATAAATACAGAAATGTAGGTAGAAAAGACACCTACAGACATTTACATCTCACACCTATTATAAATACAGAAGTGTGGGTAGAAAAGACACCTACAGACATTTACATCTCACACCTATTATAAATACAGAAATGTGGGTAGAATAGACACCTACAGACATTTACATCTCACACCTATTATAAATACAGAAATGTAGGTAGAAAAGACACCTACAGACATTTACATCTCACACCTATTATAAATACAGAAATGTAGGTAGAATAGACACCTACAGACATTTACATCTCACACCTATTATAAATACAGAAATGTGGGTAGAATAGACACCTACAGACATTTACATCTCACACCTATTACAAATACAGAAATGTAGGTAGAAAAGACACCTACAGACATTTACATCTCACACCTATTACAAATACAGAAATGTGGGTAGAAAAGACACCTACAGACATTTACATCTCACACCTATTATAAATACAGAAATGTAGGTAGAAAAGACACCTACAGACATTTACATCTCACACCTATTATAAATACAGAAATGTAGGTAGAAAAGACACCTACAGACATTTACATCTCACACCTATTATAAATACAGAAATGTGGGTAGAAAAGACACCTACAGACATTTACATCTCACACCTATTATAAATACAGAAATGTGGGTAGAAAAGACACCTACAGACATTTACATCTCACACCTATTATAAATACAGAAATGTGGGTAGAAAAGACACCTACAGACATTTACATCTCACACCTATTATAAATACAGAAATGTGGGTAGAAAAGACACCTACAGACATTTACATCTCACACCTATTATAAATACAGAAATGTGGGTAGAATAGACACCTACAGACATTTACATCTCACACCTATCATAAATACAGAAATGTGGGTAGAAAAGACACCTACAGACATTTACATCTCACACCTATTATAAATACAGAAATGTGGGTAGAAAAGACACCTACAGACATTTACATCTCACACCTATTATAAATACAGAAATGTGGGTAGAAAAGACACCTACAGACATTTACATCTCACACCTATTATAAATACAGAAATGTAGGTAGAAAAGACACCTACAGACATTTACATCTCACACCTATTATAAATACAGAAGTGTAGGTAGAAAAGACACCTACAGACATTTACATCTCACACCTATTATAAATACAGAAATGTGGGTAGAAAAGACACCTACAGACATTTACATCTCACACCTATTATAAATACAGAAGTGTAGGTAGAAAAGACACCTACAGACATTTACATCTCACACCTATTATAAATACAGAAATGTGGGTAGAAAAGACACCTACAGACATTTACATCTCACACCTATTATAAATACAGAAATGTGGGTAGAAAAGACACCTACAGACATTTACATCTCACACCTATTATAAATACAGAAATGTGGGTAGAATAGACACCTACAGACATTTACATCTCACACCTATTATAAATACAGAAATGTGGGTAGAAAAGACACCTACAGACATTTACATCTCACACCTATTATAAATACAGAAATGTGGGTAGAATAGACACCTACAGACATTTACATCTCACACCTATTATAAATACAGAAATGTGGGTAGAATAGACACCTACAGACATTTACATCTCACACCTATTATAAATACAGAAATGTGGGTAGAAAAGACACCTACAGACATTTACATCTCACACCTATTATAAATACAGAAATGTGGGTAGAAAAGACACCTACAGACATTTACATCTCACACCTATTATAAATACAGAAGTGTAGGTAGAATAGACACCTACAGACATTTACATCTCACACCTATTATAAATACAGAAATGTGGGTAGAAAAGACACCTACAGACATTTACATCTCACACCTATTACAAATACAGAAGTGTAGGTAGAAAAGACACCTACAGACATTTACATCTCACACCTATTATAAATACAGAAATGTGGGTAGAATAGACACCTACAGACATTTACATCTCACACCTATTACAAATACAGAAGTGTAGGTAGAAAAGACACCTACAGACATTTACATCTCACACCTATTATAAATACAGAAATGTAGGTAGAAAAGACACCTACAGACATTTACATCTCACACCTATTATAAATACAGAAATGTGGGTAGAAAAGACACCTACAGACATTTACATCTCACACCTATTACAAATACAGAAGTGTAGGTAGAAAAGACACCTACAGACATTTACATCTCACACCTATTACAAATACAGAAGTGTAGGTAGAAAAGACACCTACAGACATTTACATCTCACACCTATTATAAATACAGAAATGTGGGTAGAATAGACACCTACAGACATTTACATCTCACACCTATTATAAATACAGAAATGTGGGTAGAAAAGACACCTACAGACATTTACATCTCACACCTATTATAAATACAGAAATGTGGGTAGAATAGACACCTACAGACATTTACATCTCACACCTATTATAAATACAGAAATGTGGGTAGAATAGACACCTACAGACATTTACATCTCACACCTATTATAAATACAGAAATGTGGGTAGAAAAGACACCTACAGACATTTACATCTCACACCTATTATAAATACAGAAATGTGGGTAGAAAAGACACCTACAGACATTTACATCTCACACCTATTATAAATACAGAAATGTGGGTAGAAAAGACACCTACAGACATTTACATCTCACACCTATTATAAATACAGAAATGTGGGTAGAAAAGACACCTACAGACATTTACATCTCACACCTATTATAAATACAGAAATGTAGGTAGAAAAGACACCTACAGACATTTACATCTCACACCTATTATAAATACAGAAATGTGGGTAGAAAAGACACCTACAGACATTTACATCTCACACCTATTATAAATACAGAAATGTGGGTAGAAAAGACACCTACAGACATTTACATCTCACACCTATTATAAATACAGAAATGTAGGTAGAAAAGACACCTACAGACATTTACATCTCACACCTATTACAAATACAGAAGTGTAGGTAGAAAAGACACCTACAGACATTTACATCTCACACCTATTATAAATACAGAAATGTAGGTAGAAAAGACACCTACAGACATTTACATCTCACACCTATTATAAATACAGAAATGTGGGTAGAATAGACACCTACAGACATTTACATCTCACACCTATTATAAATACAGAAATGTGGGTAGAAAAGACACCTACAGACATTTACATCTCACACCTATTATAAATACAGAAATGTAGGTAGAAAAGACACCTACAGACATTTACATCTCACACCTATTATAAATACAGAAATGTGGGTAGAAAAGACACCTACAGACATTTACATCTCACACCTATTATAAATACAGAAATGTGGGTAGAAAAGACACCTACAGACATTTACATCTCACACCTATTATAAATACAGAAATGTGGGTAGAAAAGACACCTACAGACATTTACATCTCACACCTATTACAAATACAGAAATGTAGGTAGAAAAGACACCTACAGACATTTACATCTCACACCTATTATAAATACAGAAATGTAGGTAGAAAAGACACCTACAGACATTTACATCTCACACCTATTATAAATACAGAAATGTAGGTAGAAAAGACACCTACAGACATTTACATCTCACACCTATTATAAATACAGAAATGTAGGTAGAAAAGACACCTACAGACATTTACATCTCACACCTATTATAAATACAGAAGTGTAGGTAGAAAAGACACCTACAGACATTTACATCTCACACCTATTATAAATACAGAAATGTGGGTAGAATAGACACCTACAGACATTTACATCTCACACCTATTACAAATACAGAAGTGTAGGTAGAAAAGACACCTACAGACATTTACATCTCACACCTATTATAAATACAGAAGTGTAGGTAGAAAAGACACCTACAGACATTTACATCTCACACCTATTATAAATACAGAAATGTGGGTAGAAAAGACACCTACAGACATTTACATCTCACACCTATTATAAATACAGAAGTGTAGGTAGAATAGACACCTACAGACATTTACATCTCACACCTATTATAAATACAGAAGTGTAGGTAGAAAAGACACCTACAGACATTTACATCTCACACCTATTATAAATACAGAAGTGTAGGTAGAAAAGACACCTACAGACATTTACATCTCACACCTATTATAAATACAGAAGTGTGGGTAGAAAAGACACCTACAGACATTTACATCTCACACCTATTATAAATACAGAAATGTAGGTAGAAAAGACACCTACAGACATTTACATCTCACACCTATTATAAATACAGAAATGTAGGTAGAATAGACACCTACAGACATTTACATCTCACACCTATTATAAATACAGAAATGTAGGTAGAAAAGACACCTACAGACATTTACATCTCACACCTATTATAAATACAGAAATGTAGGTAGAAAAGACACCTACAGACATTTACATCTCACACCTATTATAAATACAGAAATGTAGGTAGAATAGACACCTACAGACATTTACATCTCACACCTATTATAAATACAGAAATGTGGGTAGAAAAGACACCTACAGACATTTACATCTCACACCTATTATAAATACAGAAATGTGGGTAGAAAAGACACCTAGAGACATTTACATCTCACACCTATTATAAATACAGAAATGTAGGTAGAAAAGACACCTACAGACATTTACATCTCACACCTATTATAAATACAGAAATGTGGGTAGAATAGACACCGACAGACATTTACATCTCACACCTATTATAAATACAGAAATGTAGGTAGAAAAGACACCTACAGACATTTACATCTCACACCTATTATAAATACAGAAATGTGGGTAGAAAAGACACCTACAGACATTTACATCTCACACCTATTATAAATACAGAAATGTGGGTAGAAAAGACACCTAGAGACATTTACATCTCACACCTATTATAAATACAGAAGTGTAGGTAGAAAAGACACCTAGAGACATTTACATCTCACACCTATTATAAATACAGAAGTGTAGGTAGAATAGACACCTACAGACATTTACATCTCACACCTATTATAAATACAGAAATGTGGGTAGAAAAGACACCTACAGACATTTACATCTCACACCTATTATAAATACAGAAGTGTAGGTAGAAAAGACACCTAGAGACATTTACATCTCACACCTATTATAAATACAGAAATGTGGGTAGAAAAGACACCTACAGACATTTACATCTCACACCTATTACAAATACAGAAGTGTAGGTAGAAAAGACACCTACAGACATTTACATCTCACACCTATTATAAATACAGAAATGTGGGTAGAAAAGACACCTACAGACATTTACATCTCACACCTATTATAAATACAGAAATGTAGGTAGAAAAGACACCTACAGACATTTACATCTCACACCTATTATAAATACAGAAGTGTAGGTAGAAAAGACACCTAGAGACATTTACATCTCACACCTATTATAAATACAGAAATGTAGGTAGAAAAGACACCTACAGACATTTACATCTCACACCTATTATAAATACAGAAGTGTAGGTAGAATAGACACCTACAGACATTTACATCTCACACCTATTATAAATACAGAAGTGTAGGTAGAATAGACACCTACAGACATTTACATCTCACACCTATTATAAATACAGAAATGTGGGTAGAAAAGACACCTACAGACATTTACATCTCACACCTATTATAAATACAGAAATGTGGGTAGAAAAGACACCTACAGACATTTACATCTCACACCTATTATAAATACAGAAGTGTAGGTAGAAAAGACACCTACAGACATTTACATCTCACACCTATTATAAATACAGAAGTGTAGGTAGAAAAGACACCTACAGACATTTACATCTCACACCTATTATAAATACAGAAATGTAGGTAGAAAAGACACCTACAGACATTTACATCTCACACCTATTATAAATACAGAAGTGTAGGTAGAAAAGACACCTACAGACATTTACATCTCACACCTATTATAAATACAGAAATGTGGGTAGAAAAGACACCTACAGACATTTACATCTCACACCTATTATAAATACAGAAGTGTAGGTAGAAAAGACACCTACAGACATTTACATCTCACACCTATTATAAATACAGAAATGTAGGTAGAAAAGACACCTACAGACATTTACATCTCACACCTATTATAAATACAGAAATGTAGGTAGAATAGACACCTACAGACATTTACATCTCACACCTATTATAAATACAGAAATGTGGGTAGAAAAGACACCTACAGACATTTACATCTCACACCTATTATAAATACAGAAATGTGGGTAGAAAAGACACCTACAGACATTTACATCTCACACCTATTATAAATACAGAAATGTGGGTAGAAAAGACACCTACAGACATTTACATCTCACACCTATTATAAATACAGAAATGTGGGTAGAAAAGACACCTACAGACATTTACATCTCACACCTATTATAAATACAGAAATGTGGGTAGAAAAGACACCTACAGACATTTACATCTCACACCTATTATAAATACAGAAATGTGGGTAGAAAAGACACCTACAGACATTTACATCTCACACCTATTATAAATACAGAAGTGTAGGTAGAATAGACACCTACAGACATTTACATCTCACACCTATTATAAATACAGAAATGTGGGTAGAAAAGACACCTACAGACATTTACATCTCACACCTATTATAAATACAGAAATGTGGGTAGAAAAGACACCTACAGACATTTACATCTCACACCTATTATAAATACAGAAATGTAGGTAGAAAAGACACCTACAGACATTTACATCTCACACCTATTATAAATACAGAAGTGTAGGTAGAAAAGACACCTACAGACATTTACATCTCACACCTATTATAAATACAGAAATGTGGGTAGAAAAGACACCTACAGACATTTACATCTCACACCTATTATAAATACAGAAGTGTAGGTAGAAAAGACACCTACAGACATTTACATCTCACACCTATTATAAATACAGAAATGTAGGTAGAAAAGACACCTACAGACATTTACATCTCACACCTATTATAAATACAGAAATGTAGGTAGAAAAGACACCTAGAGACATTTACATCTCACACCTATTATAAATACAGAAATGTAGGTAGAAAAGACACCTAGAGACATTTACATCTCACACCTATTATAAATACAGAAATGTGGGTAGAAAAGACACCTACAGACATTTACATCTCACACCTATTATAAATAAAATATCCTTCTTTCAGAAGTCAAATTTTTGTTTCCTGTTTCTAGTTGCCACAATCATCAGAAACTGAAGAATTCCTGCTTTGGGTGAAGATGACTGGAGAAGATGTGAAAAACCTAGAAATATTTGCCTCTGGTCAGTCAAGAAATGTTCATGATGCTCACGAAATTCTGACCTCCATGTTGAAGAGGGTCACAAAATCACACCATGGGACAACTGAAAAAATAGAGGCTTGGTTCCAGGACCGGTTTGGATTCTCTATGTGGGAGACGATCAAGGTAAGTCAGTATATAAGTCTGTCTGTTCAAGGTAAGTCAGTATATAAGTCTGTCTGTTCAAGGTAAGTCAGTATATAAGTCTGTCTGTTCAAGGTAAGTCATTATACAAGTCTGTCTGTTCAAGGTAAGTCAGTATAAGTCTGTCTGTTCAACTTAAGTCAGTATAAGTATGTCTGTTTAAGGTAAGTCAGTATATAAGTCTGTCTGTACAAGGTATGTCAGTATATAAGTCTGTCTGTTCAACTTAAGTCAGTATAAGTCTGTCTGTTCAAGGTAAGTCAGTATATAAGTCTGTCTGTTCAAGGTAAGTCAGTATATAAGTCTGTCTGTTCAAGGTAAGTTAGTATAAGTCTGTCTGTTCAAGGTAGGTCAGTATAAGTCTGTCTGTTCAAGGTAGGTCAGTATAAGTCTGTCTGTTCAAGGTAAGTCAGCATATAAGTCTGCCTGTTCAAGGTAGGTCAGTATATAAGTCTGTCTGTTCAAGGTAAGTCAGTATACAAGTCTGTCTGTTCAAGGTAAGTCATTATATAAGTCTGTCTATTCAAGGTAAGTCAGTATATAAGTCTGTCTGTTCAAGGTAAGTCATTATATAAGTCTGTCTGTACAAGGTAAGTCAGTATATAAGTCTGTCTGTTCAAGGTAGGTCAGTATATAAGTCTGTCTGTTCAAGGAAAGTCAGTATACAAGTCTGTCTGTTCAAGGTAAGTCAGTATACAAGTCTGTCTGTTCAAGGTAAGTCAGTATACAAGTCTGTCTGTTCAAGGTAAGTCAGTATAAGTCTGCCTGTTCAAGGTAAGTCAGTATAGAAGTCTGTCTGTTCAAGGTATATCAGTATATAAGTCTGTCTGTTCAAGGTCAGTCAGTATATAAGTCTGTCTGTTCAAGGTCAGTCAGTATATAAGTCTGTCTGTTCAAGGTAAGTCAGTATATAAATCTGTCTGTTCAAGGTAAGTCAGTATACAAGTCTGTCTGTTCAAGGTAAGTCAGTATACAAGTCTGTCTGTTCAAGGTAAGTCAGTATACAAGTCTGTCTGTTCAAGGTAAGTCAGTATACAAGTCTGTCTGTTCAAGGTAAGTCAGTATAAGTCTGTCTGTACAAGGTAAGTCAGTATAGAAGTCTGTCTGTTCAAGGTATATCAGTATATAAGTCTGTCTGTTCAAGGTCAGTCAGTATATAAGTCTGTCTGTACAAGGTAAGTCAGTATAAGTCTGTCTGTACAAGGTAAGTCAGTATAAGTCTGTCTGTGTCAGTGTGTGGCACGTGATTACCAGTCTGCTTAATGTAGTAATCATGCTCAACTACGTATTACATGCAATAAAGTTCAGCTGTAATTTATATGCAATAAAGTTCAGCTGTAATTTACATGCAATAAAGTTCAGCTGTAATTTACATGTGATAAAAAGTTCAGCTGTAATTTACATGCAATGTTCAGTTGTAATTTACATGCGTTAAAGTTCAGCTGTAATTTACATGCGATAAGGTTCAGCTGTAATTTACATGCGATAAGGTTCAGCTGTAATTTACATGTGATAAAGTTCGGCAGAAATTTACTTGTTTATTTGCGATAAAGTTCAGCTGTAATTTACCTGTGATAAAGTTCAGCTGTTAATTGCATGTGATAAAGTTCAGCTGTAATTTACATGTGATAAAGTTCAGCTGTAATCTACAAGTGATAAATTTCAGTTTTAATTTGCATGCGATAAAGTTCAGCTGTAATTTCCATGTGATAAAGTTCAGCTGGAATTTACATGTGATAAAGATAAGATTTATAAATGGCTCCGGTATGTAACAGAAGCTGTCTAATTGTTATATTGTATTTTTATCATCAGATCCTCACTATGGTAGCTTTGGTCTGCGTTACCATGGCGGCTGGGGTCAATATTCAACTGACCTGGCGCCAGTTCGTCCTGAAAGCCTGTATTCTAGCCTTCCTCATTAGTATTCCTATGACCTGGTACGAACTTTACAAGGTAGGTCCAACAAACATACGATAGAAATAAAGACAATTTCACAGTCAAGCTGCCTTTTCTTTTAAATTATATGTGGAAGTGGATTTTTTTGCGGTTTGGAAATTTTCACTTATTTTGCTGGCATTAAATTTCCGCAAAAATATCCACACGCTAACATGTTTAACACCAGTCGAACTCTGCAGTGAAAAATAGTATTATAAGTACACAGTACGAAACAGCATGACTGACAGTGCAAAACTTTCACTCCGCGATCAGTTTTGCGGCTGGCTAAGCAAAAAATTCCAGGCACGAAAATATTGGCTTTACAGTAATTGGAGGAAGTATATTTTTACCTTGCCTGTCTGAAGAGCATGTTAGCTTGCCTTATGTATATTGTAGTTACCGGGTATGTCGGTTGTTTGTCAGTCGAGCATAGCATATTCATTTAAGTCACTTCTCAATAACAAAACAGATATTTGGTCATGCAGTATACAGAGTATGCTGGAGTGAAGGGCTACAAGACTTGTTCAAATAAATAACCTTGACTTATATTCAAGGTCACTGAGGTCTATATGATTAAATTCTTCTGAATGACCATGATAATTACCAGTATATTTGGCAAATGAAGGACCAACAGACAATATAAATAGACTTGAAAAAGGATTCAAAATTTTGGTTGGGTATCTTGTTCATGTACTTAATTAAGGAGATGCTGAACTTTTATGGAATAAGGTGTCTTATTAAAATTACAGGTATGGAATATTTTATGGAGTAAGGTGTATTATTAAAAATTACAGGTATGGAATATTTTATGGAGTAAGGTGTATTATTAAAATTACAGGTATAGAATATTTTATGGAGTAAGGTGTATTATTAAAACTTACAGGTATGGAATATTTCATGTCATGCTTTGTAGGCAGCTGAGATCCAACAGCAAACGGCAGCAATGAAGGATGCGCCAGCAGAATGTGTGAGGGACAAAGAGGACTTGGAGGAAAGCACATTTGGCACTTGGTTGGGTGTTACTCAATCTATTTTTCGTGGATTGTTCACATTTGAAAAAGATAATTGTCAGAAATACTACGAACACATGCTGATCAGCCCATTTCTAAAGGTTCCACCTACAAAGGTAGGTAAAGTCGAAGATTTAACACAAAATTTACAGGGCCACGACATTCTACCACTAGCCCTTAACCTCTAAGCCAAGAGGGTTAAGGTGTCCTGACATTCTACCACTAGCCCTTAACCTCTAAGCCAAGAGGTTAAGGTGTCCCGACATTCTACCAATAGCCCTCCACCTCTAAGCCAAGAGGTTAAGGTGCCACGACATTCTACCACTAGCCCTTAACCTCTAAGCCAAGAGGTTAAGGTGTCCCGACATTCTACCAATAGCCCTCCACCTCTAAGCCAAGAGGTTAAGGTGCCACGACATTCTACCACTAGCCCTTAACCTCTAAGCCGAGAGGTTAAGGTGCCACGACATTCTACCACTAGCCCTTAACCTCTAAGCCAAAAGGTTAAGGTGTCCCGACATTCTACCACTAGCCCTCCACCTCTGGGCTACAGTGGCCCAGAGGTTAAGGTGTCCCAACATTCTACCACTAGCCCTCCTACTCTGGGCCGTGGTAGCCGAGAGATTAAGGTGTCCAAACATTCTACCACTAGCCCTCCACCTCTGGACCGAGAGGTTTAGGTGTCCCCGCATTCTACCACTAGCCCTCCACCACTGGGCCATGGTGGTCAATAGGCTAAGGTGTCCCATCATTCTACCACTAGCCCTCCACCTCTAAGCCGAGAGGTTAAGGTGTCCCAACATTCTACCACTAGCCCTCCACCTCTTGGCTGCGGTGGCCGAGAGGTTAAGGTGTCCTGACATTCTACCACTAGCCCTCCACCTCTGGGCTACGGTGGCCGAGAGGTTAAGGTGTCCCGATATTCTACCACTAGCCTTCCACCTCTAAGCTGAGAGGTTAAGGTGTCCTGACATTCTACCACTAGCCCTCCACCTCTAAGCTGAGAGGTTAAGGTGTCCTGACATTCTACCACTAGCCCTCCACCTCTGGACCGAGAGGTTTAGGTGTCCCCGCATTCTACCACTAGCCCTCCACCACTGGGCCATGGTGGTCAATAGGCTAAGGTGTCCCATCATTCTACCACTAGCCCTCCACCTCTAAGCCGAGAGGTTAAGGTGTCCCAACATTCTACCACTAGCCCTCCACCTCTTGGCTGCGGTGGCCGAGAGGTTAAGGTGTCCTGACATTCTACCACTAGCCCTCCACCTCTGGGCTACGGTGGCCGAGAGGTTAAGGTGTCCCGATATTCTACCACTAGCCTTCCACCTCTAAGCTGAGAGGTTAAGGTGTCCTGACATTCTACCACTAGCCCTCCACCTCTAAGCTGAGAGGTTAAGGTGTCCTGACATTCTACCACTAGCCCTCCACCTCTAAGCTGAGAGGTTAAGGTGTCCTGACATTCTACCACTAGCCTTCCACCTCTAAGCCGAGAGGGTTATGGTGTCCTGACATTCTACCACTAGCCCTCCACCTAAAAGCCAAGAGGTTAAGGTGTCCCGACATTCTACCACTAGCCCTCCACCTCTGGGCTACAGTGGCCGAGAGGTTAAGGTGTCCTGACATTCTACCACTAGCCCTCCACCTCTGGGCTACGGTGGCCGAGAGATGAAGGTGTCCCAACATTCTGTCACTAGGCCTCCACCTCTGGGCTATGGTGGCCGAGAGATGAAGGTGTCCCAACATTCTGTCACTAGGCCTCCACCTCTGGACTATGGTGGCCGAGAGATGAAGGTTTCCCAACATTCTGTCACTAGGCCTCCACCTCTGGGTTGGGTGTTCCAATCCTATGTGGGGCAGTTGCCACCAAAACCTGGCACGTCCTTAAATGACCCTGGCTGTTAATAGGACGTAAAACAAAATAAACCTTGCACGTCCTTAAATGACCCTGGCTCTTAATAGGACGTAAAACAAAATAAACCTGGCACGTCCTTAAATGACACTGGCTGTTAATAGGACAAAAAACAAAATAAACCAAACAAAACAAAATTTAGGGATATACAGTAACAATTCTACCAACCAAGGTCAGGGAAAAAGGAAGATAATAACATCGGTGATATAAAATTACAGATCCTGACTGATGCTAAAGTATGTGAATCACAAAGTCAGCCTTAACAAAGTAAGGTCTATTCAAAAGCTAAGTGAAGTACAAATGCTAGCTACAAAGGTCAAGGACGTACCAGAAATTATGACTTTAATAATTTCAGGTTTGGTTTATTTTTGTTTTACGTCCTATTAACAGCCAGGGTCATTTTTAGGACGCGCCAGGTGCCAGGTTTTGGTGTTGGAGGAAAGCTGGAGTACCAGGAGAAAAACCACCGAACTACGGTCAGTACCTGGCAACTGCCCCAAGTGGGTTTCGAACTTGCAACTCAGAGGTAGAGGGCTAATGGCAGAATGTCGGGACCCTTAACCACTTGGCCACCGCGGCCCTCATATATTTTTTTAGGACTGAAAGGAAAACAAAGATTGCTGACATTGGGCCATCTTGAGAGTTCATTACTGTAATAGATTTCAAAAATAGTTGAGGGATCCTTTTTAATTTTGATATGTTGGTACCCCATTGGTCCTTGATTAACATCTTAACTTTTAAATCCGATAGGATATAGACAGAAGTATAAGTAAAGACAAGAGGGTTTACATGACTTAAACTAACAGGTAAGAGGAAGGAAAACCTACATCATACATAGAACTATAAAGTTTGACAAGAGGGTTTACATGACTTAAACTAACAGATAAGAGGAAGGAAAACCTACATCTTACATAGAACTATAAAGATGGTAGCCAACATCATTCTTGGATTTCTTTTCCTCTCCATTAAAAAAATGTCAGTTTGTTAAACATACTTGTTTACATGTAATAACAATGATTAATACCAGTACTGTAAATTTACTTAATTTAGCGCAATCAAATTTTAACGCACTGTCAGTTTTTGACACATTAATGCAATAATTTTGCGCATTCATGGTAAATACTATATAAGAAGCATGTAAAAACTCCAATTTGCGCAATCATATTTTACTGCAATACTTTTTGCGTAAAAAGCGCTAAGATTACCACAAAATATGTACAGTCTATAGTATTTGATTAATATTTTATTGATTTCAGGCCCTAGCTGTAACGTTTGTACGTTTTTTCGTGACACCACTGAAGGATGTTGGGGAGGCTTTAGGAGAGTTCCTGCGTGCCCTACTTATTGACCTACCAGTCACATTGTACCCAGTAGCCATCGCTGCAGTCACTGTCTTCTTTTTCCTCTTCCTGTTTATGTGGATGGGCTACAGCATCCGTCTACCATTCTTTCTGTCGATTGAGCCTGGCCAAACAGCTGTGGCGGTGGGTGATACAAGCACTAAGGAAGCAATAGAAGAACAAAACAGAGAACTGCAGAACCAGGTGGGTGTAATCTGTATAAACTTGAAATCATCAGGAGAACTTCACAGGAGTTCTGTAGGTTTAACTCCCTAATCATAACAGTAGAGATGGCAAAAATAACAGTAGAGATGGCAAAAATAACATTAGAGATGGCAAAAATAACATTAGAGATGGCAAAAATAACAGTAGAGATGGCAAAATGGACAAAATATACTTCTCTCTATATATAAAGTATAGTAAACTGAACCCCCCCCCCCCCCCTTGGGAGAACCGAGAACTGTATACATGAATACATGATAGTTGGGCATAATCAACAAAGTTTGAAGGAAATAAAATCTGTTCATAAACTTGCAGTTTTATACAAATGTCTTATAAATTCCAAACTTCCTGATGTTTTTTTTGGTGTTTCTAAAGTAGCGTGTATACGTGTAGATTTGTTTGGTGTTTCTATAGTAACGTGTACACCTGTAGATTTGTTTGGTGTTTCTATAGTAACGTGTATACCTGTAGATTTGTTTGGTGTTTCTATAGTAACGTGTACACCTGTATATTTGTTTGGTGTTTATAGTAACGTGTACACCTGTAGATTTGTTTGATGTTTCTATAGTAACGTGTACACCTGTAGATTTGTTTGGTGTTTCTATAGTAACGTGTACACCTGTAGATTTGTTTGTGTTTCTATAGTAACGTGTACACCTGTATATTTGTTTGGTGTTTCTATAGTAACGTGTACACCTGTAGATTTGTTTGATGTTTCTATAGTAACGTGTACACCTGTAGATTTGTTTGATGTTTCTATAGTAACGTGTATACCTGTAATTTGTTTGATGTTTCTATAGTAACGTGTACACCTGCATATTTGTTTGGTGTTTCTATAGTAACATGTACACCTGTATGTTTGTTTGGTGTTTCTATAGTAACGTATATACCTGTAGATTTGTTTGGTGTTTCTATAGTAACGTGTATCCCTGTAGATTTGTTTGGTGTTTCTATAGTAACATGTATACCTGTAGATTTGTTTTGTGTTTCTATAGTAACGTGTACACATGTAGATTTGTTTCATGTTTCTATAGTAACGTGTACATCTGTAGATTTGTTTGGTGTTTCTATAGTAACATGTAGATTTGTTTGGTGTTTCTATAGTAACGTGTATACCTGTAGATTTGTTTAATGTTTCTATAGTAGCATGTATACCTGTAATTTGTTTGGTGTTTCTATAGTAACGTGTACACCTGTAGATTTGTTTGCTGTTACAGATGCAGGCTATACAGGAAGCACTGGCGAGCCAGGAGGAGAAGGTGATGGACCGAATGCTACACATGGAGAAAATCCAAATGGCATCCATTGAGTATGGCGCCTCTTTACAGCAGCAGGGTTTAGGAGATAACGTCCCTCCTACCCTACCAAAGAGGGGTAAACCTCCTGAACTCCCTCAGATGTCTATAGAGGCCTCGGAGCACGACACGGAACAAACTTTATCTTCAGTATCATCTGGAGGCAGCATTGTGCAGCCATGTCCGAACATAGAAGACATACCAATAAAGTCTCCTATTCCTTGTTCTGAGGTCGCAGATTCAGAGAACTGGACACAAATAACAAATGATGATATAATCAATGATGAAAATTCCTCTCCACCAGTAGCAGGCAGTGCTGGGGTGTCTGCTACTACCACACAACAATTAGATAAGGTGGCCACACTTAAACCTGCACTCCCGATCCTTCCTGATTGATTGATTGTCTCTTCTCATAACACTTGATGGGTTACTTCCCTTGAATTCTCTTCGAATTGCAGTGCCATTCCCTAATTGACGTAACATGGATACAAATGTTGTGTTATTTTTCATAGCTCATTTGGCCTGAAGGGCCAAGTGGATGTATGCTGTGGTGCGTCGTTCATCCGGCGTCAACTTTTTACTTGAAACAACTTTTTCTCAATAACCAGTAGGATATTAGAGTACCGATATTTGGCCAGCGGGTATCTGGGACAGCGTGCTTTAAGATTTCTTGATCAAATGACCTTGACCCACTTCAAGGCCTGATCCACTTCAAGATCACAGGGGTCAAATATGTAAAAACCGTTTAAAATCTTCTTCTAAATAACCAGAATGCCAAGAGTACCGATACTTGACCAGTAGGTAAATCGTGCACTAAAGTGCTATAAAATTTCCTTAAATAAATGACCTTGAACCCTGTGTACTGACATGCATGAATTGTGTTCCTAACTTTAAGTACTAAGCCAATAAAGCAGTGTATTCTGTTCCCTTTGGAAAAGTGCATTTTGGTCAGTAATTAGTGCATAAACTTGTTAATACTGGGTGAGCGATTAAGGCCCATTGGGCCTCTTTTTGATTTTGTAACACAAGATCTATAAAATTACGTATTAAAAACCTCATACATGTATATGTCTTAAAAACTTCCCTACTCCAGGGGTTACACTCATTTGTACTCTAGCACCCCTGGGATGCATGGGGACATGGCTCTCAGATAGCAATTTGGTTTGTCTTGGCTGAAAATTAACAACAAAAACCCAATGGCTAGGCCACCGATTCCTGAAGATGACAGAGAAGCTAGAGACTTCAAAACTTTTCTGGTTAAATTTGGTTATTCTGCCACAGGATTCTTCTGGTGTACCACGACCAAGCTCCATGTTTAGTCACATGTCAGCTGTCATGTCGTGTTCCAGGGGTACAGAAAGCATAAACTAGTGTTACCATTATGATGTGCTTGTAAGTAGCATTAGTTTTTGTTTGTCATTGGGCCCTCTCTATGTTTGTCGTACCATGTTTGTTGGACTCCTACCAGTAAATGTTTGTCATTGGGCCCTCTCTATGTTTGTCGTACCATGTTTGTTGGACTCCTACCAGTAAATGTTTGTCATTGGGCCCTCTCTATGTTTGTCGTACCATGTTTGTTGGATCCTACCAGTAAATGTTTGTCATTGGGCCCTCTCTATGTTTGTCGAACCATGTTTGTTGGACTCCTACCAGTGAAATAGGGGAGTCCATTTTTCTGTCCCTTTACCAGTTGAACTGGGAAAATTTATTTTGTCTGAATATCAGTAAAACTGACAGTGTTATATTTATAACATCGTACTTGAGTTATTGTGTTTGTATTAACTGACAGTGTTATATTTATAACATTGTACTTGAGTTATTGTGTTTGTATTAGATGATCAACAATTCATGGATGTGGTGTTTTTGCCCATAATTTACATTGTGAACAAAGCATATCTGGTTTATATGTCAATAAATATTTCAATTTAAATCATCTATTTTTCTCATGTATTGTTTTATACCAAAGTTGGTTCGAATGAAAGACCTTAACTTATATTCAAGGTCACAGGGGTAGAATTCTTCAGAAGAACAAGAAGTTCCAAGATGTTGATATTAGCCTTGGATGATCTGAAGGGCTACAAAGTTTGTTTGTTCAAATGTTTAACTTTGGCATATTCTAAAGGTTACAGGGGTCAAATATGTTTATAACATATAAGCTATTTCTTAATAACCATATTCCACCAATTACATGTTCAAAAAAGAAACTGAAGAATTCTCTTATAAATGACCTTTTCATCCAAATTCAAAGACATGTGAATTGAACTTCTGAATAGCCAAAACATTTAACCCTTATATAAATGACCTTTTCATCAAAATTCAAAGACATTTGAATTGAACTTCTGAATAGCCAAAACATTTAACCCTTATATAATTATGTAGGGTGGTGATATTTTGTAATGAGAATGTTCACTTAAAGCAATGAATGGTTTAGCAAATGTTACTATATCATCGTTGGAAACCCACGGTACACTTCTCTGACGTTGGCATCCTGTATGACACAATCGGTGTAAACCTTCGTTTTCCCGAATACAAGTTTATTCGGAGATTTCAACCAATCAGAATGGTCGTTTCTCGTGACACTCTGTTAGATCATTTTACCGTGACCACGACCAGTATATTTCTGTAGGCATTACGCCTATGTCAACCGCCGTATAGCAGGACCTTATATTTTAATCACAATCGACACAATTATAACACAATCGACAGGTTTTGTTGACAGGCGGTGCTACAAATGAAATGGGAAACCCTGGCCTGATGTCCTGGCTGTATGTAGTCACGGATGAAACTATCGATATGATTGGCTACTATTTTAGTACGAAAACGAGAGTTTCTTTAAATTTTAGCCTATGGGATGCAAACGTGTACTGTGGGTTTCCGACAATGCTTTTGATGCCAAACTTAATAAAGTCCTACTTGTAAGCATATGTCAGCAATAGCAATGTGTACATGTGTTATAGGACTGTACAAACATTATTTGCTGAAAATGTTCATTACTTATATTGACATCTTGATAGAATTTTTGTGCTTTATTTAGTTATTTCGTACCAATTTAGAACTGCAAATCAAGTGTAGGCAACACGGACCAGGTGAGCTAAAAACGGGTATGGGTGGGTGGGCCAAAAATTTTTCTTTACTCTTGTGTGATAGGGTATAGCCATGCAGCTCACCATCGCGCCCATCTGCTATAAAGTGATCCCGTTGTCCAGGGAGGAAGCCGAGCTTCAATTTAGTCAGCTTTAAATGAGCAATACGATTGGTCAGCGTAATTTTGGCAAGTTACATACTTTGATGAAGGGCTATTAAGTCTATTCAGCTTAATGACATTATTAGACTTTCAAGGTCTCGGAATAGAAAATATTTAATTATTTTTATACGCCCCTAAAAAATGACGGGGACGTATTATGGTGTGGCGTAGTCTGTCTGTCGTAAACCTTTATTTGTCTGGAGATCTCCTACAGTTTCCAATTGATTTCTTTCAAATTTGCTAGGCTTGACAACCATGACATGAAGTTGTGTGAATGACACTTTGATTCGATGATATTCACTAGAGTTATGGCCCTTTGGCATTATATAGAAAACGTCAAAACTTTTTGTGTGTTTTTCAATTCCTCTAAAATTTGGTATGGTACTTCAAAAAGCTATAATGTTAAGCATATATTACAAGTTTTGTTGAGTTATTTCAACTTTTCATGTAACAGCATTTCATAGTTAAATATGGACATTATGTAGACAACGCATTTCTGTTGTATGTCTGGAGATCTCCTTCAGTTTTAAATTGATATCTTTTAAATTTGCTTGGCTTTATCATCATGACATGAAGTTGTGTTTTCGAATGACAGTTTGATTCGACAATATTTACTAGAGTTATGGCCCTTTGGAACTTCGTATCTCATGCAATTTGGGGCATTATGTAGAAAATGTCAGAACTTTTTTTGTGTTTCCATACCATTATACTTCCGATAGGGTATGACGGGCGCATCATGCCTTCGCTCGCGGTGCTCTTGTTAAAAAAAAGATTTTTGATTGACTTTTCGTCATAGCATTTATAATATAATGTATCATTTATGATATACAACCTTCATGTAGCCCCTGTATAATTTGTGAAATTGCCCTAAAGCACTTAACATCATCACATATGACAGGAAGACCCTTAATACAGGTGGTCGTCAAGGCAGGATTGACTGTATAGTATTACCGATAGCTATAATAGTGCCCACCATAGACAATCTTTATTTGTTCCTTTCTTTTTAGTAAATCGTTGGATCTTTTCCCTCACGTTTTTTAATTTTATAATATTTGAGAATTCCTCCTACATATTAAATAAGAAATTTTCATTGTCAAAATCAAAGATGGCCGTCTGTCAGCCATTTTGTTTTGCTGATCAGTCCCAAAATCAAAAAGGGCACACCAAGAAAAACTTACTTTTTGGAATGATCCATCCAGTAAGGGTAAAGAAATAGTAATACAAACTATAACTGTAAAACCTATCGGCCATATTGTTTCAGATCTGTCCGAAAATGGAATATGCAAATTAAACTAGGACCAAGTGGAACCTTCAGATGAAATTTGAGAAAAATTCCATCCAATACTGAAGAAATAGCAATAACAAACTATTACTGTAAAATCCAAGATGGCCGTCTGTCAGCCATATTGTTTATCGGATCTGTCTGAAAATGGGCCATGCACAACTAGGCACCAAGGGGAAGGTGCATATGAAATTGGAGAATGATCCATTCAGTACTTCTCAAGAAATAGCGATAACAAACTGTTACTGTAAAATTTAAGATGGCCACCTTTTGGCCATATTGTTCATCCAATCTGTCCAAAAAAGGACCATGCACAACTAGGCACCAACCTACATATAGGGTGTGTTTGAATAGCCCACTATCTGATGATGATTGGCTGAAAACAAAAATCAAGGCTTACATTAACCAATCATTGCAATGTGTGCACATCAGTAAACAAGCGCTGGTATGTACATGTACATGGTCAAGAACCTAAAGTGCAGACATGGTTCATACAGATTTTCCCTACCAAAATTCAAGCACTTTTTCTCAATTTCCAAGGTGCATTTCTTGTCCAAACTTGCAAGTAGAAATGGGGTATAATCAACAATTTCAATCTTTTAATTTTTTTTCGTGATATTTAAAAAAAAAAATTTTTTAATATAAATCTGAAAAAAAATTGCATGTTTACAATTTAAGTAAGTGTGAATTCAAGCACTTTCCATAGATTTGTGAGCGAATTCCAGCACTGACCCCAATTTAAGCACTTTCCAAGGATTTGTGAGCGAATTCCAGCACTGACCCAAATTCAAGCACTCTTCATCTTCTGTATGAACCATGGCAGATGTGGGGTTTGATATCCCAGGATTTTACCAAAGTATTTGTTAAAGGTTTTAATAACAGAAATATGGTAAGCTATTCTATGTGCCTTCCCAAAGCACTGGTTTCCATAGGTCACAGTACATGTACAGGGTTTAAAGGACAATGATTCACTGACACAGGGACCTCTTGTTTGATTTGTTACCCATTCATTTAATTGAAAAAGAAAACAAAAGAGGTAATTTAAGCTGGGTGATTATTTAATAATTAACATGTCAAATTACAATTATGTACATTGGTAAATTCTTTATCAAAATATCACATGCAAACACATACTAGTTTGAAGATTATATAATGTCTGCTTATAAAAAAACAACCTATAATAAACTTAGATAAACACTGAATCTGCCATCAACACGTGTTCAGAAGTGTCAAGTTACCAGTACCTACATTGTAGATATAGGTAAACGAAGACAATGTTCCTTATTGATGAGAATTTCGAAGCACTACACAATGTAGAACAGTTACATGGTACAGTGCACTCCTCTTTTTATCAAGTTGCATTTAGCAGACAAAAACATGATATTAACAGGAATGTGATATTAAGAGAAACATGTTTTTCCACTAAATTTAGTGCATCTCCAATCTCCATAACTAAAAGTAAGCTATTCAATGTACATATGAAGATGTTTCAATCTATAGATAACATTATTTCATCAAAAAAAACATTTTTGACCATTTTTTATTTTCTTTATGCAATATTTTGTTAAGTTGTATCTGAAATCAATGGAAATGACATCATTTTTTGGAAATTTCATGTGATTGGGTGACAAAACATGATATTAAGAGGAATTCACCTAAAAATACATGATATTAACCAAATAAAATTACATAGATTATATATAGAGAAAAACGGTGCTTGCGAAAAACATGATATATAGAGGAATGTGATATTAACAGGAGTGATATTAAGTGGAGTCCACTGTACTTTGATATCGCAGTGACAGGTTTGGGTCACAGGTCCATAAACATTAAATGGCTTACTTGCTTTTGACCACAGAACCTTTCTGCAAAAGTATAAGTACAGTGGATTCCACTTAATATCACCCCTGTTAATATCACATTCCTCTTTATATCATGTTTTTCCAAAGCACCATTTTCCCCTCTATATAATCTATGTAATTTTATTTGGTTAATATCATGTATTTTGAGGTGAATTCCTCTTAATATCATGTTTTGTCACCCAATCACATGAAATTTCCAAAAAATGATGTCATTTCCATTGATTTCAGATACAACTTAACAAAATATTGCATAAAGAAAATAAAAAATGGTCAAAAATGTTTTTTTTGATGAAATAATGTTATCTATAGATTGAAACATCTTCATATGTACATTGAATAGCTTACTTTTAGTTTTGGAGATTAGAAATGCTCTGGATTTAGTAGAAAAACATTTTTATCTTAATGTCACATTCCTGTTAATGTCATGTTGTTGTCTGACAAATGCAACATGATATAAAGAGGAATGCACCTGTTTTGTGTGTATGGGGAAATGTCAAAATGTGATTTGTTAGAGAAGAATATCCCAAATAAATGAAGTTCCATGACTGATGAAAAAGGCAACGACTGTGTCACCCATTATATAATGGATGGATTATTAATTTGGATACGTTTTATACTTTGGATGGATGTTGCACTATACAAGTATATTCAAAGATCCTTCTTTAAGTGCTATTGGCCAGGCGAGGTAAAAATACTTCAACCGAGGACCCTTATTGTCTAAAGCACATTAAAATATGTGTTGCCTGGTAAGTAGTCTTTTTATTTCAATATTTATTGATACTGTAAAGATGTATCAGACTTTTAATGTAATAAAAACAACTAAGTAACACAAGTACACATTGCATAGAGGTTTTGTGTTGGTTTTACACTTGTCGGGTGTTGGTTCATCACATATATAATATTCTCTCATTTCTAGGTGTGTAATACTGGCCTGTCTAGGGCAATACACATATGATCGCTGTGGTTGTATTACACACCTACCCATGCAATACAGCCACCGCGTGACGTCACAATGGCGCAACAATGTCGTGACTTCACGAGTTCGGTAAAATCTGATGCCGAAAAAAGAAAAATGGCGAAGTGATGAAATTAAAACCTTTCACGATATTTTAACCGTGTACATTAGAAAGCTGAGATTATTTTTTCTGCGCAAACTATGTTTGCAAATATGGGGTATGCTCGATCTCGCTGTATCATTTGTTTTTGTCAAAAGAATTCAAGGGAAAATTTGATATTTTCAAAATGGTGGCCAGTCAAAAGTGTTTTCATGGTTTTTGAGCTTATTCAGGTAGTTGAAATGAGAGAAAAATACTCTTTCATGACCAAAGGTGTAAGATAGGTAAAATTCCACCCTCAGGATTTTCAAATTTGGCAAAACCCTCGGCAAAGCCTCGGGTTTTACCAAATTTGAAAACCCCTCGGGTGGAATTTCCCTATCTTACACCTCTGGTCATGAAAGAGTCTTATAATACATATACATGTAATAGGTAATATTGAATGCTGTCCAGTACAGCTCAGTACAGAAGTCCATGTAGAAATACAACCTTGAGAACATAATTTAAAACAATGCCAGAAGACGCAATAGCTTCTACTGCATGTACAGGCATCAACAAATGAAGTAAAGAAAAGTTAATGATGGTGAATTTGTCCGTACCTTAATTCATTGTATATCAGGGAAAATTGTAGAAGACAATTATCTTTCTAAGGCTCAGATTTATGCTTGCTATCAGTAGGAAACTCAAGTTTTATCATTTCTGCCGTCCTAACAAGCTTGTTATCACACATGATATAAATGTAAAAAAAAGACTCTGTCACTTGGGGACAACTTTTGTACCACATTTGCTTTCACACGAATACAATAACACTGTCGGTGGCCTATTTGTTATTGGAAAGAAGGAGCTTAAAATTTTCAACACATTTGACCCCTGTGACACTAGCATGTTTGGATGAATAACCTTGACCCACTTACCAAAGTCACATATATCAAATGTGGTAAAATCTCCAAACAACTTCGTCTCCATAACCAAAAGGACAGGGTATGGATATTTGGCCTGTATGGGACTAACAATTTTGTTCAAATGAATGATCTTGACCCACTTTAAAGGGTTAGTAAATTTGTTCAATTGCTCAACCTTGACTTATTGTCAAGGTCATAAAACATGTTAACAACCTCTACTGAATGAACAGTTAAGAGGCCTAAGGTATTTATATTTAGGCTATTTCGGATCAAATAATGATATTTTGCCAGTAACATCATATTTAATTTTTTTGTATTATAATATTTCAGTTTGCTAACAGGATTATAAGTATGGAATTAGTACCAGTAAAGGGGTGCAGGTACACTTTGTTGAGAAGTTGCTTGGGGATTTGACTCTATTGACTCCTGCGGCTTTGAAAGTGGATCAAGTTTAATTTATTTTGTTTTAATCCTATTAACAGCAAGGGTCATTTAAGGCTGTACCAGGGATGGAGGTGAAGGAAAGCTGGAGTACCCAAAGAAAAAACATTGACCTATGGCCAGTACCTGGCAACTGTCCAACATTGGTTTCAAACTTGCAACCCAGAGGTGGAGGGCTAGTTGTAGAATGTGGGGACATCTTTACCACTCGTCCACCACATGTACAGCCCCTTGAGTGGATCAAGGTCATTCATTTGAAGGAACTGTTAGCCCTTATCCCAACATGCTACAGGCCCAAAATCAGTACCTTCTGCCTTTTGGTTATTTAGAAGTTGTTTTAATGGTTTTGACACCAGACCAAAGGCTTAAGCCACACAATGCCATGAGCTCAAATGCCCTTCAGACAGTTGAAATTATAAAGATTATGTAACAATTTTGTTACGGAGGTATTCTAATAGCGCCAGGGTTCCTTTAGCTAACACTGCTGGTCTTGGGTTTCGGAAGGCGTTACCACCAATAAGCAAACTCCTGCAAATAAAAACAATGCTTAGAATTAAAGGTATATGCTATATATCACAAAAGAGATGTGAGATTTAGCAGATTCATTTCACATTTATCAAAACACAAATATCAAATATTTTTGAAATTTCAATAAGCAATTGGTGAATTCTATTTTCATGTACAAGTAATAATAAAGCAAAGAAAATATTCATCAGACAAAAGTTCCCAAAGTTAATGATCATGCTGAACTATTGAACCAAGAGTGATAACATTAGAAAGTTTTGTAGAGAGCCTCCTCAAAAATAACATCAACGAACTAAGCCCTATAAATCTTGAGGTTTGAGTACCAACTTGTTTTAATGAATCTTGCCAATCTGTTCACGCAATATGATATTTTTGCCTACAAAGCTCTGTCATTTATATCGACAATAAAGACCACAGCAACAAAATTTAATGCTTATATTTACATTTCTGATTAATGCTGTTGACTTATACTGATTTCAATTTGTGTTAATCTATGGTAAATGCTTTATTATCTTCATCTAAATTCTTAACACGGAACAGCCATTTTGACCGTTTCTATGCCAAAACAATGATGTCATAATCGCCGCATGCTGGGTGTCGTACTTTACTGTCTAATCACACGCCTCCCTGGTTAGTTTACATAGTGGCTTTGCCATGCAAATGTAAATGAAGACAGACAAACAGGACTAAGGGTGATCTGATCAGCAATCTAAAAGTAAAACTTACTTGAGTTGGGTACAGTTGCCGAGCTCGGGAGGAACTTGAGATATATTGTTGTTTTGTAGGTCTAGTGTTCCTATCCTGGGTAATGAGCAAATTCCAGCAGCATCAATAGTGTCTAACTTACAGTTATCTATAAACAGTATCTCCAGCTTCTTCAGTTCAAATAACACAGGAGGGATACTTGTAAATCTGAAATATATCACAGGAGGGATACTTGTAAATCTGAAATAAGACAGGAGGATACTTGTAAATCTGAAATAAGACAGGAGGGATACTTGTAAATCTGAAATATATCACAGGAGGGATACTTGTAAATCTGAAAAAAACACAGGAGGGATACTTGTAAATCTGAAATAACACAGGAGGGATACTTGTAAATCTGAAATAACACAGGCCAGATACTTGTAAATCTGAAATATATCACAGGAGGGATACTTGTAAATCTGAAATAACACAGGAGGGATACTTGTAAATCTGTTTTGGCAGGGAATTATACTGTTATATCTGTTATAATTAACACAAGGGAGACCCTGGTATTTCTGTTTTTACTCGAAGGGGATACTGAAAAAGTTTCACTTTTGTCTATGTTTGACCTTGCTTCTCTTCCTCAGAAAGAGAGGGGGAGGGGGGGGGGGCACATGTTCTATTTATTCAAAATATTTAATTAAAGATGCTCTGAACCAAGTTTGGTCTAAATTCTATCAGTGGTGGAGAAGAAATTCAGTACAACTTACCTATTGTGGGACAAGAAGATATCTCTCAAGTTCTCCAGAGATTCCATATCAGCAGGCAGCACTGATAACGAATTGTTCCTGATTAAACGACAAAAGTGAGAATGTAACAACATTGATAATCAGTGGATAACATAGAGAGACAATTGTTTTTCTGTCGTAAGACAGAGATACAAACACTCCCTATAACAAATTCAAGGTTCTTCCTTACCCTAGAGTTAATTATCTCCCCCTGCACAGTGATACAATCAATATAATTGACCATTGTGAAGTATGAAAATCCTGAGTGTAGCATTTTCCTACATTTCACCTTTGATCATGAATATTTTTCTCTCATTTCATCTACCAGAATATGTCTGAAGCTCAAAATCCATGAAACTGTGTTTGAACTGCCTACCATTCTGAAATCGCAATCAACTTTCACTGCCTTTGATTGACCATAGGTTATATTTGCAGAAAATTGAATCCCATCATTTTAACATGTACAGTAATTAATAACTAAACAACTGTAAAAAGCTTTAATTTCGTCACACCATATTTATCACTATGTACTCCTTGCAGTGTCTCCATTTGTGATGGGTGCTGTATGCCACAAGAAATACACTAACTTTGGTGTATTATTTACCAGTACTATATGTGCAAAAACTGCTTTAGATGGCAAAACAAACTTGTGTTTACGGGTACGTTAATTTAAACCAGGCTATCACTCATATAGTACTGGTAAATGATACACATAATCATTAAAAATGACATATCATAAAATTGTCAAATTCTGAAAGATGGCAAGCCTCTTAAATGGTTCAAGGTTGTATGACATACAGGCAAATAGCTTTATGAGGTTAGCCAGCTCACCTGAGGTCTAGAGACACAAGGTTCATAAAGAGGCTGATGTCTTGGTGAAGTGTGGTGAAGCGGTTGAAACCAAGATTAAGTACTTTCAGTGTGTCCTGTAGCAGCATCAGACTGGTAAGGGAGAGAAATAGAGTATTAGACTATTGGTAAAGGAGAAACAGAATATTAGGCCATTGGTAAGGGAGAAACAGAATATTAGACTATTGGTAAGGGAGAAACAGAATATTAGGCCATTGGTAAGGGAGAAACAGAATATTAGGCCATTGTTAAGGGAGAAACAGAATATTAGACCATTGGTAAGGGAGAAACAGAATATTAGGCCATTGGTAAGGGAGAAACAGAATATTAGACCATTGGTAAGGGAGAAACAGAATATTAGGCCATTGGTAAGGGAGAAACAGAATATTAGACTATTGGTAAGGGAGAAACAGAATATTAGACTATTGGTAAGGGAGAAACAAAATATTAGACTATTGGTAAGGGAGAAACAGAATATTAGACTATTGGTAAGGGAGAAACAGAATATTAGACTATTGGTAAGGGAGAAACAGAATATTAGACCACTGGTAAAGGAGAAACAGAATATTAGACTACTGGTAAGGGAGAAACAGAATATTAGACAATTGGTAAGGGAGAAACAGAATATTAGACTATTGGTAAGGGAGAAACAGAATATTAGACTATTGGTAAGGGAGAAACAGAATATTAGACTATTGGTAAGGGAGAAACAGAATATTAGACTACTGGTTAGGGAGAAACAGAATCTTAGACTATTGGCAAGGGAGAAACAGAATATTAGACAATTGGAAAGGGAGAAACAGAATAATGTATGATCATATTAAATTATAACATTTTAAATATACGACTTTGTTTCTTCACGATTTGACTGTATCAAACTTGAGCAGCATTCAACATTGTGTTTCACTGGTGATCTTCAGTTTTGGTCCAAATATACATTGACTAGAACAAGCTCGAGAATCTGGGAAAACTTACAGAATGGACTTTGACAAGTTCTAATTATTTCAATCAAAGTAATGCAATTATGTAAAACGAACATTTTTGTGAATTGTACATAATATTTTGTACTTTAAAAAGAGATAATATGTGAAGTATGTAATACGGATGTTAGATAATATTAGACACTCACTTGTCAGGCAGCTCTGAAAACTTGTTTTTACTGATGTCAACTGTCGCCACTCCAGACTTTTCTGCCACAGCCCAAACATCTAGTGGTACTTCCGTGGCCTGCTTCCCACTGTCAGTGGAAAATTATTTAAATTAAACACAAAATGAGCAGGGACTCAAATAGGTATACTAAGTCACTTTTATTTGTGGGATATTTAATTTCGCTATATTCACAGTCAAATAAAAGGTTCCATTAGATTAAATACCTGTGAAATATAACACCTTGTTAGGTCTAATTACCATGAGCGAACAAATGAATGTGACAGCGCAAAATCTAATTCCCGTGAATAAGTCACGATAAGAAAAATGCAAAATTTTCTCTCCATGAAATTAAATAACTAATAATACAGTACCCCTATCCCAATCACCTTTTTCTTCTGATCTAAATCTATTTCAGGGTTAGATATCCTGTACACAAGCTTTATATTCTCTAAGTGTCAACAGTAGCCTTGATCTTTAACCTTGGCCCAACAACCATCAAAATCTAATCAGGTGTAGAACTTAATAATGTAATGCTACGGTGTGAATATCAACTAAATCTGCCCAGGGGTTTCTGAGATTTCTTGTACACAAGCTTTTTATTCCCAAAGTGGTCAACAGTGACCTTTAATCTTGACCAATGACCACAATGAGGGGGGTATAATTAGATAAAATACCCAAAATCCAAAGTATAAGAAGGATTTCCCCAAATCAGATCTGCTCATCTTGCTGCAAGGGTGAGTCATTAATTCTGCTCATCTTGCTTCAAGGGTGAGTCATTAATATGGAAAAACTAAGAAGAAAGACTTTTTTTTTTAAAGAATTTACTACTTATCCCATGTCAGGCTCTGCCCCTCTGCCCCCTTGCCCCTCTGACCCCAGGGGGCTAATCTGACCCTTTTAACAAACTGAATCCCCTTCACCCAAGGATGTTTAATCCCAACTTTGGATAGTATCCTGTCATTCCTTCAGAAAAAGGAGGATTTTCACTTTAAACAACTTGGACTGGTCAGTAAATGAACTGGTTATTATTACTCTAGTAACTTTATCATTGGCCCCTTTTTATTTTTTTCTACAGGTACTTGGTCTGGTTAGTACATGACTAGAGCAGATGGAGCAATCCTTACCACTGAAGGTCTGGCGTACACAAAACCACTGATAAGTTTACCTGAAGTCCATTAACTTGGAAGTATGCATGTCGTGGGCGTTGACCCCATCTCCCGTGCCCCCTATAAGTCCCGACTGACCCTCTGTAGACTCCAGCCCCTGGGAGCTAATCGGTCCTGGTTTAGGTTCGTCTATACGACTTTGTAGATACTTTTTCAGCTCCATTGTTCCTCTCTGCAAATAAATTCACATCAATTTTCCTTAAAACATTTTGATAAACTCCCCATTGGTGCCCTATCCCTCTGCCCTCAGGGGGTGCAAACTCCCCTTTTGAGCCCCATTTATATGCCTATCCATACCAGATTGTAGTGGTGGAGAAGAGTTCCCCAATAAAAACCACTGACTAATGGCCAGTGCCTGGCAACTGCCCCATTAATTGGTGGAGAAAAGCTGGAATTCCTGGCCTGAAACAATCTTAAGTCTAAATTCGTCTTAAGTTTTGACTTGGCCAATCACAGATAACATTACGAAAAGTAATGTTGTATGATTGGCTAAGCACAAACTTAAGTCTTAAAATGTTTCATTATCTTGGGGCCTGGGGAAAGAACCACTGCGGCCCTTACCCTCCACATTTGGCCCAGAGTTCGAACTTTTATATCATCAAACTTTCATCTCCAGATGGTTGCAATTCATTTTTATAAAAGATTGAAATATTTCTTACCATAATGATATCCCGCCTTATAGACTTCATTGGGTTTCCGTCCAGGACGATGGACTTCAAGGATACAATTAACCCCAATGTGAAAGGAAGCCTACAAAATTATGAAGATAAATCTATACATTGTAACAGTTGAAATCTTTCGATGATTTTAGAAAAAAAAAAAAATTAAAATCAACATTAAAAGTATTTAATTTACATTAAATTCAAGTCTTTCTATAATGCATTACCTTTGTCTTTTCTTAGGAAAATCAAGATTCATCAATCAGATGTGTAAGTTGAAGTGTAATCAAACTTTAATAAGGGAGGTTTCTATCACTGAGCTAAATTTTACTTACCAGGAGGACATTAATTATCAGTGAGATTAATGTTACCTACCCTAGAAGGTTGTTATCAGTGAGGTTAATTTCACCTACCTTGGAAGGTTGTTATCAGTGAGGTTAATTTTACCTCCCCTGGAAGGTTGTTAGCAGTGAGGTGAATTTTACCTACCCTGGAAGGTTGTTACAGTAAGGTTAATTTTACCTACCCTGGGAGGTTGTATCAGTGAGGTTAATTTTACCTCCCCTGGAAGGTTGTTACAGTAAGGTTAATTTTACCTACCCTGGAAGGTTGTTATCAGTGAGGTTAATTTTACCTACCCTGGAAGATTGTTGTCAGTGAGGTTAATTTTACCTACCCTGGAAGGTTGTTATCAGTGAGGTTAATTTTAACTACCCTGGAAGGTTTGTTATCAGTGAGGTTAATTTTACCTACCCTGGAAGGTTGTTATCAGTGAGGTTAATTTTAACTACCCTGGAAGGTTTGTTATCAGTGAGGTTAATTTTACCTACCCTGGAAGGTTGTTAGCAGTGAGGTTAATTTTACCTACCCTGGTAGGTTGTTACAGTGAAGTTAATTTTACCTACCCTGAAAGGTTGTTATCAGTGGGGTAAAAATAACTACCCTGGAAGGTTGTTATCAGTGAGGTTAATTTTACCTGCCCTGGAAGGTTGTTACTAGTGAGGTTAATTTTACCTACCCTGGAAGGTTGTTGTCAGTGAGGTTAATTTTACCTGCCCTGGAAAGTTGGTATCACAAAGGTTAATTTTACCTGACCTGGAAGGTTGGTATCACAAAGGTTAATTTTACCTACCCTGGAAGGTTGTTATCAGTGAGGTTAATTTTACCTAACCTGGAAGGTTGTTACAGTGAAGTTAATTTTACCTACCCTGGAAGGTTTTTGTCAGTGAGGTTAATTTTACCTACACTGGAAGGTTGTTATCAGTGAGGTTAATGTTACCTACCCTGGAAGGTTTTTGTCAGTGAGGTTAATTTTACCTACACTGGAAGGTTGTTATCAGTGAGGTTAATTTTACCTACCCTGGAAGGTTGTTATCAGTGAGGTTAATTTTACCTACCCTGGAAGGTTGTTGTCAGTGAGGTTAATTTTACCTACCCTGGAAGGTTGTATCAGTTAGGTTAATTTTACCTACCCTGGGAGGACATTATCAGTGAGGTTAACTTTACCTACCCTGGGAGGACATTATCAGTGAGGTTAATTTTACCTACCCTGGAAGGTTGTTAGCAGTGAGGTTAATTTTACCTCCCCTGGAAGGTTTGTTATCAGTGAGGTTAATTTTACCTACCCTGGAAGGTTTGTTATCAGTGAGGTTAATTTTACCTACACTGGAAGGTTGTTGTCAGTGAGGTTAATTTTACCTACCCTGGAAGGTTGTATCAGTTAGGTTAATTTTACCTACCCTGGGAGGACATTATCAGTGAGGTTAACTTTACCTACCCTGGGAGGACATTATCAGTGAGGTTAATTTTACCTACCCTGGAAGGTTGTTAGCAGTGAGGTTAATTTTACCTCCCCTGGAAGGTTTGTTATCAGTGAGGTTAATTTTACCTACCCTGGAAGGTTTGTTATCAGTGAGGTTAATTTTACCTACACTGGAAGGTTGTTATCAGTGAGGTTAATTTTACCTACCCTGGAAGGTTGTTAGCAGTGAGGTTAATTTTACCTCCCCTGGAAGGTTTGTTATCAGTGAGGTTAATTTTACCTACCCTGGAAGGTTTGTTATCAGTGAGGTTAATTTTACCTACACTGGAAGGTTGTTGTCAGTGAGGTTAATTTTACCTACCCTGGAAGGTTGTATCAGTTAGGTTAATTTTACCTACCCTGGGAGGACATTATCAGTGAGGTTAACTTTACCTACCCTGGGAGGACATTATCAGTGAGGTTAATTTTACCTACCCTGGAAGGTTGTTAGCAGTGAGGTTAATTTTACCTCCCCTGGAAGGTTTGTTATCAGTGAGGTTAATTTTACCTACCCTGGAAGGTTTGTTATCAGTGAGGTTAATTTTACCTACACTGGAAGGTTGTTATCAGTGAGGTTAATTTTACCTACCCTGGAAGGTTGTTATGACTGAGGTTAATTTTACCTACCCTGGGAGGTTGTTGTTGGAGAGATCCAGTCTCTCCAGCCCCTCTAGAAGAGTGATGGCTTCGGGGAGTACAGTGAGCTGGTTGTCCCGGAGATCCAACACTGTCACAGATTTGAGGCATTCTAGGTGAGCCATAGTTATTTGTTGGATACGGTTGTTACCGAGATGTAGCTCCTAAAAAAAAATTATACATGATTACAAAGTGCCCAAGGCAACTATTTACTTGTGCATCATTGACTTATTATGACGGATTGTGATCCAGGATTACAACTTTCTGTCACAGTTTAATTCCTCGTGTTTATCCTTTCTGTCAAAACTCTGGATCCGCCTTTGTGTATTATGGGTGGATGGTTTGTGTAGATAACATTCCGGCCTTTCATGAATATTCAACGAAAAGGTTTTTCTCCTACCCACAGAGCTTCTACAACCCAGCTTGTGGAGCATAAAATGTTGAAATTTCAACTATTTTGGCTCAAAAGTTTTTGAATGGATTCAGAAGGGTTTTAAAACTTATATGTGCACAGACCACGGTATGACATACACATTTAACACCAATAGTTGTTTTTTACCTAAATATCTGAATTTTACAGTTTTTTCAAACACTTAAACACAGTCTTGCAAAATGCTTGGTGTTTGGTAAATGTGTGCACAACAAAAAACATTTTCTCTTTTAAAATACACAGTTTTATACATGTATCCCCCTCCTCCTCCCTGAACTTTCTTGCAGGGAGTATAATAAGACAACAAAGGACATAGAACATTGGCCAGCTTTCTTTAGCGATAACATTCCTGGATACCTTGAGCTTACTACACTGAGAGAGTAGGGGAATATCAGCCAGGTGGTTGTGTAGGTTACCTTGAGCTTATATACTACACTGAGAGAGTAGGGGAATATCAGCCAGGTGGTTGTGTAGGTTACCTTGAGCTTACTACACTAAGAGAGTAGGGGAATATCAGCCAGGTGGTTGTGTAGGTTACCTTGAGCTTACTACACTAAGAGAGTAGGGGAATATCAGCCAGGTGGTTGTGTTGGTTACCTTGAGCTTACTACACTGAGAGAGTAGGGGAATATCAGCCAGGTGGTTGTGTTGGTTACCTTGAGCTTACTACACTAAGAGAGCAGGGGAATATCAGCCAGGTGGTTGTGTAGGTTACCTTGAGCTTACTACACTAAGAGAGCAGGGGAATATCAGCCAGGTGGTTGTGTAGGTTACCTTGAGCTTATATACTACACTGAGAGAGTAGGGGAATATCAGCCAGGTGGTTGTGTAGGTTACCTTGAGCTTACTACACTGAGAGAGTAGGGGAATATCAGCCAGGTGGTTGTGTTGGTTACCTTGAGCTTACTACACTGAGAGGGTAGGGGAATATCAGCCAGGTGATTGTGTTGGTTACCTTGAGCTTACTACACTGAGAGAGTAGGGGAATATCAGCCAGGTGGTTGTGTTGGTTACCTTGAGCTTACTACACTGAGAGAGTAGGGGAATATCAGCCAGGTGGTTGTGTCGGTTACTTTGAGCTTACTACACTGAGAGAGTAGGGGAATATCAGCCAGGTGGTTGTGTCGGTTACCTTGAGCTTACTACACTGAGAGAGTAGGGGAATATCAGCCAGGTGGTTGTGTCGGTTACCTTGAGCTTACTACACTGAGAGAGTAGGGGAATATCAGCCAGGTGGTTGTGTAGGTTACCTTGACCTTACTACACTGAGAGAGTAGGGGAATATCAGCCAGGTGGTTGTGTCGGTTACCTTGGGCTTACTACACTGAGAGAGTAGGGGAATATCAGCCAGGTGGTTGTGTCGGTTACCTTGAGCTTACTACACTGAGAGAGTAGGGGAATATCAGCGAGGTGGTTGTGTCGGTTACCTTGGGCTTACTACACTGAGAGAGTAGGGGAATATCAGCCAGGTGGTTGTGCCGGTTACACTGAGAGAGTAGAGGAATATCAGCCAGCTGGTCGTGTCGGTTACTTTGAGCTTACTACACTGAGAGAGTAGGGGAATATCAGCCAGCTGGTCGTGTCGGTTACTTTGAGCTTACTACACTGAGAGAGTAGGGGAATATCAGCCAGGTTGTTGTGTGGGTTACCTTGAGCTTACTACACTGAGAGAGTAGGGGAATATCAGCCAGGTTGTTGTGCCGGTTACACTGAGAGAGTAGGGGAATATCAGCCAGCTGGTCGTGTCGGTTACTTTGAGCCTACTACACTGAGAGAGTAGGGGAATATCAGCCAGCTGCTCGTGTCGGTTACTTTGAGCCTACTACACTGAGAGAGTAGGGGAATATCAGCCAGGTGGTTGTGTCGGTTACCTTGAGCTTACTACACTGAGAGAGTAGGGGAATATCAGCCAGGTGGTTGTGTAGGTTACCTTGACCTTACTACACTGAGAGAGTAGGGGAATATCAGCCAGGTGGTTGTGCCGGTTACCTTGAGCTTACTACACTGAGAGAGTAGGGGAATATCAGCCAGGTGGTTGTGTCAGTTACCTTGGGCTTACCACACTGAGAGAGTAGGGGAATATCAGCCAGGTGGTTGTGTCGGTTACATTGAGCTTACTACACTGAGAGAGTAGGGGAATATCAGCCAGGTGGTTGTGTCGGTTACCTTGAGCTTACTACACTGAGAGAGTAGGGGAATATCAGCCAGGTGGTTGTGTCGGTTACCTTGGGCTTACTACACTGAGAGAGTAGGGGAATATCAGCCAGGTGGTTGTGCCGGTTACACTGAGAGAGTAGGGGAATATCAGCCAGCTGGTCGTGTTGGTTACTTTGAGCTTACTACACTGAGAGAGTAGGGGAATATCAGCCAGCTGGTCGTGTCGGTTACTTTGAGCTTACTACACTGAGAGAGTAGGGGAATATCAGCCAGGTGGTTGTGTGGGTTACCTTGAGCTTACTACACTGAGAGAGTAGGGGAATATCAGCCAGGTGGTTGTGCCGGTTACACTGAGAGAGTAGGGGAATATCAGCCAGCTGGTCGTGTCGGTTACCTTGAGCTTACTACACTGAGAGAGTAGGGGAATATCAGCCAGCTGGTCGTGTCGGTTACTTTGAGCTTACTACACTGAGAGAGTAGGGGAATATCAGCCAGGTGGTTGTGTCGGTTACCTTGAGCTTACTACACTGAGAGAGTAGGGGAATATCAGCCAGGTGGTTGTGTTGGTTACCTTGACCTTACTACACTGAGAGAGTAGGGGAATATCAGCCAGGTGGTTGTGTCGGTTACCTTGAGCTTACTACACTGAGAGAGTAGGGGAATATCAGCCAGGTGATTGTGTCGGTTACCTTGAGCTTACTACACTGAGAGAGTAGGGGAATATCAGCCAGGTGGTTGTGTTGGTTACCTTGACCTTACTACACTGAGAGAGTAGGGGAATATCAGCCAGGTGGTTGTGTTGGTTACCTTGACCTTACTACACTGAGAGAGTAGGGGAATATCAGCCAGGTGGTTGTGTCGGTTACCTTGAGCTTACTACACTGAGAGAGTAGGGGAATATCAGCCAGGTGGTTGTGTCGCACATACAGTTGTTCTAGGTACAGCAGCTGGCCTAGGTCGTCTGGTAACTCTCCCAGCTGGTTATGTGTGAGGTCAAAGTACCGCAGACCTACAGAGTACAGACATCAATATCACAACATTAATCAGCATCTCAAATTATGTAAATTTTCTTGTTTTTTTTTTACTACAAATTTTACCAAATATTGAACCAACTTCTGTTGGTAGTATCTATATTTTGTTTTTTAGAGATCAAATATCTTACAGAACATTGAACCAAGTTCTGGTTGTAATCCTTGTATTTAGTTTTAAGAGAGCAAATATCTTACCGAACATTGAACCAACTTCTGGCGGTATTCTCTGTATTTTGTTGTTTGAGGCGTTAAATTTACTGAGTCTGGACAGGTGTCCTATCCTCCTAGGCAGAGCTTGTAGCTGGTTGTTAGACACATCCTTCAAAACAGAGATATTTCGTGAAGCATGCGACTTACAGGAAAATGTTTCTATCACAATGCTTATACACTACCAATATTTTGTTTTGTCAAAATAGTATTGCCTACTACTTATAAAATACAGCTTGAAAATGAAAGTTTTCTTTGTTCTCTTGCTTTCATTATATTTTCAATCTTAAAAAAAAATAAAAATTAGCACATGCAAAAGAGATCTTACGGAATATGTCTTAAAAAGGATCAAAATATTTTACAACACCGAAAAATGATGATATTATATGCAATGTAACAAAGTTCAACTTGACCTTGAAAATAATTCAGATAATAATAAACACTGTGTACATACCAGGTCTTCAAGAGTTTTGAGATTGCCAATACGTTCATCTATTCGTGTGATCTGGTTATGAGGCATGTGAAGAGTTCTCAAACTCACAGCTTCCGTAACACATTCCGGTAGTTCAAACAGCTTGTTTCGGCTATAGAATAGAAAGTGATACAGTGCTTTAGCTGAAGAGAAGTTAATCGTATATAATTTTTGAATGATAAAGTAGGTACACATTTGTCAAAGTAAGTGGCCCAAAGGGATCAAATGTTTAGGTGTTCTATGTTTAGATGTTATAGAAACATTTGTACAAGATTGAAGAAAATTTCTCAACCAATATAATATATATCCAGTACTTCTCAAGATATAGTGGTGACTGGTAACAAATTTTCTTTGATAAAATCCAAGATGGCCACCTTTCAGCCATTTTATTTTTCTAATAAGTCCCAAAATCATAAAGGGGAACCTGCACATGAAATTTGAGAAAGATCAATCCAATACTTCTTTAAGTTCTTAAGATACCGCAGTAACACCAATTGGTTAGGATGGACCACAGATGGACCACAGAAACCGCAGTAACACCAATTGGTTAGGATGGACCACAGATGGACCACAGAAACCGCAGTAACACCAATTGGTTAGGATGGACCACAGATGGACCACAGAAACCGCAGTAACACCAATTGGTTAGGATGGACCACAGATGGACCACAGAAACAGGGTGAGTTAAACAGCCCACCATTTGATGATGATAAAAACACCAAAACTGATTTCTCTCGTAACTGTCCACCATTATTTGTGATAATTTCACCTACTGATCTCACCTGATGTCAAGCTTCTGCAGATTTTTCAAGCCTCCAAGTGCCTCAGGAAGGGACTCTAACCGGTTATCATGTAACTATCAATAGGAAAAGAACAGAAACTTCAGTAAATTATATTAATCTGTTAAAAATTGTAAACCTATGAACCATATACTAGGTACCTGGTATATATAGACTTTAGGTAAAGTATACATACATAAACATCACTCAAATTACAGGACAAATGTACACTAGACAGATGCCAAACTGGTACATGTAAATGTATTAATATTCATAAATTTACCATCTATTTATTATCAGTTTCATATATATGTATATTATGACGGGGAGGAAAACCTAAAACAAGTATTTGTTTAGCTTAATTTGTCCACATGGCTCTCACATCTAGGACAGTCAGAGCTCCGAAGTTACTCAGCTCCTCGGCGAGGGACGTGAGCCAGTTTGAGGCTAGGATGAGTTTAGTCAACTCCGCAGAATCCCACCACCTTTCCTCAGAATTGTCCAGGGAGACATCTTTACTCTCCTCGGGCACGTCTGTATACAGGTTCCATACTGCATCAGGGACTGAGGGCACAAATATAACAACATCCATACTTACATCAAACACGGAACATGTTTAAAAGTACATCACCACAGCACAAAGGTTAACAAAAATGTCATTATGGTAACTCCCTTGTACATAAGTCACAAGAAGTTGAGAAGAAGTTTAAAGGTTTTTTTTAAATGGGGCTATGGTGGTCATGTTGGATTTCAGACCGACCCCAAAAAAACACTTGTTTCAGATCTTCTCAGGATCATTTCAGGCCAATTTGAACTCAATCATAAGGGTGAAAATTGAGAAGAAATTTAAAGTTTTGTTTTTTCAAATGGCGAAAATGGCAGTCATATTGGATTTCGGACTGGCCCAAAAATTAATAACATTTGGTCAAAATCATCTAAGGATCATTTCAGGCAAGTTTCAGTTCATTCCTATTAGTTCTACTGGAAAAGAAGTTTAAAATAGGTTCAGAGAAACTATGAATACACAATCATATTACAAAATGGCCACAGTGACTGTCATATTGAACTTTCAACAAGACTAAAAAAATAAAAACACATTGTCAGCTTCCCTTCCTCAACATTCTTACCAATTCTCAGCTCAATGGCATCAGTGGAACTTGAGAAGAAGTTTATTTTTTCAAAATGGGGGCCATGATGGCAATATTGGATTTAAGACTTGGCCGAAAAATTACAATACTTGGTCAGGACCAGCTCAGGATCATTTAAGGCAAGTTTTAGGTGAATCCCACAGGTGGAACTTGAGAAGTTTGAAATGTGAAAAATAATGAAAAATATGTATAATTCAGTTGATTTCAGAATGATATTATCAAAAAGCATATATATTTTATTGCAATAGGCACATCAACTATGCAGATAAAAATCTAAAAAAAAAAAAACCAGTCTCATCACACGTAAAAATATATTTGGGCGAAACAACCTAGGGCCAACGGAATTTAGGCTGAAACGACCCGTTACCGACGTACAATGTACATGTAGGGGACCAGATATGGTCCAACGATTTCACTGCAAACAATCTTGGAAAACGACAACATGCCTCTCCAACAGGTACCCTCCAACAAGCTATGAAGCTTTCAACCAGGCAGAATCAGCGAAGTAAGTTTTATTTTCTATTTTTTTTTCAAACATGAATCATGATACATGTAGTTGTATTGGAAAAATTAGGGCGAAACAACAAAAGGCGAATAGTGTTAAGAACAATATAATCCTGAGTGTGAAAGGGATTAAGGGCGAAACAGTCCATCACCAGTATACTGACAGAATACTCAGGTAACCAGGTAAAACCAGTTACCTGTAGTGAGACTTCGGCCAGACAGATTCAACTGCCCACTTTTTCTCGCTTGTTTTAGGATTGTAGGGTGGATAGTAGATCCATTCTTTGAATCGGGTTTTCCGAATCCTGGGTTCAACCCTGGTTTCCCACGTCGGCCTCTTGTTGCCATGGTAAATCAACCATTTACTTACCAAAAGGACAGAATTAATCTACTTATTTCAAACCGAAAATGTGCAACTTCGATATACCGGAAGGTTGATACTAAATTACAGCCCGGTATCCGGAGACCTCGAGCCGGGTCAAAATGAAGCCATAGGAATCGTATATATTATATTTTACCTGGTATTTGTGAAATTATGAGAAAAAAAAAGAAAGAAAAAAAAACAGTAACCATATAGGCCACTATAAATATGTGATTCTTTATGTTTTTTTCTCTCAATAGATTTTTTTTACAGATGAAGTGACCGATTCCGTCAGTTTACTAATAAGATAAACATTAAAATAAATGACAAAATATACAATGTATATATGGTAAAAATGTCAATAATGTACTCTAATATTTGTTATAAATAAAGTAATTATAAATGAGGTTGTTAATTTCCCTATATTTTCTGTAAAGAATTATTTATGGAATTAAATGATAAATGCGCACTTACTAATGCAATCTTCTAATATGTTCGGTTATGTTATTTCCAGCTCGATCCATACAATGTTATTTGGATGTAAATTGTACTAGAATTGAATTGAACCTAATATTTTTATGGGAGAAAATCTGTGTGCTTAACATGGGGGATGGCCGAGATTAGACGAGGATTTTGTTTTCAGCAGTTATCAAAGTCTTCGAGCTTGTCTGATCTCCATAAATACAAATTAAAAGTACATTTGTAGGTGTAGGTGATCAAATGTTCCGCAGGAATATTAAGGTTATGAAAGTAGGTTATGAATGCAATGTGTTTTTTTTTTTTTTGGTATTTGTTTGTGGGGGGGGGGGGGGGGGTTCTGTTGGGTTTTTTTTCATTTCCTTACTGTAGTTCATATGGGCAATAACACTTTGAGGTATATTCAAACTTGACCGGAATGGTTAAAATTTCCATTCATTTGACTGCAATTTGATGGTACATGTATGTAAATTAAAAAACCTGGACCATCCCAAGGGCCCGAGGGAGCAACTTGTCAACAATATAATATGATGGACAATTCTTTACTAGCTCAAATATTTATTATATACATTGATATATGGTCACTCCCAACATTAAATTTTCTCAAGGAATTCAAAAGCCTTTGAAGTGAAGGGGCTAAAACCATGATATGGCGTTATGTCGATCGAGGCAAACTTTTATCCAGCGTTACCATGAAGTTATGTTTTCCTGAAAATCGGTTTGATTCGACTATGTTTGGAGTTCTCCATCTGACGCCAGCGCAGTTCCATCTACTCCAGCATGTCTTAGAAGGATCACGTAACACACACACATGTATATGCTGCACCTCTTAAATTTAGTATTAGATGCAGTATGCCGAAAAAATGAATTAAACTGCATCATACAGCTGTTTCGTCCTCCTAGGACTCTTCAGTGATGCAAGGACCAAAAGAAGAAAACGTCCATAGTTTTGCCATTTCGGTACGGTGAAATTCATTGATCCAAAAGTCGACATCACAGTCCATTATCAAAACTCAGTAATCCAATTAGAATATGGTTAACAGTTTCTCGCGTTCAGTACTTTGTACTTTTTTTTGGGTCACAACAGTTACTGGGTGGAGGTGTATCCGAGGAATATAGTTAACTCGTGTTCAGTACTTTGTTTTGTATCACAACAGTTACTAGGGTGGAAGTGTATCCGAGATGAAAGAAATTCGTCACTGTGACTCGACTTTTGAAATTGTTTTTTTTTCGTGGCATTTCTTTTGTGGGGAAAATGTATGCAAAGACATCTCGGGATGCATCGTGGGAAACCCACGGTACACTTCTCTGACGTCGGAAACCTAAGGTACACTTCTCTGACGTCGGAAACCCACGGTACACTTCTCTGACGTCGGAAACCCACGGTACACTTCTCTGACGTCAGAAACCCACGGTACACTTCTCTGACGTCGGAAACTCACGGTACACTTCTCTGACGTCGGAAACCCACGGTACATTTCTCTGACGTTTGTATATGAGAAGCGTACCGTGTGTTTCCGACGATGCTCGGGATGGCGGAATGCAATAAATGTAATCAATGCACAGTACGCTTACAAAAACACAAAAGGGGCGCGCTTAACAAAACCATACAGCTATATACGTTTTTATTTGAAATATGAGAAATATCATGTATTTTCGTTTCTTTGGAACAGAGTCTTTGGTGAAAGGACTTAAGGTTGTATTATCATCCTCTTTCCTTGAAAAATAGCGGGTATGCGCTTATAGAGGCAGGTGCAATTATTATGTCGACTCGACAATTGACTCGACATTGTCGAGTACGGTAAAAGTAAACTAGGCATTAAATGTGCGGCAGAATTTCTCTACTGAAATCATCTCAATTCATATTCATATTTAACACAAGCTTAAAACGTAATCAACTTGCCCGGGGAAACGTTTTAAGCATGGTCTTCGACTTTTCTACATTGCACCTGAACGTTGAAATGATAAAAAACACACACATCTTTTAAGAATAGATTTTATGTAAAAAACTAACAAGATATAAAGAATAAGATAAGGGTCCGTATACGTGTGTTGGAGGAGATGGGCGGGATGCCTGCAAACACCAGAAAACGTAGTTTAAACAATTTATGATAAAATAATAAGTAAATCATTGCACTACTTTTCATTAATTGTTATCATATCAGATACTTAAAACAAACGACCAAATAAAGTTGTTGTAGCGGATTAGCTGATGTTAGTTTTGACTTCAATCGCAGATTTTCTTTCCAGTTGAAAGTGAAGCAAAGCAATAGAACATAAACAATAATATTTGGACGACGGACAACTAATTCAAGCAAGGACATACATATAGTTCTCTGACGTATATGATACGTTCTATGGCTGATATGCTAAGTTATATTACGTACGTATTTAGTTCTATGACATATGTGTTATGTTCTTCGACGTCCGTACTAAGTTCTATGACGTTTGTGTTAAGTTCTATGACGCATGGAGTAATTTCTATGACGTGAATGTTACGTTCTATAACGGTATGTGTAAAGTTCTATGATGCACGTGTTTAGTTCTATGACGTACGTGTTTAGTTCTATGACGTATGTATTAAGTTCTCTGACGTACGAGTTTAGTTCTATGACGTATATGTGCTACGTTCTATGACGTGCATATTTAGTTCTATGACGTATGTATTTAGTTCTATGACGTATGTATTAAGTTTTATGACGTATGTTTTAAGTTCTATGACGTATGTATTAAGTTATATGACGTACGTGTTCAGTTCTATGACCTATGTATTAAGTTCTATGACGTACATATTAAGTTTTATGACGTATGTTTTAAGTTCTATGACGTATGTATTAAGTTCTATGACGTTTGTTTTAAGTTCTATGACGTATGTATTAAGTTCTATGACGTATGTTTTAAGTTCAATGACGTATGTATTAAGTTATATTACGTACGTGTTCAGTTCTACGACCTATGTATTAAGTTCTATGACGTACATATTAAGTTTTATGACGTATGTTTTAAGTTCTATGACGTATGTTTTAAGTTCTATGACGTACACGTGTTCACTTCTATGACCTATGTATTAAGTTCAATGACGTACGTATTAAGTTCTGTGACATACATATTAACTCTATGACGTATGCGTTAAGTTCAATGACGTACGTATTAAGTTCTGTGACGTACATATTAAGTTCTATGAAGTATGCGTTAAGTTCAATGACGTACGCATTAAGTTCAATGACGTACGTATTAAGTTCTGTGACGTACATATTAACTCTATGACGTATGCGTTAAGTTCAATGACGTACGTATTAAGTTCAATGACGTACGTATTAAGTTCTGTGACGTACATATTAACTCTATGACGTATGCGTTAAGTTCAATGACGTACGTATTAAGTTCTGTGACGTACATATTAAGTTCTATGACCTATGTATTAAGTTCTATGACTTACGTATTAAGTTCTGTGACGTACATATTTAGTTCTGTGTCGTACATATTAAGTTCTATGACCTATGTATTAAGTTCTATGACTTACGTATTAAGTTCTGTGACGTACATATTAAGTTCTATGATGTATGTTTTAAGTTCTATGACGTATGTATTAAGTTCTATGACGTATGTTTTAAGTTCTATGACGTAAACGTGTTCAGTTATATGACCTATGTATTAAGTTCTATGACTTACGTATTAAGTTCTCTGACATACATATTAAGTTCTATGACGTATGCGTTAAGTTCAATGACGTACGTATTAAGTTCTGTGACGTACATATTAAGTTCTATGAAGTATGCGTTAAGTTCAATGACGTACGTATTAAGTTCTGTGACGTACATATTAAGTTCTATGACGTATGCGTTAAGTTCAATGACGTACGTATTATAACGTGGACGAGTATAGATTGTGTCCTAAACATTGAAGGTGAACTCCGGCCTCGGCAATCATTTGTCCCGCCTCGTACACTTTCCCGTCAAACAGACAGCCACCTGATAACACGTAATCAAAGGTTAATATCTATAAAACGTCTTCCACGTGGACATTCTAATTATCTAGTCAACTTATATAGACGTCTTATATGTCAACATTATAATGGTCAACTTATATAGACGTCTTATATGTCAACATTGTAATGGTCAACTTATATAGACGTCTTATATGTCAACATTATAATGGTCAACTTATATAGACGTCTTATATGTCAACATTATAATGGTCAACTTATATAGACGTCTTATATGTCAACATTATAATGGTCAACTTATATAGACGTCTTATATGTCAACATTATAATGGTCAACTTATATAGACGCCTTATATGTCAACATTCTAATGGTCAACTTATATAGACGTCTTATATGTCAACATTATAATGGTCAACTTATATAGACGTCTTATATGTCAACATTATAATGGTCAACTTATATAGACGTCTTATATGTCAACATTATAATGGTCAACACATATATATATATATAGACGTCTTATAGGTCAACATTATAATGGTCAACTTATATAGACGTCTTATATGTCAACATTGTAATGGTCAACTTATATAGACGTCTTATATGTCAACATTATAATGGTCAACTTATATAGACGTCTTATATGTCAACATTACAATGGTCAACTGATATAGACGTCTTATATGTCAACATTATAATGGTCAACTTATATAGACGTCTTATATGTCAACATTATAATGGTCAACTTATATAGACGTCTTATATGTCAACATTATAATGGTCAACTGATATAGACGTCTTATATGTCAACATTGTAATGGTCAACTTATATAGACGTCTTATATGTCAACATTCTAATGATCAACTTATATAGACGTCTTATATGTCAACATTCTAATGGTCAACTTATATAGACGTCTTATATGTCAACATTATAATGGTCAACTTATATAGACGTCTTATATGTCAACATTATAATGGTCAACTTATATGGACGTCTTATATGTCAACATTATAATGGTCAACTTATATGGACGTCTTATATGTCAACATTATAATGGTCAACTTATATAGACGTCTTATATGTCAACATTCTAATGATCAACTTATATGGACGTCTTATATGTCAACATTATAATGGTCAACTTATATGGACGTCTTATATGTCAACATTATAATGGTCAACTTATATAGACGTTTTATATGTCAACATTATAATGGTCAACTTATATAGACGTCTTATATGTCAACATTATAATGGTCAACTTATATAGACGTCTTATATGTCAACATTATAATGGTCAACTTATATAGACGTCTTATATGTCAACATTGTAATGGTCAACTTATATAGACGTCTTATATGTCAACATTATAATGATCAACTTATATAGACGCCTTATATGTCAACATTATAATGGTCAACTTATATAGACGTGTTATATGTCAACATTATAATGGTCAACTTATATAGACGTCTTATATGTCAACATTGTAATGGTCAACTTATATAGACGTCTTATATGTCAACATTGAAATGGTCAACTTATATAGACGTTTTATATGTCAACATTATAATGATCAACTTATATAGACGTCTTATATGTCAACATTGTAATGGTCAACTTATATAGACGTCTTATATGTCAACATTATAATGATCAACTTATATAGACGCCTTATATGTCAACATTGTAATGGTCAACTTATATAGACGTCTTATATGTCAACATTATAATGATCAACTTATATAGACGTTTTATATGTCAACATTATAATGGTCAACTTATATAGACGTTTTATATGTCAACATTATAATGGTCAACTTATATAGACGTCTTATATGTCAACATTATAATGGTCAACTTATATAGACGTCTTATATGTCAACATTATAATGGTCAACTTATATAGACGTCTTATATGTCAACATTGTAATGGTCAACTTATATAGACGTCTTATATGTCAACATTATAATGATCAACTTATATAGACGCCTTATATGTCAACATTATAATGGTCAACTTATATAGACGTGTTATATGTCAACATTATAATGGTCAACTTATATAGACGTCTTATATGTCAACATTGTAATGGTCAACTTATATAGACGTCCTATATGTCAACATTGAAATGGTCAACTTATATAGACGTTTTATATGTCAACATTATAATGATCAACTTATATAGACGTCTTATATGTCAACATTGTAATGGTCAACTTATATAGACGTCTTATATGTCAACATTATAATGATCAACTTATATAGACGCCTTATATGTCAACATTGTAATGGTCAACTTATATAGACGTCTTATATGTCAACATTATAATGATCAACTTATATAGACGTTTTATATGTCAACATTGTAATTGTCAACTTATATAGACGTTTTATATGTCAACATTATAATTGTCAACTTATATAGACGTTTTATATGTCAACATTGTAATTGTCAACTTATATAGACGTCTTATATGTCAACATTATAATGGTCAACTTATATAGACGTCTTATATGTCAACATTATAATGGTCAACTTATATAGACGTCTTATATGTCAACATTATAATGGTCAACTTATATAGACGTCTTATATGTCAACATTGTAATGGTCAACTTATATAGACGTCTTATATGTCAACATTATAATGGTCAACTTATATAGACGTCTTATATGTCAACATTGTAATTGTCAACTTATATAGACGTTTTATATGTCAACATTGTAATTGTCAACTTATATAGACGTCTTATAAGTCAACATTATAATGGTCAACTTATATAGACGTCTTATATGTCAACATTATAATGGTCAACTTATATAGACGTCTTATATGTCAACATTATAATGGTCAACTTATAGAGACGTCTTATATGTCAACATTGTAATGGTCAACTTATATAGACGTCTTATATGTCAACATTATAATGGTCAACTTATATAGACGTCTTATATGTCAACATTGTAATTGTCAACTTATATAGACGTTTTATATGTCAACATTGTAATTGTCAACTTATATAGACGTCTTATATGTCAACATTATAATGGTCAACTTATATAGACGTCTTATATGTCAACATTATAATGGTCAACTTATATAGACGTCTTATATGTCAACATTATAATGGTCAACTTATATAGACGTCTTATATGTCAACATTGTAATGGTCAACTTATATAGACGTCTTATATGTCAACATTATAATGGTCAACTTATATAGACGTCTTATATGTCAACATTGTAATTGTCAACTTATATAGACGTTTTATATGTCAACATTGTAATGGTCAACTTATATAGATGTCTTATATGTCAACATTATAATGGTCAACTTATATAGACGTCTTATATGTCAACATTGTAATGGTCAACTTATATAGACGTCTTATATGTCAACATTGTAATGGTCAACTTATATAGACGTCTTATATGTCAACATTATAATGGTCAACTTATATAGACGTCTTATATGTCAACATTATAATTGTCAACTTATATAGACGTCTTATATGTCAACATTGTAATGGTCAACTTATATAGACGTCTTATATGTCAACATTATAATGGTCAACTTATATAGACGTCTTATATGTCAACATTATAATGGTCAACTTATATAGACGTCTTATATGTCAACATTATAATTGTCAACTTATATAGACGTCTTATATGTCAACATTATAATGGTCAACTTATATAGACGTCTTATATGTCAACATTGTAATGGTCAACTTATATAGACGTCTTATATGTCAACATTATAATGGTCAACTTATATAGACGTCTTATATGTCAACATTATAATTGTCAACTTATATAGACGTCTTATATGTCAACATTATAATTGTCAACTTATATAGACGTCTTATATGTCAACATTATAATTGTCAACTTATATAGACGTCTTATATGTCAACATTATAATGGTCAACTTATATAGACGTCTTATATGTCAACATTATAATGGTCAACTTATATAGACGTCTTATATGTCAACATTATAATTGTCAACTTATATAGACGTCTTATATGTCAACATTATAATTGTCAACTTATATAGACGTCTTATATGTCAACATTATAATTGTCAACTTATATAGACGTCTTATATGTCAACATTATAATTGTCAACTTATATAGACGTCTTATATGTCAACATTATAATTGTCAACTTATATAGACGTCTTATATGTCAACATTCTAATGACGTACCATTAACGGTAAAAGCCAGTTGGAATCAAGAAGTGGTCTGTCTGACATTTTCATTATATCACTTTTGTATGTTAAAAACAAAGCAAAAATTTATCTAAGCATTGGCAATGATTTTTGACTTGTGCACTCACTTTGTCCGTCAGCTGTTCGTTTTTGCTGTTCTAGGCTGCTGCAATCTCCACTACACAATTACAAAATTACGTAAATATATTTTATACAGTACAATTATGTGACATAAACAAGCAATATTATAATATTATATTATCATTATATAATATAATTAATTATCAACAAGGAGACCCAATTACGATCTCAATGGTAATTTTGAAAATCAGAATTTCATATTATCTTGGTTCGTCACACTTTGCTGTATAAAACGACACCTGGTTATAACCACTGTAAACCGAACCATAACCGCGTTATCATGCTGGTTACGATAAACCCTTTTACGTAACCGTGTTATGATGTTGATTACGATTAACCCTTTTACGATAACCGCATCATGATGTCGATTACGATAAATCATTCATGATGACCGCGTTATGATGTTGATTACGATTAAAACCTTTACGATAATCGTGTTATGATGCTGACTACGATAAAACCTTTACGATAATCGTGTTATGATGCTGACTACGATAAAGCCTTTACGATAATCGCGTTATGATGCTGATTACGATAAACCATTCACGATGACCGCGTTACAATGCTGATTACGATAAACCATTTTTGATAACCGCGTTTGTAAGGATAACGACCAAACCCGAACCCTAACCGTGTTATTATGCTGATCACACACAAACTCTAATCTTAACCGCGTTACAATGTATTACGAATAACGTCCGAATGTTTCTCCTTGTCGCCTTAATATCGATCAATCCTTGTTGTATTACATATTGTGGTCAATCCTTGTTGCATACTTGTTACATATTACGATAGCTAACATTGTTGGTACTAATCACTTGGGAAACTTTAAAGATGCTAAACTGTTAGCATATACCTCTATGTAATATAATATTGTTGAAATAACGCCTTTAGTGCAGTGTTAGCACATTTGAGGTGCCGTTTTCGGTAATTGCTTACAAAAGCTGAACTTCGTTGCCCAGGTTGTTGTTACCGAGACATGTGAGTTTTGCCTCGCATTTCGGGATAATGATGTCCTGGCCAGGCCCATAAACACGGCCATCGAACAAACAGCCACCTGTAGTTAAACAGAGACATTTGCTATTGTGACGTAATCAATTTCATTGTTGTCTGAACGTGATAGGCTGTTCAAAAAGTGTTCGAAACAGCAAAACAAAGCACAATAACTCTATAAAAATGTAAATATAAACGATAAGTGTTTTAGCAAATATTGGTACAGTCCTATAACACATTGCTATTGCTGTCAAACTTACATATAGCCCTACCGGGTTTACTGAAATATTGGTAACAGACAATGTAATTGTTTATAGTGCGGTCTCACCGAAATGTTGGTCATATACAATGTACTTTATAGTGCGGTCTCACCGAAATGTTGGTCACATACAATGTACTTTATAGCGGGGTCTCACTGAAATGTTCACATACAATGTACTTTATAGCGGGGTCTCACTGAAATATTCACATACAATGTACTTTATAGTGCTGTCTCACTGAAATATTCACATACAATGTACTTTATAGTGCTGTCTCACTGAAATATTCACATACAATGTACTTAATAGTGCTGTCTCACTGAAATATTCACATACAATGCACTTTATAGTGCTGTCTCACTGAAATATTGGTCATATACAATGTACTTTATAGTGCTGTCTCACTGAAATGCTGGTCACATACAATGTACTTTATAGTGCGGTCTCACTGAAATGCTGGTCATATACAATGTACTTTATAGTGCTGTCTCATTGAAGTATTCACATACAATGCACTTTATAGTGCTGTCTCACTGAAATATTGGTCATATACAATGTACTTTATAGTGCTGTCTCACTGAAATATTGGTCATATACAATGTACTTTATAGTACGGTCTCACTGAAATACTGGTCATATGCAATGTACTTTATAGTGCGGTCTCACTGAAATATCTCGGCGCGCGGCGCGCCCTTTACGGACAAATATGAAATATAATTACAACTACCGATCTTATATAATAAATGATCCAGATTTATTGTGTGTGACTTACTTTGTCCGTCTACTGCTCTTTTCTCTGTGGGACAGATCCCTCTAGAAAATCAAACGAACATGCTTAAGAAGTCAATTAACGTCGTTTTAAGTTGTAAGTATTACCATTCTAATAACACGTATATCGGCTTTATATTTAAAGAAAACCTATCTGATTATCACAATAATAAAAAAAGGCATGACTTTCTGATCCATATATAAAAACGTTATGCTTCACCGCTGAAATTATTGAAGCAGTACCAGTTCTGTGTGGTTCAAGAAATTCAACTGACAACAATAGATGAAGGTCACAGTTGACTTAACCAAGTAGATGAAGGTCCCAGCTGACTTACCCAAGTGGATGAAGGTCCCAGCTGACTTACCCAAGTAGATGAAGGTCACAGTTGACTTACCCAAGTAGATGAAGGTCACAGTTGACTTACCCCAGTAGATGAAGGTCCCAGCTGACTTACCCCAATAGATGAAGGTCACAGTTGACTTACCCCAATAGATGAAGGTCGCTGTATACGTTGTTACCGGAACATGTCATCTCAGACAGACACCCCATTGGTATAATCGTATCACCTTTCTGGTAAACTCGACCGTCAAACCAACAGCCGACTGTAAGGAGTAGCAAAACTTGGGTTATATGTTTTAAATGTGAACTATTTCGAGTATGCGGCAAAACAGGTGTAATGAGTAACAAACGGTTAAAGTAGAATTATATCTGGTATATAAACGTTATTAAAGGTACATGTACATTACTACAGGGGGTGTCTGTGTCCTTTTCATTGTAACTACAAATTACTTTTTTCAAAGCTACCTAATGCAATTCGAAGAGGAACAGAATGAGCTTTATGCATTACGTCTGGTTCTAACAGAGATGTGTAGAAAGAATGAGCTAGGTTATGTCAAAATACAATCAAAATTGTCGATGTCCTGTCCAAAGACGGACAGAAAATTGCCGATGTCCTGTCCAAAGACGGACAGAATATTGTCGATGTCCTGTCCAAAGACGGACAGAAAATTGTCGATGTCCTGTCCAAAGACGGACAGAAAATTGTCGATGTCCTGTCCAAAGACGGACAGAAAATTGTCGATGTCCTGTCCAAAGATGGACAGAAAATTGTCGATGTCCTGTCTTAAGACGGACAGAAATTGCCAATGTCCTGTCAAAAGGTAGACAGAAAATTGCTGCTGTTCTGTTCTGAAATTGTCTCCCGGTCGCTTCCCACTGCCTTACAAAGTAAATTCCTTGGTACAGTGTAGTCATGACTTCATATCTGGTGTACCATATCCATCATTAGCGTAGTATGTTATATACTTTGATGGCTAAACATGTTTTTGTGTGCCCTTTTCAGTGACTTACCTTGACCATTTGTCGACGGGGCGGCAGATGACATGGAAAACACGACAGCTAGTAGTACGGGGACCATTGTTACTATGTGTTTGAGCAGAGACTGTGACACTAGAACATACCTTATATATATATATAAGTAGTCCGGGGCCGCCTCGTGTGTCGTACGGTGGTCACGATAAGCATATCTTATATAACAGAATCTGACACGTGCTTGTTTAACCTTAGAAAGAGGTCATTGTATCTAACGATATATTATTTTGAGTGTTTGATATTTTCTTCTGGTGTTGGTTGTCGTCGGAAACCCACGTGACGCAGTTCTATCGTTTGTGCCAATCGTTAAACGCTGGAATGAAACCATGCCCCGTCCCCCTCCGACTTAGGAAGGGGATGGAGTTTGTTGTAGTTTATATACAAATGTAGGGAAAAAACGCTTTGGGTTATATTTTATTCTTAATGGGAGTTATAACCAGGATATGACGATTTGATCATAATATGGCAATTTTGATCATGGTACAACCCCGGGAATGAGGGAGTGGGGGCTCGAATAGCTCAAATGCCTAAACTTTCAACAATTTCCCTTCCTCTTTTATCATAATCATGCATTTATTCTCTGACTTAACTTCACGTCCCCCTCTAGGGTGAAGTTAAACGATAGTTAAAGTTTATATAGTCCTTGTTTCGAAAAACGGATCACATGACAAAACAAACTTCAGCTACCAACTAAATGAACAAGGTTATAACTTGAAGTTATAATTGTAAGCAGTTATCCGTTGCTAAAGGGCCTTCACAAACAGCCAGTCGCTCAAAGCTACCAGTCTGCAATATCTAGCTCTTCCCAACCACGTATTCATTTACAGCTGAGTAGGCTGGAACAAGCAGGGTAAAGTATCGTACTCAGAGAGATACAACACAGTGTCACTCGAGCCCACAACCCTTCGGTCACGAGCCCGGCGCCAAACCCCAAACTATTGAGTCTCCTGAATCATACTGGGCTGAAATTATGTTTGGTACCCCCCCCCCCCCCCCCCCCCCCCATTTTTATGATGGAGTTTAACAAAACATAATTAAACGAAGATTTCAATTAGAAGCAAGAAGCATACATGTATCTGATATTCACGTTACATTTCGAATAACGGTATATTAATTTAATAATAGAAACTTATATAGTTGTGTTTGGAAGTTCGGAAATCCTTTTTTGTGAAAGTTGAAAAACAATCCTGTTGTTTCAATAATTTCAATTCTTTTATATCTCCGGAACGAAAATGTGTTTTATACGTCTCTATGTCCAGACTTGATATCAATTAAATATCTGACTTAGTTTTCATCGTGTCGCCTTCGACGGATGTCAGAAAGGTGTAACATACAATGTACAAGTAGGGGTTGCTTTCTAACGGTGGCGGCGTCAACAGTGTTAAAGTTTTGTATTTAGCTCTGTTTTTGACAAAGCTAGCCCAACAAAACCACAATCAATGATGTAGTATATATGCGTAATAGAGCCCACTGGACTAAAAATATATCATTGATTCCTGCATTTTTGGGGTAAAAATATCAACGTTAAAGGCCCAATATACGTAACTTTCGGCAAAACCTGAAGCAATAATCAAGCCTAATAACTTAGCATATTTGTAGATTTAGTAAAGATTAACTGATATCAGCAATATTCAAGATGAATTCGCACGCGGTAACCGGTACATCAGCAGTTGAAATACGGTATTTGTAAACCCGCATCCATTTTGAACTGTCTTTTACCTTCGGTTTGTTATATTAAAGTAGTGGGCCCCACCTGAATTTCTTGTTAGTTATACCGCTCAGGTTTACTTCGTTTTAGGCTTATTTTTGCATGGTTATCATATGGATTTTTTTTCATAATTTTTCAGAATCACGAAAAAATTCCTGAAGTTACGTATATTTGGCCTTTAGCTCTTGTATATTGGCTGTTTCTGACAAAGTATAAATACTAGAGCAACAAAATTCGGGTTATAAGATTATCGTGTGGTGTTTACCTGGATATGTTAAACTCTTTACTAGTATTTCAACAATTTCTGTATTTTGGGGATAAACACCTCCAAATTCTGGACCGAGAGAAAAAAATCAAAGTTCCTCACAAAGTATAAAAGCTATAGCAGCGAAAATTACAAATCGGGACAGGCGACACATACAATAACGCGTAATTCTTGTGTCTTGTGTGTTATATTACTTTATGCATGCTATTTTATTGTCTTTTGTGAAAATATCTTATCAATCGAAACTGAACAGCAATCTGACGATCGCTGGAACAACGTGATCCTTATCTGGACCAAACGTGACATGATTGGCTACAGGACACGTGAGGTCAGCAGTCAGTTAGTATTCTAAAGAGTTTTACTTTTGTCAGAGATTGATAATAAATCTGTTGCTAACATTGTCGGACTATTACAAATGTTCGTCCCGTACACTTACACTTCAGCTTAATCAATCAGCATTGCTCTGGTGACCTTCTTCTTCTGAAACACAATTTAAATGTCTAGTAAACACAATGAACAACCAAGCTGTCTCATATAATATATGAAGATTTCACATGTATGTATGTGCATTTTACGTGTATGTAGATTTCACATGTATGTATGTGCATTTTACGTGTATGTATTTCACATTTCACGTGTATGTTGATTTCGCGCGTATGTGGATTTCACGTGTATGTGGATTTCACGTTTAACGTGTGTGTGTATTTAACGTGTATGTGGATTTCACGTTAAATGCGTATGTAGATTTCACGTGTGTGTGGATTTCGCGTGTATGTAGATTTCACGTGTATGCGGATTCCACGTGTAGAGTCTAAGTAGATTTAATGTCTATGTGGATTTCACGATTAGGTGGATTTCTAAAGAGTTTGTAAGCATTTAGTTGTAAACTCATTTTACTTTCGTCAGAGATTGATAATAAATCTGTTGCTAACATTGTTGGACTATTACAAATGTTCGTCCCGTACACTTACACTTCAGCTTAATCAATCAGCATTGCTCTGGTGACCTTCTTCTTCTGAAACACAATTTAAATGTCTAGTAAGCACAATGAACAATCATGCTGTCTCATATACAGCATCTACTACATGAAGATTTCACGTGTAAGTGTATTTCACATTTCACGTGTATGTAGATTTCACCTTTAAGTTAAGTTCACATTTTACGTGTATGTAGATTTCGTGTGTATGTAGATTTGGCGTGGGGTGCATTTCATGTGGATGTGGATTTCACGTGTATGTGGATTTCACGTTAAATGTGTATGTGGATTTCACGTCTAGATAGATTTCGCGTATATGTAGATTTGGCGTGGATGTGGATTTTATGTGGATGTGGATTTCACATGTATGTGGATGTCACGAAGGGCGCGACGAATTACCCAAATTTACCCAAATCTACCCAAATCTTACCCAAATCTACCCAAATCTACCCAAATATTACCCAAATCTTACCCAAATTGTACAAATACACCACAATTGTAAGAAAACCAATAGCTTAATTAATTAATTATTCGCAAATTTTGATGATGGATGTCGTTTTCTCCTGGTTTTAGCCATCCAAACTTCAGTAAGGGTTATCTCCCCTGTATCACGCATGACAATTAAGAATATTATCAGCAAAACGTGACTATGTTTCTGTATCGTACTTATAATCATAATATCAATCATGTTAAATAATATAACTATAGAAACAATATAAAAGCAATAATCAATAGAAAATTGTCGTGCTCGAAAAGCTTATATTTCATAATATAAAAATCACATTACCCAAATCTACTAAAATCTTACCCAAATCTACCCAAATCTTACCCAAATCTACCCAAATCTTACCCAAATCTACCCAAATCTTATCCAAATCTACCTTAATCTTACCCAAATCTACCCAAATCTTACCCAAATCTACCTAAATCTTACCCAAATCTACCCAAATCTTCCTAAATCTTACCCAAATCTACCCAAATCTACCTAAATCTTACCCAAATCTACCCAAATCTTACCCAAATCTACCTTAATCTTACCCAAATCTTACCCAAATCTACCTATATCTTACCCAAATCTACCCAAATCTACCTAAATCTACCTAAATCTTACCCAAATCTACCCAAATCTACCTAAATCTTACCCAAATCTACCCAAATCTTACCCAAATCTACCTAAATCTTACCCAAATCTACCCAAATCTACCTAAATCTTACCCAAATCTACCCAAATCTTACCCAAATCTACCTTAATCTTACCCAAATCTTACCCAAATCTTATCCATATCTCACAAATAACCTATTACCAGAGAGTATATAGATACGTTTCTAAAAATTATGCAATCAACATTTCAACAACAAATGATTACACTGACAGACAATTATACATTTTACAAAGAGTGGAAACAGGTGAAAATCTACGTAATTATGAACATACATGTTAATTTACAGGTAAAGCATGACCAAACTGAATAACCAATAACTGGGAAATTATCCAGTTATCATATGCTATATAATACATTCCGCAATAATGTATATACCTACTTGACGTCAAAGCTTTTTTTAGTATATGTATATTCGTGTATGTGTGTGTTTAAATGTATACTATCCGTTTTGTTAAACACACAAGTTTCTAGTATTATTAACTGTAAACCATATCCAAAGTGTGCTTATTACGATTAGCTACACATGTGCCGTTACAATCCAGGTTACGGGTTAGCATGTAAATAACATCGTAATGGCCACAAACTCCTAGAGGCGACAATTATCTATAGGACTCTGGCATTATCAGTCATCAATATGTATTGTATATGTAGTTGCACTGATATTTACTCGTAAGCTTTCTAATACTCATCCCACTCTTTACTTTAATAACCATACTATAACGCAGCATGACTGCCACAAACATTTAGGACTAACATTAATAAAAAGGTACCTGGTCCAATCATATTGATAACATTTACGATCAAGCTTCATCGAGATTGAATATACTGAGAATTCTGAAATATATAGTTGACACAAATACATTTAAAACAATATATATATCATACATTAGACCAATATTAAAATATTCCATCATAGTTTGGGATAATTGCACTAAAAATGAATATGATTTACTTGAATCTATCCAAATTGAAGCTATGAAAATAATAACTGCATAAAGGACACTTATGTTTAAAATTATCAAAGACTGTTCTCTTACATATCTCTATACAACCATTCCTTAATACAAGTACATCTTATTCGTTTAGAAATGAAAGAATATTTAATGTACCTACTGCTAGAACTAATAATTATAAAAATAGTTTTTTCCTTCTGCTATGCATAACTGGAACTCTCTGGAAGACTCAATAAGAAATTCTGTTTCAATCTCTAGCTTTAAATCGAAACTTAAAAAAGTATTCCCTATAACTATAGCATTTCTGAAATGTTTAATAACTGTAATCCTAGAAATCTAAATATCATTTTGTGTCAATTGAGAAACAATGCCAGTGATTTAAAATTATGATAGATTGATAGAACATTTGGTTGATGATGGTTCCTTATTTATTTATTAATTTTGAGAGTTTTACGACCTCACATGGTCTAACGACCTTGGGTGGACGCTGCTGTACCGGTAACCACGTAAGAATTCACCTTGAATATTGCTGATATCAGCTAATCTTAACTAAATCTATAAATATTATAAGTTATTAGGCTTGATTTTCGCTTCAAGTTGTGCGGAAAGATACGTATATTGGGCCTTTAATTAATAAGAATGGTATGTGAGTGAGTGTGTTTGACTTTGTGTTAACGTACGAATCAGTAATTTGACATTTTATCAAATTATACATGTGAAGTTCTTATTAAAACGTCAAAATAAAAATGGGACTAAATAGAAGTTATTGTGACTTGGAATTTTGATTTATATCAGAAACGTATAAAGGCTGTATACGTCTCTGTTTATATACATCCCATTATCCTAAGCGAAATATTCCAATTAATCCGTAAACCAGAAAATTATTTTATCAATTTTTATATCTATACGTCCTTCGTTTGTAACTGGCGTATTATTCATCTAATTACCCCGTGAGTTATTCAAACCACGGACTTAGATTGCTATCTAAGTCCGTGTTTAAGCTAATGATATAAATATAAATATACGCCGGGACGTATATCTCACATATACGTCCCTGTATCTAGCGATTTATTCAAATTGCAAGTCCCATTTTATATTTCGTAAGAATTGATCGATATACGTCCCTTCGTACTTAGCGAATAATTTATTATAAATATATGTTGTTAGATGTTTATTGACACTTAACATGGACTTATTGATTGACATAGGTCTCTTTTGTTCACGTTCGTTATCAGTATCTGAGTTCCTCGTATATTGTAGTAGCCCCCAGGACACGACCAAGTATATTGGCCCCAGTCCACAATGAAGCTGGACTCCAGATAACAGACTTGTGTTATTTCCTAATTAGTGTCACAACATCAATTGGGTTATATGAAAGAGACGAATATATCGTAAAAATATAATACAAACTGCAGAAACTTTGAAAATATATACGTAATTTCGAAAAATATATACTTGTCCGTCATAGATTTTAACAAGCATGATGTTTGAAATAAATTGAACTAAAACGATCATTATATGTATGTCCCGTTATACTTTTCAAATGAATAAAAACGATCGTTTGATACATGTCCCGTTATACTTATCAAATGAATAAAAACGATCGTTTGATACATGCCCCGTTATATTTATCAAATGAATAAAAACGATCGCTTTATACATGTCCCGTTTCTATCATCAAATGAATAAAAACGATCGTTTTATATGCCCCGTTATATTTATAAAATGAATAAAAACGATCGTTTGATACTGTCCCGTTATACTTATCAAATGAATAAAAACGATCGTTTGATACATGTCCCATTATACTTATCAAAGGAATTATATAGAACGATTATTCTATGCATGTCACGTTATACCTATCAATTGAACTAAACTGAATATTGGGCAAGATTTGGGTTGATTTGGGCACGGACTTAGATTAGATTGCTATCTAAGTCCGTAATTTGGGTAAGACTTAGGTAAGGTTTAAGTAGATTTGGGTAATGTGATGATTATATAACGTCTATTGATTATTGCATTTCTAATGTTTCTTTATCTATATTATTTAACGAATTGATAAATATTATAATAGGCCTAAAGCACAATACAGATATATAACGTTGGTAATTTCTTTGCTATGCGTGATATAACGAGGTTAGGGGAGATAAACCTTACTCATGTTTGGTTTACTAAAACCTGGAGAAAACACGTCGACCATCAAAAATTTGCGTATAATAAAATTAATAATGCTATTGGTTTTCTTATAATTGTGGTGTACTTGTACGATTTGGGTAGATTTGGGTAAGATTTGGGTAGATTTGGGTAGATTTGGGTAAGATTTGGGGTAGATTTGGGTAGATTTGGGTAATTCGTCATGCCGGTCACGAATATGTGGATTTCACGTTTCACGTGTATGTAGATTTCGCGTGTATGTTGATTTCGCGTGTATGTGGATTTCGCATGTATGTGGATTTCGCGTGTATGTGGATTTCACATTAAATGCGTATGTAGATTGCACGTGTTTGTAGATTTCACGTGTATGTGGATTTCAAGTGTATGCGGATTTCAAGCGTATGTAGATTTCTCGTGTATTAGGATTTCACGCGTAAATAGATTCAATGTGTTTGTGGTTTTCACATGTTTATGTGGTTTTCACATGTATATGTGGCTTTCACATGTATGCGGATTTCACGTATATGTAGATTTCACGTGTATGCGAATTCCACGTGTAGAGTCTAAGTAGATTTATATCTATGTGGATTTCACGATTAGGTGGATTTCACGTTAAATGTGTATAGATTCCGCATATATGCAAACGTCAGAGAGATGTAACGTGGGTTTCCGACGATGCGTATATCATGACATGTCGATTTCATGAGTAAGTGGATTTCACATTTTACATGTATGTATATTTCATGTGTTGATGGCTTTCACGGGGTCTCTCTTAAAAGCGTCTACAAGCGTCTACAAGCGTCTTCAAGCGTCCTCAGAAAATATCTTTTAAAATACTGAATAAAGTAAGCGACATCAGAAGATATGTTATTGATATGATCATAATACACCTCTATACCAAATTTTACCTTGGTATTCGAAAAATTGACCGAGTTATGACGATTTTAATGTTTACGATCGGCGGGGTGGCACATGTGTGTATTACCTCCGCACAGTGCAAAAAGCGTCGCCAAACAATATCTTAAAAACCACCGAATAAAGTAAGCGACATCAGAAGATATGTTGTTGATATGATCATAATACACCTCTATACCAAATTTTAACTTGGTATTCGAAAAATTGACTGAGTTATGACGATTTTAATGTTTACGATCGGCGGCGTTGCATATGTGTTTGAATAGAACTCAAAGACGAAAAAAGCGTCTTCATGCTATATCTCTAAAATAATTTGTTAAACTAAGCGACATCAGATGATATGTTGTTCGCATGACTATGATACATTTATTCAGTAATTTTTATGTCTGGATTTGAAATAATGAGTGAGAAATAACAAATTCAATTTAATGATCGGTGGTGTGACACGCGTGTGTATAGAACTCTTCACAGATCGTGAAGCGTCTTCAGATTTTATCTCGTAAATAAATCTATAAAGTAAGCGACATCAGATGATATGTTATTCACGTGAATATAATAAATCATTATGTAAAATTTCAGGCTGATATGTTTCTTAGTTACTGAGTTATCGTGGATTGGATTTAGGTGACCATAGTGTATCCATTGTAAATTTGTATGAAGCTAGCGCTAGCGTGACGGACGATATGTAGTACATACGTAGGTGAACACAGCTAGATCTAGACCGGTATGTTGTAGAACTCTCTTAATTACTAGCATGTTTGCAGATCCTTTGGACGTGGTTCTACTAAGGATCAATTATATGTACACGTGGTGTTAAAAAAATAATTAAGTTCGTACCGACACTTGTTATTTAGGGCCTACGGTTATTCGATATAGTAAGACTTATTATACATATTTCTTATGTAACAACTGACAGTCTTTTGAATGTCGGTTAAATTAAATGAAATATCATACTTAAACAAAGTTCCTTTTGAAACAGATGAAACTTGAAATTTCATATAGGCTCAATCACGGACTTACATTAGTCTAAGTCCGTGGTACTGCCATCCCGGGAAAAATACAAATTTCGTTTGTGAGACCACGGACTTAATCTAAGTCTGTGGTGAGACATATACGTCCCTGATTATATATAGAGACCAACATTATTTATAAGCATGGACAGTCTGAATGATATAAGTTGAAATTTGCTCTTTTTCTCTTTGCAGATGCTGAATTCAGAAGTGCCAACAATATAAAGAATAAAAAAATAAATCAAATATGAATATTTCAATTGTTTAATTTCACAAATTGTACATATTGCTTTTCGTGTCCACATGTTATAAATACATTATGTATATACACTACAGTGTATTAGTATTTCATGATGGGCTTTTTGAACGATATAAATTGAAACTTTTTTTTAATTGCAGATGTTGAATCCTGACGTGCCAACAATATAAAGAATAAAAAATACAAGTCAAATATGAATACTTTGATCAATTGTTTTATTTCACAAATTTTACATTTACCAGCAATAACTTTGTAAATACTTCTGTTGCTTGATTGAGGCTTATACAATCAGAAAGACAACAGCTGGAACTTATTCAAATGCAAATATATATATTCATTTGAGACCCTTTCAATTTTTACTGACAGATGTCACAACTAATTTCTCTTACTGAATTCTTGCCCATATGTTTCATAGATTAAAGTTTAATATAATCATGGACTAAGATAGCATCTAATAGATGTAATAAGTCCGTGATATAACCAAATATTAAATTAAGATGTTTTATTTTATAATCATACACTACGTCTCCCATAAAACATAACTCATTGATCTTTCACAACAGGTACATGTAGGTGATAAGTGTTTACATAGCAATTGATCTGGCCTTACGGTGCGTTCACCTGTGCGAAGCCCTACATATATATAGAGTATACCTGTACGTACACATATGTGCCAAGCCGTAAATATTTTGCGTCATAATCAAACATTAAATTCATGTTACTCGGTCATTTTCGCACAAATCAAATTGAAACTTGAAATACAGTTGTATTAAAGTCAACATCATAACATATATCTTGAGGTCGCTTACTTTATAAAAATGATTATAGATATATGGTCTGTAGACCCTTTTTGATATGTTGATTTCTATTCATATATAAATGTATGTTTCCCACGATGTCGGTCGTAAAAATAAAATCGAAATAACTTGGTCAATATTTCGAATATTAAGTTGATATTTGGTGTAGAAGTGTATTATAGTCATACTAACAACATATCTTCTGATGTCGCTTACTTTATTGAGTAGTTTTATAGGTATTGTCTGGCGACGCTTTATTTAAAACTCTGCAGTATGTTACACACGTGTGCCACGCAATCGATCATAAACATTAAAATCGCCATAACTCGTTCAATTTTTCGAATTTCTGGTTGAAATTTTACACATAAGTGTATTATGATCATTGTAACAACATATCTTCTGATGTCGCTTACTTTATTCAGTGGTTTTGATGTTATGATCTGGCGACGCTTTTTAAACGGTTACACACATGTGCCACCCCGCCGATCGTAAACATTAAAATCGTCATAACTCGGTCAATTTTTCGAATATTGAGTTAAAATTTGACATAGAGGTGTATTATGATCATAGTAACAACATATCTTCTGATGTCGCTTACTTTATTTAGTATTTTTTAAGAAATTTTCTGAAGACGCTTGAAGACGCTGGTAGACGCTTGTGGACGCTTTTTAGAGAGACCGCTTTCACGTTCATTGAAACTAATTAAACCAAAACCAGTTATTTGAAACAAACCCGCTAGCCTAAACACGATTACAGATTAGACTATCAAGGGGAGGTAATTGGTCAAATCTCGTATACATTCTCGTCCGAGACAACCAAAATGGCGGCGGCGCTTTGTAGAACGTTTGTAGGTCTCACAAGAAGGACTGTTCTTACTCATCAAGTGAGAGTATTTTCAGATAAACCATCCGGAGAAAGAGACTTAGGCGTGGACGGCATGCATGCCATTTTCCCTCCAGAAGAGAGTATGGAGGGGAAAGTCGGTAGGTGAACATTAGGTCCACTCTGACACTTCAATGAGATTGGTCACGTTCGCATGGCCTACACTACAGTAGGCCTAAATAGCCGGTATTGTTTATGCAACCAATGGAAAGGCTGGTTGTGATTCTACCTTATTTTTTATTAGTTTTTCTTCATTGAGATTGAAGGGGTATTCTTTACGTACAAATCAGTTCTTTGAAATATACGATCCCTCCCTTTGGCTTACTGTAGTAGAGGACACTTCTCAAGGTTATTTTCGGATCGATGTCCAGCATGCAGTGTAACAATGCTTGTCTCTAAAAAACATTTCATGTATTAAAATGTATTTATAAGACTTCTCCTTTTTTGTGACTGTTGCTTTAAATTTAGGCTATCAATCGATTCCATTAGCCTGTCTGTAACTGACCCTGTGACCACCAGTAGGCTGCATATATAATGATACTCGTACTGTATTGTACATATAGGCATAATGCCGCAGACTGCTCATGTGAGCATAATATTGCCAAAATAATACAGGATTGCTGAAATATCGAGTGTTTACCATGATAAAAAAAAAATTCAATTCACGTGTGCGTCCGGACCAAATAAAAAAGTCGTAGTAATTCCACATTTGGCCATGCAGACAATATATAAAAACGAGATTTGAGATAATGTCCTAGTGAACTGTTATATTATACCCGGCCTCCTATAGCATGGCTCTGCCCCAGTCGGGTATTAAATCAATCCCATGACTCGTAATGGAGTAAGCCTGGTGTGATTCACACTGGGGCGATTTTTGCATCACTTATCTGTCGATTGGTTCTCATCGATAATCAAACTTAAATTATTGTTGATCTCCTTATACCTAATTTGTAATTTTAATCCATTTAAAATGTTGTTAAATATCAAGTTTTCGTAACGAGGAATATACTGAAATGAGAAGTGGCAGTCATGATTAAGAACTCAGTGTTTTCTTTTCTGAAGTACTAGTGCTCTAAATTTGTGACTGGGCGTGTGCGTCCGGACCAAATAAGGAAGTCGTAGTAATTCCACATTTGGCCATGCAGACAATATATAAAAACGAGATTTGAGATAATGTCCTAGTGAACTGTCATGGCGGTAGTTTCTTCTGTTTTTCAAGAAGGATATTTCTGGCTCTGCTGATTTTGTGAATTTTTTTTTTATCATGGTAAACACTCGATATTTCAGCAATCCTGTATTATTTTGGCAATATTATGCTCACATGAGCAGTCTGCGGCATTAGCTACTAGTCCTATGCCCAAGACTAGTAAATTATGGTACAAACTAGTGGAAATTCCTTGAACTTCAATATAATTTGTTACAAAAACATTGCATTTTTGTGTTCTAGTGCTTAAAAATAATGTCACAGACTGCATGAGGTGCTAATTAAATGAAATCTTGCAGATTGAACACTGTTAATGTTGCTCCACTAGCAGGCATGCATGGGACCGTTTTCATACTGTCGCTCTTACGATACAACATATAGAGGCTATTCAATGGTTTCCCGTTAAATATCAAATATATTTCAGGAGTAAGGCAGATTTTTTTTACTACGCACTCGTGAAAATATATTAAAAAATTGGCCATACAAGTGAAATATATTTAATATTTATTGGGAAACTATTGAATTTTCTTTTTATTACCTTTTCGAAATTCCCAAAAGTCTGATTTCATTTTAATATTTGTTGTTACAACTGATCGAGACAGAGTGTCTAAGGCTTATAGAATATTAATACGCTATAGGATGAAGTTCTATTTTTTGGCCAAAATACATAAAAAATACAAAAACACATTAACTAAATTCATTGGATATCTATTTATCTCCAGGTTCCCAGTTGGACACTCTATCACTGAGCTAAAGGGAAATTCCCCGTAGCTAGAAGGTGACCTTAATCCTATGTATAATTAAAATCTGCCACACTACTCTCTCCTTTTTTAAATGTGTTCCCTGAACCACAATACCACAACCCTGGTTCTAACTCCCTCTATCTCCAGGTTCTTCCTATAGTCAGAGAAAAGTGTGCTTTCATCTGGGATGAAACTCTCCATCGGGGATCAAACCCTCGTTCTCCAGGTTTCCAGTCAGACCCTCTAGCTACCACTGAGCTAAAAGGATTTTCCTTCTAATAGCTAGAAGGCGACCAAATCCTATAACTATGTACAATAAAAATCTACCACATATCAATTGAAACAGGGGTTAATCATGCAGCATACGATAGACCGAGGCTATAGGAAAACCTGTCAGTCTATGCAAAATGCTAGTGCTGTTGACCTGGCTGATGTCTAATTATATAAGCAATTTAATTAAACAGAGTGATCATGATCTCCCCTCTTTCGACATTCATGATCAGGAGCAATTAAATTCCTTATGGCATCAGGTCTACCATACTAGCATTTTGCATAGACCGACAGGTTTTCCTGTAACCTCGGTCTATCAGTCTACCGTTACTTTCGCACACTGTACATATATGTAAAAAGGTATAAAAACTGTTTGAATAAGTCATATCAATTGCATTTCTCTTGCATGTTGTTCATCTCCTGATTTGTTTGGCTGAATTTGTCATTGCAAGTCAATTTTTGTTCGAACATCAGTTGAAGGAGGGGAGATCACTCTGTATTAAATAAACGTTTTTTTCACAATTATGGAAAAATTCAGAAATTTTGTTGGGTCTATGTAATTTGAAATGTCCATAGACCTATTGTCTATGGAACTTCATAAATTACTTTAGCACACTGGTTACTTATAATTAGCTGCACAATTGTGTTAACCATTAATATTTCTACCAATCATCAATTTACACCTATATACATGTAGCTACTTTGTCAGTATTGTATAATAATACATTTACAGCTCAACTGACTATAAAAAATTATCAATATGTTGAACCCCAGTAAAGTACTGCCCCGGCACCATATCAACTGTGGGGCTATAAAAGTCACTGTTCTGATACATGAAAATGTGGAATTTGTCAGACATCAAACAGTATTGGGAGTGATGGACTGATCAAACAACATGTTAGTCCAGAAATCTTCTTAACAAGAATATTATCTTTCATTTTCTGGCTGGATCAGTATGGTTTCAACATGATATATTTAACACTGGTACCCGTCCCCCCATGACCTTATGAAGATACAAAATCATGGTATTCACTCAAGTTGGAAATTTTGAATGATTGGAAACTGAAGACACTAGTCTACTAATGAAATTAAGGAGCTATTGGATAAACTGTGAGAGTAAGGATGGGTTTGATCAATAAATGGTGTTGTTGCTTTTTTTTGTCAGCACCTCAAAACACCAAACAGTGTTGGATAATTCTATGTTTCATAATTATATCATATAGCATTTAAATTTGATGGTTATTTATTTCAGAAATGGATGAGTCTCTAATGCCCAGTTCTCTTGGTCACATGCTTGGTGAGGAAAGAGATGAGCTCTTGACCAAGCTGGGAGGCGCTAAGGCAAGTATAGACTGGCCGAGATAAAGTATAGACTGGCCGAGATATAGTATAGACTGGCCGAGATATAGTATAGACTGGCCGAGATATAGTATAGACTGGCCGAGATATTATAGTATAGACTGGCCGAGATATAGTATAGACTGGCCGAGATATAGTATAGACTGGTCGAGATATAGTATAGACTGGCCGAGATATAGTATAGACTGGCCGAGATATAGTATAGACTGGCCGAGATATTATAGTATAGACTGGCCGAGATATAGTATAGACTGGCCGAGATATAGTATAGACTGGTCGAGATATAGTATAGACTGGCCGAGATATTATAGTATAGACTGGCCGAGATATTATAGTATAGACTGGCCGAGATATAGTATAGACTGGCCGAGATATAGTATAGACTGGCCGAGATATAGTATAGACTGGCCGAGATATTATAGTATAGACTGGCCGAGATATAGTATAGACTGGCCGAGATATTATAGTATAGACTGGCCGAGATAAAGTATAGACTGGCCGAGATATTATAGTATAGACTGGCCGAGATATTATAGTATAGACTGGCCGAGATATTATAGTATAGACTGGCCGAGATATTATAGTATAGACTGGCCAAGATATTATAGACTGGCCGAGATATTATAGTATAGACTGGCCGAGATAAAGTATAGACTGGCCGAGATATTATAGTATAGACTGGCCGAGATATTATAGTATAGACTGGCCGAGATATTGTAGTATAGACTGGCCGAGATATTATAGTAAAGACTGGCCGAGATATGATAGTATAGACTGACCGAGATATTAAAGTATAGACTGGCTAGCTAAGATATTATAGTATAGACAGGCCGAGATATTATAGTATAGACTGGCCGAGATATAGTATAGACTGGCCAAGATATAGTATAGACTGGCCAAGATATTATAGTATAGACTGGCCGAGATATTGTAGTATAGACTGGCCGAGATATTGTAGTATAGACTGGCCAAGATATTATAGTATAGACTGGCCGAGATATTATAGTATAGACTGGCCGAGATATTGTAGTATAGACTGACCGAGATATTATAGTATAGACTGGCCGAGATATTATAGTATAGACTGGCCGAGATATTAAAGTATAGACTGGCCGAGATATTATAGTATAGACTGGCCGAGATATTATAGTATAGACTGGCCGAGATATTATAGTATAGACTGGCCGAGATATTATAGTATAGACTGGCCGAGATATTGTAGTATAGACTGGCCGAGATATTATAGTATAGACTGGCCGAGATATTGTAGTATAGACTGGCCGAGATATTGTAGTATAGACTGGCCGAGATATTATAGTATAGACTGGCCGAGATATTATAGTATAGACTGGCCGAGATATTATAGTACAAGTATAGACTGGCCGAGATATTATAGTATAGACTGGCCGAGATATTATAGTATAGACTGGCCGAGATATTGTAGTATAGACTGGCCGAGATATTAAAGTATAGACTGGCCGAGATATTAAAGTATAGACTGGCCGAGATATTATAGTGTAGACTGGCCGAGATATTATAGTATAGACTGGCCGAGATATTGTAGTATAGACTGGCCGAGATATTGTAGTATAGACTGGCCGAGATATTGTAGTATAGACTGGCCGAGATATTATAGTATAGACTGGCCGAGATATTATAGTATAGACTGGCCGAGATATTATAGTATAGACTGGCCGAGATATTATAGTATAGACTGGCCGAGATATTGTAGTATAGACTGGCCGAGATATTGTAGTATAGACTGGCCGAGATATTATAGTATAGACTGGCCGAGATATTGTAGTATAGACTGGCCGAGATATTGTAGTATAGACTGGCCGAGATATTGTAGTATAGACTGGCCGAGATATTGTAGTATAGACTGGCCGAGATATTATAGTACATGTATAGACTGGCCAAGATATTAAAGAAGTATAGACTGGCTGAGATATTATAGTATAGACTGGCCGAGATATTATAGTATAGACTGGCCGAGATATTATAGTATAGACTGGCCGAGATATTGTAGTATAGACTGGCCGAGATATTATAGTATAGACTGGCCGAGATATTATAGTATAGACTGGCCGAGATATTATAGTACATGTATAGACTGGCCAAGATATTAAAGAAGTATAGACTGGCTGAGATATTAAAGCCATTAAATTATGGTTGTAATCATATTAGTATCTGTTTACTAGAAATTGATAAACTGGTATTCAACTAGTCTCGTGTAATTTATGGGCTATAAGTATTAAGTAGTATTAACGTATTGAGAAATTCACATATAACATAATCATCAAAATGACGTAAAAAAGTTGAGAATATTACCGGTTTAACAATCAAATTCAATATTAAATGATGACCACTATGATCTTCGTCAGATCTCCAGTCGTCTGATTACGGCTTTTACTCACCAGTTTGGAATGGGACTTTTTTGTCCGATTTTGGGAAGCAAATTGGTGAATTGGGAAAGATTTTCCAGGAGTAGGTTGCAAATTTTGGGAATTTGCCTGAAATATGAAATAATTTCAATTGGGAACGGGGCCCATTAATGGCCCAAACATCCTCAGAAAAATCCCTGGTTTAATGTGTATTTTTCTTCATTTCTAGGACCATTTTGACTTTGACGGAATGATTGTGGGGGAGCGAGAGGGGACCAGGGAAGCCCCAATCCTTGTGAGATCCGAGAACGACCACAGAGTTGTCGGATGTCTTTGTAAGTTAAAATCACTGTCGGTACATTTAAGAAAGTCTGATTTTACTTTCTATATCCAGGCATATTCTTTAGCATCTGAAAGTTGGAGTGCTGTTCAAGCTACACATTATGTAATGCATGAACAACATTGTCAAGATTGCAGAAAAAAATCATATATATTTAATAGAGAAATGGAGTTGACTTGATTCTGATCAACATTCTTCATAATAACAAAATGTTCATCACTACATCAGTGAAAAGCTATAAAATGGCTTTTGACCCAGTGACCTTGACTGTTGGTCAGTAGACTCATTGACTAATTCCAACCAACTTTTGCTTCATAATGTCTTATCAAAATGTACTTCAGTGAAAAGCTACAAAATTTGACGTTGAAATTTGAGCTTGTGACCTGGATTGTTTGGTCTGCTCACAGTTGAATCCTTGTTTAATTCCAACCAACTTTGCTTCATAAGGTCATAACAAAATGTGCATCAGTAAAAAGCTACACAATTTGACTCTGACCCTTGGCTCAGTGACCTTGACATTGGACCTTGGTTTCTGACCTCAGTTTGTAATTCTGTGAACTGAACCTCTTGACAAGTTTTATATTGCTCTGATAATAAAGGTCCCTTATTTTATCCAAAAGTTCTATATATAAACTACAGTAATCCCCCGTTATACCGCCACCTTTTGTCCAGTGGCATTTATGGTGCTATAACGGGTTGGCAATACATGTACAACGGGGTTTCGGTTTAGGGCAACCAATTTTAAAACATGGTAAATCAAAATGCAGACACATTTATGGTTTTTTTTTGTCGTGATAAAGGCCTAATACATGTAAGCCATTGTTTCCTCGAACACAATTGAGTCGAAGACTTTGGTAGTTTAGTTCAGGGTTTTATTCCATTGAAGGGATAACCTATGAATATGAAAACATGGATGTAACAACGTTACTACCTTTCACTCGGCACTCACATTCCGGACTCATTCCTATTCATTCCTCTCACCCATCTTACTCACAACGGATACAAGTACATATGACAACTTACCAGGGAATGGTGTACCGAATATGTGTTACGCTGCTGTGACCAGTACCACATCTGTACCAGTCAACGGGTGCTTCCAGAGTGACAATACTCACCACACATAGCCGAAGCTTAGCCCCCACCACGTGATGGTGGTCAGGTGACAATGACAGAAGTCCGTGCTACCTGTATGTATTTGTGCTAGCGCGCGCAAGGACAGGAACGGGTGACGTACCTGTTTGTTACACCTGGCTACACACATATACATAGACTTAGGCCTAATTTGTAAGTTATCTTTACGGACTCTCAACAAAGCCCAGGATACAGAGCACGTAAATGTACGATGTCACAGGTTTGATCAAGGACAACTCCTAACAGATTTCACTTTAATATAATTATCGAAATTGATTTGATCTCTCCTTGTATTAAAACATTGAATTTTGAGTTAAATTTGATGTCATTGCCAGTATGTTCCAATGTGATACTGTATATGTTACACACACATGTTAAGTTGATGGAAACACAAATAAAATTTATTTTAAGTAATATTTTCAAAATCCTCTAACTTTAGCTAATACCTACTGGTATTAATACTCTAAATGATAACAGACTGCCGATATTATATCATAGATACAGTGTACCTGTAAGGTTTATAAAAACTGTGTTGGTATGACAGCTGATTTGTTTGTGTTGTGTTACAGGTGATGACGAAGCAGTCCACATTAACTACATGGTGTTAACGAGTGGCATGCCCAAGAGATGCATGTGTGGTTTCTGGTATAAACTTATAGAAGCATAGAATGTAATCCTGCTTGGGAAGTTTTACCTCAATGTTTTGCTGTTTATCATCAAACTAGAAACAGTGGACTGATGGGCACGTCTGGAGAGCTGCTAGAAATCTAAATTGATATGGATGTCATCTAGAAATACTGACAATGGAAGCTCAGGTGTTACTTAATGGATTCTAGAACTCGATTTATGTTGTGCAGCTGATATGTGGAAGTGTGACTGAATTTAAAATATTAAAATTTTGTTCCAAGTTATTTTCCTGTTTTCTCATTGATAACATGTAAAGCCAAGTATCAGAGGGTTGAATCAATGTTTCTGAATTACCGTATTTGTCGTAATTAGCGCCCCTTCCCCTGTAAGTGCCCCCCCCCCCCGTCGCAGAGGAATTGAAACTATACAAGAGCCCCTACACAACGTAACACAACTAAATTATTTTATCTTATGGTACAGTAAACAGTCTGTGACATTAACATTTTTAAACACTAGTCCACACAAGCAAAATGCAAATGCAATGTTTGTTATAACAAATTATATTTAAATTCAAGGAATTTCCACTAGTCCGAACAAAAATTTACTAGTCTCGGGCATAGGACTAGTGACTAATGTTGCAGACTGGGTAAACCTCAGTGTTTCCATGTTCACAAGAACACCCACCCCCACCCCACACACACAAATATCGTTAACAAGCTGCTCATTTAGGTATAAATTTCCTGAATCGTCTTATTGATGACAACAATGTCCCACATCATAAGGAACTACCCATTCTGTTACCAATAACATTGTACTCGTTGACTTTATTGGCCAGCAAACAAACAAGCTTAAAGATTGACAGTTGCCTATCCCAGATCAATATGTAATATTTGAAGCCTATTACCATTTATTTACGAGTCTGGGATCTCTTCTACTGCAAAATGGTATGTAAGCCCCATTGCCAATGGCATTGGAAAAGGTTAGCTGAGCCCCCTCCCAAGAGAATTCTCATTGCAACAAGAGGCCCAATGGACCTCTATCTTTCACCTGATATTAATCTCTCATGAACATGAAAACAAGTGGCAATATGCATCAGCTGGCTGAAACAAATCATTTACAAGAATTTCATGAAATGATGAAACAAAAAAATCAAAACAAACTCATATTTTTTGTTTTATTATACTGGTAAATATACTGCATACAGTTAAAAAAAAAAAGAAAAAAAAAGTGCATCTACCTTGTATGAATTCATTATTATTAAAGGCCAAATATATGCATCTTCAGAGAAATTTTTGTGATTCTGAAAAAAAAATCCAGTTGATAACCATGCAAAAATAAGGCTAAATCGAAGTAAACCCGAGTGGTAACTACCAAGAAATTCTTAAAAATTCATTTCTGTTGTAACTGTTGTTTGTCAGGAGATCTACGATTTTCAACCGATATCTTTCAAACTTGGTAGGCTTAATTACAATGTATTATGAAATAAAGTTGTGTTTTCCTGAATGGCAGTTTGATTCAAAAATATTTACTAGTCATGGGACTTTTTATCTGATGCAATTGCAGATATTATGTAGAAAATGTCATTACTTTTTTGACTTGAAGTTTTCCTAAACATCAATTTGATTTTACTATACAGTGTATTTGGAAGAGCGTTTTACAATCTAAATGATGTTCAGAGATCTACAGTTTGAACTGATCTTATTCAAACTTTGTACATTTAACATGACAAGAAGTTACCTTTTCTTGAACATTGGTTTGATTCATCTATATTTTGGAGAATTACAGTACTGCCCCTTACATATTTCACAACCTGAATCTTGCCAGGAGACCCCCTCCTCAGTTTTCAACCTCGGTGAATTCATTCACCGCGACATAAAGTTGTACGTGCTTGCCTGAACATTGGCTTGTTTTGACAATATTTTTAATCTAGGTCTTATCTTAATATCTCTTCCCACACTTTTCAACTAATACGTTTTTCACTTTGGCATAAGACGGGTAAATACTGTTCTGCCCTGCGGCACTTTTCAATATGTTATGACAGCTCCACATAACTTAAATGTTGTTAAAAAATACAGACTCACGAGTGGTGATGTTGCAAGGTGTTGATATACTGTACTTGATACACTTAAATCATAAAGAGGTAGGTAGACCTGATATAGAGGTTATATATCAATTATATTTTCGCCCTCGGTCAACATTTGATTCTTCCTGGTCGGTATAACACCATATTCACCTCATGCACCAAACTCATTTTTATATACCCATCAAAAATGACGGGACAAATTATGGTATGGCATTGTCTGTTGTAAACTTTTACTTGTCCAGACATCTCCACCTACAATTTTCAACAGAATTTTTCAACCTTTCAAGGTGTGACCACATGGCATGAAGTAGTGTTTTCCTAAACGGCATTTTGATTCGACAATATTCACTAAAGTTACGGCTCTTTGGGATGCAGTTTCGGGCATTGCATAGAAAACGTCAGAACTGTTTTGTATTAACCTCTTATATTTGGTATGGTATTTCAAAAAGCTATTTTGTTTAACTTATATTACAGGTTTTGTTGAGTTGTTTCAACTTTTTGCATAACAGCATTGCAAAGTTGCCAAATATAGGCATTATGTAGAAAATGCATTTCTGTTGTAAACTGTTGTTTGTCAGGAGATCTACGGTTTTCAACCGATATCTTTCAAACTTGGTAGACTTAATTACAATGTATTATGTAATAAAGTTGTGTTTTCCTGAATGGCAGTTTGATTCAACAATATTTACTAGAGTTATGGGACTTTGTATCTGATGCAATTGCGGATATTATGTAGAAAATGTCATTACTTTTTTGTTTTCTTTCAATTCTTTTCTACACAATGCCCATATTTGGCAAATATGCAATGCTGTTAGGTGAAAAGTTGAAGCAACACAACAAAACTTGTAATATATGTTAAATATGTTATTTCTTTTCGAAATATAATCATGTATGATACTTCAAAATGAAATAACTTATTTAACATATACAAATGTATTACAAGTTTTGTTGTGTTGTCTCGACTTCTCATCAAACAGCATTGCATATTTGCCAAATATGGGCATTATGTAGAAAATGCTTTACTGTCGTAAGCCTTTGTTTGTGCGAAGATCTCATCCAACAGTTTTCAATCGATATCCTTCAAATTTGGTAGGCTTAATCATTATGACATCTTAACGACAGTTTCGACAATAGTTACGGCCCTTCGAGGCAATATGTAGAAAATGTGTTTACTTTTGCTTGTTTTTGTGCGTACAACTAGACAACCTACAGTTAAGAATTCTATTTCAACTGTTTTGCACTCAAATTTGACTATTTTAAATCTCAATATACTCCTGATATGGTCTGACGGGCGTATCCCCTTGCATGCTCTTGTTATATTAGATATGAAACTTGTTTTCAAAAGACTGAAATTGCATTAGGGCTATTCCAGAATTAATAGTGTGGGGGAGGTGGGAGGCACCTGTATTAATATATCATTGATGGTTGGTTTAAAACAAGACCTGCATACTATTCTTTATATTTATCTCTTTTAATATTTGATGGATGTTGAGGTCTCTGAAAAAGTGCCTCCCGCCCCTCCCACATGGAAAATTATAGAAACCCAACTTCCTCAAACTTGTGGGGACCTGATCAATAGTTTGAGGGTTACAAGGTATTTGAGTAATACGACATTGCCTGAATATGTACAAACTCGGCAGGGACCAAGCCAACTGACAAATTGACAAATGAGAAGTATTTCAGTTATCTCGGCTCAATTAGGTGGGGTTTTCTTGTGCTTGATGAAGCATGAAATTTACAATGGGACCCTATCAAGTCACAATATTAATGATTATTATGTCATAAATGCAAATTTATACTGACCCAGTTTTTCTAAAAGTAGAAACATCAGGTTGATATCACAAAATATGGACCTCCATGTGACCATATTTAAGTCAATGAGAAATGAGGAAAGTCCAACCACACCTAATATTCCCGAATTCGACTTTTCCTAATGTAAGTTCAATGTCACTGGGTTTTTTTCAGACTAAATACAATTCGCTATTAACTTGTGTGAGTCAATGACCACTGAATACGGTTATGTACAATTGTAAGTGATTGAGTTGAATGATAAGTGTGATGACTATTAATTACAAAGTCACTCAATCCGATTAAAATCATATCTTGATCTCAACGCCGTTCTGTAAACTTCCCTCTGCTGCGTTAAGATCTGAGGAAATCCAATAGGGGGTCGGGTCCGGATGACTTTTTGAATAAGCCAATCAAATTACTACTGCCAGAATCTTGATGGTGAATTTTTGAGGCGACAAAGCCTGCATAATCGCATTTGTCCGGTTTTTTTCGTCACCAAAAGTTTATGTGGAATATTGTGATGAAATGACATGCTGCAAGATGGCAGGCCTTTGGAAAATTATTTTAGTGTTAAGTAAACAGGCGACAAAGGTCATCTGAACGTGACCTCTTATGGGATGTTGTCAGATCCTTGTAATACGGAGTGAGAACAAGGATCTGTATTTTAATCGGATTGAAATCTCTGACTCCGAGTTAAAGATAAGTGACAAATATCTAATTTCTTTGTAATCATTTCGGGCTTTATTCTTGTCTCATTAAATAACAAATACAGCATTTAAATAGGATTTGTGATACAGTCTTACTGTTATACTTGACATCAGTTATAGAAAATTAATAATTTAGTAACGTGTGTTACATAATACAACCAAAGTCAGCTATAGTCTACCCAGCTGATCACCAGACTGTACCACACCGAAACCTGCTGTGTCGTACCTGTCAAAATTGTACATACGAAACACAGCGTCTGATAATAATTTTCAACTTTTCACCGATATCCTTATGAAGCAAATGTTATCACAAGGCTTTTGTAAAGTTATTGACCTGCAGTCATAGCACAAGGTTCTGTTCAGCTAAATATTCAGCACTCGGCCACAAGGTTCTGTTCAGCTAAATAATCAGCACTCTGCCACCATGTTCTGTTCAGCTAAATATTCAGCACTCTGCCACAAGGTTCTGTTCAGCTTAATATTCAGCACTCGGCCACAAGGTTCTGTTCAGCTAAATAATCAGCACTCTGCCACAAGGTTCTGTTCAGCTAAATAATCAGCCCTCGGCCACAAGGTTCTGTTCAACTAAATAATCAGCCCTCGGCCACAAGGTTCTGTTCAGCTAAATAATCAGCCCTCGGCCACAAGGTTCTGTTCAGCTAAATAATCAGCCCTCGGCCACAAGGTTCTGTTCAGCTAAATAATCAGCACTCTGCCACAAGGTTCTGTTCAGCGAAATAATCAGCCCTCGGCCACAAGGTTCTGTTCAGCTAAATAATCAGCCCTCGGCCACAAGGTTCTGTTCAGCTAAATAATCAGCCCTCGTCCACAAGGTTCTGTTCAGCTAAATAATCAGCCCTCGGCCACAAGGTTCTGTTCAGCTCAATAATCAGCCCTCGGCCACAAGGTTCTGTTCAGCTAAATAATCAGCCCTCGGCCACAAGGTTCTGTTCAGCTAAATAATCAGCCCTCGGCCACAAGGTTCTGTTCAGCTAAATATTCAGCACTCGGCCACAAGGTTCTGTTCAGCTAAATAATCAGCACTCTGCCACCATGTTCTGTTCAGCTAAATATTCAGCACTCTGCCACAAGGTTCTGTTCAGCTTAATATTCAGCACTCGGCCACAAGGTTCTGTTCAGCTAAATAATCAGCCCTCGGCCACAAGGTTCTGTTCAGCTAAATAATCAGCCCTCGGCCACAAGGTTCTGTTCAACTAAATAATCAGCCCTCGGCCACAAGGTTCTGTTCAGCTAAATAATCAGCCCTCGGCCACAAGGTTCTGTTCAGCTAAATAATCAGCCCTCGGCCACAAGGTTCTGTTCAGCTAAATAATCAGCACTCTGCCACAAGGTTCTGTTCAGCGAAATAATCAGCCCTCGGCCACAAGGTTCTGTTCAGCTAAATAATCAGCCCTCGGCCACAAGGTTCTGTTCAGCTAAATAATCAGCCCTCGTCCACAAGGTTCTGTTCAGCTAAATAATCAGCCCTCGGCCACAAGGTTCTGTTCAGCTCAATAATCAGCCCTCGGCCACAAGGTTCTGTTCAGCTAAATAATCAGCCCTCGGCCACAAGGTTCTGTTCAGCTAAATAATCAGCACTCGGCCACAGGAGGTTTATCCTAAGAACCTGTAGCCACCAGAAAGGTCTCCCTTAGCCCATGTCTCGTGTAGATTTCAACGAAGGTCATGTGACAAAAGCATCAGATAAAATTCTACAGTCGTAGGTCATATTTGTACACTAACATGACTTTTATATATAATTACAATATTGCACAAAATATTTAAGTCACTTAAGCTTTCTCCCATACAGATACGGTGGGCAGGCGCCATCCCCGGAAGCCCTCACACCATCACAACAACAACAAAACAATGGTGTGTAGGCCTCGCGGCTGACACTGCCTCGCCGGGGATCAGCTCGGAGCTAGCATTTTCAGTCGAGTTCTGTCCACGACATCCAGAAGGTTTTTAGAGTCCATTGCTAAAACATGAGCAGCTTTGAGCATTCCCTTTCTGTATTCACTCTCTAATGCTGTTGATCTATATTGTTGAGCAAGTTTCATAGAGTTGATCAGCGATGCCATGTCCGTCGACAACACTTTCTGTGCCATCTGAATCTGTGGACGAACAGCAACAATAAATTAGCAATGGAACTTATTCAACTTGCACAAATGCATAACCAAACTTTAAGTCATGACAAAAGCAATAAGTTGCCTGGCTGTAATTCACCAAAGAATTTTACTCTCTTTAATATTAAATGTTTACTGTTACACAAATTAATTCCTTTTCTTCTGTATGGCTAATTATCATTGTTTTACACACTTCGTGCTTGTGTAATATTTCATATTGTATATGCACACAAGTCTAAAGGAGGGGTGCCAATTTTATATATGCACACAAGTCTAAAGGAGGGGTGCCAATTTTATATATGCACACGAGTCTAAAGGAGGGGTGTCAATTTTATATATGCACACGAGTCTAAAGGAGCGGTGCCAATTTTACATATGCACACGAGTCTAAAGGAGGGGTGTCAATTTTATATATACACACAAGTCTAAAGGAGGGGTGCCAATTTTATATATACACACAAGTCTAAAGGAGGGGTGCCAATTTTATATATGCACACAAGTCTAAAGGAGGGATGCCAATTTTATATATGCACACAAGTCTAAAGGAGGGGTCCAATTTTATATATGCACACAAAAAATACATTCACAGAGACGTTTTACTACAATATTCAGTACATAAGAACTTTACCAACAATATTTTTAATTTCACACCTGCAAAACTTTGACCCCCCCCCCCCCCCAAATTTTCTATGAGCCCACACAAAATCAGATGTTTTGAACATAATACTATATGCATTTGACCTTAAAGTATCTTTCTGCCAAAAATAAGCCTTATCACTGATAGGCTGCAGAAAGGCCCAAATTGGTACCCCTCCTTTTTAGTTTGGTTTTAACTTTTATGAGTACATGAACAGTACTGTAGTATAACACTACAATGAAAAGAACCTTCTAGAAAGTGTATTTGACAAGGTAAATGGAACAGCATACCTCAGTATCCAGTCCCTTGGGAACCGTAGCGGTGAAGTCGTCGGCACTGGTTAGAAGTCCCCGCAGTTGTAATCCAGTATCCTACAACAATGTAACGATGCAACCTTGTAAAAACAACACTGAAGAGTGTGATATGCTATAACAGTTTAAATCTTACCTAATTTTCACATTGTTACACAATAAAGTTAACGACTGCAGTTTGTAGCTGCCTATACCAGCTAGAAATGACCTTTCTTGTTCCCTGAAATGCCAGTATAACTGCCCTATCAACCCAGGAGTGCCAAATGCATTTTTTTTCTTAGTAATTCATGTACTCTAAATTCCCAGTTAGTCTTTTTTCATTAGACAAGAATCAATAATACATATCCTGTTTAACTAGGAATGCTTCATGCTTTTTCCTTACCAGAAAATCCCTTTATTCCCATTATATATGAAAGGATTTTTTATCTATATTTCCCCAATTGGGCCCCGCCCCTCTGCCCCAAGAGAACCACACCTACCGTTTATACAACAGAGTGTCCTTGGTCTAAAGATGCTCCAGACCAAATTCAGATGAAATCACGTTATTTCTAAGATAAAAGGATTTTAAAGGCTTTATCTCTACCTCCTCTATTGGGCCCCACCACATCCACTCCCCCCCCCCCCCCCCCCAAGGGAGTGGGACCACACTCACTGTTAAAGCAAAATGAGTGTCCTTACCCTATGGACACTCCAGACCAAATTCCACAAAGCTGTACAGGACAATTTAGTGTTTAAAGAAAAAACTAACAATTGACAAAGAATGGCTGTAACGCCACACCACTAGCCCACTTGTTCTTTGGGCAGATGAGCTAAATAGCTTACCTTGACTAAGTCAACATATTCATCAGGCCGTATGGAAGGTGCTACCCGGGTCAGTGACATCACAGACCGCACAACATTCGTTGTATTCTCATAAACGTGGTCGTCATTCCTGTCCAGTTCATGCTGACCAGCACCATCCACCTAGGTTAGGGATAAAATAGAGGTTTGTTTAGCACTATACAGACAATCCAATTAAGAAATCTGTGTTTCGCTCTGCAATGGAAGGGCAAATTTAAGACGGGGCAAATATTTTACCAAATATAGGCTTACGTCTCATAACACATGTACCGCTATGGCTTGTACATTTAAGAGGCAGAATTCAACACAGAGCGAGTTCAAATCTTTTCATGAGTGGGCGAGGTAAAGACAGGGCGAAAGTTTCCAATTTTACAGTAAGCGAGTCCCAGATACTGACCTTGTTGGTGGGCGACGGCATTTCTGGATCGCTGTTAACGCTGCTTCTACTGCCACCTATAAACGAAAAAGTCAAATACTGAATATTCTTTATATCAATAACTCAATGGTATAGGAAAACTTCCCAAACAGTATGATTTACTTAATATACAGTATTATGATAATGTAATATGCAATATTTTGTACATCTTTTGAAATCAATGGAAATTTTAGATATTTTATGCGATTGGTTGAAAAAAATCATGATACTAAGAGAAATTCACCTCAAAATACATGATATTAACCAAATAAAAATACATAGATTATACAGAGGGAAAAATGGTGCTTGGGAAAAACATGATATAAAGAGGAATGTGATATTAACAGGGGTGATATTAAGTGGAATCCACTGTACTGTCAATACAGAAGCTTTTGACCAATTCATCCCCATGTACTTACTGGAGGCGTGGCTGTTACTGGAGGTGCGGGAGTATGTGATGGTCGGCCGAGTCTGCACCTCCATGGTTGGCCGAGTCTGCACCTCCATGGTTGGCTGGGGGGCGGGGGGCTGTGGTACTACAGGCTGTGGTGGTGAGTTCTCCTTACTTCCTACATCAGACTTGAGGCCCGGGGGCTGCCACTTATCCCTGCCCTGTATCACAGATAACATAGGACACTACTATACAAACATCCCACAGGTCCACACTCAGACACTGACATCCCACGGGTCCACACTCAGACACTGACATCCCACGGGTCCACACTCAGACACTGACATCCCACGGGTCCACACTCAGACACTGACATCCCACGGGTCCACACTCAGACACTGACATCCCACGGGTCCACACTCAGACACTGACATCCCACGGGTCCACACTCAGACACTGACATCCCACGGGTCCACACTCAGACACTGACATCCCACGGGTCCACACTCAGACACTGACATCCCACGGGTCCACACTCAGACACTGACATCCCACAGGTCCACACTCAGACACTGACATCCCACAGGTCCACACTCAGACACTGACATCCCACAGGTCCACACTCAGACACTGACATCCCACAGGTCCACACTCAGACACTGACATCCCACAGGTCCACACTCAGACACTGACATCCCACAGGTCCACACTCAGACACTGACATCCCACGGGTCCACACTCAGACACTGACATCCCACGGGTCCACACTCAGACACTGACATCCCACAGGTCCACACTCAGACACTGACATCCCACGGGTCCACACTCAGACACTGACATCCCATGGGTCCACACTCAGACACTGACATCCCATCAGGTTAGCCTATAGTCATGTTTTAATTACCACATTATTTCTGAAACCTGTGGAGTAATTCAGATGTTCTACAATATCATGTTTCATTTAAAATATTTATCAAACCTGGTGATTTTTTTAAAAACTGAAATCTGCTTTTAAATGTACAAATTCTCAACTTCTAAGTTAACATTAATCAATTCTTGTTCAGTTGAATGAAGTAAAACTGATCATATTTGAGTCTTCACCATTCAAAATCTGGCCCCTGTTTCATCACTTTATAGAAGCTTTTTAAACCATCATTTTCCTTAAATTCAAGCAAATTCTTTCAGTATATTCACTGCCACATTAACTCAAACTTAAATCCCTGTGAAGCTTCCTAAAATTCACTTTCAGGCCTTTTTATATTTTGGAAGAATTTGAAAGTACATGTAATATATTTTTTCAAAAAAATCTGCCTGGCTCCATCCCAGGAAATTTCCAGCAAAATAACCTGTATATAGGTGTAACTATGACAACACTAACCATCCTGTATATAGGTGTAACCATGACAACACTAACCAGCATGTATATAGGTGTAACTATGACAACACTAACCAGCATGTATATAGGTGTAACTATGACAACACTAACCATCCTGTATATAGGTGTAACTATAACAACACTAACCATCCTGTATATAGGTGTAACTATGACAACAATAACCATCCTGTATATAGGTGTAACTATGACAACAATAACCATCCTGTATATAGGTGTAACTATGACAACACTAACCATCCTGTATATAGGTGTAACTATGACAACACTAACCATCCTGTATATAGGTGTAACTATGACAACACTAACCATCCTGTATATAGGTGTAACTATGACAACACTAACCAGCTTTGTTTCGGAGGCGTGTAACCACTTGGCGTCCTCGTGAAGCTGTCGCTGTTGTTGCTGCAGCCGTTCCTCCAATACTTTAGGATCTACCTCCTCGTTATGGGGAATGTGTGACCGTGGTACTCCCTCTGTACCGTGGAAGTCAAAGTCCTGTACACAACAAACATGGCAAACAATACATACAAAATGTACTTATATTACACAAAAACTAGCATTTTCAGCACTAAAAAACTTCCCTAGACACACCACATACACAGCCAATGTTCCTCATGTGAATTTCAATTCATTTGACGAAATTTTGGCTGTGTACACACAACTCAACCCTCAACATTCTAGCAATCCTGGATACAATCTACAATATCACATTATAAATTCAGACAGTCCTGGTTACAATATCACATTTCAAATTCTGACAATCCTAGGGTAAAACAAACAGACTGAAACAGTATCATACAATATCACGGTATCATACAATATCATGATATCGTACAATATCATGGTATCATACAATATCACGGTATCGTACAATATCATGGTATCATGCAATATCACGGTATTATACAATATCACGGTATCATACAATATCACGGTATCATATTATGGTATCATACAATATCATGGTATCATACAATATCATGATATCATACAATATCACGGTATCATACAATATCATGGTATCATACAATATCATGGTATCATATTATGGTATCATACAATATCATGATATCGTACAATATCATGGTATCATACAATATCATGGTATCATATTATGGTATCATACAATATCATGGTATCATACAATATCATGATATCATACAATATCACGGTATCATACAATATCATGATATCATACAATATCACGGTATCGTACAATATCATGGTATCATACAATATCACGGTATCATACAATATCACGGTATCATACAATATCATGGTATCGTACAATATCATGGTATCATACAATATCACGGTATCATACAATATCACGGTATCATACAATATCATGGTATCATACAATATCATGGTATCATATTATGGTATCATACAATATCATGGTATCATACAATATCATGGTATCATATTATGGTATCATACAATATCACGGTATCATACAATATCATGATATCATACAATATCATGGTATCGTACAATATCATGGTATCATACAATATCACGGTATCGTACAATATCACGGTATCGTACAATATCACGGTATCGTACAATATCACGGTATCATACAATATCATGATATCATACAATATCATGGTATCGTACAATATCATGGTATCATACAATATCACGGTATCATACAATATCACGGTATCGTACAATATCACGGTATCGTACAATATCACGGTATCATACAATATCATGGTATCGTACAATATCACGGTATCATACAATATCACGGTATCATACAATATCATGGTATCATACAATATCATGGTATCTACAATATCACGGTATCGTACAATATCACGGTATCATACAATATCATGGTATCATACAATATCACGGTATCATACAATATCATGGTATCATACAATATCACGGTATCATACAATATCATGGTATCATACAATATCATGGTATCATACAATATCACGGTATCATACAATATCACGGTATCGTACAATATCACGGTATCGTACAATATCACGGTATCATACAATATCATGGTATCGTACAATATCACGGTATCGTACAATATCACGGTATCATACAATATCACGGTATCATACAATATCATGATATCATACAATATCATGGTATCATACAATATCATGATATCATACAATATCATGATATCGTACAATATCACGGTCTGTTCAGATCAGACAGGTTAATTAGTTTTCATACAACAAAGGGCCTAGTTTAGATATATTATGTGCTTAAGATTTACGATAACTTGTAATTTGTTAGGAATTTTGAAAATATATTTTCTATAAATAAAAGAAAAATCTAAAATACTATTTCATATTTCTCTGAATAAAGAGACTAAGAAGAAAGGAAGAACGAACCTCGGGAGAAAGCCTGGGCTCGTTGGAGCCCTGATAGTCTATCACAGCCGAGTTCCTTGGAGATGGATTATGGTACTGGTTGCCCAGGATGTCCGACAACTCATGATGATTACGTGGCACATGGTATCCGAAAGGCTTTGAAGAAGCCCCCGCGCGGCGTGTGGGCAGACTGGCGGCCCCCGGGTCAGGCGTGGCATGGATGGGCATGGAAGAGTCCATTGTGCTGATGCCTTGGTGGTGGTTGGTGGAGAAAGGCACTGAGGTATACCCGGAGGAGGAGGGGAAGTAGTGCTGCAGGTTGATTTCTGCCGGGAGCTGTGAGTTGCGCAGCGTGCTGGGTTCGGAGGCTGGGGGTGGGTGTGTCTGAGGACTGAGGCCCTGTAGGGGGGTACTGTGACCCACAGGGAGGTTGGTGGTACTGCTCCACTGGTGTGGTAGGCTGGCCACACTGCTGTTGATGGCTAAGTTTGGCGTGGACCCAGTCGGAGACATGGCGGGGTACTGAGGCCGGGCAGGTTTGGGGGGTGGCTCCTCAATATCTGACCCACTGGATCCTATAACATACAAAATACCTGTAATTAGCTCGACCCTTTAACATACAAAATACCTGTAATTAGATTGACCCTGTGACATACAAAGTACCTGTAATTAGGTTAACCCTGTAACATACAAAGTACCTGTTATTAGATTGACCCTGTAACATACAAAGTACCTGTAATTAGATTGACCCCGTAACATACAAAGTACCTGTAATTAGATTGACCCTGTGACATACAAAGTACCTGTTATTAGCTCGACCCTGTAACATACAAAGTACCTATAATTAGATCGACCCTGTGACATACAAAGTACCTGTAATTAGCTCGACCCTGTAACATACAAAGTACCTATAATTAGACTGACCCTGTAACATACAAAGTACCTATAATTAGGTCAACCCTGTAACATACAAAGTACCTGTAATTAGATTGACCCTGTAACATACAAAATACCTGTTATTAGATTGACCCTGTAACATACAAAATACCTGTAATTAGATTGACCCTGTGACATACAAAGTACCTGTAATTAGATTGACCCTGTGACATACAAATTACCTGTAATTAGCTTGACCCTTTAACATACAAAGTACCTGTAATTAGATTGACCCTGTAACATACAAAGTACCTATAATTAGATTGACCCTTTAACATACAAAGTACCTGTAATTAGCTCGACCCTGTAACATACAAAGTACCTATAATTAGATCGACCCCGTGACATACAAAGTACCTGTAATTAGCTTGACCCTGTGACATACAAAGTACCTATAATTAGATTGACCCTGTAACATACAAAGTACCTGTAATTAGATTGACCCTGTGACATACAAAGTACCTATAATTAGACTGACCCTGTAACATACAAAGTACCTGTAATTAGATTGACCCTGTGACATACAAAGTACCTATAATTAGATTGACCCTGTAACATACAAAATACCTGTAATTAGATTGTCCCTGTGACATACAAAGTACCTATAATTAGATTGACCCTATAACATACAAAGTACCTGTAATTAGATTGACCCTGTGACATACAAATCCTTAAATAACAGTGTGCACGCATGTCTAATTGTCATGTCCACATCACAAACATATTGAAGCATTTACTGCAACTACTTATGTATGTTAAACTGCGAATTTAAAGAGAAATTGTTTTTTTTTATTGTGCACACATTTACCAAACACTAAGTATTTTGTAGGTCTGTTTGTTTGAAAAATCTGTAATATCTAGGTACAAAATAACTATTGGTGTTAAAAGTGTGTGTCTCGCTGTGGTCCATGCACATATCAAATGTTTTAAAATTCTTCTGAATCCATTTGAAATTTTACCTTTTTACCTTCACAACTGGCAATTTCAATATATAAATTGCACCCCCCCCCCCCCCCCCCCCCACCCCACCCCCATCCTTTAACACGTCAACAAATAGTTCCACACAGAACAGGTCATCATATCCTCTTTAATGTAGCAGTGGATTGGAGCCTGGCCAATGTAATCATAAGACAAAGATCTCCACAATTACAGACGATGATGACCACCAAAATCTGACCAGGTGTACACCTTGATAGTGTGATGGTATGGTGTGAATGTGAACCAAATCTGTTCAGGTGTTCAAGAGATATCTTGTACACAAGCTTTTTATTCCCAAACTGGTCAACTGTTACCTTTGAACTTTAACAATGACCGATGACCACCAAAATCTAATCAGGTGTAGACCATCACCGTGTGATTTTATGGTGTAAATATGAACCAAATATGTATAGGGGTTTTTAAGATATGTTGTATACAAAGCCCGGACGCATGCACACATGTCCGCTGAGAGGGACACATGGACAAAGTGATTTCTATATACCCCCTCACCTAATTGGGGGATGTAATTACCTGTTTGCGATTCATGAGCATCAGCTATGGAGTTCTGTATGGACAGTTTTAAACTTGGCCTCTTTCGGCTTTGCCTTGTGACCGATTCTCGCAACATCCTCAGAAATGTCTAACACATCCACGTCTATGTTTGTATAACTGATGTCCTAAATATCCAGTAACTGTACAGAAATGTCCGTGATCACACAAATATCCAGTAACTGTACAGAAATGTCCGTGATCACACAAATATCCAGTAACTGTACAGAAATGTCTGTGATCACACAAACAGTTGGTCACTGGTCCATGACACTCAATGACACACCAGTGAGGACTGTAGGTACTTAAAACTTCCCAACGGATTGAAACGTCAATCTATACTGATGTCAATGGCACCATAACAAGGACTACATCACACACTTGTCCAAATGGATACAAACTGACTTTGCTCTTGCATTTTTTTCTTCCTTTATAATGTAAAAAGGGATGAATCTAAACTAAAACACGTATGACTTCTCCAAACTGCCCTCATTCTGACTTGTGGTGGTTTGTTGACAGAGTTAAAAAGGAAGTAGTGAAAGACCACACCTCCGTCTCTAGGTAAAACACACCCTTCTGTTGGTATAACACACCCTTCTGTTGGTATAACACACCCTTCTGTAGGTAAAACACACCCTTCTGTAAGTATAACACACCCTTCTGTTGGTATAACACACCCTTCTGTTGGTAAAACACACCCTTCTGTAGGTAAAACACACCCTTCTGTAGGTAAAACACACCCTTCTGTTGGTATAACACACCCTTCTGTTGGTATAACACACCCTTGTGTAGGTAAAACACACCCTTCTGTTGGTAAAACACACCCTTCTGTTGGTAAAACACACCCTTCTGTTGGTATAACACACCCTTCTGTTGGTATAACACACCCTTGTGTAGGTAAAACACACCCTTCTGTTGGTAAAACACACCCTTCTGTAGGTAAAACACACCCTTCTGTAGGTAAAACACACCCTTCTGTAGGTAAAACACACCCTTTTGTTTAATCTCCAGTACAGGACCCACTGCCCTGTATAGTTACTGTACCAGTAATAGGTACACAGATGGACAGTAACATCCCTACTCTGTACGTAGAACTGTAAACTAACACAGGATTTCCTGTCCATGTGACAGTCAATAAATACACTCCAATACAAACATTATACGTACGCCAAGAGATTTCCTGTATCCTCCGGTTATCTCGTCGCATCTCATCCTCCTGTCGACGTCTTTCCTCTTCCAAGATCTCACTAAATCCAACATAAAGGAAATCATTAAATAAAATAACAAATTCATTTTTCTCCTTCCATTTTGTACTGTAGATAAGATGCTTGAGAAATATCATGCCCCCCACTTCTTTGATGGGAAGCCATTTGTGAAAAATAAGCAAATATGAAGGCTACAGGAAGGACATTCAATTAAAAGATTAAAAGGACTTTTTGTAATAGGCATAATACACTTATGTATATCAAATCTGATGGTAAAATGAAAGCTTTTTGATGGAAATAAAGAAATTATCTATTTTGATGCTTTAAAGTGCCATAACTATGACAAATATTGATGGATTTTAACCAATATCAAACTCATCTTATTAACATAATGAAGTGATATTCAGACAATATTGCTAAAATCTGATGAAAAATCTCTTGTTTTTCCAAAGAAACCTGAAAACTAATTTATTTGAAAGTAGGTCGAAAGATTTAGGTCAAGGTCATCATATGTGGTGTGATTGACAGGTGCTAACCTCAGGGGATAACTAGCTAAATATGACAATATCATCTCTTAACACTCAATAGAAAATATATGGGACTTCAAAGTTCATGCAGACAAACAACCAAAAACAATATGCCCCGCCCCCCTTACAATATTTAATCATAGGGGCATGAAAAAAGGATTATTTTAGTTCAGGTAAAGATAATTTTGTCAATATAACATACTCACTACATGTATAGCAATTATCAAAGAATTATTTTGTAATGAGATGTTGAGTTAGAACTAAGAAATGTTGAGTCCAAGTATAATTTCTAATACAGCAATACCAAACCAGTCAATTGTTTGTAATGAGATGTTGAGTTAGAACTAAGAAATGTTGGGTGCAGGTATAATTTCTACTGTAGCAATATCAAACCAGTGAATTTTTTGTAATGAGATATAATTATACTACCACTAAGCTGCCGGTTGTATATGTAAATAATACTCTAATGTGACCTGTTCCACCATTGTACAGTTAATATACACACACTTGTAAACAAAATGTAGTTCCTTTTCCTCAGTGAGTCACACTTCCGACAGCTTAAGGAAAGTGGTCCGACCTCTAAACAACCCATTATCTACCGATACCTCCACCACTCTACCAACAACCTTTAACTTCCTGGTGCTTAATACACAGTGATACAACAATCGCGAATCATAAGTTTGTAACGCTGTTTAGAATAAATACACCATGCTATCAGATATAGACCTCCAGGTTCCTGAGACATTCCATAAATCTGACCTGTCACGTTCTGGTCAAGGTCACAGTGACCTAATTAATGAGAGTGCACTGCACACTGTCTAAGGGTGAAGCACATTATACTGAAAGTTCCATCAAGATATTTTAACAAATTGACAAGGGAATATTAGAACAATATGTTCCCTTCATTCAAACGGGAGCTATGATAAAGCATACGATTGGCATGTGTTGTGGTGATCTGACAGAAAGAAAATAAGTAAATAAATCAGTTGTGGCTCTTTGAGGGTTTTTACTGACAAAATGATGTTGGTGACTTATATACCAATAAGGAAACAGCAACACAAATAACAGCCCAAAGGGCCTGTATCTGACTAACCTGGATCTTTATGCCCAGCAATAGCTGGTTTATAAACATTTACTCACCAAAGAAGAATTTTGAGCTCAGCAAAGGAAAGCCTCTTTGAGGGTTCGTAAGACCAGCACACACACATCAGGTTATACATGGAGGGGGGACAGCCAGGCGGGAGGGGCAGCCGCTCTCCGTTCTCTATCTTGCCTATCACATCATTATTCTTAACATGTTGGAATGGTTTGATTCCGTACATCAGGATTTCCCAAATACACACGCCTGTAACAGGAAGTAGTTTCACATATACATGCCTGTAAACAGGAAGTAGTTTCACATATACACGCCTGTAAACAGGAAGTAGTTTCACATATACACGCCTGTAACAGGAAGAAGTTTCACATACACACGCCTGTAAACAGGAAGTGGCTTCACAAATACACGCCTGTAAACAGGAAGTGGCTTCACAAATACACGCCTGTAAACAGGAAGTAGCTTCATAAATACACATGCCTGTAAACAGGAAGTGGCTTCACAAATACACAAGCCTGTAAACAGGAAGTGGCTTCACAAATACACGCCTGTAAACAGGAAGTAGCTTCCTAAATACACATGCCTGTAAACAGGAAGTGGCTTCACAAATACACAAGCCTGTAAACAGGAAGTGGCTTCACAAATACACGCCTGTAAACAGGAAGTAGCTTCATAAATACACATGCCTGTAAACAGGAATTTGCTTCCTAAACATACATGCCTGTAAACAGGAAGCGGCTTCACAAAAAAACAAGTCTGTAAACAGGAAGTGGCTTCCCAAATACACAAGCCTGTAAACAGGAAGTGCCTTCACAAATACACGCCTGTATATAGGAAGTAGCTTCATAAATACACACGCCTGTAAACAGGAAGTGGCTTCTCAAATACACACGCCTGTAAACAGGAAGTGGCTTCACAAATACACATGCCTGTAAACAGGAAGTGGCTTCTTAATTACACATGCCTGTAAACAGGAAGTGGCTTCCCAAATACACACGCCTGTAAACAGGAAGTGGCTTCATAAATACACACGCCTGTAAACAGGAAGTGGCTTCTTAATTACACACGCATATAAACAGGAAGTGGCTTCTTAATTACACATGCCTGTAAACAGGAAGTGGCTTCTTAATTACACATGCCTGTAAACAGGAAGTGGCTTCTTAATTATACATGCCTGTAAACAGGAAGTGGCTTCTTAATTACACATGCCTGTAAACAGGAAGTGGCTTCTTAATAACACATGCCTGTAAACAGGAAGTGGCTTCCCAAATACACACGCCTGTAAACAGGAAGTGGCTTCATAAATACCCATGCCTGTAAACAGGAAGTGGCTTCTTAATTACACACGCCTGTAAACAGGAAGTGGCTTCTCAAATACACACGCCTGTAAACAGGAAGTGGCTTCCCAAATACACACGCCTGTAAACAGGAAGTGGCTTCACAATTACACATGCCTGTAAACAGGAAGTGGATTCACAAATACACACACCTGTAAACAGGAAGTGGCTTCACAAATACACACGACTGTAAACAGGAAGTGTCTAAAAATGTCTGAGAACACTTACCAAACATCCACACATCACTAGCTGTAGTAAAACGTCTAAAATTTATTGATTCCGGTGCCATCCATTTAATGGGCAGCTTTCCTTTGGAAGCTTGAACAGAAATATAATAAAATTATAAGCAATGATACTGTATTAATCAAAACTTACAGGAAAGGTTTATCTCCAAAAGGAAGTACTTGTATCACATAACTGGATCACATGAGGTATACAAAGAGCAATATGTCACCTTCACCAGTTTCACTCGTCACATTGGAATTACAATGTATAGCAAACTAGGACCCTCACATTCACTACTATTTAAACCCACCTTATTACTAATAAAAATTTAACTGAGGGACATATTAATTTCTTCATCATATTGCATATATATTGTTGTGCCTCAGAAACTACGTTGTTAGGAGGTGTGGCTGGACCCCAAGGTCAGAGGTCAATGCTTACATCATAATTGTTGTTATCTCCTTATGCCTAGCAAATGTATATATATATAGTATTGGAAGGGGAGTAGTTAGTCCTACTGTTTGTGCAATTTTGAATCCACACTTCCCATGAATCCTTCCAATTAAAGATGATTGATATCAACTACACAGTTCTAGAGAAGAATTGGTACAGAAACAAATTGTCTCCCTTTGGCACTGCCATTCAGCCCCCTGGAGGATTCAGCTTAACTATTTGTGCAATATTGAATTATGAAAAGGAAGTCATTTTAAGAAATTGTTGACAGATGATAGCTTTTATCATGTGCTTACAACAGTTCATAAAGTTGTTGTCACGAGAGTCATAGATCAGCCTTACAATTGAAACGCAGTAATCCGGACAAAAACTGCAAATGTCATCCTTTGGATAGTATATATCTGGTGTCTATATTAGTATATATCTGGTGTCTATATCAGAGTTTATTTACGTAAGGCAGATATGACTGGCGAGGAAGGTGAAACAGGACCTTACAGTAAAGCAGTACCTTTATAGTAACTTTGCTCCTCGACCACCCGCGACAGTCCGAAGTCCGCAAGCTTCACACAATCATGGGATGATACTAATACATTCCTGGCAGCAATATCCCTACAACATACATTCAGTTAATGGTTAACAAAACAAACAGGTAAAAAAAAAACCTAACCTGAAACATTCATCTGGGCAGATTTCATAAGTATGTTCATAACAACTTAAATATTTGAATTCAATTTTTATTTACCTGTTGAGATATGATTTACCTGTGGAGATATGATTTACCTGTGGAGATATGATATACCTGTGGACAAACTTTTTACTCTCAGGTAGGACAAAGCGGTACACAGTTGACAGGTGGAGATATGATTTACCTGTGGAGATATGATTTACCTGTGGACATATGATTTACCTGTGGAGATATGATTTACCTGTGGAGATATGATTTACCTGCAGAAATATGATTTACCTGTGGAGATATGATTTACCTGTGGATATATAATTTACCTGTGGAGATATGATTTACCTGTGTAGATATGATTTACCTGTGGATATATAATTTACCTGTGGAGATATGATTTACCTGTGGACAAACTTTTTACTCTCCAGGTAGGACAAAGCGGTACACAGTTGACAGATGGAGATATGATTTACCTGTAGAGATATAATTTACCTGTGGAGATATGATTTACCTGTAGAGATATAATTTACCTGCGGAGATATGATTTACCTGTAGAGATATAATTTACCTGTGGAGATATGATTTACCTGTGGAGATATGATTTACCTGTGGAGATATGATTTACCTGTGGAGATATGATTTACCTGTGGACAAACTTTTTACTCTCCAGGTAGGACAAAGCAGTACACAGTTGACAGGTGTACAGTATTAATGTACAGAGGTCGAGGATGTGTGCATTCTTTTGTAGATACGCCCTCATCTGTAACACAAAAAACAATTTAAAGAATTAACACTTGTCCAATAAAATACCTTCCTACAATTCTCAGTTGTTAATTTTAGCATATGAATCTTTTGGATGATTTAAATAATCTTCCTGTGAGCCTGCCTTCCATAATATTGAAAGCAAACTGTCGCCGTATTGTTGTAGCTGTTCAGTGAATGACCTATATAACTGACTTTAATCATGTGTCCATGTTTTTTTTGAAAATTTCCATATATATTTTATACTGGCACCAAATTTACAGATGACAAATGAATGGGCTCTATTTAGGACTTGGGAAGCCTGATTTGGACACTGATCAGCTGGAAAGAGATTTTTCTCTTCCACATTTTTTTCGTCAGGAAAACTTGAAAAATACCCTCCATCCTTTGTTAATGAGATAGCTAAGTAGCTATACGATGTAACAAAGATAGCGGAGTAGCTATACAATGTAACGAAGATAGCGGAGTAGCTATACAATGTCAATAAGATAGCGGAGTAGCTATACAATTTAAATAAGATAGCGGAGTAGCTATACAATGTTATTACCTCCCCGTGTTTGGCAAGCTCCATGACAATCCAGACTGGCCTGGTCTCCGAACAGATCCCGATAAGGTGTATAATGTGGGGGTGATCAAACTGCTGCATTATCACTGAAAGAGGGATCAACATAATAACATTAACGTGTGTACCACACCATACAATACTTGTTAACAAATGTACAACTTTCTAAGATATCTAAAATATAGGTTTGAGAAAATCAGTTCTGTGTAAGTCACTTCATCAATGATCATGTTTATACTGTTTTTAACTACTAGATTGAGAAAAGACTCTATTTGATAAAGGACTTAATTGCATCATAGGAAATCCTTTGATTAAACAATCTTGTGTTTTATTTTTGTTTGTCATGGACATTAATTTAGACCAAGTCCAGAATCAACATTTCTAAAGCCCTGAACTGTGTGTCTGAGTTGTGTGGTGGTAGTATAATTAGATACTAGTAGCATTTAACAGGAAAAGTTGACAAACGACTGGTGGACGCCAGACGCCTCTATTGATATGACATCAGCTCATCATGGTCATGCTGAAGTGAAATTCAAGAACAGCCAATTAGTAATCTCCCTTCAGGCATTACCTTAACATTGTACAGTGACCGTTTTAAAGCTACTTACTGTTACCATGGTTACAGTGACTGATACAAAGCTACTTACTGTTACCAAGGTTACAGGGGCTTATAAACATACTACTGTTACCATGGTTACATTGACCGATATAAACCTACTTACATGCTTCCTCCAGGAATTTCTCTGTCATAGACTCTTCATTGTCCTCTTTACACGTTTTCACCGCTACAGCCACAGACATCCCCTCCTACAAGTCATCAAAAGCAATTTTAACTAGAACTGTAAGCCAATGGCTATCTAATTTCTCCCTCCCCAAAAAAAATATAGTCACCAGGTTACCATGGCAATCAAAATTTCAACTTGATATAGATTATGCACAGCTACAATGTATGAGGCTACAATGTATGAGGATTATTGCCAGCAAGTTTTGCTGAAATTCCCTCAGTAGTTTAGGAGGAGTAGCCGGTACATCTTAAGACAGACGAACAGCCTGATTCCAGTAAACATCCCCCTCCCCCCCCAAATAAAATTTCAAACTGTATTCTGTTCGTACTGACTTTGTCTATGTAAACACTTTTGTGGATATCTCCAAACTGACCCCCCCCCCCCCCCCCCACACCTACACTGACAACAGTTTGTACTGACCTTGTCTATGTAGATACCCTTGTGGACATCTCCAAACTGGCCTTCCCCAAGCACCTCCTGGAGTTGTATCACATCCCGACGCAGTTCATAGTCCCGTGCTGTAAACAAACCATGTTTAACAATGTCAACAAATTAGTTATACATGTACCAAACTACCAATGTTCCACTAAATATTCCTATTTTTCATGGTATGTATCGGATTAAACATATTTAATTGTTTTTGCTGAAGTAAATCTTGTGACATGGGATTGAGGTTAATGTTCAAGTGAGAGGATGATGTCAGTAAGACTGTGTTTACAAATGTAAGGTATTCACAGTAAATAATGAAAACACAAACTTGTCTTAATGCATTGTCTAACAGATCAATCTACAATACACTACAACTCATCAACATTTCATCTCTGGCCCTTCCAAACAAGTTCACCTAAGTTTAACTTATCATCATATACTTACCTATAACTTATATTGTGACCATCCCCTTCAGATGGGAACATATGTTTAGGATAAATTGTTCACGTGTAAGGTACTCTATTTGTATCAACTAGAACCCCCCTTCTCCCGCAGAAACTCGTAGTTTATACATCATTTAGCAACCTTGACCTTTTTTATCAACTTACTGAAATGCAAACTTCTTTCCAAAATATTTTGGTTCTTTACAGCCAAGTTAATCAATAAACAAAATTTCATACAACACTGAAGTTGATATAGGCTCTTTCTGAACAAAATAAGCAACATAATGGGCTGTAACTCTCTTAAAATGTATTAAAATCTGAAATTAAAATGCTGATGCACAAGTACATAATATACTGATCATTCAAATGAAATTCAATAATATTGGTTAGTTAAGGTGGAAATTTCATGATATTAAGTAACTGGACATGACACCTAAGGTAGATATCTTTGTTGCGTGGTGTAATGATAATAAAAGATTCTGCCTTGTCAGGTATAGTGTGCTACTGTACCTCTGTCAGGTAGTAAGTTGATGTAGAACAAAATATAAAATTCAACAGAGCTGCCTTCACCACTTCTTCAAGGAAACAAGAGATCAGGACAACTTACACATGAAATATGAGAAATATCCCTCCAGTGCTTCACAAGATATCGCCAAAACAAATTTTCAGAGTAAAAATCCAAGATGGCCACTTGTCAGCCATTCTTGTTTCTGATCAGTCCTACATTTGATGGGCAATAACAAGGGGCCAAAGGGAATTTGCATATGAAATTTGAGAAAAATCCATCAAGTACTTCTCAAGAAATATCGGTTATAAATTTTCAAATTCAAAATCTACGATGGCGGCTTCTCAGCCATTTTTTACCCCGATCAGTCCAAAAATCAAAATGGCACAACAGGAGACCAAGGGAAATCTGCACATGAAATTTCATCCAGTACTTCTCAAGAAACTGCAGTAAAAGGACTGCTTAAGGACGGACCACATACCATGGATCACAGACGCAGGGTGATTTGAACAGCTGATGATGGTGGGCTGGTAAGTATTTCCATAAAGGGGTGGGGAGGGCGAGGAACAGTTTTCTATCAATACTGGCCTTTCAGAAATAACTTGACCCTTTGGTACAAATAAGGTTCTCGGTCCGTCAAACCATAGACTGTCAGTCCGAGATCATTTTCTGGTTCTGTGTTATGATCTTGATTAGTTCATACTAACTTCATGTTTTGTAATGAACACATGCTGCACTTGCAGGCCATTCATGAATCGTGTACTCCAGTATAGTTTAACTTATCTAACACAAACAACTTACATAAGCAAAAGCCATGCACGGATACTGTAAAAATGGAATTGATTCGAGGTGAGGAAATTTTCGCTTATATTCGCTTGCATTAAATCTCCGCGAATATATCCACTAACACTATCCACAAACAGATATATTTAACACCACACAAACCCTACAGTATTATAGGTATACAGTGCAAAACAGCATGACTGAAGCGTGAAAATTGTCACGCTGAGAACATTTTGGAGGCTGGCTTAGCGAAAATTTCCATGCAAAGAAATATTGGCTTTTACAGTAGTTGTAGCCAACTTATGAAACCTTTACATATATCTGTAGAGGCGGGCACACATATATAGCAAGCATTGAAATCAGCTACTTCCTACACAAACAGTATACAATATATAATACTACAGTGTACCCTCGACCTATCGCCACCCAAATCTACCGCCACCTAAACCTCTAGAACGGATTTCCCTATATAATTCTTGTTAAGTTCGCCACCCTCGCATACCGCAATCCGCCACACCCTTTAAAATACAAACGTCCCGAATCACTTTATATTTCCCTCAACAATAATGCCATATTTTTCTGTTTTTGGAGATCGAGGAACTCTTGTGGCAAAAGCAGATCAATAACTATTTTCAGATATAAATTTGTGCCAATGTAGATCTATATGACGATATAATACTAAGATTGTTTTTAATGAAATGTTGGAAATGCAATCTATTATGCAATTTAATTCAAGGATATATTTTTCATAATTCGATACTATTGCCATCCTCGTTATACCATAATTGCTGTGGACGAAAGGTGGCGGTATAATGAGGGTACACTGAATATATAATGTTCAATCCCCACGCTCAGCAGGAATCACTCCCTAAAGGATAGTGGCATGTTATACCTCGGACTCATTCATCCCTGAGATTTTATAATGAACTTCTCCAATTTTTGATTTGGCAGTCATTATACAAAACAGCTACCAATACGATTATAATACATAATGGTATCATGATACAGTAAGGCTATATAAGCCTTATTTGTTATTTATGGAATAATCTATATATACAGGTGGTATTTGTCAAATAAGAATTAACATTTTGCTTTTTTGCTTCAGAAATCTCTTCAATATGTAATCCTGAATGTCTTACTCATCAAGTTGTAATCTTTTCCACATAAATCCACATACATTACTGCCTGAAATCAAATCTGTTTACATTGTCTCAATAACAGTTGTAAGGACCTAGCATTGTCTGATACCCACTGTCGATCTCGCTACTCGTGGTTGAGTAAGCGAAGCAAGATCAAACATAGGTATCCGACGATGAGGACCTAGGTGAATTTTATGTTTTACGATGACCAGAGATATCATAGTATAAAGGGCATATACAAACAATTAAAACAATACAGGACAGCAAGGTCAAGGTCACAGGGTCAAGCTTGGGATGCAACACAACAGAGATAGATATTTTATTTTCAATGACAAAGTCAAGGACACACAGTTCATCATTCATCAACACGAGTGGCAAAAGCTTCAGAAATATCGTACAGGCTGTTACTAAATTAGCTAATTTTCAGGGTTTATTGCCGACTTTCAAACAAGTCGTAAGTCAGCCATCCATAATGCTGGTAAGAGGTTACACCATCGTTACTCTAGGTGTAAAGTCAAATCTTACAGTCACACATGCTCATGTAACAGGTCAAGGCCATTCATACTCAAGGTCACTCACACTTTTTCTTCTTCCGTCGGCTGCCATACTGGCCTACAGGGACGGTCAAACAGATCATATATATCAGTGATATAAAGTAAAACTTGAAAAATTCGCCCTTGTTTTATTTTGGCCTTTTTGCCGAACAATAGAATAGTGAATTTAAGACATTTTTCCAAATATAGGCTTGCTTCTCAAATTACATGTATAATGATGACCCAAGTTTGAGAGGGCTAATCAAATCTTTTCATGAGAGGGCAAAATAAAGTAAGGGCGAACATTTCCTGTTTTACAGTTTACAGAAAACCATGTTGACCACCAACAATTTTAACTCTGCTTATACTTCTACAATATAATGATACAGACCAGAATCACAAACAGGTAAGAATGACTCTATGTGATGCTTATCAATACATACTTATTCTTTTTTAACTAGGAAATATTTATATAAACTCATCAAATCTTACTCATATTCAGATCAACGATGTTCAGTATCAGTTTTTTATTTCCATGTCAGTTTTTCCTATGCAGAGTATATCTAAAAGAAGATTTTTCAATATTAACATGAATAGTAAAATAACTCTTTCAAATTTATCGGACATTTAGATGACTTACGTACTATACCTTCCTAATATAAGCAACTATGTACATGTGTAAATGAGGAGAAAGAAATCCAAGAGACCATTCAAGACAGGAAAGGAAATGATTACAATATCTGCTGAGGAATACAATACTTATACCACCAGATTATACAATATAAATAATATATATCACCAGTGTACATAAAAATACAATACTTATAACACCAGATTATACAATATAAATAATATATATCACCAGTGTACATAAAAATACAATACATAGAGGAGAGGTCATAGAGGTAAACCATGGTCAGGACAACTCTTGTATAGGTTAAAAATGCTGAACTCTTTCCGTACCCTAACTCTGGTCGGGGATCTGTACAAAATATCCTAACTAGACTGGCCCCCACACATATACTGGCCCCCACACATATACTGGCCCCCACACATATTAAGAGTTATGCATAGTTATATGTCTCTCCTGATGACTTTGTCAATAACATCAAGCCCATATGAAATATAATAGTACAACAAATAAAACAAAATTGTGATTCTTAGTCCTAAACCCGTGACAAATGCTCTGGCAATTGAAGTGATGTGATGGTCAGTATGATGGTATCAGTCAGTTGACCAAGTGTATCTTGCCGAATGATTGGTGCCGATTTAAGCTACATAATTTGGTATCAGTAAGTTGACCAAGTGTGTCATACTAACTGATTCGTGCCAATTTAAGGTATATAAATTGTATTACACGACTGTTGTGAGTAATAACCAGTTAAAAAGAACACGGATTACACTCAAGCTTCTTGTCGTGTGTACGCAACAACAGTAACGAGAGGGCATATATTCTTGTCGGTGACCAGGAAGCAAAACATTGTTATCTTGATTACACAACAATGGTACAGGAAGAGTTAACCCTTATACTGAAGTATTTCTCTTTTCATACATCGATCAAACACAGAAAGAGTTAACCCTTATACTGAAGTATTTCTCCCTTCATACATCGATCAAACACAGAAAGAGTTAACCCTTATACTGAAGTATGTCTCCCTTCATACAAATCGATCAAACACAGAAAGAGTTAACCCTTATACTGAAGTATTTCTCCCTTCATACATCGATCAAACAAAGAAAGAGTTAACCCTTATACTGAAGTATTTCTCCCTTCATACAAATCGATCAAACACAGAAGTAAAGTTTGTCCAAAAGATTATGTTCAAAGATTTTCTTTAAACAAAGCTAATAATATTTTCTTGATAAACAAGTAAAGTTTAAATAGTGTGTATTTGAATGCTCTGACCCTAGTTTGACCACTATATATGATTATATAGACATGTAGATGGACAATGACCTGTATATAACCCGTATAGATATTTCAGTTTTACCTGCTGGGGTACTGTAGTCTCCTTCGTCCTCCACTATCTCGGCATAGTCTGATATCCCTGGTAAAACACACATATACCGACTAAAAAACAGGCATGAAATCAAACAAATTTTATATGCGACTGAAAAACAGGGCAGGAAATCAGAGATTTTATATCTTAATGTCTTTTTTTTATATAATTTTATAATCATAAGCTTCCCGGATGAATATACTATCATAGTGCATAATAGTTTTATTCATTTGTGTATTTTTGGAAATTGTTATCATAGTCCAGCTCTCACGAGATATTTTCCTTTGTTTTGTGAATGTGACGTCATAGTTCTATGACGCCGTAAAAAAGGTTTGAATAAACAGTCTGAAGAGCTCCCTTTGATGGAGTGAAAGCGCTTAAGAATGTATCCATTTCATTTTTGACTTTTACATATATATAAATTGGTATCTGTAAGTTGACCAAGTGTGTCATACTAACTGATCGGTGCCGATTTAAGTTATATAAATTGGTATCAGTAAGTTGACCAAGTGTGTCATACTAACTGATTGGTGCCGATATAGGCTATATAAATTGGTATCTGTAAGTTGACCAAGTGTGTCATACTAACTGATTGGTGCCGATTTAAGCTATATAAATTGGTATCTGTAAGTTGACCAAGTGTGTCATACTAACTGATTGGTGCCGATTTAAGCTATATAAATTGGTATCAGTAAGTTGACCAAGTGTGTCATACTAACTGATCGGTGCCGATTTAAGTTATATAAATTGGTATCAGTAAGTTGACCAAGTGTGTCATACTAACTAATTGGTGCCGATTTAAGCTATATAAATTGGTATCTGTAAGTTGACCAAGTGTGTCATACTAACTGATCGGTGCCGATTTAAGCTATATAATTTGGTATCAGTAAGTGTGTCATACTAACTGATTCGTGCTGATTTAAGCTATATAAATTGGTATCAGTAAGTTGACCAAGTGTGTCATACTAACTGATTGGTGCCGATATAAGCTATATAAATTGGTATCTGTAAGTTGACCAAGTGTGTCATACTAATTGATTCGTGCCGATTTAAGCTATATAAATTGGTATCTGTAAGTTGACCAAGTGTGTCATACTAACTGACTGGTGCCGATTGAAGCTATATAAATTGGTATCGGTATGTTGACTAAGTGTTTCTTGCCATAAAAATTATGACTTTTACATATGTATATACATATACTTCAGCAATAGGAAACAAAGATAGGTTACGGTTTTACCGTTTTATATTTGCATTTACTGGAACCATTATTGTGAGAATATTTCCCATACTTAAGTTTAATGAAACCGTTATTTTGAGACAATTTCCCATACTTATGTTCACTGGAACCATTATTGTGAGATGATTTATCATACTTACGTTCACTGGAACCGTTATTGTGAGACGATTTCCCATGAGTTCCTGTCTTCTCAAACCTGTCAAAAAATCAATATAAAGTGTATTCTACAACATAAAGTATATAATCAAGGGATGAAAATGTGAACCTATCTGTACTACAGATTATCTCAACAATCTTCTATTTTTTTGCCCTTGATGTGATAAAATATGATTTGATCTGATGTTAAAATATCTAAACACCATTAATTGTGTGAAATAATTTACAATAAATTTTTTATAACACTACTAACCCAAACAAGAATTTGAACACGGATTCCATGTAAAATGTCGGCTTTCCTGTGATATACTCGGGGACCCAGACATGTGTGTTATATTTATTACAGAGGGCTGCTAGCTTCAATTTGTTGCCAGGGTCACGTCACATTAATTAGCAATGACTAACACACAGTAGATCCGACCTGAGTTTAAACCATCAGTAAACAGGAAACGGCTTCTCTACACAAGTATTAAAGTTATTTTGACCTCTAACAAAAGGTCAAAGTTATAATATGACTCAATGATAGGATGCAAGTTAACTTTAAAGACGCTATGTGTTTCTTTTTATCGTTTAACACTAATGGTTACTGCCCAGCACGTACTGCTATGGCAGTTTTAGCGGCCTGAGAAGTGGGCGACATATCCACTGCTCATTTCAGTTACAAGTATGTTACACTGCGATTAAAAACACATGTCTGTATCTATACCATACTGGTATGAGGTGTCACTTACCCAAGGGAAGGCAATCTGGGAATATTTTCACCTGAAATATATGGAACAATTTTAACTATCATAAAGTGAGTTTGATAAGAAATGACATCAAAGGAATCAATGACAGGTAAATGTCAAACGACAAACAAAAATATATGAGTTATGTTATCTTAATCCCAAAATAGAACTTTTTTCCTTAATAAAAAATCCTTAGTATTATGTTTCATTATCTTAATAAAATCAAACCTAACTGTATCTTACTGGTAATGATGTGTCCAGTCTGTTATGACTGGTTTAGGGAATACAGGCTATAAGCCCTGTTCATTGAGTCTAGGTTAAGCTGACAAGGGGACAGAACATTGAGTCTAGAGTTCTCTATCTGGGTTAGGCTGACAAGGGACAGAATATTGTGTCTAGAGTTCTCTATCTGGGTTAAGCTGACAGGGGACAGAACATTGAGTCTAGAGTTCTCTATCTGGGTTAAGGTAACAAGGGACAGAACATGGAGTCTAGAGTTCTCTATCTGGGTTAAGGTGACAAGGGACAGAATATTGTGTCTAGAGTTCTCTATCTGGGTTAAGGTGACAAGGGACAGAACATGGAGTCTAGAGTTCTCTATCTGGGTTAAGCTGACAAGGGACAGAATATTGTGTCTAGAGTTCTCTATCTGGGTTAAGCTGACAAGGGGACAGAACATTGAGTCTAGAGTTCTCTATCTGGGTTAGGCTGACAAGGGACAGAATATTGTGTCTAGAGTTCTCTATCTGGGTTAAGCTGACAAGGGGACAGAACATTGAGTCTAGAGTTCTCTATCTGGGTTAGGCTGACAAGGGACAGAATATTGTGTCTAGAGTTCTCTATCTGGGTTAAGCTGACAGGGAACAGAACATTGAGTCTAGAGTTCTCTATCTGGGTTAAGGTAACAAGGGACAGAACATGGAGTCTAGAGTTCTCTATCTGGGTTAAGGTGACAAGGGACAGAACATTGAGTCTAGAGTTCTCTATCTGGGTTAAGGTGACAAGGGACAGAACATTGAGTCTAGGGTTCTCTATCTGGGTTAAGGTGACAATGGACAGAACATTGAGTCTAGAGTTCTCTATCTGGGTTAAGCTGACAAGGGACAGAACATTGAGTCTATAGAGTTCTCTATCTGGGTTATGGTGACTAAGGATAGAACATTGAGTCTAAAGTTCTCTATCTGGGTTAAGGTGACAGGGGACAGAACATTGAGTCTAGAGTTCTCTATCTGGGGTTAAGGTGACAAGGGACAGAACATTGAGTCTAGATTTCTCTATCTGGGTTAAGCTGACAAGGAACAGAACACTGAGTCTAGAGTTCTCTATCTGGGTTAAGGTGACAAGGGACAGAACATGGAGTCTAGAGTTCTTTATCTAGGTTAAGGTGACAAGGGACAGAACATTGAGTCTAGGCTTCTCTATCTGGGTTAAGGTAACAAGGGACAGAACATGGAGTCTAGAGTTCTTTATCTAGGTTAAGGTGACAAGGGACAGAACATTGAGTCTAGGCTTCTCTATCTGGGTTAAGGTAACAAGGGACAGAACATGGAGTCTAGAGTTCTTTATCTAGGTTAAGGTGACAAGGGACAGAACATGGAGTCTAGAGTTCTCTATCTGGGTTAAGGTGACAAGGGACAGAACATTGAGTCTAGAGTTCTCTATCTCGGTCATGTTTTTCTGGACATAATATTTCCATTTTGTATACAGAAATGTTAAGATTCTAGCAATTGTTATTCATTTTAACAACATAAAAAACATATGTTTAATCTATATATTTAGTTCTCTCACAAGAATATATATATATAGATTACCGAGGTAAAAACCTTTAACATCAGTGGTTAGTCGGAGTATTGAGAGCATGCCTTTCTAATAGTAACACCAAAACAAATAAACATTAAATATTACTACAGGAAAGAATTGATAAGTGATTTTCTGATTAAATATGAAACAAGAAAAATGCTATCGAAACATTAAATCATGCATAAGATTATACTTAAAAAGTTAGAAAAGTTTTTGATGTGAATTGCTGGATATTTAAAGATCTACATGTTCCAAATGTTTAATGGCAAATTTACAAATCATGTCTTAGTAATCTTTAACTATTAAGTTACAAATTGTATCAACATAGTTTTATATTTATTCCAGAAGTTCAGTGTCAAGTGATGGTGTCTGTACATATTAGGTTTTGTTATTTGTACCTTTACTTGCCTGGTAAAGTTTAAAGACTGGTTTTAAATGACTGCTTGATACATATATTTCAAATATTGAGATACATGTATCACCAGGACACTAGTATCGTGGTAGGTCTTGCATTACAAGGACAATAGTGTTGTGATAAGTATTGCATCTATCACCATGGCCAGGACGCTAGTATCATGTCATAGCATTTCTCAGGATACATAATACTAGAAATAACCAGAATTTCCTGTTTTGGGCCATGCTCTCTGTGTGACTGAAATTGAATACACTTTGCCGAATGCAACAATGCTCCAAACCAAATTTGCTCTGTTGAAATAGCACCTTAAAGGTAAACTTGACGGATAGGCCTGTGACACTTTAGCAGGGCATCAGTGAACACGGCCGTCGGGAAGGATATATAACACAGACAAACATGCTATAGTGACGGTACCCAGAGTGTCCCAGACTCACACACTAGTACAGCGAAAGGAACATGTGAAGTGAAGTTAGCTGGAGTAAAACCCATCTGTATGACTGGCACACATACACCTACATTTGTATCTACACTAAGTGAGACAGAGTAAAACCCATGTTTTCACTGGCAAACATATAATCAATGAACGTTTTAGCAAATGTTGTTACAGTCCAATAACACACATTGCCATTGACAAAAAACTAAATAAAGCCCGGTATGGTTTTTTTGTAAGTTTGTCAGCAATAGCAGTGAGTGTTATAGGACTGTAACAATATTTGCTAAAACGTTCATTACTTATATTTACATTTGGATAGAATTATTGCGCTTTTTTGAAAACAAATTTTGAAATGCATATCAAGTGTAGACACCAATGAAACTGATGAAGTCAGAATAGCAAATGTTGGTATAGTTTGAGGCACTGGTTGTAATAGGCGTATGGTGGCACTGCCTCTTAGCATTGTGTCAATGCGAAAATACAGAGCAAATGTAAAAATATACACATATCTACACCAAGTCAGTCAGACTGATGACCTGAGGAATGTTGGCATAAATAATGCAAATAATGGCAAGTTTTACCACAATATCTCATAAATAAATAATTCTTGAATTTAGTGCAGTAAATTTTTTAATAATTATTGCAGATCATTATAACATAGTGTCAATAGTAATTGGGAGGATGTTTGTGGTAGGTGATGTAGACTTACAGACAGGTTTTATACTGACACCAGGGACAATGTTTGTGGTAGGTGGTGTAGACTTATACAGACAGGTTTTATACTGACACCAGGGACGATGTTTGTGGTAGGTGGTGTAGACTTATACAGACAGGTTTTATACTGACACCAGGGACGATGTTTGTGGTAGGTGATGTAGACTTACAGACAGGTTTTATACTGACACCAGGGAGGATGTTTGTGGTAGGTGTTGTAGACTTACAGACAGGTTTTATACTGACACCAGGGACGATGTTTGTGGTAGGTGGTGTAGACTTATACAGACAGGTTTTATACTGACACCAGGGACGATGTTTGTGGTAGGTGGTGTAGACTTACAGACAGGTTTTACACTAACACCAGGGAGGATGTTTGTGGTAGGTGATGTAGACTTATACAGACAGGTTTTACACTGACACCAGGGAGGATGTTTGTGGTAGGTGACGTAGATGTACAGACAGGTTTTACACTAACACCAGGGAGGATGTTTGTGGTAGGAGTTGTAGACTCACAGACAGGTTTTACACTGACACCAGGGAGGATGTTTGTGGTAGGTGTTGTAGACTTACAGACAGGTTTTACACTGACACCAGGGAGGATGTTTGTGGTAGGTGGTGTAGACTTACAGACAGGTTTTACACTGACACCAGGGAGGATGTTTGTGGTAGGTGATGTAGATGTACAGACAGGTTTTACACTGACACCAGGGAGGATGTTTGTGGTAGGAGTTGTAGACTCACAGACAGGTTTTACACTGACACCAGGGAGGATGTTTGTGGTAGGTGTTGTAGACTTACAGACAGGTTTTACACTGACACCAGGGAGGATGTTTGTGGTAGGTGATGTAGATGTACAGACAGGTTTTACACTGACACCAGGGAGGATGTTTGTGGTAGGTGATGTAGACTTATACAGACAGGTTTTACACTGACACCAGGGAGGATGTTTGTGGTAGGTGATGTAGACTTATATAGACAGGTTTTACACTGACACCAGGGAGGATGTTTGTGGAAGGTGATGAAGAATTATACAGACAGGTTTTACACTGACACCAGGGAGGATGTTTGTGGTAGGTGGTGTAGACTTATACAGACAGGTTTTACACTGACACCAGGGAGGATGTTTGTGGTAGGTGGTGTAGACTTACAGACAGGTTTTACACTGACACCAGGGAGGATGTTTGTGGTAGGTGGTGTAGACTTATACAGACAGGTTTTATACTGACACCAGGGAGGATGTTTGTGGTAGGTGATGTAGATGTACAGACAGGTGTTACACTAACACCAGGGAGGATGTTTGTGGTAGGAGTTGTAGACTTATACAGACAGGTTTTACACTGACACCAGGGAGGATGTTAATGGTAGGTGTTGTAGACTTATACAGACAGGTTTTACACTGACACCAGGGAGGATGTTTGTGGTAGGTGATGTAGACTTACAGACAGGTTTTACACTGACACCAGGGAGGATGTTTGTGGTAGGTGATGTAGACTTATACAGACAGGTTTTACACTGACACCAGGGAGGATGTTTGTGGTAGGTGATGTAGACTTATATAGACAGGTTTTACACTGACACCAGGGAGGATGTTTGTGGTAGGTGATGTAGACTTATACAGACAGGTTTTACACTGACACCAGGGAGGATGTTTGTGGTAGGTGATGTAGACTTATACAGACAGGTTTTACACTGACACCAGGGAGGATGTTTGTGGTAGGTGATGTAGACTTATACAGACAGGTTCTACACTGACACCAGGGAGGATGTTTGTGGTAGGTGGTGTAGACTTACAGACAGGTTTTACACTGACACCAGGGAGGATGTTTGTGGTAGGTGTTGTAGACTTACAGACAGGTTTTACACTGACACCAGGGAGGATGTTTGTGGTAGGTGATGTAGACTTATATAGACAGGTTTTACACTGACACCAGGGAGGATGTTTGTGGTAGGTGATGTAGACTTATACAGACAGGTTTTACACTGACCCCAGGGAGGATGTTTGTGGTAGGTGATGTAGACTTACAGACAGGTTTTACACTGACACCAGGGAGGATGTTTGTGGTAGGTGGTGTAGACTTACAGACAGGTTTTACACTGACACCAGGGAGGATGTTTGTGGTAGGTGGTGTAGACTTACAGACAGGTTTTACACTGACACCAGGGAGGATGTTTATGGTAGGTGTTGTAGACTTATACAGACAGGTTTTACACTGACACCAGGGAGGATGTTTGTGGTAGGTGGTGTAGACTTATACAGACAGGTTTTACACTGACACCAGGGAGGATGTTTGTGGTAGGTGGTGTAGACTTACAGACAGGTTTTACACTGACACCAGGGAGGATGTTTGTGGTAGGTGTTGTAGACTTATACAGACAGGTTTTACACTGACACCAGGGAGGATGTTTATGGTAGGTGTTGTAGACTTATACAGACAGGTTCTACACTGACACCAGGGAGGATGTTTGTGGTAGGTGGTGTAGACTTACAGACAGGTTTTACACTGACACCAGGGAGGATGTTTGTGGTAGGTGATGTAGACTTATACAGACAGGTTTTACACTGACACCAGGGAGGATGTTTGTGGTAGGAGTTGTAGACTCACAGACAGGTTTTACAGTGACACCAGGGAGGATGTTTGTGGTAGGTGAAGTAGACTTACAGACAGGTTTTACACTGACACCAGGGAGGATGTTTGTGGTAGGTGGTGTAGACTTACAGACAGGTTTTACACTGACACCAGGGAGGATGTTTGTGGTAGGTGACGTAGACTTAAAGACAGGTTTTACACTGACACCAGGGAGGATGTTTATGGTAGGTGTTGTAGACTTACAGACAGGTTTTACACTGACACCAGGGAGGATGTTTGTGGTAGGTGATGCAGACTTACAGACAGGTTTTACACTGACACCAGGGAGGATGTTTGTGGTAGGTGATGTAGACTTATACAGACAGGTTTTACACTGACACCAGGGAGGATGTTTGTGGTAGGTGTTGTAGACTTATACAGACAGGTTTTACACTGACACCAGGGAGGATGTTTGTGGTAGGTGGTGTAGACTTACAGACAGGTTTTACACTGACACCAGGGAGGATGTTTGTGGCAGGTGATGCAGACTTAAAGACAGGTTTTACACTGACACCAGGGAGGATGTTTGTGGTAGGTGTTGTAGACTTATACAGACAGGTTTTACACTGACACCAGGGAGGATGTTTGTTGTAGGTGATGTAGACTTATACAGACAGGTTTTACACTGACACCAGGGAGGATGTTTGTGGTAGGTGATGTAGACTTATACAGACAGGTTTTACACTGACACCAGGGAGGATGTTTGTGGTAGGTGATGTAGACTTACAGACAGGTTTTACACTGACACCAGGGAGGATGTTTGTGGTAGGTGATGTAGACTTACAGACAGGTTTTACACTGACACCAGGGAGGATGTTTGTGGTAGGTGTTGTAGACTTACAGACAGTTTTTACACTGACACCAGGGAGGATGTTTGTGGTAGGTGATGTGAACTAATACAGATTTGATATTTACACTGAATATAATAAAAAACAAGACATGCAAGGAAAACCAACACTGGTAAGAAAGGGGAGACAATCGTTGGTGATAACAAACCTCTGAGATCTAAAATATTCAGATTCTCCTCAACAGACGACCTCCAATCTGACAGAGCTACAAAACAGTCCAAGGGGAATAACTCAAACCTCCTTACAGAAAATCTTTCATTTTTTAAAGCTCACTAAAGACTTAAGAGTAATTACATGCAATCTGATTCAAATTAATAGTAAATAATATTTTCAACAAGAGATCCAAAGGGATCTTGGCGCCCACCTTCAGATCATTTTCAGTAGTAATGTCAATTTGATCTTTTCTCTCACCTGTTTGATCAAGCCATGTTTAAGAACTGTTACATGAAATACAGTTTGAGGTAACTTCACACCGTAGTGTGTAAAAGTCCACTTTTGAAGAATGTTTGTTGTTTCATATATTTACTTTACTTCTGTACTTATATGGAAGATTACAATATGACAAAGATTCATATTATCCTTCTTGGCAAATAGTGGAATTTTTTTTTAAATGTCAAAATCAACAATCCTGATTTTTTTCCCCGCCAGTCAGCCTCAAAATCGTACATGCACAATCATAAACCTAGAGTAAATATCTGTCAAATGCCTTTTTAATTAAACAAATAATTTGTACACAAGCTTTTTACTTCACAATGGTCAACAGTGATCACCTTTTACATTTAACCTTGAACAATGCAAAACTTGGGACCAAGAGGTCGAACGACGGACTGAGGACGACGGGCAATTTGAATAGTCTACCATCTTATGATGGTGGGTTAAAAAGACAGAATTTTATAACATACAGCTGTATACTATTATACAAGAATGTCAGGAGTTAAGATTGAAAAATGAAAATATTTACATGAATCAGCACCAAGGTAACAGTTTGGCATGAGCCGATCAATAACATGAGACTGGACATACATATATAGGGGACCACCATGGGAGGCCAGGCTAACACATAAAATAGGAACGAAATCTCCAACTACAGATAAACTTTATAAACACACAAATCAGTCCAAATTTAAAAGAAATAGCAACTTAAAGTATCTACTTGATAAATGGAAAACCTGTAAACAATTTGTTTGGATATGTTAACGAAAATCAGTTTTTAATAGAACACTCAAGTGAATATCATTCATCTAACTTGGACTTAGAATTGAGTTTAGGAGCGAGTCTAGGAGAACAGCGCTGATGACGGGGCACTTACATTTCTTGGTCCAGAGAGAAGTGGCTACGTTGTGAACGAGTCGACAGTAGCCGTCCATCAGGTTAGCCATGTCTTCCGCATCGTCCAGTGTGCTACAGATGATGGTGAGTGCCTCTGTCGCCCCGGCGATCTTAATCTGTAACACCCCCTTGTTGTCGGGGGTGGCATTTGTCTGGATAGACTGCACTTGGGCAAAGTCGGCCATGTGTGTAGGCTACAACAGTAAAATCTCATGTTGAAATTCACAAGTATTACAACATATTGACATACCATATATACAACAAGTAACTGTCACATGTATTACAATGTATTTACATACCAAATATATATCAAGTAACTGTCACATGTATTACAATGTATTTACCTACCAAATATATATCAAGTAACTGTCACATGTATTACAATGTATTTACATACCAAATATATATCAAGTAACTGTCACATGTATTACAATGTATTTACATACCAAATATATATCAAGTAACTGTCACATGTATTACAATGTATTTACCTACCAAATATATATCAAGTAACTGTCACAAATATTACAATGTATTGACCTACCATACATACAACAAGTAATTTTCCTTATATAATAGTTTGTTTGCAATTTTGATAAATTCATATCACTGTAAAGAACATTAAAATACTTTCTTTTTTTTTTTTCTTCAAATATAATATTATTTAAATCTGTGGGCATGAATATTAATGTTTCCCTTGGTCCCGTTGTTTGTCTGTCAAGTTAGCATGTGGGTCTCTGGGACTGTACAGCCTATTACTAGCATAGTGATACTTAATTTGTAGGTTTAAATTAGCCAATAGGACTCAAGTAAGTTGTCGAGAATCAGCGGGCATGGCCAAGACCAATCAGACAATCAAATTTTATCCCATTGTCAGTTTTTGGCACATGAGTGCAATAATAAATTCACGCATCCATGGTAAATACTTTATAAGAAGCATATACAAACTCAAATTAACATAATCAGTATTATTTTAGTGCAATAGTTTCAGCGCGAAAAGCGCTAAAGTGAAATTACTGTGAAAATATGTACAATTCCTGTATCATTTATTAGCATGGACACGAATTCACAGTCGAGAGGTTCAAATCTGGAAAATCCAAAAAATCTTTGCCTCTAAAATAAGACCCCAGCTCAACTACTGCTGCAGTTATAGAGAGCTTAACGTCAGGGACAACCATTCTTCAGACCAGGGCGAAGCACATTTAACAAGAGGCCCAAGGGCCTTAGCGGTCACCTGAGTAATGTTATAGGTAGCTCAATTTCAATGATGAAATCTACATATAAACTAGATGAATTACAACATTTGTCATATCATTACGGGAAAAGAATTCTAAAACTATTGGAATTATACTGAAATTTACAAATTAAACAAAGCCTCTGATGATCTTTCTATCCATGTAGAGAAATAGGCTGTAGTATCTCCGAGTCTGGAGAAGAACATTTTTGAAATTTAGGATAATTTTCCCTTTGGGGCCCCACCCTAGCCCCTGGGGTAGGGGCAGGAATCCCAATTTTACAAATCTGAATCCTCATCAACTGACAAGGCGTTTACTGACAGACTTACTGACGAGGCGATAATGACAGACTTACAGACGAGGCCTTCTCTGTGAGGTAGCTGATTCCTACTTCTGGTCCAATGACAATCTCCATGGAAATACTCCATCCAGACTATAACAAACAAGACAACAAATTTTTATTCCCAATGCTGTAGATTTAAATAGATTTTACTTCTCGTAAAATGATACATTATCTCTTTTGCTTAAGCAGATTTTGGACTATGGTAGGATATTAAATGATTTCCATTTTTAATAATTTTGAGAAATTGATGATCTCTTAGGTTAACATTAATTATCCATGTTAGTTGGTTGAAACTGTTAAAATTAAAAATCAAAATCTAGTTTATTTCAATTTCTTTTCGTGCCAGATACAACATGCTTTGAAATCATATACAACTTACCCCTAAAGCACAATTAAACCTTTCCTGCTCAAATTTATACACCGTCTTCAAAGTTTCAAAAAATTTATAAACACATTCATTCTCCGTCAGTTGTGCATACTGTTTGAAATGAAACTGTATCAGCTTTCGGAGTGTCTTGGACTGTAAAAAGAGGAATGACATAATCAGAAATTGTATCAATAACAAAATTTGACCAAATATTCTGTTGTTATCCACAATATTTACAGAAACATGGTGAGACAGAGGAGTGTGAGAGGGCGGGAAGAGATCCTACTACCCCGGTATATCAAATACATCAACCCCCTTCCTACTACCCTGGTATATCAAATATATCAACCCCCTTCCTACTACCCTGGTATATCAAGTATATCAACCCGTTCCTACTACCCTGGTATATCAAATATATCAACCCCCTTCCTACTACCCTGATATATCAAATATATCAACCCCCTTCCTACTACCCTGACAGACAGATGAAACACAGTCTCTCGGTCAACGTGACTTACAGACTAGTCACCTAGTACATTTACCAGTCTAACCTGACTGATATATAATATTATGACTTATAAATACTGGTGATCTAGGGCTTTATCATGCACAGGTGGGTTTTGGGAATCGGACCCCGAGATCAAATTGGGAAAAATTTATCGATCTAACGACTATCTTGGGATATTTTGACAAACACCATTATAATAAATAAATACATTACTGGTATGGTTTTTTTTTTTAGATTACCATTTAAAGCACTGTCATTACTAAATATACATTAACAGCCAGGAATGAATATTTTATTTTGTACAATTTTTTTTTCAAGCATCTGAATTGGGAAATTTCCAAGAGGAAAATTGGAAAAAATCACACTTTTTTTCATTTGGAATAGGTCCATTTACCGGACCTAATAAGAGGGGATATAAAGCCCTGTGATTACTGCATTATTCAACTCTTGTTTGTGAAATAATCGTTTTCTATATAAATCCTTAATAATCAGTTCACCTTCATTGTTTCTGTCACGGACTTGGGAAGGAATCTTTTGAAGCCCACTTCCTTTTCTAAACACTCAAAGTTGGACTTCTTGTCTAGAGCAGCTTGTGGCATGTCCTTGAAGAATCGCCTGAAAGTCATATAAAAATGTCGATCTATTGAAAACAGAATCTTGTGATGTTTTTTTTATGTAAGTTTCATGATGTGATATTTATCATGGCTTTAGTATTATACATACTCAAATCTACTGTCTACACCAATCAGTGTCTTTGTAGTCAAAAGAACAAACAAGAGGCCCAATGGGCCTGCATCGATCACCTGGTGTCAATCTCTTACTTGTAACTCTAAAGTTGCCTAATATCTATTACTGTAAGACATTCAGAAGAACATGCTTATAGATTTAAACATATTAACCCCTGTGACCTTGAAAGTAAGACAAAGTCATTTTCATTCAAAAACATTGTTCGGCTTCATCCAACAAAGCTACCAGCCAAATATCATGTCTCTAGGCATTTTGGTTAATCAGAAGAAGTTGTTTAAATGTTTTACCCCCTAACAGATTTGACTCCTGTGACCTAAAATATGGATCAAGGTAATTTCTTCTCACAAAATAAGTAAGGCTTCATCTAAGGAACCTTTCAGCGAAATACCATACTTCCAGGTTTTTTGGTTAATGAGAAGAAGTCTCTTTACCCATAGAGACTGTCATTTTGATGTGTTAATGGGTGTGACACAGTATAGCACTGTTCTGTAGGAAATCTCATTAATGACTGCCATCTGTAAGCGAGAGGAAAGCCCGGCTATATGTTGTGTACAACAAGGCTAATATATGATAACATCCTGTATATGTACCTAATAACACGAGTTCTGCTAATCAGATTAGTTATAAGTGTAGTCTGTAATGACATCAACAGTACATCATTTGTCAGTATTCTTCATTTCAGTAATAGTACACATCCGGAAATAACCAATGACCGCATATTTTTCAAACAATGTAATTACAGGAAATATCACATTAAGATAAATGAGATAAAACGGCCATGTCAAGTATAATATAAGTGAAAAATCTCACCGCATCTCGATGCAGCCCAGTCGGATAGCTATGTCAGCCTCAATGTGTTCTGCTATGTCCCTCATGTAATCATTTCTCACCTGAAACACAAGACAGATTTTTATATCATTTCATTAACACTGAGATTTAATATGTGATTACTTTAGAATAGATCAGTCTCTAACTTCACAGACCCAGTACAACCTCTCCCACTATGACCTAGATGATGATGAATGCCGTACAGAAACAGTAATGTTGCTGGTCCTGTTATTGTGACCCATCACCCTGTGATTTGCAACCATGTAACACGTCAACCCTGTGAACTGTCAACCCTAACCTGTGACTCATCCCTACCCCACAAAGTGAGCAAGGGCTCACATAGATATACCCCCACCCCACAAAGCGAGCAGGGGCTCATACAGATATACCCCCCACCACCACAAAGTAAACAAGGGCTCACATAGATATACCCCCACCACCACAAAGTGAGCAAGGGCTCATACAGATATACCCCCACCCCCACAAAGCGAGCAGGGGCTCATACAGATATACCCCCCACCACCACAAAGTAAACAAGGGCTCACATAGATATACCCCCATCCCCACAAAGTGAGCAAGGGCTCATACAGATATACCCCCACCCCCACAAAGTAAACAAGGGCTCACATAGATATACCCCCATCCCCACAAAGTGAGCAGGGGCTCATATAGATATACCCCACTCCACAAAGTGAGCAAGGGCTCACATAGATATACCCCACTCCACAAAGTGAGCAGGGGCTCATATAGACATACCCCACTCCACAAAGTGAGCAGGGGCTCATATAGATATACCCCACTCCACAAAGTGAGCAGGGGCTCACATAGATATACCCCCACCCCACAAAGTGAGCAAGGGCTCATATAGATATACCCCCACCCCCACAAAGTGAGCAGGGGCTCATATAGATATACCCCATATCCTCACATAGTGGTCAAGTGTGACCTTTCACCCTGTATTCTTGATGAATAAGTGTGTGGGGGGGATTAAAAATGTCTGATGTAAGATCAGCAATGTAAACAAAGCCATATGTAGGGTTCTTTAGCAAAGTAATACACAGGGTTCTCTAAGTATAGTGACAAAGTTCAAGGAAAATCACCAACAGTGGATCTATGTGTACGTATTTGTCATTATTACATAATCATTATCACATAAAAATGAATTTCAAACCAAAGTGAGCTAATGCAATTGGATGGTGAATCATTGCAAAGTTTTTAAAAATAATTGGTATACCAGACCTAATCACTGAATGGTATGATCTTAGTGGCATCAATTATTTACTGAACGAGCTTCCCACAGCTACCGTACTACACATATATACAGACTTCAGTGACGGCCACAGAAATCTCCATCTTATGCCATTCATCCCAACCCTGCTTCAATGGTACATACTGAGTCTGTTTCATAAATAAGAAATATCAATTTTCTCCACACCCAGTTCTGTAGTCATGCGTCATACATTTGTCAAAGCACAACATTTTCATCACTTAAACCAGATGTCCTTTTCTCTTATCGTTGGTATCATTTTACCTGTCCACCATCTTAATCAGTGTTTTTATAAACCTTGTAAGTTAATAGGCACAACTAAGAACCAAGGGAAACCTACATGTCAAACTTAAGACAGACCCCCCCCCCCCCTTTCGCCATCCCCTACCAGAGTACTTTCAGATAATAAAGATATGCATAACTATAGCACCATGTTAAACCTCCATGTGGAATTTGAGAAGGTTCTGATTAAGAGTGCTAACAAGCACTGCTCAAGGACAGATGGAGTGACAGACCACTGATAGACACAGGGCTTAAACTCTGGATTAACAAGCACTGTTCAAGGACAGATGGGGTGACAGACCACTGATAGACACAGGGCTAAAACTCTGGATTAACAAGCTCTGCTCAAGGACAGATGGAGTGACAGATGTTGAAAGACTGTTGATGGAAGAAGGGCTAACTCTGGATAAACAAACAGCTAAATAATAATAAAAGATTCCTGGCATAACTATGTTACCATTTAACCACTTTACTAAAGAACTTTTCTGTTTGTCTTTTGTAAACATTTACAGATTATGATCAAAATCAAGGTTATTACAGAATTTTTAGCATGAAACCTGAAAATGAAACGCTCTTTACTTTAACTCATCACTCATCCCTGAAATTTCATAGTAGACTATTCCAACCTTTGAATTGGTAGGGTTCAAATGTGTTTTCAGGGATAATTGAGTTACACAATGTTTGTCTGTCCTTCATCTTACGTGTATACCCCACTACAAGCTTGGTATCATCACTTGGCTAGTTAAATGTATACAGCCCCTCGCCACATCAACAGTAATGGAAGGATCCCCAATGACAGGGGCCACCTGGATCACACATAATCAGATTTCCTGGAATGTTTTTTTTTTATTTTTGTATAAACCATTCCTTTTCTCTGCAATAGAGTGCTCCTCTCCTACACAACAACTGGAGAGGTGTAGAAACAGTGTTTTATCAGCTGATCTAGGAATTCCAAGGCGTTGGCTTATCACAATATAACTGTACAACCTTGGGATCATTGTTTACATTCTATAGTAACCACGGTAACCTGTAATGGCTGTAGATACAAGGCATCCCAAAGCAATACTTTATAAACAAAATAAATGCCTTTTTTTTTCTAGATTTGAAAAAAATAATTCTTTTCTTTCAAATTTATTTATTTTATTCTGCCAAGAATGTGGATGTAATCCAAACTAACAGGAATTACTATATTTCGATATCATATATATATCTGAAATTCTGATAGATATCAGGGCATGACAATGTTTAGAAAACTGACATTTGTGGAAGATATAATTGCAACATCAAAGGTAAAATTTCCAGAATTGACCTGTCCTGCTTTGTTTGATCATAAAAACCAAGGTATAATGTCTTCACATACAAACTACTAGAATGATACGGTAAAGTCACTGAAGATAAACAAGGCTGACATTTGATAGGTAGACTGAAGCAAAACACTTATGCAATCTTTATCAATAATAATGCCTTTTTTATTTATGCTTATTCCAGCTGATTACATCTGCTAATAGTCTGTGGGCCACGCCCAGCTCTTGATAATCAACCGATGCCATTTCTAATACAGTGGTGTATTATTGTACTAATCTACTGTAAACTCCCTACACATTTAAATGTCAGAAGTAGGACCCATAGCAGAGCTGGGTCCTTGATCTCAGCTGTACATCTACAAAATATCCCAGTTAGCCCCTCAGTGCAGGGAACCACTGAGAGCAGGCACCAACAGACCGGCACCAATTTTACCAGCATAATCTATTCCATGTAATTACAATTTATGGGGAGCGTGATCAGATAGTGAATAGGAGATCATGTTTTTGGCCCCTATGTCAGTTACACTTCACCTGGTTTTTATATAAACATGTTTTGGACCCTTATGTCAGTTACACTTCACCAGTTTTATATATAGACATGTTTTGGGCCCCTTTGTCAGTTACACTTCACCAGGTTTATATATATACATGTTTTGGACCCCTATGTCAGTTACACTTCACCAGTTTTATATATAGACATGTTTTGGGCCCATTTGTCAGTTACACTTCACCGGGTTTATATATAAACATGTTTTGGACCCCTATGTCAGTTACACTTCACCGGGTTTATATATAAACATGTTTTGGACCCCTATGTCAGTTACACTTCACCAGGTTTATATATAAACAAGTTTTGGACCCCTATGTCAGTTACACTTCACCGGGTTTATATATAAACATGTTTTGGACCCCTATGTCAGTTACACTTCACCGGGTTTATATATAAACATGTTTTGGACCCCTATGTCAGTTACACTTCACCAGGTTTATATATAAACATGTTTTGGACCCCTATGTCAGTTACACTTCACCGGGTTTATATATAAACATGTTTTGGACCCCTATGTCAGTTACACTTCACCGGGTTTATATATAAACATGTTTTGGACCCCTATGTCAGTTACACTTCACCAGGTTTATATATAAACATGTTTTGGACCCCTATGTCAGTTACACTTCACCGGATTTATATATAAACATGTTTTGGACCCCTATGTCAGTTACACTTCACCGGGTTTATATATAAACATGTTTTGGACCCCTATGTCAGTTACACTTCACCGGGTTTATATATAAACCTGTTTTGGACCCCTATGTCAGTTACACTTCACCAGGTTTATATCTAAACATGTTTTGGCCCCTATGTCAGTTACACTTCACCAGGTTTATATATAAACATGTTTTGGACCCCTATGTCAGTTACACTTCACCGGGTTTATATATAAACATGTTTTGGACCCCTATGTCAGTTACACTTCACCAGGTTTATATATAAACATGTTTTGGACCCCTATGTCAGTTACACTTCACCGGGTTTATATATAAACATGTTTTGGACCCCTATGTCAGTTACACTTCACCAGGTTTATATATAAACATGTTTTGGATCCCTATGTCAGTTACACTTCACTGGGTTTATATATAAACCTGTTTTGGACCCCTATGTCAGTTACACTTCACCAGGTTTATATATAAACATGTTTTGGACCCCTATGTCAGTTACACTTCACCGGGTTTATATATAAACATGTTTTGGACCCCTATGTCAGTTACACTTCACCAGTTTTATATATAAACATGTTTTGGACCCCTATGTCAGTTACACTTCACCGGGTTTATATATAAACATGTTTTGGACCCCTATGTCAGTTACACTTCACCGGGTTTATATATAAACATGTTTTGGACCCCTATGTCAGTTACACTTCACTGGGTTTATATATAAACCTGTTTTGGACCCCTATGTTAGTTACACTTCACTGGGTTTATATATAAACATGTTTTGGACCCCTATGTCAGTTACACTTCACCGGGTTTATATATAAACATGTTTTGGACCCTATGTCAGTTACACTTCACCGGGTTTATATATAAACATGTTTTGGACCCCTATGTCAGTTACACTTCACCGGGTTTATATATAAATATGTTTTGGACCCCTATGTCAGTTACACTTCACTAGGTTTATATATAAACATGTTTTGGACCCCTTTGTCAGTTACACTTCACCGGGTTTATATATATACATGTTTTGGACCCCTATGTCAGTTACACTTCACTGGGTTTATATATAAACATGTTTTGGACCCCTATGTCAGTTACACTTCACCATGAATAATTCTGCTAAAATAAAGTTTTTATTATCTTATCATAAGCACAAGCTGGATCTCCTGTAAAAGCAGATATATAAATCATTAAAAACCTAGTCAGTATTTATGATTTCAGCGGTAACATACCTGGTCATATAAATAGTAGAATGTGACTTTGTCCTTTGTGTATAGTTCCTGGAAGCTCTTAGGCAGATACCGAACTCTTAATTCGTATCTGTAAGACAAAAAAGAAATTACATAATTATTACAAAACTCTTCTGTCAGAAAACATTAAAACCTAATCATTTCTTTTTCTGCTTAATTATCTAAAACTTAAAAACTTTGACTTGATTTCTTATATGAATTATCTTTTTTTTTCAGGTCAATATTTTTTATTTTGAAGCTGAATTATCTTTAATAGTAGAATTGTTATAAATAGTAGACTTGTGATGAATAGTAGAATTGCGATGAAAAGTAGACTTGTGATGAATAGTTGACTTGTGATGAATAGAAGATTTGTGATGAATAGTAGAATTGTGATGATTAGTGAATTGTGATGAATAGTAGAATTGTGATGATTAGTGAATTGTGATGAATAGTAGAATTGTGATGAATAGTAGAATTGTGATAAATAGAAGATTTGTAAAGAACAGTAGAATTGTGATAAATAATAGACTTGTGATGAATAGTAGAATTGTGATGAATAGTAGAATTGTAATGAATAATAGAATTGTGATAAATAGTAGACTTGTGATAAATAGTAGAATTGTAATGAATAGTAGAATTGTGATGAATAGTAGAATTGTGATAAATAGAAGATTTGTAAAGAACAGTAGAATTATGATAAATAATAGACTTGTGATGAATAGTAGAATTGTGATGAATAGTAGAATTGTGATGATTAGTCGACTTGTTATGAATAGTAGAATTGTAATGATAGTATAATTGTGATGAATAGTAGAATTGTGATAAATAATAGAATTGTAATAATAGTAGAATTGTAATGAATAGTAGAATTGTGATGAATAGTAGAATTGTGATGAATAGTAGAATTATGATGAAAAGTAGAATTGTGATAAATAATAGAATTGTAATAAATAATAGAATTGTTATGAATAGTAAAATTGTGATGAATAATAGAATTGTAATGAATGAATTGTAATGAATAGTAGAATTGTGATGAAAAGTAGAATTGTGATAAATAATAGAATTGTAATAAATAATAGAATTGTGATAAATAGAAGAATTGTAATGAATAGTAGAATTGTGATGAATAGTAGAATTGTGATGAATAGTAGAATTGTGATAAATAGAAGAATTGTAATGAATAATAGAATTGTGATGAATAGTAGACTTGTGATGAATAGTAGAATTGTAATGAATAGTAGAATTGTGATGAATAGTAGAATTGTGATGGATTATAGAATTGTTATAAATAGTAGACTTGTGATGAATAGTAGAATTGTAACGAATAGTAGAATTGTAATGAATATTAGAATTGTAAATGAAAAGTAGAAATGTAAGAATAGTAGAATTGTGATGAATAGTGAATTGTGATGAATAGTAGAATTGTGATGAATAGTAGAATTGTGATGAACAGTAGAGCTGTGATGAAAAGTATACTTCTTGTGATGAGTAGTTGACTTGTGATAAATGTATGTATTTTCCCTTTCTCACAGATTCTGTATTTGCATGCATCATCAAACTAAATGATTCAGTTAAGTAGATATTCTAATTATATAAACTAATTTGTTTCTATTGAAATAAAGAATTGCTCTTCTATCAGTTTCTCAACATCCTTGTCTACAGCTAAAGAAGATAAAAATTATTCCTGAAATACTTCAACTGAACACCAGTGTCTACCCTGGACTTCCATAGGACACCAACACTACTATAACATATATCTACAATGTAAGTCACAATAAATTATTTATAAATGGATGACTTTGACCTAGATATCAGAATTCATACCTGTCATGACTCTGGCCAATGGTAATAAAGTGTGTAGTATCTAATTAGAGTTGTTATTACAATGAATACATACAATATTCTGAATTTCCTCAATCATACACCAACACAGTCTTTAAATAATTGAAAATTTTGTTTTGACTTTCAGTGATTTTCTACCAGATGGTGATACAAAACGTATAGCCAGATTGATGCTATGGAAGCGAGCCAAATCTAGTAGAACTGATCCACAAGGTATGTTAACTTTAATCTGATACCATAACTTTATACATTATAAAACAATTTTTATGAAATTTAACCCCCAGAGACAGTAAGGCTAGGCTTTGTTTCAGATTTCACTAGTGGAACATTCCACTATTTGAGGAAATGATATGTATGTAAGATAATACAAGCTTAGGAACAAGAGGCCCAGAGGGCCTGTATTGCTCACCTGAATACAGTTTTCTCAAAGCCATAATGGACAAATTAAGATAATATCTTGTCATTCCTTTACAATATTTCAAAGAATTTACAACATATCCCTTATCAGGCCCTGGCCCACAGGCCAAGGGGGAGGGGGGTCGTTCAGACCAATCGTTTGTAAAAAAAAAAAAAAAATAATAAATTCTTCACCCAAAGGTGCTTCATACCAAATCTGAACAATATCTTTCATTCCTACGTATGAAGAATTTGCTCCATTCCCCCTATTTGGCCCTGCCCCTCAGGCCTCTTGGGATTCAGACCTACCATTTATACAAAAATATTTTTCATTCAAGGATGGTTCAGCCAAAACATGGAACAAATTCTTTTCATCTTACAGGAGAAATAGGAGTTTAAAGAAATTACTTTATTTCCCCTATTGAGCCCTGCTCCTCAGGTCCCTGAGGGGTTACAGCTTACTGTTTATACAAAATTGGTCTCCCTTCACCTAAGGATATCTCAAACCAAATACAGAACAGATCCTTTCATTCTTATTAAAGAAGAAGGATTTTTTAGGAAAAATCTGCTTCTTTTTTAATTTGACCCCATGCTGTGTTTGAGATGTAAACTATAAACTGTGTTTAAGATGTGAACTATGAACTGTGTTTGAGATGTGAACTATGAACTGTGTTTGAGATGTGAACTATAAACTGTGTTTAAGATGTAAACTGTGTTTGAGATGTGAACTATGAACTGTGTTTGAGATGTGAACTATGAACTGTGTTTGAGATGTGAACTATGAACTGTGTTTGAGATGTGAACTATGAACTGTGTTTGAGATGTAACCTGTGAACTGTGTTTGAGATGTAAACTGTGAACTGTGTTTGAGATGTGAACTATGAACTGTGTTTGAGATGTGAACTGTGAACTGTGTTTGAGATGTGAACTATGAACTGTGTTTGAGATGTGAACTGTGTTTTGAGATGTAAACTGTGAACTTTGTTTGAGATGTGAACTATGAACTATGTTTGAGATGTAAACTGTGAACTGTGTTTGAGATGTGAATTATGAACTGTGTTTGAGATGTGAACTATGAACTGTGTTTGAGATGTAACCTGTGATTGAGATGTTAATGTTTATTAAGGAACTTACCTCCACTCATCAGACGGGTGAGAGGATTCGTACTTCTGTCGGACCTGGTACATTGACAGGTTATTGTGGAGCCAGAAGCTCTCCTTCGATTGGATGTTCACTAACTTGAGGGCATAACAGTTGGCGAAGTATCTCTCTCCAGCCGTCAATCTCCCAACAACTAATTTGATTATATCCTACAAAAGAACACAGTCTTATTACTTCTAAGGTTACATCTGACCTAGATCTCACTTCTAATGTTACATCGGACCTAGATCTCACTTCTAACGTTACATCTGACCTAGATCTCACTTCTAATGTTACATCTGACCTAGATCTCACTTCTGATGTTACATCTGACCTAGATCTTACTTCTAATGTTACATCTGACCTAGATCTCACTTCTGATGTTACATCTGACCTAGATCTCACTTCTAATGTTACATCTGACCTAGATCTCACTTCTAATGTTACATCTGACCTAGATCTTACTTCTAATGTTACATCTGACCTAGATCTCACTTCTGATGTTACATCTGACCTAGATCTCACTTCTAATGTTACATCTGACCTAGATCTCACTTCTAATGTTACATCTGACCTAGATCTCACTTCTGATGTTACATCTGACCTAGATCTCACTTCTGATGTTACATCTGACCTAGATCTCACTTCCAATGTTACATCTCGCATAGATCTCACTTCCAATGTTACATCTCGCATAGATCTCACTTCTGATGTTACATCTGACCTAGATCTCACTTCCAATGTTACATCTCGCATAGATCTCACTTCTGATGTTACATCTGACCTAGATCTCACTTCCAATGTTACATCTCGCATAGATCTCACTTCTGATGTTACATCTGACCTAGATCTCACTTCCAATGTTACATCTGACCTAGATCTCACTTCCAATGTTACATCTCGCATAGATCTCACTTCCAATGTTACATCTGACCTAGATCTCACTTCCAATGTTACATCTGACCTAGATCTCACTTCTGATGTTACATCTGACCTAGATCTCACTTCTAATGTTACATCTGACCTAGATCTCACTTCCAATGTTACATCTCGCATAGATCTCACTTCTGATGTTACATCTCGCATAGATCTCACTTCTGATGTTACATCTGACCTAGATCTCACTTCCAATGTTACATCTGACCTAGATCTCACTTCTGATGTTACATCTGACCTAGATCTCACTTCTGATGTTACATCTCCCATAGATCTCACTTCCAATGTTACATCTGACCTAGATCTTCTCTCTTACAGTTATAAATGATACTGTAAGCATTCTTGCTTTTTCAGCAAGTAATTTAAGAGTTTGACATATTTGACCCCTGTATCCTTGAAAGTCAGTCAAATTAAATTTTTTCGTATGCCTTATCAGGAAGCTTTTAGCTAAATATCATAGTTATTTGCCTTTCACTTCGTCAAAAGAAATAATTTTGAAGACTGACAACTTAGCCTCAGCCCTGTTCCCATGATATTAGGTCAGTTATTTTCAATCACAAATTTAGTTAGACTCCTTCAAAAAAGGCTACCAGCGAAACATCATGCCTCTAGGCCTTGCAGTATTTCAAACAAGACCTTTCGAAAGTTTCGACATATATCAGGGTATAACTCCTATGACCTTGAAAGTATATCAGGGTCATTTTCATTTACATCTTGTTGGGTTCCTTCCAAGGAAACTATGACGACAGCGGCCATTTTGGTACATCCAATGATGGGTTTACTATTTGTGAGTTCCACCGGTATGATGACTCACCTTGACGTCCGTGGCGTCACCGTATTTGACCATGTTGAAGCCCCCGTTGGGGAGATGAACTTTAAGTATGGTGCGCTCCATCGTACACTTCTTCACCTTGGAGTCCAATTCGTTTGTGTCAAACTCGTGAATAGGGTCTAGAACTACTTCTCGACTGCCATCATCATCTTGTATCAACTTCCAGAGCTTGCTCCATCGTGCTATCTGTAACAAGGTACAAGGTACTGTAATGATACGTACATCTTAAAGGTGAAAAGCCTGATTGTTTCTACTCAGTTCATTATAATAATTTGTGCATTCAGGAAGAATGTTGTCATATTTTGAGATCAAATATGTGGTCCATAATCCATTGCATCTATCATTTGTATTGTAAGATATTCCAGGTGACCATTTCAGTGTGAGAGGACTTGTGTCGGAGAATGAAAGCTTTGTGTGAGAGAGAGTCTTTACAATTTTTCATTGACCAATGCAGTGGTCTGTTTTCATCAATCATCATCGAGTAAATAAATGAAAAGAAATTAAAAAAAAGAAAAAAAAAAATTATGATTCAAGGTTCTCACACTTTATGACAACCTAGTTTATAGGTCATCTCAAAGTGATTCACAAATTATTATCCATGGTTATAAGGCCTTATCGTTCTAAACTCCATATAAAGCATACAACCTGTGCTGCCATTTCGGCGCTCACAGCTAACATTCTACAATTTCTAGCACTTACTGATCACATACTCATTTACAGCCGAGTAGACTGGAACAAGCAGAGTTAAGTATCTTGCTCAAGGATACAACACAAGTGTCGTGATCAGGACTCCAACTAGCAACCCTTCGATCACGAGCCTGGCGTCTTACCACTAGAACACTGTGCCTCATAACATTAACATTAATCAAATTCTACAGCATCCTTAACATTAACCAAGATCTTTGTCAGGAACATTTTGTATCCAATGTTTACAGTGGTAAAGTCAATTGGACAGAGTCAGGCATTTTTCTGCCTATTTTGTATCCAATGTTTACAGTGGTAAAGTCAATTGGACAGAGTCAGGCCTTTTTCTACCTATTTTGTATCCAATGTTTATAGTGGTAAAGTCAATTGGACAAAGTCAGGCCTTTTTCTGCCTATTTTGTATCCAATGTTTATAGTGGTAAAGTCAATCGGACAAAGTCAGGCCTTTTTCTGCCTATTTTGTATCCAATGTTTATAGTGGTAAAGTCAATCGGACAGAGTCAGGCCTTTTTCTGCCTATTTTGGGCAAATTACCTAACAGTCATACATGTACATTTGGGAATTTAATGGAGAAAGGTGTCAAATAACAGAAAATAATTATAGGAAAAACCCCACATTTTGCCTTTTTGGACAGAAAACTAGAACACTCGACATTGTCAGAAAGGGTCCACTTTTTTCTAAACATTAATTGGTCTGCTAAATTAAGCAGAAACCATCTTTGATTCGACCAATTTTATTCATGTCATAAACAATTTGTTTACCATGACCTTGAGCTTTAACCCATGGCAATAAGCTTGTGCAATGGACAAATTATTTGATTAAGACCTACTTTTTCCATTACTGTACATGTGATGTCATAACAAAATGTTTGAAACATTAGAAATGAAAAACGATTACCTTGACCTTTGACTCAATAACCTTAATATTTGATCAGTTGAAACAGTGTTTGATTGTGACCCATGTTAGCTTATATACTGTCATACCAAAGTAAAGAAATGTAAAATTTGACCTTGACCTTATCACCCAATAATCTTCAGCTTTGGTCAGTTGACGCCTTTTATGATTCTAACCAATTTAATGTTCCATAATTAAATAGCAAGGTGTTAACTAATTAGGAGATGTACATCTTACCTTGACCTTTGACCTAATGACCTTGAGCTTTGGTTATTTGATACCATGTTTTACTCAACTTTGCTTCATATCATAATAAAGTCTTAGGCAGCTAAAAGATACAAAATCTGACCTTGACTTTTGATTAATTGACTTCTTGTATTGTGAGCAACTTTACTTCATAACATCATCATAAAACGTTTACCAGTAAGAGCAACACAATGTTTTTCATGCTAAATCCAGGGTAGCTGATAAGCAGCCATCTTGAATTATGTCATTTTTCTAGAAACTTGTTCAATATTGTGCAAACGCAAAAACAAGATTTCTAAAGAAGTGGGTGTGTCTACTGTGTGCTGTGCTCACTCTAGCCATTATCCAAGCATCTTTGTTATTAACGAAATGAAATGCTTATTTGCTAAAAGAAAATATACGCCTTTAGCTACTTTTGCTAATGGAATTTGGGTTGAATAAACAATTTTCCTAAACACTGACTCCCTATAAATGTATGATAAGAATTGATCCAATTCAATGTATGGTATGTTAAATACATCAGAACTTATATTAATATTAACATTTGAATTTTGACTCTAAATCTACTAATGAGTGACAGCTGCTAAAGCAGAAAATTGGTCTTTAGTGACATTTGCTGAAACACTTTTCAGACTAGAGTGACCACAGGTGTGGCCAACAGTAAAATATTATACAATTAAAGTAAAGATTTAAACCTCAAACACCCCTATTGGGCCCCGCTCTTCTGCACCCAGAGGAAAACTGACAGACCAGGTGATCTAAGATCCTGAGTGAAGATGATGGTGATTTGAATCCCACTAAAGCACATGTCAAGTGTAATGGTACTAGATGGACAGTGTTGTACAGAATTGATGTCCCATCCCACACTCCCTCCTGGTAAAGACAGCAAGAATTATCACACTAGAGGTAACGTAGGCCAGACCTCCACATTTTGTAATACCCCTTTACCTGTGTTAGGAGCGCTGACAGCACATGTACAAGCTTTAGTTAGGAGCGCTGACAGTACATGTACATCAGTACAAGCTTTAGTTGGGAACGCTGACAGTACATGTACATCAGTATAAGCTTTAGTTGGGAGCGCTGACAGTACATGTACATCAGTATAAGCTTTAGTTGGGAGCGCTGACAATACATCAGTATAAGCTTTAGTTGGGAGCACTGACAGTACATGTACATCATTATAAGCTCTAGTTGGGAGCGCTGACAGTATATGTACATCAGTATAAGCTTTAGTTGGGAGCGCTGACAGTACATGAACATCAGTACAAGCTTTAGTTGGGAGCGCTGACAGTACATCAGTATAAGCTTTAGTTGGGAGCGCTGACAGTACATGTACATCAGTATAAGCTTTAGTTGGGAGCGCTGACAGTACATGTACATCAGTACAAGCTTTAGTAAGGAGCGCTGACAGTACATGTACATCAGTATAAGCTTTAGTTGGGAGCGCTGACAGTACATCAGTATAAGCTTTAGTTTGGAGTGCTGACAGTTCATCAGTATAAGCTTTAGTTAGGAGCGCTGACAGTACATGTACATCAGTATAAGCTTTAGTTGGGAGCGCTGACAGTACATCAGTATAAGCTTTAGTTGGGAGCGCTGACAGTACATCAGTATAAGCTTTAGTTGGGAGCGCTGAGAGTACATCAGTATAAGCTTTAGTTGGGAGCGCTGACAGTACATCAGTATAAGCTTTAGTTGGGAGCTCTGACAGTACATCAGTATAAGCTTTAGTTGGGAGCGCTGACAGTACATGTACATCAGTACAAGCTTTAGTTGGGAGCGCTGACAGTACATGTACATCAGTACAAGCTTTAGTAAGGAGCGCTGACAGTACATGTACATCAGTATAAGCTTTAGTTGGAACGCTGACAGTACATGTACACCAGTATAAGCTTTAGTTGGTAGCGCTGACAGTACATGTACATCAGTATAAGCTCTAGTTGGGAGCGCTGACAGTACATGTACATCAGTATAAGCTTCAGTTTGGAGTGCTGACAGTACATGTACATCAGTATAAGCTTTAGTTGGGAGTGCTGACAGTACATCAGTATAGCTGTAGTTGGGAGCGCTGACAGTACATGTACATCAGTATAAGCTTCAGTTTGGAGTGCTGACAGTACATGTACATCAGTATAAGCTCTAGTTGGGAGCGCTGACAGTACATGTACATCAGTATAAGCTGTAGTTGGGAGCACTGATAGTACATGTACATCAGTATAAGCTTCAGTTTGGAGTGCTGACAGTACATGTACATCAGTATAAGTTTTAGTTGGGAGTGTGACAGTACATGTACATCAGTATAAGCTTTAGTTGGGAGCGATGACAGTACATGTACATCAGTATAAGCTTTAGTTGGGAGCTCTGACAGTACATCAGTATAAGCTTTAGTTGGGAGTGCTGACAGTACATGTACATGAGTATAAGCTTTAGTTGGGAGCGCTGACAGTACATGTACATCAGTATAAGCTGTTTAAATCATCTCGACTATAAATACCATTATATTGACAGAATCAACACACCTTAGGCGAACGGTTTGCTTGGTTAATTCTATCAACAGCTGACATGGGTAGCCGTCAGCCAGTCACAACAAGGATGTGCTCTAACTCCCCACCCTATACACGGGTGTAATATCTAACCATCTGTTTCCACATACTCAGGACTCAATGTACTACACATGAAACTGTTCAGTCACTATTCCATTCAGTCATTATCACAACACCTTTCTCCCCACACTGTAAGTAACCTACAGAAACCTTGGATTATCTCATATCATCATCACATTCCTATTCTCCGCCTGTCCCTTAACCTCAGTGGGATACTCCACACACAACGTTTTACATATATCCAAGGGAGGTGGGGGCCGATTTATTCATATTAAGTAAGTTTCTGCAGTAGCATATGGCAATTTAAATTGAATTGAAACATCTAATGTACATTTGATATAACTATCTCATTCTCGAATACTTTGTGTACAAGCCATTTCAGTTTCAGATAAATCCTTGTCAATTTCTTCTTCAAATCTCTGCCAAATGAGAGTTCATGATACCTTTAACAAAAATATGTGAAGGGACTCACACATGCATGCCAGATGAAGGATTAAGCAATTTGGCATTTGATTATCTTGGAGGTAAACAAATGTTACATTTCTGTATTGTCGGCTCTGAGTCACTGTCAACCAGCTTTGATTTAGATTTGACAATTGAAATTTAATTTTAAAAGAACTACAAAAACTGGAAGCAAATGATCAATAAACGGGCCACAACATCTGATGAAATGTCTGATGAAATGAGTGTGGATATAAATCTGTGATTGGTTGGGCAGAATAAACTGATTAAAATCTTCCATGTACAAATGCATTATAGTCAGGGTATAAGTCTATGCTGTACAAAATCAGGGTTGAAAAAAGTTTGAAATGTAAAATAACATGTCAAACCTGTATTCAAAATAGCATACGTCATAATGACTAATGAAAAATATGCCTTTTACAATAAATTTTAAAGAATATCTCCTATTTCTCACACGATGGGAGTGACAGTCAGGAATAGCCTGTGATGGTTTTATATCCTTTGGATAGTAGGTAATTTCCTTTACAGTGCAACAATCATCGCTGACAATCGTTCCTGTGACAAGAATTATTTTGTTGTCATTTTGATCTGCGGATGATCCGTCACACACAATGGCACAGCTAGCTGTATATTTATAGGTCACCAACTCAGTATTTAACACGGTCACACTGACCAAGACAAAGTGCCCTATATATATTCCACACATAATCAACTCCATACAATTGAAGATAAGATCTTTTTACCAGAGCTTGTATTTTTTGTATATTATATACAAGCTTGGATTATATTTTCCATAAACCTAAACCATTCACCTCAACAACGTTATATTGACGCTCAAGTACATAAGAAGTTTGTTTTTATAAGAAAACAAAGACAGCTTATGGCTTCAATTATTATCTCATATTCAGTTTATATATAGAAAATAATGTTGAAAACAATTTTTATGAAAATGAATATATATATATGAAAAAACATTTGAATGCAGATATAGAGACCTACATGTATATTCAGATACGCTAATTATAAGTGTGTTGTAAGGAAAACACACCCTCAATACACAGGTCACACGTGATGCAATTAAATGTCTTTAACTCTTAGCGTCAAGGACTCAAACATCTAATAGAGCAGTGTCTCGCAACACTAATAAACATTATTTAACAAAGTATAGAAATTGAAAATCGGCCAATAAAATCCTTCGAAATCACAAACAAATCAGAAAACAAAACAAATAACAAAGGCTGCGGTGCTGACCAGCTTTTCAAGTGTATAGTGTTTACACTAGGGTAGGATGATGTAGACAAATCCAGCCCACTATCTTACATGTAACACACCCTACATGTACCATGTGGCCAACTCACAGGAAGTGTAAACCATTAATCCCGTGTCCCCAAACCAGTGATCAGATGGAACCACAAACACACCACAGCTAACACAGTATGTCTTCTCTCCACCTGTACCCTACCTTTAACACGGCAGAGTGATATCATCCTTTCCCAATAGTAGTAATATGCACCTAAACATCCTCCGTTATTGTTCCGTACTCCAACTCTACAATTCATGTAGTAAATATGTGGACCAAGTTCTGCAGCAATCAAACGCCAAGGGGCACCCAAGGGGGAACTCGTATTATGTTCTCAAACCAAGACCTCCTCCTCATAAACAAGATTAGTCAAATTAGAGAAATCCAACTTGAATTCATACAAACAGATGTGGATTTCTTTTAGAAACATGATTACTAGAAAATAATAAACCATCATTAATGAATACCATGTGAGGCCCTTAGGGGTGCATTAAGTCTGTCTATAGCTAACACATGGTGATTTATAAAGGCACAGCCAGGACAATGATTAGGTGGCAATTTCTCCCATTGATTTTTCTGATGCCAGCCACAGCAGCAGGTTAGAGGATGATGTCGGGGTGGATTCTGAGTCTGTCCCAACGCTGAGAGTATGACACAAAAGGGGCTGTCTAGCCACCAATCATCATCATCCACTTTAAAATTGTGACCATAACACACTTCAGAATTATAAGGAGAAAAAAATCTTCCTTATTCTGCATCTTCATGAAAGAAACCAGGTAGGGGTGGATTCAGAGAGTCTGTCCCGACACTGAGAGAATACCACACAAAAGGGGCTGTATACATGTACTGTATTGTAACAAAGGTCTAACCACCAAACCTCATCATCCTAGTTAAAATTGTGACCATAACACACTTCAGAATTATAACAGAAAAAAATCTTCCTTATTCTGTATCTTCATGAAAGAAACAAGCTGCTGTTTCTCATTCTATCTTTCTTTTCATTTTACGCTAGAGAATAAATTGAAAGATATATATTTGATAAATTAAAGTTCATTAACCATTATGAAACATAATTATGACTAACAAAAATTGAGGTTCATTAACCATTATGAAACATAGTTATGACTAACAAAAATTGAGGTTCATTAACCACTATGAAACAAAATTATGACTAACACATTCCACGGGTGTAGATATATAGACAAGATCTGTAGATTGAGATCAGTAGATATTTGGACTGAGGTATATATAGTCCTGTCATACATCATATGTTATAGATTTACTGTTGTACTGTTTAAAATCTGTGAAAAAATATACAGATAATTACAGACAATGAATTTAATCTTAGACCGACATTAAAACCCAGTTAACTCAAAATCATAGGGTCTATTAGCTCCAGGAATACATATTTACCAGTAAGTAATCAGATTGGTCACTTCTCCACCCACGAATGCTTAATTCCAACCAACTAAATGTGATTGACATCCCATGCATCCTTCTAGGAAGAGGTTGTTTTCGTAATAATTTACTTTATTAATAGATGGTATGAATTTTTTTTGTAATTTTTTGTCCTGTATTTAAACAAAAAATATAAGCTCAGTAAAATACAAATTTGCCAAATGGTGGCTTAATTATTTACTGTCTGACATTAACATTTCAACAAAAGATTGTGAAAAAGTTCAAGACACACAACCAGTTAGCGTTTATATGTTGAATCTGAAATCAATGCAAATGACTTCATTTTCTGGATATTTTATGTAATTGGTTAAAAAACATGATATTAAGAGGAATGCACCTCAAAATACATGATATTAACAAAATAAATTACACACATAGATTATGTAGAGAGAAAAATGGTGCTTGGGAAAAACATGATATAAAGAGGAATGTGATATTAACAGGGGTGATATAAAGTGGAGTCCACTGTACTGTCACTTTCATCAGATGAATTGAAAAAGAAAGCACTTTAAGGTGTCAACAGGTAATTGTTATAGACAGGTAGGTCGAAAAACAAACGGGATATATAGAGAAGTGTGAGGGTGTGTTTGTGTGTGTACAGAGGTTGTGGACTTATTGAGATGTAAAGATACAGAGAAAGGACAAAATTAGAGACAGCTTGAATAGAGAAATAGTTTATAAGCCCTGAATAGTGGAAGTGATAAGAGAGAAGTGTAGAGATGAAGAAAGGAGAGATGTAAAGATACAGAGAAAGGACAAAATTAGTGACAGCTTGAATAGAGAAATAGTTTATATAAGCCCTGAGTAGTGGAAGTGATAAGAGAGAAGTGTAGAGATGAAGAAAGGAGAGATGGAGCCAGGAATGATACACCTGTGAGCTGGGACCTGATTGATGACGGTACCTCTGCTCCCTCCCAATCAGTGTAGATACCAGAGGTGGAGATGGCAGTGAAGCATTACTGGGCTGAGATTGGACTTATAACAGTGTAAAGGGAAATCAGGAGGCCAAGGCCACCTCAAACATAGGACCTCTGTCTGTGTGGAAACGTATTGCACAAAAAGTTTCAGCTAATCATACAGCCTGATTAAAAAGTCCTTAGCCAGGATACAAAAACACTGCTCTTCTACACAGAGAAAGGGGTTTGTGGTATGGGTTCTTAGATAGATTATGTACTGGCTCAATATCATGATCACAAAGTATATGTGGGGTAGTATAGGAGAGAGGTACACAAACAAACAAGTGTTTGGTACTGAGCAGTGACAAGGATCTACACACAGTGGAACAATACCACAGCTGGAATCTAACTACATTCCCACATCACATTACAGGGAAGGGTAAACCAGTACTGATACAGACAGGAAACTGACCAACATTAGCCTTTACATACCATACCTAGACCAGTACTGATAGACAGGAAGTTGACCAACATTAGCCTTTACATACCATACCTAGACCAGTACTGATACAGACAGGAAGTTGACCAACATTAGCCTTTACATACCGTACCTAGACCAGTACTGATACAGACAGGAAGCTGACCAATATTAGCCTTTACATAGCATACCTAGACCAGTACTGATAGACAGGAAGTTGACCAACATGTTGTAGCCTTTACATACCATACCTAGACCAGTACTGATACAGACAGGAAACTGACCAACATTAGCCTTTACATACCATACCTAGACCAGTACTGATACAGACAGGTAGCTGACCAACATTAGCCTTTACATACTGTACCTAGACCAGTACTGATACAGACAGGAAACTGACCAACATCAGCCTTTACATAACATACCTAGACCAGTACTGATACAGACAGGAAGCTGACCAACATAAGCCTTTACATACCATACCTAGACCAGTACTGATACAGACAGGAAGCTGACCAACATTTGCCTTTACATACCATACCTAGACCAGTACTGATACAGACAGGAAGCTGACCAACATTAGCCTTCACCTACTGTACCTAGACCAGTACTGATACAGACAGGAAGCTGACCAACATTAGCCTTTACATACCGTACCTAGACCAGTACTGATAGACAGGAAGCTGACCAACATTAGCCTTTACATAGCATACCTAGACCAGTACTGATAGACAGGAAGCTGACCAACATTAGCCTTTACATAGCATACCTAGACCAGTACTGATACAGACAGGAAGCTGACCAACATTAGCCTTTACATACCATACCTAGACCAGTACTGATACAGACAGGAAACTGACCAACATTAGCCTTTACATAGCATACCTAGACCAGTACTGCTACAGACAGGAAGCTGACCAACATTAGCCTTTACATAGCATACCTAGACCAGTACTGATACAGACAGGAAGTTGACCAACATTAGCCTTTACATAGCATACCTAGACCAGTACTGATACAGACAGGAAGCTGACCAACATTAGCCTTTACATACCATACCTAGACCAGTACTGATACAGACAGGAAACTGACCAACATTAGCCTTTACATAGCATACCTAGACCAGTACTGCTACAGACAGGAAGCTGACCAACATTAGCCTTTACATAGCATACCTAGACCAGTACTGATACAGACAGGAAGTTGACCAACATTAGCCTTTACATAGCATACCTAGACCAGTACTGATACAGACAGGAAGTTGACCAACATTAGCCTTTACATACCGTACCTAGACCAGTACTGATACAGACAGGAAGTTGACCAACATTAGCCTTTACATACCGTACCTAGACCAGTACTGATAGACAGGAAACTGACCAACATTAGCCTTTACATACCGTACCTAGACCAGTACTGATACAGACAGGAAGTTGACCAACATTAGCCTTTACATAGTATACCTAGACCAGTACTGATACAGACAGGAAGCTGACCAATATTAGCCTTTACATAGCATACCTAGACCAGTACTGATACAGACAGGAAGCTGACCAACATTAGCCTTTACATACTGTACCTAGACCAGTACTGATACAGACAGGAAGCTGACCAACATTAGCCTTTACATACCATACCTAGACCAGTACTGATACAGACAGGAAGCTGACCAACATTAGCCTTTACATACTGTACCTAGACCAGTACTGATACAGACAGGAAGCTGACCAACATTAGCCTTTACATAGTATACCTAGACCAGTACTGATACAGACAGGAAGCTGACCAACATTAGCCTTTACATAACATACCTAGACCAGTACTGATACAGACAGGAAGCTGACCAACATTAGCCTTTACATAGTATACCTAGACCAGTACTGATACAGACAGGAAGTTGACCAACATTAGCCTTTACATACCGTACCTAGACCAGTACTGATAGACAGGAAGCTGACCAACATTAGCCTTTACATACCGTACCTAGACCAGTACTGATAGACAGGAAGCTGACCAACATGTTGTAGCCTTTACATAGCATACCTAGACCAGTACTGATACAGACAGGAAGTTGACCAACATTAGCCTTTACATAGTATACCTAGACCAGTACTGATACAGACAGGAAGTTGACCAACATTAGCCTTTACATACCGTACCTAGACCAGTACTGATACAGACAGGAAGCTGACCAACATTAGCCTTTACATAACATACCTAGACCAGTACTGATACAGACAGGAAACTGACCAACATTAGCCTTAACATACTGTACCTAGATCAGTACTGATACAGACAGGAAGCTGACCAACATTAGCCTTTACATAGTATACCTAGACCAGTACTGATACAGACAGGAAGCTGACCAACATTAGCCTTTACATAACATACCTAGACCAGTACTGATACAGACAGGAAGCTGACCAACATTAGCCTTTACATAACATACCTAGACCAGTACTGATACAGACAGGAAACTGACCAACATTAGCCTTAACATACTGTACCTAGATCAGTACTGATACAGACAGGAAGCTGACCAACATTAGCCTTTACATACTGTACCTAGACCAGTACTGATACAGACAGGAAGCTGACCAACATTAGCCTTTACATACCATACCTAGACCAGTACTGATACAGACAGGAAGTTGACCAACATTAGCCTTTACATACCGTACCTAGACCAGTACTGATACAGACAGGAAGTTGACCAACATTAGCCTTTACATAGCATACCTAGACCAGTAACCAACATTAGCCTTTACATAGCATACCTAGACCAGTACTGATACAGACAGGAAGTTGACCAACATTAGCCTTTACATACCGTACCTAGACCAGTACTGATACAGACAGGAAGCTGACCAACATTAGCCTTTACCTACTGTACCTAGACCAGTACTGATACAGACAGGAAGCTGACCAACATTAGCCTTTACATAGCATACCTAGACCAGTAACCAACATTAGCCTTTACATAGCATACCTAGACCAGTACTGATACAGACAGGAAGTTGACCAACATTAGCCTTTACATACCGTACCTAGACCAGTACTGATACAGACAGGAAGCTGACCAACATTAGCCTTTACATACCGTACCTAGACCAGTACTGATACAGACAGGAAGTTGACCAACATTAGCCTTTACATACCGTACCTAGACCAGTACTGATACAGACAGGAAGTTGACCAACATTAGCCTTTACATACCGTACCTAGACCAGTACTGATACAGACAGGAAGCTGACCAACATTAGCCTTTACATACTGTACCTAGACCAGTACTGATACAGACAGGAAGCTGACCAACATTAGCCTTTACATACCGTACCTAGACCAGTACTGATACAGACAGGAAACTGACCAACATTAGCCTTTACATACCGTACCTAGACCAGTACTGATACAGACAGGAAACTGACCAACATTAGCCTTTACATACCGTACCTAGACCAGTACTGATACAAACAGGAAACTGACCAACATTAGCCTTTACATACCATACCTAGACCAGTACTGATACAGACAGGAAACTGACCAACATTAGCCTTCACCTACTGTACCTAGACCAGTACTGATACAGACAGGAAACTGACCAACATGTTGTAGCCTTTACATACCGTACCTAGACCAGTACTGATACAGACAGGAAGCTGACCAACATTAGCCTTTACATACCGTACCTAGACCAGTACTGATACAGACAGGAAGTTGACCAACATTAGCCTTTACATACCGTACCTAGACCAGTACTGATACAGACAGGAAGCTGACCAACATTAGCCTTTACATACTGTACCTAGACCAGTACTGATACAGACAGGAAGCTGACCAACATTAGCCTTTGCATACCGTACCTAGACCAGTACTGATACAGACAGGAAGCTGACCAACATTAGCCTTTACATACCATACCTAGACCAGTACTGATACAGACAGGAAGCTGACCAACATTAGCCTTTACATACCATACCTAGACCAGTACTGATACAGACAGGAAGCTGACCAACATTAGCCTTTACATACCGTACCTAGACCAGTACTGATACAGACAGGAAGCTGACCAACATTAGCCTTTACATACCGTACCTAGACCAGTACTGATAGACAGGAAGTTGACCAACATGTTGTAGCCTTAAACTGTACCTAGACCAGTACTGATACAGACAGGAAGTTGACCAACATGTTGTAGCCTTAAACTGTACCTAGACCAGTACTGATACAGACAGGAAACTGACCAACATTAGCCTTTACATACTGTACCTAGACCAGTACTGATACAGACAGGAAGCTGACCAACATTAGCCTTTACATACCGTACCTAGACCAGTACTGATACAGACAGGAAGCTGACCAACATTAGCCTTTACATAGTATACCTAGACCAGTACTGATACAGACAGGAAGCTGACCAACATTAGCCTTTACATAGTATACCTAGACCAGTACTGATACAGACAGGAAGCTGACCAACATTAGCCTTTACATACCGTACCTAGACCAGTACTGATACAGACAGGAAGCTGACCAACATTAGCCTTTACATAGTATACCTAGACCAGTACTGATACAGACAGGAAGCTGACCAACATTAGCCTTTACATAGCATACCTAGACCAGTACTGATACAGACAGGAAGCTGACCAACATTAGCCTTTACATAGTATACCTAGACCAGTACTGATACAGACAGGTAGCTGACCAACATTAGCCTTTACATAACATACCTAGACCAGTACTGATACAGACAGGAAGCTGACCAACATTAGCCTTTACATATCACACAATCTTACCTATAACACTGAGTTATACCAAAACACTAAACAAGGGGCTCAATGGCCTGTGTCACTCACTTGGTATCAATCTGACATGTGTTACTTTAAAGTGGACTAAAACATATGTCGCATGCAAGTCCTTCAAAATATGTTCAAAGATTTAAATGTGTGACTTTTGTGACCCTGAAAGTCGTAGGTCAAAGTAATTTTTATTTGTAAAACTTGTTCAGCTCCTATCAAGGAAACTACTAGCCAAATATCATATCTTTATAGGCTAGCCTGCAAATCGGTCATATCTTTATAGGCTAGCCTTCAAATTGGTCATATCTTTATAGGCTAGCCTTCAAATTGGTCATATCTTTATAGGCTAGCCTTCAAATCGGTCATATCTTTATAGGCTAGCCTTCAAATCAGTCACATCTTTATAGGCTAGCCTTCAAATCAGTCATATCTTTATAGGCTAGCCTTCAAATCAGTCATATCTTTATAGGCCAGCCTTCAAATTGGTGAACAACCATGCAAAAGCCACCCCTCAGCTCTACAACAATTAGATCATATTACATGTACAAGTTATTGAGATGACATAATGTGTTTAGAAAGTAGAGCTGCCATCTGCCACTAATTTGCAAGGCTCAAATTAATTTCCTCCAATTACGCTCATATTTCATAAGTATATTCTCTCTTTCAATATTTTCCATGAATTCGTTTTGTTTAATTTTGAAACCCCACAATCACAATTTCCCCGTAAGACATCCTAGTGTTGTAATTGATGAATGACTTCATGTCGTGTGAACGCTTTATTGATAGCTTTAATCCTAAATAAAGAATTCTTTCATTCATCAAACATATCATCCCTACATGGATATTAATTATTATAACACTACGCTATAGGGCCAACAATGTATGTTACATTAATTATCTCATGTTATTGAAGCCCAAAGGGCTTTCACTATATCATATTTACATATATGATCAGCATGTAACTTACCTTTAGCTTAGATATGTTACATTTTCCACAATTCCTATTAAATTTGATAAATCTCCAGCATGGCTTACAGTTTTCAATTATCTTCACGTGATATTAAGTTACGGTTTCAATCAGCAATTAAAATCAAAAATTGACCAAACGCTATTTTTTACAAGGAATAATTCGTAACCGAACGCTATGGTATTTACATTGGAATAACTAAAATTCTTGAGCTATACCCAGTATTTGTTTATGCATTAAGTGAATTTAGTTGTAATATTTTTATCAAATATATATATGGTACAAAAACTTGGCTACCAGTGGTTTCAGTTTGGATAAGAACATACAGTAATCTTTGACTGGCATTATTTCTAGGTTGCAGCCTAAGTGGAAGTAAGTGTACGTACGTAACCCCTGTATGTAACGTTAACCCCTGTACATAACCCCTGTACGTAACCCCTGTACATAACCTTGTACGTAACCCCTGTACATAACCTTGTACGTAACCCCTGTACATAACCTTGTACGTAACCCCTGTACATAACCTTGTACGTAACCCCTGTACACAACCCCTGTACGTAACCCTGTACATAACCTTGTACGTAACCCCTGTACACAACCCCTGTACGTAACCCTGTACGTAACCCCTGTACACAACCCCTGTACACAACCCCTGTACATAACCCCTGTACGTAACCCTGTACATAACCTTGTACGTAACCCCTGTACACAACCCCTGTACACAACCCCTGTACACAACCCCTGTACACAACCCCTGTACACAACCCCTGTACACAACCCCTGTACACAACCCCTGTACGTAACCCTGTACATAACCTTGTACATAACCCCTGTACACAACCCCTGTACACAACCCCTGTACACAACCCCTGTACACAACCCCTGTACACAACCCCTGTACGTAACCCTGTACATAACCTTGTACGTAACCCCTGTACACAACCCCTGTACACAACCCCTGTACACAACCCCTGTACACAACCCCTGTACACAACCCCTGTATGTAACCCCTGTACACAACCCCTGTACACAACCCCTGTACACAACCCCTGTACGTAACCCTGTACATAACCTTGTACGTAACCCCTGTACACAACCCCTGTACGTAACCCTGTACATAACCTTGTACGTAACCCCTGTACACAACCCCTGTACACAACCCCTGTACGTAACCCCTGTACACAACCCCTGTACACAACCCCTGTACAAAACCCCTGTACATAACCTTGTACGTAACCCCTGTACACAACCCCTGTACACAACCCCTGTACATAACCCCTGTACACAACCCCTGTACACAACCCCTGTACACAACCCCTGTACACAACCCCTGTACGTAACCCCTGTACACAACCCCTGTACGTAACCCTGTACATAACCTTGTACGTAACCCCTGTACACAACCCCTGTACGTAACCCTGTACATAACCTTGTACGTAACCCCTGTACACAACCCCTGTACACAACCCCTGTACACAACCCCTGTACACAACCCCTGTACGTAACCCTGTACATAACCTTGTACGTAACCCCTGTACACAACCCCTGTACACAACCCCTGTACGTAACCCCTGTACACAACCCCTGTACACAACCCCTGTACACAACCCCTGTACGTAACCCCTGTACATAACCCCTGTACGTAACCCTGTACATAACCTTGTACGTAACCCCTGTACACAACCCCTGTATGTAACCCCTGTACATAACCCCTGTACGTAACCCCTGTACACAAACCCTGTACGTAACCCCTGTACACAACCCCTGTACGTAACCCCTGTACATAACCCCTGTACGTAACCCTGTACATAACCTTGTACATAACCCCTGTACACAACCCCTGTATGTAACCCCTGTACATAACCCCTGTATGTAACCCCTGTATGTAACCCCGTATGTAACCCCTGTACGTAACCCTGTACGTAACCCCTGTATGTAACCCTATACGTAACCCCTGTATGTGACCCTGTATGTGACCCTGTATGTGACCCTGTATGTGACCCCTGAAGTAGAAAGGATGTACAGGAACATACAGAAATGTAGGAACTATTTGTAGGAAGTTGGCTGTGATTTGTATAACCAATTAGCCTGATGTCATGATCATGTAGATCTATAGAAAAATGTCACTTAGGCTTTGTTTCATCTGACAGCTCCAGTATCACACAGGTTTATTTTGGGAGATTTCACTATACCTCAATACACTGGTATCACACAGGTTTGTTTTGGGAGATTTCACTATACCTCAATACACTGGTATATAACATGTGTATTTTTTGGGAGATTTCACTATACCTCAAAACACTGGTATCACACATGTGTATTTTGGGAGATATTACTATACCTCAATACATTGGTATCACACATGTGTATTTTGGGAGATTTTACTATACCTCAATACATTGGTATCACACATGTGTATTTTGGGAGATTTTACTATACCTCAATACACTGGTATCACACATGTGTATTTTGGGAGGGATTTTACTCAAAACACTGGTATCACATGTGTGTATTTTGGGAGGGATTTTACTCAAAACACTGGTATCACATGTGTGTATTTTGGGAGGGATTTTACTCAAAACACTGGTATCACATGTACCTTCCCCTATATATATGTATTTCGGGATGGTTTTGCCTACAACCTCAATAAACCAACCCCTACACAAGTCTGTTAGTCTTACTGCATTTTGCCATCTTATTGATCTGTAGATGAGTCATCGTGAGTCTCTGTTGATGCTATCTATATAAACCTGGACATCTCCTGGGACCTTCCACTTAACCAATGGTGCCTTTCTCAGCTTGTACTTTATTTACGTTCACTTTCACTTCTCCAGTCTGACTGAGATCATGGTCATGGCCTCAGCTTTTATCCAAACCAACAGTGTACATTCTATCATGTAGCAGATCAATAACATGGACATGTTCAGACTTTATTAAACATTCAGTACTCTCAGCTAGTATGCATGCCCTGTTTTGTCCAACAACCCTCCACATTTTAATGTATATTTTATGACAGATGACAGCTAACAGAGAAGTTAACAATAAACTTCCTTTACCTAAATATTTTTTCAAAAGCTACTATTTTTTTTTTGGAGGGGGGGGGGGGGGGGGTTGTATTATAGTGATTTGCATAATCTGGCAATATATTGTAAGCTTCAATTACATAATATAATTGGTTTCACAACAAAAATTAGAATTTGTAAGCGATATGAATCTATTATGATGTTAACTAGAAATTACCTTTTGATTATAAACGCTACAGTTTGAGGTCTGGTAAATTGCTCTCATCATTAAGCAACATGTCAGACATTGAATAATTATGAATAAACATGTACAGTATACTTGCCTAAATCGGCACCTGTCTAATCTGAACCCCTGTCTATTCTGGTCTTATAGTTTGGTCCCAGCATTCCCTCAGAACTAAAATCAAACCTCTACAAACCGGATACCTGTGTAAACCGGCCAATAAATATGGTTCCATTGATATCCGGTTAAGGCAAGTTACACTGTACATAAAAGTGAACCACTGAAATACTTCTTAACAGAAAGACATACATGAACAGTTGGTATACATGTATCTATGGCACTTGTATCGGCCATGGCGAGGTCCAGAAGCTTTAGTACTTTGGAGAAGATCACCTTCCCCAAACACCGTGGTCTGTATCAATAAAAGCAAAGTGAGCAGAGGCTCCGACATAGATATACCCCCCAACCCAACAAAGTGGTCAAGTATGACCTTTGACATTTAACATTGACCGATGACAACCAAAAACTAATCAGTCGTAGAACTTCATATTGTTATGGTGTGCATATGACCCTAATCTGTCCAGGGGTTCATGAGATATCTTGTTCACAAGCTTTTTGTTTCCAAAGTGCTCAAAAGTGACTGATGACCACCGAAATCGGATCAGGTGTAGATCATGGATGTTATCATGTAATGTTGAGAATATAAACCAAATCCGACCAGGGGTTGTTAAGATATGTTGTACACAATAAGGTCGCAAGCACGCACAGACACTTAGACAAAGTGATTACTGTATCTACCCCTTACCTTAGTGGGGGGTATAAAACAAATTATAGAAATGATACTAGTACTGCATCATACAGCTGCATCTCAACACTTATCAGATGATCATGTCTCCTCCGCGGACACTTACCTCGGAGATTCTTTTGGATATTCCTTTGGCGTGGGATAATTTGACATTACTGGTCTTGTTCATCTTAATTTTCCTTCGACAACATCGCCACCATTTATTGTGGGCCTCGTTATCTACATCGTCTGTACACACCTGTATGTCGCTGTAGGACAGACAGGTGTTGGGATCCACACAGGTGTTGGCTAGTGTACCGTCCTGTGTCAGGTACACGAGGTGGGTGAGGCTGACGCCCCCCTCCTCCGACTTGTCGCTAGTGGCGGTCATCATCGCACAGCTCCATCGGTCACTCGTTACACAATACCTTACGCTTAATATACATCGTCATCGCACAGCTCCATCGGTCACTCGTTACACAATACCTTACGCTAAATATATATCATCATCGCACAACTCCATTGGTCACTCGTTACACAATACCTTACACTAAATATACCTCATCATCGCACAGCTCCATCGGTCACTCGTTACACAATATCTAACAATGAAAAACCTCATCATCACAACTTATCCCGGGATCGGAAGAACGACGATCAACACAAATCATATTCCCAAGATTTTCATCATAACCTTGATTGTTAACTGCCGACCTGGATTTCCAAATGTTGAAATGAACGGCTGACTCGAAGTTGTAGTGAAACAGGAAACTGAGCCTTACGCAATACACGGGCCACCACAGGTCAATTTGTGCGAATGGAAAATAAATCAATGAATCTAACAACTTAACGTTGCAAACCGAAACAGGCATGTTAATAAAATTATACCGATAATAATACCATCAACCTTCCTTGTCAGTGTTGAACAAGTGGTAATTTGGTGTCCTTTGTCCCACTGGCAATTGTCCGACATTTCTTCTGCACTGGACAATTATCTGCTCCTTCCTGTTTCGCTGGTTAGGGGGGAAAATTGGTTCTGGCCTGGGTCATGTCACCAGGAGTCCAGTACAGTACCATCCGTTCATCCTATATTCCACCAGCTTTTATCCGAAACCGGAAATTCATAATGATGACAAATACAAAACAACTCATCAGAACTCTACTCCAGATGGCTGTCTGCACAAGGATTGATCTTAAGAGTTTGTGGCACTGTACTGCATGGGTTTTACAACAAAATATCAATATGTTTCTCCTATATGGATTTTTATGCGAAACAAGCCACATCTGCTGTTAATTTTTTCCCTGCTCCAATTGGTTGGTGTGACACTATTGTAGCGTGGTAGACTAATATCCTTGCTGGAATATAAAGAGGACACCCCGACCATAATCAGGTAGAGGGTGGATAATGCGGTTAGTTGACCGTCATCTGTCATTCACAAGCGAGACACAACAAGAGAAAGATGGAGGCCCAGGACTCTAACTTATACACAGGCCTTATTCATTAAACACCCGGCTTGTTTTTCATCTGAGAGAATGTGTCCCACTGGTTCGTGTCATCCACTCTGTGTGTGTGTGTACAGTTGAGCCATTTAGTAATTCCTTGTTGTGTACTGCACTTAGACAAAACAGTTATATACTATAGGTGTACTGAGCGTAGTACAGTTTATCCGTGGCCGATTGATTTACCTGGTTTAACACCAGTACTATAATGATACACAGGCACAATACATTTCATTCACCAAAACAGGAAAATCGTCTCCAATCATACATGTCCAACACATACCCTGGCACGGTTCCATTCCAGTACTACAACACCTATACCTGATAGTTTCCACTATAGTACTACAACACCTATACCTGATGGAGCTTCAACTCGAGTACTTTAACACCTAAATCAGACCGAGTTAGTAGTTTTATAAGCCTTATTACGTGTCTGCTTGACATCATGTGACCTATTTTACTACACAGAAAATATCCTGGAGAGTGCCCTGCAGCCAGAGCCAGGGTAATTTATACTAGATCAATAAACGGCCTCACTGATGCTCCATCAATATGAATGGCTCGGCTATGATTACCCATTCATCGAAACAAAGACGCATTGTACCACAATATGGATAATATGTCCAACGACACGGCTCTGGCCAGCGTCCTCTTACATCTCTAAATCTGATAAAGTCAGTCAACTGTGACCGACAGCCACTGCAGCAGAAGATACTGGAAATCAATATACCCCCGATGATGCAGTGGGGATACAAAATAGAAATATGCAACATACAAAAGTCCTGGTTTTCTGTCTGTTAAAGATTCATGCGTGTATCTGTGGGGCTGATGTTCTGTATATATGGCACCATATTTAAAATTACAACCAAATATATTTCGTGATATAGATAGGATGAGGACATCAACATCTTATGGATGGATTGTACATGTATATAGTATATATCTAACATGTTGATAGACCTTACAATAGGTCGTGATAATATGTTGTGAGTCACGCTCCACTAGCACCATATTGGATATAAACAGTTCGCTGTATTCAATAATCTAGCTTGAATAGTTCAAAATGTAATCATACTGTGAGCTGACATCGAAAATTATTGTAACAAGTGCTAATTGTAATGGGGTACCATTACAGATGTCCCCCAAACTACCCCTTTGGTCGGAACTGATGAGCCCAATGAACTCACAATGGAAATATAGCTGACACCCCATATAGGAAATAGCGGCCATGTTGACGAATCACGAAACGGAGGTTACGACAATGTCTGTGGTGTCCTACTACAGTTACAAATGTATATATAAAATTTCATTGAAATCGGACAATATATAAATTTCGACCAATCAGAAGCCAGGAAATAGCGGCCATGTTGACGAATCACGAAACGGAGGTTACGACAATGTTGTTGGTGTAATACTACACATATATATTAAATTTCATTGAAATCGGACAATATATAATTTTCGACCAATCAGAAGCCAGGAAATAGCGACCATGTTGACGAATCATGAAACGGATGTGACGACAATGTTGTTGGTGTAATACTACACATATATATTAAATTTCATTGAAATCGGACAATATATAAATTTCGACCAATCAGAAGCCAGGAAATAGCGGCCATGTTGACGAATCACAAAACGGAGGTTACGACAATGTTGTTGGTGTAATTGTGTACTACACATATATATTAAATTTCATTGAAATCGGACAATATATAAATTTCGACCAATCAGAAGCCAGGAAATAGCGGCCATGTTGACGAATCATGAAACGGATGTGACGACAATGTTGTTGGTGTAATACTACACATATATATTAAATTTCATTGAAATCGGACAATATATAAATTTCGACCAATCAGAAGCCAGGAAATAGCGGCCATGTTGACGAATCACGAAACGGAGGTTACGACAATGTTGTTGGTGTAATACTACACATATATATTAAATTTCATTGAAATCGGACAATATATAAATTTCGACCAATCAGAAGCCAGGAAATAGCGGCCATGTTGACGAATCATGAAACGGAGGTTACGACAATGTTGTTGGTGTAATGCTACACATATATATTAAATTTCATTGAAATCGGACAATATATAAATTTCGACCAATCAGAAGCCAGGAAATAGCGGCCATGTTGACGAATCACGAAACGGAGGTTACGACAATGTTGTTGGTGTAATACTACACATATATATTAAATTTCATTGAAATCGGACAATATATAAATTTCGACCAATCAGAAGCCAGGAAATAGCGGCCATGTTGACGAATCATGAAACGGATGTGACGACAATGTTGTTGGTGTAATACTACACATATATATTAAATTTCATTGAAATCGGACAATATATAAATTTCGACCAATCAGAGGCCTCCATTTTCGTTTCGGTGGCAACCAAACTTTACGAAAATGTTACCATGTTATTCAGCATCCCTTAAAACACCCATGTACCAATTTTTACTGAAATCGGAGACTGAATTTTGAAAACCGGAAATTAGCTCTGGCGGCCATCTTGGACTTCCGGTCGCGAAAAAACAACCCGTTTTCACACCCCCCGCCCCTAATGAGTATGTGTGTGAAGTTTCGTGAAGATCCGTCCAGTAGTTTTTGAGAAAACGGTCGGAAACCTCCGCGGCGGAAGAAAGTGGAAGAAACAAGAATAATAATAATAATAATAATAATAAGAATAATAATAATAATAATAATAATAATAAGAAACCGAGCAAAAACAATATGTCCCCCCACTTCGTTTGGGGGACATAAATATTAAATTATATCAAGACAGAATTGAAAGTGTAGGTACTAGGTAGCTGAGATTTCCACTTGATTTTGGAGTGTTCCATATGCAATGACTGTTTTACTTTATAATCAAGTTTGTATAAAGACCTAAAATAATAACCTAAGGGTCATGGTGTATCTTATCTCCGCAACTTGATCAGGTATTAACTAGATCTGGCTTTTGTGAGATCTGGGTGTTATTGAAAGAACAATCTACTGAAGAAAGTACTGTACGTGGTACACAGAATTTATTTTGACTGATATTGTATGTCAAACATGATAGTCAAGAAACCTTGACCCACCATCAATTATTTTTCATGACGATGATGGGCTAAAAATTTGTGTAAAAATTTACAGAGTGGTCAAGCAAAATCTACTGAAAATTTACAGGTAAAAAGTAATTTAAAACAATTCTGCTGCAAAGAGTACATGGATATGAAATTACATTATATAATATATATATATATATATACACACAGGGCACTGAATCAGCAAATATTACCATTTAGTGATCTCACATTAAATATAATATGGATCCTGACTATTCATACAAAATTAATAGTTATAATATTAAAAAGAATAACAGACAACCACATGTACAGCGTTAACGTCGAGTGACATATATTATTATATATGTGTACCTAATCATTATATCTTTAAAGCTTACTCTTCATAACTTCCATTATAATATCTCTCCTGTATACAGGTAACTACCAGCTCATATGATCTATGAGGTATTAGGACTGTTAACTATCTAATAACATTTAATAACATTGACAGACAGTAATCAACCGATCATGTCCTTGTATACTAGCTCACAACACCTAGCCACGTCCCATATATAACGATAAATTACACATAAATAGGAGTAAATAGGACAGTTGGTATTGACTGGAAATTCAAAACCAATTTAAAAGGTGTGGACATGATCCTCAAAATATCAAGCATATATAGCTAGCATTCAGGTTTGAGTTATTATGAATGAAAATTTCTTTCGAGGAATAAAGGGAAGTAACTACATTTGTATATACACAAAGAAATTAGTATAGCTAACATTCAGGTTTGAATTATTATGAATGAAAATTTCTTCTGAGGAAAAAAGGGAAGTGACTATATATTAGCACAAAAAAAAAATTAAAAAAATCATTTTATAAATAGAATCAGGTCTTTTTACCCCAGTTGGAGCTTAAAACTATAGTTCGAACTTCTGTGTCATCTAGTTTTATGTAACAACGTCAAGTTAATTAAGAGACAATTCTACACAAACAATTAAGCTTAAGAAACACAATTTCCAGTAATATATTTTCATGGCTCTGTTAAGTAACAATAGCCAATAACGTATAAAGTTACACACCTACCGGTATTTATCTTATCTTAACAATCTGCCAGTTAAGATGGTATTTTCAAGACACTATTATGATAAAATTTCTTTTATCAAACTACTCTTATCCGAAACCTGAAGAAAGATACACAGGACCGGGACACATGCAATGCGGTCATGTGTAACACGTATAACAGGGCAGTCATGTGTAACACGTATAACGGTGCACTCTCTAACTTGGCTACGTATTGAAGTCCTGCAGACAGGAAAACGGGAAGTGTGACAGAGTTCAATCAACCGTGAATTGATGTTGAATATGTATGATATACCATGCTAGTAATTCATAACTGCTTCATTAATATCATAAAATTATGGGCGCAATGAAATTTAAGAAGGGTTGGATTTGATTTGCATGCATATATATGTGTCAGTGTAAATGTATGTATTGCCAGCACACACATTAGCCTCCACCGTGTTCACTCATGATCATTTCCCAGGGACAGACCTGACATGGCGGGGTATTTATTATGTAAACACTTATCTTTCCTTCTTGCTACCGGACAGAGATCCATGCCAATAATTATCTGCTGGTTTTACTGAATGAGACCAGTCCTGGTAAGATAAAGCTAGCAGGGTTGGCATTAGTGTGTTAGCAGGGTTGGCATTAGTGTGTTAGCAGGGTTGGCATTAGTGTGTTAGCAGGGTTGGCATTAGTGTGTTAGCAGGGTTGGCATTAGTGTGTTAGCAGGGTTGGCATTAGTGTGTTAGCAGGGTTGGCATTAGTGTGTTAGCAGGGTTGGCATTAGTGTGTTAGCAGGGTTGGCATTAGTGTGTTAGCAGGGTTGGCATTAGTGTGTTAGCAGGGTTGGCATTAGTGTGTTAGCAGGGTTGGCATTAGTGTGTTAGCAGGGTTGGCATTAGTGTGTAGTATCTGTGGGAACAATGTAACTCCACACTAAAGTACACGGCTTGTTCCAACGTCTGTATTTCTACATGTCTGTTTAATTGTCATCTATTAATGCTAATGTAGAGTGTAATATCAGAATAACACTATTATTTGATGTAAAATATCACACCCTTGTGACAATATGCCAAACAATACAATGATGTCAAAACTGCAAGCTTAAGGAAAATTTCTGCAGGTAGAAAATTAAAACATAAACGAAATATAGTTGCCGCCCTCCCCCCAAAATTTTTTGACAAATATTTCCGCTGCAATTTACGACATGCTAGAGCTGTCAACAGAAAGGCATCTAAAGAGGCATTACAACATAATAAGAAATAAGCTCCAACTCACTTCTTTATCTACATTCCAATCATATAATAAGTGCTTGGTGTGTACCAAGTACCATCTTTATCAGTGGTATATTTTGGAACACAAGTGTGAACTACTCTTTTATATAAACACTTCCTTAATAAAGGGATTTTATATACCTGATCAAAGTCACCTCCTGAATTGTGCTGAGTATCCTTCAAATTGGCTCACAACATTTAATTAATTAATTTGGTGATGTAGGAGTGTAGTCAACAAAGGAGCATACCTACCAACTTATTAGTAACTCTAGCTAGGAAAGTGTACTAATACATATAGCTCTAATATTAATCCACATTTCCTCTTTGTAAAGGCTTGGTGTACTAATACATATAGCTCTAATATTAATCCACATCCCCTCTTTGTAAAGGCTTGGTGTACTAATACATATAGCTCTAATATTAATCCACATCTCCTCTTTGTAAAGGCTTGGTGTACTAATACATATAGCTCTAATATTAATCCACATCTCCTCTTTGTAAAGGCTTGGTGTACTAATACATATTGCTCTAATATTAATCCACATCCCATCTTTGTAAAGGCTTGGTGTACTAATACATATTGCTCTACTATTAATCCACATCCCATCTTTGTAAAGGCTTGGTGTACTAATACATATTGCTCTACTATTAATCCACATCCCATCTTTGTAAAGGCTTGGTGTACTAATACATATTGCTCTACTATTAATCCACATCCCATCTTTGTAAAGGTTTGGTGTACTAATTAAGTATCACTGAAATAGTTAGGTGCTGTACTCAACCCACTCACCCTAGAGTCACATCTGAACATCACCCAAACAAAGACTGGGGAAGTCCACTTTAGTTATGTAGGGGTTTATGCATTGATAGGAGGCCTAGCTAGACCAAACAATGTCAGGTCTATATTCCAGTTGTACTTCATCTCCAACCTTGAGCTCCCACCCACTCAACCATAAGGTCAAGTATATATACACTTGTAACACCTCCCCTCTCCAGCCTCAACCTCCCACAAAACATCAAGGTCCAGTATATATACCCCCTCTCCTCCCCAGCCTCAACCTCCCACAAAACATCAAGGTCCAGTATATATACCCCCCTCTCCAGCCTCAACCTCCCACAAAACATCAAGGTCCAGTATATATACCCCCCTCTCCAGCCTCAACCTCCCACAAAACAGCAAGGTCCAGTATATATACCCCCCTCTCCAGCCTCAACCTCCCACAAAACAGCAAGGTCCAGTATATATACCCCCTCTCCAGCCTCAACCTCCCACAAAACATCAAGGTCCAGTATATACATATACCCCCCCTGTCCAGCCTCAACCTCCCACAAAACACCAAAGTCCGGTATGTATACCCCCTCTCCAGCCTCAACCTCCCACAAAACATCAAGGTCCCCAACCTCAATCTTCCTTCCACCCAACATGAAGGTACAGTATATATATAGAGGATCTTACACGAGTGTTGATGTAATATGGAATTTATTAAATGACACAACATTGACATGAGTGTGAGATTCTATTGATCACATAGGATATATTTGAGAAAATACACCAAAACTTTTTAATTCAATCTCTATAAGAAAGGCAAATTTCTTCCTTGACAATCATATGACATCATAAATATAAAGACGTCATTTTTTAATGACGTCACAATAGTGTTATTACACATGTTTAAAGGCCCAATATACGTAACTTTCTGCAAAACTTGAAGTTAAAATCAAGCCTTCTAACTTATTATACTTATAGATTTAGTTAAGATTAACTGATATCAGCAATATTCAAGATGAATTCCTTCGCGGTTACCGGTACAGCAGCAGTTGAAACACGCTATTTGTAAACACACGTCCATTTCGAACCGTCTTCTACCTTCGGTTTGTTGTTGAAGTGGGCCCCACCTGAATTATTTTCAATTCTTTGGATTTTTTTGTAAAGAGTTTCTTGTTAGTTACCGCTCAGGTTTACTTCGTTTAAGGTTTATTTTTGCATGGTTATCAACTGGATTTTTTTCCAGAATTTTTCAGAATCACGAAAATTTCCCTGAAGTTACGTATATTGGGCCTTTAATACCATATTTATGGCATGGCCGTATGACATGACCAAACAGGTCAGTTATATAATGTATGTGATATATAATATGTATACATCCCTGTATATACCACCCAACCACTATCCCTATGGACTGAAATAGAAATAGAGGATTCACATGAACTGAATACACATTTAATGAGATCACCCTGGCCTATAGCTATAACAATGATTGAGCGATCAAACTTTGTATTCATGGCATACAAATAAAAATATATTATACAACATATTTTCAGATAAGTATGTATGTATAATTTACTTGAAGCTTAAATAAAATGTTGGCTTTAGATTTAAACAAGTCCTACTTCTACACACAAAAAGTTCCATTCTACTATTGCTAGTACATTTTTAATTTCTATCTCCTTTTGAACAGAGGCCTGTATCTGTTCTTTTTGGAAAATAGCAATGCACACACATTAATTTTATTGGCACCAATATGAAGAAAGTACAGCAAAAATCGTTGAGAGGGGGCCCTTACCAGACCAGAAATTAAGTTATCCTATCCCAGTAGTAATATATATACAAAATGTATATGTACTGCACAAATTGCTGACAAAGGTATAATAGCATATTGTAAAAGTATAATTGATACTGGTATTATACTAGTCTAATGGTTCAAGTTGGAGTACAGTCGTTTCGGCACACGATTGTTCCAGTACTTCGAATATAAGCTGTTTCGGCACTTCTTGAAATATGTTCAGGTACCTTTGTTTCGGTATACGTACTTCTAAGAGCTGCTTCGGTCTTTTGATTTGCTTTAACTGTTGCATGAATGATATTAAAGAAAAAGTGACAGCTAATTTAATGTTTCTCTTTGTTTTCCAACATTCATAAGTACTGAAACGACTTCAGTTAAGTACCAAAACGACCCGGTACCGAAAACTACTGGGTGCCAAAACGACTAGAATTAGTAAAAGTTGGTGGTTTCCTTATATTCCAGGCTATATCAATTTCTGTCAATCATCATCAAACAAATGAATACCATTCCTCCCATAATTTGGCTTTCTCTTCAGATCAGTCAATAAAAACAGCTGTTTTTCTAACCAGCCTGATTCCATCTCGTAGATTGTTGTGTATCTTATAATCACCTTGGGAATCGGTTAAAGGGATTTTTATCCATTGTGAAAGATGGATAATTGAAAACAGACCACTGGGTTAAATCAAACAATTAATCATTGGGCTACAACGCTATCTGAATCACCTGCAGTATTACGTGTAATACACAACACGTACCGGACTGCCGAGGTCTGTCTGTTTCATTCATAAAAACTCGCTCATGCGATACAATGTCACAAACATGACCGATTTTCCCACAAGCTGACAAGAAAATCACTGCAATACAACACCATTTAATATTTTAGAAATCATCGTTACCGTTCATAATACCAACCTCCACAATATCAAGTCGTCGAGGGCATGCATATATATTAACAAAATGGTCCGCTTTATTCTTAACCTCGATAACAGAACAAGGGTCACTGTCACTGAGTTAGGAAAACTAGGCATGCTTAATGTACAACAAAGGGTCCGCCAACTTCGCCTCAACCATGCTTTTAACATCTACAATGGTAAATGTCCACAATATCTAAACGAACTTTTCTCAATAAACAAAAACTGCTTTGGTACAAGATCTGGAACCATGAACTTCTCAATAAGAAACGTTAAAAGCATAGAAAGTTCTTCTTTTTCTATTTCTGCAGCAAAAGATTGGAATTCCCTTCCAGATAATATTAAAAATTCTAAAAATAAATATCTTTTTAAAAACAAAGCAAAACAGTTGCTAATGCTTCAATCAAAAGGCGAATTTGACGACCCCTTCGTCTACTATCGAGCTTAACGTCATCGATCTACTCTGCATTCGGTTGAACGGGTAGTGATGTTTTTTGTTACATATCATATTGTATTATTGTTCAGTTCAGATTACAATGTATATTGATATGCAATATCTCTTCAACTTCCATCCTCTTCTATTAATGTCCTGAAATGTGCCAAACTATTTATTTACTTCCAATATTTGTTTTCATATCTTCTATGTAAAAGATTTTCTTTCACTCAAAATAGTGCTCTGGTTCTATATATTTAATGCTGCGAAATTTAATTCAATCCAATTTTCCGTGGCTTTACATCTCAACCGGAATGATTACTCCTTTAATGGACCCCATTGGAAATAAGCCTATTTTATAGGCTTTATGGGTAATCCAAGGCCAAAGGCATTTTCATCTGGTTTTACAAATTTTCCTCTACTTTTTTAATTGACATCTCTAAAATTTTCAACTTTTTTACTTAGAAGATTTGCAATCACAGTGTAATTTAATTTCATGCGATACAAATTTAAACTGTGATATGTCAAGGTTTGTGAAAATTCTTCTGTGATATTTTATGTTTTAAATTAATAATTTTAAGAAACCCACAATAATTTAATTTATTACTGATTATAATTGTGATCCAATTGCTTATGAAATGCGATATTTGTACTGTGTAATTTTACTATGCCTTTGCCTGAATAAACATTATTATTATTATTATTATAGTTATATTGACGAGTTTCAGATGCTGTTCTTATCATCGGCACTGCTTGGCTGAGTGAATCATTTCTGCTGAACGTTAGCAGAAAGGAATCCGAGTCCTCGCCTATCGGGCTATCACATTATGCAGATAGTGAAGAGCTATGTTAGGTATATAACGCTTCCTTACAACAGGGAATCTTTCCAATATCATCTAGAAAATCAAACATTTACTTACCAAGTTTTGTTCCGTAAACCGCTAATAGTTTGGATTTCTTTTACCAGAAAGCTTCTTCCGGGATTATACCAAATATCGCAAAGTCACGCAGTGAACGTTACTTCACAACGCACCTAATTTCCGGTCCACAGGTGAAAATGACGGTTGTGTATTTCCGTACGGATTATGTTACTGTTTGCAATTAATAAGCCAAATGTTACCAGGGGCGTGTTTTCCCGTTTGCAAAATACAAAGTGAAAACGAGGCATAGAAATGTGAAAATTTATCTTTGCCAAATCGTTTTCTTTTTACATGTTACAAGAAACTTTATTTTGTGTCCCCATATACATGTAAAAGAAGTTTGTTATAAAGAGACTGATTTATATATACATGTAGCAAGCTATAAGAAATATGTCGCATTGACTGATATCACACGGAGTTTTCATGTATTTTACAAGATATCACGGACTTAGGTAGCAAGGATTCTAATATAATTCCGTGGTGATATCAATAGACGTCTTAAAGTAGAATTAAAACAAAACATTAAATATAGCACATATTAACCTTCTGGTTATGCCTATTCAGTCTTCTGCACATAGAAGGACATAGACTACAATGTTGAGGGTTATCTTATTGCATAAAAAAAACCCAATAGATGCCGACATCTTTTCTTTTTTAGCAGTAGAAGAGTAAAACATTATTCACGTCTTCAAGGAAAAGAATATAATGAAATTTGTTTGCTATAAAGTATACCAAGGATAGCATACTATTATTCCCAACGAGGCAATGCACATTCACCTTTTATAGTGAAATAGATATAATTATGTCTTTGATACAGAGTTGACAAGCGTGACATCAATAACAAAGCAAAGTGTTACACACGACTCTATAGAAATGTTAACGATTACCATACTCTATTGATCTCTTGCTAGTACATAGGCATAGCCATTTTTAAAAATTCATTTCTAGTAAAAAAGAAGGATATAGTGCGGAATTTATGTAACGAAAACACCGAGTACTTTACATGACTATAAGATGTGTTATACAAATCATCAATAGCAATGTGTGTTATAGGACTGTAACAACATTTGCATCTTCGCTAGCCAAGGGTTACGATCCGCACACTCATCTTCACCCTTGGCATATATAGACCACATTTCGTAAATCCCGCGACGAGAATTTTCATTGGATGCAGCTAGGTCTGGCTGCGTCCAATCAGAGCGCACCTTACATTTGATCACGCGCCCTTCTTGTGGGACAGAAAAAATTGTAAACAAACATGACACGTGCAGTGTCGACTGTGTCATGGATCTTTACCAGTAAAACAGAGAAGAACAATCTTCACCGACACATTTACGGTAAGGACTCAGTGCGTGGATCGCCGTTTCCTGATGCTGTCTAATTTGATCAAGCTTGAATTTTTCACAGATCAACTGAATGAGATGTTTTTCAATGTTTACATTCATTGCTGAAGCTGTTTTGTTATACGCATTTTGATTGGTCGGTGATTACGTGATTCAAAAGGACACAACGCACACCGACCGCTAGGTGGCAGACCCGGGAGCTTTCAATTTTGCCATGATATATTCCAGGGGTGTAGATTAAATAGGTGATCGTAACCCCTGGATATCGAGGATGCAACATTTGCTAAAACGTTCATTACTTATATTTGCATTTTGATAGAATTATTGTGCTTTATTTAATTATTTCTAACAGTTTTTGAACAGCAAATCAGGTGAAGAAAACACTATGACGTCACAGTAGCAATTGTTGTTAGAGTCTTGTAACAGCATTTGCATTCATTATTCATTACAATGGAAGGATGAAGAGCTTAAGTAAATATAACATCAATATTTCCACTTGAACAGAAAAAAAACCTATATTATCCAGCGAGTTACCAACTGATGTTGTGTTAAGGAGGTTTAGCAGATGAATACAGTATGACATCCATATCAAACTTTACTGATCGAGCAGTTTACACATGACATCGCCTCCATGCATGTCAGTTTTTGTTTAAAGGTATTAAGATGTTGCTGTATAAACAAACCTGTTAAAGAACATATAAGGAATGAAATATAAAATGTATTCTTTACGTGACACCATATAACCGCAATCAAAATCACAGGGACATGGGCATATTTTGGACACAGGCACTAGCCTCGTCTGTCAAACACCTATACTATTATAGGTGTTTGACAGACGAGGCTAGTGCCTGTGGTTTTGGACATACAAAAATGTAAATTAAAGGGTTCAGAGCAATTTTACAATTTTCGGTGTTTTGATAAATTTTCGATGAAATTGCTCAGAGCATTTTAAATAAGGTAAAAAAACCAGGTGTAACAAATGTTCAGGTCCCTGTGATCAAAACCAGGTGTAACAAATTTTCAGGTCCCTGTGATCAAAACCAGGTGTAACAAATTTTCAGGTCCCTGTGATCAAAACAGCATAAGAGAAACAAAGAGCGGGAACTGGTACCAAATTGATTTTGATGAACGTAGACAACTCAATGTATTACTAACATCCCAGTAAGTTTAGTAAGACTCTCTTAGATTTTGTGCAAAGGTCCGACTTTTACCTCAAAACCATTCTATTAAATCGATTTTTAGCAAACTGAGGCAATGTCGGTAAAATAACAATTACAATAAAGACAGAACTCCCCTTGATGCTTACTGAAAAAAAAATCACGTCAAACTACTTTCCTCGTTAAAGGCCCAATATACATAACTTTCGGCAAAACTTGGAGCTAAAATCAAGCCTAATATTTTTTTATTTTTATAGATTTAGTTAAGATTAACTGATATTAGCAATATCATAAATATCAATATCATAATATATAAACACTTCTTCTCAGTAACGAAAGGTCCAAGGATATAGTTAGTTTTCTAGTAGTATATGTTGAAGATGAATGAATAGCAAATCTAAAAAGGCCACAGGGTCAAATAAGGTCTTTAAGAAAATTCGAAATTACCAACAAAAAAGTATATCGATTGTAAGATGACTGTTAAGGCCTTTGGGCCTCTTGTTTTGTCTTATGTTAGGAAAAGAGTTGTCTTTCCCTGTCCATACCGAGCGTCACGCTTGGCAACGTATATATAGGTCACCGTTGTTATCCGTCCCAGGTATTGCGGATAAAGTGACCTCATTTTTTTACTTTGTACAAGCTCAATTTGTTCAAACCAATATATGTGTAAAGTAGCAATTGAAATCTTGAAGTTTGTTTCGATATGTCCGATGCAGGATGAATGCCAACTGGACAAAGGCAAAACCAATGCCTTTAAATAAGTGAAACATATACATGAGCATATTTCAAATTAAAAAAAAACAAACTTTTTTTTACTTTGCTCCTGGATTTTAGACTTTTTTTAGAAAGTTACGACTTATTTTGAATAGGTTTGCATCCGTTCGTTTTTTGTAATGATACAGAGCTGTTTGGCCGTTATTAATGTTTTCTTTATTTCCCGAAAAACTGGACCACGTTCGTGTTTCCCAGGAGGAGTTTGAGGTGTTCATGAGACTAATATTGTTTTACTTTATATTTTGTAGTAGTATAATAACGTTACGTCACAGATGCTTCATGAAAAGAACCAAGCACTAATGCTGAAAGATTAAAGACAACAGCCATTTAAGCATTCTGTATAATGGTTTACATCAACTGTTTGTGTTTGCTGCCATACTATTTCGTCTCAGTTGTATAATCGTAGACAAACTTTGTATAGTTTGCCAGGTACATTGTATCGTTGTCTCATATCATTACATGTCAAGCGTTGCAGTATTAAACGAAAATACATTGATAAAAACTTCATTAAGTAATTCATGTCAAAAGTTCTACCTCGAGGAAAAGAAAACGATTGTTACATGTGTTATTTAAACCTATCTCATGCGCGGCATGACAAAGGTATGCCCCTCCTCGATATCCATGGGCGATCCTTCCTATAACAATACACTCTCTACACCCTGGGAAATTCCATTGCAAAACTGAAGGCTCTGTGTGTGCCCCCTTGTTGGCGGGACAAGATGCCTGGTTCGACCATTTGATGTTCATATTAAAAGAATCTCGCGGTCACATAATGGTAAAAAATTACAGGGTTTGAAGTCGAAGGCAGTTCCATTGTAATCTTCGAAAGACAAATATCGGCCAAGCGCTTTGTCTGTTTTTTTACATGAGAGCAATTGATTTGCTATTTTCGTGCGTTCAGTTTTGCCATGACATATTCCAGGGGTGTAGAGAGCGTAGATGAGCGTAACCCTCGTATATATAGGATGAGGTATGCGCCGCACGAGCAGGCCAATTTACTCCGTGTGTAAACAGGGCCTCCATAGGCACTGTCTTGAAAGCCGCATCGCAAGCATAAAAAAAACATTTTTAAAAAATCTGGAAATAATTTTACACTGAGGAATTTATGAAATATAGTTTCAGTCTCTTTAGCTTATTATGGTTTTCATAATTATGTTAGCAGAACAAAAGTTTATTATAGTCGTCTAGTATACCAAATATATATCTCTCTAGTCGTAACATATAATGTTTCTAGAAGTTTGCTTGACACTCTTAAAGTTACGCACTTACGATATTCCAATACGTAGTATACGAACGAAACAAAACTATACAGAATGAAAAATTCAATACAGTAAAACTGCTGACGGTATAAAAGTTTGTTTGCAATAATCGCCACGTCGGATCGTCAGCGACATAAGCCACGGACATTTTGTTCGCCATACAAACTTGGGGGAAAATCTGTTTCAATGTTTTCTTAATATATATTTATGAATCCAATGCAGTTGCGGGTTGGAGTTTGATGCAGTCACCAGAAACCAAACCCAGGATCACTCTCTGTAGTTAGAGGTCGCACGATACCAGCGTGTCTCTCCGTCGACAGAGAGAACCCTGCCGAATGGATGTTCTACGGTTTGGAAACAAACAATCGAAAATAAAACCTCGCCTACAGCAAAAGATTATACAAGTAGGGCACTACTTGTCTGATATCTTATATCTGATATATGTCTACGAAGTTTTGTCGGGATCTGTTGAACGGTATTCAAGCTATAGCCCAGAAAAGTTTAACTTTCTATTTTGAAATTTGTTTCCGTGGTAACAAAGAAAATATCGAAAACAAAACTCACCTGTAGAAAAGGCACGAGTAAGGCAGTAGTCTGATATGTGTAGAACGGTTTGTCGGTTTAACAGTATTTGAGTTGTAACTCGGAAAATCTAGAAAACAGTATTTTTGTATTTCTGACGTTCTTTCAATTGTAACCAAAACATATCGAAATTGAAACTTTGTCAATAGCAGGAACCTGAGAATTTGTTACAGCCAGTTTTAGATCTAAACTAGCATGGTCCAAAACTCAGCTGTAACAAATTCTCAGGTCCCTGTGCACTCCAACGGTCGGACGGAGTTATAATCATGTAGTATGCTACAAGACAGTGAGAGTTACTCCCCTTGAAGTATGATTCTAAACTATATATACCGTGGTTGTTGGCAGCCGACATGTACTACAAAATCAAAACAAGATAATAAACATAATTAGTTTTTTTTATTTGTTATAAACTAGAATTTCATAGAACTACATGTATGTGTTTCGTCTTCAGTCACGCATAGTCCAATACCAGAATGAGAATCGGAACTAAAGACAGTATATAAATAAAGCTTGGCACAAATATGTACGTGTATCATGTATACAGTTAAATGTACAGGCACCTCAGAAGATTAACTGCGAATTTTAATTAGGCTAGGTCAGGAAGTATAATCTTAAAAATTATTCGCTACATCGTAAATGTTACCCTGATCCAGCATCTGAAGCAGGTAAAGTGAGCTGTCTCTTCAATAGAAGTTAAGGATGTAGTGGCCCTCATCGTCGGAAACCCACGGTACAATTCCCTGACGTTTGCGTCCGGGATGCAAACGTCAGAGAAGTGTACCGTGGGTTTCCGACGATGCAAACGTCAGAGAAGTGTACCTTGGGTTTCCGACGATGCAAACGTCAGAGAAGTGTACCGTTGGTTTCCGACGATGCAAACGTCAGAGAAGTGTACCTTGGGTTTCCGACGATGCAAACGTCAGAGAAGTGTAACTTGGGTTTCCGACGATGCAAACGTCAGAGAGGTGTACCATGGGTTTCCGACGATGCAAACGTCAGAGAAGTGTACCATGGGTTTCCGACGATGCAAACGTCAGAGAAGTGTACCTTGGGTTTCCGACGATGCAAACGTCAGAGAAGTGTACCATGGGTTTCCGACGATGCAAACGTCAGAGAAGTGTACCTTGGGTTTCCGACGATGCAAACGTCAGAGAAGTGTACCATGGGTTTCCGACGATGTAAACGTCAGAGAAGTGTACCTTGGGTTTCCGACGATGCAAACGTCAGAGAAGTGTACCATGGGTTTCCGACGATGTAAACGTCAGAGAAGTGTACCGTGGGTTTCCCACGATGCAAACGTCAGAGAAGTGTACCATGGGTTTCCGACGATGCAAACGTCAGAGAAGTGTACCGTGGTTACCGACGATGTAAACGTCAGAGAAGTGTACCATGGGTTTCCGACGATGCAAACGTCAGAGAGGTGTACCATGGGTTTCCGACGATGCAAACGTCAGAGAAGTGTACCTTGGGTTTCCGACGATGCAAACGTCAGAGAAGTGTACCATGGGTTTCCGACGATGCAAACGTCATAGAAGTGTACCTTGGGTTTCCGACGATGTAAACGTCAGAGAAGTGTACCATGGGTTTCCGACGATGTAAACGTCAGAGAAGTGTACCATGGGTTTCCGACGATGCAAACGTCAGAGAAGTGTTCCTTGGGTTTCCGACGATGCAAACGTCAGAGAAGTGTACCATGGGCTTCCGACGATGTAAACGTCAGAGAGGTGTACCATGGGTTTCCGACGATGCAAACGTCAGAGAAGTGTACCATGGGTTTCCGACGATGCAAACGTCAGAGAAGTGTACCGTGGTTACCGACGATGCAAACGTCAGAGAGGTGTACCATGGGTTTCCGACGATGCAAACGTCAGAGAAGTGTACCTTGGGTTTCCGACGATGCAAACGTCAGAGAAGTGTACCTTGGGTTTCCCACGATGCAAACGTCAGAGAAGTGTACCATGGGTTTCCGACGATGAGTGGCCCTATCTTCGATTCTAACCCAGCCTTCCCTTTGACCCTATCAGACAGTGACTACGGGGGACATTGTAAAGCCTACTGGCGGCTCAATACCCACGTGACCTTTCTTTGCCTCTTTGTAAACAATTTAATATTCACGGTGGGGAACCACGTGGTATGCAGTTGGTGAGTAACACGAATATAAAATGGCGGCCGCCAGTGTTGAAGGTGAAAATAGAGGTAAGAAACTTAAAATAATCATTATGCAAGCATTTTATAGTGACGAGCATATACCATACTGAATTCTGGACATATCGATACCTCATTTGAGCTGCAACCTGCCGTAGTTTTCTGTAACATTCTGACCAAAGTTTTGAATCGGAGCGATTGAACTAACCCCCAATTTTAAATGTACAATTACTCTAAATCCCATAGTTTAGGTTCAGAACTAGCTGTAACAAATTCTCAGTTCCCTGTGGCCCCATCATACACGTTGACCTGTCTTTGTTTTACCACAGTTGCTAGAGATTCTGTCAGTAAATATATAGAGGGAAATCCAAGTTTTTAATTTTTTCATTTTTGCAAGCCTCTGGCGATTGTAGATTGTTTTTATCGTTTTATCGTCTTTCCCCATCCTAAACAGATTTTGTCTTTGCCGTTTTCGCCAACTGATTTCAATATGTCGAACCAAATAACCCAGTAGGTCAAATGTACCGGCGAACGAAGAAGTAGTCCAACACAATTGACACTTGCAATTGATTAATTTTATAAAATAAAGACACCTTATTGCAAAATTTCAGAAAGTTTCAACTATTATGAGGTTTTCTGAGATGTTACGACCCCGCGCTCGCAATCGATAAATAAAAGTATGGATCATTATAGCTTTTTAAAAAGGGAAATATATAGGGAATGGATGAAAGCTGTTCGTTTTTCTCTAGTATGAACGGAAAGTAAGTTTTATGACCGTTTTGTAACGTGGTCAATGTATTTTCTGCCACTGAGTTACCTTCCCTCTTTTTCAGCGTCTGATAGTCGATTTTTTGTGGAATATAACCGCTCAACGTATCAAGCTAAAATTTTATTATTAATAATTATTTTCATTATGGCTTTAGATGATTAATAGCATAAAATGAAAATTGGAAAATTTTGTTTTCATATTTTATTTTAATTATTCATATTTCGCTATATTAGCTATATATTTAATTGGTTATTCTCCTAGCCACAAGTGCCTGTGGGAAATACGTGATGATTTAAATATTATAAAGCATTGTCTCCTTAACTCGAGTTGCTTCCCTTGGATCGTGAATTACAGCTCTAGCACAAAACTGTTTTAACTTGTTACGTTCTGAACGAGCAAAATAAACACTGTGATCTTGAGCATAATACGCCCGCTTTATTCAGTAAGATGTGTGATCACACATCCTTGGTTCAGGAGCAGTACACAACGGCAAAACGGTTCAAATTAGTGATTTTCCGACATCTGACTTTAATAACATGCCGTGGTATCTATTATGCTCCTGGTTAAAACTGGACTTTTTTGTCACTAAATGTGTTATCGAACCAACTCACATGATCTGCCAGGGCATAGTTGCTTGAGTTTCTGTCAGTATATAAAAAAATGTTTATATATAGGGAGCCGCGGCCCATTACAGATTTGATTTAAACATATTTATTGCCTTCCATAGCAATGGGATTGGGCACAAGTTGTACAACTTATACTAAGCCCTTTCCCTACAATAAAACATTGATATATTTACAAATTTCAAGATGGCTTATTTACAATAATAAAATACATTATCTCACAGTATCATACAGTCACACATTCAAACATCATGAGAGCGATCGAGGGGAAGAGAGAGAGAGAGGGAGAGGGGAGGAGAAGAGAGAGGGAGGGAGAGAGAGAGATTATCTTATGAGTAACATTTTATATATATAATGATAGTAATCTTTTCCGACACCGACGGCAAAAGTTAACACTGACACTATTCGATACTCTCAGCTGGTACTAAATGTTCATCACTTCCCGTGCCTTGGTTTGCGTCCTCCTGGTCATTCCGTTCGTCCTTTAAAATTCGTTTCTCTAGTGCCGTCGACGTCGGAAAAGATTTGATATAAATCTTTAAATACATAACCTAGTTGTTTAAAATCATAAAGAGAGAAGGAGAAGGTGGGGGGGGGGGGGGGGGGGGGGGGGGAGAGAGGGGGGCTAAAATCTGTTTTAATCATTAATATATTGCTGAGTGTACATAAAAATCAGTTCGTTTTCATGCGCAGAAAGAGTTGCGTCTCCATAAAGAAGTAAATTTACAGTAAGAGGAATATATACGAGTTAAGGTGTCGGAAGAGCTTAATTCTTTGTTCAGCATAAGTATTGTAATTAAAGAAAAAGTGGTGGGTATTTTCATTAGGAAAACCACAGTGGCAACATTGATCAGTAATAAGATTGGCTCTAAATAAGTGATTTCTCAATGTACTAGATTGATTTCTTAATCTAGTATGTAGGATATTACTTTTTCGTTTACCGTATAAAAACAAATTTGGTACCTGTAGTAAGTCTGTATTACGAATGGAATTTTTGAAGGTTAAAAATGATACAATGTGCCGAATATCTAGGGGTAATAGATTCCACTGTCTAATTGTAGAGGGAAAGAAGGATAGGTTAGATGATTCCAATCTGTTCATAGGTAAGATGTAGTTTTCAGCATTACGGAGACTGTGTTGAGAATGATCAGCAACAATGGGCGGGAGTAGAGTATTCAGATAGTCAGGGGTAATGTTATTGTGTATCTTAAAGAACAGTTGGAGTTTTCGATGAGAGCGCCGTTGGGATAAAGGTTCCCATCCGGTTTCAGCATAAAGAGATTTTCTACTTGAATATGAAGGTAGGCCAGTGATGATACGGCAAGCTTCAAGTTGTAATTTTTCTAGACTGTCGGCGTCAGCAATAGAACAACCGTCCCAAAGTTCACAACAATATTCTAAAACAGGGAGAATAGAGGATCTATATATTATGTTTAATGTTCGTCTATTAAGGATATATTTTAATTTACGGAGGACACCTATTTGTTTCGCTACTGTTTTACAAATATGTTCTATGTGATAGCTCCACTTACAATTAGAATCTATATATACTCCTAGATGCTTATGGTAGTCTACAAATTCAATATTTATATTATTAAAATTTATTTCGATAAAATGATCCAGTTCAGTGTTAGAGATAAGCAGTGCCTCAGTTTTTGCGGGATTAAACTTGACCAACCATTTTTCTGCCCAAGGTTGAATATTCAAAAGATCATTATTAATTTTCTGTTCGATTACTTGCGGAGATTTATCAGAGCATAAAAGAGAAGTATCATCCGCGAAAAGTTTTGATAAGCTTTCTATATTATCTGTTATATCGTTAATATATACAATAAACAAAAGGGGCCCAAGAACCGAACCCTGGGGGACTCCTGCATTTGTAGATTTTACTAAGGATTTTCTATTCCCAAAAAATACCTGCTGTTTCCTATCCGACACATAATCCATCAACCAGTCAAGTAATTTGCCTGATATACCATAGCTAGCTAGTTTCACTTCAAGTCCCCTATGCCACACTCTGTCGAATGCCTTGGAAATATCACAGAAAACTAGACATGTATGTTGTTTTTTTTCCAGATTGTCACAAATTTTGTGAAAATTTTCAATTAATTGATGAACGGTAGAATGACCTGGCTGGAAGCCTGACTGATATTTATAAATTAAAGAATTTTCTAATAGATAGTTATGTAAATATTTAGCAACTAGTCGTTCAAAAACTTTACCAATAGTACAGAGTAATGAAATTGGTCTATAATTGGAAGGATCTTGCTTATCTCCCTTTTTAAAGATTGGCATCACTAGAGCATGTTTCCATTGTGTGGGGAAAGACCCAGTCTCCAAAGAAGTACGAAAGATTAAAGACAAAGGATAAGTTACTGAGATAGCAGTGTTTTTAAGCATAATGTGACTTATTGTATCATTTCCTACAGCTTTACCACTTTTTAAGGACTTGAGTATGTCAGTGATGTCATTTATGTTAAAAGGTATGTCGGAAATCGTAGAGTCAGTCCTTGGTTCTACAGTCGGAATGTCAGTCTCAGTGTCGTCTATTGTCGATATAGAAACAAAGTAGTCATTCAGTATATTTGTCTTAACGTTATCGTCCATTTCTAGATTTCCAGCCGCACTCCTTAAGGGTGGAATAGTATTTGATGTATCAGATGATTTAATTAGTCTGCGAACAAGTTTCCAAAAGTTTTTAGGATTCGTATTATTATAATTGTCTTAGATATCATTTATGTCCGCATAAAATATTTCTTTCTTCCTTTTCTTTTGATTATTGACTCTATTTCGGTATTTCCTAAAGTTGTTTAAATTGTGAGGAGTGCGACTGGATTTATATTTTTGAAGTAATCTGTCCCTTTTCCTTATTTCACGTCTCAAGTCGGAGTCAAACCATGGTTTGTCATTAGGTCTAATTGTAACTACTTTTGAAGGAATGCACTCACTTGCTATTTCTAAATATCTAGATGTAAAGACTCTGCACATATCGTCCGGGGTAGAGGTCGCCGAAAAAAGATCGGTCCAGTCGGTCACCGCTAGTTTAATATTAAAAAGTTCAAAGTTAGCGTCATTATAACATAAAATTTTTCTATTATAACTCCTAGTAATATTTGTCTCTATAGTCAGTTCCACAGATGTCGCTTGGTGGTCAGAGATATCACGGTCTATGTCGATAGTGTCAGCTAGAGTGTAATTACACGTGTCCGATAGAAAAATGGGGTCAAAGATCTGACACTGCTCTGAGTGGTTCCATCAAATGAGGAAAGAACAGAGAGTATTTTCAGTACAGAATCTTTTGTGATGAATCAGTGAAGGGGGGTCAGTTGATAAAATTCGAATTGTAAAAAAGTCGTGCCTGGAACCCGGTTTGAATTAATCCGTTGTTGTACGAGTTTTGTGTAATATAATTAATCATTGATAATAGAATAGCAAAACTCTTTAGTCCTTGTTGTACGAGTTTTGTGTAATATAATTAATCATTGATAATAGAATAGCAAAACTCTTTAGTCCTTGTTGTACGAGTTTTGTGTAATATAATAAATCATTGATAATAGAATAGCAAAACTCTTTAGTCCTTGTTGTACGAGTTTTGTGTAATATAATAAATCATTGATAATAGAATAGCAAAACTCTTTAGTCCTTTTTGTACGAGTTTTGTGTAATATAATAAATCATTGATAATAGAATAGCAAAACTCCTTAATCCTTGTTGTACGAGTTTTGTGTAATATAATTATCATTGATAATAGAATAGCAAAACTCTTTAGTCCTTGTTGTACAAGTTTTGTGTAATAAAATTAATCATTGATATTAGAAAAGCAAAACTCCGCCTCTACAGACTGAGAGAAATTATGAACAAAAACCTGGATCTGAGCGATAACAAATCCTTAGACTTCATATCCATACTGTTTTCTTAGTGATCTCCCAATGTTTCGTTACGCTATTGTGCAGAAACTTGTTTTTAGCCTTGCCATCATCAGATTGTTGGCTGCTCCAATCGCCATGCGTCCGTCCGTAGTCCGTCTGTCGCCCGTCCGTCAGTCCTGAAAACGTTTCAGTGTCTCGTAGTCGATTTATTTGTGAAATTTAACCGCATGACGTATCAAGCTGAAATTGGGCTATTAATTGATAACATAAAAAGAAAATTGGTGAAACTTTTGTTTTTATATCTTTTCTTAATTATTGTCGCTTCTTGAAAGCATATGTACGGAAGCCTGTTAGTGCCAAAAGTGTAAATTTTATCTGGCGGCTGATACTTAATTTATCTGGCGGCACCACTTAATTTATCTGACGGCACTACTTAATTCATCTGGCGGCCACTACTTAATTTATCTGACGGCACTACTTGATTTATCTGGTGGTCCCTACTTAATTTATCTGACGGCACCACTTAATTTATCTGGCGGCACTACTTGATTTATCTGGCGGCCGCTACATAATTTATCTGGCAGATAGATTAGTGGCGACCGCCTAATAAATTAAGTGGCGGCCGCCAGATAAAATATTTTCGATAGTGGCAAAAACAGGTTTCCGTACATATGATATTCTTAGTCGACATTACATATTGTTGTTATATTTACGAAAATACTCTGTTAAATTTCAGTAATTGACTGCTGTACAATAGAAGTCAGCATATTTTACGTCCGCTGCTCATCCCATTTCCTGTCATTAGTCATATGTGTGTATTTACTAATAAGTTAAGTCTTCATTTTTGGAGAAATTAAGATAATTTATGAGTGACTTATATTATCTTATTGAATGTCATATTTATTTAAAAGATCTTATCATACTCATTTACGACGAAACGGATTTAATTTATAAGAAAAAAATAAGTTTGTACTCGATTTCTCAACTTTATAACCTTGTTTGTTTGTAAGCTCCAACAAACTACCTGTAATACTGTGCACCTGAGTGAAACTGATAATTAACCTGTTATTATCATGCATCATAAAATTTGTACATTGTAATAGGCTTTCCGTCTGGGCAGGCGTGGGAACCCCATTCATAAACTCCAGCCTCAATGAGAATGGAGTCTGTGTACGTCGCACACAGTCAGGCCTCGTTAGATAATGAGGTCCCTTAAGGCACACCTATATACGTGTTATTGTAAATAGGACTTATATAATGGATTTGAAAGTCATTGACTAAAGCGTTTTATTTTTGTTTATGTTGAACAGTGTCGTCGAGAGTGAAACAGATTTTTGTATTTTCCTTTGGACCATGCAGTACGTGTACTACAAACTTTAAGTAACAATTAAACACACACACTCTTGAAAGCCCCCCCCCCCCCCCCCACCTCCCATCCCTCCCCAAATCGAAACATCGTTTTTACAGTGTTTTAGGGATGCCAATTTGGAGCCGTAGATGCCAAGGTCCAAATTGGCCGTCCTTCGATTCGTATAAGCAAGTGTTGTATACGTCTGTGGTGAAATACCTTTCGACTACTTGAATTTTTGTTCTCTTTTGTTTTTAGTGTGGGCCAAGGACTTTTAATCTAATTCCGTGATATTGATTAAAACATTACTGCAAACACTAGTGCTGGATCTTTGATATCCTGTTGTTGGTCGAAGTTAAGGCCTTACCGAAAAAGCGAAACAAGAAATTAATGTAATATGAGTTTAAATAACCCCAAAACAAATATGTAGAAACACGAATCCAAATTGGCCAGCCCCATAGCCCAAGACATTGAGTTTTTGACAAGTATTCAAGTGTACGGTATTCACCCGTCGTTCTACTGCTAATTAGTATTCGTGTAACATATCGCTTTTTGAGAAACCAGATTATGCTGAAGATAATATGTAGATGGTATCAGCCATATAAAATTACATAATTTTCAGACAGCGACTTTAATTGATACAAAAACGACAATTCTGTATAGAGAAACACAGGCCACAGGGACCTGAGAATTTGTTACAGCTAGCTTTGTATCTAAACTAGGGTGTTTAAATTAATTTTACACTTTTAGGGGGTTTAAATCAATTTTTGAAAAAAATGCCCCCTCAATGGTCATAAAGGCTTAAGGTGGAAATCTTTCGAGGCTGAAAAATTGACCCCCCACCTACATTACTTGCATCAAAAATCACATTTCTTGTTGAGGTACGAAAAACGCATGGCACCTTTGGAAAGATCGACAATTTTTAAAAAACACGCAAAATTTCCGTGTCTCAAAGTTTTCGTCGGCTATCGTGCCACTTTTGCATAGTAAATGTGTTTTGACGTTATTGCATGCGCTGGCCTTTCGCTGTCATTGGATGCCTATATTTAGAGGAAGACCACCATCCAAAGACAGCAAAAGGCCAGCGCATGCAGTGACGTCAAACTCATTTACCATGCAAAAGTTGCACGATAGACGACGAAAACTTTGCGACACGCAAATTTTGCGTGTTTTTGAGGAAATTGAGATTCTTACTGCAGAAGGAGTTTACATTTGATGTGCATTTAGGAGTATTTAAAATGAAAGTTATCCATCTTTCCAACGGTACCATGCGTTGATTTTTGTACCTCAACACGAAATGCGATTTTTTATGAAAGAAATGTAGGTGGGGTCGATTTTCGACCCCACTTTAGCCTTTATGACCATAAAGGAGCCATTCTTATCAGAAATTGATCTGAACCTCCCAGAAGTGTCAAATTACTTTAAACACCCTACTTTAGGTACAAAATTAGCAGTAACAAATTATCAGGTCCCTGTGACACAGACAGGTAACATTCAGTATAGAGTAACAAAGGTAGGTAGCATTCCAGTCACGGAATTAGATTAGATCGTATATCGTGGTCAAGTATATAGTATGTGGGAAATGAAATTTTTATTATAGTTTTTTATTCATTATACCTGGAAAGTCGGCTTTTGATCCTCATTAATTGTGTAAAGTGATTTTTTTCGTATAATGTTGTCTTTGAATAGCACATCACTACATTGTGTATTAAATTACTGTTAAGACATTTATCTGGACATTTTATTTTTCAACATTTAAGATAAAATTTGTTCCTCGGCTATTACTGTACCGTCGTAACATTATCGGAAAACATAGTATTCAATTTTTAGATTAATTTTGTTTCTAGTCTATTACCGTCAAGACATTTATTTGGAAAATAGTATTCAATATTTAGATTAAATTTTGTTTCTCGGCTCTTATAATTACCGTCATAATATTTATATGGAAACTATTATTCAGTTTTTAGATTAATTTGTTTCTCGGTATGCATCAAGTCTGTAATATCAGGGACGTTTATGCGAGTCTCACATATGGTTATTCCAGTTTTGAAGGTGTGGGGGAGGGGGAAGGCAAATTTTCAGCTCCCTCACATAACACAATTATGATTTCATTGAAACCCCACCACTTAGATTTTGAAATTTATGTTGACCCTGTACCACCGACATTTTTTATTGTTCTATCATTTTCATACTGAATTCAATTAATTTTAATATAAGGGTGTATGCAATATATACATGTATGTTGTTCATTATACATGCACTACATATGGATGTGATCAGAGACGTATGGCTTTATACATCTCTGATGTGATACAGGATATTTATGCATTGAAGATGATATTTCTTTAAACGATTATCATTTTAGCTTATATCAATCTGAACTTGAAATTAAAGATACCACAGATTCCCCGTCCAAACTCCTCTAAATCTGTAGCAACAGTTAGGGTATTTATCTTGAATACAATAGCTTTGTTACATGAAATAAAAGAAAGCAGCACAGACGATACTAATACCCTCGCGCTCCCTCATGCTTCAACACTAGAAATACAAAGGGAAATGTAAGTGATTATACATGATTAGACATCTCAGGGACGTATATGTCCCTGGACATGTTTTCATGAGCCAGTATGTGTTCAGGATAAATGTAACTTTACTGATGGCGGCAACTTTTTATTTATAGTAGCAGTGACCTACAGTTTTACGATGAAAAATTTGAAATGAGAACTTGTACAAGATATGATATTTGTGTACACTTATGTTAAGTTTCATACCAATCGGTCGAGAAAGAAAGTATGTATAATAACTCTGTATCTATGATGGCTGACCTGTGTCTCGGCAGTCCAGAATTATCCAACCAGTAACAAGCCTCCTCTTTGGACCGTTGTGCACGCCATTTTGTATCTGTACAATGCCCCGGATGTTTGAGTTATCTCTTGTTAATCACATGTTCAGCTATGGGGTGTGATAATTAAATGGAATGGCCATGGTGACATCCTTTTGTAGATGCTGCGGAAATCATATATTATATATCGGAGGTGGGGTGGTCTAGTGGTAGGACGCCGGGCTCGTTACCGAGGGGTTACGAGTTCGATTCCCTTCACGGTACTTGTTTTGTATCCCTGAGCAAAATACTTTACTCTGCTTGTTCCAGTCTACTCAGCTGTAAATGAATACGTGGTTGGGTAGTGCTAGAAATTGTAGAATGCCAACTGTGAGCGCCGAAATAGCAGCACCGGTTGTATGCTTCCCAGGAAGTTGAGAACAATATTTGCTGGTTGCTAAGGCCCGTTAACCATGGACAATAATTTGTGAACCGCTTTGAGACGCCCTTTAAGGTCGTGATAACGCGGTATATAAGAACCTCGAATTATTATTTTTATTATAATATATTGCGGTTTGTTGGCGTCCGGCGACAGTGATATTGCTAAGGTCTTTCCTGCCGATGGTAAGAGCTACATGTTACAAACCAACAGAGTGGCAAATCGCGATCGGAGCGTTGACCATTGATGTATTGTCATTATGATCTATTTTAGACCAATAATAACCATTACTGTTTTTATAATTTATCCCTACAAAGTATAATTTAAATTACATTTCCTGCCCAAACAACCAGCTTTTTAGAATTGGCAGTGACCCCACCACTTACATTTAATTTAAAATGTGCCCCCTCCACACAGTCAAAACAGGAATAGCCCTAACAGTACATTTCATTCGCCTACGCCCAGTTTCAGTTTTTCTTCATTTGACCGAGGGACATCCGACTAGAGACGTATTTATTACAATAAACATGTCTTTGATTCGTTCTCCTGGGTTAAATGTCAAACAATTATAACATTTAATACGCTTAAAAGATATTCTGTTTACAAATCTAAATCATTTACGTGGAAACATTACATTAAAAAGTTAATAAAAAGTTTTTGTTCAAACACGGAATTATATAAGATGCTATCTCAGTCCGTGGTTAAAACATATTTATTTGTCAAAAATTCGACATGTGGATTTGGTAGATGATGCCATAACATTATCTGCGCCCTTTAAAAATAAAAATATTGATAGTAATACCTTTTATTTATCGATAATAGATACAAGTTTAGCCAAAGGTTAATCTTCCACATGGTCCTCTAATCTTTCCTCAAATATATACAACACATTGACAAAACGGCATACCTATGTGCCACGTAACTAATGGCAACAATAACAGAAAAAACACGTGAACCGTCTCACAAATGTAATATGATATAATATGTTATATAGACGTATTACTGGTTTCCCTATAATCTTATTCCGTAGTTACCCTTAATGTAATACTTAGTAAATTATTACAATAAACAATTTATTACAATAAGGGTTACAACATTGCACAATTCGAAAAAACGGAGTTTTCTTTGTAAATATTTTTTTGTATTACATATTTCTTTTGCAATATTATTCCCCAATAATTCGTGAAGTTGCAAACGTTAGGACTTCTGTGATAGAATCACATCTCAAACATTGATATGAGAGGGACATTTTCATGATAGGATAAAGTGAAATTCATCCTATATATCACCAGAAGAGAGTAGACGATCCTTTTTTCAAATTATATTATCCCGTCTATCCGCTTCAATAAGCAATATTACCTACATGCAAGCAAGAAAATCCAACATCTTAAAGCCCTTTTTTAATAAATTGTCGTTGCAATAGGGATATGCATTTCATCAAAATTACGCATATCTGCGTCCCTCTAACATGATCTGACAAGTTGCTAACGCACTATCGATTGAGCATGTGACGTCACAGGTGTAGGCTACCATATCAAGGCGATTGCCAAAACGACGATTTTCATATTTGATATCTCGAAAATAGAGTCAACCACGACATTCGCATTTTCACAGACCTTTAGTTTATTAAATGAAACATTTTAAGAGCAGACTTTAAGCTATTCATCATGCACTTTTGCGTGTATTTGGTACAATGTACGTAAATATATCATTTAATTAATTTTGCAATTTGATCATACACCCTAGTCCTAGTTTGACAAATTAACCGACATACAGGTGGTTCTGATTGGTCCAAAATAAGCTCAAGGTTTAAAAATGTATCTGATTTTTTTATTGGTTGCCAGATTCTGGCGACTGAGTTCTGATTGGTCCATATAATTAATGGGTCCTGTTAATGTCGCAAATCGGTAGAAAGATTCCATTTGTTGCTACGTAAGTTCTAATAAAATTACGTCATATTTGTAGTCGTTAAACCAGAAACTAATGTTTTGAAGTAATTATATAAAGTTTAAAAGTGAGAACATGAAACGCATTTGTTTTTAAAGCTGATAAACCGTGTAAAATAGACAAGATCTTTGACACTGCAGGTGGGTCTGAAATATCACACCCTTTATGGAATGAATATCTACTGACTCGCACCCGCCCGTCTGATGCAGAGCATGGAACTGCATATAAAGGTTGATAATAGATTATCACGAGGAGTATATACCCCCACCAACCCACCCCAAACCCACTACACGCAGACATAACATGACAATGCATATATCTAGAACCCAGCCGAAATCTAGAAGGTAAAAAAAAACCTCGAAAAAGACGTAATATATCCAACATGCATGCGTGTCAAAATATAATTATACGAAGATGTAAGGAGAAGAACTTTTTCATTCTATAAAAGTGATATTTTTCATTAATAAAAATACTATATTTACCAACAAAAACACTATTTACAAACGACGATGGGGAAAATGAAAAATTGCCGGGTAAGTTTTCCTTTAAAAATGTAATAAACAGAATATCTAACAATATCTTATGTAATACTAAATTTATTTCACTCGTTTGTCTGATAGTTTGATACTTTTCACTCGTGAAATATATTCTGTATTTCTGAGGACACTGTTAGATATCTTCTATGGCCCAAACAATACACGAGAAGAAAACTTCAATATACGGCAACATTAAGGCTATACTACGCTTTTTTGACGTCATATGTTGTTACGATTAACCCTGCCGCTATTCGCTGTATGTATTGTATTGGAGACTAATATGGTAATCAGAATGGGTTCTGTATACGTATGTCGTGAACAATACTCGTGGTGTAAAATGTGAAATGGCATTTGTATGGTGGCTGATTCGGGACATCGTAATATCGCTTCGTTTTATACAACGCGAAATAACGATATTACGATATGACGATACGAAATTACGATATTACGATACGAAATGTTATCGGGACGAAATTTTAGGACCTGTGGCTCAACCATGTCATAATGCTGGCACCACTTTAACACTTTCAAGGGTAATGCGCATGAACAGCAGACCTTTTATCAGCCATTGGGTATGTTGGACTTTCTTTGACAAAGCATGTAGAATCGTTACAAGCAGCCGTCAAACTTGTGGGAGCTTGCACTTGAGCGATTAATGAAACAACGCCCCTCTTTGAAATATCCGCCGGTTTATGAGTCTCCCTTGGCGACCGATTGTCATGTTTTGAATTCGCAACCCAGAGATGGAGGGCTAGTGGTCGAATGTCGGAACACCTCATTTCGTACATGATTGACAATGACTTATATATAATGAATAAATAGTTAATTGCAACATGAACCAATGCTATTTTTCTTTTCTTTTTTTTCAAATTATTATATATTATAGAAATTTTGTTGTAGCAATAATTAATCTAAAACAAAGATTTGGTTAGATTCGGTGGCATGTCGTCATATCTTCCGGTAAAGTTAACATACAAGGCAATTTATTACATAACATCCGGAATTGTGGAGATTATGATCTTAGACAGTTTTATTTGCATACAAATCGACTAAAATACTTCACAGCGAATCCCTCATAGCTTTAAATGATTGTTTAAACAAGGGGACGGGAGTGGACTTTTGATGATTGTTTACTTTTACCTATCCTGTTTAGGAATATATTGAACTCGTTAATACCTCATAAAACTCGCAATGAGTAAGAATGCGAAGAATGTTATGTTATGTTTACTTTACAAGGCATGTCTAGATATAACATAAGGATCTAAAAATACTGGCTCGTTAGAATGCGGTAGCTCAACCAAAAATAAAATATATTAAAATGTTCTCGAGAACAAACAAACATGTCAGAACAACTCATATCGGATAACTACCGGTCACGCTCACCTACGCTCTCTACACCCCTGGAATCATATTCGATATCCCGGGGTCACGCTCACCTACGCTCTCTTCATCCCTGGGAGCATCCTCGATATCCTGGGGTCACGCTCACCTACGCTCTCTTCATCCCTGGGAGCATCCTCGTTATCCTGGGGTCACGCTCATCTACACTCTCTACGCTCCTAGATAACCACGGATCACGCACACCTACGCTCTCTTCATCCCTGGAATCACCCTCGATATGCTGGGGTCACGCTCACCTACGCTGTCTACACCCCTGGAATCACCCTCGATATGCTGGGGTCACGCTCACCTGCGCTGTCTACACCCCTGGAATCACCCTCGATATGCTGGGGTCACGCTCACCTACGCTCTCTACACCCCTGAATAACCACGGGTAACGATCACCTACGCTCTCCCTCCCCCTAGAATCATCCTCGATAACCACAAGTTACGCAAACCTACGCTCTCTACACCCCTAGAATCATCCTCGATAACCACGGGTCACGCTCATCTTTACTCTCTACACTCCTAGATAACCACGGTTCACGCTCACCTGCGCTCTCTACACTCCTGGATATCAACGGGTTACGCTCACCTACGCTTTCTACATCCCTGGATAACCACGGGTAACGATCACCTACGCTCTCTACACCCCTGGATAACCACGGGTAACGATCACCTACACTCTCTACACCCCTGGAATCATCCTCGATAACCACGGGTCACGCTCATCTACACTCTCTATACTCCTAGAAAACCACAAGTCACGCTCACCTGCGCTCTCTACACCCCTGGATATCAACGGGTTACGCTCACATACGCTTTCTACATCCCTGGTTTACCACGGGTCACCTCATCTACGCTTTGTACACAACTGGATAACCACGGGTTATACTCACCTACGCTCTCTACATCCCTGGATTCATCCTCAATAACCACGGGTTATGCTCACCTACGCTCTCTTCAACCCTGGAATATTTTGTGGCAAAACTGCCATATCATGCCATTGTTTTTATATTTACATATCTCCTTTCTTCAGCTTAGTAAACTGCGAAAAATTGATCGTATACGCAATATGCATGGCACCGGTCACGCTTCAGAACAGTAACTATTCGCTGACGGCTTTTGTTTGGTTCCTTCTCGCTTTTGAAACATGGAACATTTTTTGGATCCATTCCGTCTTATTATAGAAAAATTGTTTCTGGCAAACTTTTGATTTCAATGATATGCATTCGAAATTCTTCGACTATAACGCAAAAATGGCGGCGCCTTTCAGTTGTGATGGCCGATGCACTGTGTTAATGCGTGTACATAACGACCGTTATAAATAAAGAAATAAATTCGCAGTGCTAGTTATATAATTTGATATCAAAATTACATATGATGTAATGAATAAATAAACTTTATGTTTAAAATAATTAGTAACCAAATCGTCCCTTGGAAATACAGATAGCGTTAAACTTGATCATCACTTAATTTTCGTTTTCTATTACTTAAACACTTCACCATATCTACCGTATACTGTTGTTATTTTTACCTTTAGCTCTAGTTTATTATACAGGTGTTTTGTTTCAAAGATTTCAAAGGTCGTCTGCATTTAAACTTGTGTCCCTTTATATAGAAATATGGCCTACACCATCGTTACGATCCCACGGAATATTGGAAATATTGTAAATCGGTTGCACAACAGCATTTAAAAAGATATGCAAATATTTCTTTTGAAGAAAAAATACAGCCATCAAAACAAGGAGCCCGGAGTCGAACATTAATATATATATATTGTGTATGTCCTTATAGTACAGGACACCTGTGTGCAAGGTGCTTTGTTTGATGACAATTTCTGAAATATCTTTATGAAAAAACGAAGGTGGCAGCAAAACCCGAATCGTATTTAAAAGTTAGTACTGACTGTTTAATGCCCAGAATGCAGCATATATTTTTAATATATATATCAAATTTGTAAATTTATGGAAAAAAAACACCCTTTAAAATTGGCGTTGACTTAATCACCTATGACCCAGCGTCTGAACACAAAACATGTTTATCTGTAGCATAATTTATAGGTGTGTATAGCATCTGAAATTATTGTATCTCTTAATCTAATGTCGATGTTCTTTATGCTTAATGATTCATCATCTTAGCTACAATACCTGCCGCTTAGAACCTTTTAAGTTTATGTACAAGCTTTTAAGTTTACAATTGATTGGTAACGCAGCTAATGTGTTGATAGTAACTAAGGTTATCGTTATTGACCGCTTATATTTGTTTTTGTAAATCATGATTTGCAATATCTGACTTAAAAAACTTGCGTCGTAATGGTGTACCTTGTTCTGGAGACGGTACACCTGCATATAGAATAGAATCTTTTAATAAAAATGTTGTAAATTAATGTTTTATAAATGTAAAATGTTCATATGCAGGAAAATAAAAAAAATAAATGAAATAAACGCATTAATATTATTTAAAAACAAAACATTAACTTCTATGATGATCTCAAATATTGCAAACTGCTTTATATTTTAATGTATTGCCATCTGGCTCCGAATATTAAGATTTTGATATGTGTATTATCTAAATAAGAGTATTAGTATTTGAATAAATGTATTGGTATCTGGATAAGAGTATTAATAATTGCATCAATTTTACATGATCTTTTTACACGAGTTTTTTAACAATGTATTTAATCCCTTTCTTTCTGCTTTCAGGAGGGGATATGGATGTCAGTCTACTCTGCTGCGACTCCTTGAGGATTGGAAGAGGGCCTTGGATGAGAATAAGTTTGTAGATGCTATCCTCATGGACCTCTCCAAGGCCTTTGACTGTATTCCTCATGTACTGCTACTCGAGAAGCTGACAGCATATGGGCTGGATGAGAGCGCTGTTGGTCTCATCAGCAGCTATCTTGGGGGCAGATTTCAGCAGACTAGACTGGGGTCCAATGTCTCTGACTGGGAGCAGTTGGAAAGGGGGATACCTCAGGGCTCTATTTTAGGACCTCTTATTTTTAACATTTTTATCAATGAAATTTTTTATAATGTTCATAAAAGTACTCTATACAACTATGCGGACGACAACACTCTGTCCCATATTGACTCTGACCCTCTACATTTAAAAAACACACTTGAAGGGGAGAGCAATATTTTAATCAACTTGTTTGAAGATAATGGTATGAAGGCCAATCCAGATAAGTTTCAGGCTATTTCTATCGGGGAAAAAAACACACAATAAGATAGACTCTTTTACTGTTAAGGATCACGATATAAAATGTGAAGATGTTGTTAAATTTTAGGTGTAGATATAGATTTTAATCTGAAATTTGATGTTCATGTATCCAACATTTGTAAGAACTTTTCAAAACAGCTATGTGTGTTGAAAAGAATTGGCCGTGATCTTAGCAAGCAGGGGAAAATTTTCATTTTCAAATCTTTTATTCTTTCAAATTTTAATTACTGTCCCCTGGCTTGGCATTTTTGCAGTTTGAATTCCACCAGAAAGATGGAAAAGATACAAGAGAGAGCAGTTCGTTTTATTGAGGATGATTTTACAACACCAATATCAGAACTTTTACAAAAACTTAATACAAATGTATATCATCATTACATATTCATTGGATGAAAAAAATGGCCTGTGAAGTTTTTAAAATTGTAACTAATGTAGCTCCTGATTATATATGCAATCTTTTAACTGAGAAAACGTCTTTTTATAATCTCAGGAGTGAAAGGCAGCTGGAACTACCTAGAGTCACAGGGGCTAGGCACGGACCTATGTCACTATGAAATGATTGTCAGATATTTTTTTTTGCCTTTCTCGAATATAGCCCCTCCCACTACTATATATCTGTGACAAGGGAAAGAACTAGCCTGAACGAGAAAATCGACCTAATTCACTCTAAGCTTGTTTTCGTCACTGAATATGAAGTCCATGTTTTTACATGCATGCCTCATTTTAAAGGTGATACCAAATATATCCCGCTACACGCATGTAAAAGCTCACTAGGCTGTCTAGAAACCGAGGTTTTGCATGAAAAACCGTAGGTGGGCACTTGCCTGTCCAGTGCAACTGTTCGGAGGTTGTCGGTCTACATGAGTAGTGAGAAAATCTAGATGGATTCGGAAAATATGAAAACTTGAAAAATGGCGGATGAAGTTCACATCTTCGGTGAACCGTAATTTAACCTCGGATGACCTGGATTACAATAGCGATAAACATTCAACTTCAAGGTAGGATAACGTGCTTTAGCATTAGTGATGGAACTGCAAAGCCGTTTTCAGTAATCACCACGTTTGATAAAGCTATACCCATGGTTAGACAAGGTATGAAGCACTGGACACGCAAGTGCCCACCTACGGTTTTTCATGCAAAACCTCGGTTTCTAGACAGCCTAGTGAGCTTTTACATGCGTGTAGCGGGATATATTTGGTATCGGCTGAAAGATAAAAGTTTCACCTTTAAAATGAGGCATGCATGTAAAAAAATGGACGTCATTCAGTGACGAAAACAAGCTTAGAGTGAAAATAGGTCGATTTTCTCGTTCAGGCTAGTTCTTTCCATGATCACAGATATAGTAGTGGGAGGGGCTATATTCGAGAAAGGTAAAAAAATATCTGACAATCATTTCATAGTGACATAGGTCCGTGCCTAGCCCCTGTGCCTAGAGTACGGACAACCAGGTACGGACTTAAATCTTTCCGCTACGAGGCCGCCCGGATATGGAACAGTCTGCCAAACCATATGAGGTAGGCGGATAGTTATCCAGACTGCTGCATACCTGGGATAGCCTCGTGTGCTCCTGTGGTATATGTTCCAGTGATTAGCAATGCTTTTTATTTTTGTTTGTCTTAATGACTTGCCTGTCTCATGTCTTGCCTTTTTGAATGTTTTTTTTATTATTTTATTTTATTTATTATTATAACCAGCAGCACAGTTAATATTTTTTAGCCCTTATTTTCAATCTCAATTGTTTAATCACTTGACTTCATTGTCTTCTTTAAATTTACACTATATTAGTGTATATTATGTCATATTTTATTTCTTTGCTATATTAGCATTTAAGTATATTTGACTTATAAGTGCTTTAATCATCTCAATAGCAGCACCTGTGTGATATGCAGGTGTTCAATATTAATAAATACATGTAGTATAATTTTATTTTTCTGGTAAATGTGATGTATGCCACTATGTGCTGCTGTGTTATACATGTATAACCCAAATATTTTACTTACATTGATGTAATTTCATACTAGCTTGTCTGTGATAGTGTACAACTTTGCATGTCTCTATGTATTTTAGTTAATTATCTTGTTTTATGTTTGCCTTTTACTATGTTTGTCGCAGAAATAGCGCTACAGCGCTAATGTTGCTTGTTGTATATATGCGACTTTAAATAAAGCTCTTGTATCTTGTATCAGTTAAATGATATCTGGATGAGTAAATTGATATCTGGCTGAGATAAATTATATCAGGATCAGTTAATTGATATATTGATGAGTAAATTGATATCTGGATCAGTTAAATTATATCTGGATCAGTTAATTGATATATGGATCAGTTAACTGTTATCTGAATCAGTTAATTGATATATGGATCAGTTAACTGTTATCTGGATCAGTTAAATTATATCTGGATCAGTTAATTGATATCTGGATCAGTTTATTGATATCTGGATCAGTTGACTGTTATCTGGACCAGTTAACTGTTATCTGGATCAGTTAACTGTTATCTGGATCAGTTGACTGTTATCTGGATCAGTTAACTGTTATCTGGATCAGTTAACTGTTATCTGGATCAGTTAATCGATATCTGGATCAGTTAACTGTTATCTGGACCAGTTATCTGTTATCTGAATCAGTTTATTGATATCTGGATCAGTTGACTGTTATCTGGATCAGTTAACTGTTATCTGGACCAGTTAACTGTTATCTGGATCAGTTAACTGTTATCTGGATCAGTTAATTGATATCTGGATCAGTTAACTGTTATCTGGACCAGTTATCTGTTATCTGGATCAGTTAATTGATATCTGGACCAGTTAACTGTTATCTGGATCAGTTGACTGTTATCTGGATCAGTTAATTGATATCTGGATCAGTTAACTGTTATCTGGATCAGTTAATTGATATCTAGATCAGTTAACTGTTATCTGGATCAGTTAACTGTTATCTGGATCAGTTAATTGATATCTGGATCAGTTAACTGTTATCTGGACCAGTTAACTGTTATCTGGATCAGTTAATTGATATCTGGATAAGGGTACTGATATGCAAATAAAGTTGTTGTGAGTAAGATCAATGTATTAAAATCCATTGAAGATCAAATTGTTTATAAAGTTGGAAATCATTGCAGAATATTTTGTTCCTTATTGACAGCCAGAAAAAAATGAATAAAGAATCTAATAAAAACACGGAAGCATTGCAAATGTTCTCGAGTAGGGCGTACATATTGATATACCCTCTCGACATACAGCTACCTAGTCACGATTCATTGTTGCCACAGTGTTGTCTACGACAGGCCTGTTACTGCTTACACAGACAACCCACTCAAACCTCAACAACCCTCAACAACCCACAGGTAACCATGACGTCATATTCACGTCATGTAATGTGCGACAAAATACTAGAGGTTAACCCGGTGCACCCACATATCCACATCAAAATAACTTCCGCCAAAATCCTCACCTTTACACTTCTACCAAATAGATTGATCATTATTTTGCTGCAGCAATGCTATAACGTCCCCTCTTGTCCTGTGGCATTCCTTCAGACGCTCTCCCTTAAGGAAGTTAGGAAGACAAACAGTTTTGAGTATGCTCATTAGTGTGTTTACTTGTTGTGGTTGAGAATGTTGACTCGGTTCTCACTTTGAGCACTTGATGTTTACTTGGGTGTGACCAAGATTTACATGGCGGGTGTCGCCGATGAAGCAGAAGATGCTTACTCTTCCGGGATACTCGGTCATATTCTCTTGTACTTTTTTAAGAGGGTCCCCGTGTAAATATTTCCTTTTTCATATATTGCCCCTAGTTAAATCGATTTTGAGTTCGGATTATGGTTTTGTTGACGCTTCGATATTCTCTCTCTCTTTGTTTTAGATAATCATGGGATCATTATATATTATAGTAGTTGTATAGTTGTATGTCTTTCAGTGTATTCGAGTTCCATGCGTTTTCCGTACTTTCCAAATATGGTTTTACCGATGCTTGACATATGATGTCCAGTTTTGGATTTCTTTTATAAAGTATCAAAGTGGCTTCAGTGCGTTTGAGTGTATTTTACCAGGTCTTGGATGTTATTTCGTTAAGTTATATATGTCTTAGTATGTTCTACTGATAGTGTTGTAAGTAAACGACCTGGTGAACAGTTTAAACAGTCAACAAGACAAAATTTGTTTTGACCACCATTCATCCCTGTTTATCGGAAATAACTGCTTTTCCAAAAACGTTTAGATTGGTATTTAGCAATCACTGCATTTCCTTTTTCCATGTTCTTCTTTGCTTTCCGTTTTTACAATTTGATGCAGTCCCTGCGTACACGATAGTAATAGTGAGGATCTGTATTTTAATCAGATTGACACACTCCTTGCCATGTTTGGAGTCCTACATTTCTTGCTGGTTTCCCGACTTTTATTTATGTCCTAACTTCCATGTGCGTGATGCCGGTTAGCATGTTGTCTTATACATATCACAATCTGATTGTTGTCATGACCCTGACCATTTGTGTTGGCATACGTGTATGTTATACTACATGTATTATGGACTTAGTAGTTGTCATATCTTAACTATTGCCATATTATATCACATGTATTATGAACTTAACTGTTGTTATATCATATTATATCACATGTATTATGGACTTAGTTGTTGTCATTTCATATTTTATTGTAAACTTAGTATTACCGATTTTTTTTGTATATGCATATTATACTTGCACACGTGCGTACATACGGGTAAGAACTCACCTGCAAATGTTGAATTTTATTTATTTTGTGTGTAATCAATTGACAACATAAGTCTATATTTTGGGCAATGTTTTAATGGTCAAATGAATGAGTATATGTGATGTCTTTCTTTTCACACTACAGCAAACCAATGAACCATGGAAATCTATTTTAGTACTGGGAGATTTACAAAAGGTCACGCGATATTTTACCTGTATTTTTAGCTCGAGTAAGCGAGCGCGAAACTTAGGTCGGTATAGGCGGAAAGTGACCATACCTCTTTGTTACATTTAATGAGAAAATGAAGTTAATTCAATACATTAAAACATTGAAATTGTTTATTCTTGTAAAATTATATTTTTTTCTGTGATTTATTTCTAAGTATCCAATAAATTGAATAAAACATACCATTTTCCATATCGGACCCAGTATTGGCCCCTCGACTCTAATATTGGGTTCGATATGGACAATGGTATGTATTATTCACTTTATATTATATGTACTTGTATATATGTATTACATGTTGCTGGAAGTGATGCCTGGATGGACTTTTAAATGCCAACATTCTGCATGAAAAGTTAAGCAAATCTAGAAAACTGACTTACCAGGAGGGACCCCACTATGTTATCTGCCCCTCAGTTAGACAGAGATGTTAAATCTGACTCCCTGTTTGATACCGACCAACTTCGCTTTATGATTTCCAAACAAAATGTTAAGCAGTTACGAAGTGTAAGATATGACCTTGACTTCTGATGAAATGGCCATTGTTACATGTACCTGTGATAAGATAGCAAAGTACAGCAGCATATGGTGGTCAATGGTGATATATTTTATACAATGAATTATTCGTATCAAAATTTAGAGAGAAAATAAAATCAGTACTAAAATTGGCATTAGTGTGAGAAAGTGGTCCATGGGAGCTTCACATTTGTAAAAAAAAAACTATTGGTTTTTATTGAAGATTTAATATTTTGGCCTTTCCGAACGGGTGTCTACACATGAAAAGCTAGCTTTACAGGAGGTTTGGATCAAATGTTGGGTTTTTTTGCCATCTTTTATAATTTTCTAAAGTTTTCGTACAAGTGACATACAAAGAAAAAAAATACATATGCGTATAACAAATACATTTGTATAATGCAGTTATCATCTAGTACTTTTACAAGGGTCTCCATGTAAATCTTTCCTTTGTTCATATTTGCCCTTAGTTAACGATTTTGAGTTCGGATTAAGTTTTGCCGACGCTTTGTTATTCTCTGGGTTTTTTTTCTAAAAGAAAAATATGTTGCGTAAGGTAAACCTGCTGTATTTAAATTTCTTAGACACTGGCCTTGTTTGTCTCATTCTAGTTGTTTCTGCTATCTTAGAAACACCTTGGCGTACACTTTTGAATGATTTAAAGAATCTTGACATTTTTTTGACATTTAGATGAATGTCACAATCACCTAATGACCGTGCATTGCATATCGTCTTTGGGCGATGCATGTAAGTACAATATTTATCGGTGTATCTTCAACGGCTCAAAAGTCATTGCCCGTGCAAATTATCATTGACCTCAAGGTCATGTATCGATGTCGACTGCTGACAAACAAACTAACAACACAAGGATTCAAGAGATGCAGGTTGATCAGAACTATGGGCAAGTTTTATGGTCGCCATCTTTGTCTCATTGAGAAATGTTCTGTATCTTTAAGTGATATGAAGATGGACGTTTTTGAGTATGCTCATTAGTGTGTTTACTTGTCGTGATTGACAATGATACTCGGTTCTCATTTTGAGAACTTGATGTTTACTTGGATCTGACAAAGATTTACATGGCGGGTGTCGTCGATGAAGCAGAAGACGCTTACTCTTCCGGAACACCTGGTCTTATTCTCTTATACTTTTGTGAGGGTCTCCATGTGAATCTTTCCTTTGTTCATTTTTTACCCTGGTTTAATCGATTTTGAGTTTGGATTATGATTATGTTAATGTTTCGGTATTCTCTTATTTATTTTCATATCACAATGACAGTGTACTGCATATCGGCAGTAGGTGATGCATGTGCGCAAGTAAGTTTCTTCATGATATTTTCAACGGTTTAGAATTGATGGCCCGGACAAGAAGAATTAGAAGAAACAGAAGAAGGAAGAAGAAGAAGAACTGGTACCAATTCAATCTCCGTTGATGTGGAGGGAATCAGAATAAAAACACAGCTTGTACCGTAGATAACGTTTTATTATTGTTTGTATATATTTTACATGTCAACAAAGTAAAATATCGAAAATAAAGTATTTGAGACATGTTCAGCCATAGAGTATGGAAGGTCATCATCATGCTTATTATGCATTGACAAATATTTGCATCGGCTAACTCGTAGTTTACACAGCCGGAAACATTCATCTAGAGATTTACATTCAAGACAACTTAATACAGTATGTAAATACACACGTGATGTAAATTGCACACGTGATGTAAATTACACACGTGATGTAAATTGCACACGTGATGTTAATTACACACGTGATGTAAATTGCACACGTGATGTCAATTACACACGGGATATAAATTACACATGTGATGTAAATTGCACACGTGATGTAAATTACACACGTGATGTTAATTGCACACGTGATGTAAATTGCACACGTGATGTCAATTACACACGGGATATAAATTACACACGTGATGTAAATTGCACACGTGATGTAAATTACACACGTGATGTTAATTGCACACGTGATGTAAATTATATATTGCAAACGTGATATAAATTACACCCGTGGACAATTATGGACACCGTTAACATTAGATTATGAGGCCATTTTCTTATCACAACAACAGAATGATTCAGCATGAATTCATCATAGAAAATAAAACTATTCAAGAATCGTCACAGTTTTAAGGAATGTACAATCGTTGTAAAATTATCAACTACACTTGTCAGATTCGACACTGTAATGCTACTTCACCGAGAAATATGGTGTAAAATACTACCGTCTAAAAAAAATCATTTACTGAAACTTTTGTTTGGTATTATGCTTTGCGAGATCTCAACACACATTGTAATTATTTATTTTAACCTTGACTTATTTCGATAGATCTCAAAATACGTTTTAATACACATCATTTTATGATGAAATAAATTTGCCGTAAAAAGCACGAATTGTAGATGAAAAAGTCACTTCCGGTAGAATGCTAAGTATGGGATATGTCATTCACAGTGATATAAACTGTCCCCCATTCACTCTAAATTTCAATGAAGTCATTTGACCAATAACAATACTCACTACACTCATGCCATCCCGTTATGAAAATGTTATCAACTTAGTAACTTTTCAAGTTATTTCGCTGAGAAGCTTTTAACTACTGAGTATATATTAGCTCCACCAAAATCAGAATATTTTTGAAGCAACAGTTGAGGAACGTGCAGTATACTTGTTATTGACAAGAATTTTCTGGATATCGTATCACCTACATTAGTGAGTACATGGCACATTCAACAGACAGTCAGACACGAGTATGGGGTATCTAACTTATATACAAACTGATATACTTAGTATGCTACACAGTAGTGACCATGTTAAACAATGACATTGCACATTTGTAAATATTTATTATGCTGATCATGAGGTGAGATTACAAAAAACAGTCGTTGTATGGTTACCATCTGTATAAAACGGACAAGGGGGAAGAGTGTATTTTCGTAGAACGCGATTTGAAGTTATGCAGAACTAGTTTAATTTTTACTTATAAATTCATATTTTAAAGGGGTTTTACACAAATAACGCTTCTGCGATATATTCGATTAGAAATTTTGGATTCCCACCTTTTGGCCTCTAGCATCACTGAAGAGTCCCAGGAGGACGAAACTGTATGGTGCAGTTTAATTCATTTTTCGGCATACTGTATCTATTACTAAATTAAAAAAGGTGCAGCACGGGTGTGTTACGTCATCTATGCCGTTGTTTGAATTTAAAACTGATAACAAACTATGTGTTGTTTAACTGACGGTTGCTTTTAAGATATGGTTAAGAATCAATTAAATGGAAATATACATTTTCTTAAAATATGAAATTTCTTATTCAAACCATTTTAAATTACAATGACTGTATTATGTATGTGATTGATATAGATAATTTCGTAACAAAAATACAAACTTCAGTGGTACCTCGATATAATGTCCAATGTATATATAAACAGCGACACCTCGATAAAATGTCCTTCATATATATATACAGTAACACCTCGATAGAATGTCCCACATATATATATATATATATATATATATATAGTGACACCTTGATAGAATGTCCCTAGTACATATATACAGCGACACTTCGATAGAATGTTCCTAGTACATATATAAAGCGACACTTTGATCAAATATCATTCATATATACATACAGTGACACCTCGATATAACGTCCCTCATATACATTATATATACAGCGACACCTCGATAGAATGTCCCTAGTACATATATTTATACAGTGACACTTCGATCAAATGTCCCACGTATATAGATATACATTGACACCTCGATAGCCTGTCCCTAGTACATATGTACCTTGACACCTCGATATAATGTCCTTCTTATAAATATACAGCGACACCTCGATAGAATGTCCCTATTTATACATATACAGTGACACCTCCATATAATGTCACACGTTTATAAATAGAGCCACACCTGGATATATCGAAGCCCGAGGTCAATATTTTAGATTCGACCAGGTTGGTATAACACCATATTAACCGCATCGAAAGTCCTTAATTTTTAAGATATGAAACTTGTCTGCAAAAGACTGAAATTACATTATTTCTATCTTGATAAAGCATGAAATGTACAATGGGGCACTGTAACCTCACAATAATTATGACGTCATAAATGCAACATTGACTTGATGATTCTAAAAGTAGAAGCATCAGGTAAATATCACAAAATATGGATCTCCACGAGACCATACTTTAGCCAATGAGAAATGAGGGCAGTCTGACCATAATTTATGCATGCTGATATGTAATACTCGTCTCCGTGTAACGCTCCTGTAGACAAAAACATCCTAGTTCCACTCACCCCGGCTACCCAATCGATCTATTTCTATCACATAATCTAACAATTCTACGGATTTAAATGGATTTCGTAAACAAAACTTATCACAATTATCCTAAGCGATTCCTACACATGAAGCATGGTTAGCTTTGTCATCAGAAGAACACGTTTTTGGTTTTGTATTTAGTTTGACTTTTGATTGATTTACCCCAGCATGGGTCACTTTAACACACACTGAATGACATGGTTATAATGGCGATGAAATCCATTAGACGGGCGCCCTGTCAGCCTGACCGCTAAGTAAACCTTCCTACTAGCTTAACGGCAATATTTCAAATAAGATTATAAGTTATGAACACTGAAAATCATGTTTTGGAATTCGCAGAAAAGAATTATAATTTGGAATTAGACTTGTTATATAATAATATTATATTATATTTTTGAATATTTCAGTCAATTATGACAAATATTTTACCCTGTCTGAATTCTAATTCCTCCAATCATAAATAAAAGAGACTTTCGTTTTCACTTTTTGTGACATGTGTATTATGAGTATTCAAAGTATTTCTGTACAAATAATATCTCAACAATATACTTTGATACAAATATATGTATATAATAACTATAATATATAATTTCTCAATTTTTTGTAGTTTTTGTATATGCAACAAACAAATTGTGAGAGTTGTAGTAGAAATCGTTGGGTACGTATCTCCTATAAATCTTCTCTCGTAAATATATAGGAAACATAAGTAATAACAATTAACATGATCATAAACATAAGGAACAGTAACAAAATGAGACAATTTGAGAAGAATGGATACGTATGGACATTTCGTCATGAGTTATTTTGAGATACAGTCGTATACGGTTAGCGTATATATATATATGTAATGTGCATCAAAATATCCTTTGATTACAGTTGCATCAGCAGTTCCTTGCGCACGCGCACACACTTGACTAGTATAACATGTTGCTGACCCACTATCGGTATTGCTTGACTGTATATATATATTATGCATACTGGAACGATTGCCGCATCCACAATATCCTTGCTGCTGTTCAATTGTGGGGCAACACAAACGAACTTTCAGTCCAATGCGTACAAAATTGTCTTAATTCAAACATGAATGTCTTTGTTTCGATTGGCTGGTTCCTGAGATCAATAACGCTCCCGTTGAGCCTCTGCGTTCTCCTTGTCGGCGGGGAATGGACGGCGGGAACCGAACTTCGGTGACAGTCCTAGACTGTTTCGGTGATGGTTTTGGGGACAACCAATCGCTTTAGTTGGGGTCAATTTCTGTTAATATCACTTCGTAATCCTTGTCTTCATTTATCTCGTTCAGTTCGATCATAAACGTGGATTCGTGGGAATAGTGTCGTACAATGTTGTCGTCCATCCTCACCAGGATCCTACATAATAGAATAATAACAGGTTAAAAATACAGTTACAACAGACATTGGATAATAAAATACGTCTTTGACAGTAAGAAAATAAAATGTCTTCAACAGTAAGATAAGAAAATTTGTTTTTGACAGCAAGATAAGAAATATGTTGGATTTTCGTTTCTTTTCTTGTTTGATCTTTATACAAATCAGTATCACCAAGGTATGTTGTAATTCAAGCTCTATAAAACAAACACTACCCCTACTAAACAGTATTTACTTCAGTACCTCACTGTTAAATAAGGTTTCCTCGTTCAGAACTATTGTATAAAGTGAACCTACCCTTTCCTTGATCGCTTGTAGGTACTTTTGACTTTAGAAGCTAGGACGTTGTATTTCTCCTGCACCTGTGAACAACAAGAAAATTGAATACTTAGTTTTTCTTACTACAATCAGCAAGGGAAACGGCACCGTCAGTAACGAATGACGTCATTAATAATGCTGAGTGACCTCATTAGTAATACTGGGCAATACCACAATTAGTACCAGCACGGAATCGAAGTGAGTGGTACCGGTACTATCGCCCTATGTTACTAATTCAATTGCAAAGAAGAAGCTGTCGATTTCAGGAAACAGAATTGTGTGGGAAAAAATAAACTTACGACAAAAATCATTAATTACAACTATTTTCTATCTAATGTTTCACATTTTAAAGATAAAACATATTTTAAATATTCAACGTAAAACATAGACCATGTGTTCCGGAAGGGTAAACACAAAGTTACAAGCTAGAGGTTAACCCAGGTGAAAGTGTTTTTAAGTATTCAAGGGATGCCTGTCTAGTAGAACCAGGAATTGAGTGAACTTTGAACTTACCGATTGAAGCAGACCAAGGAGGGTGGGCGTCCGTAACATGAGGGCGGTAAACACTGTCTCGTGCTGTTCCCGGACGTACAGAAGGACTGTAAGTAAACAAATTGTAAGAGCATGAATATCAGTTACAGTAGGTACCAACCCATCAACAATGTGTAGGGCACGTGGGTATGCCTTAATTAATTATCTTCAACTAAATACATGGAGGAAAACCAAAATAACCATATTCGTTGAGCAATGTTCAGTTGTTTAAAGCGCGTACCTAAATGGACAGTTAACTCCAATTTTCAAAACGTACTATATTTTTTCCGGTTGAAATGGAACAAGTGGTCTACTGATTTTGATTTTAAATTGACATTTAATTCGCATAGATGTTCAGTAGAAATTTGAACACTTTTAGATAGCTGAGGGAGCTTAAACTACTGGTCAACATGCAGGACTGATATGGTATACTTTGTGAACTTACTTTTGGGGAAATCCACGTATTGGCTGTATGAGTCGCGTCTCTGTCGCTTGGCCAGGGGGTACCCGGCGTCCTCTAGGCAGTCTCCGGTACTGTTCAGGCTGTAATGGGAGGGAGAGGAGTAATGAACCGTATATCCAAGTCAGTTTACACAATCAGTCTTAGACACGTTCAAATACCGGACAGATCACAATGTACATCACAGCTATAATTCTAAACATTTCACAGCTACAAATTTACAATTCATTATTGTTACAGTTTTACCGAAGTCTGAAACATTTGTAATGAATGTTTACCTGGAGAATAAGCACTGCTTTACTTTTATTGCCGTATATTTTGTGTAATTTAATATCTTATTTTTTAAAATAATTACCTTGAATTGCCGTCATCATCCTGTAGAAGACCATTGACTGGACTGGACTGTAAACAAAATTATCAAAATTAGTTTGTTGTTTAACAGGGGGACAATTTCTACGGAATTATTTCTTTACAAATGTACCTAGTTAAAACACAAATTGGTGGAAACATAATGAGTTCAGGTTGTAGCGTTAAGTTCGCCTGTTTCCTTTAATGGTGTTGTCTTACTGTAAGACGTATATATATATGTGAGCGATCGCCCCCGGTGTTTCGGCTCTTACACGTTTTATCTAGATTTCTTCACAAGCGAAAATTTAAATAAATTAGATCCAATTTTTATATAAAACACCCAACAAATATTGTTGTTTGTATAGACAAAGCTCTTTCCTGGATAACTGAACTGTGGTTTGGTAATGAAGCGATTTCAGATCGCTCAAGCACAAAAGAAAATGGTCAGATAAAGTATATGACGGCCCAAGTCTGATCACCAGTAACAGAAGCATCACGTTTGGCGGATTGTCAAGTTTAATAAGGTTTGTGTGACCAATAGGACATGTACCTTAGTGGACTCCTCCTGGTCACTGGCGGGCGTGAACAGGACCGGGAAGGTCTGTGTTTCCGCCATGGAGTAGAACTCGGACCTTTCACATGGGGGCCAGTACACCTCCTGGTCATTTCGCTTACGTGCTGTAAATAAAAAACAAAAGTTGAAAAGCAGAAATCCAACGTTGATTTTTTCATTAGAGTTCCTTTTTGTCATGTGTTGCTTAGAAGTGTTACTTGAATTAAATAAAGAAGAACATGTGTTCAAGCAGACGATTTGTTTGTATTTCAAGCGCCACATTGACCTAGTCGTTTACTGGTGCCTTTAAAAGTTTCAGTGGGTACTTACAGGACGTGTGAGAAGCGTCGGACTTGGCTCGGTTTGTTCGCCTTCTATCTTCATCTCTTGTCTTCCTTTCCGCTCCCTAAATAAGTACATTTACAACCATGTAATGCTAGAAACAATAAACTATCATCGATTGATGATGAATACCAGTATTGGAATAATAAATAAATAGCCGACGACTAATTAAATAAATGTTCTACGAATTTCGATAACTGATATTCAAATCCTTATTGAACAGATACGCGCTACAAACTATTTACTGATACAAGCAATCACCAACTAGCTCAATTTAAGAGCATTAATTAATTCACATCCAATACTTATATATTTATAATTTTATGTAAAAATCAAACGTATAATCACTCATTTAGATATACTGTATAAACGTGTTTAAAAGTACAGGGCGAGAATACAGACAACAGTAATGGCGACATCATAATATCTATGCAATAACATTATGTAAATATCACATCAAACACATATAATAAAACAAATAGCACCGCGCTAATTATATTAGAGGGTCAGAGGTCAGTGTAGGTCAGGCTTACCTTGTCACAGAACACTTTGATTTGACAGTAACCACGGTGTACAGGGTAAGTGTCTTTGGGGTTCTCAAACGTGTCGATCTGGATGTGGAGCGGGAAGCCCTGAAACCATTAAACATTATTTATGTTAATGAAGTGAATTATTTACAAAGGAACACAATGGAATATATACACGGCATCAGACTGTTACCTAGTCGTTTATACATCATTAAAACATCATAAATAACTGATTAATTCTAACAAGACAGTACAGTGATTGTTGGATTAGCGTTTGTGTAAATGTTGGTATTGTGTAACTGTTCACAGATTACCAGCCATCGTCTATAGTATGAAAAAACTCTTAACAAATTTTTTTTCTTCAATCTAATGTCACTTGGACAGTTTAAATGTACCAGCCCAAAAGGTGATGAGCGAAATCAGTGATTAGCGCAAATTTTAATTATCCTGTAACTTTAAATTGAAACCATAGATTTAGTTACAACTTTGTAGATATAAAACATCTAATGGTGTCAATTCACATACAAAATTACAAGATTTTACCTTGGTTCTTGACAGAAAAATTAATGTTTGAAAAATGTCGTTAAATAGTGATTAAGTCAATCTCTCTCTGAACAACTGGGCCCAGGACGTGGATTTTGAGGTTTGTTTGACTATAACAGCCTGAAGTGTATTTAATGTCCCCGTGTCGATCTATAGTCAATAGTGTTGGACAATACCCAAGTGGACGATTTCAACTTTTTTGCACGTTTAAAAAAAAGTAGTTCAGGTAGGATGTGTGTTTATGGCCAATAATTGCCTCCGTTTAAAAGGGAGCCCTCTTATGTCGAGTTCCTGATGCTAATATGAAAATACACCACCATACAAGCCATTTTAAATACCAAAGTACAAACACAGACTCGAAGTAAGATGATGTAGGTTTCGTTCGACTGGAGGTTAATAGTTTGTCATGAGAAGTTTTGATGACAAAGTCTAGATTTGCTACAGCTAAGCGTTATAACAATACAAACTCACCTTAACTCCCTTCTGGTTGCTGAAGTCCGTACTCAAACAATGGACGGCGATGTTCACCTAACAAAAAAAAAATCAACATACTGTTAATATAAATACTAGTATACAAGTACCTAGATTTCCTGTGGTAGCTGGGGTATACGTTAAGGCTATCCCTTATACAAAACAATCTTCGGATGAAAATACAACACATACCATATTTTGGAAATATACCAACTAATTTATGTGGCTTATTTATGAATAAATTCCGACTTTATTAACATTTAAATTCAATCTAACAGACCATGACAATACAACAGTCATGTATGATAGATCGATGTAGATATGAATTCATTAATCAGACAGCTTATTATTGCTTTGGAACTTCAATTGATATCATTCAAAACAATCACAACCGCCGGTACATACCTTGACTGGCGAGTCGCGCGGATTCCACTTCACTGCGACTGCGTTGAAGGCCACTTCCGTTATGCTGCTGGGAAGGACTCCTGTGCTATCTTTTGTGTCTACAGAGAAATGATTCGACTTCTGAATAAACTTGTGATATCAATAACAGGAAACATTTACTGTATACACGAACTCAGACGTCGGGGTTGGTGGTAGGGTAACTCGTAAAGTCTACTTCTCAAATTATCAAACAATACTATCTTCAGTAACAAATATTCAAATATAATCCAAAAGCATCTAAACGCTTACAGACCATGAATCTATATATTTGGGGACCGGTTTCGCTTGGTAAAATTTCAACAGCGTAGATCATTTGAATAAGAAAACGTTTAAGGAAGGCTGCGTTTTGAGTAAACCCCTGGCTATACACAAGTTTATGGTGGTATAATAGAGAGAAAGGTCATATTCATCTCGTCATAAAAATCACAACAAAACGCGAGAGCAACGGAATTTATTAGTTTCTGTCAGAATTCTATACGGGGCGGAAGTTAAAATGAAGGAAGGATCACCGAGAAAGAAAGACTGGGTTTTATACGGGTCAAAAGTGTAAGAGTTATTGAAAACCCTTAACAACATTTACGATATATTCGCATCTATTTTACGTCTTTGAAAACAATCTGAATATTCAATCTTAAGACTTATTTACATGTTTATTGAGTAATAAACTCGAATCAAACTCAGATGAATGGGAAGGAAAACGTTTGTAGCAGTAATTACGTTATTTATATTTACAGGTATAGTCAATAAACATCAAACAACTGCCGTCTCCTATCAAATACACCCTTCGTAATACAAATAATAAATAACAACAATCTCACTGCAACATGCTTTTGAAGAACGTGTAAATAATCTCATCACGTACAAGATTTGACCCTGAAATTCCAGGTAATTACGCACGTGCTGCAGGTGGCACTGGGACATTTTCTACGATTTGGAGGGATAAGAACAGGCACGATTTGGAAAGTTTTGTTTCGTTATAGACACATTACGAGTCGCTTCCAACAAACGGCACATTATCAAACACTTCAATATATTTACTACTAAAAAAATTATAATGATTCAAATAAGGTTATGCAAAATTGTTTGAAGTCATCTTAATTATGTACATCACTGTGTAAAACATATTTACTTTGATATTGACGTGTGAGGGACCTACCTATATCCAATACTCGCTGTTTGTAGCTGTGCTGCCGAGAGTGCCAGAACTCCCATGCTTTCCTTTCATCCTCCAGCGTCTTGTCGTCACGGAATACCACCATGATAACCGACTGAAAGCGTTAATGAACATTACTATCAACCTCATTTACATTGTACATACCACCATGATAACCGACTGAAAGCGTTAATGAACATTACTATCAACCTCATTCGCATTGTGCATACCAATATGATAACCGACTGCAAACATTAATAAACATTACTACCAACCTCATTTGTTTGTATGACTATCAAGTATAGTACTGATGTATGTTTATTGACAAAAATGCTTGATTTACTTGAATAATCTCTCTAATGTAAAAGACAAAACTGAAGAACTTTTCTTACCTTTGCCATCTGACATTGGGGAATCCTGTCGGCGTTTAATTCCAGTGTGAGACCGTAGTATTGTCCTACAATACACAAGACCGAGAAATGATAAACAACAGTCTGAGGGAATGTAGTCACATACTCTAAAATGTCTTTTTATAAACCATGATACATTTAAAAAAAACTGGGAGACCAGCGACATTTTATGATGTTTTTGTAAAATGGACAGAGAACTACCTCTGATTTTAATACTATATATAGGAAATTGATCTTCCAAATGTGTCACCCTTTGTAGAGAACGGTGCTCTACTGGGCTTATCAGCGGTAAACGGTAGACTTAGGGCGTTACCTTTATTCAGGTATGTGATGCGGTCCTCCTCGACCCGTACAGATGTGGAGATGGGGGTCTCCATGGTGTATGTATAGCCAGTCGTGTTCACATCCCTGTATCAAATACAACAATGCATTTATTGATGAATGAGTAGCATACATAAGTGAATACATTGGTGTATGGGGCGTCGGCCTAGACCGACATTTGTTTTAGACAAGCTGAATCTAAAAAACACAGATCGGTAATAACGCTGATAGGAACTGCTCTAATTGTTCCCGTATAATAGTTATGGCATTATAAAGCGAGAAGCAGATTGATAGCTAAGACATGACAGAATAGATACAAAGTGTGTAGCTTTCCCGTACGTAATGTACCCGGTATTGCGATCTCTTTTCTTTGGATATATCACAAGGCATTTACCATATCAGCCATGATTTTTTTTTTTGTGGTTTTATAATCTTTTATTTTGAGAAACAAAATTGTAAAGAAATATTGTCTTTAATTCTTTCCCAATGAACTCTTAAACAAATTAAAAAATAGTATAAATGTACGCTTGTCTTTAAAGCTAAAAAATAAGTAATTAAATGTAATCGCTACTGGAAGATGACGCCATTTTCGATACCTCGTCACTACATTGTAGTTTAATATTACACACAGGCTTAGTCATAAAGCTAGCAGTATGTCACCACACCAGACATTTATTGAATTATTTGACGATATATCCTGTAGGTAATTAACGACTGCTCCTACATGTGTTTTTTATATTTCTGGCGACAGAGTAGGAAAGTCGTCCCAGTTTTTCTATCTGTGCACAGAAATATTAATTATACAGGAGATTAATTTATTCTAATATTCGTTGACTGATTGATGAAAATTTCAGAAAAAAATATGCTGCCATTTGTAATATGACAATCTAGAAGATCTATCACCCGCCCCCGCTTCCTCTCGGCATTTCAATGTAGGCACATAAAACTGTCGCGACTTCCACGTCCTTAGTTTCACGGGGTCTGATTTTAAATCTAACCACACTCTCGATGTGGGGGTGTTAAATAGGTTCTTTCTCAAACTTTAGATAATAAATATGTCATTTATAATAAACGCACTTCGGTGTTTATAATATACAAATCATATAAGTTTGCAAATCTTGAAATTAGTGCAAAATTATTTCAATTTCTGAACACATTTTCTGAAATATGATGTACGAGTTACACTTAAAAATGTAGCCTTATCATCGGAAGCTATTACAAGTGTAATAGTTAAACTATGAATCAGGGTTATTAGCAATAATTACCAAAATGTGTAGGCGTGACCTATTGGTTAATTTTCTTACAAACTCGTGTATGTAGTTTATAAAACTGTTAACAAAACAGAGAAATATATAACATATATATATATAAATACAGAAGCATGGTTTCAGTAGTACTACATATATATATAGAAGCATGGTATCAGTAGCACTGCACACTTACAGCTTAGGAATCGTCGTGCTATAGTTCGTCTTGTCACTTCCGGGCCAGAAAGCGCATCCTTTAGACGCATAGCTGGGCGCTGTGGTGACCGACTTCCGTCTACGCTTCTGTCCAGTAGTCGGTCCGTTTCCGGCTCCGTCTTGGTAATTGGAATTTCCATCCTTGTAAGCCTGTGGTATCATCGAAGATTAAATGAATGATAATCATATCTAATATGAATAAATTATCTTTTTTTTATTTTGATAATTAAGTTGTTATTATTTTTGCAAACTCTCAAATTATCAAAGACAGTTTCCGTGTAACTGTCATTTCTATCCGCCTTATATTTGTTACTATTTCTATCAAAATCATTTATAATACGAAATAATCAAATGTTTTTCAATGGCGGAAATGTTTTATGAAGTTTGATTCCCTTCAATCAAATATTTTAGTAAAAGAAAATATTTTTCTATGTCGACATATTTCCCACGGAGTAGAGCTCCGTGACACGACCATTGCTTGTTCTACATGACGGTGTTTTGTCTCTCGATGACGTAACACCGCGACATTACCGCAATTAAAGCAATTATCGTGTTACTTTCTTACAAACAAAGAACTCAAACGTCAGTGTGCTAAGTGGGAGACAATTGGGTGTGACCCCCGCGGGCAGCTTACTCGGCCCGTAGCCGACTAATTAGTAATAATTACAACACAATGAGAATTCAGGTAGTCTTTGTTGTAATTATCTCCCCTGTCTACGCCTGAATGACCCGCGGCCCTGAAAACTTCACCTCACACCGATTATTATCTATACTAGTCGGCGGATTAATACGATTAACCAATAATTAGTTGTTTACCTTTCTCAAACATTGTAAGCAACTAAACACAACCCTAGGCTATCTCCAAGCAAACTATAGGATTACATTGAAGATTATTCAAATTAGAAATAACATTCGTAATATGTGAAAAAATGACTAGGGTATCCAAACTTCACGTTCATTAAAGATGACTTAAGCAAATGTTTTAGTTATATTTCTTGGAAATGTAAGGATATTATAAATCTGAACAGGCTTACTTGTAGCAAGTACAAATTGGTACATAGTCAACATTATGTACACCAACACAAAGTTGAAGGAATGCATGGCGTGATGATTTTATTTTATTTTACTGCTTATAAAAAATCTTTAATATCTACGAATTCAAAAATATAAAAATATATACCCGCTTAACATTGATATAAGTATTATTAACACATATGCATAGACATTTATTATATTTTTAACTACATTTTTATGAGCATTTTGAATAATCTTTCATTTTGTCAGTTTTTAAAGAAAGTTTGTCAAAAAGAATATTCTCATTTTATGTAAAAAAAAAAACCCAAACTTATCACCAGGTGCGACAATTATTCGACAACGGTCACGTGACGACGTTGGGAAGAAACGTTCATGATTAAGATTAAGAGATTTGTTATGCGGGCCCATCATGGTTTTCTATACACTAGGCCACATATAAACATTAAAAGGTCGCTATCTGCTCTGATGCACAATAAAATGTAATAAACCAATATGATTCAGCACTTGTCATATATATGTTTCGTATATATAAAGTACCACATGAATTGATGACTATATAAAAATGAAAACAGAACATAAATAACTTTTTTTTTTGCTATCAATACTTAAACCTTTTGCAGTACTGCACACCTGCATCCATTAATTCAGGAAAACTCCCGACAAATTTGCATCATAAACAATATACTTTAATTGTCCTGTAATCTCCGAGGATGCACGCTGTACATATTAGCTACGATGTCTCTCCGTATTATAGATAAGCAGTTTTTGTGGAGGAACTCCTGCTAAACTTTGACATGGATGTAAATAAAAGTTACTTACAATGGCCTTGATGTTGTTGGGCGAGAGACAGGGCTCCTGGTAACCACTGTCCGGAGACTTCATGGCGTAGTTTTGATTGTCCTTCATTACATACGAGTACAGCTGCTGATTCTCGTGGAAATACTGCTGCTGCTGAATGTAACGTTCCAACATGGAGTCCCTTTCCGGGGTCTGGTCCTCCGAGGGAGGGCTGCTGAGGGCCGGGTACATGTACCCGTTAGCACTAGGGTATGCGGGAGGGTAAGAGTTCTGTCGGACGGGGGTAACGTTGTGAGCCGACTGCGAGTTCGTATTAATGTTCGACTGATACGTTGTATGCACGTTGTGTATAATCTGTAAAGGTTGGACACTGGACGAGTACGTGTACTGGCCCGGCTGCTGATGCTGCTGAAGCGCGGAGGTGTTCACCGGCATCTGGAGCGCCGACATCGTATCACACAGCACGGAGGAGGGGGCGCTTTGCGCCGTGTGGTCTGTCATGACCGACGTTGCGATGGATGGTAGAATTGACAAAGTGTCATCCACTGGTGAATGACTGCCGTTCATGTGAGAATAGTCCTGTAACATTTCGGTCTTCACTGGGTATAAAGGTAAGTTGTTGCTTATATGCATGTTGGATTGAGGATCCTGTATATATCCGTTTAAACCAGAGGCCGACGACATCACACAGGTGTTACTGTTATTAACCATTGTTTGTTGGTTAAGTTTCTTTAAAATTTTCTCGTTCAAAGCCTTGGAAATCCTTTTGGTAACACCGTTTGTCTTTGGCTGGTCACTTACTTTAGTGTCCGAACTATCACTAGTGTTGGCAGTTTCTGCGGTCAAGGTATCAACTGTTTTTACCTCTACGCTGCTAATTGAAGTAATTGCTGTAGTGACGGGTGTGCAGTCCTTATATAGCGAGATCTCCTCGCCTGAGGGCATTAATTGTACAAGGTGTTCCGGACTTACAGACGCACTATCTACCGGATACGCTGGTGGACTAGCGGAAGGAATCGAGCATGACGTAGGTGACGCGGTTGTATCCATCCGCGCATCGCTCAAGGCATCTTCAGATGTACCTTCCAGCAATGGAGTATCAACTAAACGGTCGCTTTCTATTGACATGGTTTGGCTTTCTTCGGTCTGTGAAAAAAATTAATTGACTAATAATTACAATAATTTGATCAAATAAAAACAGTTGGCTTTTGCAAAAAGATTTAAAATTGATTGTTTTGATATATACGCCCTGTACAAGTTAATTTATAGTTTCATATCCATTTATTCGCCATTCTTTATCACTACAAAAACAAGATAATTACCTTATATATAAAATAAAATTGTATCATTATATAATTTTACATATATCACCCCAGTACCTACGTCCTATAAATCAGCCCAGTGCTGTGAACATGGTGTTTGTTGGTGATCACAAACGAACGTTTTACTGGTAATGCAACAATGAACTCAGAATAGTTTTTGATAAACATTCTGTGATATATGGGTTTGGTGGTACGGAGATCACGCTAAGTGTGATAAATGTATTAATGGCTGGGACCATAATTGTGATAGTTATACTCACAAACGCCTAATGACCTGTCCGTTAAACCTATATAAATACCATTAATTTCATATCGGACATTTGTGGTTGTCCAGCGACTGTCCTAACATAAATGATGTATATCTAATTATCTTGTAAAATGCAACATTTTTAATCACATTTTTCCTTCTTTGATAGTCATATATGTATTTTCGGGAAAGTTCAATGAAAGTTATTTGAATAACCGAAAATATTTCATATAATCTAAAAGAATGATAAGGCATTGTATAATCATCTGTATATTATATTTTTCCTTAATAAGACTTTCTTTATTTGTACAATACAAGTAATATTTGTATCCACATGTTGTGAAGCGCTTTAGAGTAATTTCAAAAATAATATAGAGCGCTATATAAATGTATTTTATTATTTTCCTATATTCCGTAGGGATATCTATAGAGCGATGTGAAGAGATGGAGGGGGGGGGGGGGGGTGGGGGGGTGGGGGAGGGGGGGGGGGGTACGGAGGGATAACAATGTTTTAATTGTATACCGGTGTCTTGTACACGTTTAACGAATACAAAATTTAAGAATAAATATATTTAGATATATACATATTTTTTGATATGCTAATACAGCTGTACGATGACGTATCAAAATGTCAATTATTAAAAAACAGAAGCACTTAACATCATACATAACCAGCCATATTACTTACATTTCAAGTTTCATCAATATACAACAATTATGATAGCTAATTTTTTTGGGATTTGTGACGTTGTATATACCCCGTACTTAATTCTGCAGATAGGTGTTCCAGAATACCGGTATACAAAACTCTTACTTTCAACAGAATGAGTTAAAACCACGGACTTAGAAAGCTTATCTTATTCCGTGTTTTAAACATGATACCATTGACCAATGTTGTATATAACTAATACACATTCTTGTTGGTTTTTCTTTATTTGTAGATTGATGCCTTCACGCTGAAGTTAATATTTTCTTATCATTAAAAGTCAAAGGCAAACAATTGTCCACAACCGCAAAATATACGCCAAATTGACCATAGCTGTTATTTCTAACTTAAGTTCCATGATCTAACTCAAAAATATTGAAAATTAGAAAGAAGGTTTATTTCTTTTTATTGAATAAACCTTTTTAACGGGGTAAAGTTTTTGAAAGTACAAGTGTACAGTTACAATGTGTATATAATATTGTCGACAATACACCAGTAATGTCGATTTCATGTTACAACTGTCAATCAAAAGTCTGTTTTCCCAGACAGACAATCACTAATCTGTTTATAGAATTTCACTTGTCAACACTAACTACAGGGTCGTACCCCCGGGGCCCTGGACTGAAAACAAGTGCTACTCTCCGTACAGACGAACAACCATACAGCACATGGGTGTGAACACCCCGGGGGCCGGGACATTACCGAAAATCATTATTGTATAACTAAACCTGGTAATTACAGACAGTTAGATTAGCATTGTTTGGTGAGGAAGGGTAATTAGATGTTATCTGTCGCTATCAGATCCTCAGAGATATATCAATGTTACCCCAAGGTCAACACACAGGAAGTCTGTACACTAATTATAAAATAATGCAGATAACGAATATTATCTTACTTGACAATCGGGAGAAATATCATTTTTTGATTCGTTTTGTTTCGTTAGTGTCTCATCGCTGTCGTCGACGTCAGTTTCTTTGAGGTCATCGTCGCGATGACCGTTCTGGGTGCTCTCCCCGTTTAGGAACTTGTCGACGTCGGTATGGAGGAGCGCCATGTAGTCACTGTCGGTCCCGTTCGCCGGCAAAACCACCACCGCCGGATCCTCCCGTTTGCTTACCGAACTGAAATTAAATGAAATGCATGTTTTAAAATTTCAATCCATTTCTTAACAAGGAGCTGTGCTGGATCACTACCCATGTCTACCCGGGGATGTAGGCATTTATTAAACAGAAAAAAAAATCATGAATAAATTATTCCCTGGAACGAAAAAGCAAATGCCGAGAGTATATTTGAAATGCAGAGTCATTAGGTACAGTGGATACTTTTTACGTCTATGAAGATGACGGAGTGTTTCGAACTTTCAACGTCATGATTCCGGGATGCAGTATGAAATCTATAAAGATGGCGGTGTATGTTTTGACCTCCACAAATGTACTGTGTCCAGAATTATAATAGGAGTCAACAAAATTCACCCGCAGTTGATGATACAAGCTTGTGAAAAAGGACATTTTTTTTATTCACATTCCTTTAAAAACATATCAGAAGACAATAACATAACATTTTACACAAAATACATGCATCAAGACGTTTTTACACGATAGTAAGGATATAGTTATCCAAACTAACTAAAGGTTTTTATAGTAAAACACAAAATACATATTCGTTAAAATCACGTGCGTGTCACGATTCTTTCATGATGTAAATTGGGCTGAATTTGAATTTAGTTTAAGATATTGGCCTACCGAAAAAAACTTAAAATTCATTAAGTAAACTGAACTGAATTTGATTGCATTATATAGATATTGGCTACCAGGAAAAATAGTTTAAATTTATCAAGTAAACAGAGGGGGAATTTATTTCAGTTTACAGATATTGGCGTTCCGGAAAAAAAAGTTATAAAGTAGACAGAACTGAATTTGAATTCAGTTTACAGATATTGGTCGTCCGGGGAAAAAGTTCACAATTAATACACCCCTCAGTAGTTAAAACAGCAAAACCACCGGATACAGTTTGTACATGTAAAATCTTGAACTGATAAAATTAAACCAAAAGACAGGGTTCCTACCAAATAAAGATTATTTCACGTTCCTATATTTTGTAACCCCCACCTTTTTGTTTAAGTAACAATATATTTCAAAATTTAAATTTCGAAACTCAATATTGCACCACAAAGTCACAATTCATGAAATCAACATTGCAATACTGCTATAAATTGACATGACAATTTTAATAACAACAAAAAACTTGCTAAAAACTTAATTCTAATCTATATTGCAAGCCCCAAACGTTATGATTGAACTTCACAATAGTAATTCCTTACTAACATCAGGGCCCAGTTGTTTAAAAGATGATTAGCTTAATCAGTGATTAGCGCAAATTTTAATTTTCATGTAACTTGAAAATAAAATCATTGAATTAGTTACAACTTTCAACATACCATGTATTTCTTTGTGCCCGTTGACATGTAAAATTATGGGATTGTACCTTCTTAATTGATAGAATTATTAAAGGCTGAAAAATGGCGTTAAATACGGATAGATATATAAATATCCAAGGGGTAATAAAGTAACATTTACATAATCCGCTAATTATATCAAATATCTTAACGTACGGTTCCAAGGAAAATCGATTAAAAAGAGGAAGAAAGTTATTGTTTTTATTTCTAAAAAGGCGTGTTCGAACTATCCGCCGATTCGAACTAACCGAAGGTTTACCGTAGTGATTAAGCTAACCATTTTTTGAACAACTGGACTCCTGAAATAAACACAGTTCGTTAAAAAGATGAACGGTTCACCTTTTGACCTTGAAATAATAATATGTACAAGATCGACCAGGTCGACATTTTATATTTCCCTTCTAGTCATATGAAATCTTACTAAGTACTTGGGAACGAATTTGATGAATAAATCATAACCGAAAATTCCACCGACAATTAGCATTTATTAGGAAAGTATGTAATCCGATCGCGAGATCTATATAAAGATACTTGGAACAGTAAAACATGATGAAAACTCTCCTCATATCTGACAGGAGTTAGAACCCTGTAATTTACTCATTTCAACGGAACTTGATAGTATGTGTCATTTTCCATCGCTGGAAAAATGGTGATATCTCCACCCTGGTCTAATATTTAAAAAATAAATAAAATAGGCTAAACAAATACTTTTATTACTGCTGCTACCACGCCGATCTGAAGAGAAACTACCCAAAAACCCTTTATAACTTGCTATGTTTTTACCTCAATATCTTTTTTTTGAACATTGGACAAAGTGAGGTTTTGTTGAGATCCATCAAAACACCTCTGGCATCATATATTTACTGTCTATAATTAACCTTACACACCACGGTATCACGTGGCGATACTCAGTCTCACAATAGGTAGTTTCTATCATTATTCATTCCACAATGCAGCCCTGTGTAAAGGGGGTCGAGCCCGTACCCGGGGTCATGACCTCCGACCCACAGTGACTATCGCAACGTTACACGTACCCCATGCCCGGATGAAGAAGGGGATAGTCTTACTTCTGAGTAGACAGAAGTTTAAACATAAACGATTAGCGTCGCGTTAGGCGCCAGGTCCGTAACATGTGCACACAAACTTCACACAATGTCCGTTATATGTATACAACTTCCCACACCAGGTCCGTAATATGTGTATACCAACTTCCCACACCAGGTCCGTAATATGTGTATACCAACTTCCCACAACAGGTCCGTAATATGTGTATACCAACTTCACACACCAGGTCCGTAATATGTGTATACCAACTTCCCACATCAGGTCAGTAATATGTGTATACCAACTTCCCACACCAGGTCCGTAATATGTGTATACCAACTTCACACACCAGGTCCGTAATATGTGTATACCAACTTCCCACATCAGGTCCGTAATATGTGTATACCAACTTCCCACATCAGGTCAGTAATATGTGTATACCAACTTCCCACACCAGGTCCGTAATATGTGTATACCAACTTCACACACCAGGTCCGTAATATGTGTATACCAACTTCCCACATCAGGTCAGTAATATGTGTATACCAACTTCCCACACCAGGTCCGTAATATGTGTATACCAACTTCACACACCAGGTCCGTAATATGTGTATACCAACTTCACACACCAGGTCCGTAAAATGTGTATACAACTTCACACACACCAGGTCAGTAATATGTGTATACCAACTTCCCACACCAGGTCCATAATATGTGTATACCAACTTCCCACACCAGGTCCGTAATATGTGTATACCAACTTCACACACCAGGTCCGTAATATGTGTATACCAACTTCACACACCAGGTCCGTAATATGTGTATACCAACTTCACACACACCAGGTCCGTAATATGTGTATACCAACTTCCCACACCAGGTCCGTAACACGTGCATACCAACTTCCCACACAAAGTTCGTAACATTATGTATATCATGAGTCAGTTAACAACATCGCCATAGTTTACGGATGAGTAAGCAGCATTTCTTGCGCTCATCGGTCTGTAAACAATATTGCAAGAGGTCATGGGTCAGTCAACACTTAACAGCACAAGTTGAGCTCATAGATCAATAACAAGCATCAACTCAGCTCATGGATTAGTAAACAACATTGGTCGGTAAACAACAACACAAGAGCTCAGTTATTGAAGTGGTATAATAAGCAGACCTTTGTATAGACTGACCGCACCAGGATTCATCGATCGGTAAACACGACGAAAAAGGTCAACAAATGACCATAAAGAAAACCCAAACCATAAACCAACAAGATCACCAGAGCTCACCAATAGCCCAATATGATGACCAGTGATATCAACGAGTATTTATCCTTTATTAATCTTGGTGAATCTCTGAAAATTGTGGGGTGGTCGGGTGGTGCAGTGGATAGCGCAATTGCTTTCACAAATGCGGCCGGGATTCGATTACCCGACCGCACGTGAAAAGATATGGGTAACCTGCGTGATCACGTGAGTTTTCTCCGGATGCTCCGGTTTCCTCCCCCAATAAGACCCTTTACGCGCTAACAATCGGGCAAACAAGAGTGATTAAGTTGTTTCATAATTGTTATAAAAGTTTATATTTTATATCTTAAATTGTTTGCTGTGTGATGCTGTTTAAACCATTTCAACTCTTTTTAACATAAATATACATCAACAACAAAGAACTGACAAGTATAAAACTTGTTTACGGGTAAATCATTGTCTGTCGTCCAGTATCTGTATGCTTACAAAGTGTCCCCTGGAGAATGCTTACAAGAAATAATTTGTGTTACATAGCAAATTTACAACCAAAAGATGAAAGATGATTTAAGTTTACGAGTATGAAAGTGTCTTACGAAGCACGGGTATGAAAGTGTCTTACAAAGCATGTCAACATGCTAGAAATTGTCTTACGAGACATGTCAACATGTTGGAAATTGTCTTACGAAGCATGTCAACATGTACGAAAGTGTCTTACGATGCAATCTGTCCGGGCATAGCTTTTAAAATATGCATTCATACCAATTTACGCTTATTCATGTTCCACAAGATTACATACCATATCATAGACTAGCTCGTTTATGTTTCGTAGCCTAATACAATGTATAAGAAAGTTTGGATGAAACTGTCAATATCAGCGTGCTTTGTCATTGTCAAGAACGAAATTAAAGCAAATCACGTTTGAACATCAATATCAAGATTTAACCTCCATCCTGCATCTCTGATGGTTTATAAATTTATAAATGAAAGTCGGTTGCCCGTCGAATCATTGTATAAGATGAAGCACTGATGATATAGTTTTTACCTGTGATTTCGTCCCTTACCTCAACAACGAAGCAGCGAGTCAAATCTGCTGGTGGAAGCCTAACATCACTGTGTACCCAATACGCTAAGACAAACTTCTCGATCCACAGAGCCGCACATATGTCATGTCCATCCACACAAAGTTGTGTTTACATGTCGCACAACAGATACAAAGTCAGAAATATGTACACATGTCTGCAGTCGACGTCACTATTTACTATACACAAGAAGCCATGTTGTTCAAAATAGTTTCGCAATGAACGCGGAAAAGTGCGTTCCGCTTCAGCGTCACTGGCAAACTAGATTGAATTGTTGATTTAAACCCCCGCAATACACCAGAAAGCGTCCATACACCAGGGCTGGGAACGAAGGGACCCCCGTGTCATCTACCTGTCTACAGAGTCAACACCTGTGTCGGACTCAGAGGCTGGTCGTTTACAAAGGCTTCATCGCCAATACTGATTTACACATCTATTAATGGAAGCCAAAAACGAAAAATACCCAATATGTCCGTTCACCGTCACGGTCTCAAACGTGCAGCAAATAAACTTTATTCATTTGAAAAGATATAATACACTGTCGACCTTTATAGGTCAAGGACTACAGCAATCCAGAGTTCTTATCGCCAATCATATCAACACGGGGGTATTTGTAGATAAAAAACGAGCCAAAAGAACGTATACTCAAGTAAGATGAATCACAAGTACTCCCGAGGGATACCTAAAATAGACGACAGCAGTATTAGTTACTAAAGGTATTCAAATAATCAGATACGATTGTCTACATCATAGTCAAAGCTAAATCCCCGAAATTTTATGCAATAATCTGCTACCGATCTCCAGTGATTGTTCATGATGTTTTCTGACAAGAAAGCTTGCGATAGACTGCGAGTGCAATGTTAAAAGGTTATTACAATACCATTCACTACACCGACACAACTGTCTGGCCGACACTGTACTTACAGTATTACATGATATATGCTAATGACGAATGCCGAGACAAACGACCCGAAGAGAAATACAGAAAAGCGTGGTTCTCAAGGGTATATAAGATTTTCTACACAAATAATTCAATTTTGAAAACATTATGAACAATGCATTCAATTTTCAGAAAAAAATGAAAGGCTTTGACGGTTTGCCTGTAGGGATAGGGTAATTAGGGACACATCATCCGTCGGCTGGAACCACATGCATCGATAACTGTGGTGGAGTCCTTACATATTAACAAAAGGAGAAAAACATAATGGTCTTGTTTATACAAATATCTCTACATAAAAATCACATAATTTGTAAAATTCCACTCCTTTCGAAAAGTACAGACAAAAAGCAATGACATCTTTTAAAGCAGAATGAAAATCACCGGTATTGTAAAATAAACCCTATGGCATTGCCAACTAATAAACTGACGGCGTAGCAAACAAAATATTATCGTTAACTAATTATGGAACGAGTTACAAGTGCTTTGGCTAACTTAGGTAAAGCTGACCAAACTATTGTTAATGGTATATCGATAACCAACAACATGGTATAACTTATGTCATGGTTTACCAGTAGCGTCGCTAACCTATGTGTAAAACCACTAGTAACCAAAGTTACAAATAACCATAGTTACAAATAACCATAGTTACTAATAACCCATGATTGACTACCCAATTGTACAGCTAATTAACTAACGGTTGTGGTACAGCTAAGTTGGATCACAAATGCAGCCTTAACGACTTTTTTTGCTTGTTTCCGGTTTTTTTGCCACCGTTACTCCATCCTTACGGGTTTCGTCTCACTGATGGAGGTCGGCGTTTTGTCGGCGATAACGACACAATGACAGACATCAGAAAGAAGAGGATATCAGAACAATGGTTTAAACAAGACAAAATGAAGGTTAAACTACAGACTTAGTATTAATTTCGCAGTTAAACAAACGACAGACGCGTATACTGGAAAGTGATTACATAAGACAGCTTATTTCAGTGACTTCCAGTTTGGCGACTCAAGAAATGATTTTGGAATGCCAAGATTGGCAGTAACAATAAGCGTGTCTGGTAATGAGGACAGATGACATTATGCTAACACCCTTAGTCTATGTGTATGATTTACGGACGCAGACTCCGTATCAGTGAGAGCCTCACACGAGCATCAGATAGGCTGACATTGTCAATGTTAACGCGGGGCTCTCGGTTAACAATGATATATTAACCTGCATCGGGTAGACCTTTATCTGTAGCCATCTTTACCGTGTACAGTTTCAAACTAACAAATCACGTAGCTGTCATAACGCTAACTCTGTCTGACGTCACGTGGTTTGTAGCGACAATTAAAGACATTAGACCTTTCTTGCTCAGAGTCCGAAGATTTGTAAAGGACCTTCAAAAACAGGCAGTTGTAATTGCTTCTTCGTTTTGCGAAAGCGTCGCATTAAAGAGAAACATAAACTTGTAACTCTATCTTGTTGTTTGCCCACTGCAAAGTTGGCAGAGTTTTGATGCAAAAAATGTACATTTTTTGAAAATTTCGTCCCATATATTTGAGCTACACTTTGGACATTTTGCATTTTATGGTTAGCAATAAAAGATTCCAGCATTAAATTATGCAAGACTCAGGCATTAAATTATGTTTTTTTTAAGAATCGGCAGACATTTGGAGATTAAAGATAACATTAGGCTGGCATTACCATATTATGTCACCAGACATAATTAGCACCATACCCAGACAAGGCGTTGTGCTCGATAATAAGATTAGTAGGTGTGAAATTAAACCTTAACATTTATCACGCTACTAAACAATACACAACCTGGACATACACGTGTAGATCTTTAATAGGTAAACAACACAAACAGCCACGAAAATTCCTCTCAAACTACAACCTCTTTATTAATGAGAAGCAGCATCCAGTATGTACAGATCAACAGCATAGATAATTTTATCATGATATGCTCACGTCGGCGTGACAAAACCTTCAATACCTGTATGTATCCATGTCGAATTCAAGCACGTGATTGCCATGTCGATGAATCTCGTGCTCAGATTCTACGGCTGATGAGGATAAACATCCTCAGTGATTCAGCGACTGATAAAGATTGTTCCTCTTTACTACGTCGATAGGTTTCTTTAAAATTATTGTAACACTACGAATCCAAAGGAAACTAATTTGCATAAAAAAGAGATTACGAACCTTATCAGACGCCAATAGAATATTGTGGTCGTTCTATATTTGGTAGCAATAAACTTGGCCTTGTGCAAATACAAATAAACAAAAAATATTCCATAAAGCTAAAACTTAGATTTTAACAGATGAAATTCTTTACTTATATAACGCGATCATTTGATTATATAGTTATTGCCAAACATGCTATCCTCGTCCACTAGTGGAAGAAAAAAGTTTTAACATTCCCACAATTCATCAGCAATATGGTCTGTTACACTCATCAGCAAGGGTTCGTTACAGATGCCTTACACCACATATACTGTACTGACATTGGTTACACAATGCATTCAAACACAAACCTGTCATCTGTACGTATATTGTAGGTATTTGTAACGAACCCCTTGGGTTCTGTGACAGTTTCGCTCACTTCAAACACTACCAGTATCCGCCACGGTTCCCCCAGCTTGTGACGACATGTCAACCACTACCAGTATCCGCCACGGTTCCCCCAGCTTGTGACGACACATACAAACCCTCGCATACAGATTGTGTATCATTCCGAATTTGAAGCCATTAAATGGATGCTGAACCCCATATAAATACGAAATGTCTTTGGAAAACTCAGTAATAAAATGCATATATTAAATGCTTGACAAGCTTCTTAAGACACTTTCACTATCACCTTTAACCCGGATTTACGGCGAAAACAATGTAAATCCAAAAATAGGCCAAATATTTAATTGTTCCCAAAAAATTTCCAAATTTTACTCCATAGAATGAATGACAAAATCAGCATCGCATTGCAAATACTGAATGCTAAGCAAGCCTCTGAAGAAGCTTCAAAATCTAAACCAGACAGACGGACAGGGTGATACCAGTATACCGCCTGTAGAACCGTAAAACGAGGATTTTAAACGATTCTACAGATTGGATCTGTTCTCTCTGTCTATTCAACTTCAAAAAAACCCAGAGAATATCAAAGCGTCAACAAAACCATAATCCGAACTTAAAATCGATTAAACCAGAGGCAAAAAAGGAACAAATGAAACATTTACATAGAGACCCTTGTTAAAGCACAAGAGAATAGGACCAGGTGTTCCGGAAGAGTAAGCGTCTTCTGCTTCACAGACGACACCCGCCATGTAAATCTTAGCCACATCCAAGTAAGCACCAATCCTCAAAATGAGAACCGAGTCATTATAGTCAATCACAACAAATAAGCACACTAATAGTCAAAAGTAACTCCCTCGTAGGGCGAAATGTGGACTACTGTATTGACTGAGGATATCATTGTGCCAAATTTATGCCGAGTAAAAATAAATCAATTTCAATTCTAAGCTCATCATAAGCAACATAATCGTATTCATACTGAATTATGGAATAAAAATTGTTGTTTGTTTGTTTAATTTCTTAGTACTGTAAAAGAGGTGTATTTATCAGGTTGTCTTACATGCGTGCATTCTTGCTTGGGAATCGACAAACATTATATGCAGAGCTGAGTTACCGCCCCTGTCTATATCCGGAGTAGCGCCACCTACATCCGGTAAAGTGAAGCGATTGAATTTAACAACAGAAAACGATAGGGTCTATTCAACTGATGACAGATGACGAAATTTCCACGGAAGTAATCAGATTATAAGATTTTCTTGTACATTGGTATTAACGATGACTCGATCGCTACGTGTGTTTGAATTTGTTGGACTAAGACAGATAACTAAGCTTTACTACTCTAGCAGCCCAATGTTTTCTTTTTCATGTGACTAATCCTTACCAAATTTAGACTTGCTTCGAAACACTTTCAGCATGCAATAGATCGGTCTTTGTATGAGAAAATGTAATTGAAAACGACATTTTTGGCAGTTTTATGTGTTTATAAAAGCAACGGGTTGATGGGGTTGAGGCGAAGTTCGTTTACAGTCTTTACCATGTCTAAACCTGCAATGGTCAATGCATAGACTCTTGCCTAGTGTTTACCTGTCTAAACCTACAATGGTCAATGTATAGACTCTAGCCCAGTGTTAGCCTGTCTAAACATACCAATGTCAATGTATAGACTCTTGTCTAGTGTTTACCTGTCTAAACATACAATGGTCAATGTATAGACTCTTACTTAGTGTTTACCTGTCTAAACCTACAATGGTCAATGTATAGACTCTAGCACGGTGCTAGCCTGTCTAAACATACAACGGTCAATGTATAGACTCTAGCCCGGTGCTAGCCTGTCTAAACATACAATGGTCAATGTATAGACTCTAGCCCGGTGTTAGCCTGTCGAAACCTACAATGGTCAATGTATAGACTCTAGCCCGGTGTTAGCCTGTCTAAACATACCAATGTCAATGTATAGACTCTAGCCCGGTGTTAGCCTGTCAAAACCTACAATGGTCAATGTATAGACTCTAGCCCGGTGTTAGCCTGTCGAAACCTACAATGGTCAATGTATAGACTCTAGCCCGGTGTTAGCCTGTCTAAACATACCAATGTCAATGTATAGACTCTAGCCCAGTGTTAGCCTGTCTAAACATACCATGGTCAATGTATAGACTCTAGCCCGGTGTTAGCCTGTCGAAACCTACAATGGTCAATGTATAGACTCTAGCCCGGTGTTAGCCTGTCTAAACATACAATGGTCAATGTATAGACTCTAGCCCAGTGTTAGCCTGTCTAAACATACCATGGTCAATGTATAGACTCTAGCCCAGTGTTAGCCTGTCTAAACATACCATGGTCAATGTATAGACTCTAGCCCGGTGTTAGCCTGTCGAAACCTACAATGGTCAATGTATAGACTCTAGCCCGGTGTTAGCCTGTCTAAACATACAATGGTCAATGTATAGACTCTAGCCCGGTGTTAGCCTGTCGAAACCTACAATGGTCAATGTATAGACTCTAGCTGGTGTTTACCTGTCGAAATAAAAAAACGACACAAGAACGATACCTGTATATGTATTTTTCATTAATTTGTTTAACTTTGAAAACATTATGATGAATGTTTGACACAACAGACAGACTGGGTCTAAATAGTTAGCGTGTTCGTTACCAGCTACCAGATATTAATCTGTAACAAGTGACGGACACGTCTAGTGTAGAATTCGTAACGATCACTTACTCGATCTGTGAACAAGTACGAATATTTTTTTAATTTGTGTTTTTGAATTGGCATTATTACAGTGTGTTATAGAATTACCACTTAGAAGAAGTATGAAACTATTTACTTATTATTTGCATCTTTATCCATTTCTATTTTGTTAAATGTTTACAGATACACAGGTATGCGTGATATTTCTTAATACTTCGTGGTATATATTTCTCATCTAGTTTGTATTGGTATCTTTGAACGCATTTCCCAATATTCCTTTAGTATAAACATCTTCACACAATAAACTGACATTGACGTCTCTGTTGACTGCAGATTTCTTCTATAGAATACGTTGTACATAGTTCTTATATAGAATACGTTGTACATAGTTCTTATATAGAATACGTTGTACATAGTTCTTATATAGAATACGTTGTACATAGTTCTTATATAGAATACGTTGTACATAGTTCTTATATAGAATACGTTGTACATAGTTCTTATATAGAATACGTTGTACATAGTTCTTATATAGAATACGTTGTACATAGTTCTTATATAGAATACGTTGTACATAGTTCTTATATAGCATACGTTGTACATGGTTCTTATATAGAATACGTTGTACATAGTTCTTATATAGAAAACGTTGTACATAGTTCTTATATAGAATACGTTGTACATGGTTCTTATATAGAATACGTTGTACATAGTTCTTATATAGAATACGTTGTACATAGTTCTTATATAAAATACGTTGTACATAGTTCTTATATAGCATACGTTGTACATGGTTCTTATATAGAATACGTTGTACATATCTTATATAGAATACGTTGTACATAGTTCTTATATAGAATACGTTGCACATAGTTCTTATATAGAATACGTTGTACATAGTTCTTATATAGAATACGTTGTACATAGTTCTTATATAGAATACGTTGTACATAGTTCATATATAGAATACGTTGTACATAGTTCTTATATAGAATACGTTGTACATAGTTCTTATATAGAATACGTTGTACATAGTTCTTATATAGAATACGTTGTACATAGTTCTTATATAGAATACGTTGTACATAGTTCTTATATAGAATACGTTGTACATAGTTCTTATATAGAATACGTTGTACATATTTCAGAGTACAAATTCACCTATATCAAATATTAAGAAAACTACATTTTTAACTTCAATTCATCGTAATTTACATACTTTTAACATAAACGCATTTAGATTCAACTGCCCAAACGTTTCTGAATAAGATTATATGCATCTAATGTAAATGAAACAAAAAATATCCATATGAGTAATACATTTCATTGTCAAGTTTAGCTATATCATATCTCAAGAAAGCTTTCATGTAAATAATATATTTTATTGGGGAAGTTTCAAGAAATCATCCATGTAAGTAATTTATTGCACTGTGAAAGGTTTAAGAAAATCCATATAAGTAACATATATCATTGTAAAGTTTACCTACATCATACCTAAACAAAACATCCATGTAAGTAATATATTTCACTGTGGAATTTTTAGAAAAAACATCCAGGTAAGTAATATATTTCACTGTGGAATTTTTAGAAAAACATCCATGTAAGTAATATATTTCACTATGAAAGTTTTAAGAAAACATCCACGTAAGTAATATATTTCACCGTGGAAGTTTTAGAAAAAAACATCCACGTAAGTAATATATTTCAATGTGGAAGTTTTAAGAAAACATCCATGTTAGTATTATATTTCACTTTGGAAGTTTCAGGAAAACATTCACGTAAGTAATATATTTCACTTTGGAAGTTTTAGAAAAAAATCCACGTAAGTTATATATTTCACTGTGGAAGTTTTAGAAAAAAACATCCACGTAAGTAATATATTTCAATGTGGAAGTTTTAAGAAAACATCCATGTTAGTATTATATTTCACTTTGGAAGTTTCAGGAAAACATCCACGTAAGTAATATATTTGTCTGTGGAAGTTTTAGAAAAAAACATCCACGTAAGTAATATATTTCAATGTGGACGTTTTAAGAAAACATCCATGTTAGTATTATATTTCACTTTGGAAGTTTCAGGAAAACATCCACGTAAGTAAAATATTTCCCTGTGGAAGTTTTAAGAAAACATCCATGTAAGTAATATATTTCACTGTGGAAGTTTTTGGAAAGCACCATACGAGTGTTTTAAGAGTGTTTGAAAGTTTATCTATACCAAGTAATATTTATCATTGTAAAAGTTTAGATATACCATATCAGATAAAGCAGGCATCAGGCATCAATGGAAGTAATACATTTCAATGCGGAAGTTGACCTATATTATATCGAAACATAACATCCATGTAAGTAATATACTTCACTATGGAAGTTTTAAGACAGCATACATGTAAATAATATATTGACTGGAAGTTTTAAGTAAGCCTCCATATAAGTAATACATCTCCTTGTAAAAGTTTAGCTTTACGATCAAGCGAAGAAAACATCTAGATATGCAGTTGCTTGACATCAATTCGAATGATAACATCACGACTACAGCGTGTCTTCAAAAAAATATTCGATACTAGTAGCATATCTTTATCAACTATAAAAAAACATCCAGAAAATCCAATAAAATATCATAATTAATCAAGTATACCTTTGATGTAAACAAAATGGCAGATACAATCCTGTAAACATTTTTCAATGATATGTTTACAAGTATACAAGAAACCATCAGACACACTATACATATACACTTAAAAATCATAAGTTTACAAGTATCCACTGTATATGAAAATACCAGTCACGCCTTACATATACATTTTAAAATTATATCTTGATCAAATATAAAGAAATATCTCAATATACCATCAAGTACAGCTTTAGATCGTGGATATACACGGATTACATAAACACACCATATCACTTAAGAAGCTTATTAAATATAAAAATAGAAAATCCAGCTTTTGCTGCATATCCAGATTGATTATTATCTTTATCACATGCAGACTTAATACATGTACAATCAATATAAGGTCATGCTTCAGCCTACAAACGGATATACATCGCAATTCAATAAAACGCATTACAGCTGTTTGACCTATTCCCAATGTTTACCTGGTTAAAAGTTGTCGCTAAATATGTAAGCATCATCGTAGCAGGCCATATTGATTACAAACAGGTCAGCTTCTCAAAGGCCATTAGACAGAAAGTATTGATCATGAAATGCTTACCTTTCTGACTCTTCGTAGATGTGGGACAATTTTTCGATATCGATTTTTTCTCCTATTTTCAGTTCACTTTTTTCTATGGCGGGTAGATTAATGTATTCATGAAACAGAGCCGCAGCGGAGGCATTGGTACTGTCCTCGCCATTAATGGCGGTCGTAGCTGCTGTGAGAGGGTGACCGAAAAACGCCTGAATGTCATCTGGGGGTCCGTCCTGTTCTGATCTGCGCTTGGCATCCTTTGAACTGTCTTTCCTTGCATGCTTGCTCTTTTCAGTTGTCCTGAAACAAGTAAATATAAATATGTTTAACAAGATACGGACTGAATTATTACTGCTTGCACTTTTACTAATGCAAGTAACATCGGTTACGACATCATACAATGTAAATAATCTCGAGTTGCTAAGTACTGCCACAAAGATTTACCTCAAATCTAAGAAGATCGGGGAATAGAGAATATCTAGTATTGTCTTTTCAAACTCGATGTCGGACATAAATAGTTTGCCGCCCCTTTCAGTCATGTTGACAGCGTGGAGAGGTGTTGGGGAGTGTGGTTCCTCTGGATGAAGAGGTGCAACTCTTGGTGGCCAAACTGACAACGGAGTTTGTAACAGACACGTGTTGTAAATATCAGATAGTGAAACACGCTATCACTCCCGTAAATTGTATGGAATTAACAAAAACGACTGTTTTGAAAAAGAACCTGTCAATCTGTCAAGAAGCTGTAAGATTTGGTGTCGAGTCGAGTCGACATCCCGTATTCTGTGTAAGTTTACCTCACGCTATCGCGACATGTCTAGTGTGAGGTACAGTGTATTATATATATATACATCTACCTTACTACCCACACAAACAATTTCACGGTCATTTTTATTCGAAGGTTTATGAAAACATAAAACAGGAAGCCAAGCATGACACCACGCAATCCAAGGTCATATGAGTAACCCTCAATACGGTCACTGCCGATCTTTCGGAACAGCCTCCACTAGGTGACACTGTTGCACTGGGGAGGGATGATCTTGTGAAGCGTGACGACGGAAATTGGGCGTGAAAAACTAGGTCTATATAGCTAAGAGATATTTTTATGATTGATCCGTTTTTTAAAGGAAAGTGTGCTATTTACCCGTATAAAACCAGGGGGGGGGGATATCGTTTGTATATAAAAAAAAAATGAAAATGAATAAAATCCTTAATCAACATTTTTTAGATTTTTTTCCTTTGCTTGAAATTTTTACACCCATACCATCAAGGTTGCTGACTTCCATAGTGAAATATATTGATATCTTGAACATGCGGTCTCTATATCGTGGTTAATCAATTTCAAATTCTTAATTAACTACCTTCTTCTGACTCATCGGTTTACAAGAAAGTATCATAATTAAAATAGTTGTAACAGTGTAATCATATTAATGTACATTAATTATCGCAATAACTTATTTATCAAAAAGTTTTTGTGATATTACAAAAAAAGTGTATACATCACACTTACACTGCCTGGTTTTCCACAGCATTAGTAGCTTTGGTATTTTTGGAAAAAAATCAAATGTGTTTTGTATGTCAAGAATAACGTGGGCATTTCAACATCTTCGACACCATCTTAATTAAGAATTTTACAAACGTTGCACACCCATTTCTTAGTTTTTTCTTTCAAACATCCTTAAGCACTGACTTTCTCAGGTAACTGTGCAAATCACAGTCGAAGTTAAGATGAGTATACATAAGACTTTTCAAAGATGAAATTGTCTCTTTGCACTGTTGTGTCAACACAACTAAAATCCTTTCTAATAACATTATAATATGTATCATCGCCATTTTTTATTTTCCAAAAAAGCCTTAACCTAGTAGTTTGTATATTTCGGCTTTGATGTTCAAAATCCATTCATTTTTATTTTTTAACTAATATCCATAGCATGATTTTCATATACAATTGCATGTGTCAGTCTTTTAAATTTCACCCAATACTTGAATATTCTTTGTTTTTTAAACATTGTCAACATAATTCGACTTAGTTGTAAATATTAACTCTTTGTAGTTTTCAACATCAGGTGCTTCATGAAAACCCCATATTTCGGATTCATAACTTCAAACGTATATGTATCAAAGATTGAAAATTGGGTTTCAAAGTGAAAACAGTTCTTTATGACAAGCTTTCAAAACTGAGAATAAGATTTGCATCCCAAATATATGATTTTTTTCTACTTCTTAAATGTCCATTTTAACCGAGTAACACGCCCGGGTAATTAAAGTTATTAACATTTTCTAATTGACAACCAAAATACTTCCAGATTTCGAGTTTTCTCAAGATTCCAACATTTCAAATTTAAGTAGTAAGGAAAAGAGCCATTTTTCTTAACAACACACTAACACTACTATCAACCGACCTAATTTTAATAATTGTACATCAATGTCTTCCCTGGATAATTTAAATCAATGATAACGTTATTGTGTGACGACCCATGAGTTTCTTAAAATAAAACTTCTGAACTATAACATCAATAGTAAAATATTTTCAAGCGAAATTGAGCATTTTCTTTTTTATTGTATTTTTAGACAAAGATCATCGTTAAAAGTTTACCCAAACAAGTCAAAAGAGTGATACCCCTGTCATTGTTTACATCATTTCGTTATCCCTTTCAATACATGCACAGCTACAAGTTCAGATTCTGGATTTAAACAGGACATTTGTGAATTAAAAATAACATTTCACAATCACTAACATATAATGAAAGCGACAACAGGGACAAGTTGAAGTGTATTTTAGTAAGAAAATGAACCAGTATGTTTAACAACATCTAAGACTACATCAAACCGACCTGATGTTAAATAAAAGTTTACCAAAACAACTTACAAGGTCACTACTCCTGTAATAGTGAACATCGTTTATCCTTTCCCCTGTTTGAACACATGTACAAGTAGTTTATTACATTATGAACACAGGGACTTGGCACAATTTTTCAACTGACGGTCCATATATTTTGGTATAGATGTATTATAGTTATATATGGATCGCCAGTTGGAAAATCGTGCAGAGTCCCTGTGATTCTGAGCAAATTTCTGGAAAGCGTTCACACTGAAGTATACCGTTGATTAAAATAACACAGCAAGTAATGAATACTGTCTTACATATAATCAAATATCGAACTGACAAGATCAATTGATTGCTGATTATTTTCACATTTACTGACATCTTTTATTATGTTAACATCATATCAATATCGAACTGACAAGATCAATTGATTGCTGATTATTTTCACATTTACTGACATCTTTATTATGTTAACATCATATCAATATCGAACTGACAAGATCAATAGATTGCTGATTATTTTCACATTTACGGACATCTTTTATTATGTTAACATCATATCAATATCGAACTGACAAGATCAATTGATTGCTGATTATTTTCACATTTACTGACATCTTTTATTATGTTAACATCATATCAATATCGAACTGACAAGATCAATTGATTGCTGATTATTTTCACATTTATTGACATCTTTCTATATGTTAAAATCACTTCACTATGTGTAAACAAATGCATATTTCCAAACAAGTGCCAAGTGGCATGGACTGAGATAAGTCAGACAGTCAATGACAGAACATTTCGTCGAGGCTTAGTGCTACTAATTTGATGCTATGTTTTTATCCAATTAATCATTTCCATTAAAAATAATAGCATTTTAGTTTATCATTTACTTCTTATATACTTCAACCCTTTATAAAACATCAATAGAACGGTAAATGTTATTTTTCAGAGTCTGGAATAGTCATACAAAGAGATGCCATTTATGGCGGTACTACTTTGCTTGACATTTTCCATAAAAGAGATCTCGGCGACAAAAAAATCTCGACAGTGTCTAAAGACTTTGTCTACACAAATGCATATATAAATAAACAAATTCGATAATATCTTGTGTCACGTATTTGGGTCAGATTTCGTAATTAAAGATAAAATCTATTAAGACCACCATTCAATGTGTGTTATTTAAGCCACAAAAACGTCTCGGTTACAAGGTCGAAACACTTAAATGCTTGATTTTTGTTTCAACACCACTGATAGCTGAACAAGAAGTGTATCGTCAGTTTTCAGTTAAACGATATTTTAGCTTACTTGATACATTTTAAAGGAAATTTTCAGTGCATTGAAAAGCATTAGATAGGAGCTATTTATAACAGGATAAGACATTTTAAAGAAACCACTAGAGAAATCAAGTGGAACGAACCATCCAATCCATAACCAAAATGAATATGCATGCGTTCTAGACCGCGCCTTGTTCTATAGATACTAAACCAGCAATAGGTTGTATTTGTTTACAAACCTCTATCAAATCATATACTAATATGTTTATTACTTTTATCTACTGCCTAAGAGATATATATATATATACTATATAGTAAAAATCATAGAAAGACGAAATAACACACCCACGTGCTGTCCTTTTTAAAACGTAGAATGAATTTAAACATGAATTTATAAAAATAAGATGAAATCGTTATAAATACAAATATTCATATTTGAAGTACTACTTACCAGTCGAGACCTGATATTGTGTTAAATAAATCCTCCATATCTAATGTACAGTCGAGAACCATCCTTACGGTTGGGTGTCGTAGGCAAAAACACCTACATACCCGAGCTACCGTTTACTTATTATGTATGTCCGCGAGAGACAGCACCCACACATATATCATCAGCCCTCTATCAATAGGACCAGGCCATCAAACCCTTATAACGCATTCAAACCACGTTAGTGCTAGTTCAAAAGACACGACCCGCTTGGCATGATCGCGACTTCATACATTTTTTTCTCCTCCTTTAGACACTTGATAAACATCTCTTTCACTTTTAAACTTAATGTGATTTCATAAGAACGCTTCTAACCATTAATCTTCAATGGGATTTTTGTTAAACACACTGTTGAGCGCTGGATTGAATGTGTGAAGGTATTTTGTCTATATACTGACAGCAAAGCGACAGTCGTCTTCTTATTTCTCATGACAAATCATTCAGATTTATATGAGAAGGCATATCGATGACACATTGCACATAAAGAGGTTAATTTAATTCAGAAGCACACATATAAATGTCCCTTTAGTGAAGACATGGTCGGCATCTCTGCCCCCGCTAAAACGCTACCCATTGGTTAATTCATCAGGTCATGTGTTTCGTTTGAAGTTATTTACCATAGGTGAACAATAATAAAATAATGTATTATCTTAAAAGACAGGAACGAACGGATGATGAAAATTAAACAAACAATGAGCAATATTGATCGGTAAGCATTTACAAACAGCGATGAAAATATGCCATTCAAAAACTTAAACAAATAAATCTACGTTGGGTTTGTGAACAAAGTATGGCAATAAGACATGGAATACGCCAGTAAACATGGTTATGTAACACGGGGTGTCGTGATAGACCTTATTGTTCTACAGGTAAACACAATGTTTATGATGAAATAACATTATCATTTCAATTGCGTATTTTCTGGATGCAAACACGCTGAATCAACGAATACAAAAACAATCAAGACAGAAATTAGTTTCAAAAATGGAGGTGGATAATTTTGAATTAAAAAAAAAAATGCTGGCCTTTCCAGGACGTACCTGTTGGAACAAAACTGTTCCCAAAGGATCTTCATTGTCGTGTTTGTGTGGCGAAATTAATAATACATGCAAATAAAACATGCACTGAATTCCTGGATCTTCTACATGTCAAAATATGAATTATTATCCAATGTCATGTTCGCAAATGTCACTGAAGGGGGTTTGGTGACAACATGCCGAGGTCAGACAAAACCCTTATATAATGACGTTTGGTTGAATAGAGTTAAACCTCAACCCAGCACACAGCGGCAGTTTTCTTAAACTCCCACGCAAAACAACACTCCAAAAACGTGCAAGTTTATACACATGTCTGTGAGTACCATATATACAGTACCACGTACCGTGATCAGAAAAGCATGCACCCGGCAATCTCACTTATGTTTACACAGTAGCCAACCATGTGCAGTAAAATCATTCACAATTCCAACAGAAAAACACTTAGATATTCCGTATATACCAACATAGTTTTGTGTAGCGGAAAAAGCACTTGTATGTCGAAATAGCAATCCAAGCATTTAATTAAACCACCCGGTCATCAGTTAGCTGTTGGACAATAGAGGTGAAAGCGGACACTTCCGCTCTTACCACTAACTAATACACACAATCGGGTACGTATTGGACAATACATGTATGTAGACCGTAACAGGCCGAAGAAGGTCCGATTCAGCCAATAGGAATCTTAACATAAACAACATACAGTAGGGGTAAGAAAACAAACCTCTCAGTCATATTTAAATCGCTTTCTTACGTTTGTCTACTTATCGTAATCGTCCTTGGTACCGGTGTATTGTGTGGTAGTACTCCTGTATTGTGAAGCAGGTAATCCGTCACCGAATTCTCCAACAAGGACTCTCAATCAACGAAGGTTTAGGGATAAACTAAAACTAGGCGTGGCGTCCAGATTATAATTGTACTTATTTGGCCCCTCTCTGTTACGTTTAATCCTCCCAGTGATCAGTGAAACAATTTGACCTTGGGCGAAATACTCGATAGTCAAACAACATATGTGTAGTTTTCTAAGCTTTGTATTTTTGTTTAGTTTCTCGGCAACCCTTCGTCACCGTATGTGAATGCATGCCTGCATTACAAGGCAGCACTCTAGATTGATATATTAAATATGGTATGTATCTATTTGTTTAGTCCGTTTTATATTGAAATATTGAACCACAATAGGCTATGCCATTCTTGTGAATGTAACTTCGTTGCGTCGAAGGTAAAGATACAGTACATACAGTAAATACTTAGAAGAAAAAGCTTACTCTTCCGGAACACCTGGTCTTATTATCTTGTGCTTTTGCAGGTCTCCATGTAAATCTTCCTTTGTTTATATTATGCCCATATTTTAATCAATTTTGAGTTAGGATTATGATTCTGTTGACGGTATTCTCTATCATGAAAACAGATAAAATTACATTGATATACAGTTAACATGCGTGTCGTCTGGACAGATAGTAAGTCTTCTGTATATAATCTTGTTTTGTTGTATATTGTATGCATTAGCCTAGATTTCATGAAGGTTGATGCAGATTATGGACAAGTTTTATGGTCGCCATCTTGGTCTCACTGGGAAATATTCTGTATCCTTGTGTGATATGAAGATGTACGTTTTGAGTTTGCTTATTAGTGAGCTTACTTGTTGTGATTGACAATGATGACTCGGTTCTCATTTTGGGGACTTGATGTTTACTTGGATGTGACCAAGATGTTCATGGCTGGTGTCGTCGATGTGGCAAAAGACGTATACTCTTCGGGAACATCTGGTCTTATTTCTTGTACTTTTATGAGGGTTTCTGTGTAAATCTTTCCCTTGTTTATATTTCGCCCATAGTTTAATCATTTTTAAGTTCAGATTATGGTTTAGTTGACGCTTCGGTATTCTCCGATTTTATTCATTGCTTATACGGGTATCAAGTAAATTTGAACAAAATCAATACAAGTAGTGTCTGTTATCAAAATAGTAAAATACACAGACTAACATAGTACTTTTATAGTACAGTACGCAGGAACGTTTTTAACATAAAAATTAACGTCCTGGTACTTTCTGTATACAAACTTTGGTGTGACAGATTTGAATTGTTCCTCCTCAACGGTCACAGTCCTTGGTAATAGAGAAAATCGTTGTGTTATGGTTATAATTGGCAGATTGCTATAAAGACCAGTGACACAGAACAAGAAAATTACAAGGCACTTAGGATAAAAAATTCACACGTACTTTTTAAAGTCACAAACACATTCACGCGGAAATAGGAATCGCATCATGAACTCGGATGAACTGATCAAACCATCAATATGAAGTATCAAGGCAACAGAAGCAATGGACTAGGCAGGAAAAGGGCAACCTATTCTTTCCCCTGACTAAACGAGGGGGTTTCGTGACAACATATGATATTTATAATAGTACCAATAAGAGGAACCCGCGTTTATCAAACATAATTTTGTCAGAATCAAACCATCCGCTCGAAAGATAATCCATCTTTCCTACCATTCTACCCTCACCATTCAGCCAAACGATAATCCATCTGCCCTATCATTCGACCCTAACTATTCCGCCAAACGATAATCCATCTGTCCTACCATTCGACCCTCACCATTCAGCCAAACGATAATCCATCTGCCCTATCATTCGACCCTAACTATTCCGCCAAACGATAATCCATCTGTCCTACCATTCGACCCTCACTATTCCGCCAAACGATAATCCATCTGTCCTACCATTCGACCCTCACTATTCCGCCAAACGATAATCCATCTGCCCTACCATTCGACCCTCACCATTCAGCCAAACGATAACCCATCTGCCCTACCATTCGACCCTCACTATTCCGCCAAACGATAATCCATCTGCCCTACCATTCGACCCTCACCATTCAGCCAAACGATAATCCATCTGCCCTACCATTCGACCCTCACCATTCAGAGAATACCAAAGCATCAACAAAGCCATAATCCGAACTCAAAAAAAATGATTAGAGGCAAAATATGAACAAAGGAAAGATTTACATGGATACCCTTGTACAAGATAATAAGACCAAGTGTTCCGGAAGAGTAAGCGTCTTCTGCTTCATCGACGACACCCGCTATGTAAATCTTGTTCACATCAAAGAAACATCAAGTTCTCAAAATGAGAACCCAGACATCATTGTCAATCACAAAAAGGGAGCACACTTATGAGCATACTCACACCATCTTCATATCATACAAAGATACAGAGTATTTCTCAATGAAACCAAGATAGTGATCATAAAACTTGCCCATAGTCTTCATCAACCTGCACCTCTCGAATCCCCGTGTGGTAAGTTTGTTCGTCAACAGTTGACATCTATCAAGAAAATCTCGATATTCTGAGCAAGCCCTAGAATAACGAATCAACTAACGAAAGTTCACGATAAAATCTTTCCTCCAAACTCAACAAAGATATTGTCAACCAGGAATTCAATCATTTCATCCTAACGCTTGCTGTGTTTTACCAAGTATGCTCCAAGATAGCTCACAACCATGTATTGGTATCGTCGTGCACCCTTCTTCGAAAAGAAAGCTCTCATAATGAGAGACCCGAGACGCTCTTTCAGTATACACGGTGGGAAAATCGAGTGTGTTGATAGACGAAACATTTCTGATAGGGCAGCAATTCAGTTTTGGAGGACATTTATATCACTAGATTCATTTTGGAAGACAGTCACTGCTTGGTCCATTCGACATCTAGGATCCTACACAGCACGATAGATGCTGACAAACTTCTTATTCCATAAATAAGAATTTGAAATAAGCATTCAAAATTAGTTCACGGTTATAAATGAGTATGGTTGAGATGCTGCATATTTAACTTACTGAATAAATCAAAAGCAACGAAGAGAAGAAAGATATTGTTGTTCACCAAGTATTTTCTATAAACACAATAGATCTACATATCAGATATCGTACATACAAATACAGAGGTACAGCGTATTGAGATACGTGCAATTTTCATCAAATCCAGCAACGGGGTTTAAGTAAAATTTGATATACTGGTGTGTTACGTTTGCCTTGTAAAATGCTTCCATGCCAAACTGAATATGCATTGTATCAGAAGAGGAATGGCTGTGGCAAGTTGATATAACTTAGCCTAATTGTCTGCTCAACTTTGGGGTAATAAATATGTTTAAATAAAAATTGTGTTGTTCCTAAGAGATTATGACCAACATTAATGTTGTATACAGCCTGTATCTAGTGCTATAAATGTCTGTTCGGACATTAGTCACCCGTTCACAGAAAGCATATCATATTCCAGCTCAGAGTGGATGATTTATCCCTCTTTATTGCATGTCACTGACTAATGTGTAATGGAATTATGCAGTTTTATTACATACCCTATCATGTTCAAGGTAACGCGCACTATATATGTTTACCAACAACATGTCTTGCTGTAGTTATAGCACGTTGTTTCAGACTTTATACCGACACACCCGACCAATCAGACCATTATTCTACAGTGTCTGTATCAATTTTTTTTAATCACTCAAGACACACACGAAGTGTGCTACACGAGGTCAATATAACAAAGAAATGCGCATGGCAATAAGTAAGGTCGCGCCCGACATTTTCCCATAGACGTAAGAGTATTAAACAATAACAGCTTGACTTATTTCAATAAACTTCAATTTGTAAATTTCCAACAAGATAGGAGTTTCCAGAACATATTTCAGTACAGACGCAGTCCGTGTGTTATGTTGTTGAAGAGTTTAAACGCAGAATACATTCCGTGACCGTCTCCCACTGGTGGAAATGTTAATTTCAGAGAAAACGTTAAGTCGCAAATAAGCTTAAACTTTAAAACAGCTCTGCAACGTAGCATATGGAATGCAACTGAACCCAGAAAAATGTAGACTCTACTAAATTCTGACCTGTATCATTTATAGGTGATTAAAATCGACTACACTGTTATTGATATTTTCACAATTAGTTGAAATGCACTAATTCTGTTGCGATTGTCAGTTGCCACAATTCTTTAGACTAGGTAATGTGTATACGTACATCTTCCATATCTTCCTTTTCACGAAGTAGAGATTGATAATGCTGTAGGTTGCTTCTGTATTTCTTATCATATCCAACAAAATCAGATGAAAACAACACGCGATCGGTAAAACACATAGTAGCGATACTGTCATCTCCACTAGAGATGTTTTAAGAAATGTGGTTGAAATCCATTCGAGCATTTCGGAAGAGTAGCATTTGAAAGACAAATTCTAGCTTACCAGTACTGATTTGATTCTCCATTTGGGGTCCCGGTCCTTTGGCCCTTTGGGTACAATCGTCTTTCTGGATTTTTGAAATAGCTGTTTTCCTAAGTGATAATTCAAAATGTATTTAGTTGATAGCTTCAACCGGCTTGAGGGAGAGTAGTGTTTTAAATCATAATTTAAGTGATAGTATAGACTATACCATTAGCATGTGTTCTTGTGTTTTGTTTGAGTGGTTTTACGTCCGCAGCCCTACCGTGTAATCTTGTTATCCAGTACGAGGAGAAAAGACAGGAAGTTGCGTATATAATGGGTAAAGTATTATACAGGAAAGAATGGATCGTCTTGCATACATTTAATAATTTATCAAGAATTTTCATTTCGGATGGAAATCCGTATTGATATGTTTGTTTTTTTCTTATGATTCTTATTTCCACATGCATTGCATATAGTTGCTGTCATAAACGAAAGCCGATCCCCTTATAGCCGCTTTCTGTTTGGGACAATGTGAACAAAGTCTGTCATTTACTAGTATACATATAGCAAAACCTACATACGTCATCTAATTTCACCTAAGGTCGAGGGTCAGCTCATGAAATTATTTAATTAGCAACAGTGACATGCCTTTATTGATCCACTCGTCCAAATCAAACACAAGATTTGTTTAAAATCCATTGCTGGAAAAGATATGTCTACCTTCGGAAAAGCGTGTGGGTAGCCGTCATGCACTTCAGCTAATTTAACAGTAGGCCTATCCTTTCTATGTAGGCGCTACAGGTGTGATGTTACGCCGTCAATCTTATTTGAATTGACACGGTCTTGCGTAATATCACAAAACTGATTAGAAAAAAACTTCACAAGTATATTGGCTGCAATTACTCCTACATAAACTATATCTCAATTTAAAGTGAACGATTTGAGCAAGGCTTTTTTATATGTTAGTATACAGATATGTTGTTGAGAGAATATACTGGAACACGTCTATTATATGAGTTCACAACTAGAAATAACACAATATGCTGGAGTACAGCGAGTTGTCAGTAGTAACTAGTCGTAACACAATATACATGAACTATTTTTATAGACATATTTGATGATTCAACCCTGCAGCCTACTATAAAAAAGCTGATAACGCATTTTATCTTAAAATGCAAATACAAGAGAGGAACAAATATTCCAATATAATCCTGTCGTTATAATCACTTTAACAATTTGATCAATTCCTGGATACGCTTCAAGTAAAATCAATGATTGTTAGACCATCGACCTCACCAATGTTATCGATTACATTGGCCTGGGACGAACGTCATCCATCATGGCCGTGGCACACGAAGCTTGACGTAAGATTAGGGAACAGTGTAATGGCGGCCAGGAATGCTATTGTTGGGGCACTACGTTATAATCCGATACATCTTACGGTATAGACAGGTGAAAACACTACCTGGTCATCATTCTCGCCAAGTTCACGTGTTAGATCGTATTAACACCACAGGCCTACAGGTACTGGAACTCGGTAAACAGTCGTGTTGATATTTACTCTCAGCTTCAAACTCCATTATCACCTCAAGTATAAGCTACGATCAATTACAAATATTTACTGTTTCGTTAGAAATCACGTAAAATTATGATAGTATGTTCAAGAGAGAAAAACCGGGAAACAGAAAGACCTCGACTTATTACAAATTGCCACGACAGAATTATATGGAATTATAAAATGACCAAGACAGGAAGACCTGGGCCTATTATTTAGTGGACACGACAGAAAACACCGTTTGCTTATTATAAAGTGTCCAGGACAGAAAAACATATAAAAATAAATTAGAGAATACCTCTAAGCGTTAAAAAAATCATAATCCGAACTCAAAATCGATTAAACCAGGGGCAAAATATGCACAAAGGAAATATCTATATGGAGACGCTTGTAAAAGCACAAGATAATAAGACCAGGGTTCCGGAATAGTAAGTGCATGCAAACATCAAGCCCTCAAAATGAGAACCGAGTATCATTGTGAAATCACAACAAGCAAGAACCTCTAACGAGCACACTAAAAAACGCCAATCCTCATATAACAATGATATGATAGCCCGACAGAAAGACCTGTAGTTATTATTCAGTGGCCGACTGACTTCTAAGTAAATGGCAGTCATGATTGAATACCAAATGTTTACAATAACGTCCAAAGACAGTTTCATTAGCGATCCATATTTACAAAATCAGCCACATTTTGATGATGAAACGGGAACCCCAGTTTTGATTGGCGATGTTTTCCGAAAGATACATCAAGCTAAAATTTAATGAATTAGGACAAACTTAATTAACAATAGTTCTCACTACCGCCATGCAATGACGTTTGAATTGTGAAAATCTAATATACACAATGTATATTTGGAAATTGAAGCTTTCGATATTTGGGTCTGTTGAATCTAAAGTTAAGATTTTAATCTTAAATTTCTTTTTTTGCGTGATACTAACTTCTTTCTCGTGAACCTTATTGTTGTTTTAGAAAGATGAAAACTGACTTGAAGGCAATACACGTTACAGTTCGTGATGCCTCCATACGGGTCCTTTTTGTTTATGATGTTCATGGCTAGGTCTAGGCACAGGTTTCATCAATATTCGTAAAATCAAAGGCCCGAATTACGTATCTTCTTCAGGGAATTTTTCGTGACTCCTGACAAAAAAATCCAAAGAATTCAAAATACTTTAGGTGCGGACCACCAAAACAGCAAGCCAAAGTTAGACAACAGTTCAAAATGGATGCATGTTTACAAATACCGAGTTTCAACTGATGTTGTGTCGATACCGAAATATGAATGCATCTTGAATATTGCTGATATCAGTTAATCCTAACTAAATCTTTTTGTTATTAGGTTTGTTTTTCGTTTAAATTTTTGCGGAAAGGTACGTTTTATCGGGCCTTGGAAATTTCTTCACTTAAACAAATCTCCATTGGAAAACACTACAGAAATTTAGGAGAACATCTTGGGGAACTTTCCTTATATTCCGTAAAACTTTCGTATGGAGATTATTAAGGTAAGGAATCTACTCAAGAAAAAGTACGTTGAAGAAACCAGGGCCTGGTAGTGGTTTGCACTTTGTGTCTCTACAAAAAAAACTGCACAAAACTTATATACTAAAGTACTTTGTGACCAGTAGGGCGATCATATGACAAAGTAAAATTTCAAGTGAGCAGCTTAAAGTGCTCCAGCCTTTCAGCATAGAAATATATCGAATTTCTTATTGTCGAAGTGTTTGAGGGTGAGCGTCGGAAACGTGTTCTCATAACCTTTGGTTGGAAATACAAAAACGTACAGAATTCTTCCAATGTGCTTTTATGTAGAACCATGGCCGCCAACCATGTGAATATTGTACGTCAATTATAGCGAGACAATAGTGGAACATTGGTATATAATACACATGACTTGTTAGAAAAGTGAACTTCCCTTGGCATACAGACATACTACGTACTACAAATCTCAAATAGACCATGGCCAAATTTGAATAAAGTTCGAAGCTTATGGAACAACGTTAATACGCAGAACCAACATTCGGGCGTGGACAGAAAATCTCGAAGGCGTTCACCCAACTTAACAGTGGTACTAAGTCATAGTGATTACGTTAACTCTATTGATCATGGATGTAAGTGCGTCGTTTAAAACGTCTTAGTCACATATCCTAAACTGATCACGCCCCTGTTATCCAGGTAGCTCCGGCCATATTTAACTTAAAATATTTCACAATTGGACTGATTGTATAGGCATATTGATTGATAAATAGACGATCACTTTCAAACATTCAAATTCCCCTATGCAAACACTGAATCAAACTGTGTATATATGACTAGTTTGCTTACAACAAGACTGAGTGTAGACGTGCTAGTATCCAAACATATACCTTATGGTTAATTCTATAGCTAAGTTTTGTGATATTTTATTGTAATTCAATATTGCTTGTAAGAGGCTTTTATATTGGCTTAGAAATTGGTGTTACACCTCATAACGTTAAAAATAGCGTCATCATTTGTAACGTCGCTTCTGATTTGCTGATACAACAGCGTAATGATTTCAGACAGGAAAGAGTCCCACACTTAAGGGGTATTATCACAGAGAATATGTAGAAAAGATTAAATCATAATGATAAACTTAAATCTATTTTTTATGATATTGAGCCATAATATAAACAAGAAAATAAAATATCTGATAATACTGATAGTTTTCTTAAGGTGAAATTATCTGATAAGTTTGGATTGAGAAACAAAAACAATTTTATATAATATTAGCCAGGAAAACACAAAACGTTATTGTTTTGATAAAAGTTTTCGACGTTTAGTACGTGTGTTTTTTCAGTATGTGTATAGTAACAGTAGCTATCCATGGCTACACAATTAAATATTCAGATTTTCCACAACATTCACGAATTATTGCTACCTCGAACTTTCCTATAAAGATTGAGAGCTTTGGCCTGTTAACGTCCCACGACACCCTCCTGTACCTAACCAGATTGACACAAACCTAGACGGGTACTTACTTACCCACGATACAAGGTCACGCTCTGACAATAGTTTATACGATAAAATGTAATTATACAATCTCTAGAATCACGATGGACTTTCCATACCAGCGTTTAGCACAAGTACCCAGCTATGCGGATGAGTAATGGCTGCTGGTCGATCCGAGCCATTAAGTCCAGAATGACCATTTTCTTTGAAGTAGACTATTGCCCATTATATTTTTTGTGTGTGATTTAATGTTTTTCATGTGGAAAAGACGATAAACATCAAATAACTTTCGCGTGAGTCTTGAGCTATTTGTTTATATCTCAAGATTTCCTCTTTAGGAAAAGTAACTGGAGTGTAAACTAAATGCTTGTTTGGGATTAAGAAAGGTTTACTTTTTGCGTAAAGTACATGCATTTTCTGTGCAGGTGGGATGCATTATATTACATGTCAATCTTAGTTAGGGTGCGTCATTGGGAATTTTATTTATCTAAGAGAACAACCCCGTAAACAGTGCACCGATTGAGGCATTGGCGATGAACCACAGATCGGTCTAGACGGCGAGGTTTACGTTGCAATGAACCACAGACCGGCCTACACGCCAAGGTTCACGTGGGCCCAGAGTAATTAGAAGTTGAATTCTAGATGTGTTATGGTAATCTGCCACTGCATGCCTTGCATGGCTACATTTACATAATAAATGCAAAATTAATCAAAACGTAGCAGTGTGATATACATACTTACACCTACACACGACGTTCCCGAATTCCTCGCTGGTCGTATTTATCACAATACAATGGTGACATTTGATCATTTCTTGCAATGATACCCAGGTAGTATTAAATCATGTTGTTTTACTTTTCAAGCATCAGAAGTGTTAAGTTTAAACATATTTATTGCCAAATTTGACAGGGGATTAGGCACAAGTTATTACAACTTATCAACGCCTTCTCCCAATATACATTTTACATGACATTACAATAATTATTTTACAAAATTACATAATTAAAATCACAATTGATCTTAAAATCTCTTGCTGGATTTGATAAAACTGCACATTTCTAAAAATATTTGTGTTAAGGTCCACGGAAAATTCAGAGTTGCCAAACAAAACTATTTCTAAACTTATCAGAAGTGTCGAGGTGAAACCGATACCCGTAGGAAATCTTTATTCATATATATTGCTTGGTCCTTCTGTACAATATTTCGTTTGCATAAAACACAAACAAACCAAACCAAAATTTAAGCGTCATCTTAAAACAAGGAAATGCAGCAAAGCCGCTGGATTGAAGATCTTTTGGTGACAATCATTCACTGACAGCCTAACAACCACAGACATCATACCATGAACGACTGATTTTATTATGTGGATATCAATGGTATTTATATTAACGTTTAGAATTCTGTTTACTCTTAGCAGCCTCACATGTTGCCACTATTCTCACTCAGCAATTGGCCAAAGTAAGAAATGGTACATTTCAATCGATTCGGATTATGATTTTGTTAACTTCTCGGTATTCTCTAATATGTGTTTACTTGTCTTTCTGTCGTGGACACTTTATAATAAGAAAACTGTTTTTTGTTTCTGCCGTGTCCACTAAATAATAGGCCCATGTCTTCCTTTTTATATATATGTAATCATTCCGTGAATGACGTCACCCTACTGAGAGAGAGGGTGGGTACTGTTTCTAATTTACGTAATATACATAATGTATAATTTAGCTAGATATGTCGCAATACACTTTTCGATAAAACAATATCAACTGTCTTTTGAGTTTGTTGCTTGGTTGAATAACATACAGTCTGATCTTATTGAAGATCCTTTTCAATGAAGTTTTAACATCCCGAGTTTACTTACAAACATAATATTACATCATCTCTGTCACTGATATTTTTTTGTTCTTTGTTTTGATCACATTTTCATTTTTCTGTGAGTGAAATTTATGTATTTGATGTATAACATAAAACCCATTAGCTCTTAATTTCTATTAATTTATTTTCGAACATGCGACGTAATTTCCCTGCATAAAAAATCCCGCAATGTAAAGGGTGAATTTTACACCGATATCTAATGACGATTTGACAACAGTTCAGGCCCCGGTTTCATCAACGTTCCTTAACTTAAGGAAACTCCTTAACTTACAAATCTCCCTAGGAAAGCATTACAGAATTTAAGGGGAAAGTCCGTAGTTAAGGAAACTTTCCTTAAAATCTGTAATACTTTCCTATGGAAAAGTTAAGGAACGTTGATGAAACCAGGGCCAGAGCGCCATTTTGTATCGGTTTCTTACTACAGTTCTGCCGTTAGCTACGATTTGATGGTAATATTTCTGGTAAATGGAACTGACAGCGTAATTTTTAATTAATTGTAATACCATAGCGGATGTTGAATTCTGCCGTCGCTTTATCTTAAATTGAAACTGACACTTTGCAGTAAATAACTGATATAGACAATCCGCATAGCCTGTTGTTCAAAGCCATTCATTATACAATCTTAAAGAATAAAATGTATTGAAATGAAACTTGAAATAGAAAACCTACGCAGCGAAAAGAATGCACTGTTTTGATAGGACAATGATATTTTCACAGAATAATTCAAGAATATGTTGCTAGCATACATGTAACGCATTAAATACAGATATCGGAAGGGTTTGCTAAGATCACGTAGATTTTATACGACCTCAATTTCCTTGAAAGCTTTCATGCAAGGGGACACACCGGAAGTGGACCAAAGTTCACATATCGCGCCGCTTAAGGGTTTCAAAAAAGGCAAATAAAATGTCACCTAAGTTTGGACTATTTTACACTGTTGACCCATGGACGTTTAATTTGAAGGCTACTGATCTGAAGGTCGCTGTTAAATACTGTTTAAAGATTTAGCTTTCGTGTTTCAAGAATTTATAAGATACACAAAGATCGCTGATGTATTCGTCGTGTTCAGATTAGTATGTCAATATTAACTCTTGTTATTAGTTTTTTTTATTAAAACATCTCGATTACAGATGTTCTGTTTACATAAAACACACTAAAAAGAAGGCTAAAAAGAAGGTCCCTGTCGTACTAACATAGGCTTCTTGTGATTATTGACATCCAAATCTCTATCAAAGGTTTGAGTATAGAAAGGCGGGGAAGCAAACCTGAAATTAAGTGTCTGTCTCATAGAATTTTCCGTACAAAAAATCATTACGATGGAAAAAATAACAGATATATTGTATGAATATAATTTCCGAATTTCTTTGATGAAAATTTCTCGTTATATATCTGAATTACACAAGATGCCTAGTGTCAATGCACACAAAATAATGCTGATGAATAAAGCAATGCTGATCAATTATGGGCTTTTATCGAGGCCAATACGTTGTTATATGAACCTGATAGAGTGATACTAACCGAGGACGGAGTACAGAATGTATTTATAAATCATATTTCTATACATGTTAAACAAGCCCATGTTATCTACGCGATAAGATACGGGTATGTTTACAACATCATTTCAGTGGCTTATAAAACTAAAATTTCTGTTCATTTATATATTACAGATGATTGAGACCGTTTGGAGGCTAGAACACGACAATGTAAGATCGACTGACAGGATACCTACGTAAGACCCCATAGACAGTTCATGACGGCCCGCATCTCCTCTTCCAGCTCGCAATGACGTAACTCACTGACCGGGGCGCAGACGTCCGCCATGGCCAGTGCACCTATCGCCTTCGACACCAACACTGGACAAGTCTCTGCTTACTCCTATTCTATACCCTGTAATTACCAGACTGTGGCACATTATACGGATGTGCACATTCGTGTTTTTCCTGTTTTGTGTACGTTTTACCTTATACACGTAATTGTAAACACCTGTGAACATTAAAAGAAGCCACGCTCGTTCTACGTATGATTAAAGATCCTAAATCTGGCCATCCATGAATAAAAAAATGATACCCAAAATCTAGAGCCTCTTTCACGATCTATCTATAGGGTATAATCTGTATAACACACGAACGATCATACCGATCGTTCCGAAGCTTGATCATAGTTAATATGTCACAGAAAAATATAAATATTCATTCAGGAACCTTGACGTTTCTTGTAGAGGGAGAGTTGGCGTATTCATTGATTCGCCTGGGGTTTATTTGAACAAGATGGAGGCGTCTCCCTACTTCAACCACCTCGTCAAAAGCGTCTTTCAAAAAAATAAACTTCAAATTTTAAGGATACTGCTGTACTATGTATATACGAGTGGGCGTTTAAATCGAGCACGCCCTGTACTATTTTCTTTGAGTCTGTATGTGAGGCACTCAGTACCAGTAAGAGAGATACCAATCTCAGAACAGCACCCCTAAGAATGTTCGCCATTGTCAGACACCCTGTAACCTTGATCCAATTTACACGGTTTTTAAGGACACAATAATATCGGGCAATGTAAATCCATTTAAAATCTAAAGAAAGCGACATATGATTACAAGGTGACAAGCTTACCTCATCAATTACGACCGATCGGTGAGTTTATTTGTCTGCGTGGGTACACAGGGACTGATGCCGCGATACCAAGTAACTCAATAAGACAATTATTGCGTCAGTGTGTTTTTTATAGTTCTTTCTAGCTTATGTTTCCCTTCTTAATCAGAGAATCTTGTTACTGCAAGTAAATACTTTTCCAAGTTTAACAAAACAGTGATTCTTTTATTAAATAGCATTCCTATCTCCTCCTCCCCCAAACTACTGGTGATTGGAAAGGGAGTCGTTATAAGTACGAAGCCCAGTAATATGATATATTTCGGGCCATTGCTAAACGATTTTCGTACATTTAATAAAAAGAACTTACAGCAGAAAAAACGAAACAAGAATGTGCTGTTTTTATGAAATACTTTTGTAGATGACATCGTCCTAAATTAAAAGGCCTACTCATCTCTTTATCTTGTCTGATATAATATAACTATACACGATTGACGTAATGACACTGGAAATAGGAGCTCGTCCTGCGGTCGGTATCATTTACCCAAACCACGCAATGACATCGAGGGCACCTTTCCACAGATTCAGTTAGATTTTTGCCAATATATTAAAATAAACTACTTGTTTTCTTTCTTATGTTTTTTGCTAATCAGTAGATGTTTTTTTTATCAGCTTAAATGCATTTTTTTCTAATAATATTCCGAATTTCAGGACAGCCTGCTCAAATACCTGTCTGAACGTTAAGATGACACGGACCAGCTGATGACATGTAAAAGTTGTAAACATTGCATAACAACTTTCACGAGACGTTAACATGTATTTGACATGTGCTTTTCTTCTCCGTAACTCAACCATCTCTATACATCCATTAGATCTAGATTTTAAGTGTATGTGTCACACTTCTAGAGTACAAGGTTCGTCTCCACGGTTGATACTCCTCACGGGTATGTTAATTAGGTACTAAAACGCCTGGGCTCATTGCCCTAACTTTTAGAGAGGTTTGGTACTTTTCACCAATTAATTACTTAGATGGTACTTTTCACCAATTAATTTCTTAGTTGGTACTTTTCACAAAGTAAGTACTTAGTTGGTACTTTTCACCAATTTATTACTTAGTTGGTACTTTTCACCAATTTATTACTTAGCTGGTACTTTTCACCAATTAATTTCTTAGTTGGTACTTTTCACCAATTAATTTCTTAGTTGGTACTTTTCACAAAGTAAGTACTTAGTTGGTATTTTTCACCAATTTATTACTTAGTTGGTACTTTTCACCAATTTATTACTTAGGTTGTACTTTTCACCAATTAATTACTTAGTTGGTACTTTTCATCAATTAATTACTTAGTTGGTATTTTTCATCAATTAATTACTTAGTTGGTACTTTTCACCAATTAATTACTTAGTTGGTATTTTTCACCAATTAATTACTTAGTTGGTATTTTTCATCAATTAATTACTTAGTTGGTACTTTTCACCAATTAATTACTTAGTTGGTACTTTTCATCAATTAATTACTTAGTTGGTATTTTTCATCAATTAATTACTTAGTTGGTATTTATCATCAATTAACTACTGAGTTTGGTCCTGGGCATGTTGTTCTATCACAGACAACAATAAAGAGTTGAAATTACATTTTTATCGCTAAAACTACGAGTAGTTTTTTCGTCGATTGCTGCCACTATTCTGTGACCTTTGACCCACGTCATTTTTTCCCCTCCCGCTCCGGAAAAAACTTGAATTGCTACCAATCTCATGATATCTGAACTATTTGAAAGCCTAAACCTAACAGGAAATGATGTTCCCATGGTATTGTTAATAATTATGATGACTTAAATAATCTATTTGCGATTTGTAACAAAGAAATCAGTTTTTCACTCCCACGGCTCATTTAAATATTACGTCTCTGTTGCTGGCTGACCTCTCGTTTTTTGTGCGACCTAATTTTCAAATACATATCCGTCATAATGTTCAATTTGTTTCAATGGAAGGTGGTTATCTAATAACGTTTCTGGAAATGACGGCAGCTCATCTAATCGATTATATACGTATACCAAGATCACGAAACAAGAAAGTTTATTTTTGTTGTATTCAATAAAAACATAGAACTTTAACTAAGAAGAGCAATTATTACCACAAACATATAACAATATCACAGAAAATCAGGAGAAAACCAGAATCACGGTGACAGGTCGATAACGAAACTCTCCACTGTGATCGAGTTCGAGATAAGTTGGCGAGCTGTTGATCATCCTACAAAAGGGTCCCATAGTGTTGTCTGCGTCCCAGGCGTTCGTGTGTTCCCGCGACTCTCACTGGGAAGTTTTATCTGGAGACATTAATCTGTTTAGACTATGTCTCGTAACTAATGAGCAAAAAAATCCATTTCTGTTATTAAACATGGCAACACCGCAATACGCTACACTGCAATTGTCGCTGAATAACGTGTAACATGAATATACATCCGCCGGACAGATAATCACGTGCAGACTATCTGAGAGTGAGTTGCACGTTCTACCTGTCGTCCGAAAGCTATCACGGGTGAACATATTGATCGTCAAAATTATCCAACGCCGTCAAATACAATATCCAAAGACGTATACATGGAACTATATAACTCGTATCGATTACCGACCAATCAAAGCGGCGGCTTTCAGGAAGTGCGGACCATAACAGCTTTACAGCGAGAACAATCGGCAACCATAATGGAGTCTGCAATATTGATGAGACTAAAGCTTCATTGATGTGTGTCTGTTGTTTACTCACCTGTGACAAGTGAACGAGACACGCGATGATTTCTCATATGAGCATATGTACAGACTATCTAGTATAATCTCAATAGAATATATGTAGAGAACAACTGTACCCAAATCGAGACAATACCCAAATCGGGACAATACCCAAATCGGGGCAATACCCAAATCGGGACACTTGTAGGAAAACGACACAAGAAACTGTCATGCAATTGAAAGAAGAACTTTTATGCATACACAATTCATTTGGCCGTACTTTTATGACAATTTAAGTGTACATAAGCTTTATTAATTGGCGACTATCGTTACAGGGATGATGGATAAGGTGAAGAACAATTACCAAAGCAAAACATCCGGTTTTACATGCCGTGCGACGTTATTTAATTCGATATCATTTTCAAATGTCTATTTTTTCAAAACTAATGCTAGTTGATGTAGAAATTTAGTCAAATCCCTTTTTGATTCTACAATATTTCAACTTGGTACATTTTCCTGTCGAAATTGGTCGTTCATCCTCAAATGTTTGCCAAAAAAAAACCCCAAAACGGAATGTCCCTTTCAGGAAAGAGTTATACCGGTTCAAGAGTCTCCGTATCCGTTGGAAAATCTGTCCTGAATTGGGTACAGCGACTTTTAAAGAACATAGATGACAGAAATTCTATACAGTATGATATATCAGGACAGAAAAATAAGCCCACTGAAATACGTGCATAGAACTTAGGTCCCAGTGGTACCTCCCTGTCGGGGTGGAGGTGGGCGTTCAAGGACTCATCACCTGTAATTCTGACATGTTCAACGACACATCACCTGCAATTCTAACATGTTCAATGACACATCACCTGGTTTTGTTATATAAGATTTTGGTTTTCAACAATTAACAAGTGTTCTAGTGTTACACCAGAGCCAAAAGCTTTACGCATTTGTTTAGACAGAGTCTTTACTTGAGAATACCAGGTGAAATTTACGAGGCCTCCTATACAGAAATTCTATTTTCAAATTGTGAAGATATTCCTCAAAGACTCAATGAACTAGATCATTACATTTCAGTACAACACAATGTACACTCGTTTGTGGGTTATTTACATATATGTATATCGATTTAGCTTGGCGCATATATGTTCCTGCAAATATTTTCTTAAGGAAATGATCTCATCAACTTATAAAAGACTTGTCGAAGGCTAGACTTCAAATTGTCCTTCTTAGACAATGGTAACAATAAAAGGCAACTCTGTTTACAAACGCATACTTCTTCAGTACATAAACTCGTATGACAGGTCTGTTACAACTACATCACCATCTCCCTATTACCTACAGCACCATCTACTTACCAACTACAGCACCATTTACCTACCAACTACATCACCATCTACCTATTACCTACAGCACCATCTACTTACCAACTACAGCACTATTTACCTACCAACCCAGCACCATCTACCTGCCAACTACAGTACCATCAACCTACCAACTACATCACCATCTACCCACCAACTACAGCACCATCTACCTACCAACTACAGCACCATCTACCTGCCAACTACAGCACCATTTATCTACCAACTACAGCACCATCTACCTACCAACTACAGCACCATTTATCTACCAACTACAGCACCATCCACCAACCAACTACAGCACCATCCACCAACCAACTACAGCACCATTAACCTACCAATTACAACACCATCTACCTACCAACTACAGCACCATCTACCTACCAACTACAGCCCCATCTACCTGCAAACTACAGCACCATTTACCTGCCAACTACATCACCATCTCCCTATTAACTAAAGCACCATTTACCTATCAACTACAGCACCATCTACCTGCCAACTACATCACCATCTCCCTATCAACTACAGCACCATCTACCTGCCAACTACATCACCATCTCCCTATTAACTACAGCACCATCTACCTGCCAACTACATCACCATCTCCCTATTAACTACAGCACCATCTACCTGCCAACTACAGCACCATTTACCTACAAACTACAGCACCATCTACCTACCAACTACAACACCATCTACCTATTAACTACAGCACCATATACCTATCAACTACAGCACCATTTACCTACCAACTACAGTACCATCTACCTGCCAACTACAGCACCAACTACCTACCAACGACATCACCATCTACCTACCAACTACAGCACCATCTACCTGACAACTACAGCACCATCTACTTACCAACTACAGCACCATCTACCTACCAACTACAGCACTATTTACCTGCCAACTACAGCACCATCTACCTAAAAACTACAGCACCATTTACCTACCAACTACAGTACAATCTATCTACCAACCCAGCACCATCTACCTGCAAACTACAGCACCATATACCTACCAAGTACAGCACCATTTACCTACCAACTACAGCACCATCTACCTACCAACTACAGCACCATCTACCTACCAACTACAGCACCATTTACCTACCAACTACAGCACCATTTATTTGCCAACTACAGCACCATCTACCTACCAACTACAGCACCGTTTCCCTGCTAAATACAGCACCATTTACCTGCCAACCCAACACCATCTACCTGCCAACTACAGCACCATTTACCTGCCAACTACAGCACCAACTACCTACCAACGACATCACCATTTACCTACCAACTACAGCACCATCTACCTATCAACTACAGCACTATTTACCTATTAACTACAGCACCATCTACCTACCAACTACAGCACTATTTACCTATCAACTACAGCACCATCTACTTACCAACTACAGCACCATCTACCTACCAACTACAGCCCCATCTACCTACCAACTACAGCACCATCTACCTACCAACTACAGCACTATTTACCTATCAACTACAGCACCATTTACCTACCAACTACAGCACCATTTTCCTACCAACTACAGCACCATCTACCTACCAACTACAGCACCATCTACCTACCAACGACATCACCATTTACCTACCAACTACAGCACCATCTACCTATCAACTACAGCACTATTTACCTATTAACTACAGCACCATCTACCTACCAACTACAGCACCATCTACCTGCCAACTACAGCCCCATCTACCTACCAACTACAGCCCCATCTACTTACCAAATACCGTACTATCTACTTACCAACTACAGCCCCATCTACTTACCAAATACAGCACTATCTACCTACCAACTACAGCACCATCTACTTACCAACTACAGCACCATCTACCTGCCAACTACAGCACCATTTACCTACCAACTACAGCACCATCTACCTACCAACTACAGCACCATCTACCTGCCAACTACAGCACCATCTACCTACCAACTACAGCACCATCTACCTACCAACTACAGCACCATCTACCTACCAACTACATCACCATACACCTGCCAACTACAGCACCATCTACCTGCCAACTACAGCACCATCTACCTACCAACTACAGCACCATCTACCTACCAACTACAGCACCATCTACCTACCAACTACAGCACCATCTACCTACCAACTACAGCCCCATCTACCTGCCAACTACAGCACCATCTACCTACCAACTACAGCACCATCTACCTGCCAACTACAGCACCATCTACCTACCAACTACAGCACCATCTACCTACCAACTACAGCCCCATCTACCTGCCAACTACAGCACCATCTACCTGCCAACTACAGCACCATCTACCTACCAACTACAGCACCCCGTGGGCGTCCTACTATTTGTACCCCGTCCCATCATTTGCCCCCGGTCCTATCATTTGTACCTCGTCCTATTATTTGTAACCCGGTCCTACCATTTGCACCTGGTCCTACCATTTCGTACCCGGTCCTAACATAAGACAACTCCGTCCTGGACCAAATATTCACCAACAGTAGCTACATAATGTGAGGCGATTCAAACGGCCCTAATAGCAACCGCCATTATAAAAATGCTATTACTCGCTCTAGTCTGCCAATTATGGACTTCCTGCTAAGACACTTTTCGTTTCGGTTTTCCCATGGGTATAGACCACCTATATTTTTGAATTTGTGCTAAGCAAACTGTCGACCGTTGGGTGCCCACGACACACCGGAACGGTATATAATTATATAGCACTTATTCGAATTGTCAATAAAGACACAGAATCTCCGTACAAGTGTCAACAGTTTGGAGAGCAATGCAGACTAGGGTCAGCCCGTTCCCAAGCTTTTCTGTCAACATAATCTCCCGTTCAAATTTAATCGAGCAGGGCGATTGAATTGCTCATTAGCGACCTTGGGTTCTGGTAAGATGTTCCGTCAACCACCCGGGGTGGATTTGGCCTAAAGTACACTATTTACTGGGGCGTACGGGTCTTAGCTTACCACGGCGACAACATAGGCCTCCAGGTAACCGACGTGTGTCGGCATGGCTTATTGTTCCCGACAAAGTTGCTTTTAACACCTTCCCGGGTTTACTGTATAAAGGGTAGGTTCATGGTCAGTTCGGACTTAGGTGGACGCTGGGCTTGACAATGGACACCCAGCACGCGGGGGCTTCACCTGGCGTCCAAAGGAGCCGGGCGAGTCTGAATGGCACAGTGAGTCCATCATAACGACACGGCGATACACAGCTCCGCATTAAATATAGACTAAGGCAATACATGTACAATGAACAGAAAACTGTTGTAATAACGGGGGAGTGATTAGACAGTTCATGGGAAAGTCCTCATGACCTTTGACCCCAGGGGGTTGTTATATTCTTATATTCTAGTTCAGAGTTTTTGACTATTGTTGTTGGTAAACACTGATGTTGTTTGTATGCTTTCTTTTGGTTTGTTTTCCAACAAATTCCTGGTTATTTGGCAATATGAGATCGTTATTCAGTGCATTACGATCGTCTATTTCCATTGAAGCAATGCAATGTCCTGCAAATTTCTTTATACCACAGTAAGTGTATATTTGTAATCATTATGGCACACACTAGAGTGACTAGACCGACATATACAACCTACAGGTTTAGATTGACGGTGCCATTAAGTAGACTATGTGTTCCATTTGCGAGTCGACCTTACCATTGGGAGGAGAATATGACCTGATTCTAGGAAGGGGTGTGGGACTATTTGTCAAAGGGTGGACGATGGTTTAAGCCCGGAATAAGATTAGGTATCTAAGTCCGTGGTAAAAGGTACGACAAGCGGGCTAAGCTAGACCATACTTTTGATTACGGCGGTTTGTCATGATCATACCACGCACATAGAGTGCAAGCAGAGGATACATTTATTATTATAATTCATTTTGATTGACCAATCAAAATCCATGCTTTATCTAAAATGAATCAGAATATCTATTTTTTTAAGATAATTTCCATATCTCCGGTGTAAACACGATTTTCTGTGATAATATGTTCACAAAATAAATGCGTATGACTTGCAATGTGTATTCACCGTGTATTCTTTGCATATTTTGATGTAGATAACGAGCTAACCAATGTGCATTAAATTATATATTCTTTAACTTCACTTCCCTAATACTTTACTTCAATTACCCGACACTTTAATACAAAATCCGATCTCGGCAATGTATCTACAATCCATCGCCACTGTACTGTAGTCACAATATATTGGAAAACTAGTATATCGCAATACACGGGATAATACTATTGTATCGCAATACAGAAATAGAATATCGCTGTATTGCAACATTTCCCCAATGCTTAAGTTGTTATCTCTGCTAAAGGTGTTTTAAGATATCCCTACACATCCTAACTGATATGGCGATAACCATAAACAGTGGTATTTCTTAGTGATGGGAATTGATTGGGATTTCATAATTAATGGTTGATCTAATCAGCAGAATAATACATATTTTTAACGTGACAATATATCGGGATATATATGCAATTTATTACATTTTTACCAGTGAAATATCTAAAATTATTCATTCTATAAAATTGATAATTTTCACTATTGAGAAATGTGATATTTTTCACTAGTAAAAATAAACAATTTTTCTGATTTGACCAATCAGAACGCTGCTTACAAACGACATTTGGGAAAATCAAAAGCTGCCACTGCAGATTTTGCTATAAGAATGTAATAAAACAAAATATCTAACAGTATCTTCAGTAATACCAAACATTTTTCACTCGTGTGGCTAATATTTTGATATTTTTCACCCGTGCTGCTCACCCGTGAAAAATAGCAAAATATTAGCCCCACTCGTGAAATATATTCGGTATTTCTGAAGACACTGTTAGACATCCTCTATATATTCGTGTATTGCCATATATCGCAATACGATATAGGCGTAACGTATAGAATGAGTTACAGCGAAATTTTTAACATCTGATTTTTCATTTTAAATGAGTAAATGTGGATCTTGGTTTATGTATACCAATGAAATTCGGAGGTAATGAAACAGCTGAATGAATTAACATCTCGCTGTCGCCCCGTGACCATTGGCTTAGGGACGTAAAGTACGACACAGCTATGCTTTCCGACCACGCTGTTCAACGATACAAAGACATAATAACATTTTACACAAACTGGCTAGACAGTATGTATTTTGTGAACTATTAAAAACTTCCCCTTGTCAATATGTCTCCAACATCAAACCCAGGTATTTCATCGATACCAAAGTTCAAGGTCAGTCAACATACACTGGCTGATTTCAGTTGTACAAACGCCAAGTTGACATTTAAGAGTAAATACATGTATTATCATAAATCGTTTCAAAGATAAATGATAACACAAACTCCTTTGCGTACATATATTTAAGATCGCACAAATTAACACTTACTTTCTCCTGTGTACACAATTAAAATTTTAATATGACCCAAACTTCCTAGCGTGAAAATTTTCCAGATTACAAAACTCAAAACGACATGACTTGAAATACATTTCATTTAAACGCAGAATAAAACAAAAAACCCTAACGCGTATTAATTTCACAGGTAAGTATATAAGTTTTACAGGTGAATTAATATGCAGTTCACACAGCCACACATGTATAAAGTGACGGAATGTTAACATCTACATGATTAATATCATACAAAAACATAAATCTGTCCTGACAGGTGGTAGACTAGACACGGTCACAGGAAAAAACAACCGTGTATTAAGTTTTAAAATGCATTTTCTATTAGTTTTTTTATTTGAATCTTTTCATAGGACTTGAAATTCCGGGAAATCAACAGCAGCAATGGCAAGCTTCACGAATTAAATATGTATTGCAGCATATCTGGTTAGAATTTTATGACGTTCAGAATTTTACAGATGAGATTTTTTTGTAACATGGTGTTTATATGCAAACGTGCATATGATACTGGGCAAAACAGCGAGCGGTGCGTATAGCAAAGCACGAGATGAATAATGTACGACAAATAAAATTGCCTAACGTATACGGCGTTATGTTTTCTGGTTGTTATGACAACAACAAAAAGTACAAGGCCCACACATGATGGCCATCATACTGTCTATAAACACAAATGCTGACCGCAAACACATGTCGGGACAACTCATTAAGGACCACAGAAGATCTCCAGTCCAAGTCACATGTTCTTTAAAAGAGACAATGTTCTCCGAGTAAATTAAAAATAAACAACCCGGTCAGTGGAGCAGTGTGAACATGTCGGCGTGCTCACCGACCTACGTGACCTGCATGGCAATGGTCAGCCGCGGTCATTACATCAACACTTTGTGCTCCAGAAATAACAAGGAATTAGATCCATAGTGGTAGCTACTCTACGAATGACCAGGCGATTTTTATCATCTACACAAATATGTCGATTTAAATCCTGATTTAGTTATTATTCAACATGTTTGTATTAATTCAAAGTTCTAATTTTGTTGATAGGCTCCTTTCGGAGACCCCCAGCCGACATCCTTTGAATCAACGCAATACAATTGTGGTGGAATCCATGCCCTGCGGGACATCTCCGTCTTCATTCACAAGTGATACCCGATTATATGATCGCGGTAGTAGTTACTTTCTCTTGGTATAAGATTAGTGTCAGGTGTCTGACCGACTCACGGAAACACGGAATGCTCTCAGTGACACGGCCCTACTAATCTGTCCGATCGTGTACAATATCCGACAAAGGTCTGGAGAAGCATGTCTTATAATGTTCCAAGTATTTCAAAGAAAATTGCGCAGTAAGGCTGATTGGGAGATTATCCTGACAGATTTAAATTTCTGATTACATATATTATTAATATACTTACTTAATGTTCAGGCACCAATGAGATCATTGTTATAAATAAAAGTTACAAAAATGAAATATGGTTAAGACTTTTTCAAAAGAAATATGCAATAAAAATCACGCCACGGTACATTTTACAGTAGTACAGCTGCGAAGAACTGCAAGAATCATATTCTTGATCTTAACATTGCAAAATATACAAAGCAATTGTTGCGATTAAAGAAATATACATGCAAAGGAATTCGTTTTCTGTTTTATTGAATAATCTGCTTTTGAAATGAACACAAAAGTAAGGATTAAGTTTTATGCGCCATAACTGAAAAATGATAAAAACATGTACACATTTTCAGAGAAAACTAGATATTTTGTGTACCCTACTGTTCCGTAATATACATAACAGAATGTTTTAAAGTAATCCTTTCAACCACGGAATTCAGCTATCTAAGTCCGTGTTTAAACAGGATTGTATTTGTATTCGTTTTCTATTTATTTCGCGAAGTAGTGAATTTCGATTAACAGTAGTGTGTTCAAATGATTAATTAAACACTGAGTGCTAAATATTAGGAATAATATTCATCAGTTTGGTATGAATGATATATACTAAGTTTGTTTTGTACACAAACAGAAAACACAAAAAGTTTTCAATTCCTGTTTGTGTACAAAACAAACTTAGTATATGAGCGCAAAAAAATTACGATTTTTTATTCTCCACTAATAAGCGATACAGACAATTTTTCTATGGAGAGGTCTGCCTATTTATATCCGTGTATTCATTTCAAGTTGCCGAAATAACATCCTAGATAATAATTAGTTACATAGCTCTTCCACTGTAGTGAAAAACAATGATTAGGTCTATGCCTGTGGGCACTAACAGTATCTTAAAAGGAACTGTCATCAGCGCCACCTCAAGGTACAAAACATCGTGTCTCCCCAGGGGAGATAAGGCGATACGAGATTGGGAGATAGAACCGACACAGGACGATAGCTGTATTGGGTCCGAGAACAACACTTTAACTTATCTTGTCAAATTCAATCAGATTTACATGTATATTTGATATATATAGACATACGTCAATTATGCCAGAGTAGTCTCGGCGGGACGAAAGCATGGCCAATGATGTAATGAACATACAGAAAAAGCACATGTGTATGGGGGTTATTTATCAACATCCACATGATGCTACGGTAAAATAGTTTCGAAAGCATACTCTAGAAGAACACAATAGCATTATTTTGTACAAAAACGATTTTGACCTTGCCCTGTCCGGGCATCGAATCAGCGATCTTTGGCATGAATTCGGCTTTAAAGGAGATATCCTTTCGAAATCATCCTATTGGGAGCTCTTCTACTGATGGTCTCTCCGATTTCCTCCTACAATAAGACCCCCCCCCCCCTCCCCGCTCTTATATCCGGACCAACAAGTAATAGTTGAATAACGTGTTTCATAATTGTTGTGAAAGTGTATATACTATCCGAGCTACCAGGGGCACCCCACTTGACGAAGAGGAAATTTACCTAATGGTTAATTGTTCACCATCAAGAAACGGTTACACAATCATTTAGACATATAACACTGAAATACGACATCTTTAAACTTCAACCAAAAGCGCCGAGTTGTTAGTAATCAACTCTGGTTTTATATTTGTACTAACTACGTAAATTTGAATACGATTCGATTGAAGTACTTTTATTCCAATACAGGATGTAGCTGTTTGAACGCTCCAGTGATTTAACGATAGTACTTACTGTCAATATAAGCTACTCTCACTGGTTTACATTGTGTACAAGTAGGCCTAAATCCATCTCACCCGGAAACAGAAACTATTGTTAAAGTTTCGGATATTAACTAAGATTTCGGATTATATCCGACAACTTTCAACTTTCAGTTACTTCAAAGGTTGCAAGCGGAAATAATTTTTCATATGTAGGCCTATGACAATCTTAATTCTTGAAAATAAGCAAGAAGAGTGCTAAACTCGTGTTGGCGTGTTGATAAACGCGTATATGTTGAATTACATGTGTCACCATGATGGCTACTTTAGATTTTTGTGAATTACATGTGTCACCACGATGACTACTTTAGATCTTTGTGAATAACATGTGTCACTATGATGGCTACTTTAGATCTGTGTGAATTACATGTGTCAGCACGATGACTACTTTAGATCTTTGTGAATTACATGTGTCACCATGATGGCTACTTTAGATCTTTGTGAATTACATGTGTCACCATGATGGCTACTTTAGATCTGTGTGAATTACATGTGTCAGCACGATGGCTACTTTAGATCTGGGTGAATTACATGTGTCACCATGATGGCTACTTTAGATCTGTGTGAATTACATGTGTCAGCACGATGGCTACTTTAGATCTGGGTGAATTACATGTGTCAGCACGATGGCTACTTTAGATCTGGGTGAATTACATGTGTCACCATGATGGCTACTTTAGATCTGTGTGAATTACATGTCACCATGATGGCTACTTTAGATCTGTGTGAATTACATGTGTCAGCACGATGACTACTTTAGATCTGTGTGAATTACATGTGTCACCATGATGGCTACTTTAGATCTGTGTGAATTACATGTGTCAGCACGATGGCTACTTTAGATCTGTGTGAATTACATGTGTCAGCACGATGGCTACTTTAGATCTGGGTGAATTACATGTGTCACCATGATGGCTACTTTAGATCTGTGTGAATTACATGTGTCAGCACGATGACTACTTTAGATCTGTGTGAATTACATGTGTCAGCACGATGACTACTTTAGATCTGTGTGAATAACATGTGTCACCATGATGACTACTTTAGATCTGGGTGAATCACATGTGTCACCATGTTGACTATTTAGATCTGTGTGAATTACATGTGTCACGATGATGACTATTTTAGATCTGTGTGAATTACATGTGTCACCATTGTTACTATTTAGATCTGTGTTTGTATCCTTAGATGTACATACGAATATCACATGTCATGTCACTGGATCTCCTGTATGCTTGGTATCACTTAAAACCAATTTCTGTTATTACACTTTAATATATTTCATTACATCAGAATAAATGAGAACATGTGACTTGACGTGTAAACATATTCATGGTCTAAACAGAAAAAAAGAGATTTGTCATAAAGTATAACAACTAGCGAGACTATCTCCAATCAACATTATAATAACAAGCGACTCAATAGACGATTTAATTACAAATAAAACAAATATCGGTAGGTAAGTTCAAAGCAAGCTGTTCATCACCAAATAACATTATCCTCACACTTATTTGTATTTAAATGTTATTAATAATAATATTGGAACAGAACCATGCAAGCATACAAGATTGATAACCGAAGAAGAAATTATTGTCATTTTCACATCTGTGGCTACTGATCCATTTTAAACAGGTTGAGTGTTGAAGTTGAGACATATCTACGAGAACTGCTTTGATGTTTCAGTCATCAAAAATAAAAGAGTGGCAGTGCTTCAGGTTTTCATACGAGCAGACAAGAAGAAAGCATTGCTGAAGTTTAGAGTTTACAGTTATATTTGTTTCTTTAAGTAACTAAATACATACAATTGTAAAAATAAATAAGAGAATACCGAAGCGTTAACAAAATCATAATCCAAACTAAAAATCGATTAAACCAGGGGCAAAATATGAACAAAGGAAAGATTTACATGGATATGAACAAAGGAAAGATTTACATGGAGACTCTTGTAAAAGTACAAGAGAATAAGACCAGGTGTTCCGGTAGAGTAAGCGTCTTCTGTTTCATCGACGACACCTGCCATGTAAATCTTTGTCACATCCATGTAAACATCAAGTTCTCAAAATGAGAACCGAGTACCATTGTCAAGCACAACAAGTAAACACACTAATGAGCATACCCTAAAACGTCCATCTTCATACCACTTAAAGATACAGAATATTTCTCAATGAGACAAAAATGGCGACCATAAAACTTGCCCATAGTTCTGATCAACCTGCATCTCCCGAATCCTTGAGTTGTTAGTTTGTTTGTCAGCAGTCGACATCGATTACAAAAATCATGATACCTAGAGCAAGCCTTAGAATATCGAATCAACTGCGACATGAAAACACCATAGGTTGGAGATTCAGGGATGTTACTATCAATAAATGGAAAGTTCACGATCGCAAAATTGAAATCATCACGTTTATCGTATAGCTTAGTAGTAAGCTGTCCATGTTGGTCGTAGTTTAAGTAGAGATCGAGGTAAGTAGCTGATGTAGAAGAGTGTGTTGTGTCTTTTATTTCAAGTTCAGAAGTGTATATACGATCGACGTGGTCAGCAAACTTCTTGTTGCGTATAGACAACACATCGTCGATATATCTGAAAGTGAAATTAAAAGATTTGGCAATGTTTTTGTTAGCCGTCCTGATAAGGTCTTCCACAAATTCAGCCTCGTATGAAAACAAAAACAAGTCAGCTAAGAGTGGGGCACAGTGTGTTCCCATGGGAATGCCAACAGTCTGTGGAAAATCTTTCCTCAGAAATCAACAAAAATATTGTCGACCAGGAATTCAATCATCCTTACTATATCTTCTTCAGTATATTTTTTCTTAGCTTTTCGTGTTTTTCACAAAGTATGCTCCAAGATATACATGTAGCTCACTACCATATATTCGTATCGCCGTCCGCCTTTCTTGGAAAAGAAATCTCTCATAACAAGAGATCGAAGACGTTCCTCCAATTTTGTATGAGGTATGGTAGTGTACAGGGTGGCGAAAGTAAATGTTTTGACCGAAAAGACAGTTTTTAGGAGGGGGTGTTCAAGATTGATCAAAAGATCTTTTCGAGTTTTTTAAAATCCACATCCCTTTAATTCCACTTCTGGAGTATACAGTGTCACAATAAGACTGAAGCCCCGATTTAACGGTACTAAGAATGGTAGTAAGAAGTTTTGATAATGGCTTGGTCGAGCATTAGCAGAGCCAGCGATAAAACGTTGCTTATTAGGATCCTTGTGTAGTTTCGGTATCCAATAAAGACAAGGTAGGTCAGCGTCTTACTCGTTAATTGTAAGTTGTCTCCAACGAAATAGGGGTAGATCTAATATGACTAATAATACATTTACGACATGACTTGGAGTTAGCTGCTAGGTCCTTTGGTTTAATATCTATGCACTCTTTGATGATGCAACAGAGGTTTCCAACTGTTTGTAATAAGAGTCACATTGCTTTAATCAAATCTAACAAAAGCCCCGAGTACATACCAGTGGTTTTTTTAGGGTCGATTTCGGCCCCTTCCCCTAGAGAAATTTTGTTGTATTTTCCCAATTTCTTACTCATATTTTCCCATTCAGAAAATATCCCTTCATATGTGTTATTGACTTATTGTTATTTTTTGCATTTAAAACCAACAGCAAATTTTCCCAATCGGGGAAAAATACTGCTGCATTTTCCCAATTGAAAAGGTACAGGCCCCTGTAAAAAAGGGATGAAAAAATCACTGCATACGTACATGACTTAGTTAATCCGTTTATCATTGTGTTATGCAACTCATTCAAAATAAACTTCAATTGTCTTTTTTGAGGTTGATAAATGTAATATGTATTTATTTGTAAACCTTTTTTTCATGTTGGAAAGTATTATTCATATAAAGATTATTAAAGTTATTGTACCGAAAATCGAGATGAGGGGGGCTCACAGTCAAAGCGTTGCTGAATCGAGTCATTTCGGTGCAATAACTTTACTATTGTACATTCGCCAAACAACGTAAACGAAATGATCGATTTGTCGTTACCAACTCTTTATACAATTTACACCTAGTACATGTATGTGTTCATACGCTTTGCTGGTCATTAGTCCGATGAAGGTGACAGAGTACATATCGTACTGGTCATCGAAACGTGACATAAAACATTTATTGGTTGTGTAAAATAATCTTTACATAAAAGATATGTGTTTATTTTCAACTATTGTCATAATAACAAATAGAAATGTTATGTTATACAGATGTCATTGGTTGGTATACTAAACATGTGTCCCATTAACACACGTTTTAACACATGTTATATACGTGAATTATTTAGTCACTTTTTTACGTGAGACAAAAAAGGCCCCAATCTATCTTCCTTCAATCAGTTAATGTATAAAACATCAGTAGCCGTCATACTCTAATTTACATAGCCTCGATATACACATGTCACCTGTAATCAGTGTAGAGACGTTCACCTGTCTGATTAGGTCACTCGTCACACTACCTGTACACAGGTACAAAAACTATTGTGTTGTTCCTTGAACTTTATACTTTTAACACAGTAAGACAGTGTCACCTTTCATTGTTGTAAAAAAACACCTTTGTCCTATAAATAACTTGCATGATATAGTATAGTATACATATGTGTATGTATATGATGTACATATATATAAGAAAAGCGTCATATACTTGCATAAACCAAAGTAACTCGTGCTTCAGTTTTCAATTAGCATCAATGAATAATTACCACATTAAAATAAAAAGAATATGATAATGATAATAATATTCTGTAGACAAAATGTACTGTACTGTAAATTTAAAAAATGTGCGCTATGACGCAATATTTATATACTTCACATATTGTACAAAGTAATTAATATGATTTAAAAATTAATAACAGAAAATGATGAAGTATTGTGTATAGGGAGGGATCCCAGGGCTCCTCAACCCTGCCCCTCCTTCATGCCATATATGTGATGAGGGATTAAAATATAAGAGAGAGAAAAAAAAGAAATAAAGAAAAGTTGCTGAAGCAAGGTCATTTCATCATAAATATGGAAACTGTGCCGTAACCTGTATCATGTAAACTACCCGTAGTCTACCTTTGCCCTGTAACCTGTATCATGTAAACTACCCGTAGTCTACCTTTGCCCTGTAACCTGTATCATGTAAACTACCCGTAGTCTACCTTTGCCCTGTAACCTGTATCTGCTCTGTAACCTGTATCATGTAAACTACCCGTAGTCTACCTTTGCCCTGTAACCTGTATCATGTAAACTACCCGTAGTCTACCTTTGCCCTGTAACCTGTATCTGCCCTGTAACCTGTATCATGTAAACTACCCGTAGTCTACCTTTGCCCATTACCAGGTGGAGGTTTGTGGTTTATAATTGGCCATTACTCCAGATAGAAGCTACAATTAATATTTTATCAGACACGTTATCGATCTCTCGGATGGGACATGTTTGTCACGCTAAAACAATAGGATCTACTTGCCACGACATGCTCACTTGTTTCCGCCAAACTGATTGCTTCAGAGGCTGATCTTGACAAACAAAATAAACTGATTATTTTTCGGGAAAGGGCACGTGCGATTGTGTCTATGGATGGTACCCCAGGAAACAATGGAACGGGGGCGGGGGGGGGGGGGGGCAACGAATGATGTGGATCCAACACCGATCACAATTGTTGAATGATCCTGATTGATAATTGAGTCAAAGTCTGTGGAAAGACAGGCATGGCTTACAATCCCGAACACGGTACAAAATAGCCATATAGCCAAGCGGGATACCCTCCATAAGAATCAGCATCTAGTAACGACCCACGACGACCTCCTATCTCCGTCATTCTCACACATCCCCCCAATCTATAATATTAGCTGTATTGATGGTCCAAGTCGTTGTGTTTGTTTCCAGGGTAACTTCGGAGTCATCTTCTTCATCACCGACCCGTGACCTTCGGAACGCCTTAGCGACATTAACAATACCGTAGGGTGTTACATGTATACGATTCTGAATCATCGGGGTTAAGACACGTGGTCCACGACTACCCTTACCAAAACAAGTACTTCACCATATTTTTTCAGAAATGATTTCATAGATGTTTACATTGATTTTGGTTGTTTATGATACAGATTCCCATGTATATCTCCGGAGTACCCGTTGACACACACTTACTAGTCTACGATATAACGTGTACTACTTCTGTGTACACGTAAGGTACAGGTATACGCTTGGACGCAGAAACATATAGTTCATTAATCCTGATCACATTTTTAGCATATCATTTAAATGTAAGGTGTGATCCGTATTTTAAAGTATTATTTGCATACCAATCAAGCTTACCGGGCGACAGGTTACTGGTATATTTAATCACATTGATGTACGTAGTACACCGGTTCCAGCTGATTGGCCTCATTTTGTTAAAATAATGACAATTGTTTCAGCGCTCAGCACGTGCTGAATTGTTATTTGTCCGAATTCGTCCCCCCCCCCCCCCGATTTCCAATCACTATCCGATATCGCTCGTACTTCTACACTGTACGTCACACATATACACCTATTTATAAAATAGCCCGAATATAACATTATTGTAGGGTTCCATTTGATCACGAAACAAAATATTATTGAACATATAATGATTACCAATAATATACATAATGATGATTTTTGTACGGACTCACCTGTTCGTTCTCCGTCTCGTGGTCTCTCTGGCTGCGCTTGGTCTACCGTTCATTATGCCGTACAGCCTGGAAAACTAGTATTTCAAGTTCCCTTATAAATCAGGTATTCACAAAACCTGTTTATAGTACAAACGTTAGACTAATCTAGACATCACAATGGTAAAATCCATTCTTCAGCACCATGCGTTTTGTGACTGTCAGAGAAAAACAGCGACAACCCGACCGTCGACCCACGGTAGCATGCAGGTAAATACCAGTGGCACACCAGCGCTTCGGTACGAAACGTCCCACAGGTAAACAGTCTTTTGTAAGGGCGTAATGGGCTTGAACTTGCTAGGGCGACTGGGCTCAATGCACGATATATATGAGGCTACGGTCAACTGGACATTTGACGTCCTTGCTGGTCACTTCATATACCCGGTCTAGCAGACTGGACACAATCGAAGTGTGGACTCTCCACCTCACCTACTAAAACTACAACCATTTTAATATTCATTATTGCTGGGATTATAATGCGTGGCTGTTGTCAGCAGTGTTATGGAGGGCGGTGTATGTGCCAACCTGTAATGTATAGATCTCAGTGCATTGGAGCCTCCAATTCTACGTTTCTGCCTGAGTGAACAAGTTTTAGAAAGAAAGAGGCGCGGACAGGGGCACAAATGGGGAGTTTGATTTATGAAATAAAGTATTGTTAATGAATAATACATTTATTTTTTCTTCGTCAACAGATATTTAAATGACGAATCAAATAGTGTTACGTTCGTAGATAATTTAAATGAACTACTGTGTTAAACGAACTACTCGTTGAAGCACAGGTTTATGAGAAAGCATTAATGAAATTGTTAGACTACAGGGCATAACTATTCAATATAAGATCAGAATGTAGAACATGTAAGATTTAACGCAAACATGGCCTGGCACATGTCATTATGAGATGAAAACTTACATTGATAGGTTGAGGAACAAAACCTGCTGTACATAATGGGAGTATTTGTCCCGTAACAGGAACACATAACGGACAATAAGAACGTTCACACGTCCAATAACTTCAATAGCTAGTGTGTGACATGCCGTGTAAAACGCAGGAGGTTATACATTGTAGGAAATCCTAAGTTTATTTTGGAGCGTACCTGGTGAACCTATTATAATGAATACATTGTAAATACGCATCGGCCGATTGTCTACCTTATTGACAGGGACGTACCAACATAAAATGTGTACATGTAAATGTCCGAATGTCTTTATGAGGAGGAGGAGGAGGAGGAACTATTAGTATTTCGTCAGTCCTGGGGCGCATATACAACTACAAATGACCAACGGAACGTCTTACGTAAATTATAAATACAAGGACACCACTAGAATACCTATCTGTGGCTGGCTGGTCATGGAAAATTGCTCAAGTTACCATAACATAATCAGAAACATGACCAATAAATTAGAATAAGCTCCGGTAATATTGCCGATGCATGAAACTCATATAATGCAGTCAAAAATCAAATTCCAAAGATAATGCTAATGAATTTAACTCCAGATATACGGCCAATGAATGCAACCCCAGAAATACGGCCAATGAATGCAACCCCAGAGATACGGCCAATGAATGCAACCCAAGTTATACGCCTAATTAATATAACTGCATATATACGGCCAAGGATTGCAACTGCATATATACGGCCAATAACTGTAGCTTCAGATAAACTACTAATGAATGCAACTCCAGATATATAGCCAATGAATGTAGCTTCAGATACACAACTAATGAATGCATACAGCCAATGAATGCATTCAGCCAATGAATGCAACTTCAGATATACAACCAATGACCACAGCTCCTAATATACGGCCAATGCATGCAACTCCAAATATACAACTAATAAATGCAGCTACAAATATACGGCAAATGAATGCAACTTCAGATATACAACCAATGAATGCAGCCCCCAAAATATACGGTCAATAAATGTATACATGTATGACAATTGACTGTTAATCCAGACATTATGCTAAGGGAAATAGCTACAGAAACATGACCAGTAAATGTTGCTTAGGATATACAACCAACACACGTAGCTTCCGATGTTATGTATCAAATGCATATTTCTAACGGACTTTATTAAGTTTGTCATCTATAGCAATGTGTGTTATAGGACTGTAACAGCATTTGCTAAAACATTCATTGCTTAAATATTTACATTCTGATTTTTTCTTCTCTATATGAAATCAATGGTACCATCACTGACAGCGCCGCTGTTCTTTCCGTGGTACCCCAGGGCACTGTTGTTGGTCCACTTCTATTCTTTGTCTGCATCGATGACATTGTCAAATCAGTATCTTGATACATGCTGATGATTGCTTACTCTATACAGAAATAAATTCTCTACAGGACTGGCATAAACTTAATAAAGACAATACATGTAAGTCTTTGGAAAAGTTGGAGATCAAATGACAGATAAAATTTACTGCAAACACATGCTTACAGTTATCAACATAACTAAGTAGAACAAAACTACATGTATCTGTTTCACAATCAAACACTTGTCAGTTTAGATTCTAGCAAATATCTAGGGGTTACTTTAACTGCTAATCTAAACTGGGATATACACATCCAGTCCATATACTTACATGTAACAAAGCGAGCAAAACTCTAGGATTTCTGCAACACGACTTGTTATCTTGCTTCAGAAAAGTTAAAACACAATCATACTACTGATACATGTACTTTAATCAGACCAACCCAATAGAATGCAGCAAGATTCTTGGACCCTTTTACATCAGACTAGGTCATGATCATTGAAAATATCCAACGCAGGGCTGCTGGATATGTGTTTAATGGCATAAATCAAGAGCTCCTGACTGTGTATCAATATGATCGGGTCACTTGACTTCGGACCCCTAGCCCAGGGAAGAACAAAAGCCAAAATCATGATGCTGTCGTAAATGATGATTTATCATAAATCATAATTGTTAATCATAAATCATAATTATTAATCTAGTCATAATTATCAATCATAAATCATGATCATAAATTAATATATAGGTATAGATCTATCCCACTTTCTTACATCTAGTGATAAGGGGCAACAGGGACCCACAGGATTAACCAACTCTGCACCAAGAAAACTCGGTATATAACCCCCCCCCGGACCGTTGTGGACTGAAATTCCCTCACAAATTCTATTTCACAGGAGCAATACCTAGATTCTTTCAGGTGTGCACTTCTTGCTAGCTTCAACCTTTCCTACTTTTCTATTTTTGTATTATTCAAAATATGTTAAAATGCAAAAAAAAATCAAACACTCTTCAACATAATGCCACCTCCCAGGATAAAATGCACTGAAATCCTTGAGTCTGAACCTTTTCAAGAAAGAAAAACACCTTTCTGCTTCAATGTATGCATGCCATAAAGTGCAATCGCGCTATCGGTTGAAACCGTTGAACCCAATTTGGAACGAAATCACCAGGCACAGATTTGGACCGAGGCTGACCTCTGGAAAATCTGGCACGTGTGGTTTGAGGGGTCCAGACGAACCTGGCCGAAACTAAATTGCTGACTATTGCAAGCTTGCGTTATATCTTTGTCAATCAGCGTAAACCATATGCTATATTAAAATCAGCTACATGTATATAGTTAAGTGGGTGCGAGAAAGATGTTCATGTTATTCTTAATATATTGTTATATAGCTCTGCCTTCAGTTCGGCCAAATTGCGTTCGTTAATCGTGGAATACTTCTGTACCTCCTGAACTGGTTCAGTCGGTAACGCGAATACAGCCATAGTCAAAACGCTAACAGATGCTATTAGAATCTTTCAAAAAATAGCATTGCTGTTTCACTCGAGAGTTTGAGAGATGTACTTTTCAAACTTGCAAAGCCTCTTCTTGACTAAAGTTTAAAAAAATGTTATTTTTTACAATGAAATTTGTTGAGTCAGCGCAATTTTCCTGGGTCGGGCGGGTACGCCAAACCAATTATATTTTTATTTTGGCTTGACATAACTAAATAAAAACCAAGTTCAGACAAAAGGGGTATCGAATGATTTTTTTTACCTGATGGTAATATTACTCGGAACATGTACAAAATACATAACTAGTGTCGACAAAGTAATTAAGGAACATATGGCTATGTATGCCGGAAGCCGTTAAATACAATCGCCTCTCTTTTGCCCTACTTCTATACAACAGCTAATTCTCACGCCTGTCTTAGCAATATTTCCCGCTCCAAATCGTCACTTTACAGTACAGACGTTATCTGATGAAGAATTGAACATAAGTATCCAGAAGTGTTGTTACATACAATTGTCCAGTGCGTCTTTTGTCTGCAATCACGTGACCAGTGTCACGCTAGTCATTGGCCACAACTATTTGTAAGAGTAAACAAACACATTCTGAAGTGCCCTTTTCATATTTCCCTACAGACAATGGCAGTGATTAGATGTTACCCAGGGTGATAGTTATCTACTCCGTCTCGCTGAAGCTTGTCTTTTAATGTCAGATAGAATAAATTTACACAACCAATTGTTTGGCATTTCACAAAAAAAGTCATGAGTATTCACAGACGGGATGTCAGATATTATGGATTATCCATTGTTCCACGTGTTAGTATTACCGTTCGGCCAGTTAGAACGACGAACAATTAAAACGGACCAGGTGTTCCGGAAGGGGAAGCATTCGCCGCACCACGCATTGTACATAATTATCATTTAACGTATGTCGGCTTTAAAGGGAGGATGTAGGCCAATAACAGTCTAAGCCAAACTTTCTGACACAAAAAAGTTTGTTTTCTGTGGTTTTACTTTTACGATGTACTGGCCATTACAGCCATTTCGCCATCTTGGAGCATTACATGGTTTAGCATTACAACTTTCATCCATAAAATACACCCATAAAATATCGCAACCTTAACAAATCACAATACTGTAATTTCATGACTGCACTTGCAAACAAAGGTGATGAAATCTTTATAAAAAAAAAATAAAATGATTAATTAAATTTTTGCCTGTGAAATATAGAAAATCATCAAACTGATAAAATTTATATTTTCACTGCTGTGATGAGCAGTGAAAATATAAGATTTTGCCGTGAAAATATAAGATTTTGCAATGAAAATATAAGGCTTTTTCAGTGTAACGTGAAAAAGTGACCCGCCAATAAAAAACTACCCGGGGTCATTATTCTACGTTGCAAAAAAAAACCCACCCGGGGTGGTTATTTTACAGTATAAATCTTACTCGGCCTTCTGATGAAAAATGACCCCACTCGATATTTCTGTAATTCGTCCCTTGAGAAAGTGACCCCCCGTAGATTTCAACGGTGGGTAGTTTTAACTGGGTATTTTTTTTACATGTTACACCGGAACTTTTGTATGAGTTGTTCCCCTTGATCGAATCGAACATGAATATTGGAGGCTCGGCATATTGTTGTCGTCTGCTAGAACTTGTCTATTGTGGAAAGATAATCTTGTAGAAATGGCATCAATAGTAAATATTGACGAGAAACTGCTGCAGGATTTAATATGTAATGAATTGGAAGATGAGAATGGTTCAACTTTTCCGATCAGCTTATCCCAATCAGCTGTGTACTGGACCCAATCGGTTGTGATTCGGATCAGGCCTAGTTACTTTCCAGTAGGCAAGTAAAGAAAACAAATCATGAAAGTATCTTGAGTCCTCTTTCGAAATGTTATAGAAAGAAAATTCAATGGTTTGCCGTTTGATATCAAATATATTTCACTTGTATGGCAGATTTTTTTTTCATATTTTCACTCGTGCTACGCACTCGTTAAATTTATAAAAATCTGCCATACTCGTGAAATATATTTGATATTAAACGGCAAACCATTGAATATCCTCTATATCTTATTTGTATCAATATTTCGTTAGAGTTTTGGTAGTATTTTGCATACGAAATGCATTTTTTTACATGTCAACTTTCGATGGTGCAGATTTAGCTTGCTGTTTCCTCACAGCCGTATTATTTCGCGGAAGAAAAACATTCGCTGTATTGCGTGTATAAAGTCATAAATAGCACAGTTACAATAAAACTTATATTATTATTATTACATGTGTAGTCCTACATAGAGTAATAATATAGAAAAAAATAATACGATATATGGCAATCATAATGTAGTCAGAAACAGTGTGATTTGGCTAATATACAAATCCGGGAAAACATCGCTTTTTTAAAAATTCTTCCTCTTCTTATGTTTGGTTCATTTTTGATCTGAAGCATCCTTGGGTTTTGGTTCATTTTTGATCTGAAGCATCCATGGGTTTTGGTTCATTTTTGATCTGAAGCATCCTTGGGTTTTGGTTCATTTTTGATCTGAAGCGTCCTTGGGTTTTGGTTCATTTTTGATCTGAAGCATCCTTGGGTTTTGGTTCATTTTTGATCTGAAGCATCCTTGGGTGAACGGGATTTCACTTTGTATAAACGTCGGGTCTGAGAATTTTGTATATCTTGCTATCACATATCCGCATGTTCATTATATCTCACAAGCATTACAATTACACATACATTTCTCTGTCTTTTGTGTCCTCGTGACTAAATTCGCCCTAATTAAATCTTAAGAGTACCAACATAAATCGAGTATTGCAGACTAAACCTTTTTACGGCAGTTTTGAAGTATTTCGTTGCTAACGTTATATATATTATTATTGGTATGACCGACATTGATGGCATTTTGTTAAAACATACGCGCTTCATGCTTTCAAACTATACTAATGAATAGGAAGGAGACTCAGTTTTATGAGCTCTGGTGTTTTAAATTCCCAGGATATTGATGATTCACAAACACCATTTTCTTCAGTATCTTGACGATTTCTACACATTTAGACAATAAAAAACCCTTTTCTACCACAGAGAATGACAAACCTAGCCACTACTCTAACACTTTACAGCGGAAACAAACCAGTCCCGTCTCTGTTGTGTGTTGACAATAAGGTTTATGATGGAAAATAATCCAGTTTTTACACATACAAACGTTTAAATGTTTTAAAGTACACGTTTGTTAGACGTCGATATGCTTCATTGCTCCTCCATATAAACGACATAGTGAGTATAGGGAAGGAAAGCGTGAAAATGTCCACTTTTTATAGAAACGTACTTCACGGTAAGTATGACACGATTTAGTTTTATTGAGCCAAGCCCGTGCTGGTTGAGCAAATAAATCTAAAAAGACATTTACACATCCTCCTAACAACATGCTGTGCCTTTTTTCTGCCACAATTTAAATTTCTGCATTTGTTATCAAATTAGATCTACATGCTAATGCCGGGCACTGCATCGTTTAGCAGTCACGTGACTTCTTTAAGTAACAAGTACCCGATGTAGCTGAACTGATGAGTCATACACTGTGATATGCATTTCATAGTTACCTACTCGGCCATTTTGGTGGCTATTTTTATGAAGTATTAAGTGGTTGACTACATAAGATGTGTTTTATATCAGTTGATCATCATCATACCCGATATATCTGATGGAAGGACGGGTATTTGGACAAATCTCGATCTTAATGTTAATGTAGGCACACTATTAAGTCATCTTTAGAATTAATTACACGCATGAACAACTTTGTATGACAACATAAAAACAGGCCAAGGTTTATGGGAGTTTCTGTATCAAATTTAGACATTCCCGTGTTGTCAGCATGTAGTCGTCTGATGGCAGACACTGGATACATGCATTACACAAACCATGCGTGCCTTTAAGACTTAAATAATGTTGATTGTACATATAAAGTTGGGTCGTCGTGTCACATGTGTAAAACAATAATTTACCATAATAAGTTACTATTAGTTATTTCTTTATCCATGGCATCCTCTACCTTTTACATTCTTAGTCATGCAGGTTTAACTCTTTCGGCGCCAAAGTCGACTTTTGTCGACAGCCAGGACGAGCGCCAAAGTCGACTATAGTCGACATTTTGAAAACAATAAACTTAAGATTTTCATAAAATTTTGGAAATCCAAGATGGCTGCCAGGGTCGCATGACCTTGACTGAATGTGAACAATGTCCAAAAGGTACAGCGCTAGCTTCATTTGAACTTTATATCAATCAAGTAGCATGTTCCTACACCAACTAAAACAATGCTATAAAGCGTTAAGCATAAATCTATATTTAGCAATAAATATATATATTATGTCAGAATTACATGTTTTGGTAACTTTATTTCCTATTGTAATATATGCCTGCCACCACTTATATTCTTCATTATATCAGTAGATATATATACAGACACTCATAATATAGATTGAAACCTACAGATAAGTGAAAAAAAAAGAAATAAAGCTGTAAAATCAACAATTTTATCAAATTATGAAAATCCAAGATGGCCGCTAAGGTTACATGACCTTGATTGACCTTGAATGACCTGTGATGAGGTGCATTTGGTAAAGCATCATCTGAACTTTATTTCCGCCAAGTAGCATGTCCTTGCACCAAAAAATAAGAAAAAACATACATTATTAATTAAAATTCCTTTAATTAGTAATTAATATTTGGCGCTGGGCCAATATGTTAAAAAGGTAATTTGGCGCCGAAAGAGTTAAGACAGTTAAATCTATACATACCGGCTGCAATCAGCCGGGCAATTATTAAATCTAGATCATGTGACTAAAGTCTCCTTTACAGATCATGTGACTAAACACTTGTTTATGTATCATGTGACTAAACACTTGTTTATAGATCATGTGACTAAATACTTCTTTACAGATCATGTGACTAAAGTCTCCTTTACAGATCATGTGACTAAACTCTTTTTTACAGATCATGTGACTAAACACCCCTTTACAGATCATGTGACTAGAAACTCCTTTACATATAGTTGTAAAAGAAGCCCCCCTCCCCCCTTCCCCTTTATTCATGGTTGTTCAAATTTCAACTCCATAGTGATATGTATTATGAACTTTATTAAAAAATTGAATGAAACAAAATGTCATTTTAAAGCTAGTTGTACACATGTTAATCCATGCCTTAAGGCTAAACTGGGACTTAATTTAAATATATAATGATAGGTGTGAGCGGGCACCAGTTAGACACAGACAATTAGAGATATTGTCACGCCTCCCACCACGGAAACAGGTATCATCATGTGTGAATTAGTTGTGATATTGAAAAAAAAAATTGTTTGTGATGGATTATTATGTATTTTGTTAAACATGATGATGTGCCTAAATCACGTCCTGTCTGATATCTTATAGGAGAGTAGACCATTACTATTTTCACTTCAATGTCACATTAGATGCTGTTAATAGTGTACTCATTTACACATAATAACACATGTACACTTGTTCAATTATAAAACATTCATATAGCTATACCTAAGTATCAATAAAGTTTACTCTTGCAGATAACGTTTGCTTTTTAATTTCCGTTGTAAAAACGAAGTTTTAAGGCATTATCAAATATCAACATAACAGTTCAATGCTATCACACAATCACGAATTGTGAAAAAAAAATCCAGAAAAATGAAAATAATTTTACATAGATATTGTTAAACATTTTAAAAATGATCATGGCAAATGTTTAGGCACTTCACATGCAAGAAAGATAGAAATTAAAACCTTTCCAAATAAAAAACAATGCTGAAGTCGTTCTGCTGAAAGCCAGCAATGGACTTCTAATTTACAAGAGAGTGCCTGACTTTATATTAAGTTCTGAGAAACATCTGTTTCAATGTCATTTTCTTTGGGAAAGAGATGTTTTTATATCCTTTTTATCAAAGAATTTGTTTCCATGGGTTGAGTATTTGTTCTTGTGAATTGAACAGTCAGTTACTAGTAATTGTTTTAAATTTTGATTAAGGAAAATATTATTGATTTATCAATGTACGAGATTGTTTTGTGAATTGTAAACCTGGGTTATCTATCACGTAAGTACCCCGATTATCCTAATACTAACAAAATCTTTGTTTAGGGGTGTCAAGGTCTCTTGAATTAATAACCTCGTTCGGTGGAATAAGCGAAAAAATCCCATTATACAGTCTAACATAGACCCCTAGTCCCTCGTCTTATCACGTGACAGCTCTAACATAGACCCCTAGTCCCTCGTCTTACCACGTGACAGCTCTAACATAGACCCCTAGTCCCTCTCTTACAACCTGACAGCTCTAACATAGACCCCTAGTCTCTCGTCTTACCACGTGACAGCTCTAACATAGACCCCTAGTCCCTCGTCTTACAATGTGACAGCTCTAACATAGACCCCTAGTCCCTCGTCTTACAACGTGACAGTCCTAACATAGACCCCTAGTCCCTCGTCTTACAACGTGACAGCTCTAACATAGACCCCTAGTCCCTCGTCTTACAATGTGACAGCTCTAACATAGACCCCTAGTCCCCCGTCTTACAACCTGACAGCTCTAACATAGACCCCTAGTCCCTCGTCTTACAACGTGACAACCCTAACATAGACCCCTAGTCCCCCGTCTTACAACATGACAGCTCTAACATAGACCCCTAGTCCCTCGTTTTACAACGTGACAGCTCTAACATAGACCCCTAGTCCCTCGTCTTACCACGTGACAGCTCTAACATAGACCCCTAGTCCCTCGTCTTACCACGTGACAGCTCTAACATAGACCCCTAGTCCTTCGTCTTACAACCTGACAGCTCTAACATAGACCTCTAGTCCCTCGTCTTACCACGTGACAGCTCTAACATAGACCCCTAGTCCCTCGTCTTACAACGTGACAGCTCTAACATAGACCCCTAGTCCCCCGTCTTACAACATGACAGCTCTAACATAGACCCCTAGTCCCCCGTCTTACAACCTGACAGCTCTAACATAGACCCCTAGTCCCTCGTCTTACAACGTGACAGCTCTAACATAGACCCCTAGTCCCTCGTCTTACAACGTGACAGCTCTAACATAGACCCCTAGTCCCTCGTCTTACAACCTGACAGCTCTAACATAGACCCCTAGTCCCCCGTCTTACAACATGACAGCCCTAACATAGACCCCTAGTCCCTCGTCTTACAACGTGACAGTCCTAACATAGACCCCTAGTCCCCCGTCTTACAACCGGACAGCTCTAACATAGACCCCTAGTCCCTCGTCTTACAACGTGACAGCTCTAACATAGACCCCTAGTCCCTCGTCTTACAACGTGACAGCTCTAACATAGACCCCTAGTCCCCCGTCTTACAACGTGACAGCTCTAACACAGACCCCTAGTTCCTCGTCTTACAACGTGACAGTTCTAACATAGACCCCTAGTCCCTCGTCTTACAACGTGACAGCTCTAACATAGACCCCTAGTCCCTCGTCTTACAACCTGACAGCTCTAACATAGACCCCTAGTCCCTCGTCTTACAACCTGACAGCTCTAACATAGACCCCTAGTCCCCCGTCTTACAACGTGACAGCTCTAACATAGACCTCTAGTCCCTCGTCTTACAACGTGACAGTTCTAACATAGACCCCTAGTCCCTCGTCTTACCACGTGACAGTTCTAACATAGACCCCTAGTCCCTCGTCTTACAACCTGACAGCCCTAACATAGACCCCTAGTCCCTCGTCTTACAACGTGACAGCTCTAACATAGACCCCTAGTCCCTCGTTTTACAACCTGACAGCTCTAATATAGACCTCTAGTCCCTCGTCTTACAACGTGACTGCCCTAACATAGACCCCTAGTCCCCCGTCTTACAACCTGACAGTCCTAACATAGATCCCTAGTCCCCCGTTTTACAACGTGACAGTCCTAACATAGAACCCTAGTCCCCCGTCTTACAACGTGACAGTCCTAACATAGACCCCTAGTCCCTCGTCTTACAACCTGACAGCTCTACATAGACCCCTAGTCCCTCGTCTTACAACGTGACAGCTCTAACATAGACCCCTAGTCCCTCGTCTTACAACGTGACAGCCCTAACATAGACCCCTAGTCCCTCGTCTTACAACGTGACAGCCCTAACATAGACCCCTAGTCCCCCGTCTTACAACGTGACAGCCCTAACATAGACCCCTAGTCCCCCGTCTTACAACCTGACAGCTCTAACATAGACCCCTAGTCCCCCGTCTTACAACATGACAGCCCTAACATAGACCCCTAGTCCCCCGTCTTACAACGTGACAGCTCTAACATAGACCCCTAGTCCCTTGTCTTACAACGTGACAGCTCTAACATAGACCCCTAGTCCCTTGTCTTATAACGTGACAGTTCTAACATAGACCCCTAGTCCCCCGTCTTACCACGTGACAGCTCTATTAAAGACCCCTAGTCCCCCGTCTTACCACGTGACAGCTCTAACATAGACCCCTAGTCCCTCGTCTTACAACCTGACAGCTCTAACATAGACCCCTAGTCCCCCGTCTTACCACGTGACAGCTCTAACATAGAACCCTAGTCCCTCGTCTTACAACCGGACAGTTCTAACATAGACCCCTAGTCCCTCGTCTTACAACGTGACAGCTCTAACATAGACCCCTAGTCCCTCGTCTTACAACGTGACAGCTCTAACATAGACCCCTAGTCCCTCGTCTTACAACCTGACAGCTCTAACATAGACCCCTAGTCCCTCGTCTTACAACGTGACAGCCCTAACATAGACCCCTAGTCCCACGTCTTACAACGTGACAGCTCTAACATAGACCCCTAGTCCCTCGTCTTACAATGTGACAGCTCTAACATAGACCCCTAGTCCCTCGTCTTACAACATGACAGTCCTAACATAGACCCCTAGTCCCCCGTCTTACAACGTGACAGCTCTAACATAGACCCCTAGTCCCTCGTCTTACAACGTGACAGTCCTAACATAGACCCCTAGTCCCCCGTTTTACAACCTGACAGCCCTAACATAGACCCCTAGTCCCTCGTCTTACAATCTGACAGCCCTAACATAGACCCCTAGTCCCTCGTCTTACAACGTGACAGCCCTAACATAGACCCCTAGTCCCTCGTCTTACAACGTGACAGCCCTAACATAGACCCCTAGTCCCTCGTCTTACAACCTGACAGCTCTCACATAGACCCCTAGTCCCTCGTCTTACAACATGACAGTCCTAACATAGACCCCTAGTCTCCCGTCTTACAACGTGACAGCTCCAACATAGACCCCTAGTCCCTCGTCTTACAACCTGACAGCTCTAACATAGACCCCTAGTCCCTTGTCTTACCACGTGACAGCTCTAACATAGACCCCTAGTCCCTCGTCTTATCACGTGGCAGCTCTAACATAGACCCCTAGTCCCTCGTCTTACAACGTGACAGCTCTAACTTAGACCCCTAGTCCCTCGTCTTACAACCTGACAGCTCTAACATAGACCCCTAGTCCCTCGTCTTACAACGTGACAGCTCTAACATAGACCCCTAGTCCCCCGTCTTACAACCTGACAGCCCTAACATAGACCCCTAGTCCATCGTCTTACAACGTGACATCTCTAACATAGACCCCTAGTCCCTCGTCTTACAACCTGACAGCTCTAACATAGACCCCTAGTCCCTCGTCTTACAACGTGACAGCTCTAACATAGACCTCTAGTCCCTCGTCTTACAACGTGACAGTTCTAACATAGACCCCTAGTCCCTCGTCTTACAACGTGACAGTTCAAACATAGACCCCTAGTCCCTCGTCTTACAACCTGACAGCTCTAACATAGACCCCTAGTCCCCCGTCTTACAACGTGACAGCTCTAACATAGACCCCTAGTCCCTTGTCTTACAACCTGTCAGCTCTAACATAGACCCCTAGTCCCCCGTCTTACCACGTGACAGCTCTAACATAGACCCCTAGTCCCTCGTCTTACAACCGGACAGTTCTAACATAGACCCCTAGTCCCCCGTCTTACAACGTGATAGCTCTAACATAGACCCCTAGTCCCCCGTCTTACAACCTGAGAGCCCTAACATAGACCCCTAGTCCCCCTTCTTACAACGTGACAGCTCAAACATAGACCCCTAGTCCCTCGTCTTACAATGTGACAGCTCTAACATAGACCCCTAATCCCTCGTCTTACAACATGACAGTCCTAACATAGACCCCTAGTCCCCCGTTTTACAACGTGACAGCTCTAACATAGACCCCTAGTCCCTCGTCTTACAACGTGACAGTCCTAACATAGACCCCTAGTCCCCCGTTTTACAACCTGACAGCCCTAGCATAGACCCCTAGTCCCTCGTCTTACAATCTGACAGCCCTAACATAGACCCCTAGTCCCTCGTCTTACAACGTGACAGCCCTAACATAAACCCCTAGTCCCTCGTCTTACAACCTGACAGCCCTAACATAGACCCCTAGTCCCTCGTCTTACAACCTGACAGCTCTCACATAGACCCCTAGTCCCCCGTCTTACAACCTGACAGCTCTAACATAGACCCCTAGTCCCCCGTCTTGCAACATGACAGCCCTAACATAGACCCCTAGTCCCCCGTCTTACAACGTGACAGCTCTAACATAGACCCCTAGTCCCTTGTCTTACAACGTGACAGCTCTAACATAGATCCCTCGTCCCTTGTCTTATAACGTGACAGTTCTAACATAGACCCCTAGTCCCCCGTCTTACCACGTGACAGCTCTAACATAGACCCCTAGTCCCCCGTCTTACCACGTGACAGCTCTAACATAGACCCCTAGTCCCTCGTCTTACAACCTGACAGCTCTAACATAGACCCCTAGTCCCCCGTCTTACAACGTGACAGCTCTAACATAGAACCCTAGTCCCTCGTCTTACAACCGGACAGTTCTAACATAGACCCCTAGTCCCTCGTCTTACAACGTGACAGCTCTAACATAGACCCCTAGTCCCTCGTATTACAACGTGACAGCTCTAGCATAAACCCCTAGTCCCTCGTCTTACAACCTGACAGCTCTAACATAGACCCCTAGTCCCTCGTCTTACAACCTGACAGCCCTAACATAGACCCCTAGTCCCCCGTCTTACAACGTGACAGCTCTAACATAGACCCCTAGTCCCTCGTCTTACAATGTGACAGCTCTAACATAGACCCCTAGTCCCCCGTCTTACAACATGACAGTCCTAACATAGACCCCTAGTCCCCCGTCTTACAACGTGACAGCTCTAACATAGACCCCTAGTCCCTCGTCTTACAACGTGACAGTCCTAACATAGACCCCTAGTCCCCCCTTTTACAACCTGACAGCCCTAACATAGACCCCTAGTCCCTCGTCTTACAATCTGACAGCCCTAACATAGACCCCTAATCCCTCGTCTTACAACGTGACAGCCCTAACATAGACCCCTAGTCCCTCGTCTTACAACGTGACAGCCCTAACATAGACCCCTAGTCCCTCGTCTTACAACCTGACAGCTCTCACATAGACCCCTAGTCCCTCGTCTTACAACATGACAGTCCTAACATAGACCCCTAGTCTCCCGTCTTACAACGTGACAGCTCTAACATAGACCCCTAGTCCCTCGTCTTACAACCTGACAGCTCTAACATAGACCCCTAGTCCCTTGTCTTACCACGTGACAGCTCTAACATAGACCCCTAGTCCCTCGTCTTACCACGTGGCAGCTCTAACATAGACCCCTAGTCCCCCGTCTTACAACGTGACAGCTCTAACATAGACCTCTAGTCCCTCGTCTTACAACGTGACAGTTCTAACATAGACCCCTAGTCCCTCGTCTTACAACGTGACAGCCCTAACATAGACCCCTAGTCCCTCGTCTTACAACCTGACAGCTCTAACATAGACCCCTAGTCCCCCGTCTTACAACGTGACAGCCCTAACATAGACCCCTAGGCCCCCGTCTTACAACCTGACAGCTCTAACATAGACCCCTAGTCCCCCGTCTTACAACATGACAGCCCTAACATAGACCCCTAGTCCCCCGTCTTACAACGTGACAGCTCTAACATAGACCCCTAGTCCCTTGTCTTACAACGTGACAGCTCTAACATAGACCCCTAGTCCCTTGTCTTATAACGTGACAGTTCTAACATAGACCCCTAGTCCCCCGTCTTACCACGTGACAGCTCTAACATTGACCCCTAGTCCCCCGTCTTACCACGTGACAGCTCTAACATAGACCCCTAGTCCCTCGTCTTACAACCTGACAGCTCTAACATAGACCCCTAGTCCCCCGTCTTACAACGTGACAGCTCTAACATAGACCCCTAGTCCCCCGTCTTACAACATGACAGTCCTAACATAGACCCCTAGTCCCCCGTCTTACAACGTGACAGCTCTAACAAAGACCCCTAGTCCCTCGTCTTACAACGTGACAGTCCTAACATAGACCCCTAGTCCCCCGTTTTACAACCTGACAGCCCTAACATAGACCCCTAGTCCCTCGTCTTACAATCTGACAGCCCTAACATAGACCCCTAGTCCCTCGTCTTACAACTTGAAAGCCCTAACATAGACCCCTAGTCCCCCGTCTTACAACGTGACAGCCCTAACATAGACCCCCAGTCCCTCGTCTTACAACCTGACAGCTCTCACATAGACCCCTAGTCCCTCGTCTTACAACATGACAGTCCTAACATAGACCCCTAGTCTCCCGTCTTACAACGTGACAGCTCTAACATAGACCCCTAGTCCCTCGTCTTACAACCTGACAGCTCTAACATAGACCCCTAGTCCCTTGTCTTACCACGTGACAGCTCTAACATAGACCCCTAGTCCCTCGTCTTACCACGTGGCAGCTCTAACATAGACCCCTAGTCCCTCGTCTTACAACGTGACAGCTCTAACTTAGACCCCTAGTCCCTCGTCTTACAACCTGACAGCTCTAACATAGACCCCTAGTCCCTCGTCTTACAACGTGACAGCTCTAACATAGACCCCTAGTCCCCCGTCTTACAACCTGACAGCTCTAACATAGACCCCTAGTCCATCGTCTTACAACGTGACATCTCTAACATAGACCCCTAGTCCCTCGTCTTATAACCTGACAGCTCTAACATAGACCCCTAGTCCCTCGTCTTACAACGTGACAGCTCTAACATAGACCTCTAGTCCCTCGTCTTACAACGTGACTGTTCTAACATAGACCCCTAGTCCCTCGCCTTACAACCTGACAGCTCTAACATAGACCCTTGGTCCCCCGTCTTACAACGTGACAGTCCTAACATAGACCCCTAGTCCCTCGTCTTACAACGTGACTGTTCTAACATAGACCCCTAGTCCCTCGCCTTACAACCTGACAGCTCTAACATAGACCCCTAGTCCCTCGTCTTACAACCTGACAGCTCTAACATAGACCCCTAGTCCCCCGTCTTACAACGTGACAGCTCTAACATAGACCCCTAGTCCCTTGTCTTACAACCTGACAGCTCTAACATAGACCCCTAGTCCCTCGTCTTACAACGTGACAACTCTAACATAGACCCCTAGTCCCTCGTCTTACAACCTGACAGCTCTAACATAGACCCCTAGTCCCTCGTCTTACAACGTGACAGCTCTAACATAGACCTCTAGTCCCTCGTCTTACAACGTGACAGTTCTAACATAGGCCCCTAGTCCCTCGTCTTACAACCGGACAGTAATAACATAGACCCCTAGTCCCTCGTCTTACAACGTGACTGTTCTAACATAGACCCCTAGTCCCTCGCCTTACAACCTGACAGCTCTAACATAGACCCTTGGTCCCCCGTCTTACAACGTGACAGTCCTAACATAGACCCCTAGTCCCTCGTCTTACAACGTGACTGTTCTAACATAGACCCCTAGTCCCTCGCCTTACAACGTGACAGCTCTAACATAGACCCTTGGTCCCCCGTCTTACAACGTGACAGCTCTAACATAGACCCCTAGTCCCTCGTCTTACAACCTGACAGCTCTAACATAGACCCCTAGTCCCCCGTCTTACAACGTGACAGCTCTAACATAGACCCCTAGTCCCTTGTCTTACAACCTGACAGCTCTAACATAGACCCCTAGTCCCTCGTCTTACAACGTGACAACTCTAACATAGACCTCTAGTCCCCCGTCTTACAACGTGACAGCTCTAACATAGACCCCTAGTCCCTTGTCTTACAACGTGACAGTTCTAACATAGACCCCTAGTCCCTCGTCTTACAACGTGACAGTTCTAACATAGACCTCTAGTCCCTCGTCTTACAACGTGACAGTTCTAACATAGACCCCTAGTCCCTCGTCTTATAACGTGACAGCTCTAACATAGACCCCTAGTCCCCCGTCTTACATCCTGACAGCTCTAACATAGACCCCTAGTCCCCCGTCTTACAACATGACAGCCCTAACATAGACCCCTAGTCCCCCGTCTTACAACGTGACAGCTCTAACATAGACCCCTAGTCCCTTGTCTTACAACGTGACAGCTCTAACATAGACCCCTAGTCCCTTGTCTTATAACGTGACAGTTCTAACATAGACCCCTAGTCCCCCGTCTTACCACGTGACAGCTCTAACATAGACCCCTAGTCCCCCGTCTTACCACGTGACAGCTCTAACATAGACCCCTAGTCCCTCGTCTTACAACCTGACAGCTCTAACATAGACCCCTAGTCCCCCGTCTTACAACGTGACAGCTCTAACATAGACCCCTAGTCCCCCGTCTTACAACATGACAGTCCTAACATAGACCCCTAGTCCCCCGTCTTACAACGTGACAGCTCTAACAAAGACCCCTAGTCCCTCGTCTTACAACGTGAAAGTCCTAACATAGACCCCTAGTCCCCCGTTTTACAACCTGACAGCCCTAACATAGACCCCTAGTCCCTCGTCTTACAATCTGACAGCCCTAACATAGACCCCTAGTCCCTCGTCTTACAACGTGACAGCCCTAACATAGACCCCTAGTCCCTCGTCTTACAACGTGACAGCCCTAACATAGACCCCTAGTCCCTCGTCTTACAACCTGACAGCTCTCACATAGACCCCTAGTCCCTCGTCTTACAACATGACAGTCCTAACATAGACCCCTAGTCTCCCGTCTTACAACGTGACAGCTCTAACATAGACCCCTAGTCCCTCGTCTTACAACCTGACAGCTCTAACATAGACCCCTAGACCCTTGTCTTACCACGTGACAGCTCTAACATAGACCCCTAGTCCCTCGTCTTACCACGTGGCAGCTCTAACATAGACCCCTAGTCCCTCGTCTTACAACGTGACAGCTCTAACTTAGACCCCTAGTCCCTCGTCTTACCACGTGACAGCTCTAACATAGACCCCTAGTCCCTCGTCTTACAACGTGACAGTTCTAACATAGACCCCTAGTCCCTCGTCTTACAACCTGACAGCTCTAACATAGACCCCTAGTCCCTCGTCTTACAACGTGACAACTCTAACATAGACCCCTAGTCCCTCGTCTTACAACCTGACAGCTTAACATAGACCCCTAGTCCCTCGTCTTACAACGTGACAGCTCTAACATAGACCTCTAGTCCCTCGTCTTACAACGTGACAGTTCTAACATAGGACCCTAGTCCCTCGTCTTACAACCGGACAGTCCTAACATAGACCCCTAGTCCCTCGTCTTACAACGTGACTGTTCTAACATAGACCCCTAGTCCCTCGCCTTACAACCTGACAGCTCTAACATAGACCCTTGGTCCCCCGTCTTACAACGTGACAGTCCTAACATAGACCCCTAGTCCCTCGTCTTACAACGTGACTGTTCTAACATAGACCCCTAGTCCCTCGCCTTACAACGTGACAGCTCTAACATAGACCCTTGGTCCCCCGTCTTACAACGTGACAGCTCTAACATAGACCCCTAGTCCCTCGTCTTACAACCTGACAGCTCTAACATAGACCCCTAGTCCCCCGTCTTACAACGTGACAGCTCTAACATAGACCCCTAGTCCCTTGTCTTACAACCTGACAGCTCTAACATAGACCCCTAGTCCCTCGTCTTACAACGTGACAACTCTAACATAGACCTCTAGTCCCCCGTCTTACAACGTGACAGCTCTAACATAGACCCCTAGTCCCTTGTCTTACAACGTGACAGTTCTAACATAGACCCCTAGTCCCTCGTCTTACAACGTGACAGTTCTAACATAGACCTCTAGTCCCTCGTCTTACAACGTGACAGTTCTAACATAGACCCCTAGTCCCCCGTCTTATAACGTGACAGCTCTAACATAGACCCCTAGTCCCCCGTCTTACAACGTGACAGCCCTAACATAGACCCCTAGTCCCCCATCTTACAACCTGACAGCTCTAACATAGACCCCTAGTCCCCCGTCTTACAACATGACAGCCCTAACATAGACCCCTAGTCCCCCGTCTTACAACGTGACAGCTCTAACATAGACCCCTAGTCCCTTGTCTTACAACGTGACAGCTCTAACATAGACCCCTAGTCCCTTGTCTTATAACGTGACAGTTCTAACATAGACCCCTAGTCCCCCGTCTTACCACGTGACAGCTCTAACATAGACCCCTAGTCCCCCGTCTTACCACGTGACAGCTCTAACATAGACCCCTAGTCCCTCGTCTTACAACCTGACAGCTCTAACATAGACCCCTAGTCCCCCGTCTTACAACGTGACAGCTCTAACATAGACCCCTAGTCCCCCGTCTTACAACATGACAGTCCTAACATAGACCCCTAGTCCCCCGTCTTATAACGTGACAGCTCTAACAAAGACCCCTAGTCCCTCGTCTTACAACGTGACAGTCCTAACATAGACCCCTAGTCCCCCGTTTTACAACCTGACAGCCCTAACATAGACCCCTAGTCCCTCGTCTTACAATCTGACAGCCCTAACATAGACCCCTAGTCCCTCGTCTTACAACGTGACAGTTCTAACATAGACCCCTAGTCCCTCGTCTTACAACGTGACAGCCCTAACATAGACCCCTAGTCCCTCGTCTTACAACCTGACAGCTCTCACATACACCCCTAGTCCCTCGTCTTACAACATGACAGTCCTAACATAGACCCCTAGTCTCCCGTCTTACAACGTGACAGCTCTAACATAGACCCCTAGTCCCTCGTCTTACAACCTGACAGCTCTAACATAGACCCCTAGTCCCTTGTCTTACCACGTGACAGCTCTAACATAGACCCCTAGTCCCTCGTCTTACCACGTGGCAGCTCTAACATAGACCCCTAGTCCCTCGTCTTACAACCTGACAGCTCTAACATAGACCCCTAGTCCCTCGTCTTACAACGTGACAGCTCTAACATAGACCCCTAGTCCCCCGTCTTACAACCTGACAGCTCTAACATAGACCCCTAGTCCATCGTCTTACAACGTGACATCTCTAACATAGACCCCTAGTCCCTCGTCTTACAACCTGACAGCTCTAACATAGACCCCTAGTCCCTCGTCTTACAACATGACAGCTCTAACATAGACCTCTAGTCCCTCGTCTTACAACGTGACTGTTCTAACATAGACCCCTAGTCCCTCGCCTTACAACCTGACAGCTCTAACATAGCCCCCTGGTCCCCCGTCTTACAACGTGACAGTCCTAACATAGACCCCTAGTCCCTCGTCTTACAACGTGACTGTTCTAACATAGACCCCTAGTCCCTCGCCTTACAACCTGACAGCTCTAACATAGACCCTTGGTCCCCCGTCTTACAACGTGACAGCTCTAACATAGACCCCTAGTCCCTCGTCTTACAACCTGACAGCTCTAACATAGACCCCTAGTCCCCCGTCTTACAACGTGACAGCTCTAACATAGACCCCTAGTCCCTTGTCTTACAACCTGACAGCTCTAACATAGACCCCTAGTCCCTCGTCTTACAACGTGACAACTCTCACATAGACCCCTAGTCCCTCGTCTTACAACCTGACAGCTCTAACATAGACCCCTAGTCCCTCGTCTTACAACGTGACAGCTCTAACATAGACCTCTAGTCCCTCGTCTTACAACGTGACAGTTCTAACATAGGCCCCTAGTCCCTCGTCTTACAACCGGACAGTCCTAACATAGACCCCTAGTCCCTCGTCTTACAACGTGACTGTTCTAACATAGACCCCTAGTCCCTCGCCTTACAACCTGACAGCTCTAACATAGACCCTTGGTCCCTCGTCTTACAACGTGACAGTCCTAACATAGACCCCTAGTCCCTCGTCTTACAACGTGACTGTTCTAACATAGACCCCTAGTCCCTCGCCTTACAACGTGACAGCTCTAACATAGACCCTTGGTCCCCCGTCTTACAACGTGACAGCTCTAACATAGACCCCTAGTCCCTCGTCTTACAGCCTGACAGCTCTAACATAGACCCCTAGTCCCCCGTCTTACAACGTGACAGCTCTAACATAGACCCCTAGTCCCTTGTCTTACAACCTGACAGCTCTAACATAGACCCCTAGTCCCTCGTCTTACAACGTGACCACTCTAACATAGACCTCTAGTCCCCCGTCTTACAACGTGACAGCTCTAACATAGACCCCTAGTCCCTTGTCTTACAACGTGACAGTTCTAACATAGACCCCTAGTCCCTCGTCTTACAACGTGACAGCTCTAACATAGACCCCTAGTCCCTCGTCTTACAACCTGACAGCTCTAACATAGACCCCTAGTCCCTTGTCTTACCACGTGACAGCTCTAACATAGACCCCTAGTCCCTCGTCTTACCACGTGGCAGCTCTAACATAGACCCCTAGTCCCCCGTCTTACAACGTGACAGCTCTAACATAGACCTCTAGTCCCTCGTCTTACAACGTGACAGTTCTAACATAGACCCCTAGTCCCTCGTCTTACAACGTGACAGCCCTAACATAGACCCCTAGTCCCCCGTCTTACAACGTGACAGCCCTAACATAGACCCCTAGTCCCCCGTCTTACAACCTGACAGCTCTAACATAGACCCCTAGTCCCTCGTCTTACAACATGACGGCCCTAACATAGACCCCTAGTCCCCCGTCTTACAACGTGACAGCTCTAACATAGACCCCTAGTCCCTTGTCTTACAACGTGACAGCTCTAACATAGACCCCTAGTCCCTTGTCTTATAACGTGACAGTTCTAACATAGACCCCTAGTCCCCCGTCTTACCACGTGACAGCTCTAACATAGACCCCTAGTCCCCCGTCTTACCACGTGACAGCTCTAACATAGACCCCTAGTCCCTCGTCTTACAACCTGACAGCTCTAACATAGACCCCTAGTCCCCCGTCTTACAACTTGACAGCTCTAACATAGAACCCTAGTCCCTCGTCTTACAACCGGACAGTTCTAACATAGACCCCTAGTCCCTCGTCTTACAACGTGACAGCTCTAACATAGACCCCTAGTCCCTCGTCTTACAACGTGACAGCTCTAACATAGACCCCTAGTCCCTCGTCTTACAACGTGACAGCTCTAACATAGACCCCTAGTCCCTCGTCTTACAACCTGACAGCCCTAACATAGACCCCTAGTCCCCCGTCTTACAACGTGACAGCTCTAACATAGACCCCTAGTCCCTCGTCTTAAAATGTGACAGCTCTAACATAGACCCCTAGTCCCCCGTCTTACAACATGACAGTCCTAACATAGACCCCTAGTCCCCCGTCTTACAACGTGACAGCTCTAACAAAGACCCCTAGTCCCTCGTCTTACAACGTGACAGTCCTAACATAGACCCCTAGTCCCCCGTTTTACAACCTGACAGCCCTAACATAGACCCCTAGTGCCTCGTCTTACAATCTGACAGCCCTAACATAGACCCCTAGTCCCTCGTCTTACAACGTGACAGCCCTAACATAGACCCCTAGTCCCTCGTCTTACAACGTGACAGCCCTAACATAGACCCCTAGTCCCTCGTCTTACAACCTGACAGCTCTCACATAGACCCCTAGTCCCTCGTCTTACAACATGACAGTCCTAACATAGACCCCTAGTCTCCCGTCTTACAACGTGACAGCTCTAACATAGACCCCTAGTCCCTCGTCTTACAACCTGACAGCTCTAACATAGACCCCTAGTCCCTTGTCTTACCACGTGACAGCTCTAACATAGACCCCTAGTCCCTCGTCTTACAACCTGACAGCTCTAACATAGACCCCTAGTCCCCCGTCTTACAACGTGACAGCTTTAACATAGACCCCTAGTCCCTTGTCTTACAACCTGACAGCTCTAACATAGACCCCTAGTCCCTCGTCTTACAACGTGACAACTCTAACATAGACCCCTAGTCCCTCGTCTTACAACCTGACAGCTCTAACAAAGACCCCTAGTCCCTCGCCTTACAACGTGACAGCTCTAACATAGACCTCTAGTCCCTCGTCTTACAACGTGACAGTTCTAACATAGGCCCCTAGTCCCTCGTCTTACAACCGGACAGTCCTAACATATACCCCTAGTCCCTCGTCTTACAACGTGACTGTTCTAACATAGACCCCTAGTCCCTCGCCTTACAACCTGACAGCTCTAACATAGACCCTTGGTCCCCCGTCTTACAACGTGACAGTCCTAACATAGACCCCTAGTCCCTCGTCTTACAACGTGACTGTTCTAACATAGACCCCTAGTCCCTCGCCTTACAACGTGACAGCTCTAACATAGACCCTTGGTCCCCCGTCTTACAACGTGACAGCTCTAACATAGACCCCTAGTCCCTCGTCTTACAACCTGACAGCTCTAACATAGACCCCTAGTCCCCCGTCTTACAACGTGACAGCTCTAACATAGACCCCTAGTCCCTTGTCTTACAACCTGACAGCTCTAACATAGACCCCTAGTCCCTCGTCTTACAACGTGACAACTCTAACATAGACCTCTAGTCCCCCGTCTTACAACGTGACAGCTCTAACATAGACCCCTAGTCCCTTGTCTTACAACGTGACAGTTCTAACATAGACCCCTAGTCCCTCGTCTTACAACGTGACAGTTCTAACATAGACCTCTAGTCCCTCGTCTTACAACGTGACAGTTCTAACATAGACCCCTAGTCCCCCGTCTTATAACGTGACAGCTCTAACATAGACCCCTAGTCCCTCGTCTTACAACCTGACAGCCCTAACATAGACCCCTAGTCCCTCGTCTTACAACGTGACAGTCCTACTATAGACCCCTAGTCCCCCGTCTTACAACGTGACAACTCTAACATAGACCCCTAGTCCCCCGTCTTACAACGTGACAGCTCTAACATAGACCCCTAGTCCCTCGTCTTACAACGTGACAGCTCTAACTTAGACCCCTAGTCCCTCGTCTTACAGCGTGACAGCCCTTACATAGACCCCTAGTCCCTCGTCTTACAACGTGACAGCTCTAACATAGACCCCTAGTCCCCCGTCTTATAACGTGACAGCTCTAACATAGACCTCTAGTCCCTCGTCTTACAACGTGACAGTTCTAACATAGACCCCTAGTCCCCCGTCTTACAACGTGACAGCTCTAACATAGACCCCTAGTCCCTCGTCTTACAACCTGACAGCTCTAACATAGACCCCTAGTCCCTCGTCTTACAACGTGACAGCTCTAACATAGACCCCTAGTCCCTTGTCTTACAACGTGACAGCTCTAACATAGACCCCTAGTCCCTCGTCTTACAATCTGACAGCTCTAACATAGACCCCTAGTCCCTCGTCTTACAACGTGACAGCCCTAACATAGACCCCTAGTCCCTCGTCTTACCACGTGACAGCTCTAACATAGACCCCTAGTCCCTCGTCTTACAACGTGACAGCTCTAACATAGACCCCTAGTCCCCCGTCTTATAACGTGACAGCTCTAACATAGACCCGTAGTCCCTCGTCTTACAACTTGACAGCTCTAACAAGCTCGAAGCGTTCGTTGTCACGCCATTACGTATAGCTCCACGCAAGTCTGCAAGTGGTGTGTTGCGTGAATGAATATACACAAAATAATTCTGAATTGATCGTAATCTACAATAAAAACTGAGCATTCAGGTCGCTTTTGTTCTGCTTCACCCAAATATATGCGTGTATACTTCAACAGATAATTATATGTATTGTAGTCAGTGATGTAGGCTTAACACTGCCCTCCCACCAGGACTTGTAATGTCAGTGCTAGAAAACACCGAATCGCGTCGGATTAGAAATTGTACACTTGACATACAAAAGGGGGGCAATATGGTGTTAAAGTAATCACGGGTCCTGGGAATGAACAAATGTATGACATCGTGTTGGCCCTAGGAACGATCACACAGGATATGACGTCACGTTGGTCCTGGAAATTAACACACATATGACATCGTGTTGAATCTAGGAATGATCACACAATATATGACGTCATTTTGGTCCTGGGAATGAGCACACAGGTTATGACGTCAGGTTGGTCCTAGGAATGACCACACAGGATATGACGTCATGTTGATCTTAGGAACGACCACAAAGGATATGACGTAATGTTGGTCATATAAATGACCGGTCCACTAATCACTTTAACATTACTAAATGATCAATAGACTGCCTCGAAATCAATTTTCATGTCGGATTAATTTTGACTTTACTGCTTATATATTATCATGGACCTATTAAAAATTACTGTTCTAATATTATCTGTTACGTTCAAGTTTCGTCAATAGAAACAACGAGAATAGTACATCAGTTTCTTAATATTTATTGTCCAATATTGAAATTAAATGGCAGAGTAACATTTGAAAGAAAAAAGAAAAAACTGAAATGTTTGTTTCCACATGATGAAATGAAGAAATAATAAAGCTATTATCACGTGTTAAAATCGGTCGATACATGGTTTTATCAACCCAAGGACAGCAATATCGACCTCATCAACATACGGCACTCATACTACTGCCATTTCTCAAACTACTATTTTTGCGGGTTTTTTTTTTCCTGTTTAGCGTAATTTTATACTCAATATTATGTTTATTAAAATTATCTTATCATTCTTTGTAATTCATCTGACGATTCTACAAAAGGCCGTGTTATCTGCATACATCAAAAGAAAGATATTTGTTATGTTCCTTTCTACGTCTGGCGGCCTTCTATCTAAAAATACAGTTCACCATCATTAACATACACGGAACATAAAGTCGGCGATAAAATTTCCCGAGAAAGAGACCGACGCTGTTAGTTAAATATTCAGTATAACATACAGCGTGCTTTTAACATGATGCAACAACTATGAATAATTTAAACATTTTACCACGCACTCCTTGTTTTATTAATTTACACCAGTTTTGTTCTATCAATATCATAGGAGCATTTTGTTTAATAATCTACAAAACAACAATTAAATATCCCGTCATTTTTTTCTTATTAAATGAATACTTATTTTCACTTAACTGATCCATTCAGTCATGTCATACGGCTACGTCATAAAATATAAAACATGTATTACACATATTTATGTAATACCTATTTTGTAACGTTATAAATAAATGACTTTTTATGACGTAATATGATTGTCTCGGTAGTGAAAATCGTACCGTCAAAGTATTTCTTATTAATAATTTCTCATGATTATAAATCATGTGATAAATATAGTCTTGCATTCGTTAATTAAATTATTGTACTCATTTCATTAATTCCATATTACATTGACACTTTTTTAAGATTCTCTATCTATTAACGAATGGAAGTCAAAAAATGGCATCAGAAGTTGAGTAACCATATCTAAAGCCAAATTGGTGGTGCGTTATTCACAATTATCTACATCTAAATTAACTAATGCTGTATTTGGTATAGAGGTAGATCATTTATCATGTAACTAACTAACGTGATACCTCGGTAGGTATTCGTGTCGTCAATGCCCCGTGTCTTATATCACAGTTGCTTGAGTTTCTGTCAGTAAATAATAAAGACATATGTGTGAAATGAGCCTCCCATTACAGTAATGTAATGGGAGTATTCCAGCGTTATTTCTCAACTATTTGTAAACAATGCACATAGCATACTTGTTGTTGTTGTGTTGATGTTGTTACATTCTGTAATGGGCCGCGGCTCCATATATATAAACATTTTTTATATACTGAGAGAAACTCAAGCAACTGTGCTTATATATAAGTGTTATAACCCTGTTGATCAAACTTCCTGAAAAATAGATTAGAAAGCGGAGTTGAACAACCTTGTGAGATATGATGAAAGATAATCGTTTCAGTCTATGATTAATTATTTTAAAATTTTATCCTATCCTAAGCTCTTGTTTATTTTAAACTTTGATAAAAAGACTTTTTTTTCGGAATTTATCATACTAATTCTTTTCCATTATTAATCCCACTAATTCATCAAAGAAACATTCGTCTTCGTTCATATCAACTGTCGACATACAATGTACTTCGGTGTTTCCCTAGGGTATCGTTATGAAATATTTAAAAAAAAATATCAGGAAATTTGCCTCATATCTTTGATTTTTGCTTGCTGAAATATTGGTTTAACCGTTTTGTTTTCAGCTTTCTTCAACGCTCCATGACGACGTTGAATGCTCTCTTAAAGGCCCAATATACGTAACTTTCGGCAAAACCTGAAGCGAAAATCAAGCCTAATAACTTATTAGATTTATAGATTTAGTTAAGATTAGCTGATATCAGCAATATTCAAGATGAATTCTTACGCGGTTACCGGTACAGCAGTAGTTGAAACTCGGTATTTGTAAACAAGCGTCCATTTTGAACCGTCGTCTATACGTTCGGTTTGTTGTTGAAGTGGGCCCCACCTGAATTATTTTCAGTTCTTTGGATTTTTCTGTCAAGAGTTTCTTTTTTGTTACCGCTCAGATTTACTTCGTTTTACGCTTATTTTTGCATGGTTATTAACTGGATTTTTTGTCAGAATTTTTCAGAATCACGAAAAAATTCCTGAAGTTACGTATATTGGGCCTTTAAGTCTTTATTGTATTTTCTTAATTTTTTTTTCTATCGGTCTACTACGATTTTCTCGAGATTTGCTGATATTTTAAGCATGCAAATATTTTTTTAATCCAGTTATGATACTTTTGTTTATATTGTAGATTGTCTTTGTATCGTTTTGAAAACATTTTAAACGGTCACCCTCGATATCCAGGGGTTACGATCACCGACGTTCTCTACACCCCTGGAATAGGTCATGAAACACCGAAGGCTCCGTGTGCGCTACCTTGTTGATGAGGCAAAAGACTGGTTCGATCCCTTGATGTACTTCAAAAGAATCACATCGTCACATAACGGTAAAATATGACAGGCTTTAAAGTCGGTTTTGGTTCCAATGTAATCGTCAAAGGACAGTCATGCAGCCTAGCGATTGGTCAGTTTTTTACCTGAGCGTGCCAATTTTGCTATGACATATTCCAGGGGTGTAGATAGTTATTTCTCATTATTGATGTCATTCTGATAAATGATCAAGTATGAACAAATGTAGATGTAACCAATATATATATTTCAGCAATAGTGTTACTGATAAAGGAAACCATTCTGATGACAGTATTTCGGACATTGGGGAGCGTTAGTTGCCATAAGGCCTTTTAATTATTACTCGATTTTGTGCGCAGCCAGATTAAGCACCTGACCTGCAGGTAGGGTGTTATAATTGTACCGACTGCTGCCCTTGCATGGTCGTAAGAGGCGACTAAATGTGGGATCTTATCTTTTCCATTCTTTCTAAACAACTTTCTCCTCCGTAAGGTCTTCTTGGCACTACCTCACTTTTGGCCTTTAGTTGAGAGTTCGCCACTATAAGGAAGTCTATGGGGTCTGTCCCCGGGCCGAGACATACCAGTCTCTAACAATGGTAGTTACTACTCCCTGTAAGGAAGGCTATGGGTTCTGTCCCCAGGGCTGAGACATACCAAAGTCTCTAACAATGGTAGTAACTACTCCCTGTAAGGAAGGCTATGGGTTCTGTCCCCAGGGCTGAGACATACCAAAGTCTCTAACAATGGTAGTAAATACTCCCTGTGAGGAAGGCTATGGGTTCTGTCCCCAGGGCTGAGACATACCAGAGTCTCTAACAATGGTTGTTATTACTACCTGTGAGGAAGGCTATGGGTTATGTCCCCAGGCAGAGACATACCAGAGTCTCTAACAATGGTTGTTATTACTACCTGTGAGGAAGGCTATGGGTTCTGTCCCCAGGGCTGAGACATACCAAAGTCTCTAACAATGGTAGTAACTACTCCCTGTAAGGAAGGCTATGGGTTCTGTCTCAGGGCTGAGACATACCAGAGTCTCCAACAATGATAGTTAATGCTCCCTGTTTGACGCTCGGCATTATGAGAATGGAACGACTGGTTCACCAATTGTCAGTATAATGTGACCGGATAGGATGTTCTGCTGTGGTTATTCTGCAGTATACACTTCAGTGTGGTAGCACTTTAAATAGGCAAACTATCCGGACTATTGCAAGAAGGCTTACACGAACATACCACTGCCTCCCAAATACGCAGACACATCCACATCACACACACCGAGAGACCGTCTTTAGATTACTATGGTTATTAATAGGACGTAAAACTTCCCCAAACCAAGCCGAGATTAAGCAGAAGCCTTATTACTACTGTGGTGAGAAACGGCCATTAGTGAAACACCATATCCTGCAATGTTAATGGAATAAAAAGTGGTGTATAGGAGGGTATCGGTAATGGGAGACTTGTCAGACGGGCCCACAATATAGTAAAAAGTTTGATGAATGCGAATAAAGAATTACGTGATCACTTACCAGTTGTGCACATTCAAAGTTTTAATTAAGGACTGCAACTCTACTGTTGATATTTTATGAACAGTGAAATACCTGTCGCTTAAAATGATTAATGTTTTCCATCGCTAGACTACTATTACCTAACTTGCTATGTTGATGTTTTTAATCATATCTGTAAAACGGACAAATATAAAGGACTCGGTTCGTATTTCTGTATCATTTTATGGGTTTATAATCGGTTGTCTCATCAGTGGAAATACCCAGATCTCGGGTGTCAAGTTAGAAAATAGCCTAGCTCGAGGGAACGACCAGTACCCAAACTTCTTTGAGACAAGCTTACTAGCTTATGCCAACTCAGTTCCCGTAGCATCACTTACGAGTCCCAGAAGGACGAAACCGCTGTATGATGCACACTAATTAATTTTTTCGGCATACTGTATCTATTACTAAATTTAAAACATGCGGCATGTATGTGTGTGTTCTGTTATCTTTCATAATAGGAGGTGGTAGACTCTGCTGGTGGATTTTTTAGTCCCCGAGGTTTGCTGGAGCCTCCATAGCCACAGTTTATCTCATTTGATTAGTGACACGGTATATAATACACACATTTTCGTAGTTCAAGATTTGAAATTATACAGAACTTGTTTAATTTTACTTCTTCTATATTCATAAATTAAAAGGATTTTGCGCACCTGACCCTTCTGCTTTTACATTAGTTAAGACAGTTTGGATTCCCACCTTTTGGCCTCTAGCGTCACAGAAGAGTCCTGGGAGGACATCTCCCATTACAATTTTCTACAATCACCTTTCCCTTAACAACCATCTATGACTACTATAACATGTATCTATCATTTTCACATTACATTTAACTTTCACCCATCCGTGGTACATTTATTTATTATTCCACAAGATGTTTGTAAAATATCTCACTTGACATTTATCTATTATTCTAAGTTAATCATTTTATCTTACCGTATCAGATATATACAAATGTACTACTTCTCCAACCTATGGTGCTTACATGTCGCAGGTTCCCTTATTCTAGGGCTTGCTCTAAATATCGAGATTTTCGTGATCGATGTCGACAGCTGACAAACAAACTAGCAACACAAAGATTCGAGAGATGCAGGCTGATCAGAAATATGGACAAGTTTTATGGTCGCCATCTTTGTCTCATTTAGAAATATTCTATATCTTAAAGTCATATGAAAAAGGGGGCGTTTTTGAGTATGCTCATTAGTGTGTTTACTTGTTGTGATTGACAATGCTCACTCGATTCCCATTTTGCGAAGTTAATGTTTACTTGGATGTGACCAAGATCTACATGTATCTACTGGGAAGATTTAGTAAGGAGGATTGAGTTCCTGGTCGACAATATTTTTGTTGAGTCCGGAGAAAAAAGTTTTCCAGGAGACTGTTGCCATTCCAATGGGAACAAACCGTGTCCCCTCTTAGCCGAGTTGTTTTTGTTTTCATACGAGGTTGAATTTGTGGAAGAGCTAATCAGGCGGGTAACAAAAACCTTGCCAAATCTTTCAATTTCACTTTCAGGTATATCGACGATGTGTTGCCTATAAACGACAAGAAGTTTGCTGACCACGTCGATCGTATATACCGTATAAACGTATATTTCGGATCGTAAACTTTCCATTTCTTAATTGTAACATCCATGCTTCTCCAATAGATGGTGCTTACATGTCGTAGTTGGTTCGTTATTCTAGTGCTTGCTCTAAATATCGTGATTTTCGTAATCGATGTCGACTTCTGACAAACAGACTAACAACACAAGGATTCGAGAGATGCAGGTTGATCAGAAATATGGGATATATGGGTTATTAGTGTATTTACTTGTTGTGATTGACAGTGATGACTCGGTTCTCATTTTGCAGACTTGATGTTTACTCAGATGTAACCAAGATCTACATGGCGGGTGTCGTCGATGAAACAGAAGACGCTTACTCTTCCGGGACACCTGGTCTTATTCTCTTGTACTTTTACAAGGGTCTCCATGTAAATCTTTCCTTTGTTCATATTTTGCCCCTAGTTTAATCGATTCTGAGTTCGGTTTATGGTTTGGTTAACGGTTTGGTATTCTCTAATTTTTCTCACAATCTGCTTCATCGTTGACATCCTCCATGTAAATCTTGGTCACATCCAAGTAAGCATCAATTCTCAAAATGAGAACCGAGTCATCATTGTCAATCACAACAAGTTAGCACATTAATAATCACACTCAAAAACGTCCATCTTCATATAACTCAAAGATACAGAATATTTCTCGATTAGATAAAGATGGCGACCATAAAAGTCTTCATCAATCTGCATTTCTAGAATCCCAATATACCGTGTATGTTTTAATATATGTACATATAGCTATAGGAAACATTATACCATCGTCCTACTAGCTTACTTACTTACACTAACTACTCACTTTATTTGAATTTTGACTCATTCCCCTAAATTTGACTTCACTTTTCATTCTCTTTTTCTTACCTGTATTTTTGAATATTTATTTTTCATCCTTTTTTGAAAAATGAGTTATTTCACTTCAAAGTCAAAACCATTACATTTCATATGAAATTACTTCACTTTTTGAAGCCATAATAAAATATAATGATATTTCACTTTTATGTGTGTATTTTTTTAATATCAAACAAAATATCTTTATAGAAAAATAGAATTTCTATTATGATTATAAGGTCTGTCAGGTTTTGATAAGAAATTCTGCGAAACATTGAGGTAGAGGAACCTCCCACTAAATGGTTGATGATAAATTATATTAATATAGGATCATTTTCCAGGCAAAATGGTACACGATATCGACCATATCTGTTTTGCATACTTTATTTCATATATAATACAACGTAAACGACGTGTTAATGTATCTACGTTTCCGATGTGAAGTCACACCGGTAATTTCTTTGATAAACAAGCACAAAATACACCGACTTTAGATCAGACTCTGCCACCTTCTGACGTTAATGTCCTAAATTCAATTTAGAGGCTCTCTCATGTTTTGTTGTCGCTTTCCATGGGTGAAATATATTATGATATATACGATAAGAATCAGATTTCAAAGAGAATGAACGTCAGATTGCCACAGTGTGATACTAACAACAGGGCGAGGAGGGACTTGTATACAGAACGTAATACCTGCTCAGGTGAGAAATCCACACAGGTGAGAGGTCTCTGTCCAGTATCTAGGTCGCTGACTTTCAGACAAGCCACTTACAAACATATTTAAGTTATTACCGATACTCATTTCTGTTTGAAAAAAAGGAAGGACGATTAAAATGTTTATGGTGCGAAAAATAGGATTCCTATCTTAATTATGTTTTCACATATTTATAAAGAAAGTTCAATATATATCGGGCAAAATACATGCTGTTACCCAGTCCGGTGTAGAATTTGGGAGTACAGATGGCCTTTCCAGCCAAGTCTAGTGTGAATTTCATTTAGTCACGCCGTAAGGTGTTTGGAGACCAAAGTGGGCAGATTTCGGGTTTTCGTTTCTCCTTCATATTACAGATTTGGTGCCGTTGACCACTCCAAGGGCAGAAGATATATGAGATTGATATCGAATCTGGGTTGTAAGACTTTGTGAAGGAGGAAGAAGTATAAGTTGAGAGTACAGGTCCCCCTACTAGTCTGGAGGAGAGGGGGGGCAGTTTTAGGGTTTTCATTTCTCCTTTCTAATAATGTAGCCAGTTACTGCCTTGTTGTTGTGACGTTATTTCTTTTAAAGTAATGACTGTTTAAGCTATTGTTGTTATGGCCCTGTATATTACACACTTGTTATTATTGATGAGCTTTGTTTTATAACAACGTTTGTCATTGCAATATATTTCAATGGAATGACACAGATGACGCAACACGCACATCCATACTGGACCTTTAGTAATACATGTTAACACACCAATTTGAATTCATTCATTCACCTTTCTGTAAAATATAATATTGTAAGAGTTGCAGAAATTCTCTCTGGCACTTTTAAATGTACATAAGCATTAACATATCGTGGGAAGATAAAAATATTAATCACGGGTTTCCCGTGACGATGTAGATGCCGTATCAGCTAAATTGACCGTATCACCTTAAACTATGAAGCATATCACCTTGTTGCATTAACTTTTCTGTACTTAGGGGTTTTTTAACGCAAGGACTGGGAACTGATTAAATAACAAGGCTACCAAATCCAGTAGTGATCCTGCTGTCAGTCGCAAGTTGGCGTGTGCCTCGGCGGGGGAGGGGCTGTTTTAAGGGAGGGACCGGAGTCTACAGGCATAAATCTTTAAACACCGAGTCATCTTGCATGAGCAATGGGTAAATAATTTCAGGAAATTGTAAGGCTCGAAAAAAAAACCCCACTCGATACGGCTATCAAGCATTATTTAACTCACATGTGATTGCATTTCAAAATGATGACTAAAACAACTATTCCATTACAATCGAGTATTGGAAACCTTAGATGCTAGCAAATATTTAGGGGTAACTTTATATCATCAGGTCTTAACTTGAACAAAACCATTCAGCAAATAACCAACAAATGAAACAGCAGAATTCAGACGAAACATGTCATCATGCACCAGAAAAGTCAAAACACAGACATACATCTTACTAGTACGACTATCACTAGAGAATGCATCCACTTGCTAGAACCCATTTACACCTGTGCAGGTCCTAGATATAGAAAATGTTCACAGAGATATCTTCAATGACACAGATAACCTTGCGGTGTTACCGCCATGATGCCGTCTCTGCATTTGGAGCCCCTAGCCCATCGCAGAACAAAAGCCAGGTTCATTTTATTTTGAAAAAAATTCCACAATCACAATGCAGGTCCGCTCTGTCTACATTCAAATTACTAGTACCCTAAATTATATGATTCTACATCATAGTATACAATGCAAAATACATATACACTAACCACACATTTTATACCAGTCTTTTTATAATGTAAACTTTAGTAAGGGCTATCGATTTATTCATAAATTGTAAAATAACTTTTTTAAGTCTCAATAATGAACCGAGCTATCCTCGTGGGGAAGAACCCAAAGGAGTGTTGATGACATTATACTGATTTGAGTTTGCAAGAATATATTGCTATGGTGTTGACATGTCGCAGTTGACCGGATATTCTAGTGCGTGCTCTAGGTATCGTGATTTTCGTGATCGATGTCGACTGCTGACAAACTAACAAAACAAGGATTCGAAAGATGCAGGTTGATCAGAACTATGGGCAAGTGTTCTCGTTGAGAAATATTCTGTATCATTAAGTGATATGAAGATGGACGTTTTTGAGTATGTTCAATAGTATGTTTACTTGTGATTGACAATGATACTCGGTTCTCGTTTTGAGAACTTGATGTTTACTTGGATATGACAAAGAGTTACATGGCGGGTGTCGTCGAAGAAGCAGAAGACGCTTACCCTTCCGGAACACCTGGTCTTATTCTCTTGTGCGTTTACGAGAGTCTCCATGTAAATATTTCCTTTGTTCCTATTTTGCCTCTAGTTTAATCGATTTTGAGTTCGGATTAGGGTTCGGTTGATGCTTTGGCATGCTCTGACTTTTTGGATGCATGTAGTCCATCAAGTTTTGAAGTCGCTGGCCAATACGTATGTTAAAGAAGCTTCGATTTTCACGCTTAATCTTCCGGAACACCTGGTCTTATTCTCTTGTACTTTTACAAGGGTTTCCATGTAAATCTGTTTTGTAAATATTTTGCCCTAGTGTAATCGATTTTGAGTTCGGATTATGGTTTCGTTGATGCTTCGGTGTTTTCTATTTTGTTTATTGTATATGTTTAATGAAGAAAATCCTAATCTTGCCGAGTAAAGGGAGGTTTGATATCAAATGAAATAATATAGAAAAGATTAATAATAATAATTAAAAGTACTATACCAAGATGTGACGATAAATGTGACTATTAATGATGCAATATTGGTTATCAATACAATATTAATCGAGTAAGGACGTTGTTGATTTCACCGGCATATTTGTTTGTTTAGTAAAACTCGAGTAGTCACATCTCCAAACAAAAGGAATAGACGGATACAATGTGATATTTGATGTATTCTGTATGGATCAGTGCCAGTAAATTGATTTATTAGGAGTTGTGTGTGTACACTGTTGGTTGTCCTCTAATATATAATCATCAATGTTTATGTAATGACGTATTATGTACTACTTGGAGAGATAACTTTAGAACAAATATCATCGTGCTATATAAACATTTTTAATGAAAAACGGAATACATGTCATTTGAGACGACGTTTATATATTCTATTTATAGAGTGTGTAACCTTCGCATGATAATTCTACTGTTCACAAAACATTGTGACTTTTAAATAGGTCTCATATTTAAGCTTAACAGGAGTTCTGATAACTTAAACACTGAAGAACGAACATGAACTTTGGCTAGATATAAGTCACTCTTAATTATAAATTACAGGACAATTATGAATGAAATGATTCTTGATGTTAAGATTGTGTTCTTGCAATCCATATATATATAGATATATATGTAATCTATAAATAGCAGTTTGTAAACAATTGATAATTGCTTATACAACAAACAGGTTGACTTTTATCTTAACTATGTTTCTAATTTCCTGAGCAAAATTATGCTTTACTCGTTGCAAAAAAAACCCCAAAAATCAAAAACAAAATTCTCATTTGGATCACATGTGTAAAACCCCAAAATACAGTTTGTATTTTAATGATAATTACAAATTTTCAATTAGTGATGCAGGACTTAAACCTCTTTCTTCACAGACGAATTTCACAATACAGCGTAAATAAGTATTCAATCGAAAACTTTTGCCTGAATCTTTGTGTGATATGAAGATGGACGTTTTTTTAGTATGCTCATTAATGTGCTTACTTGTTATGATTGAGAATGATGACTTGGTTCTCACTTTGACGACTTGATGTTTACTTGGATGTGACCAAGATTTACATGGCGGACGTCGTCAATGGAGCAGAAGGTGCTTACACTTCCGGAACATATGGTCTTATTCTTTTGTACTTTTACACAAATCTCCATGTAAATATTTGTTTTCATATTTTGCCCCTAGCTTAATCGACTTTGAGCTTAGATTATGGTTTTGTTGATGCTTCGGTATTCTCTATTTTTCTTTAGGTAGCTGTGTACGGTAGATCTAGAGATTAATGGGAAAAAAGACCAATGCCTGAGAATTGTCAACACCGAGATTTAACCGTACACTGCATAGATGTAAATGTATACATTTTTGTAAATTGTATATCATTTCCAATTCAAAAAAAGGACTATAAAGTGTATACACTGATGTATCCTATGTATGGCACTTGTGTGAAAACCATGGTTACCACATCAAAAATTACCGAAAAATGCAAAATATCACTGTTTTTGACACAAAATTTGACCTATGCAGATAGGAATTTTTTTCTTAAGTTCTATCTAAAATTAAAGCTTACTAACGTGGTTGCAGAATTATATCTGTCCCAGCATAGGTCGTACGCTTAGATTTTCCGCTATTTTCCCTCATGTGCTGTTGTCGAAATTTCACTTCCTGTAAAGCTAGCTTTTCCTGTGTAGACACCCATTTCGGAAGGGTCAAAATTTTAATCTCTAACCCAAAAATTTTTTTTCTCTTTTTACAAATGTGAAGTCAACAAAGTCCACTTTATCATACTTAAGCCAATTTTACTCCTTATTTTTTTTTAGATTTTCATAGGCATGCTATTATAGGGGTTATTCATTGTACAAAAATATCACCCATGGCCACAAAAGCCTTCTGTACACTGCTACCTTAAACATGAATATTTTGGCTTTCCGATTAAGTCGAGCAATATTATTCAATGCAAAAGAAAATATACCATTATAACTAGAAACTTAATCTGAATAACGTAATTGATCTATTACTTCTATAGCTTTTCCATCAAACATCAATTGTTCCTGTTATATTTAGAATAAGATACAGTATGCCGAAAAAATTAATTAACCTGCATTAGATTATTTAGTTGCCCAACTTTAGATACAGTTTACTGCATTGCGCCGTCGATGGGTCAGCTTTTGTTAATGCTGTTTACGTATTTGACCTGGTCGTTACAATATCTTTATTAGATACCAGTTCTTTGTATTAGGTATGATATAAACAATTTCTTGTTACGTTGATTCTCTGTATTTTATTAATGCACATATAGAAAATATAAGTGACCTCAACCTTAGGAATTTCTTCAATTATTATTTGTGTTGTTAAATAAGGCTGAGCTTTATATACCTTAGATGTTAAAAAATATCATATAGCAAGACGAACCATACATTTAAAAAAGAAAAAAAAAAGATAAAAAATAACAACAGAAGTTGAAATAGTGACAAGATGACAATAAAACCCGTTGATATGACTAAGCTAAAACGAACATGATTAGAATATACCTCATTTAAATATGACGTACACAAACAGCGTTACACTTATCATGCAATACGAACTTACAATTAAATCGTTATCTAGAATCTTCTGGGTGATGATTGATTCCTCGGTGTGAATTTACCTCGTATATTTTAAATTTGAGGGGGCGTTTGTAATGCCATGGCAGTTTTTAATGTACAATGTAAGTGTTCTCCTCCTGTTACAGTATTCTGAGCCTGCATACAAAGCAACAAGGGGAATCACATTAACCGCTGTATTTTTTTCTATTTTTTCGTAAATATGTTCTTTATTATAATTATATAAGTTTTATCTTATTCTCATAAATAATGATATATTATCTAGAAACGGAATGATCTGCTTTTGATATATGGCATATATGACGTAAATAACGATACTTTGGAATAATGCATAAAACAATTTAGGAGTATAAAAAAGTAAATTACAGCTGTTGTACAGAAGGTTGTATATTTAAAAAAAAAATGCTAAGATGTGGTAGTCTATCAAGCTTACGGCTATAACATTGATTACTGAACAAATGATGTCTCCAACAGTCAAAACATTGGTGACGTCACAAGCTGTTGTCTTCTGTAGCCATACCATTGGGAGGTCACAAACTGATGTCTCCTGTTGCCATAACATTGGTGACGTTACAACTGATGTCTCCCGTTGCCACAGCAGTGGTGATGTCACAATTGATGTCTCCTGTTGCCATAACATTGGTGACGTCACAATTAATGTCTCCTGTTGCCTTAACAGTGGTCATATTATAAACGGATGTCTCAAAATTAAAGACAATGCTTTTTGTACTGTGTAAGGAATCTGACCGTCAAGTGATAACAGATGTTTGCATTTTTGTCACTTATCCTATTTCTGTAGCAAAGTTAACAATATTTACACATTATTTCGATTGATTCACTGTAAGTCTGCCTTTGCCAGGTTATTGCGGGTAAATGCCGAAAGGGCAAGGAGTTCCCAGTGGAAGATATAGGAAAAGAAATCAAGGTTACAGTTGTCATAGTTTTTTGATTCAAACGAAAGTAGCTGTTGTCAGTATAATGTGACCGGATGGGTTGTTATTATGTGACCGAGGGGGTGTTATAATGTGACCGGGTGGGGTGTTATAATGTGACCGAGGGGATGTTATAATGTGACCGGATGGGGTGTTATTATGTGACCGAGTGGGGTGTTATTTTGTGACCGGGTGGGGTGTTATAATGTGACCGGGTGGGTTGTTCTGCTGTAGGCCTTCGGCATTTTACTTTATAGTGTGATAGAACTTTAAATCATCCCAAATGAACACACGCCCAACACACGTATTCACATCGCATATAACGGGAGGCATCCCTAAATATCACTGGCTGTTAAAATGACGTAAAAACAATCAAACCAAAATAAACGAAACAAACATAAATCTTAAATCATATAAATCGATATTCGGATATCTGGTATGAAATTGCTCGTTGGGGGCCTATACCGTAAGTCGGGATTTGTTTTTAGGTAACGTATCTTGTGGCTTATTTTGCGCCTGTCATTAAAAAACGCCAAAGTGTAACACACAAATATAGATAACCTCGTCAGTATTATAACCAAAGGCAATCCGTATTCCGGGCAGACCGTTTTCCGACTCGGTAATTAGGTAACGTAGTTTTATTTTCGTACCATCAACAGTGAATAATCGTTCATAAGATAATTCGCAGTATTTGTGTCTTTTGTCCAAATAATCCGAAAAAATGTATTTTTTCAATATAAATTGTTTTTGTTTTAAAATATTTGTACCTAATATTTACATTCTGTGTTGCCTTTGCCTATATATCATTACTAAACCAAATTGTAGTATATCACACTGTATACTACAATTTGCAATCCACATCACATAACGCTATTTCTGACGCCATGTTGGACTGCGTTATATCAAAGCCTTTCAGTCAGCCTCAGATAACATGTATGATGGCTTTGAATCAATCGCTTAGATGACAGTGATCAAAATCAGGTTATTGTGACGACATTTCTGACGCCATGTTGGACTACGTTACGTCAACTCTTTGCACTCCGCCTCGGATGACATGTATAATAGTTTTAAGTCAATAGCTCATATGATATTGATTTAAATCAGATTCTTCCAGTAAAGAAACACACATGGAAAACGGAGAACGTTTACCGACTATATCCCAAAGAAATAGATGCAGGCATATTTAGAAATTGTCGGAAATGTAAATATAAGCGTTGAACTGTTACCAGATGTAATATACAGTCGATATGAATACAATTTGGGTAACAGATAAATAATAATGTCGCCCTAACGGGCGACATTCTATTTATCTGTCACCAGAATTGTATTCATATCGACTGTATACTACATCTGGTAACAGTTCAAAAATAGCTCTGAAATTGAGGATGTTGATGGTATCCACGTGAGCACGTACTGCACCAATCATGCAGCAAACATGTTAATGGCGAATATGTTGACTTTAAATTAATGTTATTTAATCCAAGTAGTATTGATGAGCAACCAAAATAGTTGTTTCTGTTGATGGGAAAGTCGAAATAATAAACAAGGAGGCGGGTAAGAAGTTCAATGACATTCATGTATGATCTGACGCCGTTTTAGTTTTTATGTCTATCTACATTTCTGCTTACCTTGAGGAAGCACTATCAATGTTGAAATATATAAGTATGATTAGAAACTGGAAGAAAAGACAATGGCTGGATCAAATATGAACAGTAATTTCGACATGAGAAAGCGAGCAATCAGAATTGATTATCGAGAGCTCTAGCTCTTTTTATATGCGTAGGATGCTTGTAGGAAGTGGTACATGTACTTAAGTAATCATAGACACACTTGAGCAAGGCAGGATGCAATGTTCAAGTTTTGATAACAATTATTTGAAAATTTGCAAGAATCTGATTTAACAGCCAGTAAGTTTTTTCATAACTTTCTTGTAGACTACCAAGTGATAACGGTTTCTCTAGAGACGAAAGTGAAATTCTAGAAATTTCAATTTTTGATCTGTTTCTGGGGAAGGGAAACTTTAGAGTGCCCAAACTTACTTACTTACTTAATCTTCTTCGTGCGGCATCGCAAAAATGGCCATCACCAGAGATTTCCAATGCTGTCTATCCTGGGATCATTGTTGCACTTGTCCCCACGTCCATCCTGCTCCTTTCATTTCCTTTTCGACCGACCGTCTCCAGGTTTCCTTTAATCTTCCTCGTTTCCTCTTCCCTGATAGTGTCCATCTCATTGTCACCCTTGTGATCGAATCTTGGTGTTTCTGCAGACGTGTCCAATCCACCGCCATCTTCTTAGCTTTATTTCCTTTGACAGGGGTATGGTTCAAACACCCGCTACTTAATAAGTTCCATCCAATCTTTATGATAAATTATAATCACTCAGGCACAAATTGATGTTAATTAACTTGGAAAATCATTCGGAGTGTACCCCTGCAATGCTGTAGCTAGAGTTGCTTGAGGGTTTCAAGAATGGTTTTTAGAGGCACTAGTTTTGTTGTTGGGTTTGTTCAGATTGTCGTAACTTTGCTTTTCATTTTTTTTCATTTTTTTTTCTCTTTTCTTTTTAAAGCACTCAGAGCCGAAAATTGTGTTTTTATAGCAACTTTGTAATTTTGTTTCACATTGCGAGCCTGAGTATAAGGCTGTTAAGGTGTTGACGAAGGTAACTCTGGTCGGTATTCCTTGTCCTTTCCACTGTCAAACTATTAAAACACTGCGTAAATCATTAATTGGTCTTGGCGCTTCCAAAAAAAATTGGTATTGTATTGGAGATTATTTCAACTTACATCAAGGTTCTTGTGCCATTCCTGGCTTTCCTCTGCTTCTGGTCTTGACATTTTAGGATCACTGACACCTTACTGCAAGGGTCATCTTCACCTTTAGATAATGGAATTGTTTTCCAGCATAAACCTTTACGTATACATGAATGTTAATGTGTCTAAGAGACTTGTTTGTATAGTAACAAGTAACATGACAATATCCGATGTCTCTAGTAGAAAAAAAATTCAGAGAATACCAAAGCGTCAACAAAACCATAAATCGAACTCAAAACCGATTAAACTCGGGGCAAAATAGAAACAAAGGAAAGATGAACATGGAGACTCTCGTAAAAGCACAAGAGAATAAGACCAGGGGTTCCGGAAGAGTAAGCGTCTTCTGCTTCATCGACGACACCCGCCATGTAAATTTTGGTCACATCCAAGTAAGCATCAATCCTCAACATGAGAACCGAGTCATCATTGTCATCACAACAAGTAAACACACTAACAAGCAAACTCAATAACATCCGTCTTCATACCACACAAAGATACAGAATATTTCTCGATGAGATCAAATTAGAAATAAAGACCAAAATAACACGGGTGAGTATATATACATTCGTTAACTGAATATGAGATTTAGGTTAGTCACGGGTGAAGTGACAAGCCTTATACATGTACAATGACCACGCTGAAGTCACAAACACGTAAGTCCGATCTGTTGTCTGATTGGTCACAGGTAATGGGACTTTACTCACTTCGATCTGTACTACATCACGTCTGATCAAGGGGATGTAACTCGTACTCGACTTAATTCGACATGTAATGGTATGGCGAAAATAACGAAAATGTAGACACTGGCAAAAAATCAAATTACATATCAATCATACACACAATTTTATTGTTAAGAAAATGTTTACCGAGTAGATGTATTAGTTCATGTAAGTTTGAAGTATGATTTAAGGGCCGACATTGGAACAAAGAAGAACAAAGGTTCACTCCTGGAAGTCAAACTTCATTACTCCTTTTCTGAAAATCCTTAATAAATATTGGATTTCATGTCAGGTCAAAGATCAAGGTCACTGTTACTTTAAATAGAAGTAATGTCCGACAAACAGTTTTTCATGTGATAGATTGAGTTCTGTTAGACAATTTATATACAATTCTTGTTTATCTAAAAAAAAAATTGAAAACGTCTGACTAAAATAAATATTGTATTTGAATGAAAGAGAATGAAAGAATGGAGAATTATTTAAAGTTCGACAGAAGAAATGCAAAAGGAAGAGTGAATGAAGGGAAAGAAGGCACAGAGATTCTCTAAAGATAAAGACTGGACACCGGAATTCTCAGAAATTAAACTGGGAATTTGAATTTTACCAGAGATTAAACCTGGACGACGGGATTCCAAAGAAATCAACCCAGACACGGATATACAACAGGGATTTAACCCAGACACGGATATACAACAGGGATTTAACCCAGACATGGATATACAACAGGGATTTAACCCAGACATGGATATACAACAGGGATTTAACCCAGACACCGAGATCCTCCAGAGATTCAACTTGGCCAACGATATCCCTTAGGGATTAAATATGGACATCGAAAATCCGAGAGATTTTAAGCCGGAAACTGATGTTCCTTAGAAATCAAACACAGACAACAAGATATCCCCTAAGATTGAAATGGTCAGTGGAATCAGTCTGATAATGAACTCGGATTTGCCACTTTGATTCCAATAGTAAACAGGACGCATGTATATAAAAATGTCTGAATTCTATGGTGGCTGATTTCTACCATCTCGCCTTTTCGCGTAATTTTTTACGCGAAAACTCGCCGTTCGCCTTTTTCCCGTAGCTTATAATATTATAAAATTTACGCGGAAACCAACAGAACGGCGAGTTGTCGCATTTTGAAATTTACGCGAAAACCCGCCGAACGGTGGGTTGTCGCCTTGTAAAAAATTAATAAAGCGAAAACCCGCCGTTCGGCGGGTTTTCGCGTAAATTTTATAATATTATAAGCTACACGAAAAGGCGAGAAAAATAACACGAAAAGGCGAGATTTTTTCAAGAACAAACGGCGCATTTTCGTGTTCATTTTCTCGCCCTTCCGTGTTCATTTTCTCGCCTTTTCACGTAAAATTTACAAGGCGAACGGCGGGTTTTCGCGTAAAAAATTACGCTAAAAGGCGAAAAGGCGAAAAGGCGAGATGGCAGAAATCAGCCACCATAGAATTCTGAACACCAGATCCTACCTTTAAAACGTTCACTTCATTAAGCCAGAAAAATTACTAATACTATGTTTGGTTGTACGGTCGTCTTTCATTTTCATAAATAATTTATTTAAAAACACTGAGATATGAAGCTGTATAAAAAAAAATCTGCTGTGACAAATCTAGAACTCAAGACTTGATCATTGGCAAAAGGGACATAACTCGCGGAAACCTATTGCTGTCGATGTCCAAAGGGAGGCTACAGTTTCGATACTGACAAGCTGGAAAGCTGACACAAGTTATTTAACACTGTATATAATGTGGAATTGACTAATGTTAGTCGTTTTTACCAACTTACAGCTGCGAGTGATCGGAGACAGGGCTTTATATGTCTCAAGAGTTAATAAAGTATAATTTATCAAGGGTCATGGTTATCTATAGGCTTTTATCTATGTACATAGCTGTATAACGATGGGAAATAACTTGTGCTCAAATAATCATAATCAAGTTATAGGTAGTTTGTTCTGTATTTTTGCCCCTAAACTGATATACCATGTGTCTTAAGGATGTATTCCTCTGAGGTTTCAGTCACGCCCAAGTCTCGTTTTAATCTTATTTTACATTATATTGAAGAAATTTTGATCAATTTTGATAGCGTATATGCATCTGAAAATTGTGTCAAAAATATAGGTGTCTGTTGCTTGTAGAACTTTTTTTACATGAATTCTAAAGAAATTACCAATTCGGCAGCCATTTTGAAAATGCGTTTTTCTGTGTATATTTTTGCACCTCGCGTAAGGCCGAAACTTCACGTTTTTATGCTAGGTTGATCTCTTAAAAACATCAGTGTTTCGCCATTTTTAATCATATAATAATCGTATTTAAGTGTATGTTATTTCGGACTTACTGGGAACCTATATTTAGTCACGCCCGGCGTACCAATTAAATGTAATGAAGTTGTCCATGAAGCGAGGTCTTTGTGTTGCAGTTTTGTTGTTGTCGGCTCCAGCCTCAAGTGATGTTTGTGGGTAAATACACTACGACTATTGACGACTTCATAAACGAACTCTCGCCTACTTGTTGTCTAAGGATGCCGACAAGATGTACAGCAGGAAACCCTCTGTAGCATACATCAATGGTTAGGGACTATTTAGTTTTTCGACGAACAAGGTAATGTTGCTGAATTTAGCAAATTGTTGCATCGTTAATTGGGAACTGTTTATATCATGCGAGTTTACTTAGGTTTCCGTGTCTTGTCAAGACCCGCCCTGCATTTATCAGCCTTATGTCATCATTCTACATATGTCTAAGTAGCGCCTACTGTCTGCCTTGTTCATGTCGTAACGCGACTGGTGTCATATTCTATTGATAATCATAAACCAATTGCTACAACTAAATCATGGAGAAGCAAGGATGTTACTATCAAGAAATGGAAATTCACGATCGGAAAGTTCATAGAGTTCTATAAATATTCATAGAGTTCTATAAATATTCATAGAGTTCTTACTACTATATTGTAAGCTATGCAATAAACGCTGCAGTTTCAAATTTCCAATCGTGAACTTTCCTTTTATTGAGAGTAAAACCCCTGCTTCTCCAACCTATGGCGTTTACATGTCGCAGTTGATTCGCTATTCTAGGGCTTGTTCTGAATATCGTGATATTCGTGATCGATGTCGACTGTTGAAAAACAAACTAACAACACAGGGATTCGGGAGAAGCAGGTTGATCAGAACTATGGGAAAGTTTAATGGTCGCAATCTTTGTCTCATTGAGAAACATTCTGTATCTTTGTGTGATATGAAGATTGACGTTTTGGAGTATGCTCATTAGTGTGCTAACTTGTTGTGATTGACAATGACTCGGTTCTCATTTCGAGGACTTAATATTTACTTTGATGTGACCAAGATTTACATGACGGTTTTCGTCGATGAAGCAGAAGACGCTTACACTTCCGGAACACATGGTCTTATTCTCTTGGTCTTTTACAATGATCACCATGTAAATCCTTTCCTTTTGTTCATATATTGCCCCTACCTTCATCGATTTGAATTCGGTTTATGGTGACGCTTCGGCATTCTCTGATTATTTGTGGTTACTGACATGTGTTGGCTGTAGATCATCCATACTCGAGGGATCCCCCACCCCCCGGAGAATGTCCTGAGATTTGGTCCATTGGCCTTCTGAACTGCTGAATGATAATGTGTGTGAACAATATCCAATGTCGTCATGGAATACAAAGTAAACCTGTGTCCACATATTCATTAGTGTTTGCATCATAGCCGAAATTTGATATGTAAAAAAAAAGTCAGAGAATACCAAACCGTCAACAAAAACATAATCCGAACTCTAAATCGATTAAACTAGGGGCAAAATAGGCACAAAGGAAAGATTTACATGGAGACACTCGTAAAAGCACAAGAGAATAAGACCAGGTGTTCTGCAAGAGTAAGCGTCTTCTGCTTCATCGAGACACCCGCCATGTAAATCTTGGTCACATCCAAGTAAGCATCGATCCTCAAAATGGGAACCGAGTAATCATTGTCCTCACAACAAGTAAACACACGAACAAGCAAACTCAAAAACGTCCATCTTCATATCACACGAAGATACAGAATATTTCTCGATGAGATCAAGATGGCGACCATAAAACTTGCCCATAGTCTTCATCAACCTGCATCTCTCGAATCCCTGTGCCGTAAGTTTGTTCGTCAGCAGTTGACATCTATCACGAAAATTTCGATATTCATAGCAAGCCCTAGAATAACGAATCAACTGCGACATGTAAACACCATAGGATGGAGAAGCAGGGATGTTACTCTCAGGAAAGGGAAATTCGAAGTCGTCACGTTTATCATATAGCTTAGTAGTAAGTTGCCCGTGTTATATGTTAATGTATTTCAGCACTGCAAATAGAATTGCGGAGGTTTGAGGAGTTCTGTACTTGACCAATCTGTCTACTTTGTTTTATTATTCTTCTTCTGTCGTAAAGAGGTATGATCACTTTCCACCTATACCGACCGAAGCAACGCGCTCGCTTGCCGAGCTAGACATACAGGTAAAATATCACGTGACCTTTGTAATCTCCCAGTACTAAAATATAGTTCATTGTTCATTGGTTCGCTGTAGTTGAAAGGCCAACCCAAACACATTCTATATTTTCTATGACAGAATTATAGTAAATATTGGAAAAAAGCCCGTGTCATTCATTTAACATGTTTCAGTGAAAGAGAAGATAAATACTAAAACGTCATAATGTAGGGGAGTTTTTACCTGTATATACGTACGTGTGCAAGTCTCTTTACATTTTACTCGAAATGGATCGGAGTGATAACTTAATTTACTCTTTCCCGTTGAAAATTTTGTATCTTTCGTGATTCGAACTTCGAACCTTTGGGTTGCTACACGGCGGCTCAACCATCTGAGCTATAGGTAGACTTTACTGATTTGGGCTCTTCTATTTTGATTTGTACTCAGTTTTGTTGATTTGAAATTAAAAATTTTCGTAAACAACGATTTTTTCCATTATCTGATACCAGCACATCAGAGGACCACTTTTTAAGAATAAGATTTAAGTAGTTTTTTGGTACATAAACAAAATAAGACTTTATAAAAGTTGGTCCTCAGATGCGCTCTATGCGCCATACCTCTTTGTCAACTCGTTTTCATGGAAAGTTTTGTTTGATTTTGCTGAAACTTCACATGAGCATTGGAGTTGTCTAGATGTGCAGGCCTAGGGTACCTTTTGACTTTTGCACATCTAAACTACTGGAATGTATTAAAAAATATATTTGTTTATCAAAATAAAAATATATTTTACTGCTTATTTAAGAAAACTCTATACAGCATATCACGAGACATAAGGTAAAAAAAATCCTATTTGTAAACATCTGATGTCGAAATGATTTCTACAGGGGGGAATTGATTATTGTTTTCTCACACTTTCCTATTATAGAGTAAGGAGTAATTGTGAGACAAGTGCGTGGCACCACCCTCAATAACAGATGTAATGTGTGACGAAATCGATGACGTTGCTCTGGTTAAAATGAATAAAGTTACAATGAATAAAGCTTTTGATAGATCAAGACAGGTTTTTCTGTTAGCTAGGACAGGGATATCATCGTTTTGTCGGTTTGAGATTTTCTTATCTCACCCTAGGGTTGAGACAAGCTACACTACATATGCTCTTTGCACGTTCTCAACAATTATACGACGTCATAGCAACAGAACCATAACGTTACGTCCCTAACCCAAACCCTTACACGACAAAAACTAAGAGGAATTATACTGAAAAAGATATAGTAAGGATGATTGAACAAACTGTGCCCCACTCTTAGCTGACTTGTTTTTGTTTTCATACAAGGCTGAATTTGTGGAAGAGCTAATCAGGACTGGTAACAAAAAGCTTGCCAAATCTTTTAATTTCACTTTCAGATATATCGACGATGTGTTGTCTATAAACAACAAGAAGTTTACTGACCACGTCGATCGTATATACCCTTCTGAACTTGAAATTAAGGACACAACAGACTCTTCTTCATCAGCTGCTTACCTCGATCTCTACTTAAACTACGACCAACATGGACAGCTTACTACTAAGCTATACGATAAACGTGATGCTTTCAATTTTCCGATCGTGAAATATCCATTTCTTGATAGTAATATCTCTGCTTCTCCAACCTATGGTGTTTACATGTCGCAGTTTATTCGATATTCTAGGGCTTGCTCTAAATATCGGGAATTTCGTGATCGATGTCGACTGCTGACGAACAAACTTACGGCACAGGGATGCGAGAGATGCAGGTTGATCAGAACTATGGGCAAGTTTTATGGTCGCCATCTTTGTCTCATTGAGAAACATTCTGTATCTTTGTGTGATATGAAGATGGACGTTTTTGAGTATGCTCATTAGCGTGTTTACTTGTTGTGATTGACAATGATACTCGGTTCTCATTTTGAATACCAGATGTTTACATGGAGGTGACAAAGATTTACATGGCGGGTGTCGTCGATGAAGCAGAAGACGCTTACTCTTCCGGAACACATGGTCTCATTCTCTTGTGCTTTAACAATAGTCTCCATGTAAATCTTTCCTTTGTTCATATTTTGCCCCTGGTTTAATCGATTTTGAGTTTGGATTATGATTTTGTTAACGCTCCGGTATTCTCTACTTAATGCACATGTAACTTCAAAATCAGATAAAACAAATCAGAGAATACCAAAGCAACAACAAAACCATAATCCGAATTTAAAATCGATTAAACTAGAGACAAAATAGGAACAAAGGAAAGGTTAACATGGAGATCCTTGTAAAAAGTATATGAGATTGAAAATGAAAATGAAAACCGAGTCATCATGTCAATAGCAACATGTAAGCACACTAATGAGCATACTCAAACGAACATCGAAATTGTCACGTTAACATACAGCTGAGTAGTAAGCTGTGCGTGTTGGTCATAGTTTAAGTAAAGATCGAGGTAAGAAGCTGATGTAGGAGAGTCTGCTGTGTCTTTAATCTCAAGTTGTTGTTGTTGTTTATAGGCAACACATCGTCGATATACCTGAAAGTAAATTTGAACGATTAGGCAAGGTTTTTGTTTCCTTTCTTGTTAAGCTCCTCGACAAATTCAGCCTCGTATGAAAACAAAAACATGTCAGCCAAAAGTGGGGCGCAGTTAGTTCCCATTAGAATGCCAACAGTCTGTTGGAACATCTTTCCTCCTAACTCAACATATATTATGTCAACCAAGAATTCAATCTTCGGAATATATCTTTCCCTAAGTGAACGTACCAGTAATATATGGGAGAAAAACCTTTATGAACTATGGCTATTACATTTTATTCATTGTCCCCAACTCGCTGATTCTAATTGTTAACAAAAATCCATGCAAGCAGACGACAAATAGAGCATTTCATTGATATAGGCGGTGTATAGGTGATTTATATACCGATATAACAGTTCCCGCGTACATGTATCCAAAGTGCCGTCGTTTCACTACTTCTGTCCTAAATGCTTTGAACATTTAGATAAGGACAATATCGAAGGAGAAGGATATCGAAGGAGGAGGATATCGGAGCTGAACTGGGTCGTTTTACGAATCACATTATTACAATATCATCTTTATTTGTATGAGTGTGAGTTTTACAGATATGGAATTTTCGTATTTGGGGCTACTTGGTTGGGAGAGACATTACAACAAAACCATTTTCTTTTCGTTCCAAACTTTTATTACCCTCAAAACAAAAGAGTTCCACAAAGGGGAACAAGTCAATCTTCAGGCACACACAAGTTGTTTCCCTTCCATACTCTGCATATAAATGCCTAAACTTGGTTGATGCCGAGTCAATTCTGAGATTTCACCTTAAAAGCCTGGCGTGGAAAGTGAGGTTAGAAGATTTAAGAATGGAATGCATCGAAACGTTCCCTTTCAAAATAGATAGAGAGAACACATCACTCCTGTTCTGTATTCATTGCACTGGTTACCTGTGCAATACAGGTCACAATACAAAATCTTGGTATATATATACAAGGCACTGGATGGAACAGCTCCCCAGTACATAAGGGAGCTAGTTACCTTGTATCAGCCGTCACGATCACTAAGGTCGGAGACAGAATCAGTGTTGTGTGTCCCAAAATCTCGTACTGTGACCAATGGAAACCGGTGTTTTGGGAAAGTTTCGGCCACACTGTGGAATAGCTTACCATCCGCTATCCGAAAAAACAAATACTCTGGCCAAATTCAAGAAACATCTGAAGACGTACCTTTTCACGTCTGCATATCAGGGTACCAACTTAGACGACATGTATATACTGACATTTGTTTATCTACAGTAGATGTAGTTCGTATTTATTTGCATTTTTTTTCTATTATCACATTAGCTTAGAATGTAAAAAACTTCTTTATTTATGCAGTGTAAGTTTCAAATTATTATCTACATGTTGTGAAGCGCTTTAGAGTAATTTTACAAATTATATAGAGCGCTATGTAAATGTTGTATATTATTATTATTATTATTAATATTATAGCCTATTATATGAAAAATTTATGAAAATTAAAATGGGGAAGGACAGCTACTTCATTCTGATTGTAACTTCCTGCTTCTACATTTATAATTCATCTATTTGTGGTAGTGATTATCGCCGTTTGGTTCATACAAATTGACAGAATTCTATTGTATCCGTTGGTCTAACCTCGAAATCAATAAAAAGAAATTCATTTTGTTTACCATCGATCGCTAGTGGCGCGAATTAAAAGCCAGAGCCCCGTATTGGAGGTAAGTGTATACATAACGAGACAGTCGGGCAGGGTACACGGGTGGATACAGTAAGGTAAGTTCACCTTCACAGCTGATGTGTCTGCTAGGATCCTTCGTAAACTGTTCTAAAATAAGTATCAATTAATAAGATATACGGAGTCATACGTATAAAGAAAAACCGTATAGAAAGTTTCTCCGTCGAGATTAACGTCACCATAGACGCGGTGTCATCATAGGCCCGACGTTTTCTGATTCGAGTCTTCTCGAGTTTACAGTATCGTGTGTGCACTATGTCAATATTTTGAAAGAAATGCAATACGCAAGGAGAAAATTGGGACTGATAGTATCATTGATTGAGTGTATATCTGTAAGAGCTAGACACGGTCCTGGTCTGTTAAATATACCAGGGAGCGGTGGGAAAGGCGACGTCTACACCTGAGGGGGTGCACTTCCTTAATGGAAGGTAGACGATTTACTCAATTCCATGACATTATTAACGAACTGTAAGCGATGTCATCTACATAAATGAACGAACAAGTGTATATAAAACTTCTGTTTACAACTAATAGACCTGGTATATATAATTATGGCTAGTATACTAGTATACATGTTATCGTTATACATATTGGATTATAACACAGGACAATACTGACGTACCTTTTCACGTCTGAATTTTAGAGTATCAACTTAGACGACATGTATATACTGACATTTGTTTATCTAGTTTGTATTTATATGCATTTTTATATTATCACATTAGCTTAGATTGTTATACCTTCTTTACTGATGCGTTGTAAGTATCCAATTATTATCCACATGTTGTGAAGCGCTTTAGAGTAATTTTTACAAATTATAAAGAGCGCTATATAAATGTTGTATATTATTATTACAAGACGAGGAAACAACGGAAGCCTCTGATGAGCAACAAAGAAATGCTAAACAGGTTTCTACCTGTACGCATTTAAAGGCCCAATATACGTAACTTCAGGAAATTTTTCGTTAATCTGAAAAATTCTGAAAAAAAATCCAGTTGATAACCATGCAAAAATAAGCCTATAAAGAAGTAAACCTGAGCGGTAACTAACAAGAAACGCCTGACAGAAAAATCCAAAGAATTGAAAATAATTCAGATGGGGCCCACTTCAATAACAAACCGCAGGTAGAAGGCAGTCGAAGTGGTCGCGTGTTTACAAATACCGAGTTTCAACTGCTGCCGTACCGGTTACCGCGTAAGAAGTCATCTTGGATATTTCTGATATCAGTTAATCTTAACTAAATCCATAAATATATTACGTTATTAGGCTTCATTTTCGCATCAAGTTTTGCCGAAAGTTACATATATTGGGCCTTTAATATATTCGATTAGAAAGACTGCATTAAAAGATGTTATCGACAGGGACAGCTTTAATGTTGTGACAAGTTATATAATTGCACGTGAATTTTAAGTAGACCAGTTGAACATTTGTGACATCAATCCTCGGCGGTCCCACATTGTGTTACCTGATAGTATAACTGAATACTTAATCCATTATGTTTTTTTTCTATGGCTTCTTTAGATATTTAAATGTACTTTCTTGCAAGAGGGTGTCATTGCTTAGCAGGAAATCTTGAATAATTTATAAATTAACGACTGCGAGTAATGTACGATAAGTTGTTTGATCTAGACATCTGTGCTATAAACATTCCTGTCCGCCATTGACACCACCATCTACCCAGTATCTCTGCCTATATCACTTATTAGAAAATACCTCCTATTGAATCTGTGGGCGTGGGGCACAGTCTGGAAAAACCCACTAATGTTTCCACGAAGATACATTCAGGCCTATTTCGTAACAAAATATGACTGAGGGTTAATAGGGTTATATAGATTCGTTAAATCTTCTCTGGCGTCTTTTCTTCAACACGTGGGGGGTGGGGGGGGGGGGGGGGGGTGACACGCTAACCCTCTTCCATATAGACGGAACAGACGGAACATGAGATCAGTTAAATAAAGTAAGAAGACGTGGATAACTAAGAATATCATCAATTGTTTCCTTGTTTTCAAGATCATGTTTAACAGCAAGAACGTATTGTCAAAATAAGATATGCGTGTCGGGCTGTAGTAAATTAAGGGATCAATATTTTCAATTGAAAGTTTCGAACCATTTCTGAACACTTATGTCGCAATTATGTTTGAGTTTGTCACATAGTTTGTCAAAATATTTATTTTTTTATTTAAATATGGCATTAACACAAGTATTCAGAAATTTTCTGGAAGAAGCCCAGCCTTCACTTATCTGAAATGTCTTCACATTGGCACCTGTAAGACTGGCACAATCAATCAGTAAAAAGCAGGTTATTTATACATTTGAAATCTAAAAACCGGAGTGAACTCTCATCATAAACTACCCAGGTATATTTATTGGGTATACACTCACTTGCTATCTTAACATCTGTAAATATATCGTGGAGTTATTACCATGATGAATATTGTCACAGTCAATTTTAGAAAGTTTGTTTCTATATGTCTGTATTAAAAAATATGTCCCTTTATCACAGACTATAGGTCGTCTCAAAGCGGTTCACAAATTATTATCTGTGGTTATAGGGCCTAAGCAACTAGTCAATATCGCTCTCAATTCCTTGGGGAGCATACAACCGGTGCTGCTATTTCGGCGCTCACAGCTAGCATTTTACCCTTTCTAGCACTACCCAACCGCGTACTCATTTACAGTCGAGTAGGTTGGAAAAAGCGAAATAAAGTATCTTGCTCAAAGATACACAAGTGCCGTGACCGGGACTCGAACTCGCAACCTTTCGATCACGAGTCCACCGTCCTACCACTAAACCATCGTGCCTCCTTAACATGATTCAAGAGGTTTGGGAATGTTTGCCATACACACGACAAACGGCCAACATGGCACTGTAAATGACGTCCAGTTAGAATAATACAACTGAAACACACTTTATCAGAATTAGCATAATAACGTCATGTACCAGATGCTTCATGAAAATAACAAATTACCATTGCTGAAAGATCAAGCTTCCTTCCACTAAATATTGCTGAAACTGCCTCAGAGCTAATCTCCATTTCCTTTTAAACATTTTCTCTGCATATTGGTTAGGACGACCAAGACAGTAGTAGGCCTGATTACATACAAAGTAAAATGATTAAACTGCAAGATATAATAACTGTTACCATACAATAGTGGATTTTTTTTGTTAAATATTCTAACGTTTCTGGTAGTCAAGCCGGCTTAAGAGATACAAATGTGAACATTTTGTTTCTAGCCGGAAATATAAATTTCTTCGGCCAAGCGAATCAAGGTTTGAAAATATACTTATATTTTACCTCAAAAATGGTTGAATTATTTGTTAGTGATTAATAAAAGTTTAGATGGCTGAAAAAGGGGGCGGGTCAAAAAGATACGTTTGCCACACCCCCAAACTCAACGCATTGAGGGGAAGTTGTCCCCTCCTCCGATTTCTACGTCATTGTAACAATCTTTTGACAAAACGAAAATGTGCAACCAAATACTAGTACAATAACGACGATTAGACATCAAGTTAGGATGTTTCGCCATAATTTAAAGATGATTTGATATAACTTTAGGATGTTAAGACATAGCGTAACGATAATTCGACATATCGTAACGACGAATCGACATAATGTAAAGGTGTTTCGACATAAATAAACGATAATTCGACATATCGTAACGACGAATCGACATAATGTAAAGGTGTTTCGACATAAAGAAACGATAATTCGACATATCGTAACGACGAATCGACATAATGTAAAGGTGTTTCGACATAAAGAAACGATAATTCGACATATCGTAACGACGAATCGACATAACGTTAAGTTATTTCGACACAAAGTAACGATGATTCGACATAATATAAGGACGTTTTGACATAAAACAGTTGCAAATGACACTCGTTAAGGCTCGTGTCTTTTGTAACATTTAAAGAATAATTAACGAGAGTGAAATAAATTCCATATCCAACAACCACTTGTTATGTAACCTCCCTATATATAACCACACACAAGGTTTACCACTGCATGTGTAAGGCGATTACGACGTTCAATAGATATTTATAATTGTCGTCCTTGAACGAGAACGAATCGCACTGATTGACACAAGTATGTACTGGGTTAGCCGTTAACTATTATCATAATTCGCGGCTCTATCAGCAGGAATGAGTTCCAGGAATCATGTCATTCTCTCATTTAAAGTAATACTTTCTTAAACGAGCTTGTCTTACTGGCTTTGTAATGTCAGTTAGGTTTGACCTATTAAAGTTTTGAAATAACTAACTTACGTGGGCTGGCACGGATTCACAATTTTGATAAAGGACCTTATACTAAGATCTTTCCATTTATGAAGAGTATGTGATTCCAGCATAACTTGGTCGATATTGAAGAGAAACTATTACAAACGTTATCTTTATTCAAACTAACAAAGTAAGTCTTCGTCTGGTAACAGGCCACGGGGAAGGAGATAGGGAAAGCATATCTTCCTTCCTTTCTGTTGACAAAATCACTCACGTTAAAGAGTATATTACTATTTGCTGTCAGTAGAATAAGTGTTTCCAATAAAATAGTTGCGATGGAAAGAATTATTTGTTCATTAATTAAGGATTAAAGTTTCTTTCTGGTGGTTTTATCAAAGGATAAAGTTCAGTAGGATATCGATAGTTGGAATGGAACGCGAAGCGTTCCATGAAACAACTATCGATATCCTACTGAACTTTATCCTTTGATAAAACCACCAGAAAGAAACTTTAATCCTTATATTTACTGTCCAGACCTTATATTCCCACGTGTAATTATTTCTTTAATCAGATATTATGATACTTACTGCGATGAAATCAAACAGTATCGTTTGGTTTCAGTAGACTGTTGAAACAGCCGCCTTATGAGGTGACGAACTCCCGCGAAATTTCAGTCAACAAGTGAACAAAAAAGTTCCAAAAGATTACATCTTTTTATTGTTATTTTTTCACATAAGTTCATATATAAACAAACCATACTGTCTTTGTTACTGTTATTGTATTTAAAAAAAGCCGATTAAAATGCTTCTTATTTATTTCTTAAATAAATTAACACATACTACGCGGTAGGATATTGATCGAGTCTGGAAAGTAGTGACGCGGCCTCGTGTTCAAATCGTAACGGAGTGTATTACTGCGCGCTGCGCCAATAAGCGCGTGATCCACTGATTTTATCGGAAAATTAAGTTCAGTAGGCATTCGTAGAAATGTATTGGCAATATACTATCAATTCCAAACAGACTGTAAATATTTGAAAATGTGGAAACATAAATCATCACACCCACAACTGCCTTCCTCGCTCTCAACTCACACCGAGGACATTAGGTCAGCACCAGTACCACGTTATACTTTAGTACTTTAGTCGTGACTTAATTAACCTCACCGTGGCCATTAGGTCAGCACCAGTACCACGTTATACTCTTGACGTGACTTAATTAACCACACCGTGGCCATTAGGTCAGCACCAGTACCACGTTATACTTTAGTACTTTAGTCGTGACTTAATTAACCTCACCGTGGCCATTAGGTCAGCACCAGTACCACGTTATACTTTAGTACTTTAGTCGTGACTTAATTAACCTCACCGTGGCCATTAGGTCAGCACCAGTACCACGTTATACTCTTGACGTGACTTAATTAACCTCACCGTGGCTATTAGGTCAGCACCAGTACCATGTTATACTTTAGTACTTTAGTCGTGACTTAATTAACCTCACCGTGGCCATTAGGTCAGCACCAGTACCACGTTATACTTTAGTACTTTAGTCGTGACTTAATTAACCTCACCGTGGCCATTAGGTCAGCACCAGTACCACGTTATACTTTAGTACTTTAGTCGTGACTTAATTAACCTCACCGTAGCCATTAGGTCAGCACCAGTACCACGTTATACTTTAGTACTTTAGTCGTGACTTAATTAACCTCACCGTGGCCATTAGGTCAGCACCAGTACCACGTTATACTTTAGTACTTTAGTCGTGACTTAATTAACCTCACCGTAGCCATTAGGTCAGCACCAGTACCACGTTATACTTTAGTACTTTAGTCGTGACTTAATTAACCACACCGAGGACATTAGGTCAGCACCAGTACCACGTTATACTCTTGACGTGACTTAATTAACCTCACCGTGGCCATTAGGTCAGCACCAGTACCACGTTATACTTTAGTACTTTAGTCGTGACTTAATTAACCTCACCGTGGCCATTAGGTCAGCACCAGTACCACGTTATACTTTAGTACTTTAGTCGTGACTTAATTAACCTCACCGAGGACATTAGGTCAGCACCAGTACCACGTTATACTCTTGACGTGACTTAATTAACCTCACCGTGGCCATTAGGTCAGCACCAGTACCACGTTATACTCTTGACGTGACTTAATTAACCTCACCGTGGCCATTAGGTCAGCACCAGTACCACGTTATACTTTAGTACTTTAGTCGTGACTTAATTAACCTCACCGTGGCCATTAGGTCAGCACCAGTACCACGTTATACTCTGGACGTGACTTAATTAACCTCACCGTGGCCATTAGGTCAGCACCAGTACCATGTTATACTCTTGACGTGACTTAATTAACCACAACGTGGCCATTAGGTCAGCACCAGTACCACGTTATACTTTAGTACTTTAGTCGTGACTTAATTAACCTCACCGTGGCCATTAGGTCAGCACCAGTACCACGTTATACTTTAGTACTTTAGTCGTGACTTAATTAACCTCACCGTGGCCATTAGGTCAGCACCAGTACCACGTTATACTTTAGTACTTTAGTCGTGACTTAATTAACCTCACCGTGGCCATTAGGTCAGCACCAGTACCACGTTATACTCTTGACGTGACTTAATTAACCTCACCGTGGCCATTAGGTCAGCACCAGTACCACGTTATACTTTAGTACTTTAGTCGTGACTTAATTAACCACACCGAGGACATTAGGTCAGCACCAGTACCACGTTATACTTTAGTACTTTAGTCGTGACTTAATTAACCTCACCGTGGCCATTAGGTCAGCACCAGTACCACGTTATACTTTAGTACTTTAGTCGTGACTTAATTAACCTCACCGAGGACATTAGGTCAGCACCAGTACCACGTTATACTCTTGACGTGACTTAATTAACCTCACCGTGGCCATTAGGTCAGCACCAGTACCACGTTATACTCTTGACGTGACTTAATTAACCTCACCGTGGCCATTAGGTCAGCACCAGTACCACGTTATACTTTAGTACTTTAGTCGTGACTTAATTAACCTCACCGTGGCCATTAGGTCAGCACCAGTACCACGTTATACTCTGGACGTGACTTAATTAACCTCACCGTGGCCATTAGGTCAGCACCAGTACCATGTTATACTCTGGACGTGACTTAATTAACCTCACCGTGGCCATTAGGTCAGCACCAGTACCACGTTATACTCTGGACGTGACTTAATTAACCTCACCGTGGCCATTAGGTCAGCACCAGTACCACGTTATACTTTAGTACTTTAGTCGTGACTTAATTAACCTCACCGTGGCCATTAGGTCAGCACCAGTACCACGTTATACTTTAGTACTTTAGTCGTGACTTAATTAACCTCACCGTGGCCATTAGGTCAGCACCAGTACCACGTTATACTTTAGTACTTTAGTCGTGACTTAATTAACCTCACCGTGGCCATTAGGTCAGCACCAGTACCACGTTATACTCTTGACGTGACTTAATTAACCACAACGTGGCCATTAGGTCAGCACCAGTACCACGTTATACTTTAGTACTTTAGTCGTGACTTAATTAACCTCACCGTGGCCATTAGGTCAGCACCAGTACCACGTTATACTCTTGACGTGACTTAATTAACCTCACCGTGGCCATTAGGTCAGCACCAGTACCACGTTATACTTTAGTACTTTAGTCGTGACTTAATTAACCTCACCGTGGCCATTAGGTCAGCACCAGTACCACGTTATACTTTAGTACTTTAGTCGTGACTTAATTAACCTCACCGTGGCCATTAGGTCAGCACCAGTACCACGTTATACTTTAGTACTTTAGTCGTGACTTAATTAACCTCACCGTGGCCATTAGGTCAGCACCAGTACCACGTTATACTCTTGACGTGACTTAATTAACCACACCGTGGCCATTAGGTC